>CM076943.1:30088662-31338662 GCA_039566865.1 Aurelia coerulea
ACTTTTATCATATCAAAATTAATTTTACCTCCTGGAAGACTTCAGGCAAGTGGTTGACACTTTACTATATGGATTTTGATGCATTTAAAAAAATTGCTACGCTTGAATTTAGTTTCAAGGTAATTTGAAATTTAACAAGTGACTGGAGCGAATTTTTTTTAACTTGACTCCTTCTTAGACAAATCTAAGTTCAGTTACATTGAGTGATGGCCTTGTTATTTATTTGAATTTTCTTCTTTTATCACATTCAAGTGGAAAACTTTTATCATGGTGATAAATTTTGTTGAATCCCAATTTGAAAACACTAAAATTTTGTTATCTTTGCCCCCAGATATCTATCCGTTCCTCGTTTTGTTTTGGCCTACTCCTCCAGCTATGCTGCCAAAATTTTGTTCAATGTTGTTCGAAGGTTTTACTAATTTATCAAAGAAACCAACAAAATAACTTTTCATTTTACTTGTGAATGAAAAGCCAAGGAATTAACAATTATTTTCCGGCCAAAATACCTGGTAGGGAAACCCTTAAATGCTGATGCTTTCGTTATGCAAATTTTGTTGATTGGGCTGAAAGACATTTTTGGGCGCCATTTTTTGTTAGGTGGTGCAATACTTATGTGAGGTAAGTGTAGATAGGGTTTATGTTACTTTAGGCATATCTGTGTGACTGCACTTTTGAACTAATGCAGTGAAAATAGGATTATTCATAAGTCAACTACACAATATAGTTAGTCATTAGTTATTCTCCCCACTCCTCTTTTTAATTTATATTAATGATTTACCTCACTCATCCCCTAAATTAGCTTTATACTTATTTGCTGATGATACTAATATTTTCTGTGAAGCTGAAAATCTTGATATGCTGCAAAAAGTAGTTAACAAGGAACTGAAAAAAGTGAAAATGTGGCTTGATGGTAAAACCAATTTTGTCATTTTTAAGTCTCCAAAGCATTCTACCCTTCAAACAATGAATATCAAAATGGGAAATCAACCTATCAAAAAGACCTGTTATGTCAAATTCCTTGGTATACTTTTAGATGAAAATCTCACATGGAAATATCATTTGACTGAACTTTCCAAGAAACTTGCTAGAACTTGTGGTATGTTTTTCAAAGTAAGACACTATTTCCCCATTGATGTATTAATCCATCTTGACAACTCTTTATTTTCACCTTTTCTCCAGTATGGAATTTTAGTCTGGGGTGTTACTTACGAAACTTATACGAATCCAGTGTTTTTGTTACAAAAAAGGGTCGTAAGGGCTATGGCGTTTGAACATTTTACTTCTCCTTCTAATCCAATTTTTCATGATTTAAAGATCTTAAAGCTTCATGATCTTTTTCAGTTGAAATTGCTTAGCTTTGTGTATGAGTCTGTAAATAAACTCTCCCCTACCTGTTTTCATACTTTCTTTGAACTAGCGGGACATGTTCATCAATATGGTACGCGTCAAGTCGAAAATTATGATATTTTCTTAACTCGAAAAAATACTTTGCAATATGGCCTTAGGTCAGTACGATACTGTGGTGCAAAGACTTGGAATCAAATCCCCATAGGTATAAAAAGATCATCATCTGTCCAAACGTTTCGCCAGAAGCTTAAAGCTCTTCTCTTTGAAAAGTATTAACAAAGAAGTTTTGTCCATATCTCAATCAAGTTTTGTTCACATGAATCAACTGATATGAATCTGATGAGCAATCAATTAGTTATAAAATGTTTATGAAAAAGGGGGTGTTCTCTCCTCGATTAGCTTTTAACTACTGAGAGAGCTCCTCCTTAAGAAATTCCCTGCATACAATGTTCTATATTTCCATCCTTAAGTTTATTTATTTTATATCATTAGTTGTATTTTAGTTAAATTATATTTAGTTTTTCGTTTCTTTTGTTGAATATTAATATTGTATGTAGTGGAATTTTAAAATGATGATGAACTGAACTGAACTGAATTAGTCTAAACTTTTGAACACAATTAGTCATTAGTCAGTGGGCAAAACAGCCTGTTAGTCAGCTACAGTGGTCAAAACCCCTTCTACAACCTCTTCTGTGCAAGGACTTTCTTGATGATTTGATAAAGTGTTTTAGGCCTCTTTCAGCGTTTTCCAACCATGAAAGTTTCGTGAAGACGAATTTACAGTACCTATATTGCCAGTGCTCATAAAAATGCAAGACATTTTAATAAAATAATTCAATCCATTGGCTATCGAGCAGAACTTAATTCATCTCAAGCCATCAACAACGTTTGGTCTACTGTATGAATTTTCAAACGTGGGGAAATTTTTGTTGCTCGCCGGGTACTTTCTCCTCATGACTCATCAAATTGACAAATCAACCTTCCCATCGTAGCTTCAACAGCGTTACCAGTTTCTTTAGAAACCTCATTTACATCTAATTCATCTGTGAAAGATTTACTCACCTTTTGCACAAGACATGTGAACATCTGACAATTAGATGCATACAATGAATTGACATCAAAGCAATAAACAGCAATAAAATTGGGCCAACCTAAACAAAAACATAAACACACCATAGGCCTCTTACACAGGATCATTGTTTTCTGCACAAGAATAATTATTCTAAAGAATTTTTGAGAAAGATCTCTAATTTCTACAAACTGTTGTTTAAAGATTTTCCACACAGTCCCTTTCAAGAAATTTAAAAATCTTTCAAATTCTTAAAGTTAGTTGACGGAGCTAAAGCCAACGGCTTTCTAAAAATAACTTCAATTCAACTCAATTGAAATGAATTGACCAATCAGCGATTGCCTTTCGTCACGCCACTGAATTGAGGAAGAGGGGAAACCCCTGGATGGAAAACGCACAAGGCCGTACAAACTACAATAAAAATAATATCATCCTCTATAATCACACTTGCCCTCTTTTCGTGGAACTTTCTTGCATACGAATATCTTCCAGCATGTGGATATATCCATCCTCCAGCTTTTCAAATTTTTTTCATGCACGGACTGAGTTTCTGGAGAGTTTCGTAGGTACATCTTCGGCAACGATCGGTCTAGGCGCCTAACTCAACTGTTTCCAAAATCCATTCTGTTAGAGTGTCTCTGCTGAAGTCTCGAAGCCTAATAACAACTGGATATCGTTGTGCTCGTCCAACAACTCCTCTTCCTTTTACCTGTACCCCAAAAACAAAGTGCACAACTTTCCAACTCGTTGAGTTCGCTAGTTTCTTGCAGGAGAGCACAACTCTGAATCCGTTAGCCATTTTGAATTTGTTTGATCTCGAGAAAACCTGATCACGTGAAAGTGGTGATCACCATAGGAGTTCTCAATTTTCATTGGCTAAGAAGCAAGATCTATTTTTAGCTTGCCCAGCTCCCTGCATATGCAGGCCTGGAGGTGGCTATTTATCTCCGTCAACTAACTTTAACACTTCTCAAGAAGTTCCCATGTAGTTTGTCTCTCTTTCTGATCAAATCTGAAGATATTCTGTGACTATGACATAAAATATTTACAATATGGCTTCATATTAATTTGAACTTTTGCAGTAATACTGTATCTGCAGGCCAGTAGGAAGCGGGAGGGCAGGGGGGGCTCAAGCCCCCCCAGTAATTTTTTAAAACAATGGTGCTACGTCACATGAATTAATTAGATGTATTGTTCTCTACTGTTTTGAGAACAATTGCCCCCCCAATCCGAAGCTCCTTCCTACGGCCCTGTGTATCTGTGAAGTTTAGGGTGAATGCATGACATATCAAAATGAAGTTTACCGAAGCTGCCAAACACCGAGTGAGTAATCCATAGCTTGACGAGAAATTTTAGAAATATACAGTACTATGGTCTCCACAAAGTTCAACTTGCTTTGACCACTAAATTGAATTTGAGCATGTAAAAGCAAGCTTCTGAAAAACTTACCACTATTCCTGAATGCAAAATAGCAGTTGGAAGTCCAAGAATTCCTGTACCAATGTTTCCTTTCAGCAGATGTATCAAAGTTTGCAAATTGCTACAATGAAAAGATAGTGGTACTATCAAATACAACTGACAGCGATGGGTGACCCAATGAAACTTGGCAAAAAATCACTAAAATTTGATCATGTTCCTGATCTTTAAGCTTTCTGTTTCTGCGTACTGTACTTGTTTCAGGACAAGTAAAATTCAACAGATGATCAAATCTTTCATATATTGTTCTCTTGGGGGAGGCAGGGCAAAATTATGTTGTGACAACCAAATTTTGACCCATAATGCTTTACAAAATATTGTATTTCTAGCCAAAAAGCTATGCGATATATGCTATACAGTAAGAGCTCTGCCACCAACATAGACAGACGTTTTACAGAGGTGCGGGTGAAACTTCAATTTTAAAATTATTTCTGATCATGAAACCCACATACAGTAGTATGCTTTAAACTCACATAAGTTGTAAAAAGCAATTCTCACAACCGCAAGCCATTTCAATACTGGGTCATTCCAAATAAGAACAACAGATGCCTGTCAGGTGATGTTTTCAAAATTCCTTCTAATTTTTACCAAGGGGACCCAAGCATCAGAGAACCTCAGAAAAAAATATCAGCAAAATATCTCATTTGGTTCAGATTTTATGATCAATTGAATATTTAGCCAATTGATGCAAATGTGTGTTTTTTCATGAGGTGGCAAATTCAAGGTCAAATATATGGAAATCAAAAACTTCTTTTCCTAACCCTTTCTGCACTTCGTTATAGCACACTATGGATTATTTTGGAAAATTAATGTTTCAGGTAATTGAAGACCAACATATTAGTAGAATATTGCTTCAAAGTTTGAACTAAGTATGATTTTGACCCCAAAATGTGTCTGGGGAAGGGATTTTGTTGTTGGTTTTCTGATCGATAAATATCATGGCACTTTTCAGCTTTATGACATAGAATATTGCTCTACCCCCGATGCTATATTTCAAACGACCAAACGGTTTTCGCAAAATTCCTTAATCCAGGGGGTTGCCAAGTCTGTCCATTTTTGCCTAAAAGCCTATTTTACCATATTTTCAAACAGCATCTTGCAAAAATCTTGCAACACTGAAGATAGCTATTCATATCACCCAAATGTGCCCCTGCAGAAGTTCTGAAAAAGTGTAGAAACCAAGAAAATTTTGATCTGACATGAGAACAATATCTCTATCAAGATGGATGCACGCTCAAAATGGCTAAATTCAGCCAACTTCAACGGGCTAGAAATCTTGTGTCCCACCCTGGTAGAAAAAGCATGGGCAAAAGCACGGAGTCCATGGAACTTCCATGGAAGCTCCATGCTTACCATGCTTTCCCATGCTTTGAAGTCTAACTCAGCCATGAAGGTAGCATGGAAATGCATGGAAAAGCATGGAGAAATTATTCTTAGCACGGAAAAGCATGGAAAGCAAGGGTAGATCTACTCTGGACAACTTTTGCAGCATGGATAAGCATGGAAAGCATGGATACTTGCAACATGGAAAATTTGTATAAGCACGGAAAAGGATGGAAAGCATGGGTAGATCTACTCTGGACAACTTTTGCAGCATGGATAAGCATGGAAAGCATGGATGCTTGCAGCATGGAAAATTTGTAAAGCACGGAAAAGCATGGACAGCAAGGGTAGATCTACTCTGGACAACTTTTGTAGCATGGATAAGCATGGAAAGCATGGGTAATTCGTAAAAGCATGGAAAAGCAGGGGAAAGCATGGACAAAGATCTTTCAATGTCCCCAAATCATCCAAAAACAACAACCACCTATTCTCAATCGTGGCCCTATAATTTGTTTCAATTATTTCGCAAGTACATATCTGAAGTGTCTTGCAGAAACTCTTGAGTTTGTTCAAGTCTTGATTTATGGGCTTGCACTAATACTGTGGGAGTTATATTTCTTTGACGATCATTATTGGGCTCATGCAATAGCTGGCAATAGCAATGCTAGGTCCATGGTGAGTTACTTTGGTTGAGCCTGCGAGATATAAATACCCTGAAGCGTTCTGTTTCCTCTGTAATCAAGATTCATACTGTGGCGTGTTTATGGTTGCATCTGCCTTACAACTATGAACTACAAACGCAGTCTCCCTCTCCTTGTTTTTTGCAGGAAGACATGACTGAAATAAGTTTATGCCTCGAGGGCTTCCATTAGCATTATAGTTCTCTGTCCTTATGGACTTCGAAACAGTTCCTTTCTTTGCATAATGAATATCTGTTGTTAAATCAGTCTCCAGGGGTCCATTGAGGATTTGAAAAAGTTATTGTTTTATGGAATTTCTTGAAACAATGAAGAAAATGAGCCTGGCCATAATTAACGACTGAAGGAGCCTTCTGGGAAAATTGGACGATGTGTTTGTTTGTTGTAAAAAAACGTTAGGTTTAAATTTGAAAAAAGGCGCAAAGCACACAACAGTTTCATGCTGTATGACAAGAATTTTGTTGGATAGCTTTGTTGGATGTAACGTTCTGTCGAAGATTCATGGAAGATTCGTTGTAAGAAGCTTTAAATCATTGAAACAAAGTAATGGTTATTATGCAACTATTACGTGAGTACAAATATCATATCAACATCTAATTAATATCACCATTCTTATTAGTTCTCTCATTGCAATCGTTAGGATGTCAATAGAGATCAAATACCCTAAAAAGCACAAAAACGCTGCATCTTATAAAACCAGATCTTCATATTATTACGTGGAATTTCTATCCTTATGGATACATCTCACAATCATTCAGTTGTAGATACTGTATCTTGGAGGCCACTAAACTATCGAGTGGTTTTCTCTCGAAACGATCGACGATGATCAGAAGAAACTTCAAACAAGCAATAAAAAATCAGGTTCTCTGACATCTGAGAACACGAAGAGCTTTCCAATTTTCTATTGTTGGAAAATGGAAACACACTGTTCTGCCTCTTGCAACCATTTGTCAGCAAAATGTGCTCTTTTCCCTCTATTCCAATCCATTAAGAATTTTTATGGAAAACTGAGGGGCATTTCACTCTTTCGAAAAAGCGCACAAGATTTCTTCAAAGCAGTTTCGGTTCATATATATATATTTCAAAACAAAAAGATTTTAGGCAAAAGTATTCACGAAATTTTTTGGGAAAGACATGCCCCTCGTGGAAAACATTGGTACAAAGTTGAGAAGTTTCTTACCGTTGATGATTAAAACGATTTAGGAAATGAAAATGTCATGCTCTTCTTACTTATGATCATAGCTCATTTCTATGTAATTCGTTTGCAAATCTTAGCAACAGAAGTGAATATAACTCGTTTGGTATAATGTCAAAGAAAAACAAGATCGATCTTACGTTAAAACATGGTTTAAATAGGACAAACACTGCATAAGTGTTCCAGAAAGGGGGCTACACGGGAGGGCAGAAGAAACGTTAGAAAGTGCTCAAAAATCAGCCTTTTAGGGCAAAAATCCACGCTTATTTGGGTGGGCAGTGGACTTGCTCCAAGTCTCGCTCTTGATCAGGAAATAACAATTCATGGAAATCTTCACAAAACTAGAGGGGTAGAAATTTTTTGTACAATAGCAATACTTTTTAGTGTCAAGTCAACGTTTGTAGATTTTGTGTATGCTTTTAAATGTTCACTTGTGCAACGATTACTGTGACATAACTGATTCAAGGAGTACATGTTTTTATAAGAACCTGGATCAGCACTTACACGTTTTTTTCTAAGGAACTGGTTTTAAGAAACTCTTTAACTTTTAACTGCAAAAATTGGTAATTTTTTGCCTGAATGTGCATGGCTTTTTCGTGATAACAATGTCAATGTAAAATGGAAGCCCTTTGTCGAGAAGAAGCCTCAAATTTGAACAATATTGCAATTTTAGGCCCAAAAAAATAAGAAAATTAAGAAATTTTTACTACTAAAACATCGAAATTTTCATGCGAAATTAAGAAACTTTTAATACTGTGCTGATCCAAGTTTCTTATAAGAAAATATGTAGAACAAAAAGTTTCTTAATTTCACATGAAAATGTTGATGTTCTAGTTGTAAAAGTTTCTTAATTAGTTCCTTATTTTTGCAGTCTAAAAATGGTTTAAATGTAAGCCTTCTTTTTGACAAAGGGCTTGCATTTGGCATTGATATTGTCACCACCACCACCACGAATAAGCCACAAAATGTTTCGCAGTGAAAATTTGATATTTACAAACGCAATGCTGCGTGAACTGTACTCGACCGACTCTTATTATACAAATAAAATTTTAGGATTTCTTAATTGTTCTTGAACGTGTAGTTCTTTTGATAAAAAAACGTGCAGGCTACCAAAATGCTTGAAAAATGGAAGATAACCATTTAGATTCGTGTGTTTGTCGATTGTGTGCCATTTTACTATGTACTAACAAGTTGAGAATACAATTTTGTGTTGCAGCCCCCAGCCCCAAACCCTAATATTTATACAAGGCACAAATAGCCCAAAACGATTACACCAGCCCCAAGCCCCTGCAAGGGCAAATTTGGACCAGATCACCAATGGTTTCGCTGGATTTCCATGGATTGGCATGCTTCCATGGAATCCCATGGAATTCCATGGTCTCACTACCCATGCATTCCATGCTTTCTCCATGCTTTTTCCCTGTAGTGATTTCACCATGCTAGCATGGAAAGCATGGTAAAATTCCCCATGCTTTCCATGGAATTTTGCTCCGATGGATTTCCATGGAATTTTCCCCATGCTTTTTCCATGGAATCCCATGGAATTCCATGGATCCACTACCCATGCTTATCCATGCTTTCTCCATGCTTTTTCCCTGTAATGATTTCACCATGCTAGCATGGAAAGCATGGTAAAATTTTCCATGCTTTCCATGGAATTTTGCTCCGATGGATTTCCATGGTTTTCAAGGATTCCATGGATTTTTCCCCATGCTTTTTCCATGGGATTCCATGGTTTTTCCATGCTTCTTCTACCAGGGCAAGGAGGCACATGCCTGCAATTTTTTACATGGACTCCTGCACCTTAGAACTGATGCTCTTGCAAATGTGAAAGCCAAACGGGGTCTGGAAGGGTGTCAAATAGCAACATTTGCCAACACGGGGGGTAACATGACAAATGAAGATTTTTGAGGGGGATTTTTTTCATAATGCAATTATTTACTCTTTTTTCAGAAGAAATCATTTTAGGAAGCTGTATTATGAAACTGACTTCATCCAAATATATATACATTTTGTTCTTGTGCTATAGTTGTTCAAAACAGGGGGTATCCTAAGGTCTTTCCAAGACCAAACTGGCATCTATTGGCATAGAATTTTTCCAAAGATGGAATATCATGCAAAAGACACAATAGGAAATAAACTGGTTTACTTTACTTTCACTGGATTGGTTAATGATATTCTTACTGAAATTTTTTTCTGAGGTTCTCTGATGCTTTGGTGCCCTTGGTGAAAAGTAGAAGGAATTTTGAAAACATCATCTGACAGGCATCTGTTGTTCTTATTTGGAATGACCCAATTGTGTCTTTTTGCACGATATTCCATCTTTGGGAAAATTCTATGCCAATAGATGCAAGTTTGGTCTTGGACAGACATGAGGATACCCCCTGTTTTGAACAACTATAGCACAAGAACAAAATGTATCTATATTCAGATGCAATCAATTTCATTATACAACTTCCTAAAATGATTTCTTCTGGTTAATACTTACCTCAGGAAAATGGGCTATCAGTGCATCAGCCTCTCGCCCCCGCAGGTTGACCTGACTGCGAAGGAGAGCGCACTAGGCCCTTTTGCCTGAACTGGATCACTTTTACGGTCGGTGATAGACATGGAATACGAAATTCCGGCTAATGCACCTGTCAGGAAGTCCGACTGGACAACTGAAAAAACTAAAAAGTAACCCAAAGAATGATACACTCAATAAAACAAAATTAAGAAGGGACAGGGAGGGCGGGAGAAACTTTGTCTTGATTGAAGGCTTTGAACAACGAACTGAGTGATTCAGTCCATGATTCAGAATATATGCATCCTAATTGCTATTTACGTGACGTATTCGCTGCCAAGAAACTAGAGATCAAACAGCGCGAACGAGACATTCGGAATACTACATAGGCGGTCCGATGACTTGCCTTATGATTTATTACATACACTCATGCCAAGTATTTAATCTCTTATGAATTTAGATATGGCACGATGACAACTAGCCTAGAGGAATGAAATACGAAAGTCTTAGTGATCTGCAAATTCAGGTCCATGTTTTAGGCTGGAGCTGGATCTTGGAGCAGGAGCTGAGATCCCAGAAACAAACCGAGTAAAACCTTCCTGAGCAGTATTAACCCGGCTTAAAATTGCATTTAACCCCCATAAAAAGCGTAAATAATTGCATTATGAAAAAATCCGCCTTAAAAATCTTCATTTGTCATGTTACCCCCCGTGTTGGCAAATGTTGCTATTTGACACTCTTCCAGACCCCGTTTGGCTTTCAAATTTGCAAGAGCATCAGTTCTAAGGTGCAGGAGTCCATGTAAAAAATTGCAGGCATGTGCCTCCTTGGGACACAAGATTTCTAGCCCGTTGAAGTTGGCTGAATTTAGCCATTTTGAGCGTGCATCCATCTTGATAGAGCTATTGTTCTCATGTCAGATCAAAATTTTCTTGGTTTCTACACTTTTTCAGAACTTCTACATGTGCACATTTGGGTGATATGAATAGCTTTCTTCAGTGTTGCAAGATTTTTGCAAGATGCTGTTTGAAAATATGGAAAAATAGGCTTTTAGGCAAAATGGGACAGACTTGGCAACCCCCTGGATTAAGGAATTTCGCGAAAACTGTTTGGCCGTTTGAAATGTAGCATTGGGGGTAGATCAATATTCTATTCCATAAAGCTGAAAAGTGCCATGACATTTATCGATCAGGAAACCAACAACAAAATCCCTTCCCCAGACACATTTTGGGGTCAAAATCATACTTGGTTCAAACTTTGAAGCAATATTCTACTAATATTGTGGTCTTCAATTTCCTGAAACATTAATTTTCCAAAATAATCCATAGTGTGCTATAACGAAGTGCAGAAAGAGTTAGGATAAGAAATTTTGATTTCCATATATTTGAAGTTGAATCTGCCACCTCATGAAAAAACACACATTTGCATCAACTTGCTAAATATTCAATTGATCATAAAATCTGAACCAAATGAGATATCTTGCTGAATTTTTTTTCTGATGTTCTCCGATGCTTGGGTCCCCTTGGTAAAAATTAGAAGGAATTTTGAAAACATCACCTGACAGGCATCTGTTGTTCTTATTTGGAATTACCCTATTTTGTTTGGCTGTCAAATCAACTTCACACAAATACACATACTATACTGTATAACTTTTTCAGGGGGTCTTTCAAACTTTGAAAACCCTGAGTCCAAGTCAAACTAAAGTAGATACCTACAGTTCGTTCAGGATGTCCTTCATACTTCTGTAAACCTGGACACTCTGTATAAGACTTACAAATACTGTACTACTGCTGCTGAGATGCATGGCACCAGAGACAGTGCGAGACAAGCCAAATAAATATACAGTGCTTCATTAGCTCAGCTAAACTCTGACACCCAACAGACTAAACAGAACCACAGACCCCTGACAGACATAATTCTACTGTATATTAACTGAATCTACTAGCACACTCTCTTATCTTGCCTATCCTTACTCATTAACACAATCCTTATCATTACCCTTGTCTCTTATTATTATCTCAGATTACACTATCATAATTATCATATTATATATAATTACTATATCATATATCATATTATATTAATATTGTATTATCATTATCATTCATTTTCATTACCATATACTGTAACATAACAATTGTAAACCTAACCTAAGCAATATAGCCTTTGCACAGCCATGATATCTAATCAATCACATGTAACCTCTCCTTTTCAAATTGTCCTTTACATATTTAAATCCCAAATATAACTGCCACATAAGGACATATTTGGCAATTCTATATAATCATTATCAATCATACAGAACATACAGTACAGTACAGTACAGTACAGTACAGTACAGTATACTGCATGTGCTGGTGTTGTTCAAATTGTCATTTTGCAGTGTTCCTGATCTTTAGTTTCTTTTTCATTCAAATGCTAGTTTTACTAATCAATTGCTACAACACCAAAACTCTTAAATTTGTGGGCAATTGTTTTAATAATAATAGCAAAGCAAGGCTGTTCTTTGTTTTGAAAACTGATACAATTGCTACCAGAATCTATCATTGGGAGTGTTCTGTGTGGAATTTTCCATATTTGGGCAATTCTTTGGTAACAGAATTACTGTACATTCATAGGTGAAATGGCACTATTAACCATCAAAAATTCTCACATTTTGCTATGAATATGCAATGATTTTATAACTGAATATGTTCATGCAAAGCTGGATGTTTTAGTTATCAACTGGCCATGGTGGGGACCAAATAAAAAATGGTTAACGGAATTACGAAAAAAGTTTCAGTGTTTTCCTTTAGTGGTAAAGCCACAAAAATGAAATATATGTGTTAAGATTATGCTGATTTTTTATGATTGATCCAGATCTACTGTATACAGCAGGCATAATGTAAAATACAATTTATGCAGAAAGAAATGTTTTGGTAAATACAGTATTCCTTTCCAGTAATTGTTCTTGTCAGTAAGAATTAAAGTACATCCATTTGGCAATGAAATTATTTCTCTGAACTGCACAAAAGGAAGTGATTTCTTGACACAAAATTGCTTTTTAGGGAACAAAATATCAATTGCCAATTTTGCATCACTTGCAGCTTGTCAAAATCTATTCATAAGCTCACACCTTCCTTTCAGTTTATTTCACTGGCTATAAGCATCACCCAATCACACAACATGATCTCACCCCGGAGGCATTTTACTTTCCATTAGTGCAGGGGTGTGTACTCCAAGGAAATTTTGCCTGTGGTGCTAGAGATTTTCCTCCAAATGATAGCCAGATTGAGAACAAACTGATGAAAAGTATACCGTAAAAGCTCAGCTATTAAGCCCCCCTCTCTATTAAGCCCCTCATCTGGAGTCCCCTGACTTAAATAAGCCCCTGGGGCTTAATAGATAGAGCTTTTAGGGTACTCTAAAACTTAGAAAAAATACATCAGAAAATGACAAGATAACAACCCTTTCTAACAAAACATCCCTTTTGACATCCAGCTCTTGGAAAATTGCCTTCTTCGGTATCTGTCATCCGGACTGCAAAAAAGTTTTACTGCTACATGAGGAATTTGTGTGAATTGTTTTGTTTATAAACAATAAATAGACTATTCTTTTCATAAAGATTGTGCAGGGGATTCTCGCCTAGTTGATAACGTGAGACCAAAACGTAAAAGTAAGCATTTTCAGTTTCTCTTTGGCCCAAAGGTAAAGACTGACATCTGAGGTGAGATAACCCAAAAATCCAGTGGTGTAGAGCTGGGGGGGCTCAGGGGGGCTCAGCCCCCCTAGTTATTTTTTCCGTAATTTTGGGGGGGCTTTAGCCCCCCCTAGTTATTCTGAAGAAATTTTGATTTTCTTAATTTGTGTATTATGACAAAAATGACAGAACAAGGTAATGTTATATTCTTTTAAAGAAGAGATCCTGGTTTTTGGTTTGCACCAAGATGAGGTCCTCAATGACTGTCAAGCTCTTATCTTCCTTGATGTTTATAAGCATAAATGGGATGCCACTAATGTTACATCGAAATGGCTTCAGAAACACACAAGTGCAAATAACAATAGGACAAGGAAGTGCAAACAGACATCATAAGTGGCAAGGCAATGGGAGTATGGGGTGCCCCCGCCACTTGTTTCGAAAAATGGTCCTCGATATTCCTTTAACATGGAAGAGAAATGGCTGGGTATAGGTTCGGTGAGAATTTTTCCGTGAAATGCAAAATAATGCTAGAAGGAGATTATACATAATTGAACTGTGTTATCAAAGCTTCCATTTTAGCACTGGTAAATATGGAGTCAGGGGATGCCTTCTGAGCCAGAGAAAAGGATGTTTCTTCAAAAAATTTTCCTCGTGCTCTGATTTGTAGGATAACTGTCAGTTGTCACAAAACTATCAAGGTTTTCTTGTTACTAATGGCAAGCATGATATTGGGAGATGCATTCTACGTCAAAGTAAAGGATGTTTCTTCCAAAATTTTCTTCGTGCTCTAATTTGTAGGATAACTGTTAGTTGTCACAAAACTATCAAGCTTTTCTTGTTGCTAATGGCAAGCATGATATTGGGAGATGCATTCTACACCAAAGTAAAAGGCGTGGCCCCAACAAATTTCCTGGTGCCACCTCTCCACCTGAGCCCCCCTAGTTATTAATCTAGCTCTACACCACTGCAAAAATCCCAGAGGTTTGCTTACGTGGTTCCGGGGTGCCCTTCACCGACAACAACTTCACAGTCTCCGTCACTGCTTAAAGTGGACCTCGCTCTTGGTCTCCCTCTTGATATAGTTGACCGTGTTGAAGCAGTAATCACACTTGAATCCTCTAAACTTTCCACATCTTCGTTGACATTGATGGAAGGCCGTGCTGATGCCAGTAGTGGTGTCACTGGCCTACTCCCGTCAGCATTTGACTCATACCCATCTGAGTGGACATCAAGTAGCCGTGACTTCTCTGACGAATGTTTGGAAGACATCTCCTCTTTGGATGCTTGGTTTTTTCAACATCACATAAGGATAACAATGTTTGTATCTGCAGTGAAAGTTCTGCTTACAACATCATATTTGTGTTTTTTCTGGGATAAACAATTACAATTGGACTTCGCTGTTTTCCTTCCACTCCACTTTTTCCACTTTTATTTCCCACTTTCCCAATCTCATTATGGTCTCGAGGCTAGTGAATTTACTTTGACGTTGACGTTTTGACGTTCTATGATACATTTTTCGGTCTCGAAATTTCAAAATACTAGACTACTGTACCAGACTAGAATACTAGACTACAAAATATCTACTGTACTGCAAATTTGTCCTGAATTGTCAATTCAAAGTTTTTTTTGCCCCAAAATCACCCGTATCTCAGAAAAGCTCCCTAATCACACACTCACCCAAATTCGGAATCTACCATCAAGGGGGGAAGGGGACTCATCCCAGGAGGGTACTCTGGTATATTCAGGATAGGGATGCTCAGGTTACTTTTTTGGGTCTAAAATTTAGGCAAGGAATAGTTTTTTGGGTCAATTATTTGGACAGTTATTTGTTTGGTTCAAGAAATTCTGGCTTACTTTTTTGGGTCTCAAATATGAGAAAAAGTAAAAAAATCGAGAAAAACAATTTACAAACAAAATTAGAGTCAAGTAACAGTACTAAAATAAAAAACATAGATATCCAAACATATTATGAGAAATCTAATCAGTGAGGGCACTTTTATGCAAATTTAAGTTACTGACTTCATAACTTTGGTTATGTAAGATCGGAAAAATTATTTTTTGGGTCTATTTTCATGCTAGAAATTATTTTTTTGGGTTGATGCGTTGTACCCCAGCCTGAGCACCCCTATCCAAAATAAACCTGAGTACCCCCCTGGGGGCTCATATATTTTTTCAGACGCTCCCTTATTTTTATAAAAGGTGCTTGATTTTCAATTGAAGGCGACTTTAGCAGCAACACTCATCACTATAACCGTAGCTAAAAACAGCATCACGATCATTTATTACACCCTCTTGCCCGAAAATTTCCTTCCCGATTTACCCCCACCGAAGACCGAGGTAAAACCGAAGTGACAGGGCATCTTTTAACATTGTAACTAGTGGGCCATTGGCCCAGTAGGCCCCCTTCCTGGCCCAGTAGTGAAGCAAAAATCCCCACTTTTGGCCCACTTGTTTGGGCCCTATTTGTTAACTTTGCTTCATTGTTTTATCCTGTTATTGTCAAGCACCAAACAGTTCTTTCAGTGAAATCGAGAGATATAGACACTTAGCCTTAGATAAACCTTTCTCTTTGAACATTCTACACGCATTAGATAGACTTTACTGTTACAATTTACACAAGGGTCGTGCTTGGGCTTACCATTGTCCAACATGGACAGAAGGTGTCAGTGGCGTGGTGGGCCGTTTTCCACTGGGGTGGCCAGATCATTTTTGGCGCCCCTTCTCCAAGGGATTGGTCAGAATCAAATTTCATTAGATGGCCTCTGACACAGTAAGCAATGCTGCTTCTAAGCAAGTCATATGAAACTGTGTGTTCGTTAGTTTAGCTTGGTGCATATTTTCTTCTCATGCTGTAAATCATCTTCATCAGAATCGAAAAGTTTAATCAAAAAATTATTCTGGATTTAGGAAAACAATATTTAAATTTTCTGCGTAGTAAGTTCATTTTTTGCCTTGATTGAAGCCAGCAAAACTCAACCAAACGATTCCATTTTTACAAAATATCGAACACAACCCTGAGTACATGGTGTATGAAACTATATGGATGTTTATACCAGAGAATTACGTTTGGTGGGGGGGGGGGGTATGGGTCATCCTAGGGATAATTTAAAATTGCCATGCTCTATTAATAAATTTGTCGAGGCTTCCCTCAAACTATCTTTCAAACAAACTATCCAATGTATTTGAAGGATCCCACTTTTAGTAAAAGAAAATTTTGTGGAAAAGCGAGCGAAGCGAGCAGAATATTTTTGGTCTTTATTGCTTTGATTAGCTTAGAATGGTTAAGATGACATTAGAATTTACAAGAAGTTGCCGTTTCTTTACTTGTGTAGCATATTCCAGTCTCTTTGCCTTGCTTCAAGACCTTCAAGTTTCTCAACAGATTCGGTAGAATTCGAAGAGCCATCTCTGGCTGTCAAACACTGTCAAACCCGAGGTTGAAGAGGGGCAACCTTGAAAGGTGGCGCCGAAAGCACGGTCGAAAGTATGCGCGCCGTAGGCGCGCGAAAATTTTTGGTTCCTTTTTAAGAATTTTTTTGTTTTTAATCAAAATAATGCCTTGATTTATATGATCCTCCCACACTCGTCAGAATGCAACAGTTAAAAAAGAGTGCGTTTGGGTAAGTATGAGGGGCGCTCTTCTCGCCAAAAAGGGAGCGCCAAGCTGAGTTTTCATCGTGAAATGGAGTGTTGCCCCCATTGGAAACTCAAAGCCGCGACTGGTCTCGACCGTAGAATTTTCTTGTTTCTTTCATATCTTCTTGGTGAACTGTGTGCGGTGTCAATTACCTTTACCAAAATCAACCTACATGTATCGCGACGGAGAGGTCCTATCATCGCAAAGTTTTTCAAATTCCTTGTGGATCGATTTGGCGCCCCCTCAAAAAGTCTCACTGGGGGGGCCGTGGCCCCCCCGGCCCCCCCCTGCCACCACGCCATACCCAGCAATCAGTCTTAAGCTTGTATGCAATACCAGTATCTCATAGCACAAAATCTGAAGAATATGTGATCAAAAGAGGAGAAGATGAAAGCTGGAAAAATTGCAAATATTTAGGGAGTTTACAAGAGACGGATAAGGATATAAATCGAAGAAAAATACTTGCCACAAATACATACAACCAACTAAAATACATTTTTGAGAACAACAAACCTCAGAAAAAACGAAATTCAGAATATTCAAGAGTCATGTTGAAAGCATATTCACATACAATTGTGAATTACGGACTTTAACAAAGAAACATGAAGAGAGTATCGATATATTTCAAAGAAAATTAATGAGAAGAATTTTGAATCTGATTTGGCAGGATAAAGTCAGCAACGATAAGCTTTATAAAAGAACAAATTCAGTTCCATGGAGCCAAATTGTAAAGCGAAGAAGATTAACGTGGTACGGTCAGTTATTAAGACTACCAGAAGACACATCAGCAAGAAAATCATTGAAGGAGGCAAAAAACCCTGTAAAAAACCAAGAGGTGGACAAAAATTAACATGGCTGAGACAAATAGAAAAGGATTTAGAAACAGTTGAATTTAATACAATATTGAAAAACAGAGATGGAAGTTTCAAAACAGTGAGGATAAAAGAATATGAAAAAATGGCAGAAAACAGACATATTTGGAGATTAGTAGTGGACCGCGCAATGTCTTTATAGACGGACAGCGTAATTGATGATTGATGATGATGATTGAAATTCCTGTGTCGATCTCCACGTATGGATGCAAAAACAAACAACAACAACAACAGAATTTCTGGCATCCTGCTTGCTTTGCTGACTGCCCAAGAAGCTAGCTTCAGTTTCAGTTTTCAGTTTAATTCATTCATCCATCAATCCTAAATACAATTCTACATAATTACACCACTCCTAAATACTTACAAAATACCGTACAATAAACAAAAAATTAATTAAACTTAGAAATTACAGAAAAGGAGAACTTTACAAGATTGTATTTAAGATTGATTGATTAAGGAGGAGCTCTCTAAATAGGTTAACTAATCGAGAGAGAGCCCCCCTCCCCCCCCCCCCATGAAAACAATTAAAACTACAACATATTTTATTAAAATCAAAACAAAATGTTAGCCAGATTTGTTCTACAGAGACCGAGAGAATATAAGGATTTGAAAGAGACTTTTAATTAAGAAATAATGACACGTACGAGTCAATGAAATGAGTTTTCAATTTGGACCGAAAAACTGCAACGGAGCTACTATCCTGGACAAAATATTTGGAACAAAGTTGATTTTTTGGTGATTATCTCAGTTCTTCTCACTCTTACATCTGCACCACCCCCTTTTACCCCCGAAACAATGTTGGTTGGCATCTTGAAGCTGAAAACATTCAAGCAACATTGTATCGGGGGTAAAAGGGGGGTTGTTCAAATGAAATTGTAGAATCTTACGTTGTTCCAATATATTTTGTCCACGATTGTAGCAACACGTATGAAAAGTGGAAGGGTGTTCCAAAGTTTAGAGCCAAAATATTGAATTGTTTGAAGACCATAAAGGGTAGTATTTCTAAGAGATTTAAAAAGATCACCTCTGGTTGCCTGACGCGTTCCAACCTTATGGATAGTTGAATTTGGTTGGAAATAATTATGAAAATAAGAAGGAGATAACTTATTGATTGCTTTATAGACAAAAGTCAGAATATTTAAATGCAAAGTATCCTCAAGTTTAAGAATTTTTAGCGACTGAAAAATTGGTGCAGAGGGAGCTGAGAATAGTTCAAATTTGATACAGCGAAGAACTGTTTTCTGTAGCCGAAATAGCGGATTTAGGTAAGATTCGAAAGAAAGTCCCCATGCTGTGATGCCATAGTTGAGAAAAGAAGAAAACAGGGAGTTGTAGAGACAGATAAGCATAGGGAGTGGACAGTAATGCCTTACTTTAAAGAAAATACCAGAAGTTCTAGATAGCTTTTTACAAAGCTCAGCTGTGTGGTGCTTCCAAGAAAGATGTTCGTCCATCAGTACTCCTAAGAACTTCACATACTTTGTCTTTTGGATATCCTGTTTACCAATTTTAAGCTTGACATCACCTGTCAATTTCTTTTGCGGAGAGTGAAACAGTACAAAGTTTGTCTTTTCAATGTTAAGAGCAAGTTTGTTTGAGTCAAGCCACAATTTTACTTTCTTTAGTTCTTTATTAACTTTTCTTGCAAGTAATGCAAGATCATCAGATTCACAATAGATATTAGTGTCATCAGCAAAGAGAAAAAAGAGAAGAATTTTGATGAATTTGGTAAATCATTGATGTAGATAAGAAACAGAAGTGGACCAAGTACTGATCCTTGGGGAACACCACAAGATATGTCACATAGAGAAGAGGAATGACCATTCACAGAAACAAACTGCTTACGGTTGCTAAGATATGAATTAAACCAATTTAGTGCAGTCCCTCGGATGCCATAATGTTCCATTTTTTTTAACAGTATGTCATGGTTAACCGTATCAAAAGCCTTTTGGAGGTCAATGAAAATTCCACAACCAAACCTGCTCTTCTCAAGTGATGACTTGATAGTTTCAGTCAGGCTAATAAGTGCATGGTCAGTTGAGTGACCAGTGCGAAAGCCAAATTGCATACAAAAAAGTACCTCACAAATTTCAAGAAACTTATAGAGACGCTGGTGCATTACTTTTTCAAAAAGTTTGCTAAAAATGGAAAGGAGAGAGATTGGTCTGTAATTAGATTTCAGCGTGGCAAGTCCTTTCTTAAAGATTGGTACTACCTTGGCAATTTTTAAGTTGTTGGGGAAGATCCCTGATACAAAGGATTCATTGATAAGAAAAGAAAGATCAATGGAGATGGGTGTATCAAGAATCTGTAAAAGCTTCACAGGAATACTATTAGGTCCACTTGATTTAGTTACCAAGTTTTAATGATTGTATAAGAGAAGATACTTCATGAGATGTGAAAGGGGAGATAAAGAAGGAATCCAAATTGGGATTGGATAAATAATCCAATGGAGATTTTGGAGTTCTTGGGATCCTTTTTGCGATACCACTAGCAACATTTGTAAAATAGTTGTTGAATTCATTGGCCATTTTGACAGGATCACATATTTTGGTACCATCCTCATCTTTTAAATATGAAATTGTTTCAACATTTCCAGGTTTTATGCTTATTATGCTCTTTATTCCTTTCCATAGCATTTTCATGTTGCTTTTATGTTCGTCAAAACACTGATGGTAGTAATTTTTCTTGCTTTCTCTTATCTCATTCACAATACGGTTTCGAAATTGCTTGTAAGCATGTAGGTCATTTACAGAATGTGTTTCTTTGAACTGATGGAATAGATTATCTCTAATTTTAATCATTTTCTGAATGCGCAGATTAATCCATGGTTTATTTCTGAGTTTCAGTGCCTTTTTTGATAACTTTTTCTTGGGGCAATGCTTGTCAACAACATTGTGAAGTTTAAGCAGGAAAATTTCAAATTTTTGATTTACGTCAATTTCACTATCATTCAAGAAGGATTTTTCGATATCTTTATAGTCTGAAAGGAATTTGTCTTCATTAAAGTTTTTATAATCATAGGCATAGTAGGATGAAGTCTTGTATTCGGGGGCGTTATCATAGAGAATAGCAAACTGAGGGAGATGGTCAGAGATTAAGGATAATATGTTGCCACCACAAATGCTACTTTCGGTGGCATTATTTATGTAAATATTATCAATGATGGTAGAGGAAGTGTCAGTAATACGTGTTGGATGCAGAATGGATGGCTGGAAGTGGTAGGAGAACATCATATTGACAAACTCATTTGTAGCAGTGTGATTGTCATAATTCAACAGATCAATGTTAAAATCACCCATAATAGCAATTAGCTTATTTTCCTTTGCCAAATTTCCAATCATCTCATGAAAATTTAAAAATTAAACGAGACTTACCCAGTAAGTTGAAGTTTGATTGCAATTCTTCTCTATCATCAGCAGGAACGGAGGAATCACATGAGAAGCGGGCGCATGCGCTACAAGTCATTCTTAAACGTGAGGAATTTCAGGATAAGTAAACAGCTGAAAATGGAGGAACGAAGGAATCACTGGGTTGGGCCCTCAAAAAGGGAGGACATGTGATTCCTCCGTTCCTGCTGATGATAGAGAAGAATTGCAATCAAACTTCAACTTACTGGGTAAGTCTCGTTTAATTTTTAAATTCTTCTCTATAATCAGCTACGTCACTACGGAATCCCATGAGACTTCAAAGCCCTGTAATTCCGAACCCAAATATCAAGTAAATGGGCAAATGAAAAACAGAATTTTCAGTTTCAACAACAAGTTGATAAAAAGGTATATTGATAATAGGTGTCTAAAATAATGTTCTATATTACTCAAAACTGATTGTTCAAAGTTTTCCGAGATAAAAAGGTTATCAGAGAATCTGGCAAAGTAGTTGCATTTGAGCAACTGGTAGAGTTGAAATTTCACTCAAAGAGAGGGCAGATGCTTTAGCGACTGTAATCAAGGTAGATCTGCAGCTATGCACTGTAAAAACATTTGTATCTATGCCAGCTAATTCCATGGTCGATTTCAACCACCGAGATCTTGTACTCGCGATACAGGGTTGTGGCTTTACATAGTTTGATATGTGAACCTGTAAAGATACCTGTTCGCTTGATGTATTCGGTCAGATGTGAAACGATACACAGGTTTGGTTCAGTAGGAAACGCTTTTTAATTCCAAAGGTTGAATGTGTTTCCCAGGTTTTTATTGGTTGCAAAATTGTGATGCGAAACAAGTCTGGGAGACTTTGGATCCCGGAGAGCTCGATGCTGTGGATTCTTTGACAACGTTGACCAGTTAATAAAACAAAAGCGTAGTTGTCCTGTGTGTTAAGTCCTTGAGACTTAGTTGGGAAGTTGGGTTAAGATGTTTCTGTATACATTGAGGCAGGTTGCCTTAATGTGAGTTTAAATTAGGGAACTGTGAGGTGGGCCCAAGTTGCTATAGCTAGGATATTGCTGCATACCTTGTCAGCCTATCCTTGTGGCAGTCATGAGGATACTCCCCCACAGAAACCATGTGTCATAATTGGTTTCTGTTTCGCAATCATGCACGTCAGCATCACTCAGCAATCATATTGGAGATGTACTTCCTCCTTCCATATTTGGCCTAGTCTGGCTATAATATATAAGCCTGTGCACAGATTCTCTGATCAGTTCTGGAAAATTGGCATATTCATCGCAACAACATTTCCCACCCTCCTCTTCCCTCTAATAATAATTCCTATATGCTTTAATCCTCAAACTAAGAGGGGGGAATATTTCATATTCATTCAAATTCAATATACACTATTTAGGTATCTTATTGTTGTTTTAGATTAATTGTTTGTAATTGTTGTATTTTAATGTTAGTAGTAGTATTAGTCTTATGGGAGTATTCTGTAAGTTGTCTTTAGAAATAATACAACTTTGGCCCAACACGTGTCTATATCTCATGGTCTTCTAATTTAAAGGTATTCTAAAAGTATTGCAACATCCCATATAGCGATGTATTTCGGCAGATCGGGCCTTATCTCAAATACGCCCTTGAGAAACCTACGAATAGTAGGATGTTCACCCATCGGTAAACCATTTGACAAAGTAATTAGAGACGAAAGTGTATTTATGGCACTGTAGCCAAGACCACGGTCAAATAAACTTGTTAAAAATTCAATAGATTGCTCAAGTGTAGGGTTGAAGACCTGCACTGAATTTTGAGCACAATATGTTTGCCAACGATCAACGCAAGATTTATATTGTTTTCGGGTCCCAGGCCGCCATGATGAAAGCAAAATATGCTCGGCGGAGCTGGACAAATATGAGGTCCCTATTTTTTGGTTGATAAGAGATAAACCATGAGCTGAAGGTTGTGGCAGACCTCTAAAGAGCTCGATGGCAGGTGAAGCAATCGACGACTTGGCTTCAGTGAAATTGGTTTGGATCGCATCAGTTTTGTTGCTGTGGGGTACCATGGTTGTGTAGGCCAATTTAGCGGCACACAAATTCCCACTGCTTGCTCCAATCGAATCTTTTCGAGCATACTGGTTATCATATTGAAAGGCGGAAAGGCATCACATTGGTAACTCGACCAGTCAAGGGTCTAAGCATATATAGCCCATGCATCTATGGCAAAAGCCTCTGGCTCTGGTTTGACCGAGACAAATTTGTCAAATTGTTTATTGAGCCTTGATGCAAATAGGTCAATCGATGGTGTAAAATCGATATCAGTCAGACACGATTGCAAAATTTTAGAATTTAATTGCCATTCTGCAGGCGTATTAGCAGAGCGTCTTGACTCGCTATCTGCTTCAAATTTTGTTTGCCAGGGATATGTGCAATTGGTAGCCATAGGTTACGTTCAAGGCACCAAAGCCAAATTTGTTTGCATAAATTGTTACATGCAATTGAACGGCGATACCCATGTGAGATAGGACAAGTACTGATGTTGTGTTGTCTGACAAATGTTTCATATGTATATCTGTAAGGTCATTTGCATACATTTTCAACACTAAGAAAATAGCATACAATTTCAACTGATTTATGTGGTTTTGTTGCTCGTCAAATGACCATTGCCCTCCGGTGGAGGTATTTTCGCAAGAAGCTCCCCAACCTAGGAGAGATGCATCGGTTTCTATTTCCATTGATGCATGATTTCGTGTCGATGGCTTAAAAGCCTTGGGCTAGTTCTCAGTCCACCATTTAATTTCTGTTTTAGCATCAAACGACAAATTAATTTCTTTGTCAAAATTGCCTTTATCTCGTTAAAGCGCCATTGTTTTATCATGGTCGATATGCCTGCAGAAAAGTGGCCCAAACAATGCCTTGGAAAAAAGGAACTGTTTTCCCTTAAAACTTGCGCAACATTCCTGATAGAAAGTGTTTTGCGTTGAAGTATGGCAGAACAAAGAGCTACTGTGCTATCTTTTTTGTCCTGTGTAGGGCTTACAACGATATCCTTAGAATTGAGAATAAAACCAAGCATTGTTATTTCCCGACTTTGAATAAAAGCTTACTAGGTAAACAGCTTAATTGCCTTTATTACGGTTGCTAGGCATTCATCAAAAGTGTCGCCTTACAAATATATGTCGTAAAGGTTCGCAGTTGCGATGTGCCCTTCTTTGTGAAGGGTAGACAAAGCCGGTTTCAGAATTTTAGTGAAATTGCGTGGACAAGAGGAAAGCCCATTTGGTAATGCCGTATATTGCAGTAATTGATCATTGAATTCAAGCCTGAGAAATTTTCTATCTTCAGGAGCAATATCGACACTATAATAGGCATGTTCAATCTAATGATGCCATAAAACAATTGGGCGTAATCAAGTTAATGATCGTATTCAATGTGTCCATTTTGAAATGGCTATAAGTCACGCACTGGATAAATTATTTGAGGTTCATTCCGGTGCGTTCCGTCCGGTTTTGGACGTAAAATAGGCGGAATTATCTGTCCAGCTGCCAGGGGCGCACATTAGGGGGGGTGTGGGGGGGTGAGACACCCCCCCAATAATTTCTGAGTCGGTCCAAAAATTTTCTCAAAAAGGAAAAGTCGGTCCACGACAAAATCGGATGGACCAACTTCGTGAACCGACTTCGTGGACCGAATTTTTCATGGACCGACCAACCACGACGAAGCTCGAAAGGTCCACAATAGTTTGAATCAAAGTTGGTCCGATTTTAAATCTTTTGGGCAAAAGTCGACCCATGACGACAGTTAGAATATTCACAAGAAATGCTTGACAATAACTAGGAGAGTCTTTCTAAGCCAAAGCAGAAGATGGCATTTTAAAAAATTTCTTAGATGCATTACAAAAATTGCACAGGCTTCCATTTTTAGGGGCAAGCAATCATTGGCTTTTAAAAAGCGGTCTAACACAAAATGGAAGGTGTTTGTTGTGCAAAGATTGTCCCAAGGAACAATGCTGTTACAAATACTCAAAATTTCTAATCTGGCACTGGGGTGCCGGTGGTAGTAGTTATGTGGCGTTGGAAAACAGACACTTGTGTATGAATCCCAAAGAAGAAAGGAGACATGGGTTACAAATATTATCCATCAAAGTGGTAAACGCTTCTACCAAAAGCTAACACTGCTGACACTATGATCATAAGGGGAAACCTTCTTAGAGGACAAACACACTAAAACAAGTCGCTTTTGCTAGGCTGCCGGTGAAGAAGTCGTTGTTCTTAAGATTACGCCTATACTTAAAACTCCAAGTCCGTGATGCATTCTAAGCCAAAGTAAAGGATCTTTCTTCAAAAATTTTCCTCGTGCGATGCTTTATAGCATAATTGTCACTAAACGGTCAAGGTTTCCTTGTCGCTAAAGGCAAGCTTGATATTGGGAGATGCATTCTAAGCCAAAGTAAAGGATCTTTCTTCAAAAATTTTCCCCGTTCACTGATTTATAGCATAAATGTCAAAAACGATAAAGGTTTCCTTGTCACTAAAGGCAAGCATGATATTGGGAGAGGCATTCTAAGCCAAAGTAAAGGATCTTTCTTCAAAAATTTTCCTCGTTCGCTGATTTATAGCATAAATGTCAAAAACGATAAAGGTTTCCTTGTCGCTAAAGTCAAGCATGATATTGGGAGATTCATTCTAAGCCAAAGTTAGGGATCTGTCTTCAAAAATTTTCCTCGTGCGATGCTTTATAGCATAATTGTCACTAAACGGTCAAGGTTTCCTTGTCGCTAAAGGCAAGCATAATATTAGGAGAAGCATTCTAAGCCAAAGTAAGGGATCTGTCTTCAAAAATTTTCCTCGTGCGCTGATTTATAGCATAATTGTAACAAAACGATCAAGTTTTCCTTGTCGCTAAAGGCAAGCATAATATTAGGAGAAGCATTCTAAGCCAAAGTAAGGGATCTGTCTTCAAAAATTTTCCTCGTGCGCTGATTTATAGCATAATTGTAACAAAACGATCAAGTTTTCCTTGTCGCTAAAGGCAAGCATGATATTAGGAGATGCACTCTAAGCCAAAGTAAGGGATCTGTCTTCAAAAATTTTCCACGTGCGCTGATTTATAGCATAATTGTCACAAAACGATCCAGGTTTCCTTGTCGCTAAAGGCAAGCATGATATTGGGAGATGCATTCTAAGCCAAAATAAAGGGCGTAGCCCCGAATATTTTCCTGGGGACCCCCTCGTTTCAATACCTCCATTTAATTTACCCTGGCCACACCGCAGCTTGCTATACGTTCAGTCGGTCCGAAAAATTTAGTCGGTCCAGAGCATGTTGACACCCCCCCAAACAAAATTTGAATGTGCGCCCCTGCCAGCTGCTGCCGACGCTGGTTCCAGAACCGCTTTTGATAATAAGGTATCCATCTCTTTTTGAAGGATACCAAAAATCAGCCTGACTAAAGTGTGATTTGTCACGAGCAGGTTGCTCAGGAAGAAAATCACATTCAATCTTTACGCCAGAGACATTTGAAATAACATCTGGGTCCGTTGTAAGAGTGTTGTAAGTGACTTCCACTCCGGTAGAAAATTTGATACTCTACCAGCTCTAAAATTTTCACATTCATGTAAAATTAAGGATACTAGGGAAGGTAAATAGTCAATAAACTCACTTACATTAAACTGTTCCAAATCGATCAAAATGTTTTCCCTCGTTGAGGGAGGTTTGCTGGAGTTTGGAAGCGGTTGTTTCTGTTATACGGTTGCTTCTTCCGAATTGATTCCGGTTGCCCTGCTATAAGAAATTACGCCTTGCATTGTTATGCTAGGTGGGGTGTTGGTTTTGAGGTTGCTGTTTGAAGCGATTTTTGAAATGACCCTTGAAAACCTTCGCAACATTGTTGGATTCTTCAGCGTCTTTGAGCTGCTAATTCAAATCATCACCGAAAAGGTACGGACAGTGATGGAGGAGCAAAATGCTTGATAGTCCGGTTTTAGCAGGGGCTTCATAGTGCTTCGTCGAAGCGACGAAATAGTTCCGCTCAGGTGACTCAAAGAGTGCAAATGCATCCACTGATTGCGAGACATGTTTGTTAAATTCCTCGCGATTTTGGGAGGAAGAAATCTGTGCAAGAAGAAAGGCTGTAGTTTGCGACATAATGCAACTTTTCGCAAAACTTGTTGCATGTTAGCCAGCCTAAGATCCTCCTGTTTCTTATTATATTTAAGATGTTCCCACGCACCTGTATTGACCTTGATAGGATGCAGGGCAGTACAGTTAGCTGGCCTTTTATATTTGTCTAAAATAATTTTGAATTTTTCAGGAGTGAAGGTCTTTCCCCAGCGCTTGTTAATTACTTCGGCTAATATGTCATTAACATTAGTGCCGAGGCCGTCAGAGGTTTCAATTGCTTTGGCCAAGTTATCAAGAAATTCAACTCCGATTGGGTCTGAAGTAGTTGGTAGCCCAGTCTGTTCATTGCTTATATTTGTCTAAAATAATTTTGTGCTAGATTTAAGCAAAAGATCATGGCCATCACCAACAAGTGAATCAGTATCATCAACAGCATGAATACTGACAGACTGAGGCCCTCATCAACATTATTATCATCGGTAACAGATTGTTTTTCTGGTGGCTCAAATTCATCAGGGTCTGATAACTGTCACTTTATATTATTCGGGTTTAGTCCGATGGACGATGAGGCAGCAAGCCCGGTGGGCAAATCAGAAAGTCCGGTGGACAAGGGTTCGAGACGTCCAGTAGACGATGAGGCAGCAAGCCCGGTGGGCAAATTAGAAATTAGAAAGTCCGGTGGACAAAGGGTTGATACGTCCGGCAGACGATGAGACAGCAAGCCCGAAGGGCAAATTAGAAAGTCCGGTGGACAAGGGGTGGATACGTCCGGTGGACGGATACGTTCCGGTGGAAACGTGTTCATCTGGCCGGTGGCCCTTTGGCAAAGGATCCGAAGACAGTTGTTGTAGAGGAGCCGCCATGTTACCCATACTGGTATTTATGTCTAATAGAGTTTCGTTAAGAGTTAACTGAGGGCAATGGAAGGCGTGCTTTCTAATGGAGGTTCCTGCCGCTCCGTTCCATCCTAAAGTATGTATAGTTTTATACTCTGACTCAGACATATATTCTGGAGAATTATGTATAAACTCTCATTATTCAAAGAAGTTTGCTAACGGCAATCAAACGATAATGCTCTAGTCAATTCTAATCATTAGAAAGAAAAGGTAAAATAAAAACTCACCAATTTTCGCAGAAAATTTGAGCTTGTAAAAACACGTCTTGATGACTCGTAGCGAAGTCCGCAATGACTTGTAGCGCATGCGCCCGCTTCTCATGGGATTCCGTAGTGACGTAGCTGATTATAGAGAAGAATGGTCATTAAACTTGCTGATATCAGAACTTGGATGTCTATAGACACAGTAGCAAATCACATTTTTTGCCTTTGGATTACTAATCTCGATCCAGACAGTTTTTTTTAGCTCACGTTCATTGCGAGAAGAAGAAGGGGATTTTCACTGACTCTGGTACGTATCAAATCATTTTTTTAAATCTCATTTCATAGTAAATATGAGAGGATTTCTTTTTATCCTCTCTGCTGTGTTGACAATTTATTGTTCTGCAGCGGATAGGCTCCAGAAGTGGCAGGAAGAATTCGTCAACGAAGGCCTAAGCGCGTTTCTTACGCTTTCATAAACCCATTTTGGTATTGCCACTTGTAGCAACAAAAGCAAATATATCAGAAATCCCACGGAGGCATCCAACAACAGTGTCTTTTCCATTGTGGAAAGAAAACTAAATAAGGAGAGCCAAGAGAAACGCGTGTTTGGGGCAAAATTGTTCATCACAAGAAAACAACATGTTACACTAACAATACAATACACGAAACCGATACACGACTTATATATAGAAATAAGATATATTTAGGTAGCATGTAATTCTACATTATGTAAATATTCCTCCCTTGCTTCTTGCAAATACGACATTGAGTTGGGTGGGAGGGCGGTTAGCGATATTCAGCAATATTTAGGCATAGCTGGCACTAGCAAATGGCATCAGACCTCCAGAATGAGAAAGTACTAATGGGTAGCATATAAGTATGAATCTGTACTACCCAAATATGGCCAAAAGGAATTAGGAGTCTAGGAAGCCATTGGCTGAAGGTTGCATCAGCTCGAATCTGATGCAAGAACTACTGCTGATGATTCATGCCTAGGAGGGCTGATGCAATCTGACTAGGCCTAAGCCTTGCAATGAACAACTTAGGCCCAACCAAGACTCCCCAAATTTAGACTAACATTGTAGTTACAATGTTTCCCATAAATCACCCATTGTGGTGATAAACAGTGAATTGCCTTTATTGTGGCAACAAAAGCCACTACTTCCAAACCATTCAAAACCAACTGAAACAAACAGCAAATTAAACGAATCTGATCATTCAGGATGCTCAATTACTTTTGGAAATATTTGTCAAGGCTCTTTCTTTAGTACTAGTAATAGCTGCTGCTAAAGTGCCCGCGCTTTTGAAAAAGATTAGTAAAATTCATCAAATTGAAAACCCCAGGAAAGTCTCGCATCAGAAAGAAACGCAAGCAACGAATAGGCCTAGAAGTTTGCCAGTGGAATCCTCAAGTACCCAGAAAAACAGCTTGGGTTTCAGACAGGCCTAAACGCCTTGTTTTCTCTTCAGAAAAAATTACGATGTAGCCTATCTAACATCAGCCACTCCACAGTTTCCAGTGGGTGTACATGGGGTTGAAAAATTAACCCCTCCTCCCTACCTCGCATTTAACGCCATCAGCTCTCCTCGCAAATACGTTTTTATCCAATTGTTTCCTCCTCGCATTACAAAAATTAGTAAGTTGGCTCCTCGCTCCTCGATGTCACAACGAAACAAATTTAGCAAATCAAGGACACGCTAAATACCGGCGTAAAATGAAAAGATTTGAAAATGAGACTTTTGAATGTGCCTTTATCTAGATCCAAAATAAATTTGCAACCAACATGTAAATCTTTATGTAAACAGGAGTTTTCATGCTGGAACATTTTTGGAAAGAAATATCCGTCGGATATAAATAAATACATTTTATGTTTCCCTTTTTCTCTTTTTCTTTTTCTTTTTTTTTTTGGCAGATAACAATCATCACCCTTTCGTTTCCTTTTTTCTCTTGTTCTCTACTTGGTTTATCTTCTAACTCCACAGGCCCATAGGAGCGTTTTTCAGATTAAAGGGGGGGGGGCACTAACTCGCACCGAAAGCGTAAAGACTACGGGAGTCCAGGGGCGAAGCCCCAGGAAAATCTTCTTGGGCGATGCCCTCTTTCTTTTGGCAACGCCCTTCTGTGCATTGCTGAAAGGGCATTTTATGCTCGGAGGTCCTGGAGAAAAAATAGGAAATTTACAAATCCAAATATATATCAAATAGGCTAGCTAAAATCAAACTACGACAGGATAAGAATACTTTGTCAAGACTGTTTTGTAAGATTTACTAAATATTCGACTTATTTGATTTACAAAACTCATCGTGAATTCTCGTAAGCAGCGGTGATTAGAGTAAATTTTAAGTGGGAATACATCGAAATGAGGGGGCCTGGGGGCAGGGCCCCCAGGAGAATCTTTAGGGCCACGCCCTTTACTTTGTCTTAGAATTCATCTCCCAATATCATGCTTGCCATTAGCGACAAGTAACTTTGATAGTTTTGTGACAGTTATCCTATGCGCGAGTAACATTTTTGAAGAAACATCCTTGACTTTGGCTTACAATGCATCTCCCAATATTATGCTTGCGATTAGGGACAATGAAACTTTGATAGTTTTGTGACAGTTATCCTATCAATTGGAGTATGAGGAACATTTTTGAAAAAACATCCTCTGCTTTGGCTTAGAATGCATCCCCTGATTCCATATTTGCCAGTGAAAGATTTGACATTCTTACCCAACCTATACACGCTGTGGAACCTATGCGCCTATATGGGTGGATGATCCTATACTGGGTGGGCTACGATCTTATACTGGGTGGGTTATGATCTTATACTGGATGGGTTATTATATCCAGCTTTTTCTCTTCGGTTTTCGAGGGATCTCGAGGACAATCTTTAGACAAAAGTACCAAGAGTAATCTGTGCAACTCATCACGGAACTTTTGAAGGCTTGTTTCCATACAAATGATACTGTGCAGCTCTATGCGCAATGCAGCGTGATTGTATCAGATTTCGGGCAAGAAATTCTGACGATATGTCTTCAGATCGTTGTTCCTCCTCGCTTTTCAATGCAAAGGAACCTGAGCTCCTCGATTTTCAATCTCTAAACTTATTTTTTCCTCGCACCTCATTGGTTTCAGCAATTCTTTGGGATTCCTCCCTCGTACGAAAAATGCCAATCCTCGGCTCCTCGGGGTTAAAAAATAGCCTCCTCGCCTCCTCATTCTCCGCGGACTTAAGCCATGTACACCCATTTTCCATGACTTCTTTGTGATTACAAGAAACGTGCAGAAAATTTTGGTCCATTCAACGATCAAAATATGTCACTGATCAATGAAAGAGCCCTGGTCAACAACAACATCGATGCTTGCGGCCCTCGGCTATTATCAAGATTATGTATGATTGCAGCGCAGTCAGTAGCATATTATTGGATGGCGTAGCGGTAGGCATCTATTCCACTAACCGCAATAGTCGAAGTTCAAATCCTTATGGTGACTCACTATTTTCTTTATTTTTATATTTTTCCTTAAAGTCCCTGCTGGTTCTGCTAGTGCAATCTAGTATCCACATAAAATATTCGGAGGAATGGAAATCGTTGATATATATAAAATTGTTTGAAAAAAAACCACACAGGTCAATTGAAAAAATAAGAAACTACGAATAATACGATGTCGATACCCTGCTGTGGTGGTGGTTTCAGAGTTCATAAACCGTTGCAATTTGTTCGTTTGATTCTCCCTATCATTAAAAATTCGTATTGGATGCTCTGAATACTTTATTTATCAATCCCTTCCCCCATCCCTTCCATGCTTCCACACTGAACAAATCAACACATCGGTATTATTGTGTGAAGCGACTAAAGATAGGCCTAGCGGAAATAAAAGTCTATTTCCAACTGTGCATGAGAACAAAAGCTGTATGCTTGAGAGCCACTGAGATCAGTGTTGACAACAGAAGATTTTTCAGCACCAGGCTTCTTTCGACCCAGACCTCCAAATCGCCGCCATTTTTGTTGACGAATTCTGCTGACTCATCATTGGAAAACTAAAATCAAGCTCCTAACAGCATAGCCGTCAAATCTTTTCATTTGTCCAAAGCTCCCGTGGGGTTCTGACTCACGCGCTGATCAGATCGCATTTTCTCCTATGATTGACCAATCAGATGCCGTCGTTGTGCTTACTTCCGCGTTTCGCAGCAAAACTTAGGCCATTTTCGGCCGTTTTGACCACTCTCCGGAAAAAATCATTGCACGATCGGATAAATCGAATTTCGTCAAAATTTCAATTGGAAAAGATTCTCCATGCTTTGGACCATAAGTGTTTTCGGTATGGCTTTGTGATCACTAAAAATAGCAGAATTGTGGCATTTTTAAGCTCAATGCAGTCATTCATCGGTTACAGACTCCAGGGGCGGATCCAGGCTACTGCGACTGCTGCTGAAGCAGTAGTCAGATTCTCAGATCCTTGTATCTTGTTATTAAGGTCCACGCCTATTTTCAAAAGACCACATTCAAGTATTTCAAATAACCTCACCTTAGCAGTAGTCAGGATATTTCCTGGATCCGCCCCTGGACTCTATGATTAGCAAAAAGAAGAGTAGAAAAATGAAAACCTGAAGAAGAACTAGTGCATACACACACCTCAGATGGATTTAATAACAAACATCCACTTTTTCTGCCGCGATCTACAGCGAGTTTCACCAGCAAATAACACAGTCCACAAAAATAGGCGCGAGAACTTGAATTATCAGCTACATGCTATCGTCGAGTGAGAACAAACGAATACATGAACATGCTGAAGATTACGGGAGTAGCTGTACGTCCACACTGGCCCAGAAAGAACAATTTCGTGATGTCTTTTTCGATAAACCATCTATGGATAAACCGTGCCACCATTCCTTTATCTAACTGCGGCTATCGTTGCCAGATGGAAACCGGCAATAACATTACCAAAACGATGTACGAATTGATCGGTCATATCCCATCTTTTATTGCAAGAAAAATCTCTATCGTCTTATGGTCTAGCAGGCTAGCAGCTTCATGAAACAGACCTGAAATGCTAGGTTTAGTGTTCTTACGAAACGAATAACAAGAAGAAATGTACATCTTATCTTCATAACGAGTAAAAAAGATCGATCTTTTCGACATTTGAAATACTATTTATAGAAACTCTTCATGTCAATTTCACATTTTGGGCGGATATCATAAAAAATATTTTATCTTTTAGAAGTTCTTCGTGTTAGAAAATCATCCCTTCACAGTCAAGCAACACAGTAGCATCAAAGCAAAGTTGGGCAGTTTGCAAACTCATTGCCCATTCATGGAAGAACAACCCTATTTTTTGTAAGATTCTACAACTTCCATCCAATAAAGAAAGCTCCTAAAAATTCTCATTTTCCGAGTACGAAATGTTTCGTAAGAGTTTCTTAAAAGTTCCCCTCAAATTTCTATCGGTGGTGTAGGATCTCTAGGATCTAATGTGCCTTTCCATCTTTCCATAGATGGTTTATCGAAAAAGACATCACGAAATTGTTCTTTCTGGGCCAGAGTGGACGTACAGCTACTCCCGTAATCTTCAGCATGTTCATGTATTCGTTATTCACCGTTGATTTATTCATATTTCTGTTCATTGGAATCGGATGTTGTTCTCACTCGACGATGGCATGTGGCTGATAATTCAAGTTCTCGCGCCTATTTTTGTGGACTGAGTGATTTGCTGGTGAAACTCGCTGTAGATCGCGGCAGAGAAAGTGGATGTTTGTTATTAAATCCATCTGAGGTGTGTGTATGCACTAGTTCTTCTTCAGGTTTTCATTTTTCTACTCTTCTTTTTGCTAATCATAGAGTCTGTAACCGATGAATGACTGCATTGAGCTTAAAAATGCCACAATTCTGCTATTTTTAGTGATCACAAAGCCATACCGAAAACACTTATGGTCCAAAGCATGGAGAATCTTTTCCAATTGAAATTTTGACGAAATTCGATTTATCCGATCGTGCAATGATTTTTTCCGGAGAGTGGTCAAAACGGCCGAAAATGGCCTAAGTTTTGCTGCGAAACGCGGAAGTAAGCACAACGACGGCATCTGATTGGTCAATCATAGGAGAAAATGCGATCTGATCAGCGCGTGAGTCAGAACCCCACGGGAGCTTTGGACAAGAGAAAAGATTTGACGGCTATGCTGCTCCTAACAAAATCTTGTGCACGCATAGCCAATTAGAAGCCCTTGCTTCGCGCGCTCCGGCGCGAGCAAATACGCAAGATGATAATGATTCACCATTCATTCCTTTGCATACAGCACTTGAAAATGTTTTCACAGATAACAACCATGCAATTTTCTTATTAGATGGGGGTACATGGTCTCTTTTATTCACAATCCTAACTCAGGGTTTTATGTATTTGATTAGAATAGGTAAGAATTCATCTTTTAGTAGAATATTGTTGCACTTTAGAACAGTAGTTTTCTTTTTGCTTTGAAAACTGCAAACATCTGGTGCTAAATGTGCCATGAATTGTTTCAGAACAGAAGAGATAATTTCCCATTGCATAGAAAATCACAATAGAGGATTGCACAAAAAGATAATTGAAAGAATCTTTCAACCATGATTCTTTGCACCTGAAAGAGTTTTGATTGGCTTCTTGATTAATTTTTCCCCTCCTTTAGCACAATTTTTTTGTCAGTATATTTCTGTTATCTACTTAGGTACCTAAATCGGCCTTTTCAACCACCATACCTTGCATGTGCCATCTTTTTATTGGTGGTCATTTTGTGGACTGTAAAAATGGCGACAACGAAAAGACCACAAATGGTGTATTCACAAACCATGCTCGTTGCAAAGGCCCCTTTAATGTTGCCATGTGACCATGCACATATATGTGTCATACACAAAAGCTTAATAGCTTAATATCTCGTGTACATTTTGTTGCAGAAATGAAAGGTAACTTATTAATTTGTGACAGCTCATGTAAAGATTATAAACACAGCATCGGATTAGCAACATATTAACAGTTCATATTCCGGTGACTGTTTGCACAGCATTGGATCAGTATTTGCTTCTTTAACCATTGACATCCAAAGACCAACCAACACAGCATAAGATAATTGCTGGATGCACATTCTTACAAAAGACCAAAAAGCATTGGATCAGCATTGCTTCTGTGACAATTCTTCACACATTGTGACCTTTTAACGTTGATACAAACTGTTACCAGATGAACTTTTGAAGAATTGTTATGGCCAACTGTTGTGCATCATATACCCTCAAGACTTGTTTTCATTTGAGGCATAATACAAAACCTGTTATTTGACACAGGATTGAAAAGGGAACACTTTGTGTGTTGCCATCATATATCAAGTTGCTTGAATATTATTGAAGAGGCTGATTAATGCAGATGGAAGCAGATGATTGACATTCTGAGCTAATTACGAAGGAATGATCAAAGCTACTGTATTACTTCTAAAGCATCATAAACTATTTTTACTTCAAAATGCCAGTGTTGATCTATGGCCAAATGAGAACATTATATACTATTTGAGGTACCACCTGGGGAAAAGATAGCCTTGCAGTCCAAGAATGTACAAAATGAACTGACATTGATGAGTCTTAAAATTGCAATTGAAGACTTGAATTGAGATTAATATAAAATTACGTTTCAGCTAGTATTATAGTCGTGTAGTGCAGTCTTGAAATTTACAAACAGTTCTCGTAGTTGTTTTAATTGTTGTACTTCAAACAGCTGCAATTTACCTTGGTTTCAAACACATGCTCCAAAACGTCCACTCTGACATTTATTCTTTTAACAATCTGCGAATGTTATTTTGACTAACGCTCTGAGCAGCACTTACTTAACTGCATTAACAGCTAGTCATATTTCCTTTTTCCTAAAAAAATTGGTTTATCGAAACTACAAAAAATGGTCAGAAGAGCGCTTTGTGTTAGACTTAATGCGAAATCTCCAGTCTATGCCAACGGTCAGTTACACAAATTTCGAAACAGCTTTTGAAAATGCACTGGAAGCAAATGCTCCCAAGAAAACAAAGTTTATAAGGGGAAATAACAAACCCCATGTGAACAAGGAATTACGAAAAGCTATAATGAAAAGAACAAACCTGAAAAACATTGCAAATGAAAGTAAGCGAGAAGCTGACATTAGAAATTACAAAGACCAGAGGAACCATGTTGTAAATTTGAACAAAAAAAACAAAACGAGAGTATTTTAAATCCATTCAATCGAAGACGATAGAAAATGACAAAAAATTTTGGAAAACTGTGAAACCATTATTTTCAAATACAAATGCTATGAATGAAAAAATCACCCTGATTGAAGACGATAAGATACTCTCGAAGGACGCAGAGGTTGCAGAGTGCTTTAATACATATTTCACTAATATAACAGACAGTCTGGATATAGCTCCTACATTTAGAGAGGTTCATGAGGTGGCAGATGACACTACGATCGAACAATTGACAACTATGGCAATTCAAAAATATAATACGCACCCCAGTATTATAGCAATCAAACAGAAATATGGACCCAGTGGAGATAAATTTGAATTTTCTCATGTAAACCCATGGGAGGTCGAAAAACAACTTGATTCTTTAAATGTAAAGAAATCGCACAGTGGAATTATTCCAACGTTCTTGCTCAAAGCAACCAAAAATGTCATTTGCCCTTTCCTGACAGACTGTATAAACTGTGCCATCCACGAGTCAGCCTTTCCGGATAAACTAAAAGAAGCTGATATATCCTCAATATTCAAAAAGGATGAGGCAACTCTTAAAGAAAATTATAGGCCCCTAAGTGTTCTTCCTTCAACATCTAAGATTTATGAGAGACTCTTAAAAGATCAAATTATCAAATTTTTTGACAACAAATTCTCAAATCTTCTCTCTGCTTTTCGTGAAGGATATAGCACCCAGCACTCTTTAATCAGAGTAATTGAAAAATGGAGGAAGTGTTTGGATTCATCTGGAATAGTGGGGACTATATTGATGGATTTGTCAAAAGCGTTTGACTGCTTGCCTCATGATCTTCTAATTGCTAAGCTGGAGGCCTATGGATTCAGTGTAAATAGCCTGTGCTTGATCTATAGCTATCTAAAAAATAGGATGCAAAGGGTTAAAATTGGATCGGTAAAGAGCTCACAACAAATCGTTAGAGCGGGAATCCCACAGGGTTCTGTTTTGGGACCAGTATTATTTAATATATTCATCAATGACATCTTTCTCTTAAAATTAGACTCAGACTTGTGCAATTTTGCAGATGATACCACACTCTATGCGTGTGGCTGTAGTCTGGACGAAATTGTCCCAAGGCTGGAAAATGACCTTAGCGCACTTATAGAATGGTTTTTTGAAAACGGAATGGTAGCAAACCCTGGCAAATTTCAAGTGATGTTTCTTGGATTGAAAGAAAAAAATACCTTGCGTCTCAATATCAATGATAACAAAATACTAACTACGAATAAGGTTAAATTGTTGGGCATAGAGATTGACAACGCGTTGACTGTCACTGCCCATATACAAAATTTGTGCTCCAAGGTAAATAGAAAGATAAATGCCTTCTCAAGGCTAAATACTTATATCTCAAGACCACAGGCCATGTTAATATGTAATGCCGTAATACTGTCCAATTTCAACTATTGCCCGTTGATCTGGCTTTTTTCTACGAAAGCTGCTAATAACGAAATAAACCGCACACACAAACGTGCACTAAGGATCCTCTTCAAGGACTATGACTCTTCCTTTGATGAGTTACTGGAGAAAAGCGAAAGCGTGAAAATACATGTTCAAAATCTCCAGAAACTGATGATCGAAATTTACAAAACAATGAACAACTTGAACCCCTCATATATTTGGGAATTTCATGAAGAAAAGGTTGTGAAATACAACCTACGAACAAAAAATTTATGTCGATTGCCAAAAACACGAACAACAAAATTTGGAATAGAGTCATTATCCTTTAGAGGAAGCCTCCTTTGGAACACCCTTAGTGACCAGATAAAAGCACTTCCAAAAGTTGCAGCTTTCAAAATAGCGATCAAGCACTGGCTTGGCGATAAGTGTAATTGCCGGATTTGTAAATAGCCAGAATTGTAAATTTGTATATTTTCTATTAAAGTTGTTTTTTGTAAATAGTTGGTATAAATTAGTGATTATATTACTATTGTAAATAGACCAACTTTAAATAAGATTATTATCATTATCATTATCCTTAACCCTATTCGTACTGGGGGGGGCGTTTTTCGCCCCCCCTACCAGTTTTTGCTGCATTACGCTAAAACGACAAGAGATACAACCACCAGTTTTGGTGACTTTTACTCAAATTTCATAGGCAATTAAATTCTTAACATTTCATTGTTCTACCTCTGATCATGTGACCACAGTATTACCATATTTGGAGAGTAGTCAACAAAAAAAAGCTTAAAATGTTCATAGTTTTCGTGTCGTTTGCTTGATCGATCTCAAACATGCACCATTCGATTGCATTTGATGAGTACTTTCATTTGATATATAAATTTTTCATATTTGCTGATGTCAGCAAAATTTAATATCTATGACGTCATTCACATTTATGACGTCATTTACCTGATAAAGAAGTGTCAAATATAAATTTTTTTAGTCTAATTTGCTTCATCTTATTAATTTGATTCATTTTGAGTCTATAGTTACCAGATAAAAGGGCAGGACTGGCAAAAACCTGTGATGAAAGAAAATGCATGCAACAAAAGGCTAATTTAAGGCTAATTGTGCTAAAAATAGAAACTAAAAATTTTTGCAAAGTATGTATTTTTGAACTATGACATGTTTCCTATTATTTGAAACAATTTTGGAGAAAATCGGTTGAGTGGAAGATTAAATAGAATTTTTCTGGTTAAGAAGGTATAAATTTGCCAATTTTCGTCAGTTTTTCGGTTGCCTAGCAACGAATCACGTGACTTATTAATTGCCATTGTTATATTTGAATAGCCAACTATCTAAAGAACAATAGGGGTAAGTCTCATTGTTATATCTTTTGTAGTTTTGGAGAAAAAGAGGGGGGGGGGCTAAAAACGCCCCCCCCCAGTATAAAATGCCTAAAAAATCGCCCAGTACAGATAGGGTTAAAGATGCCCTGCGAAGTGACCGAAAGACCGACGTTTTCCACCCAATTTCTTTATGAGGCTGGTGGAATTGACAAAATGGGAACGAGACCGTGAGCAGCGTTCAAGACAAGATGGCGTCCATACAAGCATTTCTTTTCATTGCTGTATCACTACTTTTAGGCGCTACCTGCAAAAAAGTCAAAGAGGTATGTTTATGCATTGTTAGAGAAAGTTGTATTTTAAGCTATATTAGCCTGAAAATCCATTTATCACTGCGAGAAGGTGTCTCAAAGGAGACAAATAAGTCAAGCGGAGAAGAAAGCCTAAAATGGTTAAATTGTTCAGGGGGAGTATTCGTACACGAAAACTTTCCGGATACCAGTTTCAGTTAGTTTCAGTTTCATATATTCATCAATCCTAAATACAATTCTACACAACTACTATACAACTATTAATTTAAAAGCTACCATACTTCTTCTTACTGGCTCTTCCGTCGATCTTAATTCAAGACATTTAGCCTTGCCACTATTTTCTTCCATTCCTTTCGCTCATAATCGTTCTCAGTTACTTCATCCACTGTTTTATTTATTGGTTTCAGGTCTTTATTCATTTGTCTGATCCATGTCTGTTTTTGTCTTTCCCGATTACCCTTCGCTTTTTTCAAATGTTCTCTGAAAGCTAATTTTGCTGGTGTTCTTTCTGGCAACCTTAACATGTGCCCAAGCCAGTTTAATCGCTGTTTCTTTATTTCGGTTGTGATGGTTGTCTGATGTGATCTTTTATATATTTCTTCATTTCTTATTTTATCCATTAATTTGATGTTTAGCATCCTCTACGTAGCAGTTTTCTTTGAAAGATATTGAGACTTTCTTCCAATTTCTTGGTTAAGGTCCAGATCTCGCTATTGTAAAGCAGCATTGGATATATAAATGTATTAAGCAATCTTATTTTTAGTTTTATGGATGTCTGTCTGTTACAGAGAATTCTTTCATATTTGTTGAAGGCATCAATTGATAGTCCTTTCCTTCGTTTTATGTCTTTTTCGGTGTCTAAAACTTCCAAGATATTTTATGGCCTTCCATTCATCGTTGCCATCTGTGCCAACACAAAATTCTTCAGCTTTTTCAGTATTGATATTTAGGTTTCTTTGTTTGACTTTCAAAGGGAGTTCTTGTTTTATAGTGTCCTTGTGTTGCTTGTCGGTGGTTATATTGCCAATATCGTCAGCATACTGAAGATCAATGCTGAAGTTTTCTTTATCTTGGTTGTGATTTGCTCTGGGCTGGTCTGGTAATGTGATTGCATTGGATTTTGCAGCATGAGTGCAACTGCTAATGTGAAAGTAAATTCTGGAGCGCTTGCGCAGTCTCCTTGTGGTGCTCCTATGTTGGTTTCGAATGGTTCCCCTCTTGCATTTCCAACTTGTACCGTGTATTGCATTTTATACAGTAATATGTAAAACATATGTAGCTCATCGTCGTCTAATATTTTGCCTAGATCTTTAATAAGTTGAGGTCTTCTGATGGTGTCGAAAGCTACCATACAACAATACTAATAAAGAGATTACACTAACTAGAGGGGTATCGCCCTTTTGGAGCGCTTTTGTAAGGAGAGCAGGTTTTCACAATATAAAACAAAATTTTTGAATAAAACTTACCATAAGTATAATCATCTACTCTTCCTCTCCCTTTTCTGTGAATCTTGTGACTAATTGTGATTTCAATTTGCCATAATATCAGTTTTAATGCCAAGAGGTCTGAGCGGGTAAGGCCGAAAAGTCGGAGATGTCGGAGATGTTGGAGCAATTTCTCAAACTTTTTCATCTCTGACTTTTCTTTTTTCCCTATATGCTACAAACGAAAAGTCGGAGATGTCGGAGCAGGGATATTTCTTCTTTAAATCTGTAAATTCTGATTGTAAAATACCCTTCTTTTAAGGTAGTTTCCTACGCTCTGTAACAGTGTTGTTAGAAAATAGCCTCAGAGATTTTCCTCCGACTTTTCGTTTTTCCCCTAATGCTATAAACGAAAAGTCGGAGATGTCGGAGCAGGGACTTTTCTCTCTTTAAATCTGTAAATTCTGATTGTAAAATGCCCCTTCTCCTAAAGCAGTGTCCCACGGTTTGTAGCAGTGTTGTTCGAAAACAGCCTCGGAGATTTTCCTCCGACTTTTCGGTTTTCCCCTATATGCTATAAACGAAAAGTCGGAGATGTCGGAGCAGGGATTTTTCTCTCTTTAAATCTGTAAATTCTGATTGTAAAATGCCCTTCTCCTAAGGCAGTTTCCCACGGTTTGTAGCAGTGTTGTTCGAAAACAGCCTCAGAGATTTTCCTCCGACTTTTCGGTTTTCCCCTATATGCTATAAACGAAAAGTCGGAGATGTCGGAGCAGGGACTGTTCTCTCTTTAAATCTGTAAATCCTGATTGTGAAATGCCCCTTCTCCTAAAGCAGTTTCCCACAGTTTGTAGCAGTGTTGTTCGAAAACAGCCTCGGAGATTTTCCTCCGACTTTTTGGTTTTCCCCTATATGCTATTTATAAACGAAAAGTCAGAGATTTTAGAGCAGGGATCTTTCTCCCTTTAAATCAGTAAATTCTGATTGTATAATGCCTTTCTTCTGAGGCAGTTTCCCGGCAGTTTCCCACGCTTTGTAGCAGTGTCCTTCTGTATATTAATATACGATGCACAGAGTGTCCGTTAAAACGAAAATGTATGATATAATGATCGAAGATTACAGTAAGATTACTGACGAAAATCGGAACTTTTTGTTCAGAAGTGGTGTTCCGGGTTTTGAAATTTTTCCTCCCTGGTTTTTTTCTAATTTCTGTCCGGGTTTGTGGGTTCTAGCACCCCTCTCCCAAAGCCCTCCTTCCTTCCTTCCTTCCTTCCAACCTTTAGAGTTTAAATGCCATCAAGCATAAAAAACTGCCTTAGAAGATGGGCATTTTACAATCAGAATCCCTTCTCCGACATCTCTGACTTTTCGTTTATAGCATGTAAGGGAAAAACGAAAAGTCGGAGGAAAATCTCCGACGCTATTTTCGAACTGCTACGAAGCTTTGGAAACTGCCTTAGAAGAAGGGAATTTTACAATCAGAATTTACTGATTTAAAGAGAGAAAAATCCCTGCTCCGACATCTCCGACTTTTCGTTTATTGCATATAGGGGAAAAACGAAAAGTCGGAGGAAAATCTCCGAGGCTATTTTCGAACGACACTACTACAAAGCGTGGGAAACTGCCTTAGAAGAAGGGCATTTTACAATCAGAATTCACTGAATTAGGGGAGAAAAATTCCTGCTCCAACATCTCCGACTTTTCGTTTAGTGCATATAGAGGAAAAACGAAAAGTCGGAGGAAAATCTCCGAGGCCATTTTCTAATAACACTGTTACAAAGCATAGGAAACTACCTCTGCTCAGAAGAAGGGCATTTTACAATCAGAATTTACAGATTTAAAGAGAAAAAAGTCCCTGCTCCGACATCTCCGACTTTTCGTTTATAGCATATAGGGGAAAACCGAAAAGTCGGAGGAAAATCTCCGAGGCTATTTTCTAACGACACTGTTACAGAGCGTAGGAAACTACCTTAAAAGAAGGGCATTTTACAATCAGAATTTACAGATTTAAAGGGAGAAAAATCCCTGCTCCGACATCTCCGACTTTTCGTTTATAGCATATAGGGAAAAAACGAAAAGTCAGAGATGAAAAAGTTTGAGAAATTGCTCCAACATCTCCGACATCTCCGACTTTTCGGCCTTACCGGTTTGAGCGGCCTAATTTCAAAATGTCGCCCTTTTGGCCCTAGGATAATTGTTAAAGGAGCCATAGCAGCGCATCGTGATGGTCTCAAATTGCCTGACGAAAACGAGGCTCGAGCATGTGACATAGCACAAGCTCATACAGAACACAGGTGCACCATTAGGGCGATTTAGGCCCGAGAGAATGCTCTGATAATTGAGGCATGCGGTGGCAAGATCGCTTGCGTATTTTCAAGGATTCCTGTTGATTCGTCATCTCAAAGGTTGAAGCTTGACGTTAGGCCATCCAATTTAGATCAGGGTTGCAATATTTGAACTCAAGCAGCGACAAGAGAAATGACTATGAAAAAACAGATTGTAAAAGAACATACCTTCGATTGTCCTTCAGGTTCGTTCAACTTTAATTTCATTTCATGAAGGAACAAAATGATATAACACAGCGAGGACAAGTCACGATGTTGGAGGTGGCATCAGCAAACTGTTTTTGCGCGCTTTTTGTGAAAAACTAGGCCGAGACTCTTTTATTCAGCGACTTTTGCAATGCGATCAAATGTGTCAAGATTCGAGGGCGCTCCACAAGGGCGATACCCCTCTATACGAATACTAACTATTACAATAAACAAAACTTACAAGATTGTATTTAAGATATATTGATTAAGGAGGAGCTCTCTAAATAGGTTAACTAATCGAGAGAGAGCCCCCCCCCCCCTCCCCGTAAAAACAGAGAAACTAAAAAAAGATTTTTAAAAGAATAACCAGAGGCCGAGCCAGATATACATTTGATATGATGATGGGTGGAGTGAGAAATACAGTCTGAGTTAAAGGACAAGTCCGGGGTTGGCATGACCGACGACAAAACAAAAGTTGCAGTTCAGTTTTGATTTTTCAAATTCCGCTACATTCAATCCATTTGGAATAGCAATAATAACAAATAACTAAACTCCAAGAATTACATAGGAAAATTATTGAAAAACCTGTATGGAAAATGTGGCACTTCCACACCCAAGAAAAACAATAGGGTATTCAAAACAGACAAAAGATAAACAACAGAGAGATTTAGATACATGGTATGGAGGGAATCACCTTCAAGGAGGAGCTCTCTCAAGACAATTCATTCATTCATTCATTCATTCATTCATTCATTCATATATTTATTTACAGTTGGTATTTACATAGTTTTAAAAGAATGAAGCTAATTTACACCAACTATTTACAATAAACTAAAGTAATACATGCTAATCAAAGGAATTCAGTGTCTTACAAATTGTACAAAGGCAACTGGTTCCATCCCAAGTTTTAATTTCCTTTTTGAAAGCTGCAACAGAGTATTCTTTATATTCTTTATATTTATATTCTTTACATCATCGTTTAGGGTATTCCATAGCATAGCTCCTCTAAATCTGAAGGAGTTTATCCCATAGTTTATTGTGTGAGACCTCTGAGGAAGTTTACATGAAACTTATTTTCGTAAATTGTATAGATTTTGTTTGGAAATTCTCCCAGGAGGTATGACGGATTTAAGTGGTGGCGCGTTTTGTAAACTTCTAAAAGCAGTTTCTGTAAGCTCTTTACATGTGTTGAAACATCATCATGCCTCAATAGAAGTTCTTCAAAAGAGGATTCAAAATCCTGATACAATAACAGGTAAACTAATGGAGGAAGAGAGAGATTTATAATATTTTGTTGCAGCCCAGTCTGCGGAGTGTGGCAGCTGCGCGCGCACGAGATTTTTTCAAAAATGTTGCTTGCATGCCGATCATTTTTGGAAAACAAAGGAATCAAAGACCTTGCATGCGAGCCAGCCACTGCTTCCTTGGTCTGCACGCACAAGATCTCGTCCTGAACTGCCATACTCTGCAGACTGGGTTGCAGACAGTTGGGTTGGGGGATTACGTGTTTTTTTATGGCATTGGGCTGTTAAAAGGGGGAAGGTTTTTTGTTGTAAAAATGCTTCACATCACACTTACACCTTTGGGATCATACTGTATCTGCACCCCATATCATCTGCACTTATTTCCGCATGTATCCCATGTCACATGTATTTCCTATATTAGCTAATCATAACACATTTATTTCTGTAAGTAATCTTGTAAATTTATCTTTGTAAGTAATCTTGTAAATTTATCTTTGTCGAAAAGCACAGTCCTGTGATAATCTAATATTGGCACAAGCGCACACTACATGCAATGGCTTGGATACAATATTGTTTCATGGGTGCAGATTATGGCAGGCACTTCCCAATTTAATATCAAGCAGTCAGATACCCTCTCCAGCTTTAAAAGGGGAATCAAAATCTTGAAAAGAAAAGGACTGCAGTTGGAAAAGGACTGCAGTTGTAGACTGTGTAGACCTTTTGTGGCTTCGGGTTGGGTTTCTTGAGCTGGCGTGAATTTTCTGATCTGTAAATACCGACAAAAAGACCATTTTAGATATTGGAAACATTATATAAATATGTAAATTTATGTGCAGGGTGTCCCAAGAAAATTGTTCGACATTTGATTGTATGTAAAAAAAATAGTGAAAATATGAACGGTCTCCATGGTAAAATAGCCATATTGCTGAGAGTTTGAATTAATTTTACAAGAAGCTAGCAAATCTGCTAAATATTCGCGGAGTTACGAGCTTTCAAAATTCAAGTTTGTTGGAAAGGTGAAACCAGATGCCCCTAAATTGCATATCTTGTGAAAGTAGAAGTTTGTTTATTCAAAGCAAATTAAATGGAATTTAAAAAAGCACTGTCGATAAACTACCTTTCTCTGACATTGAATTAAGGTTATGGATGCTTATATTAGAGGAATCCTATTGAACACAATTTGGAATTGCCCCGTCTCTCATCGCTTAAGTTTTCATTCCATGTTTTTGGATACTTGCATTCTTAAACAAATGTTGCTGACGGTTGCAAGAATAAAATTACTTTAATTGAAGTCCCATTTGATTTGCTCCAATATCATGGAACGGTAAAAAATTGGACAGTCTTCTTGTACCTCGATTTCAGGACACATTTTTGGAAAATAAGTCAGTTAGGAGCGTCTTGTTTCAGCTTTCACACAAAACTTGAACTTCAAAAGCTTGTCACTTCGTGAATCCTTAGCGGATTCACAAGATTCTGGCGTCAAAAATTAATTTTAAATCTCAGGAACAGGGTTATCTAACCATGAGCATATACTTTGTATCGATGCTTTTTAATATTTGATCAAACGTCTAGAAATTTTTCTAGGACACCCTGTATATGTAGCTAATTATTCTGTATTTTATTCCTTTTTTGCAAATTTTACTTTCTTAGATAGTAGGCTTAACTTAGCTCTTATCTTGTACAGGGCCGTCGCGAAGAAAATCGAGGAAGGGGGGTGTAAACCTTAAATTTCCGACAAGCGGCGTGGTCGTGGTCGTTAAAAATTCAACCTTATCGTTGATACATCCTCTATAATATGACAGTCACCTTTTGAAACGTGATTGTCGAAAAAAAACTGTTTGCTATCGGTTAATCTTTTGGTTAATCTTCTTGTAAAACTAAAGAGGTTCTAAAATTGGGTAGGGAGCCTGGGTAGGGCAGTGCGAGCGAAGCGAGCAAAAAATTTGCACATCTGCAACGGTAAGACCAGGGTTCGACTACCCTACATGTATGTAGTCATAATGTAATTGTAACAAACCATCTTAATTTACAGTCTGAAATTCTCGTATTATCAGCGCTCTATAGCTGAATCGGGGCTTCCCACATTTGGATGGAGATTTGTCGGCAAATGCTGGCTTGAGGATCGAGCTTGATTTGCTGACAGCCACAATTCCAAGGGGGGTGTCACACCCCCTACACCCCCTATTGCGACAGCCCTGATCTTGTAGCTATTTTACTGTATACAGTACATGTACTGTATGCCACTTTAAATAAATTAATGATAATTTTATAGTGATGAAATGATTTATTCAGAATAGCATACTCAATGAAACCAACAGCATGTCTCTTTTCTGCTCTCCGTTCTCTGCCTGGCTTGGCTTGCGGAGCATATCTTTTCAAATTTTGACCCGCTTACATTTTATCCCAGGCCATTAAATAAATGTTTAGGCTTACCCCCCAGTCGGAGGCACTTTTGGTAGTAAGGCTGTTACGGGAAATGGGATAGGGTTTTAAATCTTCACATCCTAATGCCATTAGAAATACGAAAATCAAAAGTTTATGGTCCTTAATTAGTTAGGACTGTGTGTGAGTGAGAAATCAAGAGGAGTCAACAGCAAATAATTCTCCTCATAGCTAGCAGAATTGGGCCGCTAGACGGAGAGATGATCCAGCTCAAATCCTTTTAAATCGTACTGTTGTGATGAAAATTGAAATAGGTAATATTTCATGATTAATTTTTTAAGAATAACTTGTAGCAGTTAATTTTTCGGCAATGCACTAATTAATTCAAATGTTGCAATCTCAATGAAAACAACCCAAGACACATGCCTATAAAGATGGTTGGTGGTTGGCCCAAGACAAGAGAAAACCCAGTGATAAATCTAGTGATCTGTTAAGAGGAGGCAGAGATGGCGCCAGGGAAGAAATGCTAGGGGGGCAAATGCTGCCAGAGTGCGGACAGTGAGAAACTTTTTATTAACAAGTTCAATCCAAGTTCACTGAGATGACAATGCAGCAAAAAATCTGGAGGTGCAGGTTATGAAAATGCCGACAGTCTGTAGAAGTTGTCAAAAATTTAAGTGCCGATGGGGAAGCTCAATGAAATTTTGTGAGGGCTCCTGCCCCCGTGACCCCCTGTTGGCGCCATCCCTGAGAGGAGGAAGTGGGATGTTTAACTGTTAGCGACCCAATTCTTTAACTGTAGTGAAAGTTGTTTGTTGATGACCGCTGCAAGTGAAGTCAAGCAAGATACAAAAATGAAACAATGAAGAAACAAGATAAATGGTCTGGAGGAAAAATTACAGTGCTTAACCCTTTTTTGGTTAAGATAGGCGGAGGGGAATTTGCCCTCCTAGTAGATATTTTCCGATGACTCTGCAAACAGGATACAACATGAAATGCTGCTCTGACTTCTGGCAGCTCCCATTGTGCTACTGCAGGGTGTCCCAAAAAATTGTGCCCCGTTTGCCTACAGATTGTGACAAAACGGCAAAAGATACTCGCCAAACTTTTGCATGATGCTGCTCTTCAGATATTCAATTAAAGTTTGCAACCATCCCCGTAAAAATCCGTTGAGATATAATGGAGTTATGACCTTCAGGAGACCAAATTTGCCTGATGACTGAAACCAGCGGTGGGCCATTTTGTCTTACTTTTTTGCAGTGAAAAGTATCTTCACGTGAAGTGAGAAATAATTTCTGTGAGGTCAGAAATACTGTAGTGGAACTCTCCGAAGATTATCGAAATTTTCACGAAAGCTATGAAATTGGAGGCTGCTGTTTCATTTTCATCCATGAAGCTATTAATCGCTTCAAAATAGTAAGACAAAATGGCCGACTGCTGGTTTCAGTGATCGGGCAAATTTGGTTTCCTGAAGGTCAGTTCAGTTCATATATTTTAAATTCCACAATATACAATTTATAGTCCTAACTACTAACTATACAAACACATGACTAAACTACAAAGATAAAAGATAAGTTACAAAAATTGATACAGTAATACCAAAACTTAATACAGTATACAAATACAAGGAGGAACTAAATATATTGCATACAGGGAATTACTTAAAGGAGGAGCTCTCTCAATAGGTAAACTAATCGAGGAGAGAGCCCCCCCCCCCTATCCTAAGATAATATCAGGTGTATTTAGACGAATTTAAATAATTATGCATTTTCTTTTCATAGGTTAACAGAAATTGTGGCAGTGTAGATTCATCGGTTGACATTTTTCAATGAGAAAATTTTTAGTTTTGTTTTGAACGATATTTTTGATGAAGCATTTCGGAGTTCCACTGGTAATGTATTCCAAAGTTTAGCACCAAGATATCGAAATTTACTTTAGACCATATTGAAGACTGTTTTTCCGAGACATAAATAAATCACCTTGACTGGCCTGTCTTGTGGAATATTGATGAACAGATGAACTCTTCATGTCATGAAAGTCATGAAAGCAACTAGGTGAGGTTTTATTAACTGAATCAAAAACAAAAGTTAAGAGTCGGAAATCAAACATCTCAGAAAGTTTCAGAAGTTTAAAATGATTGAAGATTGGAAGAGAAGGAGACATGCGAGGCTGAAATGAGATAGCTCTGACTGCTTTTTTCTTGAAATCATCCATTATAAATACTAGCTTGTTTGAAGAAATTTTGGAGAGGAGGTTCTGAAAATGGGAAGTAAGGTTATCAATAGCTGAGCTAGGATGTCTGTAAACACAACAGATCAGGAAATTTTTGTCATTTTTATTTTCAATCTCAACCCATACAGTTTCAAAATCATTTGTACAAGAATCTAAATCAGTTCTTGGATTGGAAGTAAGGGAGTCTTTAATGTACAAACCAACACCACCATTCTGAGTGAGTGACTGAGTCTTAAAGGTATAGCCAGGAATATCAACATTAGATGAAATGGGATTGTCAATAGAATGCCATATTTCAGACACTCCAATAACATCAAGATTCAGATTAGAGTGAGCAGATAATGAAACTAATTCATCATGATGAAGGGATAGGCTTCTGATGTTAGTGTGAATGATAGAGAAATCTCTAGAGGACGATTGTAAAGAGGAGAGTTCAGGTAAAGTGAAGTAGCGAGAATCAATTTTTTGAGGCATATGTTCATCAATATCATAATCACTAAGATTGGGCAAGTCCATAAGGTTAGAAGTAATTTCAAACGAAGGTGCAGAGTCAATGAATGAGGGTATGTCAAACAAGGGTATGTCAAACAACGTCACCAAGTCCTAAGAATTCATCATTTTCTAAAGAGCCGAATGGAAACATGTCAATGGTACATTTTTTACAAAACCAAGAAATATCATCAGGCTCTTTTTCAAGTTCCTTATACTCTGAAGCCGAGATACCATTGCACTTCATGTGCACATAACAATTGCAGTTATTGCAAAGAATGGCTTTTTGATTGACCGGTATATTTTTGCAGCAAATGCCGCATGGATGTTTAGGATTCATTCCTTATTATGAACTGTTAAAAGACATACTATTGATAAACTTAACACAAAACATTATTCATCACATAAGAAAAAACACAAGATTTCTGCAGAGTATGCCTAGGCCTATGTATTAAAAGATACCTCATGTTCACTGTCATCACTTGCAGGGTTAGTTCTTTTCTTAACTGAATCAGGAGGCTTATCTTTTATAATCAGCTTATCCAAGACAAAACAGCAATTTTCCCACTCTTTCTTGCAGCAATCAGGTCAGGAACCTGCTCTTCTCTTCTATCCAATGTTCGTTTCGAGAGGTCAGCCAAAAACTTTACTCCATCAGGTTTCACTTCTCTAGCTTTCTTCAAAATGCGCTCTTTATCTTTCCATCTCACAAGCTTGGCCACTATTGGGCGTGGATCATCATTACGACTGCCATTTCTTCTTTGTCTGTTACTATTTCGACCAACTCTGTGGCAGCGATCAATGTCAAAATCTTCGGTTAGGCCCAGTTTATCTTTAATAACCTGCTTGACTTTTTGCTCGGTATCATCCGATGACTTCTCGTTTTCCTTGTCTTCTTATAATCCTACAATTCTGATATTCGAACGGCGACTTTGATTTTCGAGATACTCTAACTGCCCCTCTGCTGCGTCTGCATGTCCATTCAAAGCGAAGAGGTTGTCCGATTGTCTATTTACTTACAACTCGATGTCAGCCAACTTTTTCTCATTGACGTCAAATTTACTTTGCGTGAATTAAAGACTCACTTTTAAATCACAGACTTCACTGCGAATAGATTTCAGTTCTTCCTTGACATTACTTTACTTTACTCTACTGACTTTACTTTTGACAGGGCCAAATTGTAAAACAATATTTATTGAATTTTGTACCCTGTATAAATATGTTTAAAATATGAAAATATATGAAAATAGTAATTGAGAGAGTGGTTAATAGTAGTACCAAATAAGAAAGCAGTATACCGGGTGTCCTAAAATGATGTATTATCGTTTTATTGGGCCAGGTCGAAAGCGCGGAATCCGCGGAAAATGTCATTTTCGACATATCTATAACCAATGGACCGATTTTCAAAAACTTTGTTTATTTGATTGCCAAAAGGTTAAATTGTAATTTTTCACGTTTTTCGAGTTAAAAAGGTGTTGGTTGTGGTTTTAGGACGATGTTGTCATGTCGAAAAGAATGTTGATACAGTAAAGCTGCTCAAATTCCAGCCTTAGAAACGGCCTATTTTTAAAAAAGAAAGAAAGAAAGAAACGGCCTATTTTTACAGTCAACCTTTTAGATGTGATACATGCTGTCTGTCTCAAAGAGTCCATAAGCTCCATGCCTCTCATGGGGCCTCTCAGGTTTGCCTAGTTAAGCAACAATGGCAGTCTAAACAACTAATAAGATCACAAGTAAACAAGTAGATCATAAATACACTCATTGCATCAGGGCATGGTCGGTAAAATAAATAGAAAAGTTCTGGAATCGCCCCGGCCAGTTGCCCCGGCCATGCCCCGGCCATTGGCCGGGGCGCCCTCCTCTTGACATCTTGGATAATCAGTTTAACCGAAGAGTTGAAAGCCTCTGCTTGAGTACGAAGAAGTGTCTTTACTACTTCCAAAGTTACAAATTTGTCATCACCCATTTTCAGAACACGTTGTTATTTAGGCCCATCAGGTCTCGTCGATGAAGACTGCGAACCTCCACAAGAATCAGAATTCCACCAAATAAATGCACAAACCCTCCATTAATGATGACTTGAACTGTAATTTTTTTTAAAACATAAGTGAAAAGAAGGTAACTTCGACTTTCCACACCTAAATAAATCCAAATTTCCGACTCGCAGCCAATGCACGTGCGGCCTCCATCTTAGGTCGGAAAAAAAATGTCATAGCTCCATCATTTCTCAACGGATTTTTACGGGGATGGTTGCAAACTTTAATTGAATATCTGAAGAGCAGCATCATGCAAAAATTTGGCGAGAATCTTTTGCCGTTTTGTCGCAATCTTCAGACAAACAGGGCACATTTTTTTTTAGACACCCTGTATGTACTCAAAAAGTTTCCCTGAAATATTTTGACACATGAGGGCTGGGAGACAATTTTCTGGAAGTGACCTTTTCAAATCTATCAACTCACTATCGCAGATTGTTGGATCTCAATTTTTGCGAGAAGTTGTAAAATTGAAATGCTCCATTTTATTTCAGAATGCTGCTGCACAATTGGAAGTGAAAGTGCAAAACTTATTAGATATGAACAACAGGAGACCAATCATTCACATGAATGGAGATAAATATAGATCGTACCTAAAGTTCTCTCCTAAGAATTACTCAGTTATACTTATGCTTACGGCTCTTGGTCCTCAGAGACAGTGTGGAATTTGCAAGTAAGGAATGCAACATTTTTGTACTATATAATTATGAGATGTTAAATTTTTCCTCCTTTGGTGTACTGTATTACATACTTTTGCCCAGTAACCCTGTTTTTTTTGCCTGAAAAGTACTGTGATTCTTGAAAATCCTGAGAAATATTGTTTTTCTTGAAAAAAACCCCCATCGCTAACCATCAACCTTTGCAACCCCCAAGCAAACATGTGTGTATTGTTTGAAAGTGATTTCTAGCCTAGGTCCACTTTCCTTTTCAGTTTTCATGTAGAGGATCATGGTTAGCAGTGGGTCTTTAAGAACTTTTATTTAGAAATTCTTACAATGTTTCATGCCTATCAAAAATCCTTAACTTCTCACAATTTAAAAACTCTTAAGAATTCTTGATAATTCTCATGATCTTAGTTACACAAGGTATGGATTCCCCTGAAAATTTTGTACTGTATGTTGCATTGTTTCCCACTACTACCAGTTTTCCCAACTTCTAAGCAATTCCCCAGCATTTGCTATGTTATGCTAGATTGCACAGCTTTCCAGGAATTTCAGAATGTTTCTTGCCCATTTGATGTAGAAATACTATTGGCAAACAGGGAATTTTATTTTTACCCAAGATCTGTGCAGCAGACATACTATTGGAAGATCCCATTGAGATGTTAGTGAGCTGCTAAAACAGTATAAATGACAAACGCAGGCATTAAGTTTTTTAAACATAATATTATTAAAGCTTAACACAAAATTTTCATTAAAATGGCACACATTAATTGTAGAGATGTGCATTCAGAGTTCCAAATCATTGCAAGCTCTTGGAGATATTCTTCAGCATACAACAGCAGATTATTCTTTGCTATGGTTGATTTTGATGAAGGCTCAGATGTTTTCCAATCTGTAAGTTGAGTTATTAGTTTGCTTTTGTAGCATTTCAAAACTTTTAACGAAATGCCCAACTTACTGCCAAACTTTGTAAAAAGTAAAGTACATACAGTACTAATACTGTAGGTTAGCTCCATTAGAAATTCTTCTCTCGTGTATGGTGAACTTTTCATTACACACAAGATTACTAGTTTTGCGTTTGACAATGTTATAAAGTGTCTGTATAAATTTGAGTCACAAAAAGCTTGTTCAGAATATTACATGTTCATTGTTTACTGCAAATATTTCGTTCTGTACATTTTTGCTGATTTGACGCTGTTTTTAAGGTTTCTGGTAGGGGGAGCTTTCTAAGGAAAGTTCCTTATAACTTCAAAACAAAGTGGCCAATTTCAATCTTGCCATTCTAAAATCTAATCAGCATGGTTTCTAATACACAAGAAATGTGCCAATACTGCAGCTTTGATATCCAGGAAACAGTAGCCTTTCAAATTGGCATTGTTTTTACTCAGCTGGCAACCTCGTTCCCAGACCCACCATTGTCTTCCTTAGGTCATCGATGTTGGTCCTGGTACCGGTTGCCGCAAAAGTGGCCATTTGGGCGCCATTTTGTTTTGCATAAATTATCAGATACAGTTTATTACAAACACTCTCTTGTCTCCATATGGAAACTGAGTCCGACAGATATGACTGCATGTCAGCTGATTTTGATCCATAACATACAATGTAATAAGTCGGAAACATCGAAGAAAAAGTATGAAATTGTGACTAAAAATGGCCGTTGCTCTAACGCTAATAATGCAGTAGATGATTCGAAAAACTAAAAACAAACACTTTGAGGTCCTCTTATCGACCATTTTAAAGGTATTTAAACATTAATCCGGGGTTAGCAAGTGCATTTAATAGGAAAATAAGCACGATTGTTTTAGTGGAAAATGGGCCTAAGTCGAAATTTTTCGAAAATTTCACCGCAGCTTCGAAAATGAAATGGCTCGTTATTCTCCCAATTTCAGAGATAAATAGCAAAATTTTGAACATTTCGAGGCCCTTTTCCGAGCGCAAATCTGAGTTACCGTGCAAAATGGGGTAGGCAAAAATTTACCCCCATTTTTAAGGCGCCCGCGCGGAGCCCCTGGAGGCGGTATCCAATTCCAAATTTCGTTATAAGATTTGCAAATGAGTTGGCTCTTGTAAACTTTTTTCCGTTTTTGAAATTGGTCAAGTAACCATGGAGCATCGACTCCAAACGTAACCTCGGGTAAAAAAAAATTTTTTCAACCCCCTTTTATGACGTCATAACGACCCCCAAATTTCTTGAAACTTCAAAATTCAGATGCGCCGTTGTCTTTTACCCCTTGTAAGTCCCTTCTCTGCTCCATGATTGCTACTAATCTATATTATTAAAACGTGAAGCGAATTTTGTGTGGCGTAAAACTCGAGCACCGTTGCACTGATCCTCGCGAAACTTTCCAAATATCTTCGTCTTCCCTGTACGGGGTGCAATAGAGATTTTGTTTTCTCAAATTCGCCCCCAAATCAGGGTAAGGGGCGAATTCGGTGACATCAAAGGATTGGCGGAATCCCTTTCAGTTTTCTGTGTACAAGGGAAGGATCTTTAGACATATCACAATTGCCGGACCAATGATAGATTGGAGCCATAGAAATGATTGGAGCTTTATTTTACTCAGACTCTCTTTTTGAAAGGAGGAGAGGGCAGAGTTCTACAGATCGACTTATTTTTCCAGCATAAATTTTGTTGGCCCGAGAGGAGAGTAAAGGAGAGGTTTGAATGAGAAAGGGAGACCATTCTTAGCCCAGGGGGGAAACTCTTCATATACGCAGATGGGTCTTCATATACGCCGAGGAATTTTCAGGAAACCCAACAAATATCAGTTTAGCTTCATTTAACTTCAAAAAGCAGCTCATTTTATACCTTGACATCTGTAAACGAGCATAAAAGATCTGGAAACATTGCAAATTGAGACCAGGATTGTCAAATATTTGATGACCAAAAATATCGAAAACATAATTTTAGTTTATTTGGACCCAAGAATATCACTTTCAGCAGTATTCTGACCCAAAAATATCGACTTACATCCCCGTATGTGCATGTTCTGAGTGCCCCCCCCCCTGGATCCTTAGCAGCACGGGACCGGAGATCCAAGGCTCCTATCGTTCCATACTCTGGTTCCACTGCTCCGGATTATACACCTACATCGGATGAAGATAAGGCTCAAATCCTTACTGGTTGCCAGAGCATGCGGAAATCATCCAATTTCATGCTTGTCAGCCAATGAGATCACCGCTTTCTAGCCCCTGGAGACAAAATTTTAGAGCTGAATAATGCACTTACCCATGACTCAGGCACCAGTTTGACTTCGTTTGCCTTTTTTACATTAGCAAATTTTTATAAGAAATGACCAGTTGTGGGTGAATTGCAAAAACTTTCCTCGATCCATATTTTTATCTGCACAGGCAGTCTATCCGCTTCAAACAACAAACAGTGAACTTTGTATCATAAAAGTCTTGCATCACAAAACATTCCTATAGAACGATTCCATGCGCCTTAGCTAGGCACTCGTGAATTGTTTTCACGCATTTGGTTCAATCAGTCAATGCAAACAAACAAAAGTGCAAAACCGGGTATCTTTTTTAGCGAACCCAAAACAATGTTTTGTTCTTTTTATGTTTTGCATTGATTGAAATAAGAACGAAAAGAACGAAATGCGTGAATACAATTCACGAGTGCCTCGCTAAAGCGCATGGAATCGTTCAAAAGGAATGTTCTATGATGCAAGACTTTTATGATACAATGTCAAAGTTCACTGTTTGTTGTTTGAAGCGGAGAATCTGTGTAGAGAAAAATATGGACCAAGGAAAGTTTTTGCAATTGGCCCACAACTGGTTGTTTCTTACAAAAATTTGGCAAATTAAAGAAGGCAAACGAAGTCAAACTGGTGTCTGAGTCATGGGTAAGCGCATTATCTAGCTCAAGAACTTTACCATTACTTTTTAAGTGCAATGGAATGAGTTTTAAGCGAGGACAAGCTTAGGCCCAAATGATATCTCTGCCAGAAATCATTAGAAATTGCCTCCAATTTTGAGATATGATAGCAGCCACGCCCTTTAGATTGCCTTAAAATGCTATCAAATTTTTCTTGATTAATTAATAACTGAAAAAATTTTTGCCTGCCAGACCTATCATTGTGGACCCTCGTATGATTATAAGGCCTAAGTTTATTACCTCAAATGCTTCTACTTCAGCCAGCCATAGTTTGCCTTATTGACACATACAGGGGCCTAGTTTGTAGATCTAATTTAAAAAGATTCAAAATTCTTCTAAGCTTTCAGCGGAATACTCAGTATTGCTGCTTCAGCAAAGAGAATTACATTCAAGGATCTTACCATCGTCCTCTTCCTTACGAATTTGCCGCCATCGTCCACACAATTTCTCAGAACTTTGTTCAGCCTCAGTCTCAAGCAGACACTTAGGTTTCAGTTCCAAACATCGAAAAACGACGAGGTCTCAGTTCCCGGCGATGGGAACAAAAGAAGTCTCAGTTCCGAACATTCTAAACAATACTAAGGTCTCAGTTCCAAACATTTAAAGCAAACAACAAAACATAGAGATATCCAAGCCTAGAGCTATTTTTTGTATGGGCATCCGCAGTGGTCTGAGGCTCCTTCAGGCAGTATGCATTGTGCTGAAATTTGCGAAACTTGGAGCCTGACAACAAATCTTTTTCACACAGAATGATGTGAAAGCGCGATCGAAAAGATTCTGAAATTGTTTTGTTATTCTATTCATCACAGATTTCATTTTCATAATTATCATCTATGAAATCTTGACTAAGTTCTCGAACTCATGGAACTCACCCTAAATCCGCCCCTGGAGGGGGGGGGGTCGAATGAAAGGGAGATTTATTCTGAGGGGCATAGAGCTAAAAAGAGAGTACATGATATAAATGGGCAATGAGATGCTAAAAGTAGATGTCTTACTCAGAGTTCCTCTTACTTTCGCACATTCTAGAGGAGAGGATATAAATATGCTCGCTGCAAAGGAGCCCTTCAAGGAATGGAGAGTTGAGCAGAGGCGGATTTAGAGGGGGGCAAGTGGGGGCAGTTGCCCCCCCCCTTCAAGATGAAAAGTCAGCTTGGCGCCCCTCTTTTGGCGAGAAAAGCGCCCCTCGTCAACAAGGGGGAATTTCGTTTTCGACCAATCAGCGCATTTGTTGACATTTGGGGCCTCGACCAATCAGAATGCACTATGACGTCACGTCAATGGCGGAAGCTGTGGGAAGCTGCGAGGAAAACATCTCCCCCAATATCGCTCGAGCTGACAACGGTTATCCAACTTTTGACCGATTTTATTGGTTTACATCAAAGTTTGGTAAATTTTGGAACTTTCTGCCACTGCAATTTTCGATCGATCGTTTTCTTCAAGAGAAATCGTTTTTTAAATAACACTAAAATTCGAGGCTTTGATGAGAATACCATCCCCTTAGGCCCTTTTTCAAACCTGCGATCTTTCGCCTTCTCTTCCAAGAAAAGTCGAAGATTTCCTTAACTTTTCGTAGCCACGTCCCACAAATGAAAATTTTTCACAAAAATAATAGTCACCCGAGTCCCCTGGGATGGCGCGATTCTTTGTTTTGGCCAAAGTAAATCTCATTCATCAGTTTCCTCGGCAGCGTTCTTTTGATTCTCTTACTTGATTGGCTCTTTTGAGAGATTTGGCGGGAAAAAGCTCGGTGACTGGAAGAAGGAAATGTCAGGTGCTAAGTTTATTGAGTAAGCAAATATGCCGAAGTTTAAGAAAACTTGTGGAAATCCCTTCCGCACAGAGTGGGTCAAACAATACAGAACACTCTATGCTTGTGAAATTGAAGGCTGAGGGATTGATTGTTGGTTTGTTTCCTTGTTTTAATTCGATCTTTGATTGAGGAGGGAGGAAGGAAAAAGTGGAGATAAGTTGTACAGAGAGGTAGAGAATGTTTGCACATCATGCCCGAAGAAAGTTTCAAACCCGACTGGCTCGATATATACGTGCATCGCATAGATTGAGAATAATAAAACAGGTAGATATAATCTAAGAAACCTTCTTATGGAATGGAGTTCATGTATTTATCTTTTAATAAGAAACTGCCTATAAGAAACTCAGCTATCAGATCACGAAAAGATAAAGGAACTCCAGTACTGGGAAAATATAACTTGAGAAACCATTCATTTAATAAAGGAAATCCTCGTCACATTTTTAGTTTATTCTCACTTGTTTCCTGTTCTACTCGCGAAGTACTTCGGTAATATGTAAACATTGGAAAAGCTTCAAGAAACGTTCTGAAAAATTCACGAAGGCACAGGTACTGAACGTGAAGATTGTTATGGAACAATTCTGAGAACTAATAATGTGATAATTTCTAGAAATTCAGTATTGGCCAAAATTCTTAGTTTCTTATGAACAATATGTGTAAAGAGATTTCAATGCAGGCTGTTTTCTCAATTTCTTATTATAGCAAGGAGATTTCAACTCTTTGCTTTTGCATTTATCGAACCATTACTCTGGGATATATTTTAAATTCAGTAAATTTAAACTTCATAATCTTCAACATCTAGTTGACTTTTCCACCTTGATACTTGTTTCTCATCTTTCCATAAGCAAGATTTCTTCAGATCCTATTTATGAATAAAATAAAAGGTTTTGGGCTTCTTTACTCTCTCCATATATCTTAATAATGTTTAAACTTTAAGAAAATGCATCTTTTGGATTTTTTGTACCTAAGTTTCTTGTAAAAATGAATGTGTGAATTATGAAATTTACTGAATTTAAAATACATCCCAAAGTAATGCTTCGATAAATGCAAAAGCAAAGAGTTGAACTCTCCTTGCTATAAGAAATTGAGAAAACAGCCTGCATTGAAATCTCTTTACACGTATTTTTCATAAGAAACTAAGAATTTTGGCCAATACTGAATTTCTAGAAATTATCACATTTTTAGTTCTCAGAATTGTTCCATAACAATCTTCACGTTCACTACCTGTGCCTTCGTGAATTTTTCAGAACGTTTCTTGAAGCTTTTCCAATGTTTACATATTACCGAAGTACTTCGCGAGTAGAGCAGGAAACAAGTGAGAATAAACTAAAAATGTGACGAGGATTTCCTTTATTAAATGCATGGTTTCTCAAGTTATATTTTCCCAGTACTGGAGTTCCTTTATCTTTTCGTGATCCGATAGCTGAGTTTCTTATAGGCAGTTTCTTATTAAAAGATAAATACATGAACTCCATTCCATAAGAAGGTTTCTTAGATTATATCTACCTGTTTTATTATTCTCAATCTATGCGATGCACGTATATATCGAGCCAGTCGGGTTTGAAACTTTCTTCGGGCATGATGTGCAAACATTCTCTACTTCTCTGTACAACTTATCTCCACTTTTTCCTTCCTCCCTCCTCAATCAAAGATCGAATTAAAACAAGGAAACAAACCAACAATCAATCCCTCAGCTTTCAATTTCACAAGCATAGAATGTTCTGTATTGTTTGACCCACTCTGTGCGGAAGGGATTTCCACAAGTTTTCTTAAACTTCGGCATATTTGTTTACTGAATAAACTTAGCACCTGACATTTCCTTCTTCCAGTCACCGAGCTTTTTTCCCGCCAAATCTCTCAAAAGAGCCAATCAAGTAAGAGAATCAAAAGAACGCTGCCGAGGAAACTGATGAATGAGATTTACTTTGGCCAAAACAAAGAATCGCGCCATCCCAGGGGACTCGGGTGACTATTATTTTTGTGAAAAATTTTTATTTGTGGGACGTGGCTACGAAAAGTTAAGGAAATCTTCGACTTTTCTTGGAAGAGAAGGCGAAAGATCGCAGGTTTGAAAAAGGGCCTAAGGGGATGGTATTCTCATCAAAGCCTCGAATTTTAGTGTTATTTAAAAAACGATTTCTCTTGAAGAAAACGATCGATCGAAAATTGCAGTGGCAGAAAGTTCCAAAATTTACCAAACTTTGATGTAAACCAATAAAATCGGTCAAAAGTTGGATAACCGTTGTCAGCTCGAGCGATATTGGGGGAGATGTTTTCCTCGCAGCTTCCCACAGCTTCCGCCATTGACGTGACGTCATAGTGCATTCTGATTGGTCGAGGCCCCAAATGTCAACAAATGCGCTGATTGGTCGAAAACGAAATTCCCCCTTGTTCCCCTCGTCGTGTTGCTAACGCACAATTCCTTATCTGTTTCGATTTAAATATGGAGTAAACATATAAATCAAGGCGTTATTTGGAAGTAAATCAAAGCATTTCTTTAAAAAGCGTCCAAAAAATGTTCGCGCTCCTTCGGCGCGCTCACTTTCTATTATCTTTTTGGCGCCCTCTTTGCAAGTTGCCCCCCCCCCCCTTCAACTTCGGGCTGGATCCGCCCCTGAGTTGAGAAGTCTATTCTAAACAGTTAGTGAATTGAGCGGGAATTTGCTGAAAGGGTCAAGGGGTGCGATAACGATTGACTCTTTCGTTCGTTCGATAATCAGTCAGAAGCTATTATTTTCAATGAAGCTTACGTTTTCTCCGGGAGGAGGGGGGGTCTAGCAAAAATATCCCTTTTTGGCATGTTGGTGTTTTGACAACCTGCTCTAGAAAAATTGCTTGATCTTGATACCCCGTGCTAGAAAAAATTGGTGAAAACGATACCCTGAAAACAAATGTAATAAGTTACCGTCCCCCTGGGGTATTGCTAGCAGTTTCTTATTCAATGTCATATTTGTAGGTAACGACGGGGGCCCAGGCTTATCCAAATAACAGATTATCCAAATATTTCCTCACTTACACGGTTGATATATGTTGTTAATTTGGGTACAACGGAGGAGCATTAGTATGTAAATTTCTGAAGAGCAAAGATTAAAGAAGGTAAACGATGGAAAGTAAGGGAGCGGTTATTTTAATCCTGGGTACCAGCGCGGAAGATACATTAACAGAATTAGACAACATTTCATTTTTATACCCCATCTTGAATTTGGAAAAAAGTCTTATATCCCACCACCTTTCAGCGAAATGGTTTTGTACCCCATCCAGAAGTCTTCGAGGATGTGATGTATAAAATTTATACACATGCATACCAATTTATTGCAGGCAATTTGCATACAGGTCCAGTGATTCGTCATTTCCAGTTGTCTTTCAATTTTACTTTTAAATGTTAACTGATGACTTCACATAAATAGTTTTCAAGCAAAATAGTTTTGCACCTCATACCAATTTCCCTTTATATTTGGACACCCCCATACAGTAATGGGAAAGATTCTCATACCCCTGTCAAAAATCCTCCGCCTTGGTAACCCAGGATCAAAAATGACTGCTCCCTAACCGAACAAGAGCAATGACTGCAACTGTGGGAAATTTGGGAAATTAGGGAGCGCAACTTAGCAGGATAGATTGAAAAATCTTGAGGGACTTTAAATTGCATGAACATTTAGCAAAGAAAGGATATACATAAGCAGTGAAAAGAGGAAACAATGGGGAGAAATAGAGGAACAACAACGAACAGGTTCATCTTGCCTCTGTCTTTGGAATTATAAAGAACGTTGGCAAGCATCGACGGAAATGAACTTCGTATTTCAAAAAATGAGTAGCTATGCAGAAGGAAGGACAATAAGAACAGAGACGGCTGCGAGAAACAAAACGGATGAAGTTTTAAGATGCAGGATGCATATATCAAATGCAGGTAAATCAACTAACAGTGCAAACAGGTCTCGGAGTAGACAGGCGAGACGGAGTGGAATTGAATTTGGTGCAAGGCTGGTGCAAAGAGCTGACCAGAGCTGATAAAACATGATTCTACTGGGATTTGAAACAGGAGAAATTACACCAGAGACATATCCGTTTGAACATGAGACATGTAAGAGAGACTGCAATGGGTCTCAGCATACGCCACTTAGATGGAAGTGTATTTTCTCTGCTTTTGAATTTCCACATTTTCAACTATTGATTTGCAATCAGGTTGAAGTAAATTCTTATTAGAAATTCTAACAAGCTCTTGGAATGAAAATAATGAACATTATATAATGTCATATGCTACCATTTAGAGAGCTGTAATTTTCTCAAGGAAACCGCCCCGGTATACAGTGCTGAGATATTCCTTCCAGTCAACCAAGGCCTAACAACGTGAAGGTCCAAGTTCAAGTTAGAATTTCCATTCCGCAAAATTAAACTGGAAACAAATGCCTATCTTATCTAGGGCCGAAACATGGAATAGTCTTCCATCTGAGTTGAAATCAACAAACAATATCAATGCATTCAAACATAAGACCAAAGAGAACTTTTTCTAAAATATACAGAAAGAGAAAAGCGACATATATGTCTTCTACTAAGGACCATATTGAAAACACACGTGCAGCTCTGTATTTCCTTTTCTCCTACGTATTTCCGTTATACAGCATCCTCTAAGGGGACCATTATGGAAATAAGGTCAGCTTCGCCTTTTAATGCTATCCTTGCCACTGTAAATAGCAGTGTTTATCTTTACGTTTTGAACATTTAACTTTGCATTGTATCTGTTTTTGTTATAAAACATCTAAATATTCATTGTGGCAAATTGATAAATATAATACCAAAAAACCATTGTTATGAACTCTTAGCGAGAGGTTGAGTATAGGCCCTGGCATCGGTTGTTTTGAAAAGTCAATATGGGATCAATTTTAAGCGTCAGTGGAAGACTTTCCCGGCAAACTGAAAACAGAGATGTATGAACCGGGGGCATTGGGGGCACGTGCCCCCCAAGATTTTGCAATATACAAAGACGTTCCCTTTTCATTTTTAGGAAGTGACCGTTTAGCTTCATGAAAAATGCCCTTGAAGTGTTGTGCCCCCCCCCCAAATTTGAGATGCTACCTATGTACCTGAATGAAAATAAGATTCGTAGCTGCAACATGACCCAATTAAACATTAACCATGGCTGAGACGGCAACTATGATAACAATTGAAAATTTGATACAAACGCGTCTCCCTATCCCTGGTGAGCAAAGAACAGCAAAGCAAAAAAGGGGGAACTAAATCAACGAGAGTTGCGAAGGCACGAGAGCACAATGTGGGCATCTAAATCATTTAGAGTATAGTTAAAACTAAGAGAAAAAGAAAACAAGCAGAGAGCGCACGGAAGGCAGCAAGAGCAAAGCAGGCAAACGAGAGACAGTGAAGGAGTGAGAAAAAATACGATAATGAGAGCAAGGAGAGAAGGTGTTGGCCAACGAGTCAACTGGGTAGATCGAGGAAATCTTAAGGGTCTGCAGAATTATTGAAAGTATTCAGCATGGAGAAGATATAAACAGTTAACAGAGGGATAGAGGGTACCAAATAGACCCCATCCTAAGGTATATTCAGGATATTTGTTCTTAGACTGGGGTACCAAGCATCAACCCAAAATGATAATTCCTAGCATGAAAATAGATGCCGAAAAATATTTTCTCAGACCCAAAACTACTAGAATCTATGAAGTCAGCATCTTAAATCCGTGGACAAGTGCCCCAAGATTAGATTGCTCATAATTTATTTGGAAATTTCAATATTTTGATTTTAGTAATGTTACTTGATCTTACTTTGGTTTGTAGAAAATATTTTACCCGTTGTTTTACTGTCTCCCATATTTGAGACCCAAAAGATAATCTAGAATTTGAGGAACCCAACAGAACAGAACCCCCCCCCCCCTAACTTGGGAAAATAGATAGAATATATATATATACACATCTCTCCCTTGGTAACTGGCGCACGTAAACTTAACTTTCCATACACTTGAATGCCAATTACGACGGCGGGCCAGCGCGGCGCCGCAGGCGACGCGCGGCAAGCCTAGTGTTTTTGAAATCGTGATCAAATGGAGGCCATTTTTGAATGGGAATCAATAGGGATGGGCCCCAAAATGACCAAATATGCCAAATTTCTCCCGCAAGCGCAGACGGATGGGGCTCAAACCCCCATCAACTAGGGAACATTATGACTTTTAAGGTATACCAAAAATCGGTTTTTAAATTTTTTGTCCCGTTTTCCGGTGACAGCGACCCAAAGTTGACTGATTTTCTGCCAAGCAATAAGTCTTTGGAATTTGGATAATTAACGAGGCCTTTGTTACCGAATAGCCAATCAAATTGCGAATTTGACTTGCCCGGTACCAGGGTCAGTACTGACGTAGGAAGCTGGCCCTAGGAACCAGGTTGCTCAGCTGGTAGAATGCTTAATAGTTGTATTTCAGCATTAACTGTAGTTGCATTTTGTTTTCAAATGATTATCTTTGTCATCGTAGCTTCGTTTGAACTCTGCTCCAATTATCATGCATTTCCCAGCAAAGGGAAAACCAAAGAAGGGTGATACATTTGACATGCAAAGGTAAACAGATTTGATTTAGTTGTCTCTAAGACCAATGAGTAATGCTGAACATTTGGTTTGATGAAATAAAATCCAATTTACAGTGTACTCAAGTGAGGGAATTTCCATCTTAGTATGTAAGTATTGCAGGGTATGAATGTATTAGCATGTCAGTATTATGTTGAATGTATGATTCTTTGCTTTAGACAAGGATTTTCAGCTGAACAGATTGGAAAATGGGTTGCTGAAAGAACAGATATACATGTAAGTATTTATCATTAAACATTGAATTGTTATAGTCTGTCTCAAGTTAGATGCTACCTGCAAATGCTCACGCGAATAATAATAATAAAAGTGTTTTGCAAAGGAATTGTGCGTTATCGCAAATCTCAGGTGACATCTATTTTGAGATGGACTTTAGTACGATGCTATATTTCATTGTTTTCGTGGAATATTTTACCAAACTCATACAAGAATATTGATGTGTTATAACCAAGACACCAGAAGGATTTTCTTTAGTTATGATTTATGCCCCCGAGGGACCACTTGGTACCTGATGAGTTATCATGCTCGTTCAAAATATCCCGGGAAAGTGTGCCTTTCTTAATAGTAGGCACGGGCCCACGCGGGACCGTGTTTAGGGGTGCCAATTCGACCTTAATTTAAAAAGGGTGTATTTTTTGCATTTGATAAATTCAAACTCCTTTGCAATGATACCTTAATCAAAATTTCTTAAATGGAATTTATGATGAGTCAAACAATTTAGCAGACTATAGCAGACCGGCACAAGCCGGAGTAGGAATTCGAGAGCAGTTTCCTCCTCTTCCACTCACAGTAGCAATATTAGCAATTTTAGTAAATGACTTGTCAGCGATTTGGGTACCTGAACTCGAGAAGCTCTATTTGACACGGGCAATGGTATATTCTCAAGAAAATTTCCCCAAGTTAGGGTCTATAATCGTATATTGCTATGGACAGCACGGAATGTTGTATTTTATTATTGTTTTAGTTTTAACTTTGATATAAAAGAAACAATATTATCGGTTAACTATCGTTCATCTAGAGCTTCTGTGCTTTAGGTAATCTCTGTTATACCAAAGCTTGCTTCAATTACTGTAAGAGGGATATTTTACTATGTTTTGGCTTGAGATAATTTTATCTTCTCGTGTTTTGTTGTAGATCAGAGTGGTTCGACCCCCTAACTATGCATTCGCTATTTTCATTGGTATTTTGTTAGCTAGCATTGGGTGCATTTTGTACGTTCGACGCAAGAGTTTAGAATTTATCTACAATCGAAACTATTGGGCAATACTGGCTGTGGTATGTTTTATCAGTTCCTTTTATCGAAAATATTGTTTAAATTTAAAAGTGACTGTTTGATAGGCATCAATTGGAAATTATTTTTGCAAAAGCTTGTTTAGCAAATGCGTTTTAATTGTAGAGTCATTTATTATTGTGGTTGCTAATAGACTTCGCCAATGTTTTCGTCCTCTGTTCACGCAAATTTTTGTTTATCACTTCAATATCGCTGATTTAAAGGTAACGTGTCCAAATAAGTACAGCAGCGTATACATTCTTGTCAAAATGTGCTGACACGATGGATGCTGACGAAGAGCCCGAGGAGCGCACTGTGATTGGTAGAATTTAACTGAACACATGCAAGACCAAAATTTAAATTTCACAACGACGAGGCTGCCTGCTGTGAGACTTCGGGTCGGGTTCAGCTGTGGAATCGCAGCCGCAAGTAAGTCATCAGTCTGCTTATATAAGACCTGGCAATCTTTAAGAATTTACGAGAAAGTGATCACATGAAATATCACGTGAAAATAGCAAAATCGCTGTACGTACATGGACACATTACCTTTAAGATGCCGCAGTTACTGTTCTTTGCTGTTATTGTTCGTTGCAAGAAAGTGAATAACGTCTGATGATCGAATGCAGTCAGCATTGTTTATTGTAAATGATATTATTTTCAGTTCCAATCAATTCACATGGAAGTAAGACGTGCAAAGGTTGTTTGCCCCGGTTCTTTGGTTTAGGTCCAAATTCAGATCATGTATCATTTGTTATTATACTCTCGTGAGTTTATCTTCTGGCGTTCTGTTGCAGCTGTGCAATTTATCATTTTACGTTTTCATAGAACTGGCTGGAAGTCCCAGGGACAATCCTTCGATATTCCTCACACTTGTTTGAAATGGCAAAAATCATTATGAAACCTCCTAAAACAATGTAAATCCCACATCGTGGTGCAAAATTGCTCAGGTCACAATGAACTCATATGGATACCAACGTCACAAGCGTCATTCAAATTACTTTGAGAGACCTAACATAAAATTCGTCGTGGAGCACATGCTTAGTAAAATCAGGGAGTGCCAAAGGGGAAACGCACAGTAAGTCTTGTGCAATGTGTGATGCATATACAAGCGAGGTTGCGCTTGAAAAATTCTGTTTCACGCCTGCTTCTTCACTGCTCTCCTAGTAGGACATGGAAATAAAATGTTATCATTGATTGACAATCCATTACTTAGAATAAATACAGAAATAGTGTTTTTTTATCACAAATAAAAACAACTAACTCCAACGAAATACAAATATTCTGTGGCTGCCATAGCTGGAAAGGACATGATGTCATCGAGTTCCAATTACAGCAGCCACTTACATCAATGGAAAAATGTACATCAAATTTTTAATAAAAGAGCAAGAACAACACGGGCGTCTCAGAAATAAGAACTCCCTCCACTTTACAGCAGTTGCTTCACTCTCAAACAAGCACAGAAATAGTGTTCTCACCTGATAAACATTAATTGGGTAGATTTCTGAATATTTACTTCAAATCCTTACAGACCATTGTGTTCATCATGATATCTGGCCAGATGTGGAATCATATTCGAAATCCTCCATATGCACATAGAAATCCTCAAAATGGAGAAATTGTAAGTGACTGGAATAAATAACTTTATTACTCAAAGTGTTACTTCATTTTATCGATTTTTTGTACAGGCAAAAATTACTCTATCTAACTTATTCAATTTCTTTACTGCGTGAGGTAGACGATGGTTCAGTTTCTTGGTTTATATAAGTTCGTTGTAATCACCATTCAAGTACCATAGAAGCTCTAACTAGCCCCCTCTTTAATAAGCCCTTCCCTTCTAAGCTAAATGTTAAATAAGACCCCCTTTCTATTGAGTTCCCCCCTCTAGTATCCATTGGAATGGATTACTAAAGGTTTTCTACTTACGAGGTAAAACAATTCAAGCGTTAATTCTCATATTGTCCTGGACTGAAACTGCGTTGAGTTTGTACATTTAACTCGGAAAAGTCTTTGTTGATCTGAAAAGTATAAGGTACAATTCCCGAAAAGTTATCAATTTTAGACTCGTCATTTTGCTTTCTGAATAAACCCAACTCTCTAATATGCCCCTCAAGCCCCGCTCTGTAGCCTCCAAAACTGAATAAGTCCCCAGGAGCTAAATAGAGCTTTTTCGGTAGATTTACTAAGAGCCTATTTAGAGGCTTTAAAAGCATGTGAATCAAGTATATTTTAATAAAACGACAATGTACTAAGAAATTGATAAAACACAACTTTTCGAGCTTAGCTCTTCATCAGGTGTGAAAGTAAGGTAAAGGAACAGTGTTAGAATAGACTTATGACGACGAGTCCCTTGTATCCCTGCGGTACCTTGCTCACATCTGTTGACTGAAGCGCCATCAAGAAGTCAAAGAGCACAGGGAAACAAGAGACTCATCGTCATAAGTCTAGTGTTAGAACAGATAGATTAGAATAGCAAATTCGAATGATATTGGAAGGATTAAGAGAACGCCAACAGACTCTGGCGTCAGATGAGAAATGGAATGCGCCGTGATACCTAGACTGATTGCAAGTTCGTAGTTATTGCTATTGATAGGCTGATGGACGCTATAACTACGACTCATGGACTTTCACATTGAAAATTGGGGCGAAATTGTTTCCCTCGATTTCATGTCCGATATGGAAACCATAGCAACGCTGTACGAAAAGGCGAGTAATGGCGTTGGGCCTAAATTGTCAGCTCAAACCTCAGATAATAAAACGTCTCGAAATTCAAGTTTTGAGTGATGTTAGCAATGAACAAAAGTCACAAGTATTCGCATGAATGTTTCTTTAATCTAAGAATTGACAAACCTTTCAGTTTCAACAAGAATTTCCTCATTTTGAAGGCAATCTTCATCTAGCAATAGTGCACGCCAACACGTCGCAGCTCCTGAAATTCTCCAACTACCGAAAAGAGGCCATTAACCTCGTTTCAAAGGGCACAGAAAAATCTGTGCGCCCATTGTTTATTTTCGTCCCACTTTTTGATGTGAAAGTCCATAAGTCCTAGTTTGAGCAAAAATATATATTGTTGTTGTTGTTGTCATTGCTGTTGCTATTGTTGTTGCGATAACTGGGACTATTTCGTGAGTCTACGTGATACCCACAAATAAAAAAATAGACATGAATTAAAAAACAAAAACAAAATATATAAAACCAAATAAAAGAAATAAATAGATAGACAGATAGACAGATAGACAAATGAATAGATAGATAGATAAATAAACGAAATAATGAAAGAGAAAGACCTAGCTACATATTTATGAAAGATACGAAAACTGTTTTTGAGTCCTGCGGGGATAAGAGTTTCAAGTTTAAATATAATACGTTTTTCTAGAGTTTTTCACTTGATAGAGTCCGTGGATGCAAAAGAAAGCCCAGTAATCGTCATATCATTGATGGTGTGGCCAGCAGAATAGAATTGTAAAGAAACGGTAGAGTCAGGGTCATCCATGCGAGCATCCTGAAGGTGTACCTTCTTCTCCTCATTGTGGAGGTGCTCACCAAAACGGGCATTCAGTTGTCTTGAAGTTTCTCCTATGTATAAAATATCACGCACTTTACAGGAAATGCAATAGATCAGGCAGGCAGATGAACAGGAGAAATGTGCATTGATATGGAAGAACTTGTCGTTGTTAGAGATTGTTGTAGAAGGATTGATGTGAGTGCATGTGCGGCATTTAGGATGGTTGCATGGCGAAGTTCCAGATGGTTTGGCAGATGAAGGCAACTTTGTTCGTACTAGGAGGTCTTTTAAATTTTTGTCACGTCTGTACGCCATAAGGGGAGGAGAACGGAATATGTCAGAGGTCTCGTCATCCTCAGTGAGTATATGGAAGTTGTTGTAGATAATACTTTTCACTTGTTTGTTGAGTGAATGAAATGTGAGGGTAAGAGGAATTCGTTCTTTGGTGCTTTGGTTGTTGACTGAGACTAAGGAGGCTTCTTGTGTTAATTTTGATATTTTTGCAATGGCAAATGCAGTGATGTTGGGTGGATAGTTGCTGTTGTGGAAAAATATTGACATTTCTTCTGTTTTGGCTTGAAAATCTTGTTCTGAGGAGCAGAGGCGACGTAAACGGCGGAATTGGGAGTATGGGATTGAATCTTTGCATTTCTGTGGATGTGAAGAGTCGTAATCAAAATTGCAGTGGGAGTCGGTTTCTTTGTAGTGGACGGAGGTGGTGATTTTGTCTTCAGATATAGAAAGCTGGATGTCGAGGAAGGGCAGACTGTCTTCTGTGATTGTATGGGTGAACTCCAGGGCTGGATGGAAATTGTTGACGAAGTTGACAAAATCTTGCAATTGACTACGGTAGTGATGTTGCACCAACAACATCATCAATGTAACGCATCAAGAGAAGGGAAAGGACCAGTGTAACATTGGGAAATGAGCGCTTCTTGGTGTCCAACGAAAAGCATCATTACAAGCATCATTACAAGCATCATTAAAAGCATCATTATAAGCATCATTAAAAGCATCATTAAAAGCATCATTAAAAGCATCATTACAAGCATCATTAAAAGCATCATTAAAAGCATCATTAAAAGCATCATTAAAAGCATCATTACAAGCATCATTACAAGCATCATTAAAAGCATCATTAAAAGCATCATTACAAGCATCATTACAAGCATCATTAAAAGCATCATTAAAAGCATCATTACAAGCATCATTAAAAGCATCATTACAAGCATCATTACAAGCATCATTACAAGCATCATTAAAAGCATCATTAAAAGCATCATTACAAGCATCATTACAAGCATCATTACAAGCATCATTAAAAGCATCATTAAAAGCATCATTAAAAGCATCATTAAAAGCATCATTACAAGCATCATTAAAAGCATCATTAAAAGCATCATTACAAGCATCATTAAAAGCATCATTACAAGCATCATTAAAAGCATCATTACAAGCATCATTACAAGCATCATTACAAGCATCATTAAAAGCATCATTACAAGCATCATTAAAAGCATCATTAAAAGCATCATTAAAAGCATCATTACAAGCATCATTAAAAGCATCATTACAAGCATCATTAAAAGCATCATTAAAAGCATCATTACAAGCATCATTACAAGCATCATTAAAAGCATCATTACAAGCATCATTACAAGCATCATTACAAGCATCATTAAAAGCATCATTAAAAGCATCATTACAAGCATCATTAAAAGCATCATTAAAAGCATCATTAAAAGCATCATTACAAGCATCATTACAAGCATCATTACAAGCATCATTAAAAGCATCATTACAAGCATCATTACAAGCATCATTAAAAGCATCATTAAAAGCATCATTACAAGCATCATTAAAAGCATCATTAAAAGCATCATTACAAGCATCATTAAAAGCATCATTACAAGCATCATTAAAAGCATCATTAAAAGCATCATTACAAGCATCATTACAAGCATCATTACAAGCATCATTACAAGCATCATTACAAGCATCATTAAAAACATCATTACAAGCATCATTAAAAGCATCATTAAAAGCATCATTACAAGCATCATTACAAGCATCATTACAAGCATCATTAAAAGCATCATTAAAAGCATCATTAAAAGCATCATTAAAAGCATCATTAAAAGCATCATTAAAAGCATCATTAAAAGCATCATTACAAGCATCATTACAAGCATCATTACAAGCATCATTAAAAGCATCATTACAAGCATCATTACAAGCATCATTAAAAGCATCATTAAAAGCATCATTACAAGCATCATTAAAAGCATCATTAAAAGCATCATTACAAGCATCATTAAAAGCATCATTAAAAGCATCATTACAAGCATCATTAAAAGCATCATTAAAAGCATCATTACAAGCATCATTACAAGCATCATTAAAAGCATCATTACAAGCATCATTAAAAGCATCATTAAAAGCATCATTACAAGCATCATTACAAGCATCATTACAAGCATCATTAAAAGCATCATTAAAAGCATCATTAAAAGCATCATTAAAAGCATCATTAAAAGCATCATTAAAAGCATCATTAAAAGCATCATTACAAGCATCATTACAAGCATCATTACAAGCATCATTAAAAGCATCATTACAAGCATCATTACAAGCATCATTAAAAGCATCATTAAAAGCATCATTACAAGCATCATTAAAAGCATCATTAAAAGCATCATTACAAGCATCATTAAAAGCATCATTAAAAGCATCATTACAAGCATCATTAAAAGCATCATTAAAAGCATCATTACAAGCATCATTACAAGCATCATTACAAGCATCATTACAAGCATCATTAAAAACATCATTACAAGCATCATTAAAAGCATCATTACAAGCATCATTACAAGCATCATTACAAGCATCATTACAAGCATCATTAAAAGCATCATTAAAAGCATCATTAAAAGCATCATTAAAAGCATCATTAAAAGCATCATTAAAAGCATCATTAAAAGCATCATTAAAAGCATCATTAACCCTAATCCTACCGGGCTTTTTTTGATCTAACATAGCCGGGGGGGGGTGCTTTCCACCCCCCCTCTATAATTGGCCGTAGACTAATGGGAAATCATTGAAACTTGGCAAGGGCGTAGTCCTAACTATTCTTAACTGATTGGTAGTTTTGGGCGTGGCTACCTCATTAGGTGACGTCGCTATGACGTCATAATGCCGGAAAATGTCAAAATATATGGTTTTCTAGCTTATTCGTTCTAAAAACGTAATAAGGGTAATCTGAATGACTTTTCCATTCTTATTTAGCGTATTATTAATTTCGCTTTCAAATATGATGCATATAGGTGTTTTTAGACCGTTATTTTGGAAGAAAATGACGAAAATTGATGACGTCATAACTAAAAACTGTGTTTTTCTGCCAAAAATTGATAATAATTGGTTCGAAATGCTTTTAAAGTATTGCATAACGCAATTCTATGCTTTTTAAACAAAATTTGTTGGAAAAATCTTCAAAATTTGCCAAAATGACCCAAAATGACGGCCCGAGTGACGTCATCATTTAAGAATGCTGACGTCAGCAAATTCCATTGTTATTGACAACAATAGAAAGCTAATTGTTTGCTGATTCTTTTAAAGTACAATAGTCAACATTTGGAACTAATTCTGGTAGTAAAAATATCAAAATCATTAATTTTTCCAATACCTTGCTCCAAATATGGTAGTGTCACCTGTCACGTGACACCTATTGTTCAAAAATTTAATGGTCAAAATGTAGCTAATAGATAATTAGTAATTGTCAGAGAGTTTGAGGGTCATAGCTTTTGTCGTTAAAGAATGCTCTGCAAAAAACCGACAGGGGGGTGGAAAACACCCCCCCCCCCTGGTAGGATTAGGGTTAAAAGCATCATGGCATGTAGATATAATTCTTTGGGTCTCTAGTTGGTACCGCGCCCTTCTTAGTTTTTGAATCAGCATAAAGTCTTCAGCGCGAAGAAGCTTCAAGAAATTAAATCTCAGTAATATAACGTAGTTTATGAATGGAAAATTGGGTTAGATTCTGCCAAATAAGACGATATCAAACCAAACATGATAGTTTGCATTGTTATTTCAAACATATTATTCTCAAGATGACACAATATTGTTAACCCTAATCCTACCGGGCTTTTTTTGATCTAACATAGCCCCCCTCTATAAATAGCCGTAGACTAATGGGAAGTCATTGAAACTTGGCAAGGGCGTAGTCCTAACTATTCTTAGCCAATTGGTAGTTTTGGGCGTGGCCACCTCATTAGGTGACGTCATAATGCTGGAAAATGTCAAAATATATGGTCTTCCGGCTTATTTGTTCTAAAACCGGAATAAAGGTCATCTGAATGACTTTTTCCATTCATATTTGGCGTATTATTCATTTGCAATTCAAATGTGATGCATTTAGGTGTTTTTAGACTGTTATTTTGGAAGAAAATGACAAAAATCGATGACGTCATAATTGAAAACTGTTTTTCTGCCAAAAATTGATAATAATTTGCTCAAAATGCTTTTAAAGTGTTTCATAACGCAATCCTATGCATTTTTAACGAAATCTGTTGGAAAAAACTTCAAAATTTGCCAAAAAGAACCAAAATGGCGGCCCGAGTGACGTCGTCACTTAAGAATGCTGACGTCAGCAAGTTCCATTGTTATTGACAACAATAGAAAGCTAATTGGTTGCTGAGTCTTTTAAAGTACAATAGTCAACATTTGGAACTAATTCTGGGAGTAAAAATATCAAAATCATTAATTTTTCCAATACCTTGCTCCAAATATGGTAGTGTCACCTGTCACGTCACACCTATTGTTAAAAAATTTAGTTGTCAAAATGTAGCTAATAGATAATTAGTAATTGTCAGAGAGTTTTAGGGTCATAGCTTTTGTCGTTAAAGAATGCTCTGCAAAAAACCGACAGAGGGGTGGAAAACACACCCCCCCCCCGGTAGGATTAGGGTTAAAGGAGAAATTATTGTGTAGCCACATATAATATCGTCGTTATACTGTCGTTAAAACGCAGTAAGGTGGTAACAAGGCACTACATTTTCACTTCTTTTACGAGAGAAAAAATGTATTTATTCTAAGTTCATGTATGTCTTGCTATTTAAATTTTTGTTTCTTTGTTCCAGATTTACATTCATGGCAGTAGTGATGGACAGCTGATTGCAGAAACCTACATTGTTTTTGTACTTTGTATCCTATTCAAAGATTTTCTATAACATTGTGGCACTCACTGATCAAGATTTTCTATAACATTGTGGCACTCACTGATGAAGCCACACGTATTTGTACGAGAAACTAAGAATCTGACCCAGTACTGAAAGTTTCTTAAAATCGACAGATTTTAGCATAGGTTCCAAATCTTTAAAAAGGTTGGTGTAAAATTCTATGACATATTTCTTTGAACTGAATGGCTTCAAAGAAACTTCAGCTATTTTACGATAATTCTACCGTTAGACTTTTTCTGAAATCTTCAATATTTTCAGTATTCAAATTCTTTTAATTTGATTAAAACTTGAAACCATCGTAATTTTTAAACTTTTGGACGAAACGGAACAAAATTTTAATGAAAATCATAGTTTATAGATTTCTACATTCTGGTATCAATCACAAGTCTTTCAAGTCTTTCACTCTTCTGGTTTATGATTTAGAATTTCAATGACGTCACATTTTGAAATGAAATAAGTACTCTGTAATTTCGAATAATATAAAAGATTTCTGAAAAGTCCAACTGTAGAATTATAGATTGGTAGTTAAAGTGTCCTTCAAGCCATTTATTTCAAAGAAATAGGTCATAGAATTTTACACTGACCTTTTTACACCAATTTAGAGATTTGAACCAACCTTCAAATTTTTAGTACTTTGAGTTACTTATGAGTTACTAACGAGTGCCATAGCAATCTTCATATTAACTTCCAGTACCCTTGTGAATAATTCGAATTGGGGCTTTGAGGTCTTTACAATGTTTTTAAATTGCTCTAGTACCTTCCTACGAGTAGGATACACGAAACAACTAGGAATAAAATAGAAAATATGCTGATGATTCTTGACTAGAATAGATGGTTTCTTAGATCACTTTTTCCATTACTGGAGTTTATTAAATGTTCAGTGATCTGAGCGTTGCGTATTTTGTAAGCAGTTTCTTATAAAGCAACACGTGCAATTAGAGTGCGTCAATGTGAAAACATTTTCCTGTTACCTGCATAATCCTCCTTTTGACGTTGATGTCGTCACGGAGTCGAATTAAACCGATACTGGATTAGCTCGGCTGCTCTCCTATCTTCAGTCAAATGTCTCTGTAATACCTACGAGTTAGTTTTGGGAACAACATTTTTTATGTTATTAAATTATTGGGAAATCTGGAAACTGCCTTAAATAACGGAGTCATTAAACCCATAAACGGAACAAAAATTCCGAAATCAGTAGAAAGAAGACTATTAACTCCTGTAAAAGATACAACAACCAAAATAAGCCTGTAACAAGAGAAAAACTGTTAAATCCTGTAAGACAAAACCGAATTAACCTTAAAACCTGTAAGGAAAGAAATAAGTTAATAACTCACCAGTAACTGCTGAAAAGATAAACGTAAAATCACCAAATACTAGTTTCGTCGCACTCTCATCAGTTTGGTTCGTGCGAAGAACAAATTACCAATAAAAACAAGCCACTTTTATAGCAGACGAACAAAACAAAACCGACACGCCATTAGCACCTAAGCCACTTGTTGGCTAAACCCAGTTTTTCTCTTGTTACAGGCTTATTTTGGTTATTGTTTCTTTTACATGAGTAAATAGTCTTCTTTCTACTGATTTCGGTGCGTTTGTTGCGTTAATGGGTTTGATATGATGAGTCCGTTATTTAAGGCTATTTTTATATTTTGTACCACGAATCATCTGTTGACATCTGGAAACGTGAGCAATGTACTTCAAATGTTGTGAGAAAATGAAGCTTAGGATTAGCGTTGTTTTTACAATTTTCTCAACTTCATTGTTGGTGTGTAAGTAGCTGTAGTTTTCGTCTTCAGTTTCCTCTTGCAATTGTCCTGTAGCCCATCCTCCTTATACACTGTTTACAGTTTGTTCATTAGTGGTTAGACTGCGCAGTTGTGCTTGATTGCCGCAGTTTTGTTGTTTTGCGGAGGAAAATGTTTTACTACTGCGGAGTAGCTAGTGTAGATCAATCCTCTGCAGATATAAACATATTTCCTCCACAGCGGCAATATGCTGAAACATAACTGCGGAGTCTGACAACCCTTGGTTTGTTCTCTCAACTCATCGACAAAACAAAAAACTTGGTTAATTGACCGCAGCGTTGGTTATTTTTGCATGATACACATCCTAGGGGTGATCTCGTAGTATGCTTTTTAAGCAGTTTTTGGATCAAAAGAGATCTTTGACTGTAGCTGACCCTCAAAAATCTCTTTTATGCATATTTGATTGAAAAAGCAGTTTGAAAATGCAATTTTTAATCCTTTCCGGCACAGATTAGAGAGATAATATTTAACATTTTTATGAAATTTGTTGCTTCTGATGTTCTTCTTAACCATTCGAAGATGCAATGGTGTGTCTTGGCTTTATTTTCCTGAATGAGAAGGCACCAGCACAAGAGGACGTTAAAAAACGTAGAAGTAAGCTTTCGTTTTGGTTTCATTCTTCTTTCATTTCATCATTAGATGCTGTGATTTTCGTTTGTTTGTCATATTATTTGTATTCGTTATCGTTTTAGCTACTACATGAAGCTGATATAGATCAAATATCCTATTCTAATATCCTATTCTAATATCCTATTCTAACATCAATCTAATACACTACAGGGTGAGCCAGAAAAACCGTTGGCTGTTTGCCAATTCGTATTGACATCGGTTTTATTGATGCAAGTTAACTTCACAAATGCGTTTTTTTTTAACCTCATAGGGTATTAACATGGCTATTGGCGGAAATCTGTCTCTGCGCTCCATAATTACAAGTTGTTTTAGTAAACTTGTGTTTCGCAAGATTCAAAACCAGGCCTTGAATTAGAATCATATTCATACACGTGTGAACATCTAAGCCATGGCAAGCATACTTTTTTTCTATTAAAATTGAAACAAGACATGCATTGTTTGGGGGCACATAAGCAACAACTACTGTTTTTTTTTATTTTTTATTCCAAAGGGACTTTTCATTTAATTGTCCTTGCTAGGAAGCAGAAAGTTTTTATTGAACGATACATTTTCACCAAAATAGCTATATCACAAAATTGCAAGAGATATAGAAAGAAAAGACAGTAACAAACTGAATATCGATACCCAATATAATCTTTCTTCTGCATCATAAAACTTGATCAAACCCGATCTGACTTGTTTTTCACCAAAACATGCCTTGTTAAACGGCTTACGTTTGCTTTTACTCACTCGATGCATACTTTTTGGTTGATATCATTGGTACCATCATACGTTGAAGCTCACTCAGGTCCATCCAAGTGTTCTATTAGTCTCTCAAGCATTGGCGTATTGTTGATTGGTTCGATATCTTTTGATAGAGCTTTCCAAGTTTGCTAAAGATAGGAGACAGTTTGACTGGAAAGTAACTTGATTGGGTCCGCGAGGAATTAGTTTATTTGAGGTTCTCACTGACGTCGTTGTTTGCTTCAGTTTGAAAATATCCTGAATGAAAGGATGTAGCTTCGAGACAGCCTTAAATGTGCAGAAATTTATTACAACTTAAAGTAGTCACAGGGCATGGCTGGCAGGGCAGAAACTATGAAAGATGGCGTCATCTACATCTGGCAATTTACTGTAAGACAGTAGTTGCAAACAGCATATGGTTTGAGACAAAATGAATAAAGTCGCTGCGTTGAGGAAGCCCCGAAAAATTAAATAAAAGTTCCAGCCAGTAAAAACAAAGTTCCATTGTAGGGAATGAACAAACTAATGAGGAAAACAAACTACTATAAAGTGTTTGAAGACTCTAAATATCAAGTCAGACAACGAGTATACGGCATAAGGCAGGAAATATCGAATGATGCCTAATTTCGCGACATTATTTCAGTCACTAAGGTGCACTCAAATTCTCGAATTTTCGTGCGTGAACGAAGAAGGCGTGAATTTAGAAGTAGACTAAATTCCAATTTCCATTTGGTCGCTACCGTTATTGATAAATTGGTCGCTTCCTTGTTTCCATTGAAATGAGTGACGATAGCGATCATGTGGCTTCCTTGCGGTTTTTAGTGTTTACTTTCAGCATATACTTGTCCTATGCCAGTCAAATTAATTCCATTTTTCTTTTTCTCACTCAGTCTTCATGATAGTTGGCCTTGGTATGATCGTATTCTTCTTCAGTGTTTTGCTTTCGATATTCAGAGGAAAATATCACGGCTACCCTTACAGGTTTGTCATTATTATTACTATGTTGTATTTTAACGTCATTGATGTATGCTACTGGGTGAGTCAGAAAAAAGTATCTTTCAAATATCGTACTACCAAGAACTATAACACCGACTTGCAAAATTGCAACTCCGTTGCGTAACTGAGGGTTGATTGATTTTGAGAAATTATTCATAATTTACAACAGATTATCCTTATTCAAAATGAAGAATCTCCAAAACTAATTTCCTTGCCTTGCCTAAAGCTGTAAGTTTTAGGGGCTCAATTTGATCCATCTTTCAACGATTAGAACGGCAAAATAATGTTTTTGTTAGGTCAGGCAGACAGAAACTGTTAAAATGTTATTATACTCTCCCATCAATAATGGACATCAAAAAGTCGAAATCTTTTTGATGTTAACAGCCCATTGTTTCTGTTTTGAGGCATATGGAGAAATAATATTTGGCCAATTCCTTATTTTAGTGGGACATGATGCGGCTCAAAATTTTTAGAAAAGTTGTGAATTGAAGCCGCAGTAAAATGATTGATTAGATATTTGATTAAAAATTTGATTAAAAATGTAGATTGATTGATTAAAAAGATATTTGATTAAAAATTTGATTTATTGATTAAAAATTTTACAAATTGGTTGGCATTGCTTTTCGTTTACTGTACTATTTCTAAAACAGTGGATGCGTTCTTGGGACTAACCTGATATAGATTGTGGTCTGAAGACTGTTTTGCTTTCGAAACAAATTGGGAGGAATTTCCGTGTGACTCTGGCGTAGCGGAAGACCAAATATGAGATCCCAAAGGAAGGAAACAATCTTTTATCACAAATAAAAACGACAAACTACAACTAAATATAAATATTCTGTGGCTGCCATAGCTGGAAAGGACATTATGTTATCGAGTTACAACTACAGCAGCCACTTACATCAATGGAAAAATATACATCAAATTTAAAAAAAGAACAAGACCAACACGGGCGTCTCAGAAAGACGAACTCCCTCCACCCTACAGCAGTTGCTTGACTCTCAAACGAGCACAGATAGATGAAACACTTAAAGATACGTCGAGGATTATGTAGTATACCAGATCTGCTATTGGTGATACAAATGGGAGTTATTCTTTACAAGACACCCGCTTCAAATACTATAAATAAAACGAAAATGTTGCTGCTGTTTAATGCTTAAATTTAATTTGAAAACCTTTTCGTATTTTTGAATTTGAATAGAATTTTGAAAGAATAGTTGAATAAGATATCAATTCACACTCGAAAGTGACAGTGGTCATTCTTTTGATGTCATGAAATTATCTGAAGCTATTCAAAATATAGCGTCAATAGGCGTGTTTGAAAGAATTTTTTTTCGAAATAGCTAATGAAGTGAATAAATAGCTAAATAAAGAGATGTCAAAATTGAGGAAGGTGCCCATATATATATATATTTATCGGAGGCCCCTTGAAAACCAGCTTCTGCTGAAGGGCAACCCTCCTTAAAAGCATTAAGTATAAAAAATATAAATGTATATAAAGTAAAGAGATGTCAAAATTGAGGAAGCTGATCAAGGAGTTTGACAGTTTTTCAGGAGAGATTGCCGAACGAGTAAGGCTCTTGATGTTTTCAAGGTGGTGTTATCATTTGATCAGCCTCCTTTCTCTGTTTTCTTCTCTCAATCTTCCATTCCTTAATTTTGAGGCTCTGGTACCCATGGTAGTAAGGCTGGTGACGTTTTCAGTTACGATCACCCGGTATATGGTAGCTGCTTGACTACCAATTTCACGGCATAAAGCTAGAATCTTAGCAAAAACTTTAAATCATTCTTGTAAAATGTTATTGTTTCGTTCTTTCAGCTGAATTGATCAAAGAGAACTTCATGCAATTTGCTATAATCCCAGAGAGAGCATTTCTGACACCATCATTATTTTCAGGATTTACAGCATTTATAAAAGTCCCGCTAGTTTTGAAGTTGTGACATCATCAAATTGCTCAATCGTAAACCACAAATGATACAGTCTTTGGCTAGTACCATTTTGGAGACCTTTAAAAACTGAGTATTTCCTGTGTGCAGCGGCTGTTTTGGAATCAAATGTTTGAAATATACCGGGTACGCCAAAATAGACTATGCACGTTTGGCAGGCCACAATAAATCGTACACTGGACCGATTTTGAAGATTTATAACTTAATCTTCATCAGAAAGCCTGAATTAGATACTGGGATTTTTTGCATTTTTTTTCATTTTCGGTTTTTAGAGCTAGGAGCAAGTTTCTTAACATTTAGTTTTCGAAAACACTGAAGACGATCAAAAAACATCGATCAATTTTTCTAAAGAGTCGACATGAATGGACAAAGGGAGAACTTGTTCGTGGTGATTAGGGATTTAGAAATCGACTGATTGTAATCTGCTGTACGAGAGTTCGTACTAAACCCCCAAATCACCCTGAAAACGTTTTCTCTTTGTTCATTCATGTTGAGTCTGTCAAAATTTGATCGACGTTTTTTGATCGCTTTCAGTGTTTTCGAAAACAAACATTTTTCGAAAATTGCTTCTAGCTCTAAAAACTGATAACGGAAAAAAAAATTGCAAAAAGTCCTAGAATCCAATTCAATCCACAAAGTTTGCACTGAAACGCCATTTCACCATTATCTGAACTGAAACTTTCTGCTAAAGATTAAGTCATAAATCTTCAAAATCGGTCCAGTGTACAATTTATTGTGGCCTGCCAAACGCGCATGGTTTATTTTGGCGCACGCGGTAGTGCACGATTGGCTTATGCATCTTTGGTTTGATCTAATGACTTGATAGGAAGTTCATGTACTTCGTTTAGATCTTCATTGGCAATCTTTGATAGCTTAATTAATTTCAGAATTATTGCGTTTTATTTTTATTGTAAGAATTCACGAAAAGCTTTGAAAGCAATTAAGATGGTTTCCTTTGAGGAGGAGTTGAGGCTGCCTGCAAGCTAGGCTCGGGTCGCTCTTGAATTCACAAAAGTAGAATCGTCGTTTTTTCCTCTTTCTCCCAGTTTCCTGCTGAAATGATGTGGTTGACAATGGTCATTGATAGACATTGTTTAAAGAAGTACTGCGCCATTTTGAAGACAATGACATTCACATTTTTACGAGGTGACACTTTAATTTGATTAGAAAGTATTATCAAGTACGTTGAATGCTTGTATTTGACAGAACTTTCTTTCTCCTTTTTGTTTTTCCTTCCTGGTTCACGTTTGAAGCCACCTTTCCAAACAAAATAACCAAATTTTGAAAGTTCCGAATTTTGGCAGTATCTTTTTTGCCGCTAGTCTGCATTGGCATGTTTTCGGCAAATCTTTGCCAAGCAGCAAAATGATCATACTCTTAAAATAGCACCATTTATTTTATCATCCTGGCTGGAAAGCCTTTTAAGAAATTCGACGTTGAAATAAAATTAGGGTGTAAAAATGCTCTTTGTAAGAAAGCTTTTTGGTCGAATCTATTATGAACTTTCAAACTTTCTATCTCTACAAAAACATGGATCCAATAATAATAATATAATAATAATAAATGATTTATTTACAGTTGGCAAGTAACAGAAAAAAGGTAGCTAACTACAGCTAATTAAAGCCAACTATTTACCTATTTACATGATAACTTCTACAAATACAAAATCATAAAAATCAACTATAAATACTCCCAAATCTGCGATGTATATTTTACAAAGTCGACAGTTGCAGTCCAGTCCTTTCCAGCTCCTTAACTTTCGTTTGAATACTGCAAGATTTTCTGACTTTTTCAAACTTTCTGGCAATGTATGCCAAAGCAGTGAGCCTAGAAATGATACAGATTCGATTCCGTGTGTTGTTGTTCTGGCTTTTGGCAACTGCAGAGTACTCCCACTTCTTAGATTATAGTTTTCCGTTCTTTCAACAAAGGTTTCTTTCATGAAGCTTGGATTCAGGTCTTCCTTAGTTTTAAAAATTTTGACCAACAACAACTGCAGATTTTTCTGATGAACAGACACAGAATTATTCCTTTCTAAAAGGGATTCAAAACAAGAGTGGCTATCTTTGTATGCGATCCGTAGAGCTCGTTCATGAATCTTATTTACTTTATTATTGATACGTCTGTCATGAAACATCCAAATTAGGGGACAGTAGCTGAACTGTGACATAACAAACGTATTCATCATCAGAACTATTTTATCTGTATCCATAAACTTTTATATCCGCGCTAGTGCATGAAGTTTCTGACTGGCCTTTTTACAGAGAGAATCTAGGTGGGTTTTTGAAACTAAGATCTTTATCGATGGTAACACCAAGGAGTTTTTCTTCAATGCTCTCTCTTATCAGAGAATTGCCAACTGTCACAGAGACATGATTTGTTTTGTCACCAAATACTAGTAAGTGGCATTTATCATCATTGAGCTTCATGTAGTTTTCATGGAACCACCCAGAGAGTTTTAAAGCATCCTGTTCTAACCGATTCTGTTTTCAAGCTGATTATCGCATACATAGATAGTCGTATCATCGGCATAATTACAAATATCTGTGTCCTTTAGTAGATAAAACAGGTCATTAATATAAATATTAAAGAGGAGGGGTCCTAAGACAGAGCCTTGAGGTGGTACTAGACCCTGGAACAGCAAAAACTAAGTTTTCTCTTTAAACTGAGTTTCCAAGGGAACAGTGCACTCTATCAAAGTGATATTTGGCAAAAACCTGCCCCTTTGCATGCTGAGTTAAAAAACAATGAAAAATGCTCAAAAGTGCTAGCTGTTGCCATGGAAACAAGAAAAGAGTTCGCGTCAAGCCAGGTGCACTGCGGATTTTATTTAAAAAATTAAGAAGGCTATGCTACTTTGTAATATATCAAATGAAAGCATTTCAAATTGTCTGGGAAACTGTCAGAGGAAATATTGATATGTGAAGTTAGTAAAGCATAAGAAAAAAAACAGTTTTTTAGCACTCGCCCCCCTAAAGTTGAAAAAATTGAAAAATTTTCTGACCAAATCATATTTTCATGTATTGAGAGTGTTGTTGCCAATTTTCAATGCCATAGATTAAACAATCTTACCAGGAGAGTCTGCAGCAAAAAGGCATGCAGCCATTTGTGATGTTTTGAGAAAAACGCCTTTAAAGGCTGAGAATGCAATTTTTGCAGTATTCCGCTTAAATTTTGGTTATATCGCCTGGTATTTGGTAATTTTTTGCATGTTGACCAAATGCTTTTCACCTACTGTGGTTTTTTGTTAGTTTTGATTTTAGTTAAAAGCCTGACAGTTTGAATCTTTGCCAGAAATCTAAGAATAAAATGTTTATATTACATGACAAAAGTGAAATGCACGCTACATAGTTACATATGAGTTATAAATTTGCTCAATTCCATCCAGTACGAATGTTATCTTTGGTTCTGCATGATTGTCATCTTCTGTCTAAATATCATTTTCTTCATTTGTTTTGCTAGCATCCATACATCTTTCTTTCCATGGTCTTTTTTGCATTTTTACCTGGCGCTTGCTGCTTTCTTTTCTTTCCAAATTCAAGTGTTTTCTTGAAACCAAATGCCTCATCAGAACTGTAAGCTATGTATGTCATCACTTTTCTTTTTCTGTTGTCCTCTTAGGGCTTTCCATCTCTCCTTGTATTTCTCAAAACTTTCTGAGCAGCACTCTTCAGTTACATATTGTCTTTTCCATAGCTCTTCCAATGAATTTCTACCTGGCTGTTGTTTGCTTAGGCCTAGGCCTAACAAAATTTTTCTGATTGTTGATTTAAAGCACTACCTACTGCTTGGTTGGGCTTTCTGGCTGGCCTTCAATCAACTTCATACCTTCTCCTGCTGTTGAACTCCCCCTCCTTCTTTTACATCTTGTTGTTGTCACTCTGCTTTATGATTCATTGACAAACAAACATAAAAAATAAACTCTGGCTGGCAGTTCCTTTTGCACAACTTTGCTGAGGAATGTTTTGGACTTTGGACTTTCAGCTAATAACCCCAATAAGAGGCCGATACTCTCAAACGAGGATCTACGTCAATTCGGCACTTCCTTCATACTGGGGGAGGGGTTAAGTTTAAAATATTGTCCCTAGCAACACAAATTTTTTACAGAAAGTTGGTTGCTATGGAATTGAGAAAAAACACTCCTTAGAAATTGCTCAGTATCTTTTTTTTCTCAAGAGCTATGTGAATACCAGGGACAGCATGTAATTCCTGGATGTTTTTTGCATATGTTGGGACAAAAAAAATATTTTAGGTTCTTAAAACTTTTCTCTCCAAAATTTTGGGTTAAGTACCACCTTGAGGGACACCTAGTTTTGTCTCTTGCCATTCACTAAATGCTCCATTCACTTTTACCCTTTGTTTTCTACCAGTGAGATAGCTGTAGATAAAACGCAGCGCATTTTTGCTGAAGCCATATGCGTCAAGTTTTGCTAACGGGAGTTCATGGTCAAGGCAATCAAACGCTTTTGAGAGATCCATCAAAATAGGACTGATTTATCAAATGGTAGAGCGTATAACTGTGGAGATCTTTATTTGGATAGATCTCTGTCACTGAATGACACTTGAAAGCAGAATTTCACGCGGGACAGTTCAGTCCGATGCCTTCGAAATTAAACTGATGGTTTGCATAGCGCTTAAAAGAGTAGGAACAGAAATTGTTTCCACGAAAAATATGAAGCTCTGACACCATCCTAGCTTGCTAGCACTTTCCTTGAAAAATACCTTCTTGCGAACTATAATCTCACATCAAAATTTTTGAAAAACTTAGCAGTTTTCGCGAAAATGTGACCATGGAATTTTGACCTCTTCGATGTCGAATTTTAAACAGTATGACGAATTTCTGAGCATTAATGTATTGCATCACGGGTCTTTGCAGCTATCAACTGGGTTCATAGCCTACGAGTAGACCCATTATCCTGAAGAATGAAGGGTCTACGAAATAAAGAGCTTGCTATAGCTTGCTACGTCTGCCCAATTAATTATGTTAATCCTCTATTCAAATAATGTGCGAAACCCGTCTAAACAAAGGCCGCATCAATCTAGAAATCTGAAACTGAAGTAGCAAGCTTTCGCTCATTAATTCGTAGACCCTTTCTCCAGTTGGATAATAGGTCTACACGTATAGGCTACTGGGTTCATAAAGCTGAGGAAAAAATGTCGTCTTTGTGTAAAGTGGCTCGATGGTTGCCTTGCGAAGGCACTGAACTTTCATTCCTTTCAAAATGAGTAACCTTTTGGAAACTGATGTCTATTTGTGACTTACACGAGACAAAAGGAAAATTCAAATTACCATAACATGGAACTGGATTGGCAACTCAAGGTGAAATTCGTACGATTGCTATATCGCTACTGCAACAATCTCACGAAAAATGCAATTGCGTATGTTACTTACTTTTCGATTAAGAATGTTGGTGACGTCACAAGCAGAAAGTTGAGGGAATTGGAAGAGCTTCATAGTATTGCAATAAACGAAAACTATAAGAATGTTCACAACAAACTTATGCATCATCAAAGGAATATTGCTGATATATGATGAAAATTAAAATAATGATGGGCACCACGAGGGCATGAAAACACAACTGACCATGCAACCGCAGTCGCATGCAACCATGCAGAGCAATCGCAGTAGCACCTGACCATGCAGAGCAATCATAGTGTCCTGCAGGAATTTTTCAAAATATATCAAGATCGATCAAGCAAAATTAACCAACCGAGACCTTATCTTATGTACAATTCATACGTACGCAAATTGCATATAACGAAATATGAGATCAATAAAGAACTCAATTTTCGCTAAAGCCTTTCAGAAATCAAACTGGTTTCCCTCTTGTGGGGTTTAAGCTTCGTTCACGATAATATGGATGGGGAGAGTTTAAAAGCTATGTTTGGAATGGGTCACTAACTTTTTACCCAAAGAATCACTAGCCCTTCGTCCAAGTGTATTCAGGGTGATGTTCTGGAAGGTAAAGATTGCGGGTAAAGAGAGTTTTCTTGTTGTTAGGACATCATTTTATTTGTTCTTCTAGCAGGAAATCTAAGAATGAGATTTTCCAGGTCGCAGGAAAGAGAATGATTTTGCATGCAACGCTATTTCACTGACAGCTTAATTCTTTGCTTGGCACCTGGTATCTGATGAGAACATTGTAATATAACGGACCACTTCCTTTTTGCGACGCAAAATTTAGGTAACAACAGTTTTGAGACAGACTATAACAGCCTCTGTGCAGCTTCTCGGAAATCGTTAGAGTAACATTTGGCTAACAGACGTGCGGTAGCAGTGAGGAGGACGTGTGGTTACAATGAGGAGGATTTAATACTCATTATCTCAAGATTGACAAGGATGGACTGAAAGGTGACAAGATTAAACACTCATAATCGTATCGTACACAACCTTCTTAAAATCCAAGAATCGCAAGCTCTAGACTTAAAGGCTGTCTGCCGTCCTATCTGCAGAGCTTTGAGGAAGTTTACCAGAGCTACTTGGTCTCAGCGCAGAAAGATTATTTGCATTAACCGAAGACACTGCATTCTTTCTCTGTGTCTTCTTTTGGCACCTATTTTTGTGGCAAATGGATCAGGGCCAAGATTAAAAACGGACCAACTGAACCAGCATTGCAGGGGCTTGGGGGTGGCAGCCCCTAAAAATGTTCGACCAAAAGAAGAAAGGGTTCACGGGTTCCAGCTGCTGCTTTAGGCATTTTCTATGTCATTTTGATGTCTTCTCGTAATATGCATCAGTGAAAGAAAGCTCGAACTTTGCATTGTCCAATCAGTTGATAGAATTGTTATCACTACTGTTCGGATAGGCAAGTCAGTCAGTATTCTGTTCCAGCAATGTAATTCTATTTAACCTCTATTTTTTTTGGAAAGCGTATCGGCTGAAGTTTATTTGTCCCACTTTTGGCCATCTATTTAGCTGTTTCCGCTCACAGTTACATTATTAGCATTGTAACAGCATATATCAATTCAGGCTGATGGATAAAACTACCACAGTTGTAGTAAGTTCATTTTCTTAGTATATCTGTTGGAGAAAAAAGTATACTTTTATTCGGTTATATTTTTTCAACAGAAGAGCGTGGAGTTTGATCCTGAGCTGTAGTTGTAATGACTTGTGTTACTTCATAGGAAGAAGGGAAACTACAAAGCTCGTGGACTGGCCCAAGAAAGAAAGAGACGACTTTTCTCGAACAGCTCCTTATTAATTATTCATAAGACGTGTTGACCTCGTTTGATACGATGTTTGAACCGCAAGAAGCAAGAAACCAGGGGGTTAGTTGTAATTGTTTGCACAGGTGCGAACATAAAGCTATTTATGTTTCTTTAATCTTCGTTTGCCCCCGTCATTTTCTTTCAGAGAAAATCAGTTTCTTGTTTACAATTGATCAAAAAATGATGATCAATGCGGCCTGCTGGACCAAACACTGTCCGGCTATCCAGCTGAGAGCTGTTCTGTACAAGTTGTCTCTTTCTTTCTTACAAGACGACTTAGGCAAGTCCACAAAGCGTGTAGCAAGTCAAGTCACGTTCCACATGAATGTTGGAGAACAGGTGCATTGGTACAAATTTATGAGTTGTCAGCAACACCGAGGGGCAAATCACTCATTCGAAAAAGCATACGATATTTTTTTGAACAAAAGGATTCTTACAGATGTTTGATGGATTTTTCTTGAAAACAAAAGGATTTTTGCCAAAGGTATACGAGATTTTTTGGGAGTGAAATGCCCCTCAAGCAGAACAACTTACGGTTATACCATGGGTTCTGGTTGTAGGAGCAAGACTACGACAATTGTTGCAAGTCTAGAAAGTCTTTAAGTGAAGAAACCAAGACATAATTACATTGTTACTAAATTATGAGTTGTCAGGAGAGAAATTGTGTGGTTAGGTGTATCACAAATATGGTTTCTGTTCTTGACGAGGATCAGAAGCCGTAGTTGTTCCAGACAGAATTGTGTGGTTGATAAATGATCGATCAATGGTTTGTCAGACTATTTCAATCTGCCAAAAACTAGGTACTTTGAAAATCGTTGGGACTATTTATTGAAAACAAAATGAGCTATTTGGCTATTCAGAATTAAGATTCAAATTCATTCGAGAAGCCACATAACTGATCGGCCTGACAGCTTTCATTGATGCAAAGAAATTTTTGCCAAAAACTGTACTGTGCAATTTATATAGAGGTATTGTAGAGCCACATTCGGTACTGCTGTTCTGTGTGGGGGGACTGTGCTGAGTTCCGACTGGTTAAGGCCACATAAAATAAATTAATAGATTCTCATCACAAAGTTTTGGAAACTCTCGCGAGGCGGGAGGTTTATATTTTATAATTTATATATAAATTTTTTGGCAAATCTAGCCAAATCAGCGAGGGAAGCACATTATTCCGTTGAATTCTTTGTTTACATAGTCTTTGGCACAGATAAATTCTACCCTGTAGGCCGTCCGTGGAAGAACAAGGAGCAGCGACAAACAACTTAAGATTATTGATGTTTGTTGGAGCTGTTTACAAACAACAATCTAAAGGGAATTTCTCACAGTTTCTTCAACGAAATTTTTACTTTTTCAAAATTAAAGTCATTTCTTGTCAAGTGATTTCTTGCAAATTTCCCACAGCCCTCCCACAGGAACCCAATTAAATTGCTGTGAAATTTGGCCCAAACTCAAGCGACCTGTCTTGGTTAAGTGCTTGTCCATGGCATGCTCCTAAATGAATACATTTTGCGTGGACCCCATTCGAATTGTAGCGGTGCATTTTGGATTTGGATCCGTAGATCAGCCTCCCGTCTGAATGTTCTTGAACCATAACAACTTTGTAATTGATCAAAACTGTGCCAATTCAGTGAAAACGTTGTTTCCGATTGACATTTTTTGTAGTTTTATGGTAAATTCTATCTTTCGCAAGATAAAAGTATGTATCATAAGGAGCAAATAATTCCAAATAAATAAAAAACAATAGAACTATATGTTTTGACGTTATATAAAATATAAAAACATCGCAAATATTGTAAATGACGAGCGGGCGGGACTTTTATATTTTACAAACAAAATATAAAAAATTTCGACGCAGAAATAATTTTCCATGCGGGCGGTGATGAGAATCTATTAATTTATTTTATATGGCCTAAGCTTCAAAATTGCAGAATCGTGCCGCTAGAATTATTACAAATAGCAGCTACGATGCTCCTGCCAAAGCTTTGATTACAGAGTTAAATGGCCAACTGTGAGGGATATGATCAGAAGTAAGACTGCAACAACTGTATATAAATCTGTTAATAGTCTTGCGCCTGATTATCTCTCGCATTTATTTGTTAGAAATTCTGATCGCAATATTATCAACCTTAGAAATGCCGAAACTGACTTGCTAGTGCCATTCATGAAAACTAGTAATGGGCAGAAAGCGTTCGCAATTCGTGGAGCAAAAATCTGGAATGATCTCAGCCGCGAGGCCAAGCAAGCTCTCTCTTTATCTTCTTTTAAGAACAAGATAAAGGGTCGGTTGTAAATTTATTGTAAATAGTTGTAGATAAATTTTTTATGATTGTAATTAGTTTCCTTTTCCCGTTATTAAATTTAGTAGATTTTTTAATTTGTAAAGTTTTTGGCACGGCCCCCTGAAAATCAGTCATACTGACTGACGGGGCTACCGTGCATAAATATTTTTAAAATGAAAAAAATGAAAAAATTATGTTGTATACATTCGAAAATTTGACAGTTTGCTTCAAAACGCAGAAATGTCACTCTTTAACTTCAACAGCAGACTCTTACGATAGTTAAAAATCTGTTAATGGGCATAGGCGTTGGATCTTGAACAAAAGCAAATTGTAGCGGAGAGAGCAACAGCAAGAACGTAAGGAAAGGCAGGGTTTAGTTTTTTTGCCTGGATTTCACAGCATAGGAATCGAACGTTTCTGCCAATTTTGCTCGTGGCCCATGGACGAATCCTCCAAAGCCCCATTTTCCCTGACCAATCAGACGGCGAATAAGTGAAGAAGGCAAAAGAAACCCGTGAAGATTTTTCTAAATTTACCTACCTTCATGAAATGCAACCAGGACAAAAAACTGCTTTGAAATTTTCCGAATTTCTTCAAAGAAATCTACTCTCCGGATGTTTGGGTATACGAGGTTGGATGCCGGTTAAAATTTCTCCAGGTTTGGCGGAGTACAACTCATTCATAATGCCCCAGTTTAATTATTGTACGTTGATATGGATGTTTTGCGGAAAGGTTGCTAATATTGATCTCAATCGCATCCATAAGAGAGCGCTTCGAATTCTCTTCAATGATTTTACATCCTCTTCGAGTGCACTATTCATCAAAAGAACTTGCAAAAGTTAATGCTCGAGGTTTTTAGCAGTTTAACACAATTGGAGAGAATTGCCGTTGCAAAATTTGTAAATAGAGTATTTTATTTTACGTTACTTATCATGAACTGTAACTTATTTTGGTTTTGTAAGTAGTTGGTCTTTATTAGTTCTTGTAGTAGAGCTATTTTTTAACAACCAATTTTAAAGAATTTTATAATCATAATAATAATAATCACTGCCTCTCCAATAGACAAAATCGGCGAAGGTTTGTCGAGGCCTTTGTACGCCACTTCAAGTCAGGTGATTAAACCTCTTGATAGAACCTCTTTTGAATTTTATAACCTATTTCGCACCTATTTCGCACCAAGAAAACTTGTGCCATGAATGCAAAAAGTAGTATAATACAGAAACTTCCCGGGAGTATTTCCACTTGACTTGAAATGCATAAATGAGCCTTTGTATTTTTTTCTTTTCACATAGAAACCGTAAGGGTATTGAATCTTGAACAAAAGAAAGTTTAACGGAAAGACAATTGAAAATGTAGATTTTTGGCGTTTTCGGGTCATTCTTATAACAATCACTATTGTTATTACATTGTCTCTCGACCAGAATTTATATTGTTCAAGGTTCAATGCCTTATCGGTTTGTGTGTGAATTGGAGAGGCCATAACTCCGCCAAACCTGAAGATATTTTAACCGGCATCCAAACTTGTATTTCCAAACATCTGGAGAGTAGATTTCTTAAAATTTGGGAAATTTCAAGCAGTTTTTTTGTCCTGGCTGCGTTTTATGAAGGTATGTAAAATTTAGAGAAATCTTCACAGGTTTCTTTTGTCTTCTTCGCTATTCGTCGTCTGATTGGTCCGTGAAAATGAGGATTTGGAGGTTTCCGCGATGGGCCACAAGAGGCCACGAGCCATTCGGCTATGGACGACATTTAATTCCTATGCTGGATTTCACCATCCCGTTCACCATTCTTCGCAAAATGAAAGAAAGAAATGGAAAATGTTCGCAAATTTGTTCCTATCACAAGATTTGGAGGAATGGTAAAGATTTCGATCACAAGGAAACCAGGCAATAACTGCCGCTAAAGATAAGAATTTCCTTAGCCAATTTTCAGGCTGTACTGTAAGATTTTGATTTTTTAAATCTTTCGAATTTATTAAGGGATTACTACTTGGAACATTGCCAAAAATATATGACAAATTCTTCAATCTTTTAGTTATTAGAAAAATCAGTCTCTGTAGTATAGCGCAACTATTTTTGCTGCGTTGATTTTCAAACAGGGAACATTTTTTTGAGTCACACAGTTATCTTTTAACAGCACAAATTCTTTGCATTATATGAAATTATAAACCCTGTCGAGTAGTCAGACTTTCCAAGGAGGGGCCTTACTACACGAAATGTAACGGAACTATTTGATGGGGACAATTTTTGGCCAAGAAATGAGAAAATCCCCAAATCTACACCACAGAAGAAATCAGTCTTTAGTCTGTTGCACACCTCGCCAATAAAATCATATTTTCACAATATATAATCCCTCATAAAATCTAATTTCCTTTAAGCCATCCCTAAACAGTGACCCTACACGCCTACTGTCCGTCGTAAATCATACACCAAAAATTGTCTGCAAAATGATAACAGATGTGAGCAAGATGAGTTGATTTGATGAGTAAATAGTGTCTGCACCAAAAAGTGACAGGCTTGAAAGTTTGTATTACGTATAGGGTCGAACTCCGGACGATCATCGGGATTTCTTAATATTTTTGCCTTTTTTCTTATATTTTTCTGAGCACTGACAATATTGGTGAATTAGAATTTCAAAAATATACAAGAACATGACTTAAAACGCTCGATCCAATCATAAAGAATCTCCTTATAAGTTATGGGTTGATTTTTTAAACCAAGAATCTTGCCTAGATTGCAAACTTCTTTAAATTCTCGTCATTTGAGTGGTAAAAGTTTCTGGAGAGTACTCGGTTAGCTTTTAAACCAAGCATCTTGCCTAGTTTTACAAGTTTCTTTAAAATCCTATTGTTCGAGTGCTAACGGTTTTTAAGAGTTTCTCAGAAGTTTTCCTCGATCTCCTCTGGTTCTTTTTGCTTACTTTTTCGGGTGACCGTCTGTGCCTGAACGAACACTTCACAAAGGCATTTTATGAAGGAGTTTATCTGTCTAGAGATTCATTACTCAAGTAATACCAAGTGATGTTGCAGAATAAACAAGCCCAAATTTCCTTGGGATCTCCTGGAAATATATTTGTTTCTAGCTAAATTTCTTTCATACTAAGCGCAACCAAATAAGACCTTTGCACTTTTATGTAATTCAATGATTCAAAGTGTGGGACATTTTGTGCCAACCATTTCAACCTTAAAGTTAAATTTCTTTGGCACAAATTCCGATGTCTCTTTATATCATCACTCAAAGTATTTTTTCAGCCTGTGAACAAGTTATTGGCCGTAGCAAACTTATTATTATTGTAAGTTAATTGGGAATTAACGTAGTTGAGAAAGAGCAAATTTAGGCCTGGGTTACACGATACCGGATTGCTTTTCGCATCGGATTGGTTTAAACCCATCTGCGTCAAAATCGCACCGTTTTCATTGCACTTACACGACACCGGATTGCCATCAACCCATTTTAGATTGCAGTTACACGACACTGAGTCACCCTGCACTGCGAAGTCTAAATCTATTGTCTTTGACAACTACGAGGCCCACATGGAGTGGGATCACATCGGATTGGTGCAGTTACACGAGCAAACGGAGTGGGGTCACACCGGATTTGTGCAGTTACACGAGATAGAATGCGGAGCGGAGTGCATCGGATTCATTTTCACCTCACCTCCAGAGCAGTGTGGTTTCACTCCGCCAAAACGGAGTGGAGTGGAGTGATACCGGATTGTCTCGGTGGTGTGTAACTGCACCCCCCCCCCCCCTATCCGATGCGAAAAGTAATCCGGTGTGTGATGAATCCGGTATCGTGTAACTGGGGCCTTAACGGTATGGAACAAACTTGAACTACTCTTAAGTACCGAATAAACGGGAGGGGGGATTAGAGTAAGGGGGGAGGCAGTTGGAAATGGCTCGATATGATAACAATCGGGGGGCTGGAACAATGGGGGAGGTTGGAAACATTGAAATAGTCGGTTTCGTAGCTAAACGCGTATCATTTTTATATCTATTCAAAACTTATGTTCATTATCATTTCAATTTTTCAAGAATTAATAAAAGGGGGGTGGGAATAAAAGTGGCGAGGTTGGAAAATTTTCAAAAGTTGATAAACAGGGGGGGGGGCGTTATTCGGTACGCGAGAGTATTCGTATATTGCACCATGCGTATTTGTATATTGCGCATCATCTTAGTATAAGATAACCTAACCACGCAGGGCCGAACCTAACCACGCAGGGCCGATTATTTCGGATGAAGATTATTAAGAGTGATTAGATACACCGAGTGTGCCAGTTTTCGCCTCAAACCCTTTGTAATAAATCTTCCAATTTAGTATTTATTGGCGGCACATTTTGCAAAGCAGATTAAAAAGTCGCGTTCAACTCCAGGAGAAATTCTCTTGCAGACGTTGTTTATGAATTTTAGTGTATTAAATTTTACAAATTAGCAAGAAAAATCTTTATGTATTCGCCCGACTTGATACCTGACACAAATAGAAACGAAAGGCGCTAATGTGAATGCCCTCTCCTAAATTAACGCAAGATCATTATCGCAAGCAGGAAACATAGTTTTTGATTCATCATTGGAATTCGTGCAGCGTATCCACGCTAGCTGGCATCAAACTGCCTGCACATATTTTGGGAAGGTGTCTCCATTGTGGTTAAAATAGACGAAATTTATCACATCTTGATTGATGCCGGTTAACAGGGGCTTCTGGACTACTCAGGCGCTTCCTTGAGAACCGTTATTGCTGAGAATCTATGGAAAACTATAAAAATTGCGAAAAAATACCGTTGCTTTCATATATTCTTCTAGGTATATTCTCATGAAATTTACAATAACAAACAATTACATAACGATGTCAACGGGAGCATGGAAATACAGCAACCTTGCGCCCATGCCTGCATCCATATAAGTGATTATTCGTAGGTTATTCGAAGCTCGAAATTGCTGCAACTTTGCACTGCTTCAGCAAACAGGCTGTGGTTAGCTCATCTGAAACGACTTTGATCTTATTATCAGTGCGTACTGCACCTCATTAGTGTATGTGGTTTGATTTTCCACGATTTGCAAGCCAGCATTGAGTAAAAATAGGCTCTTGTAACCAAAATTGACCATTTTATCGAGATTCTTTTTCAGTTTATTTTATAATGAGTCTAAATAGAGGTGAACAAAAGATGCATTGTTGGAAATGAAAAGCACAGGCGTAAAAGGTGAGTTAAATTGCGCTGATGAAGCAGGGGAGAGTAAGGCCAGCTTTCACATGGGTAAGTTGTCACAGTCACACATTGCATGGAAACATGAACCGCAGGAACAAATTGGCCAATGATGTTTTCCGTGAGGTTGTTATGTACTCCCTTCAAATGTATCAGCAGAAATTAAACAATCAGATCATTCGATTGAAAAGGAGAGTGTTACAATTTAACCCCTGGATAAACTAGCCCCACTCTCCCCGGATATATCAAAGAAACAATACTTTCAATTATTCATTATGTGTAAGAATTCCATCATCTGCCTGGCTACATCTTTGAGAAGTAATTCGGAAATTGATATACCAATATGATTTAGTTGTACCTGATTTCATAGAATTAGCTACCTCTACTAATGAGGGAAAGGGCTCTGTGTTTCGTTTTTCGTGGCTATATTGTTTCTGGATATTCTATCTACAAATGGTCATGGGCTGCTCCGTTACTCCTCTCAGTAGGATCAAACTCACTATTGGTATTATTTGCAATAAGATAGATATTGTGGCGCAGTGGGGGTAATCCTACGATTTTGCAGCCTTAAAAGTCAGGTGGACAGGGTTCGATCCCAAGTCGAGCGCCACCACTGAATGAGTGTCATAATGAAGGGTCACGGACCAATTAGGTCTTCTCTACTTCTGCGATCCCAGCGCTTTGGACGGAAAAGTGCAACTCCACCTTCAACTTTGCTAACAATACGTTGACAAAAGACAATGAGATAGAATATACAGCGAGCTTGAAAGAATAGTATAAAGATTTGATACATAACGAAAAGATGGGATAAAAGTTTGGCTCAGCCTAAAACAGCAGTTCTTTCCTAGAGCTGCCTATTTATGTAAATAAGAATAAGGCGTGTCCTGAAATGTCGATGCTTTCACCTAACCATCCTCTGTGCACATTTCCAATGGATTTGATGAGGCCCAGTTGATAGGAAAACCAAAATTTTGTGGAGGATGTCTACGACTCAGATTGGTATAGGATGGATTTAGAAGTCATTAACATCTGATGCAATTGTATTGATTATTGCAGTCTAGTGTCGTAGTGCCTATGTACAATCGAGCGCAGTACTGGTTCAAAGAGCAATTGGAGATTATCTTCGGAGCTTTGCTCCCTTGTGTGAAATGCCGTTAGAATTGTATTATTAGCATCTTGAAACACAAAACTTTATTCATTACACGAAATCGCCTCAAGCGAGCAAGCATTGCGTAGCTCAGAGGAGGTATCATTTTCGTGTAATTTAGCCTTTTTTGCTCGAAATTTTCTCAGAATTGCAGACTTTGGAAAAGAACGTCATGGTTTGATCCCTTCGAACAGGCTAGCCCTGATATGCGAAGGTGGGATTCCAGCTGCCAGAGTTGGCCCACTTACCATGTAATAATGTTTCAGATTTATTAAATGTCTCCTATTGACAAAGGGATCTAGGGTAAAATCGTCCACCTTCTGACAACGGGGCCAACCCTGTTCATATATTCAGGCTCCTTTATGAATTTGCAAATTTTCACAATGATCACATGCTTTCATTTGACACCCATGAACATAAGTTTTTGTGCTACAGGCAACAACCCATAGAATGTTTCATTTTTTGGCTGTTAAAGAACAAACAGTTCATCAGCTCTTGACGTCATTAGAATAAGCTAGATTGAATTCATAAGAAACATAAGATGGAGGTACTGCCCCTGCATTCCGAAAAACATCCCGCCTGTTTCCTTTAGCATATCTGTGGTTAAGATCTTTTATTTGAAGTCCAAATCAAGGCTCTTACGTATTAATGACTAAAGCACAGATGGCTCTTAGGAAGAGTTTTATGAACAAGTACCGGGTGTCCCAAAAAATGTACTCCTGTTTGAAAAATCACCAAAAAGTGATTATCAAACCTTTGATAAAATTTTCTCTTTGAATTGCTTGGTCAAAGACCCAAAATATTCACAGATGATAAAGTTTTTACTTTTGATACAGCAATAGGAAATTTACACGTTGAAAAACCTTTTTTGGGGGGGGGCTATAGTTTTTAAGGAAAGTACTCAACCTTGCCTAAGAGTCCAAATTTTCAGATTTTCTATCATCATTGAAGTCTCCAATGATAGTGCGCATTTATATCTGTCATTTATGACAATACTAGAAGTTTTACACGCACAAAGAAATTGATTTGGCAATCATCAGTGTATTTTTGCAGTATGATTCAAAACCAGGTAACCCTAAAAAGAGCTAAATTTGCTCATTATTAAACCACTTACAAGATCAGCTATGTCTTGGAAGATAATTTGGTCTTTGATCTACTTGACAAAAAAAAGTTGAAGATCGATCGTGTAATCAAACTTTGGTGATTTTTCAAACTGGAGTACTTTCTTTTGGGACACCCGGTAGCTATGTTTGTTTGCCCACTGCTTTCCAGCATACTCAGGACCGTATAAGCACTAACTGGCGCCGCAGTAACTGAATTTGAATGTGACTTCATCTGTAGCCCTGTGAGTCAACTCTCCGCATTAAGCTTTGGCTTGGTGTTGATTAGAAAACTTCTAAGGCTACGTTCACACTGCTCCCTTTTCATTTCTATTCGTTTTTGTTGATTAAAACGTTGAAAACACCAACGGTTCATACTCCTCCGTTTCACACGAATACCCTATGAATACGATAGACGTTCTCACATTGCCCCTGCCAAAATTACGTTGTTGGTCCCCTTTTCAAAACTAGCCTCTTTTTAGTATCTGTCAAAAAAGCACCAATTACGAGTTTGAAAGAAAGTTGTAATCAACACACTATGCAAAGAATGCAAAGTATTTTCAAATGACTCGGTATGTGGCACTCAAACTGATTTTCAGTCCAAACGGATCGTTGTAAAAACGCATCGTCTTATAATGTATCCGTTTTTATTAGCATTCTAGAAAAGCTCCGTTCTCGCAGCAGAGCATTGTGATTGTAAGGCAAGAACGGATAAGTTTTGCTCCGTTTTCATATGAGAACTGGTCTTCAGTTGAGGTTCATATCTTTGAAGGAGGACTAATGCAACTATTTGATCCATCCTCCACCCCTTCCCCTCCCCTCTCGTCCTCCTGCCGGCTTCAATCTCCTAAAATTGTCGTGCTCAACGATTGTGTTTATCTCCCAGTAGCGTTGATGATCTCTTGCAGTTTCGGGCGCTTTCTGTTTCCCAGGAGGCAACTACATCTTTCCGTACATGACAGGATGTCTAACTCTGGTAATTCGAAAGGATATAAATTGTTGCGAAATCATCCTAATTGCATCATTGTGTTATAATTCCATGTTTCATTGCAGCTTGTGATGTGTAATGTAATGTAATGCCTTCCAAAAGGGAGAGCAGTGAAATGGTACGTGCCTTTTTGTGAAATTGGCTTATTTTTATATTTGCCATATGATTTGTTATGAAATAAAGTTCGCATCAAATATTATAGTTATGTCATGAGCTATAAGACACCAAATGTGCATCAGAGTTGTGTCTTTGGAAGTGGTGAGTTTATAAGCTATTTATTCCTTTGAAATCTATTTTGTAATTAGTAGTGAGCCGCCTTAGTGCATAATCCACGAGTTTAATTTTTGTATTAGCCACCATAAATGCTGACAGAAGGACAAAACTCGTGGATCAGCGATAAGGTGCCTCATAACTAATTGAAGCTAAATTTCAAAACTGTGCGGCCTAGATTACGGTGACTCAATGCTGATAAAAAGGAAACTCTGTTGCGCATTTGGTGTCCTATCGCTGATTTTACCGCGTGTCCCAAAAAACAGCACTCCTCTTTAAAAAATCATCATAAGTTGTTTAGCAACCTTTGATAAAATTTTCTTTTTGAATTGTTTTGTCAAAGACCCAAAAATAATCATAGGTGTTCAAATGTTTGCTTTTGACACGACAAGGTAGAAGAATTACACGCTTAAAAAACTTATTTTGAGCTATAGTTTATGCAAAGTTCTCAATCTTGCCCAAGAGTCCAATTTTCAAATTTTCTATCATCATTGAAGTCTCCAATGATAGTGCGCATTTATTTCTTTCATTTATGACCATTTAAATGCACAAAAATTGATTTGGAAAGCATCAGTGCTTTTTTGTAGTATGATTCAAAACCAGGTAACCCTGAAAAGAGCTAAATTTGCTCATTTTTACACCAATTACAAGATCAGCTATATTTTGGAAAATAATTTGGTGCTTGATCTACTTGACAAAAAAATAAAATTGAAGATCGGCCATGTAATCAAATTTTGGTGATTTTTCAAACGGGAGTATTTTTTTGGAACACCAGGTACTTCCATGCATTAATCTAGTGTGCCTTTTTGAAGTTCAAGTCAAGCATTTTAGGCTTGCTTTAACCTGGTTTAAGTTCCGAGGACTTAGCTTGCTCAGTGGGAATTCAGTATATGGTACGACCATCTGTAGTATTGTTTATGTATCTGAAAAACTATAAACCCTTGTAGCAATATAGAAACTATTTGACTACAACAGCAACACTGGAACCCTTTCTTTTAAAAATTACTTGATTTCGACATTCCCTGAGAACCAACAAGTGCTGTGTTTGAAGCAAACTTTTTTTGCCTTTCCTCTGCCATAAATCATCAACCATTGTCAGATTCACTCAAACAAGGTCTCAACCTTTTTGAGCCTAGCCTAGCAATTGTGTAAAAACGAAGCAATTAGAATTACAGCTCCTCCATAGAAGCCACGCAAAAGGGGCAGGGGCACACGATTTTTAGGACACCCTATACGTATCCGCTTAATTGCCGAATAATCCAGTCGCATGTACGATAGAGTGTCGCGTTAAAAGACTACATTCGGACAGCTCTTAGTCAAGAGGTACCGGGTGTCCCAAAAAGTACTCCTGTTTAAAACATCACCAAAAATTGATTATCAAATATTTGATCAAATTTTCTGTTTGAGTTGTTTTTTCAAAGACCCAAAAACATTCATAGATGATTAAATGTTTGCTTTTGATACAGCAAGGTAGAAAAATTACGCGTTCAAAAACTTTATTTTGAGCTATGGTTTTTAAGCAAAATACTCAATCCTATCTAAGGGTCAAAATTTTCGGATTTTTTGTCATCAGTGGAGCCGAAGCTTTACATGCACAAATAAATTGATCTGGCAATCATCAATGCTTTTCTGATCCAAAAGCAGCTACCCCTAAAAAGAATTAAATTTGCTAAATTTTAAGCCAATTACAAGATCAGCTATATTTTGGAAAATAATTTGGTCTTTGCTCTACGTGACAAAAAAAGAAAATTTAAGATCAGCCTTGTAGTCAAATTTTGGAGATTTTTCAAACGGGAGTACTTTTTTGGGACACCCGGTATATGGATGCGGAAAGAACCTCGCTTCAAGGCTGCCACACAAACCGAAAGTCAGAGAAAGATCCATATTGTAACATACATGGGGCATCACCTTGTAATTAGTACTTGACCATCTCTGGTTATGATATCAAGCTCCAAATTTAGAAATTGTCCAATACTTGGAATTACAGGCAACAGGCAGAAGTAAATATATTCGTCTATAAAAAGAACAAAGAGAAACTCATACAGCTTTGTTTCCTAGCTTGTGCATAGGCCAATCTCAATCATTTCAATACTCTCTTGTCCATTCCCCTTGTTCAAAAAATGCCTTCAACCCTACTGATTGCCTCTTTGCTTTCAAGCCTTAAACTTCCGCAGTTAGTCCGGTATCGGCAGCAGCAGTAAATTGCATAGGCTGCATTTGCGTGCAGATTTTAATTATCCACTGCAAAGGAGCGCCAACGAAAAACTCCTCTGCAGTGGAGCAGTTAAGTCTGTTTGCGTTCTTTTTCAACCAAGTCCTCAGCGCTTTGCATTCTAGCGCCAATCGATAACGACCTTTGCACAGTTAGATACATGCACACTCCCCTGTGATTGTAGAATACGCCAACTCTTGCAAAAATCCTGGATATGTAAGTCTGGGTGAATTACAGAATCAATAATTGCTATTAAGTGACATTCGAATCTGTCTCTTACTAAATATATCTATACGCTGTGTGTCTAACTAATCAAACAGGATATGAAATTAATTACCAAAGTGAATGAGTCTTGATTAAACAGTTTAAATATGTAGCCGAAAAGAACATGATAGGGAGAAGTGGTGTAAAGTGGCTTTTGATCTTGGAGCAAAGGTCTATTACACTGCATCGGCTCGTAGGCTAAAAGAGCGTGGCAATGAAGAATAGGCAAAGGTGCATAACAATGCATCATGCTGTTGCATTACAAGTATGCGAACGCAGTGGGACAGAAGAATAGAAGGGCAACGGTCTTTTACACAGCATCAGGTCAAGGGCTGTTGCATTTTATGTAAACAGATAACGACATTGAAGAATGGAGGGGCAAATGTGTATCACGCAGCATCAGCTCTTCGGCTGTGTTACTGCATATAAACGGAGTGTGTGACAGTGAAGAATAGAGGGTCAAGGTTGTATTACACAGCCAGCATCAGCTCATGGCCTATTGCAATGCATGTAAGCGGAGTGTGACAGCTAAGAATAGAGGGGTAAATCAGCTCAGCATCAGCTCATAGGCTGTTGCATTGCATTTAAACGGAGGAATGCTGTGACAGCGAAGTGTACAAGGGCAAGGTGCATACACTGGATGCAAACAGAGTTGCAATGCAGAATAGAGCGGGAGAATGTACTATACAGCATCGGCTGTTAAGCTGTGGCATTGCATGTAAATGGGGTGTGAAAAATAAGAATAGAGCGGCAAAAGTGCATTACCCAGCATCAGCTCAAGTGCTGCCGCATTGCATATAAACATAGTATGAAAATTAGGAATAGACGGGCAAAGATATTACAATGCATCAGCTCATGGACTGTAACAATGCATGTAAACGGAGTGTGACAGTGAAGAATAGAGGGACAAAGGTGTATTACACTGCATCAGCTCAACGACTCTCGCATTTAATGTATTCATAGCATGGCAATGAAGAATAGAAGAACAAACCTCGATTGTACTGCATTAGCTCATGGGCTGTAGCATTGCATGTAAACGGAGTGTCACACCAAAGAATAGAGGGACAAAGGTGTATTACGCTGCAACACCTCTTAGGGTGTTGCATTGCATCTCAAGTGAGTATGATAGTGAAGAGCAGATTGGCAAGGGTGGATTATACATTAACGGGTATTTTAGAATGGTTTGTTTACAAAGCAACCGAGTCATGTGCATGTATGTATTCTTTCCAAATAGTTCAGTGACACAGGAGCATAGATCCAGAGACAAATGGTATTACAGGTGCCTAAATAATGCAAAGGGAGTTTGAAAAAATTGTCGCTTCTGATGTAAAAATGGAAACTTTAACTGTGAGAAAGAGGGTTCATGTAAAATTCCTGACGAGGAAATGGTTTCTGAAGACTGTCAACTTCTGTTATCATTCTTCCCATTTCTATTTACTTTCTACGCTGTGCCAATGACTCTGCCATGTTACTTCGATTGATGTTTTTTCAATTCACTCACTGAAAACGCAGAGCTTTCAGGTATGAGCAAACAACATTTCCTGTCAGCAGGAAAAGACATGAAAGGGCGCTTAACCTTAAAGTTAGCGTACACCGCTTTCATTATTGCCTTTGAAAGTACCGTTGCTTTTTTATGAATCACTTAATTTACACGTCTGTAAAAGTTCTTTCGGTAAGAACTTTAAAGAAGATGCGGTTCTCAGTGGTGGCCTGCTGCGCTCATACCGACTCTTTGGATTTATTCTAGCTTGTTTATCATCATGGGAAAATTGAAACGATCTCACCAAAGAAATTTTGTTGTGGATATCAGAGTGGTACAGAGGTCTAAAGTGAAAAAACGTATGAACTGACGCAATCGTATCATTGGAATGAATCTGTCATCGGGTGGAGCTATCGGCCAATTAAAAACATCTCCAGTCAGGCCAAAATTAGAGCTCTTTTGAAGTTAGCGGCGCGACTCTCCGGCTAGTGAATCGAGCGAGAGTGTGCTTACATAGATCATGGACAACAAGTACTTGAGGTTTGCTGGCTTGTTGGTTTGTATACATATTGGAATAGCTATAAGAGTACATTATGGAATACATGCGAACAGAATCGATACAAGATTAAGGTACGTATCCATATTCGTTAGAGTTTAGCATTTTATTGTTGTGCGTACTAAAGTTGTGTGTACTATCGATCTTTGTACAAATGAACTTTATGAAAATTCCATTGTAAAATCAATGAAAGGTTGTTGCATATGATATCATGAACATTGAACGACAATATAATGATTAAATGATTTTAATACCAAAATTAGCGTAGATAAATGTTAAAGAACACGGTTTTGACAAAAAGCACGATTTTAACATCTACGCTACTTTGGGTACTAAGCTCTTTTGATTATTGTACTATGTTAAAATTCCTTGTCTTTAAGTAGCTCTCTCTAGGAATAGAGCGAAAGTTGTGCATGCAGTTCCCAAAATTGTTGTAACTTTGTTATCAGAATAACTAGCTTGTACGATAGACCTGCATGGCAGCCAGATTCTCGTTATGTCATAAGGCAATTTGCTTTCGAATAGCCATCTCTTGGGATAAACCTAAACTTTTGAAACCAGTTTAGAATATTCTTAAGTCCTTTGATATATTTTGTACAGTTGAAGGACCATCTATTTCCAGTTTTGCTGCTAGACTTTATTCGGTGAATCTGTGCTTGAATATTCGTTAACTTCAGTGACTCTAAAACTCTCTGAAGAGTTAATAATACATTCAAACATTACTTTTGCATGATTTCAAGATTCTTTCGGTACCGTCAACATTATTTGGATGTATTCGCAAAGTTTTGATTCTATTTGAAAGCGATAACTCATTATTTTGCATTTGAAATTACATGAGTTATCGCAATTCGAGTATAAAAGCGTCATCGCATTTCTAACAGGGCATCTTTTAACATACAAAGTGGTGGGGAAATTTCCAAGCAGCCAATTCAATGTTCCCACCAGCCATACCTATTTTCCCGACCAGTGAAGTGCCCTCGTCAGTCTGGAAAAATCTTCAGAATATCATGAATTTAGTGTAGGTTGGAGACAGGCAAACCACACAGGTTTGATAGAAGACTCTATAGAATCGAGGGGCGTATAACTCTCTAAAAATCTCGTACACATTTGGCGAAAATCCTTCTGCTTTGAAGAAAAATCCCTGAAAATCCTATTGTTTGTGTTTTGAGAATCTCTTATGCTTTTTCACGAGAGTGATACACCCCTCGGATAGAACAACAAACTATCCATTTTTATAGCATCCTTTTGTATCGAATTCTGTTATGAGATTTGTCTCTTCATCGACAGTTTGTGTTGATGTTATCGAGGAGCGTATCACTCTGCAAAAATCGTTCATATTTGGCAAAAATCCTTTTGTTTACAAGAGAAATCCGTAAAAATCCCTGAAAATCTTCATCTCACATGCTTCTTCGGAAGAGTTTTACACCCCTCGGATGTTATCTGGTATAAGAAAATTTGTAGTTTGGAGAATTCATCACTGTTCTGAACGGATTTCGGTTATTTTTAAAAGATACCTGCGATGCTCTATTATTAAGCATTCTTTAGTTGCCTTTAAATGGATTCCCAATCAGCAAAACATTTTTAAAGGATGCCCTGACTCAACGGATTACAATAGATCTGACATCTTTGTTAAAATAAATGGACAAAATGGACAGAGGAGGCCATTTGTCGGAAATTTTACTCTACCTGTCGGATTTTTTTGTGGTTACAGACCCTTTTATTGAGAAAATGATGCATAGAACATGAATTTATTTACTTTCGAGGATAAATTCTGACATGAATTTTGAATCTACAGCATATTTATGCTTCATATTCAATCATTTTGTCATTTTGAAGGCTCCAAACATTGAAACTGCAAAATAATTCAAAATCTAACCATTATAGGAGCACGCCAGTCCTTTCGTGCATGATTGTAACGTATGTTCCTAAAACTGGGGTTGTTGCTGTTGTTTTTGTTGATTTTGGCGTTGGGAAATTTTGGTTCCTTGCCCCCCCCCCCAAGAGTTCAAGGCTGGTATATTGGGCCTGCATGATTTGTCTCAGATACAAAAAGATTCCGGTGATCTGAAGAATGCTGTAGGTCTAAGAGGGGGGAACATTCACTGCTTAATTTTCATTTGAGCGTAATCGCTGTCCTTTACATTTTGATGTATATGCAACACATCAGGTATTGATGTATATGCAACACATCAGGTACCAAGTGCTCCCCTCCCCCCTCTTCTCGGGCTGCTTGCTCAGCGTTAAGAAACTCTAAACAAATATTAGCTTGTAAAATTGCACAAACTGAGAAGCTCATTAGTAATGCACACAGTTTCCTATAGTCTCGTTTCTTAAAACAGTGTATACAGTAATCTTGTTAGAGTTTTAGGTTCGAATACCAGTGACAAAAAGCGGGCTCTACAGATATTGACACTTCAGGATTTGCTAAGCTAGGGTATTGGTGCAAGGTTGGAAGAAAGAAATATGATCATTTAAGCGGCCAGAGCAGGAGAGCTGACATTTTCGAGAAACCTTTCTCGTTTCCCCCTTCGATTTCACTTCCCCATTAAAACCGTAAATTTTCCAAATCATGCCTTTCCCGAAAACTTGAATCAGTCCTTTTATCACGAACGGTTACTCAATTTTTCAGGGAACTGTCAATGTTTGGTACTAAAGGTTCGTTAATTGGCTCTTATTTTTACAGGAGGAAAATATCATGTACTGTCTACAATTGCGGTCATCTCTACATTTTATAGAACGTTTCACATTGTATAAGATATTTTCATTTGTTAGAAAACACAGAGCTGGCTACGTGAATGGATTCTAATGAAAGAACATGCGATGAAAAAGAACTTTCCAAGATAATAGTTTTTGTCTTTTTCGTAAAAAGTCTCACAACGAAATTCATATAATGAAGTTGCTAGTATCTATGTAAATCAATGCGAAAGCTGCCAGCAAGGAACTCCAAATTTAATTTCTTCTGTTTCTTATTCTTTGTCATTTACTGTCGGTCATTTTGAGTGCGTTAGTCAGTATTAGTATGAATAATCAAACAAAAACCACTCTCTCTGTCTAGCAATGATTAGATTTGCAGAACGCTGCTCTTTAAAAGTGTCCGACCAACTTTCTCACGTTAACTTTAATCCATTTATTTGTGCTAATCAAAAACGACAGTGCGTGACATTTCCCAGCAGTTAGTCTATGTCTGAAACTTATAATTTTTGACTTCATGCACAATTTTATGAAAAATCTCACTGTCAGTTTGATATGAGGAAATCTGTATACTCTCGTTTTATCTGATACAAAAAAAATATTCCACAATTTTTCTACGGCAGCTTCGGCATCAATGCTGATACAAACATTCATAGCTTTGCTTACAAAGTTTGGTTGTAAGTGACTGCTTTGAATATTTTTTATTACAATCTCTTTATGGCCCTCAGGAACTCAGATCTCATACAGGGCTGTAGGAAGCATCTTAAACTTGGGGTTACAGCACTTATAGGGCTTTTTTCATCCGGCTGAAGAGGCATTTCCTGAAACAAAAGGGGCACTCTTTCACTTTTATTGCAAAATCTTAGGTGCACGTGACCCAAGTGCCCCTCCCCCAATTCCTACGTTTCAGCTCTCATATCACAAAAGAAGGCTGGGTACCAAAGACTGTTCAAGATATGTTTCTTCTTGTCGAGGAAATCCACATAAACCTTTTTACTTTATATTCACTTTTTATTTGTTGTTGTATTACTCTGAAGGTATTTTAGTAATATCTGGATAGTGACATGACTTAATTGTGGAATGTCACAAGATGTAATCGCAAGAAAGTTGTTGCCCCTAAGAAACCATTAAGAAACTTTATTTATTCGAGAAATGATAATTTTAAGAGAAACTTTGAGTACTACCGGGTGATCTGAAAGAAAGTGAAGCTTTCCGAAAACTCGTTAAAATTTTTATCATATTGCCGATCATGAAGATTTCTCCATGCGCATTTATATCAAAGACCAACATAAAGTCCGTCTCAAATTAGATGTCACCTGAGATTTGCTACAACGCAAAATTCATCTGCAAAACACTCCTTTTGTTGTTATTCGCGGGCATTTGCAGGTGACATCTAATTTGAGATAGACTATTATCTTGGATATGTTGCAAAGTCCTAAAATGTTTTCGAAATTTTGGGAATTTGTGCTTTTAAAAGCTATACCTGGCTTTGAAGCAACATACTATAAAATCAATGGAAATTATCGTGAAATTGAATCTTTATCCCCCACCAGGGGCGGATCCAGCCCGAAGTTGAAGGGGGGGGGCAACTTGTAAAGAGGGTGCCAAAAATATAATAGAAAGTGAGTGCGCCGAAGGCGAGCGAACATTTTTTGGACGCTTTTTAAAGAAAATTCTTTGATTTACTACAAAATAAGGCCTTGGCTTATTTATCTCCCCCATATTTAAATCGAAAGAGTTAGAGAATTGAGCGTTAGAGTCAGGATGAGGGGCGCTTTTCTCGCCAAACGAGGGGCACCAAGCTGAGTTTTCATCGTGAAGGGGGGGGCAATTGCCCCCACTTGCCCCCCCTAAATCCGCCACTGTCCCCCACTACTTACTACTCGAATTAGTTGCCCATGACTTTAAAGATAGACTTGGAACCTCATATGAAATCACAAGAAATATAATTTTGGCTAGAAGTTCGATATTTTATTAAATACTATTTTGCTCAAAGCTCCGTTTTTGTCTTCCTTACTTTTGTCATCCTCGAAAGAATAAAATAGCAATCATTCATTCAATTTATTTGGTCCACGATACGAATGCACGAAAGGAAATCAAAAGATCGGCGACATCATCAAATCATGCTGGTTTTTCCAACAAGTTTTACTTTTTATTGGGTCACCCGATAAGTCAGATCTATAAATCTTTATAACAAAATACGTGCATCGTTTGGCGTAAAGCTGGAAGACAGCCTCCTTTCGTCCGCCACTTACAGTTAAATATTGCCTTTATTGCAGAAATCGTTCTTCAAAGTACCTTTACTATTTGGCAGTTTGCGACGAATGACTGGTGATTGAATTAGCAATTGTGCACCCGACAGCACAGGTTCCAAATTTTTAACTTGGCATAAAAATAACCTATTTTCTATTTGGATGACTTATTTCTTCTGGTTGAATGGCTTGAAAGAAACGTTTGATACTTATCTATAATTCAACCGTTGGACTTTTCCGAAGTTTTGAATATTTACAAAATTACTTCGTATCTTACATTTAAACTCATTGGAGGATGTGGCGTCATCATATCTCTAAATCATAAACCAGAAGAGTGACAGACTTTTGCTTAATACCATATTGTAGACATCTACCTGGTGAGCCAGAAAAAAGTTCCCACTTTCTAAAATTCGTAGCACCACAAGTACTTCATGGATTTGAATGATTCAAATTCTAGTTGAAAGCCATAAGATCAAAGTATTTTTGAGATTTTTCTCGTCTTCTTACGAGAACTGCAAATATAAGTAAATTCAACTTTACAAAAATTTCATGGCTGCAAAATGACGGAAAAGGCCTAAAACACTTGATCAAATCGATAGGACTCTCCTCACACAGAAAAATACGCACATCAATCTCGTCCCCAGAGTGAGTTCGTTGCTCTACCTCTACTCTGGGATACAAGAGGCCGTTCGGCAATTTGATTGGCTATTCGAAAACAATAGTAAAATCAGATTATAACTTGCTCCCATTCAAAAATGGCCTTTATTGAATCGGTAATTTCACAAAATCAATGGGGTGTATGGGGCAAGTGAGGAGTTTAAGAGGGGTAATGGACCACGCCGCATCCGAATTTTGGAGTTTCAGGAAATGTTGGGCTCATTATGACGTCATAACAGGGGGTTGAAAAATAAATGTTGCGATTTTCCGACCTGAGGCTACGTTTGGAGTCGATGCTCCATGGTTACAAGCCCGATTTCAAAACAGAAAAAAGTTTTCAAGAGACCATTCGTCTGCAAGTCTAATAACGTAATTTGGGGTTCAATATTGCCCCTAGAAGCGGAGCGCGCGTCCCCCAAAAATGGGGAATAATTTCGGCCTACCCCATTTTACACCGTAACTCCGTTTTGCGAGGAGTAAACGGCCGCGGCATGTCAAAAATCAACGGAGAACTGTATTCTTTCACTAAAACACTTTTAATCTCCAATTTATCTCTAAAATTCGCCGAATAACGAGCCATTCTATTTTCAAAGCTGTAGGGGGAATTCTCGAAAATTTCAACTTAGGCCCTTTTCCCACCCAAATGGATCGTGCTCGTTTTCCTACTAAATGCACTTGCTAACCCCGGATTAATGATTAAATACCTTAAAAAGGGCTAAAATAGGGTCCTCAAAGTGTTCTTTTTTAATTTCTCAATTTATATACTTCAGAATTAGCGCTAGAGCAACGACCATTTTTCGTCGATTATCGTTGCCTAGCAAACTGCAAATCCATAATGGGGCGCATCTTGCCATATATTGGCAAGATTGATGCCAAGTGTACCAGGGTGTTCTTTCGGCTTCGTGACCAGCGTATGACGTCAGAACACCCTGGGAACGAGGTTGTACGCACATGCGTTTCACCTCTCTCAAGAGTTACAAGAAATTGATTCTCAAACAGATACTAAAGATGTTCAATCCCATGGCAATAGATGTGCAGACGATATCTCTCACCCATGAGAAATTGCATTTTCTCTGTTGTTCGGAGCGAGGAGTCCTTTATGATTTGATCAAGCATTTTAGGCCTTTTTCAGTCATTTTACAACCATCAAGTTTTTGTAAGCTTAAATTTAGCAATTTTTCCAATGCTCTTAAGAACGCGAGAAAAATCACAAAAATACTTCGATATTTGGCTGTCAAGCAAATATTGATTCACTCCAATCCATTTAGTACTCTTGATGCTATGAATTTTCAAAAGTGGGAACTTTTTTCTGGCTCACCCGGTATAAACATGGTTTTCTTTGAAATTATTTCATGTTGCATCAAACAGTTTAGAAACTACGATTGTTTTAAGTTTTTTTTCAAACTTTTTCATAACTTCTTGAAAGACAAGAAAAACAATCTAATTCTGAAAACATTGAAAATTTCAGAAAAGTCCAACGGTAGAAGTATAGAAAAGTAGCTAAAGTTTCTTCAAGTCATTCAGTTCAAAGAAATAGGTCAATGAAATTTACACCAGCCTTTTTAAAGATTTGGAGCCTTTGCTGCAATCGACAGAAAAATCACGGCTATCAACTGAAGTTCCAGGGTCATTGAGCTGCTGAGAAGGGTTTTCCGGGCAGTGCGAGTACGCCAAAAGAAAGTGGCCTGATCCAATGAACTCAATAACGTGTTAAACCTCTTAAAAACTGCCGGGTGAGTAAAAAAAAGGTAGTACGTTTGGCAGGCTGTGGAATGGAAAGTACGCGACCGATATTCAAATCTGAAATGTTAATCTACCAGCCAAAGGCTTACTTAGATGTGAAATTTTTTGGTAAAATCATTTATCTCTAAACCCAGAATTTCGAAAAATGCTGGTAAGGGAAGATGAGAAGGAGAATTCCACGGTTCGATTCAGGTCCATGATTTTTACTTCCCATTGAAATTGAAATGCTATTTCTGAAACTGACAACAATTTAAGGTAGGTCACTGGTCGAAATTCTAAAATCTTATCCTTTTAAGATTTGTTCCTCAAACTAACCCCCTTACACAAAGTCAACATACTGACTTCGAATTTAAAATCTATTTTTAAATTGGATAATTGGTTTCTATGGTAACTAAAGAACAAAGAGATTTGAGTTATATCATTAAGTGAACATTAATATTTGCAGCTAGAGGCTTAGGCTCTGATATCAGTATATCAAATTGATGCATAGGACCTGGGGAGTGATGTAATGTTGTTGATTTTTCAAAATATCTTTTCTGCATTAAAATATTTTAAAAATTGTCAAAATTACCTTTACGCAAGGTTTTTTCCTGAAATGCCTTCATCATATAAGTGAAGGAGTATACTTGATCCAAAAATAAAGCCTATTACATCACTCTTCAGGTCTTTAGCTTTAAAATGATATATAAACATTGCTCTTTGCTATCTTTTTTGGCAAAAAAGTTAGTTCACTAAGCATTTGCACTCTATGAGAAAACAAGTTTTGAGTAAAATGAGTTTGAAATTTAACATTGTGTTCAAAGTTGACTGAATTGTCAAGAATGATCAACAAAGTTACAAAACCATATCATAAACAACTCATATCTATGGTCTTTTCATCTAACTGTTATCTGAGGCAGTTTCCTCTAATTTATTTACTATTTCCAGCCCTTGCATTGAATGAACCAGACGCGTAAGTTGTTCCTTCATAAGATTGTTTCTTTTGTTCCTGTGCACTCTTTTGTATTTTATTGCTCTTCTCCATTTTTTGTAAATTCTTTGCTAGCATTCTCTGCTACCATTCTCTGCTCTCTTTAGTATACTAATATCCTTCTCACTGAATGACTTTTGGAGGAAATTACCCGGCTCAATCCCCAGTAGCTTGCAGACAGTGTGACGGAATCAAGCGGAATGAAGCACCCAATGTGAACTGTCACACAGTTCATGCCACTGCTGTTTCCAATGTCTGCCAGCCTGCAAATGTGGCTTTGGGGCATATTTTCCAAATAAATTGATGCAGGGACTAATTAGGATTCTGTGTACTACTTCTTGAGCACCTTTTGAGGAGATATGAGTGGGTATTCCATGCCAGCCCATTATGGGGGGAGTGCCCTCTCCTTATAAGCCATGCACCATCAAATGAGATAGAGCCCCATTCTTATCAGGAAGAACACCAATGTTTTCATATGCATCTCTGATTGGCTTAACAGGGTCATCTTGTACAATGTTTGCCATTTCGATGCTAAGTCTTGTGAATTTTGTTGTGGTGTGCAGTGTAAGCATCTTGGCTTGTTGCATAGGGTATGTTCATATGTAACACCACATCATTTTTTCATGGCACTGAATCCACATCCAATTTTGTCAACTTTGCTCTCCAACTCTTTGAAACCAACAGCCCTTCTCAATACTCTCACTGCAAGTTGTACAAAACAATTTACCTTTCACCACAAAGCCATTGGCATTGTGCTATTTGACAACTCAAAATTTGCAAATGGGGCACAAGACTTTATCATTCAGAAGACAATGAAGGAAGGTAACTGCACAATGAAAAAACAGTCCTCTATTTCATTGACAGAATCTTCATTTCTTTTCTCTCACACTGGATGCTGTCTAAAGTTATCCTAAAGGAAGCCATCCGTCTTGCGAATGCAGAAGATGACCCTTCGTGTGTCTGTGTGGATCTATCCTTTGATTGAGGATGAGGGGTAGGCCTAGTAGACAAGAGTTCTTGCCTCCTCTTCATGATTCGAAGCTTCTTTCTCCGCCCAAGGTACGGTTTCATCGATCTCTGCTTTGTCCGGGCCATTGAAAAACCAAGGGAAACAACTGCATAAGAGAAACACAACAAATACGAGAAGAACTTTCGAATTCTGGCAAACAAACTGATGATGATTCACGATTGCCTCGGCGTTGTAAGTTGTGTTGTTGGAGTGGGCCGCCATCTTGAGGATCTAAACAGCCAATCAGATAGCGCATCTAGATATATCATCCAATCAAATGTAAGGAGTGGTTGCCATGCAAGGTAGCAACGGAGATCTTTTGTTTTGTAGGTTCAGAAAAATCGTCTTTGGTGGCACATAGGTAAACCATATGCCAATGGTATCCTCGTAATCGAATTGAGAAGAAACAGGGCATTCAAACGATGTATTGGGCTTCGATGTTTGGAGGCAGGAATTTTTTAGAAATCTGCCATCAAATAGCAACAAAATTTTGTTCCGTTTTTTATTTTTCGACATCTTTTCAACTACCTACTTCATGAAAACTTTAAATATTTCTATTTTAGCAAACTTTCTTCATTAAAATTTTTTCAAATTCAGATTCTACAATGTTTGAAATACCTAATGCAAATGAAAACAGGAAATTGATTTTTTGGAAATATTCTCGTGATTTTCGACCAGTGACCTACCTTAAGTTTAATGGTAAATAAATCATGGACTAGAATCGAGATTCTGGTTTCTGTACAAAGCCCTTACCAGCATTTTTGGAATTTCTGGATCTAATTGGATTATTCTCAAGTACCGAACAATCGTCCCCCCCCGCTTATTAATTTTTGAAAATTTTTCCAACCACCCCCAACTTTTATTTCAACCTCCCTTTTATTAATTCTTGAAAAATGGAAATAATAGTGAACAAAATTTGTTTTAATAATTCCTGCTAAGCAAATGTACTTACTGTATTTATTAACTTTATTCTCCTTTGTTTGTCTGACCCGCACGCGAGAAAGGAAGTGAGCACTAAGTGAGCACTAAAGAAAGGAAGTTTTACTAAGAAAACGAAAAACGACTATTCTCAATTTCTCCAACCCCCCCCCCCCGATTCTTCCAACTCCCCCGATTATTATTATATTGAACCATTTCTAACCCCCCCCCCTCCGATTATTCTCACCCACCCACCCCCCCGTTTATTCGGTACTTGAGAGTAAATGATGAGTGATTTTAGCAAACAAAATTTTCACATCTAAGTTAGCCTTTGACTAACAGATAAACATTTCAGTTTTGAATATTAGCCGCATGAATCTCATTCCACAGCCCGTGAAACATTGTAGCTTTTTTTTACTCACCCGGTACTAAAATTTAATTATGTCACTTTTATCAGATTTACCTCTTGGGGCCCAGAGCTAGCATTTCTATCTGAAATCAATACAACATGTAGCTAAACTGTTGATGCTCTACTCAACTACTTCGGCACAACGCAAGATAAGGTTTTTCAAGTTATAATTTCGTCATCTTTTTCACATAGGAATATCATACCAATCATCCTTTTAAAGACCCAATTCTTTGCTATGCAAATAGAGATGGCACGTGCGAGGTATTGGAGGTTATGTCCGTTGCAAAGGACCCTTTGAAATTGGAGAAAGGGGAATATATACTTTTGGACTCTACGCGTTTGTCACGCTAAAACCCTTTGTCAAACAAACTTTGTCAAACATTCGTAGATTTAGTTTTTGGTACAATATACCATGTATAACTTTATATCTATTGATGAATTATAAAAAAAAAAAACATGATCATGTGTGGGCCGAATGAAAAGCAAGGCAAAGAGAGTTTAAAGACCCTCTGCTAACATAGACGCTTTGCGCGCATTCTCTTTGCTGTGCAACTAGAGATGGCACGTGCGAGGTATGGGAGGTATGTCTGTTGTAAAGGACCCATTGAAATCAGAGAAAGGGAAATATCAACTTTTGGACTCTACGCCTTTGTCTACACTAAAACCCATTGTCAAATAGGATCATTTGCGTGCCGAATGAAAAGCAAGGCAAAGAGAATTTAGGCCAGAAACGACTTTCAGATAATACGAAAGTCTACTTTGGCGCCACAAAGGATCATGGTTAGCAGTGGCTCTTTAAGTCAGAAACGACTTTCAGATAATACGAAAGTCTACTTTGGTGCCACAAAGGATCATGGTTAGCAGTGGCTCTTTAAATGATAACGTTTCGTATGATTTTCTTTTCACATTAGATCTCGCATTGTACTCGTAGATCGTCTTTTGTCAAATCAAATTTATTTTCTTTATATCACCTATGGGACATTTATAATACACGATACGTATTACACTACCTAAGTACTACTTTACAATACTACGAGGATGATTTCACGAGGAGCAAAATATCATGTCTACCCTGTGACATTAGGAAGAAGAAAATAAATGTGAAAACTACATATAACTACTAATTCAAAAGGAAAATTCATAAAAAGGGGACTATGGCGGTTGCTTGACGGATGACAGAAATTCGATTGAATTCAGTCAAATCGACCAGTTTCATGGATAAAAAGTAGAGTTAACTCAAGCATGTTTCTATTAATTTCATCAGGGAGGTCTTCATCACCATACATTAAGAGATGCGTTAAAACCTCGTTTAAAGGTTTACTGTATCCAAATGATCGTATTGATCCACGGACTCCGGTGAGAAGATCTCGTCGTTGAGAGTCAAAAGACGGTCAAATCAAATTATGCTATTTCTTCTCTAAATAGTTTTAGGAAGGAACAATGTCTGAAGCATTAAAGCAGAGTTAAATCCTTGTTTGCATGCTGACAGATAGTGTTGGAGGCAAATCAACTTAAATTAGTTTTGCAATAACAAGGGCGAACATTGTAACGTCAGCATGCGATGCCTTGATTGACACACCAGTACAAAGCGATTCCGTTTTCATTTCTTCTATTCGTTTTTGTTGATGAAAACGCTTCCTTTTCACATTGCTCCATTTTAGAATGAATATGCTAAGAATATAATATCCAGCAAAACGGTGTTGCTGATCCCTTTATCAAGAAAAAGCCTTCTACTAGTAGCTGTCAAAACTGCGCCAATCGCGAATTTGAAGGCCATTGTCATCAATAACGCCAACAACGGAAATGTTTTGTATCGCTCTCATATGAAAACGGAGCAGTTTTGACTCGGTCTTAGAAGAAGGATTTCTATGGCTGCTTAGTCAAATCGCAAACATAAACAAAGCAGACAGCAAATGATGCTCTGAAACTAGTGTGGCTTACTCATTCATTGTGCACGCGAGCACGTGGTAAATAGAAGTATTGCTATGCTATAGTCTGTCTCAAACTAGAGGTCACCTGCAAACGCCCGCGAATAACAGCAATAGAAATGTTTTGCAAAAAAGTAAAAAAAGTCAAAATTTCAAGCTGTCAAATGTTTCCATATTATAATTTCTTTAGCAAAGTTAGGTTGTGAAATCGTTGCCAAAAGGACACTGTAATTCAGAAGTCAATAAAAGATTTCAAAAGTTAAAAGCTTGATTCCAGTTATTTGTAACGTTGCTTTGTTCTTAGTGGATTGAAATACTAATTCAGACCACGACGAAACATTTTGAGGGACATGACTTTGGAGACAAAGTAAAGTACAGTGGCAAACGAAAAGACAAACAAACAGAAAAGCTGTAAAAATAGATTTTATTAAAATTCGTTGCTAGTTCACACTGACAGGAACTATCAAATATGTCTGAATCTTATTATTCAATTTGGCTAACAGCAAGAGAGTTCGTTGAGAGGCCTTGAAAGGATATCGTGTAACAAGAGTTAATCTTTGTAGACGTTAAAAACAATCTGCACCCAGTACTTTGAGTTGTATTTAACTCCCTTCTCGGCAGGAATTTAAGTCTAACCACCATGCACCATAATAATAATATTTTTGCTTCCTGGTGGCTATTTTTGATCAAATGCCATTAGTATCCTAGCGATCAAGCGATGAGATCTAAAATATATTGAATAAGACTTAATTCACACTGATGCAGTTAAGCCAGCTTTATCTAAACCATGTTAAATTTCAACCTATCAGATGCATCCGACTTATTAAATTGACCAATTAACCTGGTCTAGTTTGACTTACCTGTGTGCATAGGCATATCTACCAATTAATAAAAAGAGATGCTGTACCCAGATTTTTCATTTTCGTTAAAACACTCTATCTAGCTTTCAGGTCCAACAAACCTAAGGACTTGAGCATTGGAAAATCTATTTAAGAAACTGTTCGTTGTATAGTTTAGGAAACTTAACCCTATTTTGGCTGGGGGGGATTTGCCCCCCCCCCCCCTAGTAGACTTTTTGTTATAACTCTGGATAACAATTACGGCCCGGAAACTTTCTGACTTTTCGTTAATACTTATTGTGCAATTACTCAAGAAGTTTCATAAAAATATTTTGACAAATGAGGGGGAGGGAGACAATCTTTGGGAACTGACTCTGTCAAAATCGCCAATACTCAAATATTAATTTTCGCGAAAAAAGTAGCAAAATTGCAAAATTTTGCAAAGCTATTTTGCAGGGTACTGGTATTTGATGAATTCTATCATAATTTTCATGTTTGGATGGAAATTGAGTTCCAAATTAAATTTTATCGCATTTTTCCCAATTTTGACTGATTTTCCCAATTTTCTTGACCACTCAAAGAAAAATGCTGACGCAAGTAATAATGACGGCTAATTTTAGGCTAATTTTTATATTATCATAAAGTACATGCCTAGGGCTATTAGTACACCAAATTTGGTTGCTCTATCTATTTCCAGTCAAGAGTTAGGTAGGGGGCTTTTTGCCCCCCCCCCCAACCAAAATAGGACGTGTCAGATAGCCCAACCACTATAGGGTTAAAGCAGACTTTCGATTGTTTTTGTGCTGCATTACCCACTTGGTACTATTATTTTGATCAAGTCTAGACAGAGTAATGGTTTCACAGCATGAGCTGTAGAATGTGATGTTCAAGAATATTCAGATGATTCCTTAACCATGAAAATTCTCTAAAGCTTTGAATACTCAGTTAAAGAGAATCGACAAAGTCAAAGCTGGCCGGGCCAAGTTAGAAATCAAAGAGCTAAACACGGGGGAGGAAACACGCATTGAATTGCATTCTGCGATGTGATATGCGTCTCCTTCGCAGAATATTGCGCATTTTGCAGTGCAAACAAGATGGAAGCTGTCGTTTGGTCGGACAAAGTGCATCTCATGTATAGCTCCCTGTTAAAAATACAAGCTATTGTATTTGAAAACTTTGACACCAGTCATTTCATTGGTTTTTTATTATATTAGCAAGAGGTATGACATAGGATAACCTTCTTTTTGCATAGATTTGGGAGCATTTTGGCACAAAAGGTCATTCAGGGGTCTCTGGTTTCAGCTTTCGCACAAACGTAAATTTCCGAAGCTTGTAACTCCGCAACTATTAAGCGTATTCGCAAGAATCTAATGTGTTAATCAATTAAATGTCTTAGAAACAGGGTTATCATGCCAAGGAACCTTTTAATTTTATCGTTATTTTCCAATATTTAATGAAATGCCGAACAATTCTTTACAGACACCCTGTAGTTGAATGCTAGCCGCGAAATATCATCAAAACAATTCTTTTATTTGATCATTTCAATTTCATCGTAGTTACCACCAAAGACTCAGATCAAAACCTGCAAAATTGGCGCATCACATTTGCAACAGTATTCAGAACTTTGGCCCATTTTTGAAGCGCATTTGCATTGAAAGAACTGATTTGTATTTGGCTGTCAATCAAGGCCTTGCTGAAGGAATAAAGACCTGTCAAAAAGTTTTTGAAAATGAGCGTTGGAATTGCACACCAAAAGGTGATCCATTACGAGCTGGACTTCTTGGTTTCGTTATGGCCAGAGGTAAGTTACTGTGACTTCATTGACTATTTATTGTTTTGCACCGGATGAGTAAAGCAGCTTGCGAAAAAGAAAGTCCTACTCAGATTGGGGACCAACTTTAGGCAACGTCTTCAACATTTAGTCAGTGTAATAGCAGTCGGAATTTCACCTGTCACAAACTTCAGTATGCGGTTCTCAGAGGTCACAGAATGCGATCTTAATCATCGCGATTACGATTTTGACTCTGGTATTCTCGAACATTCGAAAAACTGCTTCTCAAAGAAAAATGGTAATTTTAAAATCATCTAGGTATAAAAACAGCAGCGTACAAAGCACTTGAAATACAAAGTACTTAAAGTTCCTTTGCGATTCAATCCAATGCACTGCCTAAATTAAGGCATGGCAAACGTTAGTTTGCTTTTCAGTTCTCTTCCTCCAGACTCGGGGTTCTCTCTCTATAAAATCACAGCCAATGATGAAATTTGCATTTGTCTTTTATTCAAAGACATCAGTTACCAACTAAAAATCCATGCATGCCTACCAATTTAAATGCCAGTCGTGTTAGACTTATTACCTGGAGTCTCTCGTTTCCCTGTGCTCTTTGACTTGATGATGGCGCTTCGGTCAACAGAGAGACTCATTCCCCTACGCTTGTAGAAACGGATTATCTCCGTACTGATTCCACTAATAGACCATTTCGCTATTATACGCAGTGTTTGATTATGTGGCGTTGGAGCTTCTATCACTATTGTATACATTCATGCACTCAGAGGAGCGACAACAACAACAACAGCAATTCAACTCAATTAAATGAGCGTAACTAGAGGATCCTTATGTAGTGAGGCTACTGTCGTGCATAGGCCAGAACACAGAGCCCACACAACTTATTCAGTTTACGTCACACTTTTGCTAGTTCCAAGTTCTTCTCCTTGTGCAGTTTTTTGAGAAAGTTTGAATGAAAGGAGTTTCTGTGCAAGGAGTTTCTTGTGATTTGATCAAGTGTGTCAGGCCCTTTTCAGACATTTCACAACGAAGCAGTGCTCGCAAAGTCGAATTTACCTAGATTTCTACTGCTCGTAAAATGAGAGAAAACTCATAAAAAACACTTCAATGTCTAGGCTGTCAAACAGAATCAAATTCTTTCAAATTCATCAATTACTCTTGGTGCTATGACTTTTCAAAAGTGAGAGCGTTTTCTAGTTCACTCATTACATCTGGGCAAAAGAATGGGAAATCGTACTAAAATAATCAGGAAGCTTATTTCAAGGTTTACCAAACATTAAAATTGCATCCTATTCAAAGGTCAACACTCGATCTGCTGCTAATGGATAACAGTTATGCATTCTCCAGTGTCTTCGAGATGTGCTTCAGTAAGGAGTGGTTACATAGGCTAAAAGGTCAGATTTTTGAGGATAGACCTCTGTGAAATACCAAGGAGCCTCTTCAAATAAACATTTAAGTGACTCTTGACCGTTCAATTAATTCTGATTCAGTCAAAATTGGCTAAGGCCACCTTTCGTTTTCTGTAAATAAACTATTACATTTACGGGCAATGTAAATGACGTATTGAGTTGACGTTGACCTTAAGAGTGAAGTCCGCAAGAGGAAATCGATAAACAGGAAACCAGTCACACAAAATCTTCAATTAGGCCGTTTCATTCAGACCATAAAAGCAAGCCCTTGCAATGGAAAAACCAACTATATTAAGTTTCTGAAAAAAATTTTGCGATAAAATTCTTTGATGGGACCATTTTGGCACAGATTTGCTGAAATTTTCGTGAAAGATTTCTTGACAGAGTTTAAAGCTTTTCATAGCCTCAATTTTTCGGGAGAAAACAAAATAAGCAGTCTGTTGGAATTGAAAATTTCCGTCCTTAAAGTTTCAAGCAATCAAATTTGTTTTTCAGCAAGTTTTGAACAGCAATCAAATTACATTAAAATCCTTTTGCAATTACTCACAAAGGAAGATAAGAAATTTTCGCAACTTCAAGCGAACGAGAAAGGAATAAACTACCAAAAAATAATGATTTTTGCAAAATTGCAAAGAAGGCATATTTTATGGGAACTTAAAACGAAGGAAAGACACATTTTATCAGATTTTATCATCAAGAAAGTTTTCTTATTTCACAGCTAAGCTCAGCTGAAACAGAATTTTTTGGCAACATGGGCCAAACTAAACTTTTTCATGTTCATAGTCTTTTTGAGGTCTTAAACTTTTAGGACCATTTTAAGTGATTGTGACATTGATATCTTGAAGAATTTTTCTATAGTCCTCCATAAAATTAGTAATGTATTTGATTTTGATTCATGTATATGATTGACTAAGAAACCCCTCCCTAAATCAATGGATCCTTTGCTGCTACAGCTCCAAAAATTCTAATTAAAGATCTTAGAACATTGAAAATTTTAAATCAAAATAAAAACACATTTTTCCATATCTTTTAACCAATAAATTAAATTCCTTTCCTTCTACATTTGCTCTTCAGCATTAGATCTAACTAAACTAAACCAAATATAATTTTGCTACTTACTTGGAAATAAAGTAGAAAGTAAAGCAACTTAGCCATGTATTCAAAGATTTTAGCGCTTTATACTGGGTGACCAAATAAAAACTTCAAGAGCTAGATGACGGCCAAACCAGCTCTCTGAAATCAAACTCTATCGTCAAATGCTTTATGTTACTGTTTAGCAGAAAGGCCTGGCTATCATTTGAGATGCTGCTTTAAGCTATGGTTGGCATCAGAAAAACTGAAATGAAAGAAAATTTTGAATTCTAAATTTCTTATTCAGAGTGAAATAATCGCAATCCTTTTTCCGTCAAAATTGACCACTTGACGAAGGGACGGATTTAAAGTTGTCTGGGGCAAATGTGGTTGTAAAATGCTTAATGAATACCACTGTTTTTTGTTAAAATTTTGAGCTCTCTGTTGAATTTGGCTTTTTTCATACCTTCCAAAACATGGACTGGAAAAGGAGGGGAAGTCATAGAAACTAACGAATTACCATATTAACTAACGAACAACCATATTTTTGAAACTGGTTTTTTGGAGGGTAATTTTAGCTTTAACTGATCAAGCTGCATCTCGAAAGATAGCTCAGGCCTCAGGCTACATGCGGATACCTTGTTTGTGTTCATAACGTTTACTTTCTGGAAGCAAGGCATGATCTAGCTCGTGAAATTTTTTTGGGTCACTAAATGTACAGTAGTTTCAAATTTTTATTATTAGTTTCAAAGGAAGCAGCATATATGTATGCAATAGCATCAGCAGGAATAACGCATTGGGTCACAAAAGAATGCTATTTGGGAAGAATAAATAATTGCGGATGTAACAACAAAGTTAGCAGTGAAAGCCAAGGCGGTGATTTCAAATGGGACTGCGATATGGATGTAGCAATTGGAATGAAAATATCAAGAAAAGTGATGGAAGATGGATTGTTAAAATGGGATGCAGAAGCACTCATGAATCGACATAACAGTGACGTTGGGAGAAGGGTTAGTCTTTTAATTGCGAAATCAATCAGGTTCCATGAGTAATTGGCGTCTAACGTATGACTGCGCGAGCAAAGCGAGCGTTTTTACTTTATTTCCAAAAATACAACTCCTCTTAGCTATCAAATCTGTGTAGCTATTTAGAATCAAGGACTCAAGTTTGATTCATAAAGGTTCAAATAATGGCCACGCAATTTTCTATTACTTTATGCACAATCAAAAATTATCAGATTTCTAAAAACTAGAAAAACAACCCTTCTCAGTTTTATTTAACTACTGTAAGTTTTTAATGCGTTTAACTTAGTTAACAGGCTGTAAAAATACCTAGCGTAGGAAAATTTACATCGTGTGCCAAGCGAATGCATCTACTTTCAGGGTTAACTGTAAAATGATTGATCAAAACTTATTTGTTCAAATTTTTTCAACTTTAACTCGAGACAAAAGTCCGTCTCAAATTAGATGTCACCTGAGATTTTGTTATTCACAGGCATTGACAGGTAACATCTAACTTGAGACAGACTAAAATTGCACCAAAACCATTTGGTTCCCATTGTTATTCAAGTATGTGTTCAACTCGTTTCATTTCGTAAACAGGTGGCGGAGAATCATCTTATTTTGTAATGCAAATGCTTTTGGTCTTTCCGGAGTATGAGTTTCGAGCGTGAAGTGAGTGCTTTGTCTTCCACTTCACTTACTTTAAGGCGAACCATCCCTGAAACCATCACGTACAATAAGCTTTCAAAGTTGGTTTGTCCTGTCTATGAGATATTATTTCATTCATTACATTAATTCCCTGGCTGTCTTATTTAACACACCTATTGAAACCAGCCAGTTTCCAGACTCATGGAAGGTAGCTAGAGTAACTTCAATTTTCAAATAAGGAGACAAGACTGACAAGTCCAACTATCGTCCAATCTCAGTCTTACCTGTCATCTCAAAGCTCTTTGAAAAACTGGTCTTTGAACAACTGTATCACTTTATGGAAGAAAATGGTCATTTCTCCTCTGACCAATCTGGCTTTCTACGCCAACGGTCTACACTAACCTGCTTGCTTAAAATGTCCGATGATTGGTACAACGGGTTGGATCTTGGAATGCTTGTGGGATTAGTGTTTATTGACCTGAAAAAGGCATTTGATACAGTAGATCATGACATTCTTTGTAAAAAGCTTGAACTTTATGGCATTCAGAAGCGAGAACTTTCTTGGTTTCGGTCATACCTATCCAACCGGAAACAATTTTGCAGGGTTAACGGTGTTGATTCCAACATTGAGGATATTGAAGATGGTGTTCCACAAGGCTCTTGCCTGGGCCCCCTTCTCTTCCTCATTTATATCAATGACTTACCGCAAGCTGTCCAAGCTTCCACTGTGTCCATGTATGCTGATGATACCAGTCTGTGCCACCAGTCCAAATCCGGGGATATGACTCAGCTGAACGAGGCTATTAACAGTGATCTTAAACAATTGACCACTTGGCTAAAAGGCAACAAACTTTCCTTGAATGTTGCAAAAACTCATTCCATGCTCATTTCTACCAAACAGAAACATAATACTCTTAGAGGTCGAAATGAAGTCTTGGAATTGAATATTCGTGATAACAAGCTGGATGTAGTTAAAACAACAAAATACCTTGGTGTACAGATTGACAGTCACCTAAACTGGAAAGAACAAATCAAGGCAGTTTCTACTAAAGTATCTAGGGCTGTTGGCTTTTTGAAACATGCAAAGACTTTTTTACCAAAAGAAAGTCTGAAAACTCTTTACACAGGCATTGTAGGGCCCCACTTTCGATACTGCTGTTCGGTTTGAGGTTGTGTTCAACAGAAATTAACCGGTTGCAAAAGCTTCCAAATCGTGCTGCTAGAATTGTAACGAACAGCAGCTTCGATACACCAAGCAGACCTCTTATCGAAGGGCTGGGTGGGAAGACCATTGAAGAACTCATTGGTAGTGAGTCTAAGATTATGGTCTTCAAATCTCTCAATGAGTTGGTTCCACAATACCTGTGTAACCTTTTCGCTAAAAATTCACAATACTCCTCCCGTAACCTACGTAATACAGAGACTGACTTGAGGTTACCAAAGAAAAAATCAGCAAACGGGCAGAAATGCTTTTATTTCCGGGGAGCTAAGCTGTGGAATAGCCTTCCAGCTGAGTCAAAGAAGGCCTCCTCCCTTAATAGTTTTAAACATTCTATTGAGGGTTGACTTTTCTTTTATTGTAAATATTGTATAGTCACTGTAAGTAGGTTTTTAGCTTTAGGGTTTTTTATAATGTAGATTTAATTTATTGTATATTGTAATTAAAAGTTTTTACTGGAGGGCCCCTTGAAAATCAGCCTTAGCTGAAGGGTAAACCTCCCTAAATGAATTAAAATGAAATGAATGAATTCATTGACAAATCAGTGTCCTTTATTATCGTGCTAGGGTATCTCATCCTTCCCCTTCCTCTTCTACACCCACCCTCAGTTGGTTTCAACAATACTAATTCCGATGCAACCTCATTCTTATGTCTTAAAAGATGACGAATAGGCTTTGCTCTGCTCATTCTAATCTTGTTGGATGGCTTTCTTTCACTGCCATATAGCTCTTCTTTTGTCACGTGCTGATTTCAATGAACTCCTTCTAGTCTTCTTAACATTCTGGTGTATGCATCATCAAGCGATTCAACACTTTCGCTATTATACAGCAAAACTGATGTGACTGATTTATTTTTGTTTTCCTATAATTGTCCATCGTGGATATGCATGCGTTTGTCTTCCAAGGTTGACAGTAGAAACAGCAAGAAAACACATTTTGGTTTACATTTGCATGAAACTGTGTGCTCAATTCGTTCCAGTTTGTTATCAAGGTGCAAATAATCATCTCATTTTGTAATGCAAATGCATTTGGTCTATCAAGAGTATGTGCAAATAGTGCGGAGGGAGTGCTTTGTAATTTATCTTAAGTTGTAAAACAGTTACAGCAAGGTAAAAACAAGCTTCGGCTTACATTTTCATGCAGTTATGTGTTCAATTCGTTTCGTTTTGTTAACAGGATGCAAGAGTAATTTGTAGGTTTATCAGGAGTGCGTAAGCGCAAGGCGAGTACTTTGTCTCCATGTTTAACAGTAAAGACAATTACAGCAAAAACAACATGTTTGTTTTACATCCTAATCCAAATGAGTGTTCAATTTGCTTCAATTTGATGATCTTGTAGGCGCATTGAGCGCAAAGTGAGCAATATCATATGTCCTCTAGGTTAAGGTTACTGTATCCCTTCGTGACGATAACATTTCTTAATTAATTCTAGATCAATGTGTTGAGAAAGCACAAATCCCATGGAGGCTTATATGAAACATATATGGGGGTACAGGGATGCTGCAGAAGGGGGAAGGTCTATTTTTCGCGTTTTTCGATGTATATCGCACAATTCTCGGATATGTGTGTTCTTCTTTGGCTCATAAATGATCCCTATAATAATAATGACGATTCGAGTTATATGTCGCGCATGTGACAATCAAGAGAGAAAACACCGAGAGTGGTCACTGAAGGGTTACAGTAACCTTTAGCTGCAAAATAATTGCAGTAAAAAAAGATACATTTTGACTTACATCTTCATGCAATTGCTTGTTCAATCCCATTCACTTTCAAAAACAGGTAGCAAAGAATCATCATACATTGTAATTGCCAATGCGTTGGTCTGTCGGGAATATGCATAACGAGCACAAAGCGAGTGCTTTGTCGCCAGGTTTAACTGTAAAATACGAGGTGTCCCAAAAAGTACTCTTGTTTAAAAGTTAACCAAAAATTGATTATCAAACATTTTATTTGATAAAATTTGCTTTTTAAGCTGTTTTTTCAAAGACCCAAAAATATTGATAGATGATCAAATGTTTGCTTTTGATACAGCAAGGTAGAAAAATTACACATTTAAAACCCTATTTCGAGCTATGGATTTTAAGAAAAAAAGCTCATTTTCCCTAAGAGTCAAAATTTTCAGATTTGTTATTCCCAGTTAAGTCTCCAATGATAGTGCGCAGATCTTTCTGTCATTTATGACCAAATTAGAAGCTTTACATGCACAAAGAAATTGATCTGGCAATGATCAGTGCTTTTCTGCAGTATGATCCAAAACCAGGTAGCCCTAAAAAGAACTAAATTTGCTAATTTTAAAGCTATATTTCGGAAAATAATTTAGTCCTTGTTCTACTTGACAAAAAAATCGAAGATCGGCCGTGCAATCAAATTTTGATGATTTTTCAAACGGGAGTACTTATTTCGGAACACCCGGCAGTTCCACCAAAAATGTTTCGGTCCACCTCCCCATGCAAGTATGCGTTCAATTCGTTTCACTTTGTTAATGGGATGTGAAGAATTATTTTACTTTGTAATGATTTAGTCTATAAGGAGTGTGAAGCGAGCGCTTTGTTTTTCCAAGTTTAACTGCAGTGCAAAAGCACATCTGGGCTTACCTCCATTTGGTTTATTTCATTTCACTTTAACATACCGGATGTCTCAAAAAAAAGTACCCCCTTTTGACCCAACAAGGCAACAAAACGATAATATTTCAGGACTTTTTGAATTCATGGCTACATTTGTTGGTCTTCAACTTAAATGCACATACCTTGCATTTGGAAATCGACCACCAAATACCAGAGATATGAGTTCACAAGGTCACAATTTGGAGTGCACCTGAAACCAGAGGTTTTGAGAAATGGCCTAGCCATAATTTGACAACAAACAGCCATTTTGCAAACAAATTTTCGACTTTGACCTTTATTTTCTATTTTTTAAAAGATTTATACCTTGAATTACTTCAATTGTTCTTGAAGTGACTTTTCTTTTGAGGAAACATTCCTTGCATTGCATTCGATCCCAAGTGTTTTGTATTAAAGAGGAGGAAAGGAGTACATGCACGCTTATTTTGGAGATGTGGCACGACTTTATCACTCTTACCACATTTTTACTATAATTGTTTAATCAGCGCCATGTCCATGCATCTTTTATTCTTTTCAAAAGCAAAACACGGAAACTTAAAGTCTACAGGTACTTTAGAAAATTTCCATGATACAAATCATGACTAGGCCCTTTTTCAAAACCTCTGGTTTTGGTTGCACCGTAAATTTTGACTTTGCGAACCTGTATCTCCGGTGTTTGGTGGACGATTTCTAAATGCAAGGTACGTGCATCTAAGTTGAACATTGATAGATGTAGCTGTGAAGTCGGGGAGCAATGATATCTTATTGCTTTGTTCCTATTTTCAGTCAAAAGGGTGATTTGAAATTGGCCCTTCTCGTGCACTTGTGTGTTCAATTCGTTTCGCTTCCAAAAACAGGCAGTTAATGCAAGCGAAGCTCGTCACTTCGCATCGTAATGCCAATCCAACTGTAAATAGCGTTCAAGCAAAAACAAACAGTTTGGTTTCATTATCATGTGCTCAACTCGCTTCACTTCCATTAACAGGCAGTAATGAGTCATCTTACATTGTAATACCAATGCTTGGCCTGTTGGGAGTATGCATATCGAACGCGAAGCGAGTGCTTCGTCTCCCTGTTTTAAACTATAGAATAGTTCCACCAAAACCATTTTGGTTCAAATTTCATGCAATTAATACATGAACATTTTTATCCACAGGCAGTAAAGAATCACCTTGCTTTACAATGCAAATGCTTTGGTCTATCAGGAGTATGTACATCAAAAACATGCCATCGTGCTTTGGTGCCTCGAATTGAGACAATAGGATGGTGGCTAAAAGATAGGTATCATAACGCTGTTAATGTCCGGCCATCACGTAGGCCAACTCGAAGTGGATTTCCAAAATCCTTGGTACCGAAGAACGGCAAGGGTAAATCGCCAAGCCCTGATAGCCTCATATATTTAGAGCATTCACCAAATTATTGCAATCGAGATCCAGCAACTGGTTCAGTGGGCACGAAGGGACGTCGCTGTAACACGACACATACGAAATCGGCTGATAGTTGTGATCTGTTATGCTGTGGAAGAGGATATGACACTCATATTCAAACACAAAAGCAGAAATGTAACTGCAAATTTCGTTGGTGTTGTGAAGTAGAATGCGAAGAGTGTAATAAAACATGCAGAGTTTATACGTGTAAGTAAGCTTTCAGCAATTGACGTTTGCAGCAATCCTGCGTGACACGCGATTTAATCACCGTTTCTCGTGCTTGGGTGTTCGCCAGGGATACGTGTACGTGTTTAGCTAAGTTGTGGTAAAATAATAGGTGGCTGGCTTGCTTGGCTGGCCTTTCCTATCAAAATTTAGCATGTATCATTCCTCTTAGCAGTGAAGTTTAGCTATAACATCATAAAATTAGTGTTAAACAGAGACGATAGTGAGGCAAAAGCGTGGCGTGTCTGCTATTTTGTATATCGGCAGAAAAATTGGCAGCAAAATACATATCCATAACTAAAGGCAAGTTTATCAATAAACAGTGAAAGTATCAAGCTTTCTTATGTCGAAAGAATTTCTGCTCCTGAAAAATACACAGGTAGCGTAAAAGCGGTTTGTCTAACATTTTCAACGCAATGAACGTAGTGTTTCTCAATATTCCATTGCCTAAAGAGCCATTTCCATCCAGGGTACTTTGCGGGCGCGCTGCAGTCAGATTTTCTAAAAATGAAATTTGGCCTAAGCGGAAAACATGGATCCACACTGCAGAAGTCGAACTGACCATAGTTATTACAAATGACCATAGTTATTAGAACTGACAGAGATGAATATGGCTTACTTACAGGGACTGAAATCCAAATTGCAAATGTCTGCAACAGCTGTTTGGTTGAATTTCATCTTGGAAAAATGATGGATTTCTTTTCATTTGACAAGAAAGCAAAACCGAAGAATCGATAGGGTAAGAAAATGACAGTGCTGGTGTGTTTCTATTTCTCTAGATCAAGAGAGGGCCATTTGGGAATTTATTGAATGTACTTGCACCACCGATTGGGCCTACTGCGGGTCCTTCCTATGGCCCTTGGGGGGTAATGTAGGGGAATTTCGTTCAATGCGATCGTGAAACCATCTTAATCAACTGAAAAGTTAATTGTTGCTTTTAATTATGCCTTAATGATAAGATAGTTGTGCAGGAATATATCCTCTGACATAGTTTTCTACCCAACCAATAGATAACTGATACTTAAATAGAGTCGTGTAGAAGAATAAATTGTAGATAGAACGAAAAGTCTTATCAGTTTCAATTATAGATTAGAGTATTTAGATAATAAATGCAGAGATAAATAAATTTCCCACTGGGCATTTTTTAACCAGTGTTTTACTTTTTCAAGAGTAGCTTTGGGCACCAGCGAATATCAGAATATAAGCAGAGTAGACAAGATGTAAGGGAAGCACTGTCTACAAAGGAACGAATTCCATTCGGTTGAGTTTAAATTACGTCTTAAATCCCTAGCTTCAGAGTTTTATGCATCGTCGAATGCATCATTATCTCATGAAATTTTGCTGAGTCAACAACCGCTTTTTACAGGCATGAGTGCGTTTACTACCAAGGTTTCGGTAGATCTTTTTGCGGCTTATTTGGTCGCATGAATTCTCTTGCTGCAGCCATTAATCATTTCAGAATGACCTGTCAATCAAGGATGTCATTGTCAAGACATATCCTAGATATCCCAGTTGCCAGAAGGTCAATCAGCAGCTACTGCCTGTTGTCCAAAATGACGTCTCTCTTTCGGGTCATCTAAAAGTCATTCTGTCAAGCATCTGATTGGTTGCAATAAAGTCAGAGCTCAGCACAACGGATGTCTTTGTGAATCTATGCATCTAAGATAAAGGATGGTTTATCGATTTCTTTTTTTACGGCCGTAGAAAGTCAGTAGGATCAGCAGCCTTTCAATTTTCTTATTCTTTGTATTGTCTTTATCAACCAATAAGACGCGTGACAGACCGCCTTTAAATCAAACACCAGAAAATTAATCGATGCAAAATGAATTTTCTTTGCCTTAACGCTTTCAGTTGTAGTTCTTTCACTGAGTCCATCCACCAATCCCACCAATCTGTCAATCCCTCTCCCTAATAATGCCTCCTCGATTGTGCTTCCTTTGACTACGAAACGCGAAACGTTAAATTTCTCGAGACACCCGAGTTCGAGTTACTTAGCTAAAACTGCAGACCAACTGCTCTTCTTCAGTTTGTACAACATGATAATAATACTAATTATTGTATCAATAGATTTTTGAGACGTTACTTGATTTCAAGTAGAGAGTAATTTCATGTTAGAAATGTAGCGATGACATTGTAAACGAGAAAAATATAGTTTACTGCAATAGAATAGTTGTGTAGTAAAGAGATAATTTCCATTCATACGCATAAAATGATGGTTGTCATCTTTTGTTGAAGCCTTTTTTAAACATGGCTCACTGGTAAGGCACCTGGCGGCCAATATAAACGCATCTGGTTCGAGTTCCCGCCCTGTCGAACCTGCTACGTGGAGTGAGAAGAGTAGCCAACTCTCAGTGATCTCAGGTAAAAAAAAAACCCAAGATATGGTCGCACCACACTGCTCCGTTTTGTACAAAAAACGGAGAGAAAAACATCCATTTTTGTGAAAGTGTTCACGCTGATCCCCACAAAACAGCAAAAGACGGAGGTTTCCGAAAATGCCATCAAAAGTGGATATCCACTGAAAAGGAAGCTTTTGAAAAAGCACTAGATTAATGTGAACGCACAAAAGCGGATATCTTTGGCTTTGTATTTGTAACCAGGTATGGATCAATGTGAACGGATTAAAAGGCTATCTTTAAAACGCGGAGTCCGGAATGTCCATCCGGAATCCGGAAATTCCGGATTTTCTGACAAAATCCGGAATTCCTCCGGAATATTCCGGATTTTAAAGATTTAAAACTATGCATGATACAGATGTGAATTATACACCATTTTGATGCTGATTATCTCCTGAAGCTAAATTTTGTGTGTGTATCTTCAGATTTTGCTTGGATAAACTGTAAATGCAATGTTTAAGTTTTCATTCCTTACTTTCACCAAATTGGCTTTCCAATTAAGCTTGTCTTCTTAAACAATAAGTCTTATCTACATAATCTTTATGATCTGCAGTCTTCTCCACAGAATTGAATAAATCAACAACGTAATCAAGGGATTGGGCAGTGCCCGGGGGGGGGGAGGGTCACTACCATATGTACCAGTACGGGATGTGCCATTTTTTGGGGTACCTTTTTCCAGGCTGAAAATAAATTTTAGGGTGTCATTTTTGGTAACATCACAAATGAACATAAATTTTGGTGTGTCATTTTGGAAGAAAAATGCTTGAGGGTATTGAATTTAATCTGATTTCAGGTACTTGGTTAGAATTTCGAATTTTGGTCACAATTTCAGGGTATCTTTTTTGAAAGGCCCGTAAATTTTGGGGTATGGTTTTTGAAAAATTCATAAATTTTAGGGTATGATTTTACAATTGAAAATGGCACACCCCCGTCATCCGCCTATTAAAGTGACCCCCCCCCCCGGGGGGCAGTGATAGGAATCTCTCTAATTTAACGCTTTCTACTTTAAAGTTTACTTTAATTACCTAATTTAATCTACATAATTATCATGTGCAATGAAAAATAGGATATACAGAATTAATTTGTGCAGGAAACCTTATTGCTGCGAAGCGCGCATGCGGTCTTCTAGAGAGGTTTGATCGAGGGTGGACAGTGGAGTATTTTTTGAACAACTACAACAACAGGCTGTGTAGCATAGTGCTTTTGTAACTGTGACTGGCGTAGTGTCGAACTAGACTGATTACACGTTCGTAGTTATCGCTATTGATAGACTGATGGACGCTATAACTACTTGAAGCGAATGAAGCGTAGTGCCGTCATCCAATTCAATGAACGAAGCGGAAACTGGGACTTAAGTAGTTAATCTAGTATCGAACTGCGAAGAATGCGGAAGTATTGCTTGCCACCGGCAGGAGGTGGATAAAGAACCAATGTTCAAAGTTAAGAAGGCGAATTGGAAGGAGCTATGTTGTATGACTATGGTGGTACTAGGCCTATTGATGCCTGCATTAGTGTTTCAAGTTTTCAAAAGCAAACTCAAATGCATTTCATGAAAGGCAACAATTGCCTCTACGATTAGCATGGGCTTCACAATTCATAAAAGTCAGGGAATGACCTTATCAAAAGCATGGGTAGACATTGGCAAATCAGAGAGGACAGTTGGAATGTCATATGTAGCTTTAAGTAGGGTGAAAACATTGTCATCACTTATAGTTGAACCAATGAGCTTTGAGCGCCTTGAGAAGATTAAATCAGCTGCAACATTTCAGTACAGATTACAAGAGCAGGAAAGATTACAAAGACTAGCTGATGAAGCAACATCCAATGAGTAGTTTTAGACCTCATGTGTCATTGTAGTTGCATTGACAACCAATTTATGTTATGGACTGCAATAGTCCAATCAGGCAAGAACTTCATTGTAAGTTCTTTTTTTCATTTCACAGGGGGAGCGGGAGAAGAAGAAAGAAGACAAGAAAGAAGATAAAAAAGAAAAATGAAGAGAAGTCAAGATCTCCAGGTGGCACTTCATTATGCAGATGGCATCTGAAAAATAGGTAAGAATTGCACTTCAAACAGTAGTTTGTATTTGCTTTTCAAGAAAACTGCTAAAATCTACAAAAATGTGCCATAAAGTTTTTCAGAACAGAAGAGTTAATTTCCCATTGCATAGAAAATCACAACAGAGAATTGCAAAAAAATTGAAAGGATCTTTTAACTTACTATATTCTTTGCATCTGATAGAATTTTGATTAGCATCTTGATTAAGTTTTCCCCTCCTTTTGCACAATTTTTTCTTGTAGTATATTTCTGTTGTCTATTTAATAGTAAGAATACGTACTTACAGTAAATTGACATTTGCAACGAGCCTTGCATGTGCCAGCTTTTTTGGTGGTCTTTCTTGTGGACCGTAAAAATGGCCATAGCAAAGAGACCACAGAAGGTGTATTCACAGATCATGCTGGTAGCAATTAGGCCCCTTTAATGCTGCCACACATGACCCTCTACAGATAATCTCGTACACAAATGCTTATCTCGTGTATTTTTTTGCAGGAGTGAAAGGCAAGTTATTAATTTGTGACTTTAAATGATGTATTTGCTAATATATATGCCTTTATATCCAGAGAGCAGTATCCTTTCAAACGGGCAGTGATTTTTTACTCGCCCGGTACAAAACAAAATCTTCCACACAAAAAATTCTTCACTGAAAAGAAAATTCACCACAACTTTTCAAGCAAAAGGGATTGAACAACAGTTAGACGGTACACAGTGAACAAAAAGATAAAAACACATTGCAGCTATCTGTTGGGTCAGCAAGGATTTTTTATCAGATACACATTCGATCAAATTCTATAACAGTTCACCTTTATATATGAATAACAATATGACTAATATAAAATCATCTAAGGCTCATTGGATAATATTCTGTTCTAAAAATCTAATTTTTACAAGCTTTCCCAATAAATATGTTCATGTTATCAAAATTGTTTGGGAGAGCTGCAACGTTTATGTATCAGCATTTTAATTTTGGCTTAATTACTCAAAGCAACGTTGGACACAATTTCTTAAGAAACTGTACCAAGCACTATCACTATCAACACTATCAACTATCAAATAGGAGTAACATATAAAATACGATCATATCCAATCCTTTGCTCGGGATCAGAGTCACCTTCAGGCATATCGGCAACCAGATGCGAGATAGCGTTCGTCCTTTCTGGCACCATTTTTCTAAATAGGATTATATAGCAAAATAGTCCAACAAGAATCAGTAAACAAATCCACATGAACGTATACTGCGGTCCAATACCTACGTATGACTCAGCTCCTGTGATGGGTGCTGAGAGACGTCCTATGTTGCCAAATGCAGATATGATGCTAACGCTGGTACCCTGAAATGACAAAGATAGCACTGCTTTTGTGTACAAGAAACCGGCAAGAGCAGCCTAGGATTGCAAGTCTTTAAAAAATTTGGCAAAAAGTTCTATTATATATTTCTTTGAACTTACTCGCTTGAAAGATTGCTTTTTCTCGTTTTACACCTAGGAGTTTAAAAGTTCAAATCTTCCTTTTTAACCAGTAATCTGCCTTAGCTTTATTGTTTTGTTGTCTATTTTGTGTAATGTATCTTTAATTTGTCGTTTTTGTTCTTTGTTTCGTGTCTTGAAAATTAATTTGAATTGTAAGTATCATCCATAGTGAAGACCCGGTGACTTTATGTCTTTCTTCACTATGGATAGTACAGTGTAATGTAAGTCTAAATATTGTAGTTTTTTAATCTTGATAGAAAAAAAAAGATTTTTTAGCTACTATGCTATAATTCAATCATTGGACTTTTCAAAAATTTTCACCATTTTCGACATCACAGCGTATTTTTCTTTTGCAACTCATTTCAGGATGTGGCGTTATAAATTTTCCATATCCTGAATCAGAAAAGTGAAAGACTTTGGTTTGATACCATATTGTAGTCACTCATAAACAATGATTTTCGTAAAATGTTCTATATTTTTCAAAGAGCGCAACTGACGATGTTTTTTAAGTTTGTTTAAGAACTACTCTTGAAATCTTAGAGAAGAAGAAATATCTTCTAACTCTGAAAACATTGAGGATGTTTTAAAAGTTCAACGATAGAATTACAGCAAAGAAGCTTCCACCAAGTTACAAAGAAATAAGCCAGAATTTACACCGACGTTAAAGATTTGGAACCCATGCTGGGAACAATTACAGCCTGCATAGAGTTATGCTGGTATGGCAAATGCTCCTCACTTTCACGATGCCGGCTGGGATCTAAGCTAAAACAATAGGTGTGGCATCAGAACCTGATGCCTAGCACATGTGGAAAGCCTTTAACATTTGCATTTGGCCGTCTAACATAGAGGAGAATGAACATTTTTGCTGCTCTGACCATAATCTAAATGAAAGAGTTAAGATCTGTCATCGCTTTTGCATTATTGCACACTCGGATATCAAAACTTTATGAAAATCAGTTTCAGAGAATCAGTTTAATTATATAACCTTGTGTGGCCTTAGTTTTTATAAGAATGGAAGCTCAGCTTTAAAAATTAATCAGTTGCTGCGAAGATGCCCTCCAAGTGGGCAAAGTTAGTCAGCACTGGAATAGAAATAAAGACGGCTATTTTATTATGCTATTGCATATGTGTCACTCGTACACTACAAACCGTCCGAAAGACATTCCATCAAAACGCAGAGCTTCTAGACGTGCAGACGTTGTTAGTCCGCCAACATTTATGTGTAATAACCAAAACATTTTGGCATGCAGTCCTACGTTTATCATGAACAGGCTCTCTCAGGCTTGATTTATCTGGATATGAATTGACGGAGAAAATTATTTAGCTTCATTACCCATACATTCATTTCTTAGATCTATGAGTAAGAAAGAGAGAGGTCCTTGAAGAAATTGGCATGCAGCCATGGGGAAGTAAGTAACCAGACCTCTTCTTGAAGGGCTGGTGTGGAAGGCAATGGTCTTCAAGACTTGATTTATCTGGATATGAATTGACGGAGAAAATGATTTAGCTTCATTACCCATACATTCGTCTCTCAGATCTAAGATGAATAACAAAGAGAGGTCCTTGAAGAAATTGGCATGCAGCCATGAGGAAGTAAGTAACCAGACCTCTTTTTGAAGGGCTGGTGTGGAAGGCAATGGTCTTCAAGTCCTTACATGGGCTGGCTCAACAATACATAAAAGACATCTTCACCAGAGATTCGCTATGCATATCTCCTAGCCTTCGTAATACGGAGAACGACTTGAAGCTAGCACATAAAAAGGTAAACAAATGGCCTGAGGTATTTCTCTAAAAGATGCGCAAACGATGGAATAGCCATTCAGCCGAGTCCAAGTAGGCAACCTCTCCGTATACTTTCAATAAAACTATTTCGAAACCGGCACCCTTTTCTTTTTATTGCAAATTTTGAACATCATTGTACAAAAGTTTTAAATTTTGTAAATACGGTTTTATAGCTTTATTTAGTTAACAGCTTCCTACTTCGTTCCGTAGATTGCAATCAATGTTTTTATTGGAGGGCGACCAAATCAAATATGAAAAATATGAAATATGAGTATCAAGCCACGTAACGATATTCAGGGGCCCTATCCATTGACGATCAAATGGCCACCAATATATGTTAACTCACCTGTCTTTTAGCAGCAAGTATCTTCGTATATAGAGAAATCAGAAGTCCTAAGCATGATGAGTAACCAATTGCAAAAAATATAGCTCCTAACAGGAACTGGGGTAACCAGATTTGAGGAGACTCTCTGCACCAGTCATACTTTGCCGGACAGCCGAGTGCAATCCCTTGTGTCCCTGTAGAATTCTGGGTCAGATTCGTCCGTTTGATATCTAAGAGAAATGTTGATGCCATGATTAAATTTCTCTACATGATATCCCAATACTGTTGTGCCCCGTTTCTGTGGTTGCTGTAGAGGACATGTAGCTTCAATTGCCTCAGTTTTTACACAGTTGCATATATCAACTTAGGGCTTGAGACCTTCTTGTTTGAGTCCATCTGACAATTGTTTGCTGATATATGGCAGAGGAAAGGCCAAAACAAGTGCTTGCTTCAAAAACAGCACTTCAATTGCTTTCCAGCAATGTTAAAGTTGAGTACATTTCAAGAAAGGGTTCTAGCGTTTTATTTAAAACTTGCCTGCATTTCTGAGAGATTAATAGTGTTGCTTGTCTGTAAGAAAACATCGTCAGCCTTTTAAAAATGCAGAGAAAATTTCAATACAACGCTATAACCCTTTCTATCGAACATTACTAGATTGCAATTGCCATAAATCAGCAACCACTTGTCAGATTAGGTCTCAAACTTTAAGTCGAGGCTTGAAATATAGGTCTCAAAGTCTAAGCTGAGCATTGAACTATGCAAGTGCGTAGAAACGAGACAATTAAAGCCACAGCTCCTCCACAGCAAGTAAGTAAACGGAGCACAATTCTTGGGACAACCTGTATATTTCTCCGAAATAAAACAGGTAAAGAGACTATTAGTAATTCGTACTAAAGTATTAACAGTAAGCAGTACATGTTCTTATGTTTCTAAGTATAATACGCATTCTCAAACGCAGGGGATCCTTACTCATTAGAATGCGTGACAAACGTTACAAAGAGTGCAAATGATGAGCACACAAGAATAATGGTTATTCAAATATTCTCCCATAACACATACCTGCAATTTGTTGATGCTTGTTTCCCATAGGAATATAAAGAAAGAAAGTTGTCATCACCATTGCATAAGCAATTAGAGCAAGTACTCTGTCACTGAACCTAGAGATAAACGAATGATATATATAAGAAAAAAACCATGGATATTTTTTGGCAATGGTCGAGTTCAACAAAAAGCAGGTTTTGATGGAATCGTTTTAAATCATCAATTCAATACTTGCAAACTTGGTTTAAATAAAACGGTATGACCTGTTTGTATTAATTGAATGACTTGAAAGAAATTGTTGCTACTATATCGGGTGTGCCAAAATAAACTATGCACTTTTGGCAGGCCATGATAAATTGTACACTGGACCGATCTTGAAGATCTATGACTTAATCTTTAGCAGAAAGCCTGAGTTAGATTTTAGGACATTTTGCAAATTATTCCATGTTCATTTTTTAGAGCTAGAAGTGAGTCTCTTAAAATTTTCGTTTTCGAGAGCACTGAAAGCGGTCAAAAAACGTCGATCAAGTTTTCTAAAGAATGAACATGGATGGACAAAGAGAAAACTTGTTCATGGTGATATGGGATCTCGAAATCGATTAATTGTAATCTGCTGTACGAGAGTTCGTGCTATCTTGGGAAAACATGTAACATATTTTTCAAGGATATAAAGAAATGTATTTCCTTTTGTAATTTCATTAAATTCATGCTTTGGTGCAGGTTGCGTTCCTGTGTCAAGGGGGTTAAAAAGACAGACAGGGAAGCGCCATGAGGCCATTGGAGTTGGAGTCTTGTTGATCTTTTGAATTTGTGACGGCTTGGAGCGACACTTTATTGTAACTACTACAGAATTTCGCAACAGGCCAATCATTGAAATAACATTCGTGCAGAAGTTTACACTAATCAATTTCTAAATCCCTAAATCACTCTGAAAACGTTTTCTCTTTGTTCACTAGTCTTTATAGAAAATTTGATCGACGTTTTGTGATCGTTTTCAATGTTTTCGAAAACGACAATTTTAAGTAACTCGCTTGTAGCTCTAAAAACTGAACACGGAAAAAGTTGCAAAAAATCTTAAAATCTAATTCAGGCCTTTTGCTAAAGATTAGGCCATAAATCTTTAAAATCGGTCTAGTGTACGATTTATCGTGGCCTGCCAAAAGTGCACATCTTATTTTGGCGCACACGGTACATGATTCTAGCCTTGGACTATTCAGACATTTTGCATATTTTTCGAAATTACAACGTTTTATACATTTCAACCTACAAAAGGACGTGAATGACCTCATCAAATTTCTACATCGTAAATCAGAGAAATTACAGACTTTTGCTTTATACCATACTTTATACCATATTTCAAGGATTCTAAAATCAGAAGGAAAATTCAAATTCTGAAAATATTGAGGATCTGAAAAAAGTCCAAAGATACAATTATAGCGAAATAGATTTCTTCGAAGCCATTCAGTTCAAAGAAATAGGTCATAGATATTTACACCAACCTTTTCAAACATTTGGAACCTATGCTTACCCTCAAACGACCGATTTTGTCTCAAGGGTTTAGGAAGCGGCGATCTCATTGGCTGATTAGCATGAAATTTGATGATTTCCGGATGCTTTAGTAACCAGGAAGGATTTGAGCCCTAGCTTGTAGCAAACTAGCTAATATCCGTGGATCCGTGTATCCGTGGATCAATATGAATTCAATTTGAAATAACGCAATGATCTAGCAGCTCTCCCTCCTATCTTCCAGACAGTTCAGCACCAAACCACCCAAATTTTCCCATAGTGCTTAACTTCCCTCGTCATTGTACCGTCCAGTTGCTATGTGATGGTACAAGGATGATGGAAGTCTACAATATAAAAGGTTAGACCTATAGCATGGTTTGGTGTGAAACTGCCAGTCTCCTTATTTGTGTGTTGTTTTCTTGTTTTGTTTTGTCCCTCGTATTGCTGTATTGTTTACTTTTTGTTATAAATTATATCTTGAAGTTTTATTTGCAAATTGTAAATACCGTTCTTGGTGTAGGCCAGATGACCTTGTGTCTTCTTACACCAAGATCGGTACAGTAGTCATGTATTCAATTTAGTTTTAATTTATTATGAAAAGAAAAAAAAGTAGCTAAAGTTTCTTTCAAGCCGATCCGTTCAAAGAAGTAGGCCATCGAATTTTACATAAACCCTTTAAAAGATTTGAAACCTATGCTGCACATATGATAGATGAAATGAAATTAAATGAGACAAACTGCCAAGTTAGATTACAACAGGAAGCTTTTTGTCATGTGCAAGCAAAGCAAATTACCCACGTTTAAACATAGTATCCAACGAGAATAGGTAATAAAATGCTAACCTCTTTAACAGAAGTTTTACGGCTCCTTGTTGAAAAACAGCAATTACTCCTTGACAGGAAAACACAAGACCACCATACCATACAGCATTGGCGTTGGTTAGTGCGAACTGGTGTTGAACAAATGGGACCATCAAGCTGAAATTTCAGATTTAATCGTTATTAAAGGTTCTTTTGGGAAAAATTTGAAGATAAATCTGACGATCGGCACCATAACAGAATGAGCAGAAAGCCTTTTTGTTAGATATTCAATGTATATATTCAACAGTAAATATTCAATACAGGAAAGGTTTAATTCCAGACAATCTACCGCTTGAGTAACAAAGGATAGGCCTTAAAAAAACATTACCAAATAACAAAATTAATGAAAATAAAATTAATGAAAATAGAATGGATTAACAATTAACAAATAGATCTCATGGAACAGTATGTGCATTTCATAGTGAAAAGGCTCATGCTGGATAAAGGACTAGAATCTTGATAAAGTCTCTTCTAATTTTCAGTTTATGAGAAAAGACGACGAGCACGAACAAATCGTTCAGAAGGAACGGATCTTATGCTATTCTGCTAATAAGTTCCCAAACAGAAGATATCACTACTTCAAAAAATACTAAATTTGGTTTGCACAAATAGAAACCTTATCTAAATCCCAAGAGAATAAGCCCCCTTAAGTCATCGAAATGTCATAACACTTGCAAGATTAAAGTTCCATATGCCAAACTCCTTTCATCAATCCCTAGTTTGCAGTATTTTGCAATGAATACCAGTTCCATGAGCATGACCAAAACGTTTTTCGCTTGCATGCATTTTGAAGTACTTTAATAGCTCAGTTTAGACCAGCGGTCATATTGATTGCATTTATAGAAATGAAAACAAAAATTAAAAGACTTTAACAAATTCAAATTACAAGGAAGAAATTAAAATAGGACAAAAACTCACGTCTCCATGACAGATATTGAAAAATTGATGATTGCAAACATGCCTACCAAACAAAAGCATGCCATTAATTTGCCTTTCCAAAAATCATCTTGCAAAGATACATTCTCATCTTTGTCTTCTTTCTTGGCAACAGGCTCTGCGAAAAAGAAGACTACATTTTAAGTAAATTGCATATTATCAGATCCTCCTCTGCTGACCTTACCTGACCATTCGTAACGACGATTGACAAATAATTGCACTCATGAAATCGCTCTTGAAACTAATGTAATATTCCTGCTATTTTCACGCAGCTTCATATTTTTGGTTTCCTTGCGTAAAGTTACTGACCCTGTTCCAAAAACTTGTGTCGCATTTGCGTGGCTGATCTGGAGGAGCCTAACCTTCTACAGCTTGCAGAGCCTCGTCTTGATGCAGCCTCGTCTTGATGCATTTGCATAGGATATGCTTCAACCTGGAGTTCGATACCTCGTTTTATCCAATCGGACAAGAACTACGAATAGGTGATTGTTTCAAAAATGTACTTTTTCTGTTCTCCGCAAATTTCAAAATCATGTACCGGGTGTCCCAAAATGATGTATTATTATTTGATTGCTTGTATGTCCATAACCAATTGACGGATTTTCAAAAACTTCGTTTTATTTGATTGCCTAAAGGCTGAATTGGATGTAAAGATGTTGGTTGTGGTTTTACCAGTTTTTGAAAATCGGTTCATCGGTTATGGACTTATAAGCAATCAAACGACAATACATCATTTTGGGATACCCGGTAGACTTTGAAAGAAAGGGTTCTTGCGCTGTATTTGCACTTTAATCCATTTCAAAATGGTTCACTGTCATTTCTTATCAATAAACAATGCAATTAACCCTTCTAAACCGCAGAAATAGTCCCAATAAAGCAGTATGATCCTTTCTTGCAGTAATTACTCGATTTTGGTATGTTTGGCGAATAAAGAAAGTGCTGGTTCTGAAGCAATCACTCTTTTGATTATCGTGTGCCATGAATCAGCAACCACTTGTCACATTTGCTAAATCAAGGTCTCAAACTCTATAAGCTGAAGCCTGTCTCATGCAGCTGTATCAAGAACGGGTCAATAGAACGTATAGCTCATCCACAGAAGCCACACAAATGGGACTTATATTTTCGGTACACCCATCCTGTAGATAATGACTGCTACTTACTGACATATCGCATGACCAATGCACCATTAATTAGGCCAATGAAAACAATCAGAAATGCAGGGATTGTGTACAAATTAATATGCATTTTCAATGCACTTATATAATAACCCTTCTCGCCAATCAGCGCCATCAGTGCTTGAATGCCTGCAACGGTAAACAAAGATGCAAGTTAAAAGTTATGATGATCCAGTTTTACAGAAATAGCAGCACATTCTAGTAGACTAAAAATCCCAGATTCAGCATGCTGCAGAACTTCTTTTTAAAGCTTTTCCGTATGACTGACCGTTCGTGAAACGACTCAAGTAGCTATGCATTTCAAAACAGAATCACTATCCGCATCAATATCCGTTCCAAAATATGGGGTTTAAGTTATCTATGGAAGCCATCATTACAGCTCTTTTTGTACATTTAATAGATTTGCAGACGAATAACATAAAATATAGGCCTTGTTAATTATTATTTGTGAACGGAAAAGGTGATTTTATGTGGCATGCATTAAAGTAGATGGAAGGAGATACAGAGATCTGGTATAAACATAGCACAAAAGAGGCATACTAGCGACTTATTTTAACCTGTTGCTTTCATTGATCAAAAATGTAAAATGAATCCGTTGATTTACGTTAAAAGTTAAGCAAATCATTTCTGAAGAATTTCCTTGGTTAATATTGGGTTCACTTTCTTGGGACACACTGTAAAAATATGGGCAACAGTTCGTATCTTTCAATGCCTTTAAAGTTGGTGTTAGTAGTAAAAATACCTGATCCTGAAGCAAAACCAGCAGTCATCGCAATAACGAGATTTGCCATTGCATGAGAACGTTTTTCTGGTGTAGTTGATTCTGAGACAATTGCTCTGGTTATAGTCATGTTACCTGCATAAAATGTGGATCATTAAAACTGGGCTTGCTATAATTCTCAATATCATTGTTGTCCGAATAACCTGGAAAATGCTAAACGATAAAAAGAAAGAAAAAGAAAAAAAGAGATAAAGTGAGAGCCTTTTCTTTCCACTTTTTCCTCCTAGTTTTTCTTTTTTCCCCATTTTCTCAACTGTTCAGGAAAAAAAGTGTGAGACTCGTAGGAAGCCCACATTATGGTTACTGTACCCCCTTAGGTCGATAACATTTTTTATCCAATCACTTTTTGGATTTTTAGATATTTGGGTGGCACACAATTAAATTACAATTTCTTACAATTTCAAGGAATTTTCCTTTATTAGGAATGAAAATTACGGAAAATGTTGCTCCACGTTTTCACTCGTTTTTCCAGGCTTTTGGAAGGGGCTTTCTCCAGACAATCTCCGATATTCAAGGAGCGGTTGCCTTTCAAACGGAGATTGTTTTTCTTACTCACCTGGTACAAGATTTAGCACACGTGTGTGTTCATCTTGGAAGGAAAACTTTGCTAGAATATTTCATGTACACATCTGAAAACAAAATTTTTAGCCTCCCATGGATAACATGTGCTTTGGTGTCTTCAAGATTTGATGTAAGGCAGAAATTACCATATGATAGCATGATTTATGCTTTTGTAGTATTATGATTTTTGTATTTTACACTGGTGAGATAGTGTGTAGAAAGATGAAATTAATCTAAAACAAAAACAATCACTGAAATATGATCGTGAGGAGATTTAGTTGAAGGTTTCTTGAAGGGGCTTTCTCCAAAATACCCCTCTTATGGAGCGGCTGATCTTAAAAAGGTACATTTCAAACTCTAATAGAGCATGTCCACTGTCAAGGAAGATCTTTGTCGATATTATTGCTTTGACAACCCATGATAAGTAACCACTCAAACAAAGATTGCTGTTATGATTTACTCGAAGACTTGAAGGTGTTGTGGCGAAGTGGTGTAATCATCTGACTTTGCAGCCAGAACAGTCAGGCGAACAGGGCTCGATACCCGGTAGAGCCCCACCATTTGAGGAGCATGAAAAGGGATCCATTAGCGCTTAGCTACTTTTGTGATTCGAGCATTTGGCGCTAAAAACCGCAACTTCATCTTCACCTTAATTCGGTACGTCCTATTCTTTACTCACATTGTTATTAGTTATACCAAAAGTTCTTTCATGTATTACTTCAATATAGTTTGCTTCAAACAATATATGTCAAAGTGTGTCTCGCAAAAAATGTAAGTGAAATTGGGGTGAGTGCCGAGCGCCTTATACAGTTTCGATTGCATAAATGAAGTTAAGCTCGGTCGCATGAGGTCAAACTCCGAATGGGTGACCTCTCAGATACCTGACCAAACAATTTACTTCTCTGTCCTTCAGAAGGAACGTTAAACAGGGGGTCCCATGCCTGGATCCGGTATGCATAATGGGCCTAAATTAGCTTTCAATAGCTAAAAATCTGTCCAGCCCACTTTGAATAAAGTAAACAATGAACAACATTAATGCCAAACACTTCAATAGGCGATGACGCAGCTAAAGGCTGCAGCGAGGAATATTTTACCAAGATGCATTGCATTCTTATTACCAATCTGTAACGACTCTATAGGAAATTTCACTATATAACGCAATGCATCCAGGTAAAAATTTCCTATCCGCCATCTCTAGCGTAATCGCCTATTGTTTTTATTCGCGGCATTTTCACCTAACATCAATTGCAAAACAAAATTCAGTAACTCATGCCTACAGATTGAAACAATTTACTATAATTACCTCGTGCCATACCCAGGAATATCCTTGATATCAAAACAGCCCAGAGTCCATTCATCCCTCCGATTCCTTGAGCAAATGCATATATTAGACCTGATATGATCATCACGAACATTGAACCCAACAGTGGCTCTCTGTTGGGCCTCAAACTCATCCATTTTCCATACACAAGGTCACCAAAGATTGCTCCAAGATTAAACCCAAAATTAGCCCAGCCAAGAAATGTTGGGCTGACACCTTTGTCGATCTAACAATTGTAAAAAGAAGTGGTTGAATAGAGTTTCACGCTAAAAATAATGAAGCAATTTGAAAATGAAGCACTTGGAAAATCAATTGCATTCATGGTACATGGGAACATCCAAAAAGGAGCTGCTTGAACACAAGGACATATGTTTTTCAACGATTCCGATCTACCGGGTGTATCAGAAAAAGCATCCCATTTGCATTGCTGCACAGTAAATCTGAAAACCATTGGTTAAAATATTTGTCAATGAAGGTAATCTAAAGACTTCAACCTAAGGCCCGTTTACACGTAATTTATATAAGTTAAACCCACCTGCACCCAGCTGAACCCATCTGAACCCATCTGAAACCAGCTGAATACATCTGAACCCAGCTGAATCCATCTGAACCCAGCATGACGCAATAGGAATTCCAAGAGGTCCTGTGATTTGTATGAAGCACAAGAGCAGGGACTTTGCATTTAACACTTGTTCATAATGCTAATGGCTCCGTTTGGAATTATAGCCCTTCAGATTAACAAACACGGAAACTCAAAGGACGCTTTAGGCAAATAAATGGCAAAAACAATATTGTGTACACGTCAAGGTGAAAAAGTTAGGCCTGATGATTTAGTAGGACGAGTAGGAAATGAAAATACGAGGAAAACACCTTACCTGCCAGACCCAGGACTGTTAGGCGTGGTAAATTCCAGCCACTGCTTATATGAAACTTTTTACGTCGCCAGCCCCGGGGCTGAGACAAGGGGCATTTCACTCCCAAAATCTTGTACACCTTCCGCAAAAATCATTTTGTTTTCAAGAAAAATCCATCAAAAAACCGTAAACATTATTTTGTTTTGCAAAAATCTCGTACGCTTTTCGAATGAGTGAAATGCCCCTCGGGTTGAGAGGCGAGGTGGAGTAAAGTCTCTCTTCCGTGAAATCAGAACGAATTAACAAATTGAAATCAACAAAGAAAGCCGATACACCTCACCATACCGGTAGTGCTTCGTTCATAAATATTTCACCTCAGCCAGGTGAGACTCCACCTCTGGTGAGGTGGGATCTCACTACACTGATGGTGTTGCGTTTGTCATATGAACGCACAATGAAAATAAAAAGGATTCTATGGGAAGGTGGAATTTGGCATGTTAGCCCCAGGTTTGGAAGGTGAGGTGTTTTTCCTCATACAAACAGGCCTTTTAGACTTTGAAAAATCGAATCATATATTTCTCTGAACTGAATTACTTGCAAGAAATTTAGCGTACTCAGCTGTACATCTGCCATGGATTTTTTTCACATCTTAGTTAGTTTCAAGATAGTGGCATTTATTGTATTTGACGGTGTGATGTCTTCACATCTCTAAATCCAAAACCAGAAGAGCAACAGTTGTTTGCTTGCAATCATATTGTAGACCTTCATAAACTATGGTGTTCTTGAAGATTGTATCATTTTTCCTCCATTGGTTTAGGAATTACAATGATGTCAATTTTTAGAATATTTTCCGTGAATTCTTTAAAAACAATAAAAAACGCAGCCATTCTTGAAATGATCAAGAAATAACAAAATTTCCACTGCAGGTTTACAGCAAATTACCGTCCCTTTCCTTCAAGTCCCTTCAAGGGCTTCAAGTTATTCAATTCAAAGAAAAATGCACATAACAGAATCTTTAAAGATTTGAAAGACTTGAGCCCTATGCTTGTCTTGCCTACCCTCAAACAGTTTTCTTGCCCACTAATTCTTTAAAAGAATCATTCAAAAACTGCTAATTTCTTGATTTTTTCAAAAATTTTGTTCTTAGATTCCTTCATATGTATCAAGAATTCTTAAATCATTTCTGCCTTTCACATCTGAAGTCATATGAATCACATGGAAAAGTTAAATCTATCAAGATTGCATAGTTGCAGCAACCGGCAGCAACCTACACCAGGGTTTAATCTTTGATGAATATTTCCAAAATGATACAGTTCTTGAGGAATTTTGTTGCAGATTTGGAATTAGGATGAAAAGGGTTAAAATGGCTTTGAGAGTTCTTATTTTGGGGTTTGAAACGATGTGACTTCCTGGCCGATTTCATGGGGTCTTCATCAAGGCTTAAAGGGCCCTGGTCAACATCGATGCCTTGCGGCCCTCGGTTTTTATTGGAATCTACGATTGCAGCGCCTGTCAACCCAACAGCTGGTTGATGAAGCGGTAGTCTTCAGCTTCTTTTACGAGCGCAAAACGAATTCGAAACATTTTGGTAATCACTTGCCATTTTACATATTTTTTCCTTGAAGTCTCTGCTGGTTCCGCTTGTACAATCTAATGATAAGATTTAACATCGTGTTATGAAGAACGTAAACCATTGCAATTTCTTCGTTTGATTCTCCCTATCATTGAAAATTCTTATTGGATACTCTGAATTACTGTATCCCTTTCACTTCGAGTGGCCATGTTAGTTTCTGAACCTCAGAAACTCAAGAACACAGGGTATCGAGGGTGAGCTATGCGCGCAAAGCATCGATGTTGACCAGGGCCATTTAAGTTGAAGCCTCTAGACTACATTTATTGAAAAAATTTATGAAACTGATTTTTAGGTTTACTTTGCATTGGAGCAAACGGCAGTTATTTTTCCGAGACACCCAGTATATTAAATGTGCAAAGTGCAGCATAGTTTATACAAGATGGAACAGTATTTATTTCGTCTTAATAGAGAGTCAACAAGTCTGGTGGAAATTGCAACTTGGTTACAAATCTGATCCAAATTATAAGATTGTTATGTGTAATGGAATCAGTATTGGAATCAAACCAGATCTTTCAAAAGCAACCCAAACATTAAATAGATTACTGGAACGAACACATGAGACCACGTTAATAGCCACGTGGGTAGACATAGTTATTGCTCCCCGTGGTCTTGTCCTTGTAGTAGAGTAGAGTAGTTTGTAAGTATAGTAATTAAGTAAATATGTATTGTAAATTTTTAGCAGAATGTATAAAAAAAACACATGAGAGAAAAACTTGCATGATATTGTAAAGTGCATCGTGCAGTACTAAATGCATCTAACGCCATAGTAGTGGCTATATTTAATGGCATTCTCGGCATGACTGCCTTCGAAGTTGTTTGTTTAACTTAATCTATCAGATTGGCAAAAAAGATTCAAAAGATTATATTTGAAACAAACATACCTTTCGGAGGTAAGGCCAGGTTGACGAAATACCAATTGCAATTGCTGAAAAAGAGAACAATAAATTTGGTAAAGCATTTCCAAACATCAGAGGCATAAATCTCGTATTGCTCATAAAAGCATTACCAAACAGGCGTCAATGAAACGATCTTGAAGAAGAGACTTTGTACATCATCTTAACCTTTTTCATCCTAATCTCAAATCTGCAATCAAATTCCTCAAGAACTGCATTATTTTGGAAATATTCATCAAAGATTAAACCCTTGTGTAGGTTGCTGCAACTATGCAATCTTGATAGATTTAACTTTTCCATATGTTCTGAATCTAGATCACAAAGACTTAAGATAGATAACACTTTCTCTGATATATCATAGAGTTGAAATATGGGGTACCTCAAGGTTCATGTGCTGGTCCTGTGCTTTATAATATGTATGCGAGTACCCTAAGTGAAGTTTTCGAAAAGTTTGATATATCAGCAATGGGTTATGCAGACGACCATGCTTTATATTCATCATCTTGTGTAGACAAAGAAAATATATCATCAACAATTGCAAACATTGAAGTTTGCCTTAAAGAAGTGAAAGAGTGGATGGGCAGAAATCGCTTAATGATGAATGAACAAAAAACTGAGTTTGTGGCTTTTGGGAGAAGTAATGTGTTAGCGGCTAATTTGTCTGTTGAATCAATTAGTGTTGGAGATGAGCCAGCGGAAATTTCTTCAGCTGTGAAATACCCAGGTGTTTGACTAGACAACACTCTTGACATGAAAAAGTTTATTTCAGATAGAAGTGTCTCTGAAGCTGTACAACATCAGGAAAATTAAAAGTATCTGAGTCGCGAATCACTTGTGAGACTTATCAATGCCTTAGTGCTATCGCATCTGGATTACAGCAATGCTTTGCTGTTGGGACTTCCAGACTCAACCATAAGACCGATGCAAAACACTCAGAATTTTTCTGCTAGGCTAATACTTGGTCTATCCATATTTGAACATATCAGTCCAGCTCTATTTGGTGTACGGAGTAAGGAAAGTAAATGCCTGGCGACTGAAGAAAAAAGTATAAAGCCAAAAATAGTCCAATCTCGTACAATGAAGAAATACGACAAGGCACTTTTCCAGCACGACCCGCAACAAATAGATTGGGAAACCATTCTTACCCCTTTTGCTAATGATCCATCTGCCATAGCTTGCACATTTCAGGAGATTTTCGAGTCGCTTTTGAATATACATGCTCCGATTAAGAAAAAAAGAATAAGGTCGGAATTTGCTCCTTGGTTAACTCCAAATCTCAGAAAATCGATGGAGATTAGGGACAGACTGAAAAAATAGCGGGAAAATCTCCTGGGGTGTGGTCAGCTTACACTAAGCAGCGGAATAAAGTAACCAAAGAAATTAGGTACTCTATTCAGGATTATTACAAAGGTTTAATTGAGAAAAATACAGGGGACCCGAAGAAAATGTGGAAAACAATCAATAGAGTCTTGGATAAAGATATTAAAAATCCACGACGGTTTCCAGTCTAGAAATTGACGGCAAAAGTTTGACAAAAGAGCGTGATGTTCTTGAAGCGTTGAATTGTCACTTTGTCTCTGTTGGACCAAAGCTCGCGAAGAGCATAGAAACGAGACCAAATGATAATTGTTTGCGGCATATCACACCAGTAAACAACGAAATGCTGTTCACAACAGTCGACAAAAAGTATGTGATGAATGCTATCAATCAGCTAAAGAACGGAAAAGCGTCTGATCCTGACAAAGTTACCGTAGCTTTGGTAAAAGACGCGAACGAATTTATAGCTCAGCCCCTTATGCTGATTTATAACTCATCGCTTACGAATGGTGTTTTTCCTGACATATGGAAATTAGCGAGAGTCACCCCAATTTACAAGTCGGGCCCAAAAACTGATCTAAACAACTACAGACCTATCTCTGTAATCTCAGTGTTTTCAAGGATGCTAGAGCGACTAACGCACGATCACCTATTTGAGTTTCTCAAAATTACTGAGAGTATTACATGCAACCAAGCAGCATTTCGTAAGTTATGGTCCACGATAACATCACTCATAAGCAGCACAGACTTCTGGTACGACAACGTAGATCGCAGCAATGTTAATCTCACTATTTTTCTCGACCTTAAGAAAGCCTTCGATACGGTTGATCACGATATATTACTCAAAAAATTACGTGCATATGGAATAAGAGGCAAAGCTGAGAATTTTTTGAATCCTACTTAAATAATAGAAAACAGTTCTGCTCTCTGAACGGTCAGCATTCTAAAGCCAGAGATGTAACTTAGGCCCTCTTCTTTTCATCAATTACTTGAATGACTTGGAAAAGTGTCTTAAAATTCTCCAAGGCTAGCATTTATGCTGACGATACCAATATAACGATTGCATCGAACGATGTAGCGAAACTAATTGAGGACGCACATCAAGAGCTTTCCAATCTCTCTGAGTGGATGAGGGTGAAAAAACTTAGCCCCAATCCCAAAAAAACTGAATTCATGGTCATTATTATTATTATCAATTTCTTTACCGTTGGATACATAAAAATATAGCTAAAAGTAATCAGCTAATTAATTCCAACGTTAGTTAAAATTTTAAAATACAGTCATAAGGTATCCACTTAAACCAAAAATTTAGACCTGCCAGAAGTGCTTTTGATAACTCTGATATCAAAAGAGTTGAAAAAACGAAATCCCTCGGAGTGATAGTTGATGAAAAACTAAGCTGGGATGAACAATTTAAGCGCACCAAAGGCAAACTGAGTGGAGGTCTTGCAGCTTAAAAAAATTGAAAAATGTCGTTCCACAATCCCAATTGTGTAATGTATATTATGCGTTAATCGAGAGTCACCTGCGTTATGCCGATATTATCTGGGGTAGTTTTTCAAAACAAAAGTAGCTGCTCTCCAACGCCTTCAAGACCGGGCGTATTCGATAATTGCAAACGCAAGAATAAAAGATGGCTGGTCGGCATCCTGGTTAAACGTAGAAAATCTTTTCCGTTACGATAGGAATGTCATGACTTACAAGATTATGAACAGACTAATGCCCTGAAAACCTCTGGGATAAATACAAACCAAGATCTTTTCACTCGACCTACAATACGAGGCACTGTAAAAATATCCAGATCCCTAGATATAGGACTGAATTTGCAAAAAAGGGCTTTCATTACGCAGCTCTCAAGTCATGGAATGATACACCTGCCGAAATTCGCGAGTTACCGACACTTGATCGTTTTAAAAAACAACTTAAAACGCATCTAAAGAGCTAGACTCTCAAGCCAAACACAACTCGCTGGAAGAACAGCAAGGATTAAGATTTATAGGGCTGTAGGTTTTTATTCATGAGGTTTTTATCATTGTAAATAGAAGTTATATATTTTAATTTGCTGAAGGGTTAATTTGTGTATGAATAATATTAAATGAAAATGAAATGAAATGACGTCTACATCAGCTACACTGGTTACTAATTAGATATCGCATTCAGTTGAAGCTCATGACTACTGTTTACAAAGCAGTTCATAACGAGGCTCGAGAATATATACCGGGTGCGCCAAAATAAACTATGCACGTTTGGCAGGCCACAATAAATCGTAGACAGGACCGATTTTGAAGATCCATGACTTAATCTTTAGCAGAAAGCCTGAATTAGATTCTAGGACTTTTTGCATATTTTTCCGTTTTCATTCTATAGAGCAACAAGCGAGTTTCTTAACATGTTCATTTTCGAAAACATTGAAAACGATGAAAAAACGACGATCCACATTTTAAAAAATTCACCATGAATGAACAAAGAGAGAACTTGTTCGTGGTGATTTGCGATTTAGAAATTGACCAATTGTAACCTGCTGTACGAGAGTTCGTACTAAACCCCCAAATCCCCCTGAAAACGTTTTCTCTTTGTTCATTCATGGTGAATCTTTTAAAATTTGGATCGTTGTTTTTTGATCGTTTTCAATGTTTCAAAAATGAGCATTTTAAGAAACTCGCTTGTTGCTCTATAAACTGAAAACAGAAAAATATGCAAAAAGTCCTAGAATCTAATTCAGGCTTTCTGCTAAAGATTAAGTCATAAATCTTCAAAATTGGTCCAGTGTATGATTTATTGTGCCCTGCCAAACGTACATAGTTTATTTTGGCGCACCCGGTATGTGATTTGATTGAGTCGAAACATTCAAAGTATTCACTACGCTCTATCAATGGTATCAATCTGAGTATACAACGATCTCACCTGAAGTCTTGCGGTGACAGAGCCTTTTCAGTGTGTGCACTTAAACTTTGGAACTCTCTTCCATCAGAAGTCAGGATTTCGGAAACTGTTTATCTTTTTAAAAAGCGTCTTAAAACACTTTATTTCAAACTTGCTTTTAATACCTTCTAAAATATTTTAGATACTTATGGATACACGGGACAATGGACACTAGCTATTGTAACGCGCCAAAGATAAATAAACTTTTTATTTGGTTTACGGGCTATAAAAGTTTTAATATATTATTATCATTATTATATGTTTCATATGACTTTAAATGTGAAAGGCAGAAATGGTAAGAATTCCTGAGACATATGAAAGAATCTATGAACTAGAATTTTGAAAAAATCAAGAACTTAACAATTTTTGAATTATTCTTAAGAATTAGTGGGCAAGAAAACTGTTTGAATGTAGGCAAGACAAGCATAGGGCTCAAGTCTTTCAAATCTTTCAAAATTCTGCTTTGCACATTTTTCTATGAATTGGATAACTTGAAAGAAGAAATGTAGGGTACTTTGCCGTAAATCTGTCGTGGAAATTTTGTTATATCTTGATCATTTCCACAATGGCAGCGTTTTTATTGTTTTTAAAGAATTCACGGAAAATATTGAAAAAATTAACATCAGTGTCCTAAAGCAATGGAGAAAAAATGATACAATCTTCAAGAACACCATAGTTTATGAAAGTCTACAATATGATGCCAAGCAAACAACTGTTGCTCTTCTGGTTTTGGATTTAGAAATGTGATGACATCACACCTTTAAATATAATAAATGTTGAAACTAACTAAGATATGAGAAAAAAATCTGTGGCAGATTTACAGCAAAGTACGCTAAATTTCTTGCAAGTAATTCAATTCAGAGAAAAATGTAATACAGTTTTACACGCAACTTATCAAAGATTTCAGCCCTATGCTGGCAAGACGTGTACATACCGTAAATCTTAACACAACCGTAAGATTTGACTTTTAGATTTAGCCTTTCAGCTTTAGCAAACAATAAGGAAATAGAATTGTCACTAACACATCATGGTGATCATCATGGTTAAGTATATGACCAGTAAAGACTTGTTCTTGTCTGTGGCAGCATTTTCTTGCATTTGAAAATTCTCACTTGGGCTCAACTCCGTCTTTGCACTCTCAAGTAACTTGCCGTCATTTTCTATCACCTCATCATTTTGCCCTTTAGCCACGCCAGCTGTATTTGATGGATCTTGTGACATGTTTCATTCAAGTACTGTAAGGCTGTAAACTGTAAATGAAGACACGTTTGTAACAAGTGATATGGTTTTCTCTGAAAGCCAAACTAAATCAATGGAATACGTTAAACTATACACCATTCAATGCACAAGAATGTGGGGATTCTAACCATACAAAAATAATTGGCAAATATTGTTAAATGATATTTTCCAGGCAAATTTATTGCTTAAAAGAGTGTACTACCCTCAAGCTATTTCGTACCCTTGTGTTTTGAGGTACCAAGTATCAGCAGGAAGTGCAGATCCTATAAGCTTCCAAAGAGAGTCTAGGATTTGTTCAAATTCCTCCTCCCCTTAAAACTATACGCTGTCCAAAATTGGCAAAAAAACATTTCTGCCCCCCACCATTGTATTTGGCTATAAAAGACGGACGAGGACATACAAAGATTTTGGGACACACTTTGCTAGTGTCAAGTCTGCCCTGGCCATGGCCCATGTGCAAATTTGTGAGCCATTCGATTCGTTCAAAGGGAGTTCAAAGGGTACAAAATAGCTTTTTCGTACTTGTACCTCATGGATCTGTGAGTCCCGAGAAAACAGGATTTTAGCCTTGGCACTTGCAATGACAATGGCACTGACAATTCTCAAATATTCTTAAGAACTCCTGAGAATATTTTTAGTTTCTTTAGAATTTTAGTTATAAGAAAAATCACAATATCAGGAAAATATAAGGCACAGCATAATCCGTGTCAAGCCATTTAGGCTTAAAAAGCAATTTACTCGTTTAAACAAAGACAACAAAGGGATTGATGCATAAAGTGTGGTTTCATATTTGTTTGTTTAATAGGTTAAAAACTAGGATTAACATTTAAAACAAAACATCGGAAAACTTTGTGTGAAAAATTGTAGTAGATTCTTTCTTTTAATCAAGATTTCTGCCGTTTCAAAATTTCTGTTACTTCCAGAGATGGTATATTTGTGTTTCCCAAAGGTTGGGCTTTTGAGATTTGAGGAAATCCAAAAATCAACATTTTTGGCCTCAAACTTTTACCGTAACCTTAAAGAGACACAATCGCAAATTTCTGATGTCGGAAAATCTCAACGAGATTCTTCATGCATAAAGAAGAGACCTTGCACATTCTGAAAATGTGTTTAGTAGTTTCGTATGACGTTTAGAAGTATCATAAAACAGTAAAACGAAAGGAGAAACAACGTATTTGTACCCACACTTTTCTGCGGCACGTGCGCATTAACAATGGAATGACAATAGACAAATTCTCGCTTTGCAAGTTTCTTTTCATATATCTCGGTCAATTAAATTTTCGGTTTTGTGTATTATATATATTTTCAGAATGTACAAAGTCTCTACTTTATGTATGAGGAATCTCGTTTAGATTTTCAGACACAAAAAAATTGCGATTGTGTCTCTTTAAAGCAAAAAATTTCGGACGAAGCACCTTTGAACAAATTATTTTTTGGACATTTTTTCACGGAATTTAAACATTTTGACAGAAATTTTGGATGAATAAAGACCATATATGTTTACTAGTATATTTTTTATTGTGTCGTACTAAAAATTTCATACAGTACATTAATACATTGCGCTTCACTTTGGGGTTGCTTGGTCAGAAATTCCCACAAATGATTATTAGGATGACGAGAATGATGTCTAAGATGGATTTAGTTTAAGAAAATATAATATTTTTCACTAATCAACACTCTCATGACACTTCTTTTCAATGCAAAGAATTTTATGAGCCAGACATTACATTTTCAAACAGTGGAACAGTGACTGCTTCTGCTGTTATTTTTCAACATACTGTAAAAAAATTTGGACATTAAAGGGGCTCTGTCGCCAAAATGTAAACAAAACAATGATTTTTGCAGTTTTTGAAAGGTGATATCACACAGGATTTTCATATTTTTTTCAAAATGAAAGTTGCTGTTTGGACAGTAATCATTGTACTTTGCTAAGGAACAAACCAAACATTCATATCTTCAACGATTGCTCGGATATAAGTGAATTATTAACGATCACTTTTTGATGGCTTGGGTGAAGCCACCAAACAAACAGCAGAGAACAATGGATGAACACCGCGACATAACACGTATAAACTATACATCATTCGATTCGTCATTAAATAGGGAGTATTTACGAGCCAAAAAGAATACAAATATCCGAAAATTGGGCGTTATACATACGAAAACGTGAAAATCGGACCTTCCCCCCTTCTAGAACCTCCCTGTCCCCCAGATATGTTTCATTTAAATCTCAATGAGACTTTTGCGTTCTCGACACATTAATCTGGCAAATAGTGTCTCAAATTTCTTTTGCATGCCTTAGCTTCAGAATAATTAATAAAACAATTTTGCCCCTCACTCCCTGGCCTCGTTTTGAGATTCATTCAAATGTTAAATTTGGACCATGCAATTTTTCTCAAAAGTGAGACAGACTTTGGTCCCCCTATGCCTTTTCTCTCTGTCTGCCAAATTTCAGCCAATTATATCAAGCCGTTGGGTACAGGGAGTTGTATGAATACCCATTGGTTGCTGAAAAATTGATTTTGAGAAAAGCGCTGAAACAGTTTCTTAGCGTACAGTTCCACTGTTGAAAATGATTAACTTCAATCTGGCCACAAGAGTAAACAGAGCAAACCCGTATGTATTTAGTGCAGAGTTTACAATGACATAATTGGTATTATAACCGCAAAATCCATTCAACAGGAAATCAAAGACACTTGAAACCTTTAACCTTCAGTTCTCAAATAATCCTCCTCATGTAAACAGCATTTTCCTAGCAGAAAATACCTTGCTTTAAATTGCTTATAATTCGCTGAAAAATAAAGTAAAATTCCTTGAAATTGTTAGAAATTGTAGGTAGATGTGTGTGCTATCCAATGATCTAAAAATCCAAAAATTGATCAGAAAAAACTTTTTATCGGAAATGTCCAAAATTATCAAAACGTTAGAAACTTTTGGCTTTTAATAAAAGCTACCCATATACAGTACCTCAGTGTAATTGCAGAATTAGGGCACTCTTGGGACACCTGCTGGTCCATTATGATGGAAATTCTGCTCGGCAACCCGTTGGCAAAAGTCCCAATCATGGATAAAACCTACAGTTTCTAACTTTTCAACCAAAACTTGGAAAAATATGGAATTGCATCATCATTTGAAAAAAGAATGTGTTCTCTTTTGACATATAAAATGTGTACAAAAGATTTTCAATAGGTCAGCTGATTTCACACTAAAGTGGTTTTTGGACATTGCTTTCAAATTGCCATGAAAGTAATTGATTTTAAATTTGGCCTTCTGATCACATAATACAAATGTAACAAATTACTTGAAAATGCAAAGGAACGGGTGTATTTAATGGACAAAGAATGATCTTTAGATAAATTTATCCTCAATGGTTAGGTCATATGCACATTTTGCTTTCTTGCCTGACAATTCTCAAATACTCTTAAGAACTCCTGAGAATATTTCTAGTTTCTTAAGAATTCCAGTTATAAGAAAAATTACAATATTTCATACCAAGAATTTTCATAAAAATGCAAGGAATTCTTGAAAGTTCTAAAAAATTTGTGAGAATGCATGCAAATTCTTGCCGAGGAAATGAGCATGGTTAAAAACTGGCCTGGGCCAAGTTATAAATATACATATTGTATTTCATACTTTGACACATCCAGTTTCACTGTGTAGCTCAGTGGCGGAAATTATGGGGGGGTTGGAGTGGCAACTGCCCCCCCCCAATTCGACATGACTCTGAAATTTTCCGTAAAGATCGAAAACGTACGTGGAATCGAAAATGCAGCAAAGGAACGAGTCAACATCAAGAAGTAGACGAGTTTTTATCTGCAAAGAGCAAAAAAATTCAAGCTCAAAAGCATATTCTAAAGTTCTTATTCACTTTCATTTATTTCAAAAGCGAGAAGAAAGTTGTTGGGTATAGGTCCGAGAGTAGCAATATTTCCGAGTGATGTTGGAACGTGGGAGGGACATTCCAAGCCAATGCAAAGGTTAGAGTTCTCAAAATTTTCCTGGACAAAAACTTCAGATAAACTATCAGTGAATTTTCAAAGTTTCCATGTTGAGGAAAGGCAAAAATTGGATTGCAAAAAAAGCGTTCTAAGACAGAGTAGGGGTTCTTCGTGCAAACTTTTTTTTGAGAAGTGGCTATTCATGTCGTCAAATATGTCAGATTTGGCACTGGCAAACGAGGGATCCAAGAGATCTCCTGAGCCAAAATCAATTATTTTTATTCAAAGACATTCCTGGGGGATGCTACTCCATTAAAAAATGTTACAAAATTGTCAAAATCCCAATCCAGGACTGGCAAACATAGGATCGTGAAAGGCATTCTAAGCAAAAGTAGAGGGCGTGTCCTCAAAAATTTTCCTCGAAGCTTCGCCTAGCTGTTGGGCCTACTTTCAGAAAACATTCTTGCCTCATTCTATAAACTGCTGAATATAAATAGTTTTGAAATCTGATATACATACTCTTAGCACATTTAAGGAAACAAAAGCATTTCCTAAACTCGGAAAGTTGACGGTGCTTGCCCCTCCACTCAAAAAGCTGAATTTCCACCACTGGTGTAGCTCATAAACAATGGGTGCATTGGCATTTTCTTTAGCCTTATTCACAGCAGCCATTGAATAAGCTGTGTCCATTCCCTTAAAAGTACACAAATTTGTTACTTAAATCATCTTTGATTCAGCTTTACCCATAACAGAGAATTAACAATTATTTTTGAGCCAGGACAGGGTGCAAAATTTGTGTATATCCAAATTTTCACACCCTATGAGATCTCAGGTGAGACAATTGTGGTGTGCCATATTGAAAAGAAATTCTCATTTTGAAATCTTGTAATTTTCAGACTGAATATACTTGTTGTCCAAAATGTGAACCAACTACATAAAACATGACATATGCATGTGCAAATTAAAGTTGAAAGAATGCAGTACAACAGTTTTTTACTCCCCCTATGGCTTGAGAGCCCTACAATATCTCATCTGCCTGTAAGAACCAGCCAGTTCAGCTCTTATACAAACAAGAAATTCTGATGAAGAGAAAAAATGTTACACATTGCTTTGTTGTGTATGACTGAACTGAAACTGCAGGCAAATTCAGCTTCTATAATTCCACAAACAATGAATGGTGGGTGCTGTGGTCTGAGCACTGCTTGCCATGGTAACAATAGTAACAAGACAAGTTTTACCTATTATTTGTAAATCGAAGCCAATCATTATTATGGTCAATACATAGAGTTAAATTGGGTTCACTTATCAGCATCTAGACCAGCATAGGTTCCAAATCTTTGATTTATCTCATTTGATAAAAATTGTCAACAAAGAACTGAGATTAGTAAAGAAGTGGCTTGATGCTAATAAATTATCATTAAACATTGATAAGACAAATTATATGATTTTTCATTCTTCATCTTTCAAAGTTCCCTCTGATTCTGATGTCAAAATAGGCAAGAAACATATTAAAAGAGTTAAGTTTGTTAAGTTCTTAGGTCTCCTCCTGGATGAGCATCTTAGCTGGAAATACCATCTCAGTGAACTCTCTAAGAAATTAGCTAGAACATGTGGAATGTTTTTCAAAATTAGGAACTTACTTCCATTAGATGTTTTACTTTGCTTGTACAATGCTTTGTTTCTGTCCTTCTTACAATATGGTCTTATTGTTTGGGGTCAAACTTATGCGTCATACATTGATCCAATTTTCAAATTACAGAAAAAAGCAGTCAGAGCTATCTCATTTCAGCCTCGCATGTCTCCTTCTCTTCCAATCTTCAATCATTTTAAACTTCTGAAACTTTCTGAGATGTTTGAACTCCGACTCTTAACTTTTGTTTTTGATTCAGTTAATAAAACCTCACCTAGTTGCTTTCATGACTTTTTCTTATTTAGTTCATCTGTTCATCAATATTCCACAAGACAGGCCAGTCAAGGTGATTTATTTATGTCTCGGAAAAACAGTCTTCAATATGGTCTAAAGTAAATTCGATATCTTGGTGCTAAACTTTGGAATACATTACCAGTGGAACTCCGAAATGCTTCATCAAAAATATCGTTCAAAACAAAACTAAAAATTTTCTTATTGAAAAATGTCAACCGATGAATCTACACTGCCACAATTTCTGTTAACCTATGAAAAGAAAATGCATAATTATTTAAATTCGCCTAAATACACCTGATATTATCTTAGGATAGGGGGGGGGGCTCTCTCCTCGATTAGTTTACCTATTGAGAGAGCTCCTCCTTTAAAGAACGCCGGTCAACCAGCATCCTTTGCGCGCGTCGCATTTTGCCTTTCGACTGTGGCGGTCATTTTCGTATGACATCGTACGACCGCAAAGGATGCTGGTTGACCGGCGTTCTTTAAGTAATTCCCTGTATGCAATTTATTTAGTTCTTCCTTGTATTTTTATATTGTATTAAGTTTTGGTATTACTGTATTAATTTTTGTAACTTATCTTTTATCTTTGTAGTTTAGTCATGTGTTTTTATAGTTAGTAGTTAGGACTATAAATTGTATATTGTGGAATTTAAAATATATGAACTGAATGTATGTATGTATGTAAAATTTTGCCATACAAAGTAAAAATTGAAAATGTAATAAAGGAAAGAAAGGCTATTTACATGTATAAAATGTATGTATGTAAAATTTTGCCATACAAAGTAAAAATTGAAAATGTAATAAAGGAAAGAAAGGCTATTTACATGTATAAAATGGTAATAAAAACTAAAGATCTAGTATAAAAATACCCCTAGTTTAAAATGGCAGGGATAGCATTAAAAGGTCAGTGCAACCTTGTTTCCATAATGGTCCCTCCAGGGGTATTATAGAAAAGAAAAGTTTTCATGAAAAAAAGAGACGTTCATAAGAAAGTGTAACAGCCTGTTGGGCTTGTTATTTACGCAGTTTTTAGAAATTTAATAATATATATAGGGACTGTTTTCTTGATTTTGGAGGTCTTTAAAGAAATTGTCCTTTATCTTATGTTTGAAACTGTTAACGTTTTTAGCAGACTTTAGGTCAGAGTGTAGATTGTTCCAGATCTTAGGTCCTAGGTAAGATAGACCACTTTGCCCTATGTTGCTCTTTCGGAATGGTTGATTTAATTTGTTTTTAGACCTTCGAGTAATCCGACTCTGGCCAGCTGGTAAGAACATCTCCGACATATAGGATGGGGCTGAATTATCGAAAAATTTGTAAACGTTTGTAGCAGTACATTGTTTAAACCTCTCTTTAGTAGGGAGCCAATTTATATTTTTAAATTCTCTGATTCCTATGTGTGCTCTGTTAAACTGTTGAACTGAACTGAAAATCTTTAAAAAGGCTGGTGTAAAATTCAATTACTTATTGATTTATTTAAAGGCATTGAGTCATGGTAAATAGCGATTCTCCGCTGGGGGTCTGTCTGCTTTCATGATGATCAATTTGTTTTCATGTGATCAGAGATGAACTTCACAAATACGGGGCTACATCGGATCCTGCTGACTGTCCCGCCTGGCGTCTCGTGGCGCGTGGCCTATGTTTCGCATTTTTAAGCCCAACTCTTTTTGTTAATCCCCACAAAACTCGTTATTCAATTGAATCCCTTGGCCCTTAGCACATTGCTGTCCTTTTATTGAGATAATCCTTTAAATTTTCATGCGAGCGCTTTGTTTCAAGTCTCTTTTGGTTACTATCGATATAAATTATATTCCTAGCCTCACTTTATCAGTTGTCTTGTAACGCCATAAGAGACAGTCGTCAGATCCTTTTGTTTTCTTTGCTATGTGAAATTACACCTTGTTGACTTCAAGGGGAAACCCCGATAATAAAGCTTTAAGAACATATTCAGGTGAGAATATCATGTGTGCAGTTTGAATTACAGCCAATCAGATTGGCGTACACTATCATCATGACTCAGCGATTTCGCAAATTGGGTATATGCGGTCTATTTACCATGACTCAATGCCTTTAAAAGAAACTTCAGCTATTTCTCTGTAATTCTACCGTTGGACTTTTCTGAAATCTTCAATATTTTCAGAATTAGAGCGTTTTTCTTCTTTTTCAAGAATTCAAGAAAAATTTTCAAAAGAACTTAAAACCATTATAATTTCTAAACTGTTTGCAGCAACTTGTAATAATTTTAAAGAATCCATAGTTTATGGATGTCTACAATGTGGTATCAAGCAAAAATCTGTCACTTTTCTGGTTTATGATTTTGAAATTTGATGACGTCACACCTTCAAATGATTTAACCCTATCTGACCTGGGTGTTTTGAAACACTCAATGCCTGCCCCCCCTGTTTATCTCTGTTGTCATAAGAGATATGGCAGCCAAACTTGGCGCAAAAAGGTAGTTCATCATATAAACAATGAAAATTTGAAATCATAATCCAATTAGCGACGTTGTTGTTGTTGCTAGAGCATGATGATCATTATGATGTCATATGACGTCATATAAATGAAAGCTTTGTAAAAGATCATGAAACTTTATTTTTCATAAAGAAATGAAAGACATAGATCAAAATATATATAAATTCTTAATTTAGACTTAATTGGACCAATTAAACATGATTAAGAGAGATACAAAGTATGTTTTTCACAGAGTGCAGCAAGAAAAATTGATAACCATGGAAACAAGGCTAAAAATAGAATGTCCAAATTGTTGCAATTTTATTGCTCAATGATACAAAGTTAAACTTACGAAGTATCAGAGGCCTGCTGCATGTGTGGAAAACGGTGTAAACAAAAATGTACTAGGGGGGGTGGAATCGGCCCCCCCCCCCAGGTCAGACCTGGGCAATTTTTGTGATCAAGGATCCTAGAATTTCCTTGCTTTTCCTTGAGAAAACCTTGATCTGATCAAGGAATCCCCAGGAATCTTGAACAGGTATATCTGAACTGACAAAAAACCTTGAAATTAGTAGATCAAGGTCCTTGAGAATACCTTGAGCTGAGTTATAATTTCAAGGTTTATTTCCAAACCTTGAGAAAATCGTACACACCCGAGGACCTTGAAAAACCTTGAAGTGTCCCCAGGTTCCTAGAATTTCCTTGATCAATCACACGAGCTCAAGGTCCATGATAAATCCTTGAGTTTTTCCAAGTCACATGGCAGCGATTCACATTTGTGATTGGGCAATACTTTCGCGCCTTGGCGACTCTTGGATGGCGTGAGTATTTCAATGTGAGACGGACAGAATTTTCTAAAGACGGAGAGGCCTAACTCTTTCCGTTGCTGTTATGGCTGGCAGTTGTTACATTTAATTTTCCGATGGAGAAAGTCAATTGTATAACTTGTTACAAAGATTTGCAAGAATTTGATGGAAGAAAATATTGGTTAACAATTGAAAGGTTTGTTTGTGTTTGTGTTGGTGTTGAACTTGCCAAGAAAGACAAAATGAGACTAAAGACTTGCCACGGCATCAAAAAGTTTTGATTTGAAAAACTGTATGAGTTTTGAGAAACTTGAAGCGAGGAAACATCGTTATCTATCTTGGGCTTTAAAAAGAAGATGCCGTGCTTCTAATGTTTGCATTCTTTTTGTTGCATCTATTTTTCATATGATGCTCTTCATCAGAAAGGTAGACGAAAAAACATCCGCAAAATCCGTCTTCTTGTCTACAAAATAGGTAGCCTCTTGTATATTTCATTAATTTTGACTTATTTCCTGTACTATATATTCAGCTAAGGGGTGATGCACAATTTAACAGATATTTTGAAAGAACATTGAATTGATAGCAGGGTCAATTTCTTAGTTTCTAACGAAAAATACGTATGAGGACAGTTTGAGGATGCTACAAGGATGTAACGATTTTGAATCAGATTGCATGAAAAGTCTGGTTAATCCGGTTCCAACCGGTACACCCCTAGGTTCAACCTAGGTTAAACCTAGGTTTTGACATGTAGAAGGAGAGGCTTAATAACCTAGGTTAACCTTGAGAAAACCTAGGTCTTCCGTCACGTGATCCTATTCGATTATCCCGAGATAACCTAGGTTAGACCTAGGTATACCTAGGTCGATGAATCGGTTGAGAACATCCATATATGGCATCCTTGAGCATATCTAGGTTTTCCTTGAGCTTTCCTATCTTCCGATACAGCTACGTTGTTCCAATTTGAAACCTAGGATTACCTAGGTCTGCCCAAGGATTGCCTCAAGGAAAACCTAGGTTCAAACCTAGGTAATCCATGAGCAATGCACCTAGGTTGACCTAGGTAAATCCTAGGTTATCCTTGAGCAAATTTTGGCCGGGGATAGGGTTAAAATGTAACATACGCTGAAATTTCGAAAAATATTGAAAATTTCTGAAAAGTCCAACGGTAGAATTAAAGATAAGTAACTAAAGTTTGTTTCAAGCCACTCAGTTAGAAGAAATAGATCACAGAATTTTACACCCACCCATCGGCATAGGGGAAGATAAAATTTGGGGGGGCTGCCTGATAAAAAATCCATTGTTTACCAAAATTTTGCCCGACTTAAGGCGGATTTCTGCCCGATTATGGCTGATTTTTGCAAAAATTTTTATCTGGACCCCTGTTCAGGCAGGTCAGGAGGGGTTTTCTTTGCAAACAGGATCATGGTCCCGATGTAGGGTAATTCTACACCGAAGGGGGACAAAAAAGATAACTTTTTAACCATGTACTCTTAGATTTTGCTAATTTTAGGTTTATTCATTTAAGCATGATGATAATAGTAACATATCCAAATTTCAGCTCAGTACCATTCTTCATTCTGGAAATATCTTATTTCAAAGTTTTGACATTTTAGGCCTAATTTGTCATTGGCCGCTATTTTGAATTTACACTTTTAGTGAAATTAGCTATCTTTTGATCACCTTTTCAGAATTTTAGCATCCAAATGTAGTTTTTATATGAATTTGGGGTGGAGAGCCCAAAAATAACCTCAAAATTATGATACCACCAACAGAAATCCTCATAAATGCACTATTAAGTTTGATTTAACAATGTTCCTTTGTTCATACTTAACTAATTTTTGCAATGTTGCTTGACTTTGACAAAACTGATATTTTGCAGGCAAAAAGTAGTCACATGCACCTACTTTCATGGGAAAAATCTTTTCAGACAAACCTACCATCAAAGAGTTATCCATGTTCAATCATTTGCCTTATGTTTGTATCAGTAGTGAACCACCTTAACAAATCGTTTTTTGTGTTTTAAGGTGGCTCACTACTGAAATTTTCAAAATCATGAAACAGCGATAAGGTGGCTTACTACCAAGTAAAAATATGTTAAAACGCACAAAAAGCGATTGGTTAAGGTGGTTCAATACTGATAAAACTTTCACATTAATACACAGTTTAGGTGTCCCGTCGCTCATGGTTTGCAAACAATGGGTAAAAGAGTTGCAAACCTGCTACGGTTCCTGCAACTTGCATTACACTTCTGTAACTTTCTTTCTAAATGCAACATTATGGTACCAAGATGCTACCAAATACTTTACAAACGTAGATGCTGTTGTTGTGCATAATACAAATATAAGGACAAACAATTGAACATGGATAACTCTTTGATGGTAGGTTTGTCTGAAAAGATTTTTCCCATGAAAGTAGGTGCATATGGCTACTGTTTGCCTGCAAAATATCAGTTTTGTCAAAGTCAAGCAACATTGCAAAAGATTAGTCAAGTATGAACAAAGGAACATTGTTAAATCAAACTTAATAGTGCATTTATCAGGATTTCTGTTGGTTGTATCATAGTTTTGAGGTTATTTCTGGGCTCTCCACCCCAAATTTATGTAAAAACCACATTTGGATCATAAAACTCTGAAAAGGTGATCAAAAGATAGCTAATTTCACTAAAAGTGTAAATTCAAAATGGCAGCCAATGACAAATTAGGCCTAAAAATGTCAAAACTTTGAAATACGATATTTCCAGAATGAAGAATGGTACTGAGCTGAAATTTGGATATATTAATATTATCATCATGCTTAAATGAATAAACCTAAAATCAGCGAAATCTAAGAGTACATGGTTAACAGGCTGTCCCTCATTGACGTGGATTTACCCTGTACAGAATAAAATAGCTGCACTAACCAGGGGCGGCTGGGAGGTAAATTAAGTTACTAATACTTTCGAACAAAATGAGCGAAAAATAGGGGGTCCGGGGACTCTCACCTGGAAAAAAGTTCTGGGCCATGCCCCTTAGATTGGCAAAAACGCCCACTTAGGTGAAAAGGGTATAGTTAAATCTTCATTACCGTTCCATAATTCCCACAGTTTTGATCACTATAAACCTTGCAGAAAGTTTTAACATTGAACAAGAATATGCAGCTTTCACAAAATATCGGGAAGGATTTTTTAAAACAAGAAATAACAAGAGGTGTTTCTACCAGTTGAACCAAACCCAGTGGGTCTTACATAATAAACCCATTTCATCTGCAATGAAAAATTCATCTGGAATCAAGAGGCATTTCAGATCAATCAAGTTCATAAAGTTAATTGTTCACATGGTTGTTCATTAACTCTGCATTCGTCTGGGAGGTGCGGCTTTCTCTAGGACGGTTAGTTTAGCCTTCGAGGCCACCTGCCGCTTGGTGATAGCTCCACTATTAATTTCCAAATTGTAATAGCACGGCCGCCTTCTGTGTCTGTAGGGCACCTTGTTATGGCGTGGCTGTCGTGTGTTTAGACTTTGATTGGAATCTTCAACATAAAATCCCTGTAAAATTTACTAAGGCAAGAGAGCAAACTAATCAAAATAATGATGATGGTGGTGAAATTTGAAATTAGTTTCTCCAAGAAAGTTCCAAGTTTCCTAGACTGGCCATATTTTGCTATTAAACGAATCCTCGTTTCGAAAATACATTTGAACCTTTAATGTTTTCACTTAAATTAAAATACAAGCAAGAAATCGTACCTTTGAGAATCGAGAGATCTCCCATGACAAGACAAGGGTAACAAAAATATGCATTTCTCCCGGTATCCTACACCACTCCTTACTACAGAGCATACAGGGCAGAGGTTTGATGTTTTATGGGAACAGGAGGACATGGTTGCCCGGGTCGTCCATCATCTTTGAGACGAAGAGACGCTGTTCATGACATAATTTTCCTTGTGCAATGAAAGGCAGAAGGATTTTGAAACACCCCATCTAACTCCACCTGATGCGACTTGATTCAACTCTGCGATTTGGGTCGGTTTGTTCATGCGGTACGTTGAAACGGCAGTGCTGATCCTATGCTACTAACTTTCAAGAATTAATAGCACGGCGTCATCATTTGCATATTTCACAAAAGGCAATGCATCACGAACAAAGGGAAGTATGACGCAAGTTTCAATTGCTCCTCTGCATTCACTATTAAAACTGGCCGAGTAATAGCGTGGCCATGAATTGAGGAGGGCTAACATTTCAATGGGAAAGGAATGCGGGCGGCTCCTCTTCCAGGATTAGACTACAGAAAAGAATGGAAAGGGTCACGCAAATTATTGTTTTTGATATTGCAGCAACCAAGAAATGCAAATAGGGTCTCACATTATGATGGATCACCGAGTCGGTTTCAAAATTTTTGAATTCTCATTTTGTGATTTATTTTATACAATTATTGTTTACAATTACTTTGGAAAAAAACTGCTAATAAAGTATTAGCATTATTAGCACTGCCCGCCGCCACTGGCACTAACTATATGATGGGGATGTGTGAAGAATTCCAGCGCATGTGCAATGGGAAGTGGTTGGTTGAGAAGTAGTAATGTGCTCGTCCTTCGCACATATAAAATGAAGCGCCGGCCGGTCGGGTGAAAGTGACTCCGCCTGTCCTCCAGGGCGGTAGGAAGCAGCTTCGGATTAGGGGGGCAATTGTTCTCAAAACAATAGAGAACAATACATCTAGTTAATGCGTGTGACGTAGCACCATTGTTTCAAGAAATTATTGGGGGCTTGAGCCCCCCTGCCCCCCCCCCCGCTTCCTACGAGCCTGCTGTCGACATGTCCTCACTTCACTTCAGCTCAGCTCAGCTCAGTCACACAGACAAAGTACATTTCTGTCAAAAGTAATATTGCGTTTTTTAAGAAGAAAAACATCTCAAAGTTTCTAAATTATTATGATTTAAAGGATGATTTTCGTTTTTACCTTTTGATTACGCTCGTCTTTCGCAAAGATACATTTTGTGACTGCTGTGTGCCGTCTTCTTTGGGTTTAGGCCAAATCTATGGTTTAGGCCATGCGCATTCAATATTGTTGTTGCTGCTGCTGTTTGCTCCTCCAACACTACCCTTGTGCAATAGACTTATAGATTATTACAGTTCGCTCGCTATTGAGTAGAATTACTAATTGAATTGAATGGAATCGCTCTCTCAAACAGGGACTCATAATCAAACCATAGTTAATATGATCAAACTAACTCAAAATCAGGACAAAATCTCGTTTTCACGTCAAGTTCCTGACGTTACAATCAGATTGCAGCAGTCGGGGCTGCTCGGCTGTGATTGGCTCATTTAAATTTCCCGCGTAATTTTTTTAGTTTTCGGTAAACTTTTCGGTAGTTTTCGGAATTGTCGGTGCCCTTGGTCGCCCTGTCAAGAAGGCAGCGCTTCGGGTTGCTTTTTGCCAAAATGGAGGTTGTTATCATCGCAGCTACGGACAGAATAAAGATGATCTCAAAAGGCACTGTACGAAAGAGTTTTGAAGGGAAAGGATGCATTTGTCTGTTTGCCAACTTGCTGTAGGAAAGAAGACCCCGGAAGACTTACTGTTTGGTGAATTTAAATCGTGAAACACAGGATTCCTTTTTGGCCTGAGCAAAACAAAAAAGGAGCTTGGGGGCTTGAGGTAAGCACTTCGACCCGGCAAAAAGTTAAGAGAAAACTCACATTCGATGTGAAAAAGATACCCGAAATTTCTTGAAACATTCCTCTATAAACAGCAGAAGTATTCGTATTTGATATTCTGTGCAAATTATAGTAAATTTGCCAAAGAGGCTTGAACCTTGAAAACGTTTATTCATTCTTGCTAAGTGCCAATCAATTTTTCTTTCCTCCTGAAGTTTAAAATCACAGACTACATAGTAGGGGAAAATACTAGGAATCCGTGACCAATTTCAGCAGACCTTGTTTTGAAGGTGTTTTCAATATCAGAAAAATGTGCTGAACAAAATGGGCTTGGGGGACCCTCTCAAAAATTTGAGCGTTTTTGGCCAGTGGGTAATGTCTGAAATGGGCCTAATTTTCTCAAAAAGTCAGCATAATACTTGACTCTATGCTGTATAAGAGCACAAAATTGATATGAAATGGACCAATCCAAGGGACTACACCTATAAGATATCATCCCTTGGCAAAAATACCCTTTTATGGCATTTTTGACACAAATGACACGGGGGTGTTGTACCGCAACATCCACTTTTTCAATTATCATTGTCATTCTGCACTAACCTATACTATGGCAATTAGATACCCTCACATCAGAATACTGAATAACCGCTACTTTATTGATGTCATCCCTGCAACGACAAGATGATATCCCTGTACGGCACTGCTTGTTATCCCTGAAAATAACTGAATAGCCTCACCCTTACTGATGTGATCCCTCAAACGACATCATGTAAGCCCTATAATTTACTGAATAACCTCAAATTTACTGATGCAATCCCTCCAATGACACTATGTTCCCCTCTCATTTACTGTATGTTAATAATAATATAATAATAATAATAATAATAATAATAATGGATATTAACAGGTCCACATGACATGGCTATTCTCTGTTAAATGCTACCTAGAATATTGTCTTTAATTGAAAGTAATGACTGTCCTGAATAAATTAGGGTTGTCCATAATACATTAAAATATACTCTTACACTAACTTATTACATTGTGCCTCATTAAAAGCTTATGTAAAACTTATGTAACAATTTTATTTTTTAAAAAGTCTTTAGATAATGTTAGGACTATATTATAGATACGACAGTTTCTTATATGTTTGGGCAAAGAATTAAACAGTTTTGCTGCACTATCCTGGAAAGTTCCAGCTTCCCTTGGGATCACAAGTGATCTTGCACTGCTTGACCGAAGCTAGACTTTTTTTCTTCAAGTGTCAAGTATGTTGGCCAGGACTCATAGTTCATCGCCTTGAGTGTCGTTTTTAAAAGGTTGAGTTCCCTTCTTTCCTTTATGGGTAGCCATCCCAATTTCAAAATCTTTTTTGAATCCCTTACATAATTACCAGTTACAAAAGATGCTGCAGCGAATTGTACTTTCTGCAAGCGTTTATGCTGTGCAACAGTAAGAGGAGAATAGACTTGATCTCCATAGTCAATCTTTGAAAGAATGAGCGACTCTGCAAGCTGCTTTCGTAGATTGAAGAGTGTCATTTTCTTCAATTTTTTTAGAATAGCTAGCGTACCGTAGCAAGAGCCCAGGGCATCTTTTAACATTGTAACTAGTGGGCCATTGGCCCAGTAGGCCCCCTCCCTTGCCCAGTAGTGAAGCAAAAATCCCCACTTTTGGCCCACTTGTTTGGGCCCTATTTGTTAACTTTGCTTCATTGTTTTATCCTGTTATTGTCAAGCACCAAACAGTTCTTTCAGTGAAATCGAGAGATATAGACACTTAGCCTTATATAAACCTTTCTCTTTGAACATATAGACTTTACTGTTACAATTTACACAGGGGTCGTGCATGGGCTTACCATTGTCCAACATGGACAGAAGGTGTTGTGGCGCAGTGGTGCCTGCAATCCTCTGGCTTTGCGACCAGAGCAATCCGGTGGACAGGGTTCGAGCCCAGGTAGAGTCCACCGCTTAAGTGTCATGACCAAGGGTCACGGATTCGATTAAGTCTCCTCTACTTCTGCATTCCCAGCGCTTGGTGCTAAAATATTCACATTCACTGAACTCAATTATATGCAGTTCTAAATGACAAAATGGGCAGTTTTTAAACAGAGGCCAACAAAATGTGGGAACAGGGGAACGCCTAGCCTGCGTGCAGACTCTTGGACAGGACAGGACAGGAACGAGAGAGAAAAGTAGAGTCTGTGCAACTGAGCCATTTTTCTTGTTCACGGGTTCCTGGGACACAAGGAACCAAATTTGATTGGTTTAGGGAACTCAATCGTCTTTGTTAGTTTCTATAGTGGCATTTTCAAAGCAAAAAACGTGGTATATCTGAAATCAGGAAACGCTTGACAAAGCATTGAAATTATTAGTGCAATGATTCTACAGACGAGATTAAAAGCAGTCTTTCCCCTATTGTTCTGACATTGGTTACTGCTGTATTTAAGCTGGAGCTAAGTTAATGCATCATTTAGTCTCTATGACCCTTATTTCTTTTGATGAAGCAAATTAGCACAAACTTCTGGAATATACCATAAAGATCTTTATCTATTTCATTTCATTCATCGAAGAAGACAGTAGTTGAAAAAAATGCTGATGTCATTGAACAAGAAAAGTGGCTCAGTTGCGTAGACTCTACTTTTTTCCCTCTTTTCAATTTTTCTGACTGAGTCTGCACGCAGGCTAGCGAACGCCATTCCCAGGAAACTTTCGAAAGATTTTTAGGCTGCAGGAAATGTTTGAAAAGGTGAATTCTGCAAGCCGTCCAACACGGTAGAACCGGAACCTGTCATAATCGTTATCTAGGAGACAATATTGATGCCTGCAGGCTTGTATCAAGAATTTGTAAAAAGAGTGGTTATAGGTAGTAGTAGATATCGTCCAGGTCAAACCTATCATTGAGCTGTTCAGTTGCTTGTTGTGCCTAGGTAGTGCTTTTAGTTTCAAGGAAGGAAGAAAGTGGCAACCACATTGCATTTTCGTTGCTCAATTTCATGACAAAAGTCATGTGCAATTTGTTCGCTTACCAACAGTTACCGTGCCTATTTTGAGCTACCTACCCAGCAATCAGTCTTAAGCTTGTATGCAATACCAGTATCTGTGCTATGTTATGTTGAGTTTAAACCTTACGTTGCTCGCTTTTGAGCGTGGTTAATTTCACCCAGTAATTTTTGAACTATATTGTACCTACAACTTGCAAAACTACGCTGTACGATTTACCAAATCAATGTAAAATCGAAAACATTTTCGCTGGAAGTTCGGACGAAATTTTTGCCGTTCCCAGGAAGAAAAAAATTTTGTCGACCCCTGTCTTAAATGTCAGTCTTAGGATACTTCACTCGAAAGCCTGCTGTCCTCAGAAAATTTCCGAAAACAATAAAACTAAATCGTTACAAAACTGATATCTATCCATAGATCTGCAATGCCTGTTTCAGAAAATTGTGTACAATGAACCAAATTTGGTTCTAAATTGTCTAAATGCTGATAATACATTGCTAACGGCATTTCACACAGTGCAGAGCCAATTCGAGAGTGGGCAAGGAACCTCTTTACCTAGATAACCCAAAGATAGCTAGCTTTGAATTTTACAGAATCTTTTGAGAAACTAGAATTGGGGCAATGGGCAATTACAAATTTCCTTTTAACCCATTTTAAGCTGATCTGAGTAACAGAAACCAAAATTTGTTTGCTCGCTTCACTCGCATGTCCACAAAGTTCTCTGTTTCCTATCGAATGCGCTTCAAATTCATTGGATGATTTGTATGAAAAAAGTTTTGGGGAAAGCCTCAAAAAAGGTTTATAAATGAAATGAAAACTTGGCGATTCCAAGTTTTCCATAGGATGACTCCTGATGGATAGCATATGGTCATGCTGTAGGCTTCATTTGTATGTTTGTACATCTCTTTTTGAACCTGGACTAGGGCCCTCATGGTTAGTTTGGCCCACTAGTCATATTTCCTTAAAAGATGCCCTGCAAGAGCCAGTAATAATCTTTATATGATTATCCCCAGTTTGATGATCATTCAAATGTACACCCAAAAGCTTGCATGTATCAGTTCTATCTAATTTTTTTCCTTTAACGTAGATTTCAGGTTTGAAATCTTCAAGGCTGTGTTTGGCAGATATCTCTCTTGTAGAAATGATCATAAGCTGTTTTCTCTGTAAATAACTTAACAGCCTCAAATTTACTGCACATGATCCCTCCAATGACATCATGTGATCCCTGTATCGCACTGGGCAACCGCTGCCTTACTGAACAGCCTCTACACTACTGCACAGACGTTCTACAGGGTGGTTCTTTGTGCGATGCGGCATGCGCAGCAAAGTTTAATAAATCCAAGTTTGTCATATGTTTGCGCTTCATTGCTATCTGGAATGGGTAAAGAACGATGCATCAAGAGTGTGAATTCAAGTTAAGGCCATTGCTATAAGGCATTGTTTTAAACCATTGCTGAAAACCAGTAGAAAATAACAAATTTTGTAAGGCAGAAACATTAGAAACATATGGATATACCTTCAAATAACATATGTGCCAATGTTATCGCGCTGATATCGAAGGAGTAATGGCCTTCAAACGGGGATGGCTTATCTTTTCACTCACATGGTATAAAGTAATAAATTTATTTATCTTTAATTATATCTGAAAGGTCTTGGCATTTTTAAATCATATCCTTAAACTAGCAATATCTCTATAAAAAATCTGCTAACCAAAGAAATTGTCTCTTTTCCAAAATGACACTGCGAAGTACAGTAAAAACAACACAATAACTCATGGCATCGCAAAACAATACAAATAGTTTTCATAAAAAACTAAAAATTTTGGCCAGTACTGGCAGTTTCCTAAAATCATCAAATTTTCAGTACTCAGAGATTCTTACGAGTTTCTCAGAGGTTCCATAACAGTCTTCAATTTTTCTACCTGTGCCCTCAAATGCGCGTACCTGGTAGGAGCTGCGTTGATTACCAGTACTGTTTTCGTGACCCAATACACAGAGTAATCCGTATATTTTCGAATTCCAACGTCTGTTAGTGTTGACCAATCAAAATCACGCTGTCTGGTCATCTCGTATAACAGTTGATCTCGTATTACATCAACACCGGAATTTGAAACCACAAGGTTATTCATACGTCATCTTGACCTTGACAGGACAGACTCTGTGTACTGGGTCACGAAAACAGTGCTGGGAATAAACACAGTCCCTACAAGGTAGGCGTCCTTGGTGCCCTCGTCAACATTTTTGAAGCCTTTCCAATGCTTGGAGCCTGCTTACACGAGCCCGGGTTAGCTCTAACCCACCGCAGAGAATCAGCCCTTTTCCAGTCAAATCTCTTCAAGCGTTTACACATACCCAGTAGCCAGGCCGGGTCAACCTGCCCAGGCAGGTAACCCTTCTTGAGAGTAGGGTTGACCCATTGAGGCGGGTTGGCTTTTTGTAGAATTTGTCCATGTGAAGGCGGGCCAGCTCAACCCGGGGTCATTTGAACACAAGGTATAAACAAAAAGCAAACAAAAAGCCAACTTGCCACGTGTCAAATAATGCAACTCATAGAGCTGCCCCAGCCGAGCTATTTACCACATCACCGAGCTGCCCCGGGCTCATATAGACAGCAGCTTTCTTCGATGAAGCGATTTGCGCTGACCCGGTGGATACTACCCTGGGTTCATGTAACCGGGGGCCTTAGTAATACCAAGATAACAGAAAGAGCTTGGTAATATGATAAAGGAGACTGAAGATAAAGTTAAACCAGAGTAAGGAATTCCCCTTAGTTTCTTAATTTTTGGCGATCTGAGAATTGAGTTCCTTAGAAGCAGTTTCTTAAAAAAAAGTACGTGAACAACGCGACAAAACACAAACACATCACAATACAAACAAAAGAAAACCTTTATCATATCTCAACACAATATCACCACAGTACTCTTATTACAACATCGCAACCTAACAAAATAACAGAACAGAACACACCAAAACACAAAAAAATTCGATACAATGCAACACTACATTGCACAACAATGTTGCACATTACCAGCACAACATCACAATATAAACACAATGGAATAGTTTTAGATCTGTTTTCTAAGGCTATATGCAGGGGTGGCGTTTCTTAAGCTTCCGTGGTATGGGGCAGTGTCATTCAGAGCCTTAAAGTACCATCCATGAATCCGAAAAAATGTCTGAAAAGGATGCAAAATAAATCCGAAAAAGAAGGAAGATGCATATCGATAAATACGGAAAGTGAAAGAAATATACCCTTGCTTTCCATGTTATCTTGATTGACTAGTTTAACCATATGGTTTAACCAGTTTTCATAATCAGTGCAAAAAACTATAAAACCAGCACAAGTTTTTCGATCGTTTCTCTGAGAATGGCACATGCACAAGTTTAGTGCCGAAACGTACTATTGCTTACGTCCTAATTGGATTGTCATTGACATGGATTTGTCTTGTATACTTAGATTGGTCGATTTCTGATCACGGGCGGTAGGAAACGCTGAATTTAGAAAAAGCGTTATGGTTGATACATCGAGTTATTCCCCCGGGGGGGGCACTTCACATATTTTGGGTACGGGGACGTGCCATCGGGAAGGGTATCGATTTTCGCGATTTTGGTATAAGGAACGGTATCGATTTTCACGATTTTGGTATAAGGAACGGTATCGATTTTCGCGATTTTGGTTTAAGGAACGATTTTGGTATACTTTTTCGGAAAATTGGTATAAGGTCGGGTATACTTTTTCGCAAAATTGGTATAAAGTCGGGTATACTTTTTCGCAAAATTGGTATAAGGAACGGGTATGTTTTTGAAGCTTCGATGGCACGTCCCCGACCGAAACCTGGTCAAGTAACCCCCCCCCCCCCGGGGTTATTCCTATCCTAATATATCATTCCATTCGTGATATATCGACCTGTTTTCCTTGTGGTGTCTACCTCTCCCTGCGAAGGCGCCATTTTAATCCGATTGACATGACCTCAAGGGCCCTGGAGTAATTATGCCACTCCAGTGTGGCAAAATGAAACGGATTGCGGTAGGGCCCTTGAAGCACGTCAATCGGAATAAAATGGCGCCTTCGCAGGAGAGGTAGACACAGAAGGAAAACAAGTCGATATATCACGAACGGAATGATATATTAGGATAAGAATAACTCGATGTATCAATCATAAAGCTTTTTCTAAATTCAGCGTTTCCTACTGCCCGTGTTCTGATATGTAATCAAGAAACCCAATGTGATATATGATATGAAATTAATAAATAAATATTTATACACTAAAATAAACCCTTCAGCATCTGATAATACATACAATCTTATAAAAAACAAAAGTAAAATCAAAGGCAATATTGTAAGTAAATTGCTTATATTGCTGTTCTTCCAGGGGGTCGTATTTTTGTTTTTTAAAGCAACCAAGCGTTGACGCATGACTATCGTTGAGGCCTATCTTTATATCAACAGACGTGTCGTTCCATAATTTTAAAGCTAAATATTTAAAGCCCATTTTCGCATGCTCTGTATTTAGTCTTGGGATCTGAAGATGTTTGCATGTGCCCTCCCAGCTATCACCGTTACTGGTTGCATGGGCACACGATATACGGTTGGCTTTCTGATATGAATATGATGCTGAGTCTTTTTATCATATCATCCTGAGTAGGGTCATCGAGAAATGAAACTATCCGTCGTAACACCCGTCATAACATGTATCTTCTTGCTGCGCTTCCCCAAACATATTCCAATACACCGTAGATGTAGTTGTACTGAAAATCATACCCATAAATCCGGAAATTATTGAATACCACTAGAAATCATAATACCCATACATCCAGATTTTATCGTACAAAAGTTTTCCTAAAAGGATGACACAGCCCCGTACTATGGAAAACTTAAGTTACCCCAAGATGTTATATCACTACATGGGCGTGACGTACATTATAAGACTAGAATGTGTATTTGCGTTCGTTCTGCTTTCTAGAAGCTTCTCAGAAGTCTTTTCCAAATGAAATTCTTCTTTCTTTGGTATCATTTTCTTGTAAAGTATAATATACGAGACTAATGCTAGGCACATCATGGAACACATCCATGAGTAAGTGTACCTTGGTCCAATGTCCACATATGATGCTGATCCAACTATTGGTGCTGAAAGCCGTCCGATGTTGGCACATGCAGATATCATGCTAACGCTGATGCCCTAATAGAAAAAACAATGCTATACATTTTTTCATAAAATCCTGTTTGACAATTCATACCTGGTGAGTCAGAAAAAACGCCCGCCGCTTGAAAGGTTACTGCTCTCTAATGTATAAGCAATGATATTCTGCAATATCTGATTGAAAAGCCAACATGCTCACTTATTTTCAGAATTTTTCTTGGCTGAAATAGGTCACTCCGTTCAGATTTTACAAGGGATCTTTTCGAGAAATTCCCTTGGAGAAACCCTGAAAGACGTGCTAAATCACGAGCAAATTTCCCTAATATTTTTACCTTACAACAATGACTTGAGCACCCTTTAGCCGATATGCTATCCTCTTGGAAGGATGAGAAAGTCTTTCCCCTGTATGAATAATTTATTCAATGGGATTCCATTCTCCCAAGAGGACAAAATTTAAAGAAAACCAAGGAAATTTGGCTTGTGGTTTTCACTCGTTTTTGCAGCTTTTCGAAAGGGGCTTTCTGCCTAAAGTCTCCCATATCCAGGGAAAGTGATGACCGATTAAAGCCCAGTAACTACATAATCTAGTTGAACATATCTGCAATAAACAACACATTTTTCAATATTATTGCGTTGATATTCAGAAAGCAGTATTTTTCAAATGCGGTGCGTTTTTTACTCACCCAGTAGCGCAACAGTCAAAGCTTTTGATGTACAGAGAGTCCATAAGTTATTTGACGTTAAAAATAAGAAGAAGAATCAAACGAACATGCTCTGTGGTACGATATCCCTATCCCGAAAATCTTAAATTGACTTAGGGCCTGTTTATATGAGGAAAAACACCTTTCCAGCCAGACCCAGGGTTGACAGGCGCAATTCAACTTTCGCATAATATCCTTTGCATTTTCATTTCGCGGTTATGTGACAAACGCAACACCACCGGAATAGTGAGATCAGAGGTGGAATCTCACCTGGGTGAGGTGAAATTTTTCCATATAAACGAAACACTACCCGTAGGTGAGGTGTATTGGCTTTCTTCGTTGATTCCTATTGGTTAATCTATCCTGATTTGACGGAATAGAGACGTTCCTCCACCTCGCCTCTCAGCCCCAAGGCTGACAGGCGAGGTAAGAAAGGTCACATAAACAGTGGATGACATTTGCCTCTCCTGTCAGCCCCTGGTCTGGCAGGTAAGGTGTTTTCCCTCATATAAACAGGCCCTTAGACACCACAATTTTGCAAATCCATTGAATAATCCTGAGCTTATGAACTTTTGAAGTTCAAGGTTGTGTGAAAGCTGAAACCAAAGGCTTTTCTAGTTCTGTTTTCCTTGTACTTAAGAGCAAAACTAAATAGCAGTTAGAAGGTTACCCCGCGTATTAGAAACTCAAAGTAACTCAAAGTAAGCATTCAAAGAAAGGTAATCGAGTATTATGCCACCCTTATAAATATTTGATCCCTATTGGCTATTGTAGTATCCTTGCAAACGGTACATCCTCGCAAGGGGTAACTACTATTGAGCTGCAGAGCTGCAAGGTGTACAAATGTTAATCAGTTGTAACAAACAGTTTTACCGGGTGAACCAAAAAGAACTTCACATGGTTTGTAAATCTGTTATGAGGAGCATACTTAAAGTATTGGGATCAATCAAAGTTTGGGTTATGCAAAAACGCTAAAGTCTTCTTTTTTACATTTCTTCCATTACTGTGAGCATTGGAAGTATAGGGAAAATTGAATTCAAAAGAATCTGCTACTTTGAATGCGCAAAAAGAGGTCAAACATCCTTGATCATGATTACAAGCAATCTTCTCATTTGAACATATTACCCTTACCACTATAGTGGTTTGGCTATCTGACACGTCCTATTTTAGTTGGGCGGGGGGGGGGGGCAAAGAAGCCCCTCCCTCTTACCAAAATATTGACTGGTTAGATAGAGCAACCAGAGTTGGTGTATTAATAGCCCCAGGCATGTACGTTATGAGGATATAAAAGTCAACCTGAAATGAACCGTCATTATTGCTTGCGTCATCATTTTTCTTTGTGTGGTCAAGAAAAGCGGCAAAATCGGCCAAAATCAGGAAAGATGCGATAAGATTTTATTTGGAGCACAATTTCCATCCAAACATGAGAATTATGATAAATTACAGCAAACAACACTACCCTGCAAAAGACATTTGCAAAATATTGCAATTTTGCTACGTTTTGCGTGAAAAATAATATTCGAGAATTGGTGATTTTGAGAGAGTCAGACCCGGAAAATTGTCTCCTTCCCCCGTATTTGTCAAAGCATTTTACGAAAATTCATGAGTCGTTGCAAAGTTAGTAGCAGGAAAAAGTAAGAAAGTTTCCTGATCATAATTTTTCTCCTGGCAGAGTTATAACAAAAGCCTACTATGGGGGGGGGGGCAAATTCCCACCCAATCAAAATAGGGATAAGAGTTATAAGTCAAACCTTTATAAAAGCAGTAACGATCTAATATTTTTGGCAGAATTACGTTTCAGCCTCGAGGGAAAAGAAATATATTTGCGTGTTGCCCAAAGTGAGAAGAATAATTTATGTTTCGCTATTTCACAGTGAAGGAATTAATTTTATCTATATCTACAATGCTCAGAAAATTAGCAGAAAAGTCACAAAGATATCTTAGTCTGTCGGCTGTCAACCAAATTTTTATTCATTCCAATACCTCAAGTATTCTCTAAATAACGAATTTTCACACATTAGAAGTTGTTTTTAGTCCATCACCACCAGGTCAGGTAACAAGGGCAGATTTTGTAATACAATAGCAACAGTTGCGTTTGATTGACACCTGAATTCAAAGCGATTAGCGATTGCAGACAAAGGAAATTCTCTCAACCAGTAATTCAAAACAAGTAACGCCGCAAAAGTTTCCCCGAAACTAGTACGGTAAAGTCTCGCCTCGTGCAAGCGAAGGGTGGTTTTTAAGAGAAGTTATGTGCATATAACGAAAGAACAAGAGTAAATCTAAAGTTCTGTCTGGCGAATTTTGTTTATTTGATTCATAAGCCGAGCAGAAGGCATTGTAATTCTCGCGTATTTAGGGCTTAAACGAAACGATTACAAAACAGCTCCTGAATCAAATAAACAAAATCCGCCAGATAGAACCTTAGATTTACCCTTCTTCTCTCGTTATAAGCACATAACTTCTCTTAAAAACCACCCTTCGCTTGCACGAGGCGAGACATTACCGTACTAGTTTCGGGGAAACTTTTGCGGCGTTGCTTGTTTTGAATTACTGGTTGAGAGAATTTCCTTTGCCTGTAGTCGCTAATCGCTTTGAATTCAGGTGTCAATCAAACGCAACTGTTGCTATTGTATTACAAAATCTGCCCTTGTTCCACAAGGTAAGTATGAAGGTTTTAGAAAGTATCTTTTGAACCTACAAAACCCAAACACGACCCCTTGGTAGAGCAGCATATTTAAATTATTTACAATTTTTTCTTTAAATTTTTTCTTTGAGATAATTTGTAAATACGCTGAAAGGTTTTTTCGTGTATAAATATTGATAAAATGAAAAATGAAAAATGTATTACCTGTTTCTTAAATCCAAGTATTTTAGTGTATAATGAAATTATCAACCCAAGGCATGTTGAGAATCCCACGGAATACACAAATACCCCAAGTAGGAACTGAGGCAGCCAAATCTGAGGAGATGTCCTACACCAACTATACTGAGATGGACAGCCGACTGTCATTTCATCTTTGTTTGTCGTGTTCATTGTGGAATTCCAGTTGATAGGCTCTACGGAGAAAATTTATACCGGGAGAGTCAGATTAATACATTCACTGTTTGAAAAATCATTCATGAATACCAGCATAGCCAATTTAAAAAATTATAACTTCATCCTCTTACTGACGCTTAAACTTCGTTTTCAAGAGTCTTTTCATAATTTCAGCTGCACTGTTTCTTTTGTAAAACGGAATAAGCCAGAAGTCCTAGAGTAGCGTCACCGATTATGGCTGGTCGCCCATTGTGGCCGGCTAGCAAGAGAAATTATATTTCAGGGGACTGACGACTAGTAATAAAATTGCAATTGCGCGGAAAATCTTCGCTGACATCTGCTTTATCATGATTTGACCTTCACTGAAGTTTCAGTTCATTTGCATTGAAACCCGACGAAATGGTTTCGCATATATCTAATAGGTTCTTTCAAGTATTGGCAAATTTCATGCTTCTATTTACATTCCTACCTTCTTTTTCGTTCGCTCAGCACCTTGCAGTTTGAAATTTTTGAAATGTGCTTCGATTTTCAGAAGTCATCTCTCTTGAGAGGAAATCTACAATGAAACCGAAGCAAAGTGATTTCTGATTCAGATTTAAGGCCATGAAGTTACAAAGCCATGAAGTCTGAGTGCTGCTAATTGCTATTTTTGTCGCCCATTATGCCCATCAGTTTACCAGAGAAGTTTCCAGTCGCTTCAAAATATCAAAATGCAAAATTTGTTTAAGAAAACACCAATTTGGTTTAAAATCTTACTTACTGACTGGCAAAATCATTGAAACCCAAAAAAACGCAGCATTATATTAAGTCTATTTGCATTTTAGAAACTTATGCCAAAAACAAATCCGTCCATGCACAAGAGATAAGGCAGGATTTAGAACAACTCCATGCATGTATTCAAATAGCCAAAACTCGAAGATTATGTTAATTCTTATTGATTTTTTTGTGTTTAAAGTACCCAATGATAAACAAATAACAGTAATTAAAACTGTTTTTCTTATTAAAACTTCTTACCAGAGAGTAGTGTTACTTGTTTGTCCTGCGGCCATAATGGGCGACGCTCGAGCCCCCTTCTTGAAAATCTTATAAAATCAGTATAAAGAGCTTCCCCAAAAAGCCAAGTGATATTTTCTCCATTAGTTGGTGATGTAAACTGGCTTCTTGGTTTTTTCATGAATTGCTATTTTAGGATCTAATCTAACTCAGAAGTTCGCGACGACAGGGGCATGGCGACACTACTCTATTTCTTGATATGCCCAAAAACAATAAAAATGGCTTGTTGACAGTCATGCAGATGTAGATTTTTTGATGCCCAGCATTGATGGAGAAGCATGAATACAAATGAAATCATAGTTATTGATGAAATCACTTCAATTTGTACCCTCACTGACAATGATCGAGTATCGAGAGTCAAAGAAATATTACTAGAATTCGAATGAAAAAATATCACCAGGATAAGGCAACGAATAGTTGCAATTTTAACACTATCCTGCAATAGACCCTTTCACGGTAGATCGAACGGGGGATTCGAATGGAGTTTTCGAGACCATGCCGCGTGAAATTTCTGATTTCAATATTATTCGGTTATCGCTACATTTTGCAAGATTTCTCTTCTTAAACAACTTGGAACGCGATGAAAATTTAACTGGGCCTACCTGAGCATCCAAGATACGTATCTTTTGTTTCCATTCTTTCTAAACTTTCTTAGAAATGACGAGGAACCTTCCCAAACTCCAACGACTCTTTGCTCCTTTCACAAAACCGCTGCCTAGGCCCAGCGACCGCCCGAAACCCTTTCGACCATAAATTCTGTCCAGAAGTAGCCACCCACTCGATTTCCAAAATGAAGAGTCTTTATACATCCATGATGATCCTCTGAAATTTCCACACTTCTATCTCACTTTGTTTTTGCAAAATTTCCTCTTGATTTCACTCTCTCCGTGTTTTCCAAGTAGGCTCGCGGTCAGAAGCCGGTGACAGAGAAGTTGGCTTGGAGGAAGTGTTTGGAAAATCCTTGGAACAGAGACGGGGTGAATAAACGGGGGTCACTATGACACTCAATGAATTTACTGAACATTTCCCGTCAAACTTGAACTCGTTCTCCCAGCTATCAGCTTTTCATATTTTTTATAAACTATTTCATCCGGAGTTTATGATATTTGCAATGGTTTTGGTTTCTTTTGCAAATTTTTCATACAAACTGTGATAATATACGCATTTTTTATGAAAAACTGCCTATAGGAAACTAAACTCTCAGGTGGGGGGGGGGGGGGGCTTTGGGGTTTCACGGGTTGTGGGTTTGGCCAAATTTAACCCTCGGGTTCCAGGCTTTACGTTTAAATCTTACGAATTTCGGGTTTTGAGATGTGTAACGGATTGCAGCATGGTTGCAGGTTTGGCCAATTTTTATGCTCGGGTTTCGGGTATTTCATTCAAAAATTCCTATGTTTTTGGGTTTTCAAAGTCACACAGTCCCTGTAGCTAACTGAGATCGAAAAACCAGCTTTCGAATTATTCAAACCATGCATAGAGTGTCAGTGAAAACGAAAATGTTGGAAATAATCTAACACTATTGTCGAAAATTTAAAAATTTGTTCAGAAGTGCAGTCTCGGGTTTTGGATTTTTTGCTTCCCGTCTCCCTCTCTCAGTCTCAGATCGCCAAAAATTAAGAATTTCCAGTACTGGGAAAATATAAGCTAAGAAACTATTTCTTTGATATAGGAAATCCTTGACATATTTTTACTTTACTTTCACTTGTTTCCCATAGTACTCCTAAGGTACTTGAGTAATGTCTAAACATTTGGATAGTCTTAAAAAGCCTTAAAATGAAATGTTCACAAGGGCACATATGAAGATTGTTATGGAACCGCTACAAAACTCATAAGAAACTCTAAGCGCTCAAAATATGATAATTTTGAGAAACTTTCAGTACAGGCCCAAATTCTTAGTTTCTTATAACAAATTTCGTGTAAGCTGATGTTTTGGCAAGATGGGAAAGAAAAATGATGTGTGACATGGGGCTTGAATACGAAAGCATGTGCGCAGATAATTGGGAAACAGGAGTCATGTTGAAAAACTAATGTTTCATCGCTTTCCAAAAGATAAAGAAGCAAGACATAAATGGGATTGCATGATAAGAAAGTGTCCCAACTTTTCTGCTACTGACAACAGCGTCATCTGTTTAAAGATGGAAGCCTGCACTCCAGTCACCTTTCCTTCAGTTTTCTTAACTGAGAGTGAAAATAAAGAGAAGAAACATTGTTCGCGAGGTTGCCACTCCCCCAGCAGACATAAAAGCACTGCAACTTCTTTTAAATGCATGGCTCCTCAGCTCCTCAATGGCAAGATAAGGTCCCAATGCACTTGGCACAAATAGCGAGGGAAAGAGTTGTCATGCTTTTCATTGGTGTCAGAGATACAGGAACTTTTAAATTTTTCTTTGATCAACTGTCTTTAGATGCAAGGAAAATGACATGATTACAACATTGTGAAAGACCAGCAAAGAACACGGCACCTCATAGGAAACGAGTGAAAAAAATAAAGTAAAGATATGTTAAGGATTCTCTTTGTCCAAAAATCTAGTTTCTTAAGTTATATTTTCCAACTACTGGAGTTTCTTAATTTTTTGGCGATCTGAGAGTTGAGTTTCTTATTGGCAGCGAGTCCAAAAATTTCCAAAATACCATTACACTCTTTTGAAACAGCTTTCTGCAAGTCAACATATTTTTTTGGTTTTTAATTTTTCTCGTATGCCACATGCCACAAAAAATTAAATTCTTCAACAGAAAACTCAAAGAAATCATTATAACTGGCATTCTCCAACAGCAAAAGTCAAAAGAAACAATTTCTTGTAAATCTGGATGAAATAAGATATAAACAATATAAACAGCTGATAGCTGGGAGAACGAGTTTAAATTTGGCAGGAAATGTTCAGTAAATTCATTGAGTGTCATAGTGACCCCCGTTTATTCACCCCGTCTCTGTTCCAAGGATTTCCCAAACACTTCCTCCAAGCCAACTTCTCTGTCACCGGCTTCTGACCGCGAGCCTACTTGGAAAACACGGAGAGAGTGAAATCAAGAGGAAATTTTGCAAAAACGAAGTGAGATAGAAGTGTGGAAATTTCAGAGGATCATCATGGATGTATAAAGACTCTTCATTTTGGAAATCGAGTGGGTGGCTACTTCTGGACAGAATTTATGGTCGAAAGGGTTTCGGGCGGTCGCTGGGCCTAGGCAGCGGTTTTGTGAAAGGAGCAAAGAGTCGTTGGAGTTTGGGAAGGTTCCTCGTCATTTCTAAGAAAGTTTAGAAAGAATGGAAATAAAAGATACGTATCTTAGATGCTCAGGTAGGCCCAGTTAAATTTTCATCGCGTTCCAAGTTGTTTAAGAAGAGAAATCTTGCAAAATGTAGCGATAACCGAATAATATTGAAATCAAAAATTTCACGCGGCATGTACTCGAAAACTCCATTCGAATCCCCCGTTCGATCTACCGTGAAAGGGTCTATTAGGAAGCACAATCTTTGCGTCAAAATTAGTCTCCCATCTAAAATGGAGAATGTGACAAACTTGTGTTGTTCACTTTCAGTATATAGATAGAGCATGTAAAAATAATTTTGAGTAAGTAGGGGAGACCGGGGACAATTGTGACATGGGGCAATTGTAGCACTGGCTCTCGCGCCTTACAGAAAATTGCAAAAAATATGATTCTTGTACAGAACATGCTCATTCTACACATCTACATACGACTTGAGATACAGAAATATTGTTCAGCCAAGTTTGCAAAATTTTAGGGGGAAAGCATGTTTTTGAGAATGAAAGTAAAAACGTGCTTTCACTGTAAATTTGTGACTGAAGGACTTTGCTCTTGAGCAAAGAATTTCACTTTTACATCACAGACATGACATCTATTTAGGATCAAAACTACAGTAAAAATTGTAAGCTCTACATCTTATAAGATGAGAAAATAGGAAATAACGATAGCAGACCAGGTCAGGGGCAACTTTAACAGCATGTTACAATTGCCCCGCTGTAAGCTGGCCGATGGCTTGGTTTTGATTCATTTTATAATCTGATCGAGTAATATTCATCCATGCAGTATTAAAAGTTAAAAATGGAAATTTGTAAATAAAAAACAATTTTTGCTCCATTGATTCAATTTTTTCAACTGATGCACCCAAATTTATAAAGAAATAAAGACCGCATCTTATGTTTAATTTGTTCTTTTTAAAGCAATGAATAATCTACTGCCTGGTGTTACATTTTGTATAAGGAAAAAACAGAGTCGTGCAATGATTATCTTTAATGATTTTAAATATATGTAACAATTGCTCCAACGATGTGTTACAACTGCCCCGTGTAACGGGGGCAATTGTAACACTTGACCACTGATTTTAATTCACAACGCGACAAAAATTGGTTCCACGTGATGGAAACTTAGGTCTATTTCATTCCAAGAGATACAACTACAATTTCATCTACCTCCAAGAGTGCAATTAATCATTATTTAGACGAGATGGCTGATTTTTCAAAAAGTGTTACAATTGACCTCGGTCTCCCCTACTGACGAAGTTGAAGATATGACGACAAAAGTGTGATGAAAGCTCAGTTAAGTAATGGATCTAGGGTTTTTAAGACTGAGAGAAAAGTTTTACTTCCATCTTTTAGACCCTGTTTGCACTATGCAGGTACGAAATGAATACGGTATGAAACGGTGCCGTATTGGCCTCCCATTTACACTGTGTCGGCAGATGCTTTACTTGAATTCGGCACGAAATGGATACGGCAAACTAACTGTCTTTGTTGCTCAACCGGCATAAACGGCGCATACGGCATCATTTCATGTCAGATTCACATCTAGGCAATAATTTAGCAAACAACAGCATGCGCCTTGACAATTCCTCGCTCTACGCATGGTCAAAACCTATTGTATTCATTTTGTGCCAGTATAGTGTAAAGGCGATCCCAATTTTAACAGAGAAACCAATATGACACAGTTTTATGTCGCATTCGTTTCGTACCGGCACAGTGAAATGAAAACGGGGCCTTAAAGGGAATCTAAGCATGCATAAGCCTTTGATAGAAAAAGCCGTGCAAAGACAATTGGCAGTGACACGTGCCGCACCACATTCCAGCAACTGACCGATGTCAATAGGAAATACTGATATTTGATTGGCTAGAATTTGACCGCAAAAGGCTTGAGCCATTTTTGTATGCTTAAATTCCCTTTAAATAGTTGATATTGTTTTCAAATGGCGTTTAAATTGTTTTCCAAACTGGCTTACAAACCTGCAAGTTTTGGATATTTGTCACCCCAAGATATGTATAAAAAGAACTCCAGGCATACAAGACCATAACCAATAAGGACTAAGAGTCTATCAGAATATCTGTAAAGAGAGAAAGAAAGAGCTGATGAGGCGAAGAGCAACCGATGAAAATTGAAATGTCTCAAAAATCTATGGAATGCAATATATATTCGTTACCGCAGGCTAGCTTTCTGGCAGCTATATAGCTGATATGGGGCCTGTGGCTGAGCCCTGAGAGCGATCTCTAAGTACTCATTTACCGACCTCAGCAGGTTGGACGGATGAGTAGGATGATGGCATGTGGTTTGTAGTTCCGGCGACAGGATTCGTACCCATGCAGGCAGACCCGACAAAATTCGAAACAGTTCGCCTCAACCTCTTGGCCACACGAACATTGAACGCTCCCAAAAAGGGTAATTAATAATAAGAATAAATAAGGGTACATTTCTACTCTGTGAGCAGGTCTTAAAGTCAAAAGTTAAGTCTGATTTCAGGCTAGCACATTTCATAACAATAGGGCATGTTCCTTTAAGTATACCTGTCGGAAGACAAGGCAGCTTTATCGTAGATAACACTTGCAAGTTTAACCAGCTTAACCTAACCAAGGTTTCCACATTTTGGCTGCTAATTATGGTCATTCAAACAAATCGAATTAATTTGATTGGCTGAAATCTAACCTGGTTGAGATAAAACTAGTACATGTATTGCAATACACGTTTTAGCTAATCGTCCATAAATATTTTTCTTTGCTCTCATGAATTGCATAGTTCTCTGGCGAGTAAGGAAAATCAAGCCAAAGCTGTTGAAGATTAGCGGAAAAAATTTTTTTAAAATGCTGGTGTTTACATATATTTGATAATTCATAACAACTAAAGAATGAGGATGTTTGACAGACTGACCTTGGTGTAGCGCGAGCAACAACAAATTCAGTTAATTGCCCATGTCCTAACATATCATATATAGAGTTTACGTGCAAACCAGAAGCCAGAAGGAAACTGTGAGAGTCTTGTGCGATGCCCCGCCAGGTATATGGCGTAAAGGCATAATACCCAAATGATGCCCACATTAGGGCCTGTTTAAATGAGGCGGGCTGGCAAGTCATGGAGCTTGCTCGCTTTCGGCTGAAATCCTTCATAGCTGGTCATAGCTTTGTAGACATTATTTTGTGTTTATATGTATTCAGGCTGGCCTCAAGGAGGATGGTTGCCGAGATCCTGTTTATCGAATACCGAGACCTCGCCTAAAGCGGGCCGACTTTTATCTTTTAAACGGAAGCAAAGCCTGTTTGTGACTATCACGACTGGCTCATGGGCCCTCATGGCGCAGGTGCAGAAAAGAATAAATTTGTCATGCTTCTATTTTTTGTCATATTTGGAGCTAAGGGCCGGGCTGGCTCGGGGCTGGCTGGCGCTAGCTTGGAGGTGAGCCAGCTCGCTAACAGGCCAGCCCATCTCATATAAACAGGCCCTTAGACTAGAAGGATGCTAGCACCAGGTGTAAGACGGTGAAGAACGAACGGAAAAGAAAAGAACATTGAATCACCAGACAATTATGTTGAAGACAATGACATTTTTTATGGCAATTAAGACAATGAAAATTGTAGCGAATCAGGGGCGGCGCCATGGGGTGGACTGGGGTGGACATGTCCATCCCACTTTGCTCAGGTCGGTATTCATTCCTAAGCAAAAATGATATGAAAAAAAAGGCAAATCACGACCAATTCGCAACTTCATAAATGTACAGTACTTACGATAATAAGGGCAGATTTTGTCATACAATAGCAACATGTGCGTTTGATTGACACCTCAATTCAAAGCGATTTGCGATTGTAGACAAAGAAAATTCTCTCAACCAGTAATTCAAAACAAACCAAGCCGCAAAAGTTTCCCCGAAACTAGTAGGGCAAACTCTCGCTTTGTGCAAGCGAAAGGTGGTTTTTAAGAGAAGTTATGTGCTTATAACGAAAGACGAAGGATGAATCTAAAGTTCTGTCTGGCGGATTTTGTTTATGTGATTGAGGAGCTGTTTTGTAATCGTTTCATTTCAGCCCTAAATATGCCAGAATTAACAATGCCCTCTACTCGGCTCCTGAATCAAATAAAAAAAATCCGCCAGACAGAACTTTAGATTTACCCTTCTACTTTCGTTATAAGCACGAAACTTCTCTTTAAACCACCCTTCGCTTTCACAAGGCGAGACAAGGCGTACTAGTTTCGGGGAAACTTTTGCGGATTTGTGTGTTTTTAATTACTGGTTGAGAGAATTCCCTTTGTCTGCAGTTGCTGATCGCTTTGAATTGCGGTGTCAATCAAAACCAATTCGTGCTATTGTCTTACCAAATCTGCCCGTGTTACTTACGATACATTCCACATGTATGTAGAACTCTAAAAATTCAATTACCGCGAAAGTACTATTTTCAAAGCCAAGCAAACAGTACTATCGTGACCTATAGTTGAAAATATCAAACTTGCTTGGTGTGTCAATAGGTCAAGCAAAAATTAACATAATTGTGAAGTGACTTAAAAGGACAAATCCAGCAACCTTTTTGGTCTAATCATGGGTCCAACTACTGTGATAAAACCATCGTCTCCAAGAGGAACATTCAGGTGTAAGTAAGGAGGCTAATTTCTTAACAATGACATCTGAAATTACAGGAACATTTTTGATACACTACCCTTATTTAGAGGCATTGCCACACGACGACTTTTATACTTGAAACATGCAGAACCTGAATGATAATGTTTGAATTTCCAGCGCTGCAAGATAGTTTCATGAGAAGTAGAACATGACTCTGTTCTCAACCAGCAGCTTGCAATTAAATACTTTAAGACCATATTTCATATGTCATCCCTTCAGCAGAAACTGGTTTTCAAGGGGCCCTCCCATAAAAAGATTAATTACAGGAGCCTTGAGCTGACAGGCAAGACCGATATAGTCTTATCTCTATCTTTCAAAATTGGAGTAACTTTAGCAACTTTCCATGCGTCAGGAAAACGAATTGTTTCAATAGATATATTAAACAAGAAAGCGAGCAAGTTTTTAATAAAAGGCAGCACAAGCTTCAGAAAGCAGCTAGAGATTTTCGAAACTTTGGCAAATGCAATGAAATCTCTTGCACTGCAATAGTCCTGAAGTGGAATGTTGCCTTCTGTTTGTTAATTTCATAGTTACCTGTAAGAAGGGGATATGGGGCTGGATCTATTTTGTCAGCAAGATCCTTGCCTACAGAGCAACAGAAACTGCTCATTGAATTAGATCAATTTTGTTGTGAGCAGTTTCTGAATAACATTCTTTAAGACAATCGATGTTGCTGGACTTTGATCTGGTATTGAGGAGTTCATTGATTACCTTTCGTTACTCTTCCATGTTACCTTGAAATGCAGCGATCATATTACTATAACACTGCTTTTTTGGTTGGATGTCAAGGGCATTAACTTTGCCACGGACCTGTCTGGGTGAGTCCATAAGAAATGGGACTGTCTTTTGGCTGTGTTGTATCCCGCATTAGATTCTAGTTCGATAAAGAAGACATTTATTTCCAAGCTTCTGGCAACGAAAACTCTCATGAACTATCTCTATGTACAGGGCGTTTAAAAGTAATCTGGGTACGAGCGTCCATTTCGCAACATAACAATCTAACAATACTGCAGGCTGCAGCCTTTTTTTAGCCTATCCCTGGTCTGTATTAGTTTTCTCAGGTCTTTGTCAATCCAGGGGCAGTCTTTGAATCATAGAATAAATCATATTCAAGAAAGGGCATTACGCATTGCATATAAAGATTACGAGAATGATTTCGGTTTTCTCCTGGAGCAATCTAAATCGGTGCCAATCCATGTAAGAAACCTACAGTTGCTCATGACTGAAATTATAAAAACAAAAGGCCGTCTGAATCCACCATTCATGAAGGATATTTTCTTGCAACGCAATATTAGGTACTGTCTAAGGCATGGTGATGATGCTCAACTGCCAAAAGTACGAACTACGTCCTTTGGAGTTGAGTCCATTACTTACCTTGGAAATAAACTGTGGCAGCATTTGCCGCAAGAAATAAAACAATCTAACAGCCTTCCTATGTTCAAAAAACGAATTAGATGCTGGAATGGTGGAAAATGCAACTGTAGTCTTTGCAAAGTATATATCCCGCAAATTGGGTTTCTAACATGATAGATTTTAACTCTGATTTGTCCTGTAATATATATTTATAGTTCTATTGTAAATTATGTATATTGTAAATAGTAGGCCTTAATTAGCTGTAATTTAGCTATTCATTATTTTAGCCTACTTTAAATAGATGTTTAATAATAAATAATAAGTCACTTCTCTGAGACGTACATTTCAATCATTGGGACAATTGGGGCATGCTTGATGCTTCTCTATGATCAATAGAAATAGATTTTACCAATTTTTTACAAGGGCATCTATGTCATCTGTTTCAGTAAGCATTTGCTCCTAACATATGACAGAAACATCAGCCAGAAATGCTATTTCATAAAAATTTCCATTTTCTGAGTCTTGGTCATTTTATGGCCCAGACCCGTCGAAAGTGGGGGGGGGGGGGCTGTAAGGCATTTTTTATCGATCCGCTCGCATGAAGTTTCAGCCCCCCTCCCCCAATATGAATTTCGTTGCGACGGGTCCTTTGCCTTTTCCACTGTTGCATTGATTTTCCGAATGCAGTAGACCATGTGATGGTCGCTCAAGGAAGTCTGATACACTCTGGATTTTACAATGTTTCTGGCACATGTTGTGGCAATATGGTTGATAATGGAGGGACGGCGCAGTGATTTAAAAGTGGAGGAGCTTAAAACTCGTGGCTTCTGCAGAAAAACATAAAAGTACATGACTTCGACTTCACCAAACAACAATTTCTCAGTTTGCAAAAGTTGTAACGCATGTCTTTGAAAAAGTGGGCTTTAGCCCCTGGAAGCCCAATGGCTGCGTGGCCCAAGCTATAATGGAAGAGGTAGTAGAATAGCCCTAGTTGGTTTCTCGATAAGCTACCTGAAACTGAATAACTGATAGAGATCAAGCATGAAACCGCGTAAAACTACTTTTGAAAATTGTTGTAAATGCTCCACATGACCCATGACCAGTCAGCGATCAAAGTCATGAATAGGAATCAGAGTCGTGAATAGAGACCCCCTTTTCAAAAAGCTCCAGTATCAGCAAAATAAGATGAATTTCAGCCATTTTATTGAGATATAACGTGTTTGTCTTACGGTACATTTTGTGATGAAACCTATTTCGCAACGCAATGCACGTGTGAGAGGCACATAATTCCACTTAAATATTCCCCGTCTTAAAGGGCCATGGGGCATGCATTATATCTCCCAAGTGAACTTCACATGTCAACATACCTTCTAAGTAAAATCTTTAAAAACCATTGTTGTGAAAATGCTATGATTCCATGCAACGTATGTAACAAACCTGCATACCACACAGCCATAGCTCTTGTCAATGCGAATTGGTGCTGAACGAATGGTACCAACAACCTAACACATGGATATAGGACAATAGAGATTGCAACAAAGAAATTGTAAGAATGGGGGAGCAAGTGTAGGTAAGAATTTATCATTATCAGAATATGTTTGTAGATACTTGGCTTACAAGGATATCATTTTGATACTGAATGCTGAAGTGTTTGATAACTTCTACCATTTGCTTGCTAAGGATGCCAGTGTATAATATTCCTAAATTCTGTGTTCTCCAGTGTGTCGTGGTTCAAGTCTTTGCCAAGAATACTCCAGGCAACGATACAATTTTGCAGAAAATTTCAAACGATAGCAATAAAAACAATTGAAAGAGACTCTCTCCTCTTCCACAGAAAGATTATTCAAATAAAAAACGAAAGCAGTCGAAATTGACTCACGTCTCCATGACAGCAACTGTGAAATTAAGCACTGCAAACATGGCTATCAAACAGATACACGCAAGTAATTTTCCCTTCAGCGTTTCTTCTTCTTCTGTGATGGTTTCTTTCTCCGTTTCAATGTTCGAAATTGCTTGTGGTCCTACAAAGATTAATGTCACATCAACTACACTCCAAACGTTATTTCACTTGGAATGTTGAGAATCTTCGTTATATTCCATTCAAACCTCTCGACTGATCGCGCTACCTGCACACCATTTGACAATACTACAAAGATGATGCTCGGCTGATGTAAGAGCAAGAAGGAGTAGCAGAATGGCGAGAGTTATCGTTAATGGCTAATGAAAGGTTAGATTCCCCAAGAATCGTCGAGTGAATATTATAAGACTGTAATGAGACATATGTTGCTGTACGGTAGGGAGTTTTGGGCATTAAAGAAAAGAGATGAGCTGGCACTAGATAGAACGGAAAGAATTGCTGAGGTCGATAGCTCAGGTTTCATTGAGAGAGAGATTGCGGAGTGAGACAATCAGAAGGCATTTGGGAGTAAGAAGGCTCTGGTTTGGACATGTGTACAGAACGAGTGCTGAAAGCTGAGTACAATAAGTAATGATGATGGAGACTGAAGGCAGTAAGGAGTAAATGTGGGATGGAGAGTTTGGGAGTAAGAAGGAAGAAAGGTAGTTTCTCATCGTACTCAGAAAGTCAAAATGTGCAAGAATACCGAGTTTCAGATGCAAAGGAGAAGCAGTTTTCTATTGGTAAAGGAGAATCCTTTAGAGGGCTGGGGCAAAGTACCCCATTCTAAAAATAGCTTTTGGGGGCTCTTTTTGAGTGGGGTCTGTTTTCCATCGAATTCAGCATGTCAAAATGTGTATGAAGGCCAAGTTTCCAGTACATAGGACGAGTAGTTTTCTATTTGCAAACGAGAACCCTTTAGAGGGCTGGGGAAAATTACCCTATTCTAAAAATAGCTTTTGGGGGCACTTTTTGAGTGGGGTCTGTTTTTCATCGAGTTCAGCATGTCAAAATGTGTATGAAGGCCAAGTTTCCAGTACATAGGACGAGTAGTTTTCTATTTGCAAACAAGAACCCTTTTGAGGGCTGGGGAAATTTACCCTATTCTAAAAATAGCTTTTTGGGGCACTTTTTGAATGGGGTCTGTTTTTCACCGTATTCAGCATGTCAAAATGTGTAAGAAAACCGATTTTAAAGTACATAGGGCAAGTAGTTTTCAATTTGTAAAGGGAAAACCTTTAGAGGGCTGGGGCAAAGTACCCCATTCCAAAAATAGCTTTTGGGGACATTTTCTGAGTGGGGTCCATTTCTTATCGGATTTAGCGCATCGAATTGTGCACTTGTACCAAGAGTGATGCTTGCATCAGAAAATGCACAATACAACTGCTAAGCGAGTGCATATCTTAGCTAATAATTAAATATTGTGTAAAATGGTAGTGCTTAAAACATGTTTGCCATGCCTTTCTTTCGGCATCTGCCTTTCAACAAAATAAAGTATGGAACATCTATTGCAATTATATGGTCCTTGACAGAAATACACAAATTTGGTCCTTGACACAAATATACAAAAAGAAAATTTCAAGATTGGTGAAAGACAATACAAAAGATAGTCACTACGTCATCACTTACTAATGAAATGAATAAGTAACAGCAATTATCAAAACAAGAAAAATAGTGTTTCAGTAGGAACTGCTTGAAAGTTTTTTAAATACATCCTTGTATGAAATTCAGTCAAAAGCATACTTCCATTAGGGGCAGTCAAACTTTAACCTATCATAAATGATCAATACCCAAAATATCACCAACATGTACATTCTCGAAATCTTTGTATAGTTTCGATATCTTTAATACTTTAGTCAAATGCCAACATGTTTTAGTGTCTAAAGTAGATATACAAGGTGTATCAAAAAGGCTACCGGTCGGTCGAAAAATTGACTTTCTCTAGAGCGAAAGGTCTGGCGTAAAGGAGAAAATGATTTTCTGAAGCCCAACCCCTATGCTTTCATTTGATGTACCGGGTGAGTCAAAAAAAAGTTTGTGCGTTTGGCGGGCTATGGAACAAAATTACGAGGCCGATTTTCAAAACTAAAAGGTGAAGCTATCAGTGAAAGACTAACTTAGATGAGGAAATTTTTTTAAATAAAATCACTCATCGTTTAGACCCAGAAATTAGGAAAATGCTTGTAAGGGGTTTGTATGGGAACAAGAATTCTACGTTTCGATGTTGGTCCATGATTTACTTGCCTTCTTGTCAGTATCGTATAGAAATCTCTAGCTAATACTGCCATGTGAAGTTTCATTCTCAATGGAATTGTAGATTTCATCGAAAAGGGTATTATTCGTAAAAATGCTGCAAATGCGTTAAAGAACTCAAATCAAAGGAAGCAAAGACCGTGCTTTACGGTTTTGTTTCCACGAAAGAAGACAGGACAATATTTAGCATTTGAAATTTTGAAACAATCTTTTTATTTTTTGAAGGGGGTTGCTAACTTGCTATTGCCTAGTGAGGATACATTATATCGGTCCCCTTTGGCGAGGTTGTAAGGGGGAGTGAGTGCTAATATGGATAATAGGGGTGGGGTAAGTGATACAACATGAATAAATATCATTTTTCATTGAAAAGCTTTTCATCTGACACAGTGATCACACCCAATCTATTATCGGTGTTTTAAAATTATTGTGGGGGGGGAGGGGCGGGAATGGTGATGGGGTTAGCTGATCATGCTACAGGAGCCCCTATCTTTGATGGTCGGTTTGGGCCGGTCCAGCAACACATTTGTTGATATTCCAGTAAATAGACAATGTTTCTATCGAATACGATCTTGTTTGTGTAAAGAACATTTCAAAATTAGGTGAATGCCTTATGGCAGCTTCTCCTTAAAAATACCACAAACTTCAATATCAACTGTCACAAAATAACAATGCTCACAATGCCAGCAAATTTTAGGCAATAATTCTATTCCATAAAATTAGCTACAAAATACACAATCATAAAGAGAGGCTGCCACAGTAATTTTCTTCAGTAAAATGAATCATTAGAAATACTTATCATTTTAACCAAACATGCAAAGAACCCAACATCAAAATCAACAACAATTGTTCATTCTTAACCAGCAGATGGTACCTTAATTTATGAGATAAAATGTTAACTATTTACAAATCAAACGTTCAATTAATCATTTGTTACCCAAAGTCCATTAGCTTCGATGCATTTTTCACAGCGACCAACCATTCCATCAAAGGCACGCGAAATCATATTGGCTGGGATGCTTCGAGCGACACGTAAGATGACTGCACGCAGATCTTCCAGATTCTTGGGCTGCTCATGAAGGTCCACATTCCAGGTCCACATTCCATATGGCTTGCTTCATGTATCCCCATAAGAACAAATCACACACTGTCAGGTCAGGGGAACGAGGCGGCCAAGGCCAATCACCACGTCTGCTCATAACTCTACCAGCGAACTGCCCTCTGAGATAATGCAGGGACGCATTGCTTGTATGAGCAGAGGCTCCATCTTGCTGCCACCATACTGCTGCTCTGTTGACATTCTGCTCCCTACATTCCCTTTGAATCACGTGATATCTTATAATGCGGAGATACTCTTGTAAATCAAGACCTCCTTCGACGAAATGAGGACCAAAGACTGCACCAGTTTTCATAACACCCATCAACACCATTAACTTGCCTGCCCCTTGCTTAAACTCGATATAATTATCTGGAGGATGACCATTTCCACGCAGGGAATAATTGATCACATTTTTGGTATTAACCTCAGAGTTCAAACTAAAGATAGCTTCGTCCGAAATGATGAGATTGTTGAGAAACTCAGGTTGCTGAGCATTTGTTTCGACAAATCTTTGGCAGAATTCCCGACGCAAAACAGGATCACCAGCCTCTAATTTTTGCCTTCTTACCAGAACGTAGGGATGAAATTTTAGGATTTTGGTTACAGGAACGAAAGAGCTTTGAGAAAGCCCAAGACCATTCCTCCGGGAAGATCGATTCCCATCTTCAATGAGCGCTTCTCGAGCCCTCTCTATGTTTTGGTTAGAACCTACAGTTCGAAGTCTTCCGCTACGACTTTCGTTCAGGTTGTTGCAAGTTCCCTCTGCCTGAAGCTTCCTGTATGTCTTCCAAACGGTCACAGCAGACGGTGCATTGATACCTGGCCACTGAGCAGGCCAACGTCGCAACACTTCTTGGGCATTTTCTACGCCGGCCATCTCTAAGCATATCCAAACTCGTTGTTCTTTAGTAAGTCGAGGCATGGCTGTTCGAATTTGGTTGCAAAGAGTGCTGCAGATGAACAACATTTTGACCATTTAATAATTTCCATTTTGATTTTAAAATATTTTTTCCTGACTTCTCAGTGCGTTTTCAATTTCCAAAACGTGATAAGCTCCGAAAGTATTGTCGTTGGGAAACTCGAGTTAAAAGAAATGCAATGAAACAATTCACATTTAAAAATTTATTCTGACCAAGATCTTCTTAAGCCCATGGGACGGATCCTTCGACCTTGCAATAATTTTAAAACACCGATAATAGATTGGGTGTGATCACTGTGTCAGATGAAAAGCTTTTCAATGAAAAATGATATTCATTCATGTTGTATCACTTACCCCACCCCTATTATCCATATTAGCACTCACTCCCCCTTACAACCTCGCCAAAGGGGACCGATATAATATATCCTCACTAGGCAATAGCGAGTTAGCAACCCCCTTCAAAAAATAAAAAGATTGTTTCAAAATTTCAAATGCTAAATATTGTCCTGTTTTCTTTCGTGGAAACAAAACCGTAAAGCACGGTCTTTGCTTCCTTTGATTTGAGTTCTTTAACGCATTTGCAGCATTTTTACGAATAATACCCTTTTCGATGAAATCTACAATTCCATTGAGAATGAAACTTCACATGGCAGTATTAGCTAGAGATTTCTATACGATACTGACAAGAAGGCAAATAAATCATGGACCAACATCGAAACGTGGAATTCTTGTTCCCATACAAACCCCTTACAAGCATTTTCCTAATTTCTGGGTCTAAACGATGAGTGATTATATTTAAAAAAATTTCCTCATCTAAGTTAGTCTTTCACTGATAGCTTCACCTTTTAGTTTTGAAAATCGGCCTCGTAATTTTGTTCCATAGCCCGCCAAACGCACAAACTTTTTTTTGACTCACCCGGTAGGTCTATAGGCTTTGCAAAATGGGTCTCCAAGGAATTTGCAAGGAGGAACAATGGAAGTATATGTCAAAATGAGGTAGCACTTGTTAATACTGTTTAATTGTATGATTGTTGGAAGAAAGATACCAACACTAAAAATCTTTTAATGTTTGTCAGATTTTTTAATCAGCACGAGAACCTTGCATAGTAACATTTATATATAATCTAATTATATCGACAAAATCAATACAGTTATTGATAAAGGTTTTCGACAACGAAAACTCTGTGCAATAACTTTAGCCGCTCCATGATTCTTAAAGGAAATTTTAACGGCAAAACACTTTAACTTATGTGAGACAACTTCTGATGAAGAGCTGCTTTCTGCTTTCATTCCAACTCTCTGACCACTCAACTATTGCAAAATGAAACAACAAAGGTCCAACTTACATGAAACAATACGATCAGAACAACGTCAAAAAGGAGCGCTGCGCCATCTCATTTTGACATGCGGTTACTTTCTTCTTGCTGGCGAACTCCCTAGAGTTCTTTTTTGCAAAATATTTACATCAAATGAAAGCACAAAAGTCAGGCTTTCAGAAAATTACCGTCTCATTAATGTCGAACTTCCCATTCCAGAGAAATTTAAATTTTTTGGCCGGTAGCCTTTTGTGATACACCCCGTAGAGCAATGAGTGCAGTTTATGAACCTCAATTAACATTTTCTCCCCAAAGCTGATCCTAGCGGATTTGGAAATGTTTTAGGGAATCCGTTGTCAACTGGACTACTGTTAAGCCCAAGAATTCCTATATCGCGACACCACAACAAAATGACACAAAATTTCAAAAATAACATTGAATTTTTCCTGATCGACTAGAATCAAATTCAAATGACCGAACAGGCAGAGCAGTTGTACATGACATTGTCTTGCTGAGACAAATTTTACCGGGACTACCCTTGATTCAATTGACATGCGCAAGGGTCTCGGCTTGAGTGGCAGTGATCGGTAGCATTTAGATTCAGCTAAAGTAAGAGGAAAGTACTTACTAATATAACGAATAACCAGACAGCAATTGACTATAGCAAGCAATATAGTGATATAAGAAGGAATCGTGTATAGGTTTATTTGCAACCTAAGTACTCTGATGTAAGCTGCGTTTTCTCCAACTTGTGCTATAGCTGCTTGTATAGCTGAAATATGAAAACAAGCATGAAAATCAACACTTTAAACATAGACACTCTTAGATCTTAAATCGTAAGGCAATCTTAAACCCCGTAAGACAAATTCTTAAGGCAATCTTAAATCATAAATCATAAATCACAAATCTTGAATTTGTCTTACGAAATAATCTCATAAAATAATGTTCCTTTCGCCCTTGCAAACTTTGTAAACTTTTCAAATTCTTATCTTTGAGGAAAGGAATATGGTATATGGTAAGCAAAATGTGGTAAGCACCAACCATAGAGAAACTTGATTTTGGAGTTAGAGTGTAGCCTGAAAGTGCTTCCTATATATTTTACATCAACTCAGTTTCTAGTTTTGAATCACTTATTTGAATTACGACTTTTCTAGCACTTTCTTTATTTTCTACACAATGTTATTTACAATAAACAATTTTCAGTTGTCTAGGCTAAATCCAATCGCTATGTACCAGCCACTCCAAAGCAACGCGATGCGGCTATTACGAATTCTGCTTTCTTTGCAGCTCCAATCAAATATTTTTGAGATTTTAACAAAAAGCTCACCAGCACCAACAGTAAACCCTCCTGCTATTGTCATTGTAAGATTGGCTAAAGCACGTGATCTCTTGTCCTGAGATTTAGCTTCGGTAACTGCTGCCCTTGTTATTGTCATAGTGCCTGAAAAACATTCACATGAGTCACTTTAAAATGCAAGATGGTCATTCATTCCCAGGGAGGGGGTGGGACTTGCTATTGGTAGATGACAGGTGTCCAACATAATACTTTCACCAATAACCCAAAACCATAATGAGCTCTGGGAGCTCCTCATCCTAAAATTATACTGATACCTTAGGATCTCGACTCATTTGTATCCATAATGAGTAGCTAAAAGCAAGATTTACACGAGAAAAGGCATTTTTTAGAAAATTAAATTTATTCTAACTTTGGTTTTGACGGAACCGACAGAATAAATTTTGAGAAGAGCAAAGACTCAATTCATGAATGTAACTAGTCACAATCTACCCCAAAAACTTCTTAACTATTCAAGGAGTGCTGACCCAAAAGTACAGTAGGATGACTCTTTCAAGAAATGAGGATTAACTAACGGGTATCTAACTGTTCGTCCCCTGCCATTAACAAGTCTACGTAGAGTTTGATGATGGTAAGGACGCTCCCTGAGCAGCTATTATAGTAAGGGCTTCTTTTTCGAGATATGTTAGAACAGGATAGACTGATGATATGGTCGTAGTTATCACTATTGAAATACTGCCAGACGCTCCTAACTACGACTCATAATCAAACGCCATTATTTTGAAATGACTATGACTGCCTCGTTTCGATAAGGGCCTAGGCAAAAAAGCACAAACATTTGTAGTTTTCAAATGAACACATTGATTTGAAAACTTCACAAAATTTGATATTGTCGCCAACTGTTTTCATGGTATTCTTGTTCGTAAGACTTCGTTCTGTCCGGCCAAGCTCCTTGAAACTCTGCTTTGAGCTTCGAGTTCCCGTTGGTCAACATCAATCAATCGAATTTGCAGAGATTCTCATGGCGTTGTATTTCGTTGTATACTTTGTACATGACTGTGTATAGCAGCCTCGTTCCCAAGGGCGTTCAAAAGTGAAAAAAGTCAGTCCAAAAATATTGCCGTAATATTATGAGTCCCAGTAAGAGCGGTCTCGGTCTGGCGTAATAGTCTCGTTTTGGATAGCGATTACTGGGACTCATCGTAATCAGTCTAAGAACAGGAAGCCCGGGTTGGGGTTGGGAAACACATCCAAGAGCACAGTGCAGTAGAAAAGGCCTATACCTAAATGCCTCTGAACTTAATTCTGTCTCAAATAAAATCCCATGTGAAAAATTTCCTCGAATAAAAAACTCGACTATTTTGCATGAGTGATTTTGCGTCATCATAAATCTCATGTGACATCTAATTTAGACAGACTTTAGGATAGGGCACAAATTGAAAAAAAAGGTAGCTAAATGGCAAAACTTTTTAAACTTTTTTTTATCTAATTATTTAAACTTTCATCAAATATGTATCACCTGTGCTTGTAGCAACATAAAAATGTAGATGTTGAGAAAATGGCATCAACCAAGAACTTCAGGGGGACATGGGGCAATGGCTGGGTCCATGCCAGGTGCCAGTTTATCCATCAAGTTGCCAGGAACGCCAAAGAAACGTGAATATATAGGTAGTTGGACGTTTAATTTTGGTTCCAATTAACGTCAAACCAGCTCCCTTGGTCAAACATGCTGGAAATGCAATGAGAATGCAATCGATTTGAGATCCTCCGATGCTTTAGAAGATGTCCTAGACATTTCGATTCCACTTAGAAGCGATCGTTAACAAAAAGGTGGCTTCAAATGTACAACACATTTGATGGTCGCATTCTAGCGATTTTATCGCGATTTTGCCTGGTAGGAGCAAAGCATTAGGGGAATGCAAAGATAAGAGAATTGTTCGCAACAACTAAATGAAAATCTATGCATCACCAGAGTCACAATTACCTCTTGTCATACCAAGAAAAAATCTTGACACCATAATAGCCCACAATCCACTGCTCTGTCCCATTTCTTGCGCATATGCAGAAATCAAAGAGGAGAGGATCAACAAAAACAATGATCCCATGAGAGGCTCCCATTTAGGCCTATAATGCATCCATCTTCCAAAGATAAGATCAGCGGAAATTGCTCCAATGTAGAAGCCAAAATTCACCCAACCAAGATATCTTGGACTGACGTTTGGATCTATCTGAAATTCAAGAAAAAATGAAAGTTATTGATTGGTAAATATTTGATAAATTTGAATCAAAATTTGGTTTTTGAATTTGAGTAAATGCTAATAATTGCCATCAATATACCGGGTGAGTAAAAAAAAAGTTGACAAATTTGGCTGGCTGTAGAACAAAGCGTACTAGGCCAATATTCAAAACTGAAATGTTAATCTATCAGTCAAAGGCTAACTTAGAAGTGAAAATTTTGTTTGGTAAGATCACTCATCATTTAGACCCAGGACTTAGGAAAATGCTGGAAAAAGGTTTTATGGGGACGAGAAGTCTATGTTCGATTTTGGTCTGCGATTTATTTGCCATTGAAATATATATTCTATTTCTAAAACTGACAGTTGTATTGATTTTGAATTCAAATTGCAAGTAAATCATGGATCAAAATCAACCATGGAATCCTCATCCTCATACGAACCCCTTACCAGCATTTTCCTAACTTCTGGTTCTAAGTGATGAGTGATTTGCCAAACAGAGTTTCCACATCTAAAAGTTGGCCTTTGACTGATAGATTCACCTTTAGTTTTGAATGTCGGTCGCAAACTTGCAATTCCACAACCTGCCAAACGTGTTGACCGATTTTTTACACACTTGATGTGATTATGTTTCTTCTGCAATCTAAATTTGTTTTAGATTTTATATAGTACTTCTTTTTACTTGATCTTGTAACATTTTAGACTGCAACAAAAAAGTCAGTGGCAAAAATTGGTTAGAAATCTTCTCATTCGAAGAATCTCAATATAAGGTTTGTGGAAGTGCGTTCAATCTATCAAGTATATGATTATAGAAATTCACTCAATCCTGTATTTCTGATTTCAAGATATTTGAAGCACATTTCATAAAAAATTTCAGATGTCAATTGAAATTACTTTCTCGTTCTCTAATTGTTTCCCATACCAGAGTAATCTCTCGTACGTCTAGCCTGCTTTTATATCACGAATATGTCACTGTCAAATGCATCAGTTTTAACTGTTTATTAAAGACAGCTTATTGAAATATTCACCTTTTGCAGAAAAGGCCAGGTCGATGAGACGCATATTCCAATGGCTACAAAGGATATAATAAAGTTAATCCAAAATTAATTGACTACGCCCATTCAATTTAGAAAGGGTCAATTTAAAAAAAAGTTTATTGAAATCGGATGAATACAACTGGAGAAATGAAAATTTGAAATTGTTGGTTTAGGCCCATTTCAAAAGTGATACACCGGAAATGTAAACAAAAACATTGCCTGGCAATTTTTGTCAACTTCAAAGTGCAATTTCTCTGCACTCGTTGGTCCGATTTCTATACAGATTTTTGTTCTGAATAGCTCAAAGTGTCCTCTCTATAATAGGTGTGAAAATTTTTGCATTTGCAACGTTTTGTTTTCTGGCATTTATTCCACAATTTTGACAATCTGGATCACTGTGCGCTAGTCCTGACTCTCACCCGGTAGTTTTCGATTCTTTCCATGTAATGGCCATGGGGTAGATATATCCTATTGCTCCTCTTGGTATCGTCCTTGTAGTGCTTCGTAAAGTAATTTGTAGGTAGCGTAATGAGAACGTGTCTTGTAAAAATTTTTGATGGAATCAATAAAAAAGGCTTCAAACGCGACGTTAGATACTGATCACTTTTGCGACAACCAACTCTTAAGATAAATACAAAGACCTCGTCTTTCACTACAGGGTGTCCCAACAAAAGCAAACAGAGTTGCAGAGGAGGGTTTTGTGAAAAATGAGAATTCATTATTGCGTTATATCGTTATAGTGGGAAATTGATTTAGCAATAAATCCGAGCGTGTCTTCATGGGGTAAAATTTGAAAAAGGCAAAATAAGGCTGCCATTTCATTTTGAGTCAACCTCAATATCATCTTAACCCTATTGTACCCGGGCTCATTGGGTCAGACCACTTCCTTGGGGGGGGGGCAAAAAATCCCCCCTAATTATCTCCAAACCATAAATAGTATGTCTTTGTAACTTCGTAGAGTACGTACATCTATTAGGAGTCAAATTATAGATTTTAATGCTAATTGGTCACATGGTTTGTTGCCAAGCGACCAAACAATAGGTCCATGTCAGATATAAGCTTCAGTACTGAAAACACAAAAAGTTCTAATTATTTCAGATAAAATGTATCAAAACCTCAATAAACTACTTTAAAATGAAGAAAATATGTTTATCCATCGATTTATATCAAATTTTAGAAATGTTGTCTTTCTTTGTTAGAGATATGACGTCATCAATTTGCATGACGTCATGGAATCTATAATTTGCTGATGTCAGCAAATATGAATTATGTACATATCAAACGAAATTACTTTGCAAGGGGTATAGACATCAATGTTAAGACAAAGAAATTATGACTGTTTTTGTGATTTTTCTTTATGACTTTCCAAATATGGGTATCTGCTAGTCACGTGACTTAAATTATTACAATAGACGATTGCGTTAACCCTATTCCACCTGGGCTCTTTTTATTCACTCCTCACCTGGGGGGGGGGCCATTATGGCCCCCCCTAATTATTTCCAAAACCAATAGAGTTATGAAGTTGTAACTTTCTACACAGTATCAACAATCTTTTGTGATTCTAATTAAGTAATGAATGTTTAATTAGTCACGTGACTTGTTGCTAGGCAACTAGATATGTTGTGGCCAGTCTGCAATAAGCTTATGTATGGAAACTACAATAATGTCCTATATTTTAGAGAAAACAAAGTTTGTTCTTATAAACTGTTAAAAATATTGTACAACATCATATTTTCTCGCAAAATAATATATAAATTTTTAATTTTTTTCACACCTTTTCGAACAATGACGTCATAAATTTATGTGACGTCATATGTCTAAAAAACTCTAAACATAAATGAAAATTAACAAACTATATATCATACGAAGGCCCTCAATGAAAGCAATCCAATGACACTAATTACAACAAAATCGAACAAGGATTGACTAAAATATAAGCAATTTAGTGTTTTCTTTTGTGACATCTCTCCAAATAAGGGCATTCAGTGGTCACATGACTCATATAATTAAAACGAAATATGTAGAATCTTGTAGAGCATTAAATTTTAGGAAAAGTCAGTTGGTACCAGCATTCTGTCTCATGTCGTTAAAGAGCTGTATATCAATGTTTGGTTGGGGGGGCCATAAGGGCCCCCCCCCAGGTGGAATAGGGTTAAAGGAATTTTTTACCAAGATGCATTGTGTTCTGACAAAGATTCTTTAACGATTCTATAGGAATTCGATTAAAGAACGCAGTGCATCTTGGTAAAAATTCCTCGCCGCCATCTTTAGCGCAATCGTCTATTGAAAGTCTACAATTTAATTGCCAATTAAAAATTAGGAAAGTCATGGATCTTTCAGTTCAATTTTCTATTTACTCTTCGTTTTATAATCAAAAGTTTGGTTGGGGAGATTGGGGGGCATTTTTTGCCCCCCCCCCCGTGTACAATAGGGTTAGTACATGACTCCGGTGCTGTGGCCATGAGCAACCTCGTTCCCAAGGGTATCTGTTGTTTTCAATAGGAGGCTAGACCTCAACAGATGCCCTTGGGACCGGTTGACAAATTTTGTCAATTTTTGATCGGAATAATTAGCATAATTTGGCAGACAGCAGGTCCTTTCGAATCCTATATTCGACATGTTGAATTGCCTATTCCATGGTTCGAACATCGCTCATTGTAACCAAAGCCATTCGAATGTTCTTTATTTCGACTGATCGCCAGGTTTTAAAGGTGAGAAACGTCTTTTGTTTCGAAAAGAGCCAATCAATTTGCAGAATAGCCTAACAGGTTCCAGGGTCAATGTAGGCGTTGTAGTTTACGGAGAACCCTCATTATCACTGGGTACGAGGTTGGGCCATGAGAGGACTTTTGTCGAAAGAACGTCCTTGAAATGTTGGAACGTTGGGAATATTCCAAGAACTGGGAACGTGATTACAAGAGTAGATTTGATTCAAGCCAAAGTAAAGAATGTTTATTCCTTGATCTTCCTAAAGATTGTGATTCATTAAAACTTCTTACAAATTTGTCAAAGTCTAAATTTTGGCACTTTCGAACATTGGATCGAAAGAGGCATTCAAAGCCAAACTAACGTACTCTCCTCCGCAGTTTTCTTGAAATTACGGGCCAGGGAAAGTTGGACATTGGACTACGGAACCAGAAACCGGCGAAGGAGAGTAAACTAACGAGTGCTTGCTGAAAGATTTCTTGAAGATGGTGGTGATTCATAAACTCATAGAAAACTGCTACAAAATTGTGGAAGGTAAAATATTAGTACTGGCAAACTTGGGATCAGGATGGGCGTTCTAAGCCAAAGCAAAGGACGTGTCTCAAGCAAATTTCCTATGGGCTTCACCCCTAGACCCCCTCATGTCAGTATCCCCAGTTGATTACCTTTGCCAAGCTACTGTACAATCCTCTGATATCATTCAAAAGAATAAGTCAAAAATTTACATGTAAAAGCCCCTTTTGCGTTACTTTTACAAAAAGTAAAAACGAGGAAGGCTGAAACCTTGAGATCCAGCGATATGAACAATGGCTAGTTACTCACAAAAAGTTCCTCGATGGTTAACTTGGACAAAGGTACCTAGTTTGTTGATATTGATGCTTTAGGAGCAGAAATATTAATCTTGAAAGCTCAATTTCGCATTCACCTCCAACCAGAGCTTTGGCGTTTTGGCCTAAGCAAATTCTTGAAGCACAGCAATACATCAACGACAGCCTTAATAAAATTTGAAAAATATTTGATCATATTATATTCTGTTTGCAAGAAGTCACCAATTTTGCAGTATTTCAAATTTTCTTTAATTTCAGTTTTGATTTCGATGTGCTTCAAGAATTCGTTTAGGCCAAAACGCTAAAGCTGTTGATTGGAGGTGGATGCAAATTTGAGCTTTAAAGATGATTATTTCTGCTCTTTAAGCACTAATACCAACAAACGAGGTGCTTTTTTTAAGTTAACTATCGAGGAACATTCTGAGAGTGATCAGCCATTGATTGAAGCTAGATTCACATCGCTGGATAGAACCAAATCTGTATACTTTTTTTGGGACACCCAGTGGACGTTAAACTTCCTTGCCATGAATAAAACAAGAATCCAATAAATCGCGAACCCAGCAAACTAGGTCTACCTTCACATGCACGATATTGGCTAATTTTCAAAATGTTGAATAATATGAAGGTAGCAAAATTTTTGGTAGCGTTCACATGATACTGGCACATATTTCAACGCTACAAAGGTACAAATCTCTTTTCAATCTCTGCGACAAAGAGGCCTGGATTTTTGCAGTAAAAATATTTTTCAGGCCTAAAGAAACAATTAGCTTCGTTCCGAAAGCCTTGAAAAATGTTCCATTTTTATTGTTTTGAATGTTCACACGACGCTGCTTTGAAAATTGTGCCAGTTACAATTCCGTTTCCAAATTCTGCCGTTTTCAAGATGTGCCGGTAAAATATGTGCCGTTTTTCGTGGGAAAGGGAGGCCTATCCATCACATTTTGCATTGAGTCGGTATCAACGCAGTCTAAATCGATCAAATTTTGATGATTTTCAAACGTCAGAACCTTTTCGATGCTCTACACTTGGTAGGACATACCAGTTCAGTTCACTGATTTCAAATTCCACTTCATACTAACACACTGATATTTATAGACAAATCAAGAGTAGCTTGACCGCTTAAAATGCATTGCGCATATCAATCGTAAAATAATTGAACATTAAGTTTGAACAATAATAATAATATGTCCATTCTTTTAACCACTCCATTCCTGCGCCGTGACAGTCGAAAGGTAGTTCAGCGGACGCGTGTGCATGAGCTAAACATGACCTGGCATTCAATACATTTGGCAGTTAAACTTTGTTTAACAACGTTCCAGTGAATCTCCATGGCGAACTCTCAGAATTTCTGAACCTAGATATTTCCAACCTTGATGATCATTTCTTTTGTTCACTGCTATTGTATGGAAGTGCTGAATTTCCATATATCATCAATAGAATGAATCTTGAAGCCACAATCAAGTATATTAAATCATCCAAGCGCTTTGATCATCTAGAGTAGCGTCGCCCATTATGGCCGGTTGCCCATTGTGGCCGACAAGCGAGAGAAATTAAATTTCAGGGGACTGACCACTTGTAATAAAATTGCAATTATGCAGAAAATCTTGGCTGACAGCTGTTTTATCATGATTTGACCTTCACTGAAGTTTCAGTTCATTTGCACTGAAACCCGACGAGATGGTTTCTGCATATCTCTAATAGATTCTTTGAAGTATTTGCAAATTTCATGATTCTATTTACATTCCTTCCTTCTTTTTTGTTCGCTCAGCACCTTGCGGTTTGAAATTTTTGAAATGTGCTTTGATTTTTCAGAAGTCCTGTCTCTTGAGAGGACATCTACAATGAAACCAAAGCAAAGTGATCTCTGATTTTGGATTTAAGGCCATGAAGTCTGAGTGCTGCTAATTGCTATTTTTGTCGCCCATTATGCCCATCAGTTTACTAGAGAAGTTTCCAGTCGCTTCAAAATATGAAAATGCAAGATTTATTAAAAAGACACCAATTTGAGTCAAAATCTTACTTACTGACTTGAAAAATCATTGAAACCCAAAAACGCAACTTAAGCCAAAATTCATCCGTCCATGCACAAGGGAATAAGGCAGGATTTAGAACAACTCGAAGCATGTATTTCAATTGCCAAAACTCGAAGTTTAGGTTAATCCTTTTTGATATTTTTGTGTTTAAAGTACCCAATGATAAACAAATAACAGTAATTAAGACAGTTTTTCTTATTAAAACTTTTTACCGGAGAGTAGTGTTGCTTGTTTGTCCTGCGGCCATAATGAGCGATGCTCGAAGTAAACGAAGTTTTACCCCCTTCTTTAAAATCTTTTAAAATCAGTATACAGTTTTTCATATATTTAGAATTATAAGTGTCATTCATAGTGAGAACTCGCTTGACAACATGTCCTTTCCCGCTATGAATTGCACGTAGTTTATAGATCTTTGTTGTTTGTTCTTGAGTAAAGCATTTTTGTCATTGAATAAAAAAATACATATGACAGTACTAGCGCCTTTACAGCACATAACAGCACATACAAAGATATGTCACATTAGAGGATTTGTACGCAGGGGAATTCTTAACCCTATTTTAACCGGGGGGTAGCCTACGCGTAGACCCATTATCCCAAAGGAGGAAAGGGTCTACGAAACAAAGAGCAAAAGCTTGCTACTGAGGTTTCTAGATTTCTGGAAACTTAATTTATGCAGCCTTTGTTTCAACCATAGAAATATTTCTATTTCTATCGTTTCAACACGTTTCACAACTAATTTGAAAAGGGGATTAGAATGAGTAATTGGGCGGCCGTAGCATAGCCTGCGTGCAGACTCTACTGATTCCCTGAAGAGAAGTGAGGTTCCTCCTCCAGTAGAGTCTGCGCATCAGCGACGGAAAGCCTGTCTGCGGTCACGTGCGGTTCCTCGGCTCGAGGAACCAAATCTCATTGGTAGAGAGCGATTCTATTGTTACCTCGCAATTCATGATGCCGCAACAGGAACAACAACATGGCAGGAGTAAGACTTATGTTTCAGCTGTGGCTATATTCCGTGGACAGGAGCACTGTACAACCCTTCTTAGATGTCTTTAAGAACAGACTCTTCCTCCTCACACCTGAATCGATGTTGTCTTCCCAACAAAATGGAGCAACTATTTAGGCCTACTGATTATTACTTTGCTGATAACTGTGTCGGAGTTGCTGTTTATGAAGCCCATTGCATAACACTATGGTAAGTTTTTCATGGTGCAAAAAAGTAAATTCTCGTTGGGGGAACACCATGGAATACTGGTGCATAGAGGGGGACATGCCTCTAAGCAAAATGGACCATCTTCAACATCATTTTTGATACAGACAGTAGGTTTAGGTTAGGGTTTTGCCAAAATGATACAGAAATTTAATGCTTCAAATTTAATAAATGGTAGCCAAATCCATGATATGAAAAGTTATTGTGGTGCATTCATTAGTGGTTGGGGGTGGCAACCCCCTACTCAAAAGAACCTTGTAGTGCCATCTTCATTAGACAAAACAGGGTGGATGCAGATTCTTGCAATATTATTATTATTTTATTATAATAATTATTATTTGCAGATTCTTGCAATGTTTAACCCCTTGAATACCATATTATCAAGCCCTGGAAAATCAATACAGTGTGCTGCCATTGAAATAAGTTTTGAATCATTGCCTGTTGAATGATGTCAGACAGTGTTCTTTATCCCTAGGATTGGATCAGCCGTATTAGATAACCCTGGAATCCATACATTCTAGAATCTGAACTTCTGACACTAACTGTGTTTGATATAAAATTAAATGGCCATTCTAAAACATGAATTTGGGAAATAAAGATTTTCTTATTAATTCACGTAAGACAATGTTTGATAAGAAATGCTCATAATAGATCATTTATTTAGTAAAATTAGAGATGAGTCTTACTCCCTGTGAAAATTTGTTAGATTTCTAAATAAATGTTTTATTCTCAAGGTGGATTTAAATTAAGTGCAAACGTCTTTCAAAATACAGTACAGTAGTTCTTGAGGTAACAAAATATTCTTTTGCAGGGGGTCATCAAGGTCTAACATGGATCACTCCAGGATTTGGTATGGATCAATTGGGGAGTTAAGATCTTTGCTACCAAGAGATACACAGTTTTCAGGGTTCACAGCAACTGCTACAAAAGTTACAAAACTGAAAATCTTTGAGGCCTTGTGTTGGCAGAAACACACACATCTTGGAGTTTTCACCTGGGAAGGAGAATTTTAAATTTTGTGTTGACTTATGTCCATAATGATATGTTATTCAAAAAATGTTCTACCCACTTAAAACTGAGTTGCAAGTCAAAAATAAGGACAGAAAAGATTTATTTGCAAAACCCAAAACCCAGCAGCTGTCATATGGAGGACATTTGAAGAAAGCCTTGGTCCAGATTTTTATGCATTGAAACTCAAGATCCCACAGAAAAGGTGAGTAGATATGTTTCATGCAGGAACACCGAACAGATCAAAAGTGCATTGAAATGTACTGTGGCTTTTGGAATGGGTATGAATTGCAAAAGGTGTCTGTAGAATATTGCATTTAGGGCCATCAAAATCCATTGAATCCTACATACAAGAATGTGGTAGGACGCGAAGAGATGGTTCTAAAAGCCGCTGCTTCCTGCTATACAATGGATTTTTGCAATCAAATTGTGCAGGGGACATCAGAGAATATGTGACATCAAGCAAATGCCGCAGAGAGATGATTTCAAACAATCTTTCTGAAAACAATGATGCAATGGGTGTAATACGAGGCTGCAAGTGCTGTGACATTTGTGCTGAAAATTTTAATAATGACTGTAAAGCAGATCCATGCACTGTATCCTATTATCCTTTTATTCAGGAAAATTCTGAAGGGTGTGAACATATAGTAAAAACACAAGAGATATCAAATGAACAAATGAAACTACTTTCCAAAGATTTACAGGAATACAAAGTTATGAGCACATTATCTATTTTGTCCAATGTGAATATCAACTATGGAGATTTTCATATCAACCAAGTGTTGAAGCATGCTGACAAAATATTTAACTATGAAACTCTGAGAAAGCTTGCGGAGATATGGAAATGTACCCATGGAATCGAAATTTTGGAGATCTTGAGTTCAATCTTTCCAGACATCCTTGTTCAGATTTGGATCATTCATTTTTGGTGGAAGAAAATGAAGACAATGCATGACAAGACATTGTTGATGATTCTGAATTGGATGCTCTTAATTACGCAAGTCAACATCAAAATATGGACACAGCATTTAGTGCCACTCTTTGTTCAGAAAAACTCATCTTCTAGAGAATCAAATAAATATATCTGAACTCCAACAGTGTTGGAACGTTCAAACTGAGACATTGAAATGGAATGAATGATTGATACAGTAATTTCTTATTACTATAAGATCTGTTCATACTGTATTATGACAAGAGCCCTCATTTACCGTTAAAGCTATATATTAAGCCCGCAAAAGCTTTTTGGAACCTTTTATTTCGTATTGCCCAAAATGAACATCGGTCATACTCGCATAATTCAGATTTCGTCAGACCGAGAGAAATAATTTGACTTAATCCAAGCAAATCTGGCTAACCTGTCATATTTTAACTCATCATATTTTGTCCAATTTAGGGATTTTAAATGGCGATTGAATGCAATTTAATCGCAATTAATGGAACGTGATGTTAGTTTCTTAGTCAATAGGGCTGTGTCCCTTGTGACCATGTTTACAACTTTATCTTTGTGACAATATCGTTGAGAGTAACTTCTTGCGTTGGGGCATGTCGGCTGCACGTGGAATGTCTGTTGTTCAAAGGAATATAAAAAGTAATACTGGCATGTTTATCAGTCGTCTATAATCAAAGCAGCACGCTGGTTTGCACCAGAGGAGCGCAGATTATTTTTCGCTGAGAAGGTAGTGGCCTATCCAAGATGTTGCGTGGTTTGTTGTTTGGTCGTTCATGGTGAGATCCAACCATTAATTTATTTTCTTTACTAAATGTTTGTTCATATTTTGGCTGACTCTTTGAGCAATTTGAATTGTATTATGTTGGGAAAGATCTGGGATTTGGCCAAAAATCAGACGACCGACTCGTTTTGAGGCCTGGCGGGTATCGCGACATGCAGTATATCGTGCGTTAAAAATTTTGCTGCTGAAGCTTTGCACGGTGACACTGTAGAGCTTTCAGGCTGGTTCAGAGTGAGGTAAATGGGCTTTTGTGGGCTTTTGGACCTTTTCATTTCATTTCCTTTAGGGTTGCATGCACTGTTTACTTGCCCACCTTGTGCTGCATGTCGTGTTTGCTTGTGCTCGCCTCGCCCAATTCGAACTCGGTCTCCTGTTCTAATTGGTCACTTGAGATAATCTTATACACTGTTCGCCATATTCTTGCAGGAGCTAGTATTGCTTTATGTTATTTGTTGAATCGTGACTTTCCCGACTTTCCAGTCATTTTCACGGTTAAAACAAAACTGCTTGGGCGCTTTTCAAGAAGCCACGCCCGGTTGGATTTCTAGCATTGTACCTGGAAAAATCTGTATTTTGGACACTGTATTATTTGCTCTTGTTTCAAACCAGTTCTCAGGCTTCACGCTTTTATAATTCCGTCTTGTGACTAGGGCTTGGGCTAGTGTCGCGTAGTAGAATGTTTCGCTGTCATTATTTTCCTTTTTCCACAGGCGACTGTGTGGATTGTTTTGGAACTAGTAGAGTCTTCTTAAGGGGTTCTGAGTGCCTTGGGTATTATAGTCTTGTGAACATTTGGTAATGGCTAAGATTTTTGGTATTTTCAAATCGTGCAAAGCATCACATTCTTGCATTCCAACGATTTTTCAACTGGTCTCAGTCGTCATATTCATTTCTCATTTCGGGAATGCGTGCTTGTATCTACATTCCTTTCAGGCGTATGTGCCTGAAGGTTTTCGGACACTGCGGGTCTGGAAATAGCTATCATTGTAAATGAAAATTGTTTTGCTTCTATCAACGCCCTCACCTTATGGATCTACACGGATTTTTTGTTTGTTTGTTTTGTTTCAATTTAATTTATGTTTTTATAAGAAACTTGGGTAGCACTTAATACTAAAAGTCTCTTAGTTTCGCTTGAACGTTGGGTTGTTTCAGCAGTAAAATGTTCTGGGTTAGTTTCTTATTTTTTGGGGCCTAAAAATTGCGTTTTGGTTCGAAGTTGAGCCTTCTTATCGTGAAAGGGCTTGCATTTTGCATTGATATTGTCAGCTCAGATAAGCCATGCATATTAAGGCTGAAAGTTACTGTATCTTGCAGTCTAAAGTTGAAAAGAAAAATGAAGGTAGCTTTGTCAGAGAGTATCGAACCGTAATCTACCACTCTTATTCTAGAAAAGATTTAGAGTTTCTTAATTTTTCTTGAGCGGTAGTGCTTGAGTTTCTTGAAGTTTTGGTCATCATGGTACTGGATTCTGATAAGCCTGTTGCTTGTAAAGTAAAACGTGTATGCTGAAACGTTTGGCAGTTACCTTGAAGTTTAGCCCTCGGAATCTAATGCAGTGTTTTTCTTTCAGATTTGAATAATTTGTTCAAATTTTATCTTGACAGGTGGAATTCACTCCATTCAAGTTAACCTAACTATGGATATAAAAATGTCTCTTATAAACAAAAAATCAAATAACAAAAAACAAAAACAAAAACAAAAACAAAAACAAACAAAAGTTTAAGACAAAAGACAAGTTTGCGAGTTTGTCTATCATTTAGTTTTGATTATCGAAGTTGAATAAAGATTTTAGATAAGCAAACAGTTTTTGGTCCGTAAGGCAATTCAAAGTATGTGCTCTGGTGAATGGGTTTCAATATTCTATTAATCTAGTGTATACGCCAACCAGGTTTAGCTCTTTGGACTGCTCTCTGTTTGCATGAATGATATTCCTCCCTTGAAACTAGTTGGAGAATCCTAGAAGGGGCTGAAAGTATATCAAACTGCTAGTAAAGAGAAGAGAGGTAGTATAGAAGCAACAACTTCACCAAAACAAAAATATTAAAGCAAATGAAAAAGATGAAATGAAAATATTCGCTAGTATCTTCACTGTCTATTGAATATGGGAAAAGGATATGTGTGCAATATAATGCATTGAATCCATTGCAGTCAAGGATACCAATGTTAAATCTCACCTGAGGTGTAGTTTAAAACAAAAAAAACAAATAAAAACAAAAACAAAAACAAAGGAAAAAAAAAAATATAAGAAGATCGGAAAGAATATCATATAAAAATCTTCATTTTGAGGGCAATAAACCTACTATTTCGGGACTTGCAGAATGGGCTTTGACGCAAAAATCCTATAATCCTACAATGGCAACTCACGAGATTTGCTAGTTATGTTCAGATTGGATAACGAAGTTTCTTGTTTGCAGCATCCAAATCGACTTCCTTTTGGGAGTATAGTTTCCCTTTGAATTGAAAGTTACTTTATGTGAAGGCCTATACATCTAGTTTTGGTACTAGTTGCACTAACTGCAAATAATTAATTGCTTTCAATCAACTTACCGCCTTCTTTTTGGGGGATAGGGCTTGAAAGGGCAATCCATTTTTAGCAATACTTGTAAATATTTAGAGCCTCTGTTTTACATTTTGCAGATGGAACTTGCAAAGGACGGGGCTTTCCTTTTTCCACAGATGCATCATTTAAACAAAAATCAACAACAAAAACACTATCTCTGGCATACGATTTTGCAGTTTTGAAGTTTTGTATTTCCTAGTTCTTTTAACAATCAGTCAATCCTCATCATTTTAGTCTCTTTAAATCAAAACGGCTAAAATCAATAGTTGGCAGGCCCAGGCTGGATAAGTATGTGTATCGTTGTGTTGTTCTGCAGTTGTGGTGTAAAGTTCGTAAAAACAAGAAGTAAAACAAACTTGTAAATATGAAAATGTATTTATGAAAATATAAAAAAAAAAGAATCAAGGAGATGAGCAGAAGAAGAAGTGACAGAAGAAGAGAAAAAGTAAAAAAGTAAAAAAAGTAAAACAAATCCCCTAATGTTGGGGTGGCCAAGTGCTCGGTCGTAGAGCACAAATCCTGCAGCTTTCTCTGCTTTCTGCCTTTCTCTCTCAGGTGGTGATTGGGTGGGGCACTGCGTATTGGGCGGAAAAAGTAAGGTTTTCAGTCCAATCACCGACCGTAAAAGTTGTTGTTGTATATTCGTGCTAGCAAATTCCGGGCAACTGCACTACTGCCCAATTTTCTAGCGATTATTTGTTTTTGGCCTATTTCGCTAAATCATCAAAATTTGCGCTAAAAGATGTTTTGTCGCGTTTTTCATCAGTTTCGGAACCGCGCGGACAAACCCCTATGATAGAAGATGTTTATTGTGGCTATTTTATGTTAGTCATATTGGACATTGTAAACTTGAGGGGTTTGTCCTTATATTTCATTATAATCAAAGGAACCATTAATTCAGTCCAAACTGGGACTGATACTTTTTCTTGAGCTTCTGAAAATGCAAGACTGATTTATCCGAGTTTGACTGTTAACATTTTGAAAGTAAAACAAACAAATGCAAGTTGGTGTTGAGCCCAAAACATATAAAAATTATGCTTTTAATTGTTTTAGTTCTCTGAGAGAAAATTTTCAAAAGCATTTGTGTTTTAAATACATGGAGGGGGCCTTACAATGAGAGGGGGTCTCAATTAGGTTTGGGAATAGGTGTGAGGGGCTTATTAGAGAGGGGCCTTGATAAATAGTAATGGCCACATGCACAAATTTTCTCCTGTAAGAAGAACCTTGACTCTCAGATTGCCAAAATATTAAGAAACTCCAGTACTGGGAAAAGATAACTTTATAACATATTTTGACTTTATCTTCATTTGTTTAATGTCTAAATATTGGAAGCCCTCAAAACACATTGTTTTGAAAAGTTCGCAAGGGCACAGGTAGTGAACATGAAGTTTGTTAGGAAACTTTTCAGAAATTCGTAAGAAAGTAAGAATAATCAAAATCTGATCATTAAGAAACTTTCAGTACTGGCCCAAATTCTTAATTTCTTATAAAAAAATGCACTCAGCGTTTTACACTGTAGTGGACATGTGGGATGAGGCCATAGAGCTGCAACCACTAGTTGATATGCTTTTTAACGGTTTACTGTAAATAATGAATCTGAGTTTTTTTCTTGTCTGTTTCAACCCATAGCATGTATAGAAGTCATGAACATCAAAGTCGTCTAAAATGGCTGGATTTTGCCTTGTGTGTGCTTTGTATTGTCTACCTTTGTTATTAGTACATAAATGTTTCTTTACTTTACTTGTAAGTTCCTAAACAATTTCTTGAGGTCATTTTTGATTGTTGCTTTAGTGTTTTCCTGATCTTCTTAATTCTGCACTCTCTGCAGGCCTTCTGAGAGTGGCTAAGCACAGTTTCGTAATGTTGTTGAAATGTTCTAGCACCAAATCAAGGGGTATATTTCCTCCAGAGCCATATAATATTAGGCTATGCGTGCATCACACGGGCGGGGTGATAAACTTGATTGGGCCAGGTCAAAAACTCGGATTTCATTCGTGACTCCAAGAGAATATCTGACTTCATTCGTAACTTCAAAGTTTCCTCAGTAATTTTCAATGCCATCGCTTCAGTTGCGTCAAACATTATTGTTTGGTTTGCAAATGTATTTCATTTTAGGCCAACGCCAACGCCAACCTCTCTATTTTTATCGACTCATGAAAACTTTTAATGCTTTCCTCATAATCAACTTTCCTGGAATTAAGCTAAAGTCGTGCTTTGTTACTATTTTGATTCTGCAAATTCTGCACAATGTTCTTTCCAACTCCATTTTGCATAAAATCTTTAACCACCGTCAAGCGATCGTGCAGCGTGGCGGCCATATTGAATATACAACAGACGGCAACATCCGGGAACATCAGAATGTAAAATGCTGATGTCAGCAGACAGGCTCTCCGTCGCTGATGCGCAGACTCTACTGGAGGAGGAACCTCACTTTTCTTTAGGGAATCAGTAGAGTCTGCACGCAGGCTACCGTAGCAAGCCTTTGCTCTTTGTTTCGTAGACCCTTTCCTCCTTTGGGATAATGGGTCTACGCGTAGGCTAGGGGGGGGGGGGGTTTCCCCTATCGGATTTTTTAATAGCTCCCAAACGATGCTACCTACAATGCTGAAACTCCTTGACTTTTCCTAAAATTTAGTTGGCAATCAGAAAATACAAATTTCAACACCTATTATTTGATCACGTGACCACCACATGCCCATATTTGGAGAGTGGTCACAAAGAAATTCGTTAAAACGGCTCTAATTTCTTCTTTTGTTACTAAATCTCAACAATATATATATACCATTCGATTTGTCTCAATGAGTACTTTCATTTGATATATAATCTATTCATATTCGCTGACATCAGCAGTTTATTATTTCTATGACGTCATCAATCTTTATGACGTCATATTACTTATGAATGATATCTTTTCATGCACAACTGATGGAATTACCTCTTATATCGATGAAGGTACTTGATTTCACCAAAATATGCGAAATTAATGGCTTTAAATCATAATTATTGAGCTAACAATTTTGCATCGAATCGAATTTTCATTATTTAATTAGTTAATTCATTAGAAACCAAGAATATCCGTATGAAATCATATGAAACTACAAATTAATGGTGTCAAGCAGGTATTTGGATGGTTTTTTGCCAATTTTATCTAGCTATTTGCTAATAATGGGCCCTTTTCTGCAAATAGCTCGATTTTCTCAAAATGTGCATTGTTTTTGGTTGCCTAGCAACCAATCACGTGATTATTGATTGATTGATGCTATTTTTAGATTCTCCTTTGCTCAATAATGACACATGACAAGTTGCATTGTCATAGCTGTTATACTTGCGGAGAAAAACAGGCCCCCCGGTAGAAAATCACTTTTTTTTACCCGGTTAAAATAGGGTTAAGAAGGAATTCTCTTTGCAGCAAAGCTAATACAAGAAAGAGCACACTCTTGTCAGAAAATGATTTGAGAAACTATGGATAAATGATGACTATCTACTATAATCTGCTTTGATAATTGTTTTAACCCTAATCCTACCGGGCTTTTTTTGATCTAACATAGCCGGGGGGGGGGGGGGGTGCTTTCCACCCCCCCTCTATAAATAGCCGTAGACTAATGGGAAATCATTGAAACTTGGCAAGGGCGTAGTCCTAACTATTCTCAACCGATTGGTAGTTTTTGGGCGTGGTCACCTCATTAGGTGACGTCACTATGACGTCATTATGCCGGAAAATGTCAAAATATATGGTTTTCCGGCTTATTTGTTCTAAGAACGGAATAAAGGTAATCTGAATGACTTTTTCCATTCTTATTTGGCGTATTATTCATTTCCAATTCAAATATGATGCATAGAGGTGTTTTTAGACTGTTATTTTGGAGGAAAATGACAAAAATTGATGACGTCATAAATAAAAACTGTGTTTTTCTGCCAAAAATTGATAATAATAGGCTCAAAATGCTTTTAAAGTGTTGCCTAACGTAATTCTATGCATTTTTAACAAAATCTGTCGGAAAAAACTTCAAAATTTGCCAAAATGACCCAAAATGGCGGCCAGAGTGACGTCATCATTTAAGAATGCTGACGTCAGCAAATTCCATTGTTATTGACAACAATAGAAAGCTAATTGTTTGCTGATTCTTTTGAAGTACAATAGTCAACATTTGGAACTATTTCTGGGAGTAAAAATATCAAAATCATTAATTTTTCCAATACCTTGTTCCAAATATGGTAGTGTCACCTGTCACGTGACACCTATTGTTCAAAAATTCAATGGTCAAAATGTAGCTAATAGATAATTAGTAATTGTCAGAGAGTTTGAGGGTCATAGCTTTTGTCGTTAAAGAATGCTCTGCAAAAAACCGACAGGGGGGGTGGAAAACACCCCCCCCCCGGTAGGATTAGGGTTAAAAACGTAGGTTTTCAGTTTTTGAAGGAAGATATTGACAGACGAAATTGATTGACGTACCTGTCATTGTAGTCATCATTGAGAAATACACCACCCTCAACGAACTCTCTGCGTTGATGTCTCTGTTGTATCTCATTTTGGTATCATTATTATTATGTTCAGTCTTCTCCTGATCAATCAATGTCCTATTTAAAATCTCTTTTGAAGCAAAGCCGGCTTCTGATACATTTTGACTTTGAATTCTATCCAAAGGACGGGTATCATCAACAGTTTGTAGTGTCATAGTGCTCGATGTTGGCGTACAGTGCAGCATATCCCCAGCATGTTTCTGTAAAGGAATGAACGAGATCACGCATCACGATCATATTAACCACAAACCCTATTTTTTATCATATTCAAGTCATGTTATTAGGTAGACTTGGCTTACAGGGGCTTAAAGGAAAAGAGGCATATCTGAGTAGCAGGATTAACCAACAGTTCAATGCCAGACAAAAATCTCAATCGGCAAATCATCTTGGCATAACGGAATAACCAGACCCAGGACCACTAGGACCGGACCGGACCGGACCGTAACGGACCGGACCCTAGGGGAATGCCCTCCCCTCTCTTTGGCGTGACGGCTAAGCCTCCAAGCTGCAAGTTCATCTCAGCGCTTAGAGTTCAAATTTATCAGGCACGCAGGTAACACTTAGGGACTTCGTTAGCTCCCATGGTGCCCCCAGAAAATTATTAGGGGGAGTTGGTCACATGTATCTCTGAAATATGGGTTACACTCATCTTTTTCGATAAGAAACTGTGGTCGGAGGTCGTTAGGTAGTTTCTTATATCTTAGGACATTTCGCTACTAAAGCTTGAAAAGTTGGTTTTTTCAATTTTTAATACTGAAAATGTAGAATTAATTTCGTTTTGTTAGAAGGGCTTCCAAACTATTTAATAAGATCTAAAACAATAAGTAATAACATAATTGGCACTCAAAAATTGGACACGGTACATTAATAGCAACAGTAATAGTATTTTTGAATGAAAATTACGAAAGTTTCTTAGCATTTCTATACAGGCGATGGGGTAGTATTTTTCGAAAATTTTAGCCCACTGTTTCTTATGAGCTGTTTCTTATAAAAATGCAGGTCCATAAGAAGCGGGGTTGGGGCAGGGGCGTTAAGCCCCCCAATAATTTTGAAAACAATGGTGCCACATCACAAGCATTAATTAGATGTATTGTTCTCTATTGTTCTAAGAACAATCCCCCAATCAGAAGCTGCTTCCTACGGCCCTGTAAAAAGGTGAGTGCACATGCATGATACGAGAAAACAAATGCACACAAATGCACATTCTGAGATGCAATATTGTGATCATGGGATTTACCAAAGACAAGTGGGGTCAATGCCTGGGTCAATGCGTGGTTGGAGAGAATTTTTTTAACATTCCCAAAATCATCACTCTCTCTTTCGAGATCGCCTTACCCCATATATCTGCCAATTACCACCTTCACAATAAACATTACGAACAAATACGTTATCAAAAAGCTGCCTGCTAAATGATTTTGCTGTCCCAAACTAACTTGCAAAGAGAATGGAGAAGCCAGAATCAAGTCCAGAAATTGAGATTGTGGAGATGGAATACAACGTGGCTGGCATCACGACGTCATTGCAACAACTTGAATCACCAAGCAAGGCAGAGATAAAATATTTAGGCCATGTAGTTAAATGCTTAGGCCCAGTGGGCAATGGGTTGAGGCTAGACCAAAGTTTGTCCCCTGGTTAGAAGATTTGAAATACCATCCTTTTTGCGTTTGTTGTGGAATCCAGAAGGTAGAATTTACATACAGCAGTGACTGCCTTATCTTACTTTGGAGCGAGACTTCTGCGTTGGCCGCCATTTAATCATTGCAAACAAACGCTGGAAGGAAAGTAATGGGTATTCCCCAAGGGTCTGGTCCGTTAGGGTCCGGTCCTACTGGTCCTGGGTCTGGTTATTCCGTTATGCCAATCATCTTGGCAGTCCCAGTTAGGGAGTCAGGAAGCAGGATTTGAATAACTTTACTCTGAGTGGCTAGTCCTTCTCCCAAATTTTACTGCACTCTAAAATTTCCTAAAGGCAAAAAAACGCGTTCAACTGATCTAATGTACTGAAATGACTGAGAAGATCAAAAACTAGACTTTCTCCATTTATTCTCTTTGTCCGTGATTCTTCGTTGAAATTTACAGAGGAAATGCGAAGGAGCGAAAATTGAAAATGAGGCGGGAGGCCCGCGTTCCTTTCGCTTTTATGTACGAAGTAAAGCGAGTACATACAGGAGTGGAGTTGTGTAACGCCGTCACTCTCTCACTCACTCACTCACGAACGAACGAACGAACGAACGAACGAACGAACGAACGAACGAACGAACGAACGAACGAACGAACGAACGAACCAAGAACGCATTCCGCGAACCAGCTAAGAATGCCAAGAATGCAATCAATAGACCATTTCGCAATTTGGAGAAAGAGACTGAGGAGAGCGCGGCCCATTCTGACAGCCTTAGTAACAAGCGGGAGACCGAGGGGAATCCTCTCCTCTTCAGTGTCGATAAAATGGCGTACAGTGCAGTCCCTCCGCTGTACAAACTTAAATGTTTTACACTTTATATTCCCTATCCACGAGGTATATGGTACTTTGCTAGCTTGGTAAGTCTTTTCCCTGGATTAATTAACCATTTTCTCATCCTTTCCGCTGTTTCCGAGTGCATTTTGAGGCACTTTTATTTGAGATATTTTCTCGATTTTTAGGGACCTAGACTGATTACGATTGAGTCCTAGTAATCGCTACCACCCACCCACCCTACTCGCTCATAGGGTGAGCGAGTAGGGTGGGTGGGTGGTAGCGAATACTAGGACTCAATCGTAATCAGTCTAGAAGGGACCTGCATCGTATGCCTTTACTGTCCATACTGAAGGAGAGAGGATTCCCAGGGTCTCCCGCTTGTTACTAAGGCTGTCAGAATGGGCCGCGCTCTCCTCAGCCCTTTCTCCAAATTGCGAAATGGTCTATTGCCAACTGCTGTATTGTTACTGCGCCTCCGCACCATCAGATCACTGCCTTTGCTGAGACTTTTTGGCAGAGCACCAAGAAAACTAACCATTTGCACTAATTATTTTCGATATCATGTGATCAACGAAAATTCTAGAAGAAACGTTGTGACGCAGTAGATTCATGTCCAATTCGACCACAAACAGCCCACTAACCATATTGCATTGCTCTCTTTGCAAAAGTGTTGGTAGATTTTCAATTCAACAATTTTGGATACTGGAAGTAACTATCTTCAATGGTACCCGGTCTTCTGCTTCGACGCCAAATCCCACAATGGCTAAATTAATTTCATTTGCCACCGCAGAGGTCGCCGCGTTCCACCTCGAAGATACGTGCTATTTTCAAGGTGAAGTTGGGTTAGAGCTTCACTATCGTACACATTCCAAAATTCTAGAAACTCTATAAAAATATCGTTGATTCAGATTTTTCTAGAATAGCAAAAAGGTCCATTGTACACGCCCGACAACACCTTTCTCGAGAAGTTCAGCCTCGTTTTGATGCCCCTATACAAATGTATAGGAAAATGACCGGAAGTGAATATTTTCGCCGACTTTGAACGTTTCTTGCAGTGATGCGATATGATTTTTCCGCGTTAATATAATCTTTAAAGTTAGTGAATTTATCTAAGAAATGTTTAAAACTAAAATCGTTTTGATTTAAACTTCCTGGTAAACTCCACGCAATTTGACAGGATTGATGGTCTTATTTTAAGAGATTTTCATCCGGATTTGGGCAAATTTTTCGAATTCATTGTTTTTGCTGACGTAACCAGCGCCTTGAAAACCATGACATTTAGAAAATGCCGTAGATTGTAGAAATTGTTTTGAAGCGGCGTGGTCTGCTTGCTGCTTGCTTTCAAGAAAACTTTTTAATTCTGAACAGAACGAAGCAATAAACCAATATGCAGAACACTAGCGATCCTTTTACTGCCAGTGAAGGACAAGATCTGGGTTCTTTGTTAGAGATGCTTTCATGCTTTCAAATAAGTCTCCAACCGTCCAGAAAGAAAGAGACAAGAAGAAGCAGCTTCCAACGAAAGAACTCGGATATTTATGGCCATTTATGGATCAAGAACTAAAATCGTTTTGTTTATGATGGCAGATGTCTTTGATGCACAAATGGATAGCAAATTATGGAAAATATGTTATTTGTACTGGGCAAGTTCCTCTCAATGATGGAGCAACTCAATGCAGTCTGGAAATCTCCTCTTGTTGGCTCTAAAAACTCACAGACAAGGAAGTTAGGGAAGGATGCTGTCCATCGAAATTGCAATGACTATTTCTGAATGGACAACGGCAATAACTGCTTTTTGGTAATTTACAGAAACTCATGAATAAGCATGGCAGTAGGGGCTACAATCAAGTGCCAACTTTATGTACAACCAGAAGTTAGATCTCAGGTCATGACCTGTTACTATTTCTCCTCGAGTGATTTTACAAATCCCACAATAATGATGAAAACTCGAATTCTTGGTTAAGACTGTTTACTTTTTGCCACCTGGTAGTTTTGTTCAAAAATCTCTGATTAAAATTATCAAGAGTCTGGCCAGGTAAAAGTGGGCGAATTGGGTTTTAGTGGATAAAAAGGCAACAGATAATGATCTGCATGGGGTAAAATGGGTAGGCTGGGGTCAAATGAGTAGTATTGGTGCAGGAAAGTGGTATATCCATAATGCCAATTTAGGCTACTTCAAAAAATTGCAGCTAAAGAAACTGAAACTATGTGATTCATGATCTTTACCAAATTTTGTCACATTTGTCCTCTTACCCATTTTATCCCAGGGTTACCCCTGCAGACCGTATAAAAGGCAAATTTCTGGTATATCAAAATTTTAAATTACCATCAAGATATGTGATGCAGCTTTGGCCAGATAAAATGTTGGATGGCTAGACAATCCAAACCCTCCAAACCCTCCAAACCTCGCACCTTTTAAGCTGGTAGCTGGTTGGTACCCCTATCTCATTGGCAAAATCGAGTAGAAAGGAACATTTTTCACGAGAAGAAAGCTTAAGAATCCCATTATTCTCAATGGGATGGGGGTACTCTCTTTAAAACCAATCAGAACAATTGTCCTTGCAGATCAAATTCAGAATGAGTTTCAGACTGTTTCAGAATTGGAAGCATTAAAATTTCAATTTTGTGATGATTCAATTGCTATAATCTTACCATCTTCCAATCATCAGAGTAAAATTGTCAGAGTATCAATTATTGGATTTCTCAAACTTTTTGAAATATCATAATATTGTTTTTCAGGGTCATTCCATATCAAGTCATCAGTTTTTACTCAAATTTGTAACCCACCATGTAGAGTGTGGATGATTTTTACATAATTTATCAACTCAAGTTCAGAATGGTACCCAAAAAATATTTGAGATCAATATCTCAAGCCGTTTTAGATTTACGGCCAATCAAAAATCACCCATTTTAGGGCGTGGCCCCGCCCAAATTTCACTCGCGCACAGATCTTCTGACTTCTAATATCTTTAAAAACAATTTTATACATCCTGTGGTTCTGAAAACTGGTACCCTGAACCTTTTGATAGTGAGGAATTCAAAAATCACACTTAAAATAACATAAAAAGAAGGGATCTGTGTGATTTTGGTCAATCAAATCCTTAAATGGTTTCAGGAAAATTTTGACCTCTTCATTTTGAGCCAAAATTTCTTGGTGTCTCCAAATAGATATGACAGTTTGCTGCATACCATTTGAAAGAGCATGCTTTGAACTGTTATAAAACACCAAGGGAACCTTTTGTGTATGAAGGAGGCAAAAAATAATCAGAGTTGAAGAGAACTTTTTTTTTGAAAAAATTTCCTTGCGCATGAAATTTTCTGCACTGATACATTATTTATACTTGCTATTCTGGTCTCAAGAGTTCTGAAAAACCTAAAAGATTGATGGAATCTGGCAGTTGAATTCATTTCTATGTATTAAAACCTTTAAATTTTCCTCAAAATAGTGTGAAGAAGTCTGATGCAATAGATAATGAACTCTTCTTTGACTTACAGGACATATGAAAGATTAAATATGTTTGAAGTGTCTTCAGTGCTATTTCTACTGTTTTCATGGCAAACAATAGAGTTTCTTTCAGTTTCATTTGGGAAATACAACAAGTATTTGTTTAAAGTCATCTTCAGTAATGTCATATGTGCGGCCAGTGACAGTTACTGGGGCATCAATTTGGCAGATTACATCCGTGATAGAGACCCAGCAGACATCCGGTCTCGCAGGCCAGCGGAAATTCCGGGAAGGCCCAGGAGGGTGTAAAAAGCTGACTTTAAAGTCTTGCTCTACCTTGCTGACCTCTTCCACTAGACCTATCCACCATTTGTCATCATACCTACAGGCAACATAGTCATTCATGTTTATTGTGTTGATGGAAATGGCGACATTTTGAGACTCTTCTCCAGTAATATTGAAAGTGCCTGTGAATACATTATCTTCAGCAGTGCGTTTGTAAGCAATGACACTTGCTGTTTTGGGCTCAAAGAAGTGGTAGCTTCTGGTTCCAGGTACCGTGCGTCCTGCAGCAAATCTGCTTTGCAACTCTCTACGAACGTCTGTCATTCTTTCTTTGGAGGTAAATAAAAACCTGATGTTAGAGATATTATGTTGGCAAAATGATAACATCTTTGAGACAGTCAGAATTTGGTCAGATAGTGGCCTCTGCAAGCTTGCACGCGCTGTCAGTCTCTTGACTGTTCCTCCAATTCCATCACATGGTGATTTCCCATGACTCGTTGCAAAGAACGTCCAGTTTGCATCTATGCCAAAGTCTGCTTTATGGCAGCACAAATTCAACAGATTCTTGAAATTCTTATACTGGCCAGCACAGCCATCGGAGAAATACTCAACTTTGTTGATGAAAGGCATTTCTTCTCTGACAATCTTTAGCAGGTCTCTCATGATCTCGTAGACAAAACTGGTGTCATGCTCTAAATCATCTGAAAGAATGCAGAATGATTTCTGGAGGAGTTTCCCATTTTCTTTGTAATACACAACGATAGGATGAAGAGTGCAATGTTGCTTGCTCCAATGGAATGACTGAACTTCATCCTGTACAACGAAGGTATAATTTTCTGCAAAGTCCCCAAGGACTATCAGTGAGTCTTCAGGGAGGTCTTCTTTTCTACTTTTGAGATACTTTGCTTGACATTTGGCAAGGGAGTTAAAGCATCAATGGGGAGTTAAAGCATCAATGGTTTCAATGAGGAGGTCGATATACTCACTAACAATCATGCACTGGGTGACTAGTTTTGTTCTATCCGTGCTTTGCCATTGTTGGAAAGAGATCTCATCATGCACTTCCTCATCAAGCATTGTTTCAAGGTAGGATCTGAGAGGTTCCGTTCCTGGACACTTGTCACACCTGTGCACCATACATGTCCTGTTTTCTCGACTGCATACAACCATGTCAATCATATCTTTGTAGTTCTTATCAGTTTTTGCTGCCTCAACTATGAGAATGGCATTTTGGTGGATGGTACATACACAGACAGAATGCGTTCCACTAGAACCAACTGTTATGCACCATTTTGGTCGTAGAGCGCAAAACTTTGCAAACCCAATCTGGCTTTCTGGGTACTGTTTCTTGAAGAGTGCATAGAGCTCTTTGAGGTTGCACAAAAGTAGTCGCTTCTGCTTATGCACATTTCTTTGAATGCTAACGTAGTCCTTCTTTCCAGGCATTAATCTCGAGTGTTCATCATCTTCATAAAAAGAGATTACTTGCTCAATGGTACCTTTTTGTAAAATCTTCCCTGTTTTCTTTTCGGGAATAGCAAGGATGCCAGAGGAACGCTTTAACTCGCGTGCTTGCCTTATCAAATATTCGGAAACTTCGAAGTAATTTGATGCATACTTTATTGTCCAAGATTCTGGAACAAGAGTAAGAATTTGAACTTTCTCTCGATAGGTTGAAGTACCAACAATTAATTTTTCTCGCATTTCTTCGGTTAATTTGTCAAGATCAGAAGCTTTTCTTTCAAGCTCCTTTGTTGACTTATCAGCTGTGTCCTTTCTATTTAAAACAAGGTCACTGTCTTTGATGCCAACAGCTGGTGCAAATGACTGCTTAAATGTACCAACCGCACTATCTAACTTTGCATTGGCGTAAGATACTCGACGATGCTTTGGCATGCTGTGTGTTTTTATGGGTGAAACACCAATGGCTTCCAGACTTTCATTAATGCTTACTCTTGATTCGCTCTTTGAAACTGCAGACTCGACTTCAGATACTTCAAGGTCCATTGCAGTGGAATTCAAATCATTGCTGTGTGATTCAGTGCCTGACATATCATCATCAGATTTGTCAAGTTGTGCCTTGCCAAAACAATTCCGACAAAACTGCCAACCAGGGATGCAGTCATAATCCTGTTTAGAAAGTCTGCTTGCTAACTCCAGTGAGATCTTGTGGCCACCCTTTACATTGTTTTTGTGAACTCTGAACAAATTGCAGCATTTGGTGTTTTTCTTCTCAAAAATTGAACCTAATTTGGCTTCATGATGATAGCAAATTGTTAGATTTTCACAGTTGGAAGCAAGGTTTCGTTTTCCAGCTCTCCAAAGAAACAAATTCCTTTCTTCTTCTGAAAACTCGGACAGCTTCTTAACTCCACTCTTTCTAACATAGGATGTTTTGTGGCAATCTTCCTTGTCTACACCAAAATCACAGGACTCCATTTTCATTCAAAGTTCAATAGAACAAATTTTCGTACTCCTAAAACTGAAACTTTTCACATCTGAACATAAAAGGATGGGGGAATCTTTTTAAGGATTGTGAATCAAGTCACCTGAGTCATAATCACCTCATAATTTAGCAACCTACATTTCCTGTCAAATGTCATCTGATTTACAACACCTATTCATGATAACAAACATGACACATACTTATTAGGCGCAAGAACATTTTAATTATCAAGACTTCCTCAAGGTGTAATATCACAGGAAACTGTTCTCAAACAGCTTAAACAAAGGAAACTCCTCAAAAGATTACATCATTAAATAAGTATAACATCAAGATGACTTATAACACAGAATGCAGTGGTTTTAAGACAAGGTCTTACTTGCCTTGAAGTAGGGCTAGCACTGAAGACACTGTCAAACATATCGTATCTTTCATACATTTTGTAAGTTCAAGAAGAGTTCATTATCAATATCAGAATTCTTTGCACTATTTTCAGGAAAATTTTAAAGTCTTAATACTTAGGAATATATTAAGATGCTAGATTCCATCAATCTTTTAGGTTTTTCAGAACTCTTGAGACCAGAATAGCAAGTATAAATAGTGTATCAGTGCAGAAAATTTCATGCGCAAGGAAATTTTTTCAAAAAAAAAGTTTTCTTCAACTCTGATTATTTTTTGCCTCCTTCATACACAAAAGGTTCCCTTGGTGTTTTATAACAGTTCAAAGCATGCTCTTTCAAATGGTATGCAGCAAACTGTCATATCTATTTGAAGACACCAAGAAATTTTGGCTCAAAATGAAGAGGTCAACAATTTTCCTGAAACCATTTAAGGATTTGCTTGACCAAAATCACACAGATCCCTTCTTTTTATGTTATTTTAAGTGTGATTTTTTAATTCCTCACTATCAAAAGGTTCAGGGTACCAGTTTTCAGAACCACAGGATGTATAAAATCGTTTTTAAAGATATTAGAAGTCAGAAGATCTGTGCGCGAGTGAAATTTGGGCGGGGCCACGCCCTAAAATGGGGTGATTTTTGATTGGCCGTAAATCTAAAACGGCTTGAGATATTGACCTCAAATATTTTTTGGGTACCATTCTGAACTTGAGTTGATAAATTATCTAAAAATCATCCACACTCTTCATGGTGGGTTACAACCCTCATCAAATTTGACATGGCATTGAATGCTTTGTTTGCAACAGTCATGTTCCATCAGTTTTGCATCAGTCTTCAGGCATTGAAAAAGCAAGAATTGCAGTCTTTTGTGGTTGTTGTCAAATGCTGCTTCAAGGTTGGGCTTGATTGGTAAAGGATAATCTTGTTCTGTCTGGGTCCTAAAATAAAACAGAGACAATATCATTTCCTCCTACTAAAAATGTTTGCTGCATAGCAAATTTCACTTTGTCTCATAGAGAATTGCCTGTACAAAAAAGAGCAGCAAGCCAAAATAGGAGATGTTTTTGCAAACTTAAATCAGAGCAGCGATACCCTGCTCAAGAAAAAGAAAACAGATTTAAGGGCAAATAATTGCAGTAAACTATCGTATTTATAGGCAAAATAATCAAAGCTGATAATTTTTTGTACAAGGTAGCCTTGATAACATTGTTTTAGTAAGCAAATCTCCTATTTCTAGGTCAGAGCTTCCCCATTAGTCTTGAAGAAAATAAGCAACAATGCAACTTTACGTTTGTTTACATTTAGGCCACACCCGACGAAAAGTTCTCTGAGAGCGAAGTCAAAGTTTTGTTATTATTCTCATTGCTCTGGTGGCCAAAACAGCTAGCAAGTACTCTAAAATACTTTCATTTCTGAAAACATCAGATTAAGTTCGAAAGTGATACATTCAACCAAGGTTAACGTTTGTTTTCTGACTAAAAAGCAGACAAGTTTGTAAAAGCAAGCACGTAAAGTTAACGCAGATTAAATAGTCATGGCTCTCGAGGAAAAATTGCCTTTGAAAATTGTGGGAAACCGGCAAAGGCTACAACAAAACAGGCAACATTTCTAGAAACTAGATGCTTACAGCTATTGCGTTATATCTCCAACATGAGAATTCCTGTCTTAGTTTAGAAAATATTGGAGTTTGAAAAAATTTCGGATAAATTTAGGCCAACAAAAGTTCATTTTCTTGAAACTGCAAGCCGAAGTTCAAGGCGAGAAAAGGACAAGGAATCCAAAACTTTCAACAAAATTTCCATGAAACAAAGGACAAACGTTAAATTTATGATAAAGTCTGCTTACCTGCTGTGCTGAATCCCGAGTTTGTAAACAGAGTTGTCCACGGCCTTTGAAAAATATGAAAAACCAAGAAGCTCCGAGTCCAAAATGCTCAAAGAACTTGAAAGAGCGAAGATACAGCTATTGCGTTATATCTCGATATTTTGCTTTGGGACACTTGGGACGCCTGCTGACGCCATTTATCACAAAATTTTACTTTCGCGCCACAGCTTTCTTGCAAGAGAGGCCGGAAGTGACGTCAGAATTCAGGCTTGGTGTTGTCGGGCGTGATTGTAGATCGCAGATGCTCTAACTGCTTTTGAAACCTGACACGGGACTGTTGACGTCAGGCCTATCAATAACTTGATGGGGTAAATGAATGTCTGGTTTTGAAATTTTACTTTCTTGGGGCAAATGTTACAGTTGACTAGAGTTGATTCTGTGCCGATGTGCAAGCATCAATCCACGGGAACATGTTTTTCTGTTAGGTCGAACAATGGATGCGAGAACCCCTTCAAAACAAGCTCTTGTGTGCTGAAGGGCTGCCCCTCCAGTAGAAAATAGAAATATTAACAAGAAAAGTATCGGAATTGCCGCAGCTTCAAAGAAGCTCATTGCTCCCATCTGAAGGTCACCATGTGCTCTTTCCTGTCTGCAATGGTTATTTGGAAGCATTTTCTCTAAGCTGTTTTAAACTTTGTTCTGTACCAGCGTTCTTCGTACATGGCTAATGGACCTAATGGGCCCCTTTAATTATGTACGAAGTAAAACGAGTACATATAGGAGTGAGGTGGTGTAACGCAGTAACTAACGCTCTCACTCACTCACGAGCCAAGAACGCTTTCCGCGAAACAGCTAAAGCTCCATTCACACGATGCCGGATTCATTTCGTATCGGATTCCCTGACCCAATCCGATATGGAAATTTGATCTATTCAGACGATATCGGATTGGTTTTTAATACCTTTTGAACCCCCGTGTGAACAGAATGCCTTTCTGGTATGAAAAGTAATCCGATATGAAATGCATCTGGTATCGTGTGAACGCAGCATAAGAATGCCAAGAATGCAATCAGTATCAGTTGCCAACTGCTGTATTGTTTTTACAAAGACTTTTCTTGGCACAGCACCAGGCAAACAAACCATTTGCAAAAATATATTCCATGTCATGTGATCAACGAACATTCTTGAAGAAACGATGTGACGCAGCTGATGACCCAATTTTGCTAGAAACTGTTTGGCACTGATCCATGCAAAGTAACCATTTGAGTTGATTACTGTGCAAATTTGCAGTTCATCTTGAAATCACCTGTTGCGTTTGCCGTGATAGACGAAAATTCTAGAAGAAACTATGTGACGCCTTCTGTTCAGGGGCTTGGAAAGCTCTGTAGAAATGCAGTATTAGGCGTAATGCACATTACAAACCAGTTTCAGCAAATGGCCGCGGTTTTTGAAACAAACAAAAATATATCCCCACTCTCAAGTGAAAGTTTGTTGAGGGGCACAAAGCGATCCTTTTCAAAATTAAGTGAAGCTGTACAAAGAATACACACCCCGTCGTAACATTTACCAAAGTAAACCCTTCTTCTGGGTCACCCGGTAGGACAAACAAAATTACGAAAAATTATTAACTCATTAAGATTCCGACAATGCTGATAAAGGACGCTGCGGATCTCATATGTAAACCGTTGACAATGGTTCTCAACTCTTCTTTACGGAAGGGTATTTTCCCTGACGTCTGGAAACTGACGAGGGTCACCCCTATTTTCAAATCAGGTTTTAAAAGTGAGGCTAACAACTATAGGCCTATCTCGGTGAACTCTGTGTTCTCGAGGATTCTCGAAAGAATTGTGCATGATCAAGTCTATGAATACCTCAAGGCAAATAAGGTTCTAACAATGAGTCAATCAGCTTTTCAAAAACTTTGTTCAACAATAACATCATTGATTGATAGTACTGACTATTGGTATGAGAATATTGACAACAAGCAACTTAATCTAGCAATATTCTTTGATCTAAAAAAAGGCATTCGATACCGCTGACCATAAGATTTTGTTAGAAAAACTGAGCAAATACGGTATTCGAGAACTTTCCGGAGACTGGTTTAAATCATACCTCGAAAACAGAAGGCAGTACTGTGCCGCCAACGGTTATGAGTCAAGGCCTAGGACAGTTACATGTGGTATCCCCCAGGGTTCCTGTCTTGGCCCCCTTCTCTTCATAATATACCTAAATGACTTTGAAAAATGTTTGAAAGTTTCTAAGGCGGGTATGTACGCTGATGATACTCATGTGACTTTAACATCTATGAATATTGAAGAACTAGTTCATAAGGCTCAAGAGGAATTGACCCATATTTCTGAATATATGAGGTTAAATAAATTAAGTGCCAATCCTCAAAAAACAGAGTATATGATAATTGGACACCCTCGTAGAACTAATAAATTCGAGATACATGAAACATTGAGACTTAATGGCTCAGATATTAAACGAGTGAAAAAAGCCAAATCACTTGGAGTCATTGTAGATGAAGGGCTCAACTGGGAAGAACAATTCAAAACTGTCAAAGGCAAAGTTCATGGAGGTCTTGCATTTTTAAAAAATTTGAAAAACATCCTCCCACAATCTCAGTTAAGCAATGTTTATCGTGCTCTTGTAGAAAGTCACATGCGATATGCAGATGTTATTTGGGGTAGCCTCTCAAATTCAAAAAAGGAATCCCTTCAACGTCTTCAAGACAGAGCCGTCTCCATGATCGAATCGTCAAGGATTAAAGACGAATGGCCAAATAATTTCCTTCACGCTGAATAACTTGTCATGTTTGATCGTGCCGTTATGGCCTATAAGATCATGAACAGACTCTGCCCGGAAAATCTCTGGAACAAATTCCAACGAAGATCCCAATACTCAAGCTATAACACTCGATTCTGTAGAGATCTTCAGATTCCGAGGTACAATCTGGAGTATGCCAAAAAAGGATTTTCCTATTCAGCTCTTAAGGTCTGGAATGACATCCCTATAAGTATTAGGGAGCTTCCTACCTTGTGCCAATTCAAAAAACAACTAAAAACACACTTGATGAGCGGAAAGCCAATAAAAACACGACTCCCTGGAAGATCAGCAATGCCATTTTAAAGGACAGGTCCGGGGTTGGTGTGATTGATGGCGGGATGCGGGATGGTGCTGCTGTGGGTGATGTGTGATGCTTTTTTCCGCTGTTTTTCGCCTTCTCCTTGTCGGGTTGCGTGTTCGGATGGGCGTTGCTTATTTGGGTGCGTGATTTGGCGGGGAGAGGGCGGGCAGTGGGGGGATGTGTCGTGCGGCATTCGTGGCGGTTTTGTCTTGTGTTTTGTCGTCGGTCGCACCGGCTCCGGACTTGTCCTTCTAAGTCTTTTTCATATGTATATGATGTTAATTTTGTCAAACTTTTCTTTAAGTAGTATTAGAGCTGAAGGGATTTCATGTATAAATAATTTAAAATGAAATGAAATGAAAAAATGACATATTTTCAAAAAACATTAGAAAAGATTTCTTAGCATGGGCAACATTTTTTGAGCGATGGTGACTTGAGCAGTGACGTCTGCAGTTGTTGCTGATGTTACTCTTTTGACGGGGGTCCTCTATTAGCATGGACGAAATGTTTTGAGCGATGGTGACTTGGTGGAGAGCAGCAACGTCTGCAGTTGTTGCTGATGTTACTCTTTTGACGGGGGTCCTCTATTAGCATGGACGAAATGTTTTGAGCGATGGTGACTTGGTGGAGAGCAGCAACGTCTGCAGTTGTTGCTGATGTTACTCTTTTGACGGGGGTCCTCTATTAGCATGGACGAAATGTTTTGAGCGATGGTGACTTGGTGGAGAGCAGCAACGTCTGCAGTTGTTGCTGATGTTACTCTTTTGACGGGGGTCCTCTAATAGCATGGGCGAAATGTTTTGTGCGATGGTGACTTGGTGGAGAGCAGTGACGTGAGCAGTTGTTGCTGATGTTACTCTTTTGACGGGGGTGCTCTATTAGCATGGACGAAATGTTTTGAGCGATGGTGACTTGGTGGAGAGCAGTGACGTGAGCAGTTGTTGCTGATGTTACTCTTTTGACGGGGGTCCTCTATTAGCATGGACGAAATGTTTTGAGCGATGGTGACTTGGTGGAGAGCAGTGACGTGAGCAGTTGTTGCTGATGTTACTCTTTTGACGGGGGTCCTCTAATAGCATGGACGAAATGTTTTGAGCGATGGTGACTTGGTGGAGAGCAGTGACGTGAGCAGTTGTTGCTGATGTTACTCTTTTGACGGGGGTCCTCTATTAGCATGGACGAAATGTTTTGAGCGATGGTGACTTGGTGGAGAGCAGCAACGTCTGCAGTTGTTGCTGATGTTACTCTTTTGACGGGGGTCCTCTATTAGCATGGACGAAATGTTTTGAGCGATGGTGACTTGGTGGAGAGCAGTGACGTGAGCAGTTGTTGCTGATGTTACTCTTTTGACGGGGGTCCTCTATTAGCATGGACGAAATGTTTTGAGCGATGGTGACTTGGTGGAGAGCAGCAACGTCTGCAGTTGTTGCTGATGTTACTCTTTTGACGGGGGTCCTCTAATAGCATGGGCGAAATGTTTTGAGCGATGGTGACTTGGTGGAGAGCAGTGACGTGAGCAGTTGTTGCTGATGTTACTCTTTTGACGGGGGTCCTCTATTAGCATGGACGAAATGTTTTGAGCGATGGTGACTTGGTGGAGAGCAGCAACGTCTGCAGTTGTTGCTGATGTTGCTCTTTTGGCGGGGGTCGTCTGTTAGCATGGGCGAAATGTTTTGTGCGATGGTGACTTGGCGGAGAGCAGTGACGTGAGCAGTTGTTGCTGTTTTTGCTCTCTTGGCGGGGTTCCTGTTGTTTAACATCATCATCTACAGTTGCCTGGACTTGTTACAAGTCTCTCTCGCGGAAAAAGCGAGGGGAGGAAAATTAGCGAAAGATAGCTCTCTAGCTAGTTTTCCTCCCCTTGTTTTTTTGGCGAGAGAGACTTGTAGCAAGTCCAACGGTTGCCTGACATCCAATGCCAATGTGAAACTGACTCCAGTGTTTATCAGTAAAGACTGACACAATAAGGATGCCACGTGCTTTCCTGTTTGCAATGGTTATGTACGAAGTAAAACGAGTACATATAGGAGTGAGGTGGTGTAACGCACTAACTAACTAACTAACTAACTAACTAACTCACTCACTCGCGAACCAAGAACGCATTCCGCGAACCAGCTAAGAATGCAAAGAATGCAATCAGTTGCCAACAACTGTGTTGTTGCTGCACCTCCGCACCATCAGATCACTGCATTTGCTGAGACTTTTTTGGCAGAGCACCAGGAAAACAAACCATTTGCACTAATTATTTTCGATGTCATGTGATCAACGAAAATTCTAGAAGAAACGTTAAGTAGCAAATAACTCCAGCTTTCTTCCTGCTCCAGCGAAAACATAGGCCTACTTACGTTTCACCTCCATGCTTTTGATTTTTGAAACTTCCGTTGAGTTCCTTTCACTCTTTTCCCCGAGGTAATTTCATCCAATTTAAATTTTATAATCGCTAGGTTCGAAGATCTACTCCCCAAACAAACACTCTTGTAGATATTTCAACTTCACGAATCGCTATCCTAACATTCAGCGGTCAACACGACCAAATCTTATGTCGCAACAGATATTGCAGGTAATTTTATCGTGCCAAGATCATTAGGTAGGAAGTTAATCGTGCCAAGATCATTAGGAAGACACTTCTCCGGGAAACAATCGTTATAAGCACGATCACATCATTAGTTTCTCACTACTTCAATTCATAATGAATACGTTCACCTGCACAGCATTCAGCACTTATCCAGCAAAGACAAAAGGTACTTCCTGTTAGCTATTTTCACATAACCTAACCCCTCTACCATATGCAGATTGCCATTGGCTAATTTGGATTGGTACAGACTCCATAGTGAAGCTACTAAAGGCAAAAGCCGACTGTTATTGGCTAATTTCAAATGACCGAGCCCAACTACCATATGCAAATTGCCATTGGCCAATTTCGATTTGTACAAACCCCATAGTGAAGCTACTAAAGATGAAAGCCGACTGTTATTGGCTAATTTCAAATGACCTAACCGATCTAGCATACGCAGATTGCCATTGGCTAATTTCAATTGGTACAAACTCCATACTGAACTTACTAAACATAATAGCCGACTCTTATTGGCTAATTTCAAATGACCTAACAGATCTAGCAGATGCAGATTGCCATTGGCTAATTTCAATTGGTACAAACTCCATACTGAACTTACTAAACATAATAGCCGACTCTCATTTGCTAATTTCAAATGACCTAACAGAGCTAGCATAGGCAGATTGCCATTGGCTAATTTCAATTGGTACAAACTCCATACTGAACTTACTAAACATAATAGCCGACTCTTATTGGCTAATTTCAAATGACCTATTATATACAACAAGGGGGTCACACTGAGAGGACAGTCACGCTATCTGATATTAGTTAGGGGCAGTCACGTGTCTGCCCCCATGTCACCTGACTTACTTGATTATGTGCCAAAAATGGTCACGTGACTTGGCACGGTGCCAAGTTCCAATCATGTGACTTGGCACTTTGCCAAATTACGTGATGTCATTTGGCAATGTGCCAACTTCCCCCCCCCACAAACTTCCCTGTCCATGAGCACTCCATTTCCTTTATCGAAGGCCTGACCATGACTCTTGCAGTCTTCCAACCTGATTTTATCTTGCACAAGGGAGGCTCAGATCTACGGAAACGCTCTAAAATAACAATAACGTCAGCAAATGCAACTAAGGGAACTCAGCCAAGAAAAGCGACTACATTAATGGAGAGAGTTAACGCTACTGGGAACAACTTAACCAATTAAGGCAACCACAGCGGCGAGGTTGACCTTGCACAACTAACACTAATAAGGCAAAAGGCAACTAAGGGCACAAAAGCTACTATGGCCACCATGGCAACAATTACAACTACATCATCTATATACATAAGGAGTGAGCGGTCACATCAAACGCTCAATTTCCTCCTCTCCCACAGCGAGATCTCAGCTCTCCCGCCCTCGGCAATCTCGCTCTTCGTCTCGAAAAATCGACCGGAAAATCTATGCGCCTCATCAGAGCTCCAAATTTTGGGGTCACCTCCAGCTGCTGGGGTATCAGCGGGGCAAATTCCCTGGCAGTCTTCTTCAGCAGGTCATTGTTTTTGATTGACAGCCGATTGTCTTCCCAACTGATGACACTTGATGGTGCTATCAAGGGCTATCAACGAACAATCCAGTCAGTAGTGCTCGGTGGTGGTAAACAACCTAACACGTCACATCGGCCGTGGTCACGTGCACATTCACCCTCGCAGGGGCTGGCAGGCTCGTGCCAGCGGTATCCTCCTTCACAACGGCGCGCTCTGTCAGGGCTTCATCCCCCAGTATGGACGATGTCGTTGGGTGGTGGGGTGCATCATCGGTACCAGCGATTAGTACCACCTATTGGGGGATGTCACGTGACCACACCCATATCACGTGACATTTTCTCCTCCACAATGGTGCTCTTTATAAGAATATACAGGCTCCCTGTATGTCTATATACATAAGGAGTGAGCGGTCACATCAAACCCTGAATTTGGTCCTCTCCCACAGCGAGATCTCAGCTCTCCCGCCCTCGGCAATCTCGCTCTTCGTCTCGAAAAATCGACGGGAAAATCTATGCGCCTCATCAGAGCTCCAAATTTTGGGGTCACCTCCACCTGCTGGGGTATCAGCGGGGCAAATTCCCTGGCAGTCTTCTTCAGCAGGTCATTGTTTTTGATTGACAGCCGATTGTCTTCCCAACTGATGACACTTGATGGTGCTATCAAGGGCTATCAACGAACAATCCACTCAGTGCTCGGTGGTAAACAACATACACGTCACATCGGCCGTGGTCACGTGCACATTCACCCTCGCAGGGGCTGGCAGGCTCGTGCCAGCGGTATCCTCCTTCACAACGGCGCGCTCTGTCAGGGCTTCATCCCCCAGTATGGACGATGTCGTTGGGTGGTGGGGTGCATCATCGGTACCAGCGATTAGTACCACCTATTGGGGGATGTCACGTGACCACACCCATATCACGTGACATTTTCTCCTCCACAATGGTGCTCTTTATAAGAATATACAGGCTCCCTGTATGAAAATGCTTCATTACAGGGGTGATAGTAAGTAAAGACTACATCAGTTGATAACTAAGGAGTGGTATGTAGGGTGCTAAAATGTATATTTGTTGGGGGCAGTCACGTGCCTAGCCCCCATGTCACGTGACTTACTTGGCAAAGTTCCAAAATTGGTCATGTGACTTGGCACGGTGCCAAGTTCCGGTCATGTGACTTGGCACTTTGCCAAATTATGTGACGTCATTTGGCACTGCGCCAACTTCCCCCCACGAATGCCCCTGTGCATGAGCAGTCCATTTCCTTCACTATTTCCTGAAAACTTCCCTCGAAGGGCTGAGTATAACTCTTGCAGTCTTCCTACCTGATGTTGTCTTCCACAAGGGAGGCTGAGATTTACGAAAACGTTCTAAAATAACAACAACGTCAGCAAATGCAACTAAGGGAACTCAGCCAAGAAGAGCAACTACATTAAAACAAAGGCAACAACTAATTTCTCCAACAACGAAGGCTACTAACGCCACAAAACAAACAAACACCTAAGTGAACAAATACCAGGCAACTACATCAACCCTACTGAAGCAAAAACAGCTGCCTGAGGAAGCCAAGGGGTCTATCTTTCTTCCCAAAAAGCCTCCGAGACTCTTTTAAACAATGGGGTTTGTAGGGAATTTTGATGGATTTTTCATTCAAAAAATTCTGGATTAAATTAAATGCAAACTACCGCTCCCGCACCCCGCCCTTGGGCTACTAACGCCACTAAAGTCAAGAGGATGGCTAGAAAACAATAACAATAAATGTGATTTAATGAAAAAAGAAGAGAATGAAGTTAACTGCAGTAACTATAGACATTATTATTTTTGTTATTATTATTATTATTAAAAATCCATTTAAATTAGGCACGTTCACCTTCGCAGGGGCGGGCAAGGTGGTGCCAGCGGTATCCTCCTTCACAACGGCGCTCTGTCAGGGCTTCATCCAGCAGTATCAACGAGGTGGTAGGGTGGTGGTGGGGTGCATGATCGGTCCCAGCGATTATTATCACCTATTGGGAGCTCTCACGTGACCACACTTATATCACGTGATATCTTCTCCTCCACAATGGTGCTCTTTCTAAGAATATACGGAGCTCTATTTATGAAAATGCTTAAATGACACCGGTTATAGTAAGTTAAGACAATACAAGTTTGTTACTAAGGAACAATAGGGTGCTACCACGGTTAATTGTTGGGGGCAGTCACGTGCCTAGCCCCCATGTCACGTGACTTACCTGGCAAGTTGCCAATGTAGGTCACGTGGGGGCTAACATGGGTAAAAAGATAAAATCAAATCAAATCGAGCTATAACCATCTCCACTTAGGTAAGAAACGCAACCAGATCTACTTAGCAACTAAAACAAGACGCCAACTAACGCAAGGAAGCCCACTAAAGCTACCAAGGCCAATAAGACAACTAAGGGCACTGAAGGTCCTGGCTCAACTAAGTCTATGGGCAAGAAGCGCAGCTACATCTACTCAACAACTAAGAAGCCAACTAACATAAGTAAGGCCACTAAACCAACCGAGGCCGGTTAGACAACTAACGCAACTAAAAGCGCTAAGGCAGCTATGTAAACGAAACGATGATTTTCGCAGTTTTTCTGAAAGGTCTTCACATAGGATTTTCATATTTTTTCCAAAATGAAGGTTGCCGTTTGGACATAAATCATTGTACTTCACTAAGGAACAAACCAAACATTCGTATCTTGTACCATTGCTCGGATATAAGTGGTGACTTGGCACTTTGCCAAATTATTTGACGTCATTTGGCAATGTGCCAACTTCCCTCCACAAATGCCCCTGCGCACGAGCAGTCCATTTCTTTCACTATTTCCATGAAACTTTCCTCGAAGGGCTGAGTATAACACTTGCAGTCTTCCTACCTGATGTTATCTTCCACAAGGGAGGCTGAGATTTACGAAAACGTTCTAAATAACAACAACGTCAGCAAATGCAACTAAGGGAACTCAGCCAAGAAGAGCAACTACATTAATGGACGGAGTTAAAGCTACTGGGGGGGAAATTCAACAACTAACGCAACCACAACAGCGAGGTTTACCTTGCACAACTAACACTAATAACGCAAGGAAGGCAACTTAGGGCACAAAAGCTACTATGGCCACTATGGCAACAATTACGACTACATCTTCTCTACTAAACAAATGACACACACACCGAAACGAAGTTAACAACTAATTTCTCCCAAAACAAACGCTACCAACGCCACATAAGAAAGAAAGAAAACTAGGGCAACGAAGGAATCGAAATCAACTCTACTGAAACGAATAAAGCTCTACGAGTAGGGAGACTGGAGATATACAGAAGCTGTCATAATAATCACAACGTCACGAAATGCAACTGCAACTTACGGCAATGAGGCAAGAAGAGCTACTTCATTAAATCAAGGGGTCAACGCAACAAACGCTACTTGGGCAACCAAATGAACAACGCTACCACAAGAACAAGGGTACTGTCAATAACGGCAAAAAGCTACTATGGCCCCTAAGCTAAGAATTACGACTACATCATCATTCATTTCTACCAAACAAATAACGCATACACTAAAACAAAGGCAAACAACGAAACGAAGACAACTAACGCCACAAAAGAAACAAACACCTAATTGAACAAATACCAGGCAACTAAATCAACCCTACTGAAGCAAAGCTGCGTGAGCGAGCCAAGGGGTCTATCTCTCTTCCCAAAAAGCCTCCGGGACTCTTTAAAACAACGGGGTTTGTAGGCAATTTTTATGGATTTCAACCACAACAGCGAGGTTTACCTTGCACAACTAACACTAATAACGCAAGGAAGGCAACGAAGGGCACAAAAGCTACTATGGCCACTATGGCAACAATTACGACTACATCTTCTCTACTAAGCAAATGACGCACACACCGAAACGAAGTTAACAACTAATTTCTCCCAAAACAAACGCTACCAATGCCACATAAGAAAGAAAGAAAACTAGGGCAACGAAGGAATCGAAATCAACTCTACTGAAACGAATAAAGCTCTACGAGTAGGGAGATTGGAGATATACAGAAGCTGTCATAATAATCACAACGTCACGAAATGCAACTGCAACTTACGGCAATGAGGCAAGAAGAGCTACTTCATTAAATCAAAGGGTCAACGCAACAAACGCTACTTGAGCAACCAAATGAACAACGCTACCACAAGAACAAGGGTACTGTCAATAACGGCAAAAAGCTACTATAGCCCCTAAGCTAAGAATTACGACTACATCATTTCTACCAAACAAATAACGCATACACTAAAACAAAGGCAAACAACGAAGACTACTAACGCCACAAAAGAAACAAACACCTAAGTGAACAAATACCAGGCAACTAAATCAACCCAACTGAAGCAAAGCTGCCTGAGCAAGCCAAGGGGTCTATCTCTCTTCCTAAAAAGCCTCCGGGACTCTTGAAAACAATGGGCTTTGTAGGGAATTTTTATGGATTTCCCTTTAAAATATTATGGATTAAATCAAATGCAAACTACCCCTCCCCCACCCCGCCCTTGGGCTACTAACGCCACTAACGTCAAGAGGATAGCTAGAAAACAATAACAAAAAATGCGAATTAATGAAAAAGAAGAGAATCATGTTAAAGGCAACAACTAATTTCTCCAACAACGAAGGCTACTAACGCCACAAAAAAACAAACACCTAAGTGAACAAATACCAGGCAAATAAATCAACCCTACCGAAACAAAAAAACCTGCCTGAAGAAGCCATGGGGTCTATCTCTCTTCCCAAAAAGCCTCCTGGACTCTATAAAACAATGGGGTTTGTAGGGAATTCTTATGGATCTTTCTTTAAAAAATTATGGATTAAATTAAATGCAATCTACCGCTCCCCCACCCCACCCTTGGGCTACTAACGCCACTAAAGTCAAGGAGATAGTTAGAAAACAATAACAAAAAATGTGAATTTATGAAAAAAGAAGAGAATAATATTAACTGCAATAATTATATTTCATTTCATTTTTCATTATTTTTACACGGTAGCCCCGTCAATCGAGAGGATTGCTTTACAGGGGGCCGTGCAAAACTTCACAATATTACTAAAAAATACTAACAAATTACCTATATTTACAATCTAAAATAAAAACATAAATGAATAACAAAGGAGTTAGCCTGAGAGAGGCAAATTACTCTTCCGCCTAGAAGACATCGACATCGCTATTTTTTTATTATTTTTTTTTATTCTATCTATTTAAAGTAGGCTAGAAAATAAATAGCTACAATTACAGTTTATTAAGGTCTACGACAGCTAATTAACGCCTACTAACAAGGCCTACTGAGAAGCCCTACTACTAATTAAGCCCTATTACTAATTAAGGCCTACTACTAACCCCGGGGGGGTACATAACATGTTCAAGGTACGGGTATGTGCCGCCCATATGGGTGGGTTTTTGGGCCTAAAATTCTCTAAACAAGGGTCCTTTTTCGGCTAATTATCCATAAACAAGGGTGGGATTTCGCTGAAATTCGCAAAACATGGTTAAAATGGGCAATTTTCCGCCAAAATTCATCATTAATACTCTCCCCTAAACCACCCCCAGGGAAACCCCCTTTCAGGAAGTGGGCATTGTTACGCCAGCCCGACTGCCTGAAGAATATCACATTTTAAGGTCGGTGATTGGACATGAAAACCATTTTCGGCAAACGGACCAACGCACCTGTCCCACAGAGAATTCTGTGGAAAATGAGATTGGAAATAGGCAGAATGAAAACAAGCAAGGCAGATTATAACAGGCAGAAGAAAAAGAAAAACTAGGAGGGACTGGGAGGGTGGGGAAAATAAACAAACTTCGAACAGCGATAGCGAAATTTCCAACTTGCTACGTAGGATCACAATAACGGTATGAGGAAATGCTGCCTACCCAGCATGTAAAATACGCCCACGGGCACCACGTGATCCCAGGCTAACCAAAAAGGTCGCAGAATGTACTGCTAAAAAAAATAACGACCACGCTCCTCCGGGGAGGTATTAACTCCAGTTAAACTAGCGTCTAACTGCCATTTAATACTCTCCCCTAAACCACCCCCAGGGAAACCCCCTTTCAGGAAGTGGGCATTGTTACGCCAGCCCGACTGCCTGAAGAATATCACATTTTAAGGTCGGTGATTGGACATGAAAACCATTTTCGGCCACAGAACACGCAGTGTTCCCACCCAATCACTGACCTACTACTTACCAAACCTCCCTTCCATACCAAAAAGCCTCCCAGTCTCGAACATAATTGAAAGGAGAGAAAAGATTTGAAAAGTGAGAGAAAAGTTTAGAATGATAGATCAATGAGCCAGAAACTATAAAAACCAGATTGGAGCTTAAATGCACCAATGTGTACGGCCTAAGGGCCACCTTAGATATCCAGAACAGAAACGTGGCAAATAGCCACAGGCTCGCAGAGCCAAGCACTTACAAAACAATGCAAAGTAGCTGAGCGGCTAAATATCACACAACAGCTTGCACCAGATGAGGAAACAATAATTAGATACACGGCAATATCGCCAAGGGTGTCAACGGCACGCTGCGCTGAGGTAAATACGTAAATAAATGACAGCTAGCCAACGGTCCCCGAACAGAAACGCCGTTTGAGTAAACGGCCAACTACTACACGACTTTGGGCCTGGATAGCAAAATGATAAACATAAGCACGGCATACAGCCAACGGCTCGCTCGCGGAGCTAAACACTTGCCAACAATAAGAGGCCAAAAAGCCATACGGCTCAGGGCCAGTAACGAACAATACAGCATGGCGATGACGCCAACGGCTCGCGGAGCGAACTACTTCAAACAAATTTGGCTTATTCAGCCAAAACGGCCACGCAAAAAAAAAAAAAAAACTATGGCCCAATGATTTTGAATGAACCGCAAACGAAGAGAATAACCAATAAGAATATTCAAGTCACCGCAACGCATGTATGACGTAACATGCAATTTGGGTGTATTCGTTAATTAGTTTTCTTTTTTAGAAATTGAAACTGCACAAACAATACAAGTAATCAAACTAAGCAATTGATCACGTTATGAAAGAAACAGCATGATCTATGAGGCATGAAATTAAAACAAAACCAGCCTGCAAAGAGGCAACAAATCAAGACGGCAGCAAAGCCAATACCAGGGGATATTGAAAACAACATACCCGGGAACAAACCAAAATATGGCCTAAGGCATAATGTCATGTCAACAACAAATACGCAGTTAGCCCTCTTCGCCTGGTTGGAGAGTCAGAAGACGGCGTCTGTTGATGTAGGCAACCAAAAACCACACGGCACAAGGTCATTAAATGAGCCGATAAATAAAGAGCAACTAGCTAACGGCCCCCGAACAGAAATGCAGTTCAGCTAAGCGGCCAAAGTAATACACGGCTTGGGCCTGGATAGCAAATGGTAAATATAAGCACGGCATATAGCCAACGGCTCGCGGAGCCAAACACTAATCAACAAGCTGAAGAGGCCAAAAGCCATACGGCTCAGGTATAGTAACGCATAATAATACAGTACGGCGATGAAGCCAACGGCTCGCGGAGCCAAAGACTAATCAACAAGTTGAAGAGGCCAAAAGCCATACGGCTCAGGTATAGTAACGCATAATGATACAGTACGGCGATGAAGCCAACGGCTCGCGGAGCCAAACACTAATCAACAAGTTGAAGAGGCCAAAAGCCATACGGCTCAGGGCTAGTAACGCATCAATAATACAGTACGGCGATGTGGCCAACGGCTCGCGGAGCCAAACAATGATCAACAAGCTGAAGGGTCCAAAAAAAAGGCATACGGCTCGGGGCTCGTAATGAATCAATAATACAGCACGGCGATGAAGCCAACGGCTCGCGGAGCCAAACATTTATCAACAAGTTGAAGAGGCCAAGAAAAGGCCAAACGGCCCAGGGCCAACAACGAATCAATAATACGGTACGGCAATGAAGCCAACGGCTCACGGAGCCAACTACTTCAGACCAAGTTGGCTTATTCAGCCACAACGGCCACGCAAAAAACATGGCCTAAATAGCCAATAAAGAATATTCACATTGAGAAATTGAAATGAAACAACATACCTGGGAACAAACCAAAATATGGCCTTCAACCCTAGACATACATAATGTTATGTCAACAACAAATACGCAGATTAGCCCTCACTTGGTTGGGAAGGCAGAAGACGGCGTCAGTTGACGCAAAGAACCGAGAAGAACTGTTCAGATGTTCGAAACGTTGTAATGCTTCTGCTTTACCGAACGTTTTATCATCACTTGGTGTAGGTGTGGTTTCCGGGTCTTGCTTCTCTTGCTCCAAAGCCGACAAACTGTCAAAGATTTCCAGAAAAAAAACAAAATAGACATTAATAGTACATAACCTTGATCCTAGCAATAGCAGCAAATAGCCTTCAGGAAAATAAACAAACTTCGAACAGCGATAGCGAAATTTCCAACTTGCTACGTAGGATCACAATAACGGTATGAGGAAATGCTGCCTACCCAGCATGTAAAATACGCCCACGGGCACCACGTGATCCCAGGCTAACCAAAAAGGTCGCAGAATGTACTGCTAAAAAAAATAACGACCACGCTCCTCCGGGGAGGTATTAACTCCAGTTAAACTAGCGTCTAACTGCCATTAAAAGTGGATACCAAAGCAAATTTCGGTAATTAGGAGAGGGTAGCTTTCTGAAAACCGGGCGGCAGACCCCCGTCCATCCACAAGTCATGTACCCCCCCCCCCCCCGGGACTACTAACACACTCCAGGTACCCGAAGAACTGCTACAACTATTTTCACTTCATCTACCAATGCAACTACATCAGCTAAGGTAACTAGAACAATGAAGGATAACAAGAGCAAGTATAAAGAAACCATACCAACGACAAAAATAACACTGAAACTACTGATAATATGGCGCGCGAAGCGCGACAGTGGCCGCCGCAGGCGCCCAAGCCCTCCGCAGGAGCTAGGAACTCCGAACCCGCGCGCAGCGCGGGTTCGGATTCCTAGTCTATATACATAAGGAGTGAGCGGTCACATCAAACGCTCAATTTCCTCCTCTCCCACAGCGAGATCTCAGCTCTCCCGCCCTCGGCGATCTCGCTCTTCGTCTCGAAAAATCGACGGGAAAATCTATGCGCCTCATCAGAGCTCCAAATTTTGGGGTCACCTCCAGCTGCTGGGGTATCAGCGGGGCAAATTCCCTGGCAGTCTTCTTCAGCAGGTCATTGTTTTTGATTGACAGCCGATTGTCTTCCCAACTGATGACACTTGATGGTGCTATCAAGGGCTATCAACGAACAATCCACTCAGTGCTCGGTGGTAAACAACCTAAGACGTCAACCTAACACGTCACATCGCCCGTGGTCACGTGCACATTCACCCTCGCAGGGGCTGGCAGGCTCGTGCCAGCGGTATCCTAACTGCAATAACTATGGACATTATTATTTTTGTTATTATTTTTATTATTAAAAATCCATTTCAATTAGGCTAGAAAATAAATATCAGTTCCTCCTCCACAACAGTTGGGGCTCACCTCCACAAAAACAATGGGAAGACTGACTGGGGGCAGTCACGTGATCGCATCCCATGTCACGTGGCTCACTTGGCACGTTGCCAAAAATCGGTCATGTGACTCGGCACAACCCCCGTGTTCCTATCATGTGACTTTGCAAGTTCCTACGTTTCCAGTCAGCAAAACATGGAAATCAACACGAAATACATAGGCCTATTCCGATCTGAAGCAAGAAGTGAAACTGTTCTGTCGTCAATAATACGCAAGAAGCATATAACTAAATAATACGCAAGAAGCATATAACTAATGCTTTCTTCCTGCTCCAGCGAAAACATAGGCCTACTTACGTGTCACTTCCATGAGCTTGCTTTCTGAAACTTCCGTTGAATTCCCTTCACTATTTCCCCCAAGGTAATTTCATCCAATTTAAATTTCATAATCGCTATCTTCGAAGATCTACTCCCAAAACAAACACTCCTGTAGATATTTCAACTTCACGAATCACTATCCTAACATTCAGCGGTCAACTACAGATCATCTGCACGAACAAATCTTACGACGCAACAGATTTTGCAGGTAATTTCATCGTGCCAACATCATTATGTAAGAAGTTAATCGTGCCAAGATCATTAGGAAGCTATTTCTCCGGGAAACAATCGTTTATAAGAACGATCACATCATTAGTTGCTCATTACTTCAATTCATAATGAATACGTTAACCTGCACAGAGCTCATTGTGCGCAGCATTCAGCACTTCTCCAGCAAAGACAAAAGGTACTTCCTGTTGGCTATTTTCACATAACATAGCCCCTCCACCATATGCAGATTGCCATTGGCTAATTTGGATTGGTACAGACTCCATAGTGAAGCTACTAAAGGCGAAAGCCGACTCTTATTGGCAAATTTCAAATGACCCAACCCATCTAGCATAGGCAGATTGCCATTGGCTAATTTCAATTGGTACACTCTCCATACTGAACTTACTGAACACGAAAGCCGACTCTTATTGGCTAATTTCAAATGACCCAACCCATCTAGCATAGGCAGATTGCCATTGGCTAAATTCAATTGGTACAAACTCCATACTGAAATTACTGAACATAATAGCCGACTCTTATTGGCTAATTTCAAATGACCTAACAGATCTAGCATATGCAGATTGCCATTGACTAATTTCAATTGGTACAAAACCCATAGTGAAGCTACTAAAGATGAAAGCCGACTGCTATTAGCTAATCTCAAATGATCCAACAGATCTAGCATATGCAGATTGCCATTGGCTAATTTCAATTGGTACAAAACCCATAGTGAAGCTACTAAAGATGAAAGCCGACTGCTATTGGCTAACTTCAAATAATCCAACAGATCTAGCATAGGCAGATTGCTATTGGCTAATTTCAATTGGTACAAAGCCCATAGTGAACTTACTGAACATAATAGCCGACTGTTATTGGCTAATTTCAAATCACAACCGATCTAGAATATGCAGATTGCCATTGGCTAATTTCAATTGGTACAAAACCCATAGTGAAGCTACTAAAGATGAAAGCGGACTGCTATTGGCTAATTTCAAATGATCCAACAGACCTAGCATATGCAGATTGCCATTGGCTAATTTCAATTGGTACAAAACCCATAGTGAAGCTACTAAAGTTGAAAGCCGACTGCTATTGGCTAATTTCAAATGACCTAACAGATCTAGCATTTGCATATTGCCATTGGCTAATTTCAATTGGTACAAACCCCATAGTGAAGCTACTAAAGATCAAAGCTGACTGTTATTGGCTAATTATGAATGACACAGCCCATCTAGCATAGGCAGATTGCCATTGGCTAATTTCAATTGGTACAAACTCCATACTGAACTTACTAAACATAACAGCCGACTCTTATTGGCTAATTTCAAATGACCTATCCCATACAAAAGGGGGCTACACTGTCAGGGCAGTCACACTATCTCACTTTAGTTGGGGGCAGTCACGTGTCTGCCCCCATGTCACGTGACTTACTTGGCAAAGTTCCACAATTGGTCATGTGACTTGGCACGGTGCCAAGTTCCGGTCAATTGACTTGGCACTTTGCCAAATTATGTGACGTCATTTGGCAATGTGCCAACTTCCCCCCCCAAAAATGCCCCTGCGCATGAGCAGTCCATTTCTTCCACTGTTGCGACATAATTTCCTCGAAGGGCTGAGTATAACTCTTGCAGTCTTCCTACCTGATCTTATCTTCCACAAGGGAGGCTGAGATCTACGGAAACGTTCTAAAATAACAACAACGTCAGCAAATGCAACTAAGGGAAATTACCCAAGAAGAGCAACTACATTAATGGACGGAGTTAAAGCTACTGGGAGGAACTTGAACAACTAACGCAACCACAACAGCGAGGTTTACCTTGCACAACTAACACTACTAACGCAAGGAAGGCAACTAAGGGCACAAAAGCTACAATGGCCACTATGGCAACAATTACGACTATATTTTCTCTACTAAACAAATAACGCACACACCGAAACGAAGTTAACAACTGATTTCTCCCACAACAAACGCAACGAACGCCACATAAGAAAGAAAGAAAACTAGGGCAATGAAGGAATCTAAATCAACTCTACTGACTCAAATAAAGCTCTACGAGTAGGGAGACTGGAGATTTACAGGGAATCTTGATGGATTTTTCATTAAAAAAATTCTGGATTAAATTAAATGCAAACTACCGCTCCCGCACCCCGCCCTTGGGCTACTAACGCCACTAAAGTCAAGAGGATAGCTAGAAAACAATAACAATAAATGTGATTTAATGAAAAAAGAAGAGAATAAAGTTAACTGCAAGACTATAGACATTATTATTTTTGTTATTATTTTCATTATTAAAAATCCATTTAAATTAGGCACGTTCACATTCGCAGGGGCTGGCAAGGTGGTGCCAGCGGTATCCTCCTTCACAACGGCGCTCTGTCAGGGCTTCATCCCGCAGTATCAACGAGGTGGTAGGGTGGTGGTGGGGTGCATGATCGGTCCCAGCGATTATTATCACCTATTGGGGGCTCTCACGTGACCACACTCATATCACGTGATATCTTCTCCTCCACAATGGTGCTCTTTCTAAGAATATACGGAGCTCTATTTATGAAAATGCTTAAATGACACCGGTTATAGTAAGTTAAGACAATACAAGTTTGTTACTAAGGAACAATAGGGTGCTACCACGGTTAATTGTTGGGGGCAGTCTCGTGCCTAGCCCCCATGTCACGTGACTTACCTGGCAAGTTGCCAATGTAGGTCACGTGGGGGCTAACATGGGTGAAAAGATAAAATCAAATCAAATCGAGCTATAAACAACTCCACTTAGGTAAGAAACGCAACCAGATCTACTTAGCAACTAAGACAAGACGCCAACTAACGCAAGAAAGCCCACTAAAGCTACCAAGGCCAATAAGACAACTAAGGGCACTGAAGGTCCTGGCTCAACTAAGTCCACGGGCAAGAAGCGCAGCTACATCTACTCAACAACTAAGAAGCCAACTAACATAAGTAAGGCCACTAAACCAACCGAGGCTGGTTAGACAACTAACGCAACTAAAAGCGCTAAGGCAGCTATGTAAACGAAACAATGATTTTCGCAGTTTTTCTGAAAGGTCTTCACATAGGATTTTCATATTTTTTTCAAAATGAAGGTTGCCGTTTGGACATAAATCATTGTACTTCACTAAGGAACAAACCAAACATTCGTATCTTGTACCATTGCTCGGATATAAGTGGTGACTTGGCACTTTGCCAAATTATTTGACGTCATTTGGCAATGTGCCAACTTCCCGCCACAAATGCCCCTGCGCACGAGCAGTCCATTTCTTTCACTATTTCCATGAATCTTTCCTCGAAGGGCTGAGTATAACATTTGCAGTCTTCCTACCTGATGTTATCTTCCACAAGGGAGGCTGAGATTTACGGAAACGTTCTAAAATAACAACAACGTCAGCAAATGCTACTAAGGGAACTCAGCCAAGAAGAGCAACTACATTAATGGACGGAGTTAAAGCTACTGGGGGGAAATTCAACAACTAACGCAACCACAACAGCGAGGTTTACCTTGCACAACTAACACTAATAACGCAAGGAAGGCAACTTAGGGCACAAAAGCTACTATGGCCACTATGGCAACAATTACGACTACATCTTCTCTACTAAACAAATGACACACACACCGAAACGAAGTTAACAACTAATTTCTCCCAAAACAAACGCTACCAACGCCACATAAGAAAGAAAGAAAACTAGGGCAACGAAGGAATCGAAATCAACTCTACTGAAACGAATAAAGCTCTACGAGTAGGGAGACTGGAGATATACAGAAGCTGTCATAATAATCACAACGTCACGAAATGCAACTGCAACTTACGGCAATGAGGCAAGAAGAGCTACTTCATTAAATCAAGGGGTCAACGCAACAAACGCTACTTGGGCAACCAAATGAACAACGCTACCACAAGAACAAGGGTACTGTCAATAACGGCAAAAAGCTACTATGGCCCCTAAGCTAAGAATTACGACTACATCATCATTCATTTCTACCAAACAAATAACGCATACACTAAAACGAAGGCAAACAACGAAACGAAGACAACTAACGCCACAAAAGAAACAAACACCTAATTGAACAAATACCAGGCAACTAAATCAACCCTACTGAAGCAAAGCTGCGTGAGCAAGCCAAGGGGTCTATCTCTCTTCCCAAAAAGCCTCCGGGACTCTTTAAAACAACGGGGTTTGTAGGCAATTTTTATGGATTTCAACCACAACAGCGAGGTTTACCTTGCACAACTAACACTAATAACGCAAGGAAGGCAACGAAGGGCACAAAAGCTACTATGCCCACTATGGCAACAATTACGACTACATCTTCTCTACTAAGCAAATGACGCACACACCGAAACGAAGTTAACAACTAATTTCTCCCAAAACAAACGCTACCAATGCCACATAAGAAAGAAAGAAAACTAGGGCAACGAAGGAATCGAAATCAACTCTACTGAAACGAATAAAGCTCTACGAGTAGGGAGACTGGAGATATACAGAAGCTGTCATAATAATCACAACGTCACGAAATGCAACTGCAACTTACGGCAATGAGGCAAGAAGAGCTACTTCATTAAATCAAGGGGTCAACGCAACAAACGCTACTTGAGCAACCAAATGAACAACGCTACCACAAGAACAAGGGTACTGTCAATAACGGCAAAAAGCTACTATAGCCCCTAAGCTAAGAATTACGACTACATCATTTCTACCAAACAAATAACGCATACACTAAAACAAAGGCAAACAACGAAGACTACTAACGCCACAAAAGAAACAAACACCTAAGTGAACAAATACCAGGCAACTAAATCAACCCAACTGAAGCAAAGCTGCCTGAGCAAGCCAAGGGGTCTATCTCTCTTCCTAAAAAGCCTCCGGGACTCTATAAAACAATGGGGTTTGTAGGGAATTTTTATGGATTTCTCTTTAAAAAAATTATGGATTACATTAAATGCAAACTACCGCTCCCCCACCCCGCCGTTGGGCTACTAACGCCACAAAAGTCAAGAGGCTAGCTAGAAAACAATAACAAAAACTGTGAATTAATGAAAAAGAAGAGAATAAAGTTAACGGCAATAACTATAGACATTATTATTTTTGTTATTATTTTTATAATTAAAAATCTGTTTAAAGTAGGCTAGAAAACAAATAGCAAAAATTACAGCTAATTAAGGTCTACCACAGCTAATTAACGCCTACTCAGAAGGCCTGCTAAGAAGGCCTACTACTAATTAAGGCCTTTCATTTCATTTCATTTCATTTCATTTCATTTCATTTCATTTCATTTCATTTCATTTCATTTCATTTCATTTGAAGTGATGTGAATTTGACGTGAAGAACTGCGGCAACTATTCTCACTTCATCTAATAATGCAACTAACTCTGCTAAGGTAACTATAACAATGACGGATAACAAGAGCAAGTATAAAACAACCACACCAACGACGAAAATAAGACTGGAAGTACTGATAGTGTGGCGCGCGAAGCGCGACAGTGGCCGCCGCAGGCGGCCCGGGCGCCAAAGGCGCCCAAGCCCTCCGCAGGAGCTAGGAACTCCGAACCCGCGCGCAGCGCGGGTTCGGATTCCTAGTCTCTAATAAACAAAGAATGCACACACCGGAACAAAGTTAACAACTAATTTCTCGCGATCGGTTAAGATTGTTCTTTTGTCCTCGAATTTGTGTGTATGCTCTGCTATCATCTCCCGCTTCCCCTGCCCCCACGGGTCCGTTCCTCCTCTCCAAAAATCACCCAGAAAATCTAAGTTAGCCGAATCGGTGTTAGAAGTTGGGGGCAGCCACTCGCGCTGGGGTAGGAGCGGGGGAACTTTTTGGCAGCCGTCCTATTTTCCAGTTTGACGTACGTCGAACGTCACGGAACAATCGAGGTGAGTCACTAACGACTCTTGATGGGGTCATCAAGGGTCGTCAACGGACAAAATCGGTTTGTCAACAGCAAACAATGCATGATTGTCAACAACCTTGGGGCTACGTAGCACCAACGTCACGAAGTCACCTTCACAGGGGCTCAGTTGCTGCTCCATCAGACAGGTGGGGCTCACACCCACAAAAACAATGGGAAGCCTGCCTGGGGGCAGTCACATGATGGCACCCCATGTCACGTGCCTCATTTGGCACGTTGCCAAAATCGGTCATGTGACTCGGCACAACCCCCGAGTTCCTATCATGTGACTTTGCAACCAGCGAAAACATAGGCCTACTTACGTTCCACGTCCATGCTTTTGCTTTCTGAAACTTCCGTTGAATTCCCTTCACTATTTCCCCCAAGGTAATTTCATCCAATTCAAATTTCATAATCGCTATCTTCGAAGATCTACTCCCAAAACAAACACTCCTGTAGATATTTCAACTTCACGAATCACTATCCTAACATTCAGTGGTCAACTACAGATCATCTGCACGAACAAATCTTACGACGCAACAGATTTTGCAGGTAATTCCATCGTGCCAACATCATTAGGTAAGAAGTTAATCGTGCCAAGATCATTAGAAAGCCACTTCTCCGGGAAACAATCGTTTATAAGAACGATCACATCATTAGTTGCTCATTACTTCAATTCACAATGAATACGTTAACCTGCACAGAGGTCATTGTGCGCAGCATTCAGCACTTCTCCAGCAAAGACAAAAGGTACTTCCTGTTGGCTATTTTCATATAACCTAGCCCCTCCACCACACAGTGATCCAGATTGTCAAAATTGTGGAATAAATGCCAGAAAACAAAACGTTGCAAATACAAAAATTTTCACACCTGTTATAGAGAGGACACTTTGAGCTATTCAGAACAAAAATCCGTTTAGAAATCGGACCAACGAGTACAGAGAAATTGCACTTTGAAGTTGACAAAAATTGTCAGGCCATGTTTTTGTTTACGTTTCCGGTGTATCAATTTTGAAATGGGCCTAAACCAACAATTTCAAATTTTCATTTCTCCAGTTGTATTCATCCGATTTCAATAAACTTTTTTTTAAATTGACCCTCAATGTCTGTGCAATTATACAACGTATTATTTCTATGAATTTATATCAATTTATTTAATTTATTTGGCACATATTTGTCAAGGGGTATATTTAGCATTAGAACTACACGAGACCCCTAAATTTCTTCTTTCCTGGTGCAAACAAAAAAAGTGAGGAAAAAAGAGTCTTAAAAACTCATTTCGCACTACATTTCAGGTATCGATGAAGGTTTCTGCCAAAGGGTTCGTTCAGGTTCGTACAGGTAAAAATTTTATAGCTGATATAAAAAATGGAGTCATTTAGGCCCATGTATGCTATTTTCTGTCATTTTCCGTGATTATAATGCATGTTTTGTGTTTGGGTGGTTCCATTGCATAGTTTTCGTTTTGATTGCACAGCTGTAATAGCGAGGGTTTAAATTCTAAATAAAAAGAGGAATTATGTCATTAACTAACAAGCATATTAGCATTTAAGTGGATCAAACATAGTCTAGCCGACAAGCATTTGATGTCTATGACTTGGGAACACTAGGCTTAAGTCCAAACTCCACCGTTCGATCAATTAACTATAGTTCATTTTTTCATGTTTGGAAAAAGCGCTTCTTCTTGGGTTGATACAAAGAAAGTCTCATTGTCACATGCCTGAATTTGTCGCTTCAATGGATCGTGTCTAGCATGGGCAATATCTGATGCAAATTTGATGAGCATCCGGACAAAGGGACCATGATTTACTGACACAGAACTTTTTCACAGTCTGCAACCAAATGTTCCTCTAAATTTTCAGATGTACTTGTTCCACAAAAACTCTAATTGGATTATAAACCAAGAGGTTTTTTTTGAAGTGACAGTTTTAGTCTTCTAAATTGCAGATAACTTTTAGAATATAGTTTCAGTCTGTGCCATTCTGTGATCAGTTTCAACCTTAACTAAAAATAAATGTAAAGTTCCTTTAGATTTTTTACATTCAGCATTAGGTATTGAATAAAGAAAGATAAAGTGATAAATACACCGCCTATGGAGTAACTATAAGTTCTTAAAATTCATGATAACTATATAGTTTTTATCATTGCCCACGACATGTAATGAACCAAAAAGCTCAGACTCTTGAGATCTTCTATTTGAAGTCCAAGATGAAGTTGGTGTCTCAAGACTTATACAACAGAAGTGTACTTTATAGACTAAAAGCCCAGGCGAGGGGGTTCTAAAATTTCTGGCCATATAGGCATTTAGGGGAGTTTTTGTCAGAAATTCTGAAAACGGGGCATACTTTCATAATCTTGTTGTGAATTTTCTGGTACTGGGGCATATCATTTACGAAAATTCCTGACACTGTTCTGTTTCTCGTGACTTTAATGTTAGGTAATTTAAAGTCCTGCGAATGCTTTGTGTACTTGAAACAAAAATATTGCAGTGGTTTTGCAGCGAAAGATTTTTTTGTGAAAACGTAACTCGTATTCAAAGATTAGGTATCAAAATCTTCCCTAAATTCTGGGATTGGGTCATGACAGAAATCCTTTTGCCGCACACCACACCTTCCTGTAACCTATTAGCGCAGTTTCCACGATCAAAAGATGGACCTCAAGCCTAAGCTCTGTATCTTAACAGTCATAGACATAAGATGCTTGTTGCCGCGATTTTAGTGTAAACCATGTTAAACCCGTGTACGATTCAAGTCATTTAAATGATAATGTGATTGTTAGGTAATGAAATAATGCCTCTTTTTATTTAGAATTTAAACCCTCGCTATTAAAGATGTGCAATTAAAACGAGAACTATGCATTGGAACCACCCAGAAAAAAAATATACATCCTATCATTGAAAATAACAGAAAATAGCACACATAGGCCTAAATGACTCGATTTCTTTATATCAGCTATAAAAATTTTACCTGTACGAACCTGAACGAACCCTTTCGCAGAACCATTCATCGATACCTGGAGTTTAGTGCGAAATGAGTTTTTAAGACTCTTTTTCCTCACTTTTTTTGTTTGCACCAGGAAAGAAGAAATTTAGGGGTCTCGTGTAGTTCTAATGCTAAATATACCCCTTGACAAATATGTACCAAATAAACAAATAAATTGATGTAAATTCATAGCACTGATACGTTGTATAGTTGCGCAGACATTAAAAAAAAAAAAAAACTTGATACTAAATTTGGTTACTAAAAATTATATACTATGGAGGAGGCGGACGCAAAGAAACAGACAAATTTTGGCACACTGAGGCCTTTCGAACCTACGTTCTCATCAGAGTGTGACTTTTACGATTTAAAGTTAGAGTAAATTTTTTCCGATTTATACAAGGCATGTAACTAGGTGACAGATGATTTACGTCATCATTGGCGTCATTGTTTGTTAACGGGAGTTCACTAAATTAATTTAATTCATAAGGGCATGACCGTGTTTGAATAATCTGTCTTCGTAGTCTAATAAAAGGTTTGAATCACTCAATTTCATGAAGGCATATACTTTGAAAAAAGGTTCTTTCATGTTATTGTTTGTTTTTCCGCAGGCGAACACGTGTCTGGGAAAATTACAACTCGACACTCCGTTTCTTGACTCCGAGATATGGTTGTTCATTCTCTGTCTTAAGTTCGTTGTCTGTCCAATATAGTTCATACTACCATGACAAAGGTTGCATGAAAGGAAATAAATAACGTTCTTGCTATTGCAGGTGATGTGCGATTTTATATTCCAAGTGCTACCATTTGCTGTTTTAAAGTTTGTGACAGGCTGTAGATACAGTTTGCATAATTTGCAACGAGTTTTGTGGCATAATTTGATTCCAGGATCTTGTATTTCGAACTGCATAGGTTCTGGATTAAATATGAATTTGGCTTTCGTCAATATTGAAGTAAGATTTGGGGGCTGTTTTAAGGCTAAAACCGGTTTGGTATCTTTAAACTTTCTTTTTGTTTCTGGGTCGTTAATGGTATTGAATAAGTTTGAAATCGTTTTCATAATGTGTCCATAGTTCAAGCTTGGATAATAGGTTGTTACGAGTGGAATAACATTTTTTTCGGGATTAGGTGCCGGGCTTTGCAATTTTGCTCTGTGGAATGCTTGATCTATCAGACCACTTGGATAACTGCATTTTAAAAGCCAATTTTTTAATTCTTTCAAGCGAAATGTTATTCTCTCTTCTTTTGAGACGAAAACTATTACTCTCTTTGCCAGATTAAAGGGTATTGTGTGTTTAATGTGTGTAGGGTGAGCACTATGAAAGTTAAGATAGTCGTGTGGGTTGGTATCCTTGTAGTAAATGTCTGTGTAAATTTCTTTGCCATTTGTTACAATGATTTCGATATCGAGGAAGTTTAACGACTCTTCATGGTCGGATATTAATGTTCCTTTTTCCATTGTGAAATTCATAGCGGGATGTAGTTCGTTCAAAGCGTTCTTAAAAATTTCGGAATCAATGTTTTCTGGCAAAACTATGAATCCGTCGTCCATGTATCGAAGGTAATGATCTTTTATGTAATCGCACGAATGATTATTAAAGTATTTCTTTAAAACGATGGGAAATAAAAGTGTTTCTTCAAGGTATCCCATAGTTAAACAGGCAAAGGGTGGCGCAAATTTTGTTCCCATTGCAGTTCCCGAGACTTGCTGAAACATTTTGTTGTCAAATAAAAAGTTGTTGTTCTCTAGTACAAATTTAACAGCTTCGAGGATAAAGGATTTTGAAAAACGTTCTGGTATAAGATCCGATCTGGCTTCTATCCAGTAATCGATGGCAGTTAATCCAAGCTCATGAGGAATACTGGTGTATAAGCTAACGACGTCATAAGAGTACGGTTTACTGTACGTTTCAAATTCTGTTGGAATTTTTCTGAGGAAATCCCAGTCGTCTTTGACGTAAGTCGACAATGTAGGTACAATTGGTTTCAAAAGAGTGTCTAGAAACTCGCTGAGTCTCTGGGTGGGTGATGCAGGGCCTGCGACGATCGGTCTCCCTTTTAGATCTTCCGGTGCTGACATTTTGATATATTCCGCATTAGATTTCGATATTGTGTTTATTATTTCATTACATTTGTGAATCTTTGGGAGCACGTAAAAATTACTGCTTTTCCATTCGAAATTGGTTATGAATTCGTGTTCTTTTGTTGTTAAAACGTCCTTATGTTTATTAACTAGAGTTTTCAGATTTTTCATGACCACGTTGTCTTGGTCTGGTGTCACTTCTTTATAATCGTTTCCATTTAGGTGACCCTGTAGTACTAGCTTTTCCCTGTAAAAGTCTTTATCCATGATGACGAAATTGCCCCCTTTGTCGGCTCTTTTGATGATTATATCGTTTCTGCTGGTTATTTCTTGTAGGGCGCTTCTTTCTTCTTGTGTTAGATTGTCTTTGACGAATGTTCTTGTTGGTTCTAAAAGTTGCATGAAATTGCAAATCGAATTGATTTCTGGATTGTTAGTGAAAATAGGTCTGTTTGATTTGTTACGATGTATTGAAATATCTTCATTTTCTTTGTCTGCAAAAACTTCTCGTATTTTTACTTTACGAGAAAAATCTTTAATGTCGCTTTGAAAAGTGTTCTTTGGTGTCGATATCGGAGTGAATTTTGGTCCTCTTGTTAATAGGGAAATGTGTCTTTGTGCCAGGGAGAAGGATGATAGGTTGAGGAGTTTAGCGGAAAAAGCGGAGGTGGGCGCGGGAGTCTCTGGCTGTGGTAGTTTTTTGGCGTTTGGTAATCGTAGCTACCTCGGAATGTTTGGCTTTGTTGGAGTGGGATGTATGTTGCATTTCTGTGATTGTTCTCTTTTTGCGGTCTTCTTGGGGGATCTGGTTTGGGGATTGCAGATTCGGTGTTGTTTGGTGTTGCAGCTGCAGTGTGCGGTTTGGTTGTGGCTTTGTTGCGTGCCTGTTTATCTTTCTGGATGAGTTGTCTTTCGTCATTTATTTTCTTTGACCATTTCTTATTGACTTTGTCTTCGTCAAAATTTGCTTTGGCCTTGAAGTTTTCTCTCAAATTCTCGACAACTTGTTGATTTTCCTCGTGAGCGACGAAGTAATCATCGACTGTGCAGTCAATTTCATCAACTTTTTCCTTGTTCATGCGTGCTCGAACATTTAATACCTCGATTTCAGCTTTCAATTAGCATAGGCAGATTGCCATTGGCTAATTTCAATTGGTACAAACTCCATACTGAACCTACTGAACATAATAGCCGACTCTTATTGGCTAATTTCAAATGGCCTAACAGATCTAGCATATGCAGATTGCCATTGGCTAAATTCAATTGGTAAAAAACCCATAGTGAAGCTACTAAAGATGAAAGCCGACTGCTATTGGCTAATCTCAAATGATCCAACAGATCTAGCATATGCAGATTGCCATTGGCTAATTTCAATTGGTACAAAACCCATAGTGAAGCTACTAAAGATGAAAGCGGACTGCTATTGGCTAATTTCAAATGATCCAACAGATCTAGCATAGGCAGATTGCTATTGGCTAATTTCAATTGGTACAAAGCCCATAGTGAACTTACTGAACATAATAGCTGACTGTTATTGGCTAATTTCAAATCACCTAACTGATCTATAATATGCAGATTGCCATCGGCTAATTTCAATTGGTAAAAAACCCCATAGTGAAGCTACTAAAGATGAAAGCCGACTGTTATTGGCTAATTTCAAATGACCCAACCCATCTAGCATAGGAAGATTGCCATTGGCTAATTTCAATTGGTACAAAACCCATCATGAAGCTACTAAAGATGAAAGCCGACTTCTATTGGCTGATTTCAAATGATCCAACAGATCTACCATAGGCAGATTGCCATTGGCTAATTTCAATTGGTACGGACTCCATGCTAAACTTACTGAACATAATAGCCGACTCTTATTGGCTAATTTCAAATGACCTAACAGATCTAGCATATGCAGTTTGCTATTGGATAATTTCAATTGGTACGGACTCCATACTGAACTTACCGAACATATTCGCCGACTCTTATTGGCTAATTTCAAATGACCTAACAGATCTAGCATATGCAGATTGCCATTGGCTATTTTCAATTGGTACAAACCCCATAGTGAAGCTACTAAAGATGAAAGCTGACTGTTATTGGCTAATTTCAAATGACCCAGCCCATCTAGCATAGGCATATTGCCATTGGCTATTTTCAATTGGTACAAACTCCATACTGAACTTACTAAACATAACAGCCGACTCTTATTGGCTAATTTAAAATGACCTATCCCATACAAAAGAGGGCTACACTGTCAGGGCAGTCACACTATCTCACTTTAGTTCGGGGCAGTCACGTGTCTGTCCCCATGTCACGTGACTTACTTGGCAAAGTTCCAAAATTGGTCATGTGACTTGGCACAGTTCCAAGTTCCGGCCAGGTGACTTTGCACTTTGCCAAACTATTTGACGTCATTTGGCAATGTGCCAACTTCCCGCCACAAATGCCCCTGCGCACGAGCAGTCCATTTCTTTCACTATTTCCATAAAACTTTCCTCGAAGGGCTGAGTATAACTCTTGCAGTCTTCCTACCTGATGTTATGTTCCACAAGGGAGGCTGAGATTAACGGAAACGTTCTAAAATAACAACAACGTCAGCAAATGCAACTAAGGGAACTCAGCCAAGAAGAGCAACTACATTAATGGACGGAGTTAAAGCTACTGGGAGGAACTTCAACAACTAACACAACCACAACAGCGAGGTTTACCTTGCACAACTAACACCAATAACGCAAGGAAGGCAACTAAGGGCACAAAAGCTACTATGGCCACTATGGCAACAATTACGACTACATCTTCTCTACTAAACAAATGACGCGGACACCGAAACGAAGTTAACAACTAATTTCTCCCACAACAAACGCTACCAACGCCACATCAGAAAGAAAGACAACTAGGGCAACGAAGGAATCTAAATCAACTCTACTGAAACGAATAAAGCTCTACGAGTGGGGAGGCTGGAGATCTATCGAAGCGGTCATAAAAATCACAACGGCACGAAATGCAACTGCAGCTTACGGCAATGAGGCAAGAAGAGCAACTTCATGAAATCAAGGGGTGAGCGCAACAAACGCTACTTGGGCAACCAATGAACAACGCTACCACAACAACAATGGTACCGTTAATAACAGCAAAAAAGCTACTATGGCCCCTAAGCCAAGAATTACGACTACATCAATTCTACCAAACAAATAACGCATACACTAAAACAAAGGCAACAACTAATTTCTCCGACAACGAAGGCTACTAACGCCACAAAACAAACAAACACCTAAGTGAACAAATACCAGACAACTAAATCAACCCTACTGAAGCAAAACAAGCTGCCTGAGGAAGCTAAGGGGTCTGTCTCTCTTCCCAAAAAGCCTCCGGGACTCTTTAAAACAATGGGGTTTGTATGGAATTTTGATGGATTTTTCATTTAAGAAATTCTGGATTAATTAAATGCAAACTACCGCTCCCCCACCCCACCCTTGGGCTACTAACGCCACTAAAGTCAAGAGGATAGCTAGAAAACAATATCAAAAAATGTGATTTAATGAAAAAAGAAGAGAATAAAGTTAACTGCAATAACTATAGACATTATTATTTTTCTAATTATTTTCATTATTAAAAATCTATTTAAAGTAGGCTAGAGGATAAATAGCTAGAATTACAGCTAATTAAGGCTACGAGAGCTAATTAACGCATACTAAGAAAGCCTACTAAAAAGGCCTACTACTAAAATAAGGCCAACTACTAATTAAGGCCTACTACTAACACACTTCAGGTACGTGAAAGACTGCGGCAACTATTCTCACTTCATCTGCAGAGGAAATAGTGAATCTCGCCAAGTCTGTCAAGAATAAGGATATTGAGGTCAAGATTTCTGGTCTCATACCAAGAGGTGATGGGTTGGAAGCGAAAAGATCAAAAGTTAATCACGTGCTACATGATCTTTGTAATGAGAATGAAATTGAATTTATGGAGCATCTAAATATTGACCCTGAGAAACACCTCAATAATAGCAAGATCCATTTGAATAGACATGGCGATCAGATTTTGGAAAACAATATGTTTATGGGATGTACAAAACACAAGCATTGACTCAAAAAACCTTTAGATTCGCAATTTAATATAGATTATGAAAATGTGTCTTCTTTTGAAATAGATGGTACTCCTCGCCCTAATATGTCTGGTAACAGTCGCCCCGCGCCTGGCGTGAAATTAGGGTTTCGTAAAGGAATGGTCATTGCATCACTCAATGTTAACAGCCTTCCTGCGCATAAGGATGAGGTGGAAACTCTTTTGAAAGATAAGGGTATCCATATTTTAGCCCTCAACGAAACAAAGATTGATGATAACTACCCTAGTGACCTCCTTCAAATTGACGGCTTTAGATTCGTCCGGCATGATCGTAATCGAGATGGCGGAGGAGTAGGTTTCTACATAAGCAATACTATTGTTGCTGATGTACGTGATGACCTCCCCTCTTTTTCCCTAGAGGTTCGATGCATTGAGATTAAGCCTGTTAAAGCTAGATCTTTTTTTGTGAACACGTGGTACAGACCATAGCGATTCACTTCCATGCTTTTGATTTTTGAAACTTCCGTTGAATTCCTTTCACTCTTTTCCCCGAGGTAATTTCATCCAATTTAAATTTTATAATCGCTAGGCTCGAAGATCTACTCCCCAAACAAACACTCTTGTAGATATTTCAACTTCACGAATCGCTATCCTAACATTCAGCGGTCAACACGACCAAATCTTATGTCGCAACAGATATTGCAGGTAATTTTATCGTGCCAAGATCATAAGGTAGGAAGTTAATCGTGCCAAGATCATTAGGAAGACACTTCTCCGGGAAACAATCGTTATAAGCACGATCACATCATTAGTTTCTCATTACTTCAATTCATAATGAATACGTTCACCTGCACAGCATTCAGCACTTATCCAGCAAAGACAAAAGGTACTTCCTGTTAGCTATTTTCACATAACCTAACCCCTCTACCATATGCAGATTGCCATTGGCTAATTTGGATTGGTACAGACCCCATAGTGAAGCTACTAAAGGCAAAAGCCGACTGTTATTGGCTAATTTCAAATGACCGAGCCCAACTACCATATGCAAATTGCCATTGGCCAATTTCGATTTGTACAAACCCCATAGTGAAGCTACTAAAGATGAAAGCCGACTGTTATTGGCTAATTTCAAATGACCTAACCGATCTAGCATACGCAGATTGCCATTGGCTAATTTCAATTGGTACAAACTCCATACTGAACTTACTAAACATAATAGCCGACTCTTATTGGCTAATTTCAAATGACCTAACAGATCTAGCAGATGCAGATTGCCATTGGCTAATTTCAATTGGTACAAACTCCATACTGAACTTACTAAACATAATAGCCGACTCTCATTGGCTAATTTCAAATGACCTAACAGATCTAGCATCTCGGGGGGGGTACTTCACATATTTTGGGTATGGAGACGTGCCATCGGGAAGGGTATCGATTTTCGCGATTTTGGTATAAGGAGCGGTATCGATTTTCACGATTTTGGTATAAGGAACGGTATCGATTTTCGCGATTTTGGTTTAAGGAACGATTTTGGTATACTTTTTCGGAAAATTGGTATAAGGTCGGGTATACTTTTTCGCAAAATTGGTATAAAGTCGGGTATACTTTTTCGCAAAATTGGTATAAGGAACGGGTATGTTTTTGAAGCTTCGATGGCACGTCCCCGACCAAAACCTGGTCAAGTACCCCCCCCCCCGGGGCTAGCATAGGCAGATTGCCATTGGCTAATTTAAATTGGTACAAACTCCATACTGAACTTACTAAACATAATAGCCGACTCTTATTGGCTAATTTCAAATGACCTATTATATACAACAAGGGGGTCACACTGAGAGGACAGTCACGCTATCTGATATTAGTTAGGGGCAGTCACGTGTCTGCCCCCATGTCACCTGACTTACTTGGCTATGTGCCAAAAATGGTCACGTGACTTGGCACGGTGCCAAGTTCCAATCATGTGACTTGGCACTTTGCCAAATTATGTGATGTCATTTGGCAATGTGCCAACTTCCCCCCCCCACAAACTTCCCTGTCCATGAGCACTCCATTTCCTTTATCGAAGGCCTGACCATGACTCTTGCAGTCTTCCAACCTGATTTTATCTTGCACAAGGGAGGCTCAGATCTACGGAAACGCTCTAAAATAACAATAACGTCAGCAAATGCAACTAAGGGAACTCAGCCAAGAAAAGCGACTACATTAATGGAGAGAGTTAACGCTACTGGGAACAACTTAACCAATTAAGGCAACCACAGCGGCGAGGTTGACCTTGCACAACTAACACTAATAAGGCAAAAGGCAACTAAGGGCACAAAAGCTACTATGGCCACCATGGCAACAATTACAACTACATCATCTCTAATAAACAAAGAATGCACACACCGGAACAAAGTTAACAACTAATTTCTCCCACAACAAACACTACCAACCCCACATAAGAAAGAAATAAAACTACGGCAACTAAAGAATCTAAATCAACTCTACTGAAACGAATAAAGCTGCCGAGGAAGCCGAAGGTTCTATCGCTCATCCCAAAAAGCCTACGAGATTCTTCAAAACAATTGGGTTGTTGGGAATTTTTATGGATTTCTCTTTAAATAGATTATGAATTATATTAAATACAAACTACTCCTCCCCCACCCCGCCCTTGGGCTACTAACGCCACAATAGCTAGAAAACAATAACAGAAAATATGAATTGATAAAAAAGGAGAGAATGACTTTCACTGGAACAACTATAGACACTTCAGGTATGTGAATAACTGCGGCAGCTATATTCTGACTTCATATACCAATGTAACTACATCAGCTAAGGTAACTACAACAATGACGGATAACAATCTTTGGCCATGTGACTTGGCACAGTGCCAAGTTCCGACCATGTGACTTGGTACTTTGCCAAATTATGTGACGTCATTTGACAATGTGCCAACTTCCCCTCACAAACACCCCTGCTCATGAGCACTCCATTTCGTTCACTATTTCCATAAAACTTTTGCCGAAGGGCTGAGTATAACTCTCGCAGTCTTCATACCTGATGTTATCTACCACGAGGGAGGCTGAGATCTACGAAAACGCTCTAAAATAACGACAACGTCAGCAAATGCAACTAAGACAACTTACCCAATAAGAGCACCTACATTAATGGAGGGGCTTAAGGCTACTGGGAGGAACATAAGCAACTAAGGCAACCAAAACAGCGAGGTTTACCTTGCACAACTAACACTAATAAGGCAAGGAAGGCAAATAAGGGCACCAAAGCTACTATGGCCACTATGGCAACACTTACGACTACATCATCTCTACTAAACAAATAACGCACACACCGAAACGAAGTTAACAACTAATTTCTCCCACAACAAACGCTACCAACGCCACACAAGAAAGAAATAAAACTAGGGCAACGAAGGCATCTAAATCAACTCTACTGAAACGAAATAAAGCTGCCGAGGAAGCCGAGGGATCTATCACTCTTCCAAAAAAGCCAAGAAGATTCTTGAAAACAATGGAGTTCATAGAGATGTTTTAAGGATTTTTCTTGCATAACGCAAAAAAAATGCAAGCCATCCCTCTCCCACCCCAACTTTGGCCTACTAACGCCACTAAAGCGAAGAGGATAGCTAGAAGAACAAAAACAAAATTTTAAAAATGAAAAAAGAGAAGAAATACAGCTACAACAACTAAAAAAGAACACAAGGTACGTGAACAACCGCCGCCACTATTCTAGCTTTGTTTACGACAACGCAACTACACTAGCCTGCGCGCAGACCCAATATTCTGAAGAAGAAAGGGTCTGCGCAACAATGAGCAAAAGCTTGCTACCGAACAATTCTGGGTTTCAGGGAAAATAATTTATGCAATCATGAGTAATTAATTCATGCTTATCGCTTTGTTGCTGTCACAATATGCTGTTACACAATTATCTTCAGTCGTGTATTGTGTTGTTTGTTCTCGTCATTTGTATGTTTTGCATTGTATTGTGGCTTTTGTTTTGAACGTTTAATTGATTATTCGTAAAAGGACAAGGTGTGATTTTTAACGATGTGTTGTTTTAGCGTGTTGAATAACATGTCGTTCGCTATTATCATGGTCATAAGAGAAAAATTAAGTTTTCTCTACTGTCTATGCTATAATTTATCCTTAGTCCGAGTAAAATGAATGGCATAAAGGGATTTGCACTGTGTAGCAAGCTTTTGGTCGTTGTTGCGCAGACCCTTTCTTCTTCGGAATATTGGGTCTGCGCGCAGGCTAAACTACACCAGCTAAGGTAACTAGAACAATGAAGGACAACAACAGCAAGTAAAGCAACCACACGAACAACGAAAGCAACGCAAACTAAGACAGATGCCACTTGATATTGAGAGCCAATCTACGAACTACACTGCTAAGCTCAGCCCGGAAAATCTCTGGAAAAAATTTCAACAAAGATCCCAATACTCCAGTTATAACACGCGGTTCTGTAGAGATCTTCAGATTCCAAGGTACAATCTGGAGTATGCCAAAAAAGGATTTTCCTATTCAGCTCTTAAGGTCTGGAATGAAATCCCTTTAAATATCAGGGAACTACCTACCTTGTGCCGATTCAAAAAACAACTAAAAATACATTTGATGAGCTGAAAGCAATTTGAAACACAACTCCCTGGGAGAACAGCAATATAATCTTTAGCCCTCGATGTTTTTCTTTTTGTTTATATAAATATATTGATTAATTGCATTGTATGTTTTTTGTAGTTTTATTGTGCTGAAGAGATATTGTGTATAAATAATTTAAAATGAAAAAAAATGAAAATGCTATACCTGGCAATATTCCAAGGCTACGAGAGCCTGCTACGTACAATAATGACAATAACTCTATCGAAAGTATTCACAGCGTGGCGCGCGAAGCGTGCCAGTAGCCGCCGAAGGCGGCCCGGGCGCCGGAGGCGCCTAGCCCTCCGCAGGGGCTAGGAACTCCGAGCCCGCGCGCAGCGCGGGCTCGGATTCCTAGTTAAACATATTGCATGTTGCTCTCTTTACAAAAGTGTTGGCAGATTTTCAATTCAACAATTTTGGATACTGGAAATAAATATCTTCATTGGTACGCGGACTTCTGCTTCGAAGGCAAATCCCACAATGGCTACATTGCTTTTATGTGTCACCGCAGAGGTCGCCGCGTTCGACCTCGAAGATACTTGCAGGCTGAGTTGGGTTAGAGCTTCACTATCGTACACATTCCAAAATCATAGAAAATCTATAGAAATATTGTAGATTCAGATTTTTCTAGAATAGCAAAAAGGTCTATTGTAGATCGCAGATGCTGTAACTGCTTTTGAAACCTGACACGGGAATGTTCACGTCAGGCCTCAATCAATAACTTGATGGGGTAAATGAACGTCTGTTTTGAAATTTTACTTTCTTGGGGCAAATGTTACAATTGACTCGAGTTGACTCTGTGCCGCTGTGCAAGCATCAATCCACAGGAACATGTTTTCCTTTTAGGTCGAACAAGGGCTGCGAGGACCCCTTAAAAACTAATCGTTGTGTGCTAAAGGACTGCCCCCTCCAGTAGAAAATAGAAATATGAAACAAGAAAAGTATCGGAATTGCCGCAGCTTCAAAGAAACTCATTGCTCCCATCTGAAGGTCACCATGTGCTCTTTCCTGTCTGCAATGGATATTTGGAAGCATTTACCCTCAGCTATTTTAAACTTTGTTCTGTACCAGCGTTCTTCGTACATGGCTAATGGGCCCCTTTAATTTTTTGAAAGCTTTTTCCCTGGGCTGTTTTAAAATTTGTCATATCGGAGTGAGGTGGTGTAACGCACTAACTAACGCTCTCAAGCTCTCACTCACTCACGAACCAAGAACGCATTCCGCGAACTAGCTAAGAATGCCAAGAATGCAATCAGTATCAGTTGCCAACTGCAGTATTATTTTTACAAAGACTTTTCGTGGTACAGCACCATGAACCATTTGCACCAAAAATTGTCGATCTCATGTTCGATCTCTTCTAGAACGAACATTCTAGAAGAAACGATGGACGCACAAGAATTTTTTTGGCAAACCACCAGGAAAACAAACCATTTGCAGTAATTATTCTCGATGTCTTGTGATGAACGAAAATTCTGGAAGAAACGTTGTGACGCAGTTTCGATTCATGTCCAATTCGACCACAAACAGCCCAAGATAAGGCTCAAATCCTTACTGGTTGCCAGAGCATGCGGAAATCATCCAATTTCATGCTTGTCAGCCAATGAGATCACCGCTTTCTAGCCCCTGGAGACAAAATCCGTCGTTTGAGGTAAATTTTCTAGTACCCTCACTAAAACTGAAATGGATGCTAGAATACTTCAGTTATTCGCAATCTTTTTTGATAAATCAGTTGTGGGGATGTCCGTCCAGAGTTGTTTACATGTTTAGGCACATAGCTTGTTTGGGGCCGGAGCTGCGTTCATTTTCCGGTCGAAGAATATTGACCTTCGTTGAAATATCTATAGAAATCGCTACAAATGAGATATTATTAGCTTTTATGATACAAAGTTCACTGTTTGTTGTTTGAAGCGGTAGACTGTGCAGATAAAAATATGGACCGAGGAAAGTTTTTGCAATTCACCCACAACTGGTCTTTTCTTATAAAAATTTGCAAATGTAAAAAAGGCAAACGAAGTCAAGCTGGTGCCTAAATCATGGGTAAGTGCATTATTCAGCTCTAGAATTTTACCATTACTTTTTAAGTGCAATGGAATGAGTTTAAAGCGAGGACAAGCTTAGGCCCAAATGATATCTCTACCAGAAATCATTAGAAATTGCCTCCAATTTTGAGATATGATAGCAGTAAAGGAGTTTGGGTTATTGCTGAGGTCAGTATGCATAATTGCTGAAATTCTTATCTGTATATCTCATTTGTAGCGATTTCTATAGATATTTCAACGAAGGTCAATATTCTTCGACCGGAAAATGAACGCAGCTCCGGCCCCAAACAAGCTATGTGCCTAAACATGTAAACAACTCTGGACGGACATCCCCACAACTGATTTATCAAAAAAAATTGCGAATAACTGAAGTATTCTAGCATCCATTTCAGTTTTAGTGAGGGTACTAGAAAATTTACCTCAAACGACCGATTTTGTCTCCAGGGGCTAGAAAGCGGTGATCTCATTGGCTGACAAGCATGAAATTGGATGATTTCCGCATGCTCTGGCAACCAGTAAGGATTTGAGCCTTATCTTGGGCTGTTTGTGGTCGAATTGGACATGAATCGAAACTGCGTCACAACGTTTCTTCCAGAATTTTCGTTCATCACAAGACATCGAAAATAATTACTGCAAATGGTTTGTTTTCCTGGTGGTTTGCCAAAAAAATTCTTGTGCGTCCATCGTTTCTTCTAGAATGTTCGTTCTAGAAGAGATCGAACATGAGATCGACAATTTTTGGTGCAAATGGTTCATGGTGCTGTACCACGAAAAGTCTTTGTAAAAATAATACTGCAGTTGGCAACTGATACTGATTGCATTCTTGGCATTCTTAGCTAGTTCGCGGAATGCGTTCTTGGTTCGTGAGTGAGTGAGAGCTTGAGAGCGTTAGTTAGTGCGTTACACCACCTCACTCCGATATGACAAATTTTAAAACAGCCCAGGGAAAAAGCTTTCAAAAAATTAAAGGGGCCCATTAGCCATGTACGAAGAACGCTGGTACAGAACAAAGTTTAAAATAGCTGAGGGTAAATGCTTCCAAATATCCATTGCAGACAGGAAAGAGCACATGGTGACCTTCAGATGGGAGCAATGAGTTTCTTTGAAGCTGCGGCAATTCCGATACTTTTCTTGTTTCATATTTCTATTTTCTACTGGAGGGGGCAGTCCTTTAGCACACAACGACTAGTTTTTAAGGGGTCCTCGCAGCCCTTGTTCGACCTAAAAGGAAAACATGTTCCTGTGGATTGATGCTTGCACAGCGGCACAGAGTCAACTCGAGTCAATTGTAACATTTGCCCCAAGAAAGTAAAATTTCAAAACAGACGTTCATTTACCCCATCAAGTTATTGATTGAGGCCTGACGTGAACATTCCCGTGTCAGGTTTCAAAAGCAGTTACAGCATCTGCGATCTACAATAGACCTTTTTGCTATTCTAGAAAAATCTGAATCTACAATATTTCTATAGATTTTCTATGATTTTGGAATGTGTACGATAGTGAAGCTCTAACCCAACTCAGCCTGCAAGTATCTTCGAGGTCGAACGCGGCGACCTCTGCGGTGACACATAAAAGCAATGTAGCCATTGTGGGATTTGCCTTCGAAGCAGAAGTCCGCGTACCAATGAAGATATTTATTTCCAGTATCCAAAATTGTTGAATTGAAAATCTGCCAACACTTTTGTAAAGAGAGCAACATGCAATATGTTTAACTAGGAATCCGAGCCCGCGCTGCGCGCGGGCTCGGAGTTCCTAGCCCCTGCGGAGGGCTAGGCGCCTCCGGCGGCTACTGGCACGCTTCGCGCGCCACGCTGTGAATACTTTCGATAGAGTTATTGTCATTATTGTACGTAGCAGGCTCTCGTAGCCTTGGAATATTGCCAGGTATAGCATTTTCATTTTTTTTTCATTTTAAATTATTTATACACAATATCTCTTCAGCATAATAAAACTACAAAAAACATACAATGCAATTAATCAATATATTTATATAAACAAAAAGAAAAACATCGAGGGCTAAAGATTATATTGCTGTTCTCCCAGGGAGTTGTGTTTCAAATTGCTTTCAGCTCATCAAATGTATTTTTAGTTGTTTTTTGAATCGGCACAAGGTAGGTAGTTCCCTGATATTTAAAGGGATTTCATTCCAGACCTTAAGAGCTGAATAGGAAAATCCTTTTTTGGCATACTCCAGATTGTACCTTGGAATCTGAAGATCTCTACAGAACCGCGTGTTATAACTGGAGTATTGGGATCTTTGTTGAAATTTTTTCCAGAGATTTTCCGGGCTGAGTCTGTTCATGATCTTATAGGCCATAACTGCACGATCAAACGTGACAAGTTGTCCAACCTGAAGGAAATTATTCGACCATTCATCTTTTATCCTGGACGTATCGATCATGGAAATATGGCTCTGTTTTGAAGACGTTGAAGGGACTCTTTTCTTGAATTAGAGAGGCTACCCCAGATTACATCTGCATATCGCATGTGACTTTCCACAAGAGCACGATATACATTGCTTAACTGAGATTGTGGGAGGATGTTCTTCAATTTTTTTAAAGATGCGAGACCTCCACGAACTTTCCCTTTGACAGTTTTGAATTGTTCTTCCCAATTAAGCCCTTCGTCTACAATGACTCCAAGTGATTTGGTTTTTTTCACTCGTTTTATATCTGAACCATTCAGTCTCAATGTATCGTGTATCTCCACTTTATTAGTTTTACGAGGGTGCCCAATTACCATATACTCTGTTTTTTGTGGATTGGCACTTAATTTATTTATCCGCATCCATTCAGAAATATGGGTCAACTCCTCTTGAGCCTTATGAACAAGTTCTTCGACATTCTTTGATGTTAAGGTCACGTGAGTATCATCAGCATACATACCGGCCTTTGAGACTTTCAAACATTTTTCAAAGTCATTGTGAGGTACATTATGAAGAGAAGGGGGCCAAGACAGGAACCTTGGGGAATGCCACATGTAACTGTCCTAGGCCTTGATTCATAACCGTTGGCGGCACAGTACTGCTTTCTGTTTTCAAGGTATGATTTAAACCAGTCTCCGGAAAGTTCTCGAATACCGTATTTCCTCAATTTTTCTAACAAAATCTTATGGTCAACAGTATCGAAAGCCTTTTTGAGATCTAGGAATATTGCTAAATTAAAGTGCTTGTGGTCAATATTCTCATACCAATAGTCAGTACTATCAATCAATGATGTTATTGTTGAACAAAGTTTTTGAAAAGCTGATTGACTCATTGTCAGAACCTTGTTTGCTTTGAGATATTCGTAAACTTGGTCATGTACAATCCTTTCAAGGATTCTCGAGAACACAGAGATCACCGAGATCGGCCTATAGTTGTTAGCCTCACTTTTAGAACCTGATTTGAAAATGGGGGTGACCTTCGCCAGTTTCCAGATGTCAGGGAAAATACCCTTCCGTAAAGAAGAGTTGAAAACCATTGTCAACGGTTTACATATGAGATCCGCAGCGTCCTTTATCAGCATTGTCGGAATCTTATCAGGTCCTGGGGCCTTGCCATTTTTGATTACAAAGTCCAACTTTGTAATCTAAGAAGGGGCTCCAGGTCAGTCAGAAAGAAAGAAAGAAAGAAAGAAAGTCCGTCACGCTCGTTAAAGCAATTGATTAACGTTTTATCTCTGCTAATTGGCACTGAAATAAAGAAAGCGCACAGAAAGCGCATACAAGACAGAAGTTTCCCGCGATCCTATAGCAACATTTGACGTCGGCTTATTTCATGTTAGACAGATTTGACACCATAAGATGGATAAATCACCACGATGTTTACCCTGGCACAACAACAAATTTACCCAGAATTGGCACGTTCTTGACTTCATTAACAGCTTAATTATGTTGAAACAATCGTTTTCTAGAACGAACGCATCATTGGCCATTTATTGATAGTATTCATTATGCAAATAAGTCAACTTTAGAGGATGATGTAACCGGCGGCCTGCACAGAGGCTAGCATTCGCAGCATCACCGAAGGTAGACGGACCCCCCTCCTACACAACTACAGATGCAAACGTCGCAGGTGAAATTGAGAGGAAAGGTGCAGAATCCCAGCAAACAATGGCGCATTGACTGGGGGAAGGCACGTGATCACACTGAACCAAAACATCTTCATGCATATGATTCTGCAAAGAGGTTATCTTCGTGACTGCTTGTCTCATCAAACTAGATGCCCGCGAATAGAAACGTTCTGCAGGGTTCTGCATAAGTAATTTTGCGTTATCGTAAATCTCACATGACATCTAATTTGAGACAGATGCACCAATAGTTTCATGCACGAACTAAGCAAACCAGGGGTAATGACTTTTGATTTTTTGCGTATCATCCTCGTTTGACATAAAGATCAAAATATTGCTTTTCAAACGATTCTTGTTCTTATACAAGGCGCTTGATTTTCTATTGAAGGCAACTTTAGCAGCAACACTCATCTGACTGTAGCAGCATCAACGATCATTTGGGCTTATGGAGAAATCAATATTTAGTTTTCTTATGCTTGCTTAGCTCAGGTCGTACTTTGTAATCATCCAAAAGGATCTTATGTTTTAGTTGCTTAATGGCTCTAGGCACGTAATCCTCATCAACAGGGGTGAGTCTCATTGTGTTCCGTTCATTATCGATATGTTTAAGAGGATCATCATTTGTATTTTGTTCAATTTTACTTGCTAGTTGAAGATTTCAGTCTCTGTTTTGAATCTGTTTGGTCGTGAGTCTTTTTATAGGTCTATTTCTAAGTGAAAATAAAAACATCAGATTAAACGAATAAACGTTGAACGAATACAAGGAATCCCCGGGGGGGGGGGCTACATAGTATATTTTGCTGACGGGATGTGCACTCCTTTCCGGGTATCGTTTTCGCCTCTTTTTTCTAACGCCGGGTATCAAAAGAAGGCAAATTTTCTAAAGCCGGTTGTCAAAAGTGTTATTTCATTGTTTTTTGACGAATTTTTACGTTTTGGGGTATGCTTTTCGCCGATTTTTTCTAAAGCCGGCTATCATTTCGAGGGAAAATTTCTACAGCCGGGTGAAAAATTGTTTTCTTGGAGTGCACACCCCCGTACAATTGAAGGTAAAGTACACCCCCCGGGAAGGAATCACGTTGTCAGTCTAATCCCAACCCACATTTTACCACCATCTTCAATCGAAAAGATTTCGTTGTGAAACTTTCATGAAGGGACATAATTTAAGACTCAAGAATTCATACAAACCCCAAGAAAAACCGGTAAAAAACTTCGAGCACTCAAATGATGAGAATTTCAAGAAACTTTCATTCAGTACTTGGTGCAACAAATTCCTTGTTACTGCTTACATATCAGGTAAACACTCGTGCTATTTCTGTTGTATTGTTTGACGAGTTGAGACAACAAAACCTGCAGCTTTGAATAGATGAGTTTGTCGGCCCAAAACATTTTTCACAACAAAACCATATTCAAGGGGGCAACAGCTTCTTACTGAGTAATAACGAGTAAAAACATGCAAGGCAATGCATTAACAAGCAGGGCCGCCGCGAAGAAAGTCGAGGAAGGGGGGGGGTGTAAACCTTAAATTTCCGACAAGCAGCATGGTCGTGGTGGTTAAAAATTCAACCTTATCGTTGATACAACCTCTCTGATATGAGAGTCACCTTTTGCAACGTAATTGTCGAAAAAAACTGTTGGCTATCGGTTAATCTTTTGGTTAATCATCTTGTAAAAGTAAAAAGGTACTAAAATTGGGTAGGGAGCCTGCGTAGGGCAGTGCGAGCGAAGCGAGCAAAAAATTTGCGCACCTGCAACGGTAAGACCAGGGTTAGAATTCCCTACATGTATGTAATCGTAATGTAATTGTAACAAACCATCTTAATTTACAGTCTGAAATTATCGTATTATCAGCGCTCTATAGCTTAATCGGGGCTTCCCACATTTGGATGGAGATTTGTCGGCAAATGCTGGCTTGAGGATCGAGCTTGATTTGCCGACAGCCACAATTTCAAGGGGATGTCACACCCCCCCTACACCCCCTATTGCGACGGCCCTGTTAACAAGGTAAATAGCTCTATGGTTTCTGGTTCCTGAGAGGGTGTCCAAGGTCCGCACATGGCTGATGATCCGGATTCAGAGTTGTGTTCTCCTGCAAGAAACTAGCGAACTCAACAGCTAGAAAATTGTAGACTTTGTTTTTGGGCTACGGGGAAAAGGAAGAGGAATTGTGGAACGAGCAGGACGATAGTCAGCTTTTACTAGGCTCTGAGACTTCAGAAGAGACAACACTAACGGAATCCCGGGGGAGGGGGGTATTTGACCAGGTTTTGGTTGGGGACGTGCCATCGAAGCTTCGAATCTTATTTTGGCTCTTCTCCTAAAAACGTAATATTTTAAACCAAAAATCGTCAATAAAAAATAGCTTTAAAATTATGAATATGATACATATTGATTTTTCTTAATGAAAACTGTCAAAATGCTATTTTTGGAATTCTATTGTTATCATAACTGTCAATCAAAGTCATGGTTGATACCAAAACAAATTAGTTGATGCTTTATTGGCATTTTAAATACGATTTTAGTAATAACAACGATATGAAATTGATCTTGAATTGTTAATTAGTCAATTTTGATCATAATATACTAATTATTTCATATGTTTACAATAAATATGACATCATATATAAGTATGGCGTCAAAGGTCTCAGATTTTGCTGATGTCAGCAAAATACAAAAACTTATATATCAAAGGAAAGTAGACTTTATGACAAACTGATTGGTACCAATTGCATTGAAATAAGATGTGTACGAGAAAAGCTGTGCATGTTTTATTGATTTTCTAAGAGACCTGTTGCCAAATATGGGCATGTCATAGTCATGTGACGCATTATATAACAATGAACTATTGTTAATTTGATGCAATATTAAAATTCATTAAAAGTCATCTAAGTTCCAGTGTTTTATCATGCTTAGTTTAAGAGTAATTACAGGAAGTATGGTTGGGAGCCCCCCCCCCTCTATGTAGAATAGGGTTACGATGATGATGATGATCCACTACTTTGAAAAAATTAATAGATCAACAAAAAGAAAAATTACAACTAAATCTGATTAAACTAAAAAGTAACAACAAACAAATTAGACAAAGACAGATTTTGCAAGACAAAAATTGCCCCACAACATCTGCCTCCACTTATAAAACAACTGAACTAAACAACTTCAGGGAATTGTATGCAGGGGAATTTCTCGAGGAAGAGCTCTCTCAAGGCTAATTACTCTTCTTTTGAATTTCGTAAAAATAATTCAACTTCTGTAAAAGATAACTCACCTTCTGTACTAAAAAAACGATGAATTCTGAGATGGTAAGATTCTAATGCAACGACAAACAATTTCTGATTGCTATCGAAATGAGCAGGCAGGACAATACTCAATATTTTTATTTAGCCTTTACATGGCTCTATCCCAAAGCTGTCAGGACAACCTGCTCTATCTATACGCAAGGTCCTCGTCAATATTTTATGAACATGATATTGTTGAAAGAGAAGGAAGCGATATATTTACCATACCAAAAGAAAACCTCTCTTGCCACAGGAGCAGTTGCGTCAGTCCGTTACATTATTCTTTGAAGCAGGAGAACAATAGACCGGCGAGTACACGATGATACTTCCTGAACTTCCTGAACATGGCCTGTGAATAATATTGTGATAATTGATGGCGGAAGGAGCCGCCACAGCTGGAGATAAAGATATAAAGGGGTTGGTAACAAAGGTTTGTAACCGCTGACCAGATCTGGCAGTAGCACAGCACTGAAATCGACTCATTACATCATAGTCACAGTGACTATGATTACATAGCCTGCGTGCAGACTCTACTGATTCCTTGAAGAAAAGTGAGGTTACCCTCACTTTTCTTCAGGGAATCAGTAGAGTCTGCACGCAGGCTACTCATTACAGTGCTTGGGGGATTTTATTCATTTACCGTAAAAGCTCTAATATGTCCCCTCTCTATCAAGCTCTTTGACCTCTTTCTTTTATCTTCCTCTCTTCTATTAGGCCCTCTCCTCCAGCCATAATTTCAAACAAACCCCCCTCTCTATTAAGCCCCCCCCCACTTACATCAAATTCCAGAGGTTACCAAAGATCTTCCATTTATTGAGCTAAAAATAAGTTTGCATGTTAATTCTGATATGGTTTGAAGCTAAACTGTGCAAGGGCGCCGGAGCCACGGGGCAGCGGGGGGCAGACCCTCGATGTATCAGAGAATGAATTTCATCCAGGGATAGACTTTTATCAGAGAATGAATTTTATTTAAGGATGAATTTATTCTAATTGACTCAATTTAATTTTAAATTTAAATAAATTTATCAACTGGCTGCAGAATGTGGGTGATCCGGGTGATTCGGGTGAACCAGGCATTTTAGTACTGAAAAGACATAGAAAGAGTCACTGAGAAAAATAAATTTGTCGACTGGCTGCAGAAACTGGGTGATCTGGGTGATTCGGGTGAACCAGGCATTTTAGTACTGAAAAGACATAGAAAGAGTCACTGAGAAAAATAAATTTGTCGACTGGCTGCAGAAACTGGGTGATCCGGGTGATTCGGGTGAACCAGGTATTTTAGTACTGAAGAGACAGAGAGTCACTGAGAAAAAATATATTTTTTCGACTGGCTGCAGAAAGTGGGTGATCCAGGTGATTTGGGTGAACCAGGCATTTTAAAACTTTTTTTCATACAATGAGAAAAATTTATGCTTAAATTTATGATTTATGCTTAAATTTCTATAAAACCCAAAGAAAATGAAATTTCGCATGGATGTATTTCCTTTATAAGAAACTAATAATTTCAGCCAGTACTTGAAGTTTCTTAAAATTATCAGACTTTTCCTTTTAGTACACGTATTTTTTATAAGAAACTAAGAATTTGGGCCAGTACTGGGGGTCTCTTAAAATTATCAGATTTTGAGTACTCAGAGTTTCTTACGAGTTTCTTAGAGGTTCCATAACAATCTTCATGTTCACTACCTGTGCCCTCGATAATTTTGCGTTATATGAGTTGGAAACCTTTTTTATTTGATTTTTCCAAGTCATGTTATTATCTATTGTCACTCCTAGACATTTCGCCGTTGTGACCACTCTTAATTCTTTCTCGCCAAATAAAACTGGCCTCAAAGGACCAACAAATGTTGCCGCTTTGATGATCATGACTTCCGTTTTCTCCGTATTCACTGTCATTTTGTTTCTTTGACACCATTTATGCAGGTCTGCGGCTATTCTGTTCAGGCCATCAATGACTCCTTCTATGTTTTCTCCTATGAAATACGCTGTTGTATCGTCAGCAAACATTTGTAGATAACCTTCTTTTGTACATGCCGGCAAGTCATTTACATACATCTTAAAAAGCCGTGGACCTAATAACGATCCTTGAGGTACCCCATATTTGACTGTCTGGCCACTGGAAATTTGGCCGTTCACCTCGGTATAATGTGACCTTTCTGCTAAGTAGTCAAAGATCCCTTCATAAAAAGCTCCACTTATTCCATGTGACTTTACCTTTTCCATCAAGATGTCATGGCTCACAGCGTCGAATGCTTTTCGAAAATCTAGAAAGAATATTTCTACAATTTATCTACAATCTACAATTTGCCCAAATACGGATGAAAATCTCTTAAAATAAGACCATCACTCCTGTCAAATTGCGTGGAGTTTACCAGGAAGTTTAAATCAAAACGATTTTAGTTTTAAACATTTCTTAGATAAATTCACTACCTTTTAAGATTAAATTAACGCGGAAAAATCACACCGTATCACTGCAAGAAACGTTCAAAGTCGACGAAAATATTCACTTCCGGTTATTTTCCTATACATTTGTATAGGGGCATCAAAGCGAGGCTGAACTCCTCGAGAAAGGTGTTGTCGGGCGTGAAGGACATCGGCAATGGCATTCCCCAAATTCATACTGATACACTCTTTTTTTTTCATAAGAATACTATAAATTTTTTCCAGCCTCAATATTCTTAAGTAATTTTTTGTTTTGAGCCTTAACATCTTCTTAAAGTATTCTTATTTTTTCAAATCTGGTATGGTTTCAGGGGAACATAATTCAAACAAGTGTCATATCATTATGAAGAAATGGTCGAACGAAAGAAAAATTTAAGCAATTGTAACAATAAGAATGCTATGAACATCGCAAAACAGGCAACTGCTGGAAAATGAGACACAAATATGCAAGCTGAGGCTGAGCAATATTCTTATAATATTCTTAAAATTTGGATGATTCTGAGCCTGAATATTCTTATAAACAATATTCTTATAAAAAAAGAGTGTATCACTCATTTAATTTTCATTTTATCTTTTTTATCCATGGTAGCCCCTCAATAATAATAATTGTTTTACAGGGGGCCATTCTAAAAACTTACAAATAACTACTAATTTACAATAAAAACGAAATTTGCTGTAAAACCTAAACCTAAACCTAAACCTAAACTAATTACAATTGGTCATAAATAAATGAAAGAAAACAGAAAAGAATTGGTGAGAAATTCATGGTTGCACATTCTTTTTAAACGCTCTCAGGGTTGAAGTATTTCTGGTCTCAGGGCCAAGACTGTTCCAAAGCTTGGCGCCTCGGTACGCGAAACATTTCTGTCCCCCTGCTGATTTTAATAATGGTAACCTGAGATTGACTTCAGCGTTTCTAAGAGAACGACTGGTAGAGTTGTTGACTCTCGTGAACATGTCTTCCATATAAGAAGGCACGTCCCCATTAAGGGATTTAAAGACCATTTTCTGAGCTTCAAAATCAATAAGCTCCCTGACAGTGGGTCCGAATAACTGGTAAAGCAGTAGCATCAAATGGACTGTTGGTGACGAGTTTTGCAGCCCGATTTTGAAGTTTCTGCAATTTTTCAATGGCAGTCACCCCAGCATTTCCCCAGACAGGACAGCAATATCTAATGTAAGGCTCCACTAAACTCTTATACATTGTCTTGACAGTTGAAATAGGAAGGTACTGCTTGGCATAACGAAGCACACCAATACCTCTAGAGATCTTATTAGTTGTTAGGGCCAGTTGAGATATCCAGTTAAGTTGATGGTCAACCTGAACACCAAGGTATTTGACCTCCTTTACCAACTTGATATCCTCGGAACCAATCTTAAGGTGTGGTTTAGTTGAATCAACAGAGTCAATTTTTCGCAGCTTACCATTACTCCCTATAATCATTGCTTCTGTCTTTTGTCACGCGCAGAGTGTTTCTTGAAATTGTTTGAAAGATATCCGGGTGCAATGCAAGACCTGACAATGCTTTTTATGTAATAGTAGCTGTCTCGCATTTTATCATTTCCGTAACTGTAGTCCCTTGATCAAATTTGAGGCGGATACATCATAGCTGCTATTAGTGACAATTCTTGCAGCTCAATTTTGCAATTGTTGTATGGTTTGCAATCTGGTTTCTCTGCAGCCTCCCCAAACAGAACAGCAATAACGGAAATGTGGCTCTACGATGCCATGATACATATTGATTAAGGTATCCTTGGGTAGGATTTGTTTTAGCATACTTCAAAAATCCTAGAGCACGAGATAGTTTGCTACATAATAATTTCGTGTTCCGATCCCAAGCGAGGCTATCATCAAGTTGGACTCCTAAATATTTTACATTTTTAACGATGTTAATTTCAGCGCCATCAATAACAAATGATGGGGTCTCTACTTGGTTGTCAGCAATCTGGCGGACCAATCAGAAGGCGAATAAGTGAAAAAGAGAAAAAGACGTGAAGATTTTGCTGAATCTTATCTACGTTCATAAAACGCAACAAGGACAGAAGACTGCTTGACCCAAATTGAACATATTGGCAATGAAACAAGACAGTTTTCCATCTTAATGCTTTAATATTGAGAGAGTAGTATTCTTTCAAACGAGGATTGTATTTATTGATTCACCCGGTAGAAGAATACCCGGAGTAGATCTATTTCAGTTTTTACGTTTCGTTATCATATTTCTTACCAGCGTCACTTTGAAAACATACCTAACTCCCTGAAGTATTTAGGTTGGTAAGTTGAAATGTTGACTTTTCAAATTAATGTTACTGAAAAATTCAAACTTATGTAGTAATTGCTATACCACTACAGTTTAGTCTGAGGAATACAGCCACCTTTATTCACTTGCATCTAACGAAACGAAATCTACAGGCCCTTCGATTTTGTACGTTTTTTGACACATAGGACAAGGCATATAAGCCAAAATTGGGACAAGACAATTTATCTCAATACCAGTACGGTGCAGATTCGCTCAAGTTTATTCCCAGAACATTTCTACCCTTTTACTTGAGCGTACAGTGGCAGTGGATTTCGCCAAGATTTCTTGCCTTTGTAAAGCCGCGAAAATGAAGTTAAAACTTTCTTGTTTATCACATTCCTATTACCCAATAGAAGAATATCAAGAGTATGAGGAACAATAGTACGCAGAACACACGTATGATGAACATGACTTAAAATAACATTAAAATAACTCACCTCAGAGAACCAATACACGCATTTTTTTGAAAGAAACTGCTTATAAGAAACTCAACTCTCAGATCGCAAAAAATTAAGGAGCTCCAGTACTGGGAAAATATAACTTAAGAAACTATTTATTTTGACAGAGAAAATCCTAAATATAGTTTCATTGTATTTTCACTTGTTTCCTGTATGAGTACTCAAAATCTGACAATTTTAAGAAATTTTCAGTACCAGCCCAAATTCTTAGTTTCTCATAAAAAAGATACGTGTACTGTAAGATGAATCACTTTTACAAATACATTTTCTGCTCCCAAATTTATAAAAACCCTGCCTACCGGCTGACCCAAAATGAAATACCGTTGTTCTGAAATTCACAACAATTTGCATAATATTTATCTCAAATTTGCTTTCTGTGCATTATCTGAAAATATTGAATACATTTCAGGGGTGACAGCGTGATTCAGAGCCTTACTTTTCAAAAGTGAAATCTTATTCTTTGTCCACCCTTCTCTGGGTGATATATGCAATCATGTGACACATATTTCATAATAAACTCTTATGAAAGAAAGGCAAATCACAGATCACCAAAAATTTAGAAACTTGAAAAGTGAAAAAAAAAATGCTACTTAATGGAGTTGAGGCATACTTTCGATGGTTTCCTGTACTTCTTGTTTTCAGTATTAGTACCATCTAAATAAAGGCATGGTTTCATACGACATTCACACTCAAAAGTCTGATGATTTTAAGAAACTTTCAGTACAAGGGTCAGCCTCTCGGTTTACCCATAAAAATTACGCGTTTGGAGATCAGGAAGAATTCACATATCAACATAATTTCTTGCAATTCAAATGTTTGCGTCACAGTTTTCCATCTCACAAAAGTACCAAACTTCTGTTATTGAGAGCTTTTCCAAATTATGTTACATACAGTATTACCCTGCCACTAAGAAACTCAATTTATAAAACCAGGCTGTTTGGTTTCTTATAAATATCATATAAATGTTGCATCAAACCAAATGTTGGACAATGACCATGGTGCCATCTGGCAGGCTGCAGTTTTTTATAAGTCAGTTTCATAATGGCGAGGTAATACTGTATCTGAAATTGATTATCTGGTTCGTGACACAAGGTGCAAAAGAATCGCCTTTGAATTTGGTTGAAGAAATTTGTAAAATTGAGAGCAAACCATCACTTTGGGTAGCTGTCACATCTAACTACTAAATTGATGCAAAACAAAGGTAAATACTGCAGCATCAATGAGTTTAGTTTAACTTTTTAAGCTATAACCAAATCAATATATATATACTTTGACTGTATAATCTTAATAAATGTAATACTGTCGATCCTAATGCTATTACAAATGTAAAAAAATAAATGCACTTTCATACCTCTTATGCATGGGGATAAAAGCAAATATATTAAATACAATGTTACAATAGCTTTAATGGGCAATGAAAATATTAAACGTTGAAAGATTTTGAGAAATAAAATTTTATCATGTAAGTTGACATATTAGCTTCATGGGAATTAGGAATCTGATAAAAAAGGTCCGAGAGCTACTTCTACCTTCAAGAGACTTCCCAAATATCTTATTTGAATAAATTCTCTGTTTTGAACCTTACCCCGTAGACATTTATGACTTGAAAGTTGTTAAATGACAAGCTCGAGGAATTGTAGCTATGATTGATGATAAAATGAAAGATTTGAATGGTGTATTGTACTTTTCCCGCCATTTTTCGTCTTTTCTTCGCGAAATTGCATATTCCAATAAGCTACTTGTGCGTAGTGACGTCATCATGCTATGCGCGAAGATTTTTCCCAGAACTTTGCGCGCGATAACGTTACTACGCAATAATAGACCATTTCGCAATGTGGAAAAGGGACTGACGAGAGCGTGGCCCATTCTGACAGCCTTGGCAACAAGTAGGAAATCTAGGGAATCCCGTCTTCTGCAGTGCAAAGTGTACGATAGGCGGCTCGCTCGCATCTCTCTCCAAACTAGAGTTATTTTCGATTTATTTGCAACCTCCAAGAGTATGCTAAGTGTTTTCTTTGGATTATTTAGCCGTTTTGCCGTCTTTTCGCTCATTTATGAATGTATTTTGAGCCATTTTAATTCAGTTGTTTCCCTCGAGTTTGAGGCAGCTAAAGTTAGGCCTATCGATCTTGCATCATCTTCCTCGACCTCAACTGACTTGGTTTGACCCGTTATTGCTTGTTAAATTTATCAAAACAGTACAGAATTTGATTGCGAAATGATGATTCCAAACATTGCTTTTCATTTTTGCTTGCATTGCCGTAAATGCGCTCTATTATCTAGTAAACAAGCACAACTTTATCGTAGGTCGGTGGGCCTAAACTGAGCCGTTTCAAAGTCGATGGAAAATACCTGAAATAAAGTGGCTAAGATTACACCCACAAATGGGAGGAGGGATGACAAGACAGCTAAATAATCTAGAAAAAGCACTTACCATACTGGAAAAGCAATGCATAACTTTTTAAGTTGCAAGTATATCGAAAATAATTCGATTTTGGAGAGAGATGCGAGCGAGCCGCCAACCGTACACTTTGCACTGCAGAAGAGGGGATTCCCTAGATTTCCTACTTGTTGCCAAGGCTGTCAGAATGGGCCGCGCTCTCCTCAGTCTCTTTCTCCAAATTGCGAAATGGTCTATTGCTTATTTGAATACGTAATTTCACATGAAAAGACGAAAATGGCTGAAAAAGTATGATACACATTTCATAATAGAAAAATCTTCCATTTTATCATCAAGCATACCAACCCCCACTTGTATTTTTCTTATCTCTATAAGGGTGTCACATACATTACGCCATTTGATTGAATATGTTGGTTAGTTCTACCTTCTAAATTAATATCACTAGATGTATTCTCCTTCTCAAAGCAGAATTCGAATTTCTTTGGGGCCATTTTCTTGTACAGAGCAATGTAAGTGACTATTGCTACGAATACCATGGCACACATCCATGAGTAAGTATACCTTGGTCCGATGTCCACGTATGATGCTGATCCAACTAATGGTGCTGCAATGCGTGCAATGTTGCCAGATGCAGATATGATGCCAACACTAGTGCCCTACGATGAGACGGATATGCAATCAACTCAAGCAGATTTCGCAACAAACCTCTTTTTGCCTCATTTGAGATATCGGCCGAGTAAAAATACGTACATATCTTGAAAAATCATAAAAATTCGATTATATTACCGGTCATGAAATGTCTTGATGCGCATTTGTACCAAGAAGGACCAAATCAATCTATGCATTTGTAAAGTGATGAAATGCTTCAAAATTTGTGGGAATTTTTGTGTAAATGCTTTACTTCCTTGGTTGACTTTAAGGGCAAATCCGGTGTTGGTATGATGGTCGACAAAATGAAAGAATATATTGTTATGAATGGTTTATCGTACTTTTGTCAACTTGTGCCTCTAACGTCACAATGCACTTGTCGCAGATCGTAATACGTAATTTTGCAGAGAAAGGACGAACAAAATTGGAATAAAATACGATACATTATTCATAACAGAATATACTTTCGTAAATCATTAAAGTCATCAATCATACCAATCCCAGACTTGTCCTATAATGGAGAAACGCGGCTTGTGAAAGCAAGAAACGATATAAAAATTGCCTCGGCAACCAATTTGTTCAAAGAAAGAGATAATAGGACAAATAGGACATTTTACCACCTTTTAAAGGGCTAATATCACAAATTACGAAAAGTTGATATATGAACATTTTTTATCGCTGAATTCGATGAGATCACCCAAAACGCAATATTTTGGCAATAAGTGCCCCCAAAAGCCCTCCAAAGTTGTGAACTTGCGGTAATATTTCAAAATTACCGCGCAAAGAACAGAAGACTGGTAACGAGCGTTGCAGCGTCACAGCAGGAAGGTGTGAGAGAGACTCTTAGCGAGTCGTAGCGTAGGCCTTCATGGGAGAAACAGAACAATGTTGCTTCTTGCTTCTGTCCGCAAATCCGTTGTTTCAACCATGCCTGATAGGTGTATAGTTTCTGACTGGAGCAATATCTATGACAAAAATCTTGGTATTTCTATCCATAATCTGCCTTCTTTGGCGATGACCAGCTTGAAGGTCTTGAAGCGAGCAAACGAGAAGGAAGCAGTTGACGGAATTTATAAAGAGATAGAAGGCAAAATGGACCGATTAAAAGCACTCCGTGATTTGCTTAGAGGATTTCGTACAAAAGACTTCGATCGACAGTGTGCCTCTGTTCCCGGGATGGATATGTCATACTGAGGAATTTGGTATCAGATGACATCGGGGTAAAAGCATTTCCATCGAAAGAACCGAAAGAACCGAACCGAACCGTAAAAGCTACATACGTCATCTTTGTTGAATCATCTGAAAATTGTCGTATTTGTTGGTTAGTCATGTTTCCCCAAAGAAAACATCAGTCGTTCCGCAGAGAAGAGGTAATTCTCCAAGGTAGCATTGATATTTGAATGGAAGAACGATTATGTATGAAAAGCTTAAAGAATACCCTTTCCAATAGAGTCAGATGTTAATAGGTCTTTGCACTAAAATTTGGAGGTATTGTGATTTTAATGTCAGCAGGTCAATTTTGTTGACTGTTTATGATCAAGCTTACGGTCACGGTCGTTTCTAAGAGAATTCCCAAGGATAAGAGTGTTGGGAATTTACCAATAAAAGGTCTGCAAGCAAGCTACGAATGAAGATGTTGATAGGAATTACGATTCATACATCGTGTTCAGTGATATCTTATCATCTGCAAGAAAGTGCTTTTGACGAGAATGAAGCGGAAGGTTGGGGATAGGAAGCAGAAAATTTGTGCCATTTCGTAAACAAGAGGCGTTAATTTGGGCCCGTTTAGCGGAGAATCCGTGTGTGGTGAATCTTATCATTTGGCCGGAAATTCTGAATGTTCCTTGTAAACTGCGGTAAGACTGTTCATATTAAGATTAGTTGTGAGTTTCTTATCATTTCAGTATGCCTTTGTCATTTTTTATTCATTCTTCATCAGCAATGGGCTCTTCTTGAATCTTGATATGGATCTTCGATGTGTATGTAGGCCTAGGACGATGTGAAGTTTGCCATACTACAGTCGGTGCTCACTGTTGCTGCTTCGCCTTCTTCTTCAATATCACATTCTTTGACGTCGTAGCACACATCATTTGGTTTGCATGATGATTCAGACGCCGTTTCCGACATTTAATTCGTTTGTTTCTTCAGTTTATTCGAACGCGACAGATTCCCCAACAGTGCCTCGGTTGCTTGCACGTAGCGTGCTTCCTGCTGTTACATCACAGACCTTTCAAAATCACTCGATCCAGTCTCTTACTTTGTGCGTTAATTTTCAGCACCTCCCCAACATTCAGGGGCTTTTGGAGGCACTTATTGCCAAAATATCGCGTTTTTTGTGATCCTATCGAATTCAGCGGTGAAAGAATGTTTATATATCAAATTTTCGTAAATGGTGATATTAGCCCTTCAAAGATTTCGAACCTAGGGCTTGGCTGTAAATTGAAATTTTCGTTATAGTCTTACTAATTGATAACTGACCATGAAATATTCTCACCTGCTTTTTAAATCCAAGGACTTTAGTATATAATGACAAGATCAACCCGATGCACGTAGAGAAACCAATGGCAAATAATACCACAGCAACTAACATCTGAGGTAGCCAAATCTGCGGTGTGTTCTTGCACCAATCATATTGTGATGGGCAACCCACATTTGTTTCCCTTTGCTTCGTTGTATTCGTAGTTGAGTTCAACTTTACTGAGTCTGTTGAGATATACAAAGTCATTTGATTCGATTTATTGACCAATGCAACCCTCGAAAGATCTTAACAAACAGAGTTAAAAAGCATCTGTGACATCATTTTTTAATGGCATAACTTGATTGTTTTAGGATTTACGATGAATTTTTCGTTGAAATTTAACAAAAATTTAAGATATGAAAACTTACCAATAGACAATAATGGCAAAGTACCTTTCAAAGACAATTGACAGAGATAGAAGGCAATTCAAGTTAGGGGCCTGGGCAATCTAAATACAGCCTATTGCATTCTATTGAATTTGATAATCTTGAATGATGATCAAAACAAATGAAATCACAAATGAACAAATGAAAGCACGCAGCCATTATCTGTTCTATTTTTGTCTTTTGTCATTTGCCTTTTAAGTTTCTTTTTAAGGCATTGAGCCATGGTAAATAGCGATTCTCCGCTGGGGGTCTGTCTGTTTTCATGTGATCAGTCTGTTTTCATGTGATCAGAGATGAACTTCACAAATACATAGGATCCTGCTGACTCTCCCGCCTGGTGTCTTGTGGCGCGTGGCCTATGTTTCGCATTTTTTAAACCTAACTCTTTTTGTTAATCCCCACAAAAACTCTTTATTCAATTGAATCCCTTGGCCCTAAGTACATTGCTGTCCTTTTATTGAGATAATCCTGAACATTTTTATGCTAGCGCTTTGTTTTAAGTCTCTTGTGTTGGTTACTATCACCTGATAATAAAGCTTTAAGAACATATTCAGGTGCTAATATCATATGTGCGGGATGTGCAGTTTGAATTACAGCCAATCAGAGTGGCGTAAGCTATCATCATGACTCAGCGATTTTTGCAAATTGGGTATACGCGATCTATTTACCATGACTCAATGCCTTTAAGCCAATAAATCATACAGGGTGAGTCAAAAAAGAATTCCCGTTTGGAAGGCAACTGCTCCCTGAATATCAAAGCAATAATATTGAAAACTGTCCTGCTCTATTGCCAATATGTTTAATTAGGTTCAGTAATTAACCCGGCTGTAATCGGTCATTCCTTCCAGTGGATACAAGATTTTCTGCAGAAAGCCCCTTCCAAAAACCTGCAGTAAAAGAGTGAAAACGAGGAACAAATTTCATTGGCTTTACTTCCTAAAAATGATGACATTCACATGTATTCAATTATTTTGTCCTCTAGGAAGAATGGAATACCCCCTGAATAGGTTATCAATACCAGCGAGAAGATGTGTTCATCTCCCCAACAGGATAGCACGTGCCAAAACGTGCAGAAGTCTAGGCTGCAAGGCCCGCGAAAGGCAGAAACTTTAGAAAAATTTGTTCGCGATTTTGGGCATGTTTTAAAGGTTTCTTGAAGAGTCTTTCCCTAGAAAATCCCTCATAGTTTCAGAAAGTAGTGGCCAATTTTAATCAAGTAAGTCTTAAAATGGATTTGAGCATGTCTACCATTAAACTGTATAGTTGCTGATATCATAGTCTTGATATCCAGCAAGCCGTCACCTTTCAAAAGGGGATTCTCTTATTGGCTCATCCGGTGCAGAACTTGCAGTAACCGTTCATGGAATCCTTTCAAAAGATTGTACGCCTATTTTTTCAATTTCAATTTCAATTTCATGTATATTCTCAGCTAAAAGCTACATGTTAAACTAATATAATATGATGCTAAATTATACGGATAATGAAAAACGCGTGAAATATAATTTACGTAATGCATCTAAATCAGTGGAGCTGAAGAGGACATATAGAAAGAACTCTGGTAGAGCTTTCGAGCTATATGCCCTCGGTTACGTGGTTTATAGCGAGCGATAACATTTATTTAAATACGAGAAATTTTAATTATACAATCATCAGGGTTTGAGAAGAGCGGTGCACCTGTGTGTCTAAAGAAGTTTTAACACGGGCCTGGGTCTTGACTTTCACTGTAGAAAAGGCCCAATAATCCTTGCTTATCATTTTTCTTTGCGTAGTCAATGATGAAAAAGAGTATCATAAGTCTTGAGTATCTTAAGTCTTTAAATTGCCAAAATCCAACATTCATGTGGGATCTGTTCATAAGAAAGGAAGTGACTTACGACCTTAGAGCAAAAGATCTATTACAGCTACCAAAAGCTAGAACTGTTTTAAACGGCTTAAATTCAACTGCCTTCAGAGGAAGTATTCTTTGGAACGCTTTACCTGATGAGATAAAGTGAAGCCAATCTATAGCCTCGTTCAAAATACATGTCAAACTATGGAATGGAGACAGTTGCAATTGTAATATCTGTAAGTAGCTGCAATTGTAAATATTGTATTTTTGTAAATAGTTGGTTTGAATTAGTTGCCCTATTTATAGAGTAAACTAAACTTTGTATCCAACTTTAAATAAATTCTTTATTATTATTATTATTATTATTATTATTATTATTATTATTATTATTATTATTATTATTATTATTATTATATCATGCTATTGGAAATACTTTTGGCTACAAATAACGATATACAAAAAATAGAGGCAGACTGAGGATAGAGGGAGGAAGAAAAAAATGATAAAGAAAAGAACCGGGAGAGAGTTTATAAACCAATGGGTTTTTAATCATTAATAAGTCTGCAGTAAAAGTTGCTTGTACCGCTTTCCGAAAATCTTTTTTGAATGAGAAGTCCTAATGTTATTTGGAATCTTGTTCCAGATTTTTACACCAAAATTGGTTATGAGTCTACTTTTGTAATTAGTTCTGGCTACTGGGGGGGGGGGGCAAAATTTCCAGAAGTTGCTTGTCTGGTCTGAATGTGGTGTCTTTGACTAGTTAGTTGGAAAAGATCACTGAAAAATTTTCACAGTTTTCTTTGGAGATGTCGTACATGAATTTGGCACATTCTAGCTTATAGGTGTCTTGCAGGTTTAATGAGTTTAGTGTCTTGAACAGTGGTTGGCTATGTTCATTTCGTTTTTTGAAGAACATTATCCTGGCTGCCTTTTTTTGGTTTTTACTTAGAGGATCTAGTGAATTTTGATACGCTCCTCCCCAGTTTATGATAGAATAGTTAATATGCGGAGAAATAAAGGCATTATATATGTTTCGCAGGATATTGTTTGGAACAAAGTGCCTCATTTTAGCTAAGATACCAATGCTTTTTGCAACTTTAGTGTTAACATGTTGGATATGCTGATTCCAAGTAAGGTTATTGTCGATTAGAACTCTAAGATATTTAGCATAGTTAGATTCATTTAGGTGGTCACCATTTATACATAGTTGAATCTTTTTAGGTAATTTTTTCTGTCTTGGCTTCATTTTCATGAAATTGGATTTATTTGTATTTAGACTTAACTTGTTTGCTACTAACCAGTCTGAGATACAGCCAAGTTCAGCATTAACAACTTCTTCTAGGACATTGATATTTTTATGAGAATAAAAGAGGCTAGTATCGTCTGCAAATAGGTGAAAATTCATAATTTTGGATGCTTTTGGGATATCGTTTATGTACAGCAGGAAAAGAAGAGGGCCTAAGACGCTCCCTTGCGGTACACCGTGTTTGATTGTCCTTTCTACAGACAGCTCGCCACCAACAAAGACGCGTTGGCTCCGTTCGTTTAGGTAGGAACGAAACCAGTCTAGGGGAATACCTCTAATTGCATAGTGTTCTAATTTTTTTATTTGTATGTTATGATTTACCGTGTCAAATGCCTTTGCAAAGTCGAGGAATATGCAACAGGAGAATTCTCCATTTTCAATGCATTCTATCAATTTTATGCAAACATCAAGTATAGCAAGTGAGGTTGACTTATTTTTCTGAAAACCAAATTGATGTGGGAATAGTACTTTATTTTTGTTAAGAAATTGAATTAAGCGGGAATACATTAATTGTTCAAAGATCTTATTGAACAGGGGAAGTAAGGATATAGGTCGATAATTGGAAACTTCATATTTAGAGTTTGCTTTGAAGATTGGTATGACTTTGGCATATTTTAGTGACTTTGGATAGTAGCCTGTGCTAAAAGAGAAGTTTATCAACGTTGTTAAGGGTGAAGTTATGTGATTTTTAATTAACTTGATTAGTTTGACTGGAATGTTATAGGAGTCGGCAGCCTTGGATTCATCTAGAGATCGTAACTGATCAAGTACTTCAGTATCTAATACGGGAGATAACATGAAGCTATTTGCAGCAGGATCTTTTAAGTAATCACTATATACTTTTTTGAATTTCCAAGTTTATCTACAAGCTTTTGAGCTACACTTGTGAAATATTCATTAAATTTATCTGCAACCTGAAAGAGGTAAAGCTTTAAATTTTTCATTGTTCGATTTGGTGTGCCATGTTTCAGACAGAGCTATTACGTCAAATTTGAAGTCAAGGCTGGCTAAGAGAGTTTCGAGATTTTCTTTGTTGCAGGGCAAGGATTGTATATTTGTATGAATCACACTAAATGTAGGTTTTGTCTGCAACTGAAGATTTTTGGTTAATTTATGGAATGCATGAGTAGAATAGTAGTCGAAATTTGAATGAAATTTGGCATGAGTATCGATGTCGTTTTCGAATAGATAGTCATGTTTCTTTAAATCCAGCTTACAAAGGTTTAGTCTACCAAGGAGACGATAGTCCGATGATTCTGTATTAGTCACTAGACACCTACATGAAAAATTCGAATTGAAAGTTAATTCTATTAACTGATTCTGGTCAAGATCGAAGAACGGAAATTTGTGTTGCCAGCAAGCTAAGCAACACCATTCATTGAGAATCTTAGAAGTATCCGCAAATTGCCAATATTGAAGCCGGGAACATCTTCTGTGTATTAAGGAATTACAATGCAGTCAAAATCCTCTTAAGCTAAAATCATTCATATACATTTCCAAAGTTACACAATGTACACTTACTGGTTATCATACTTGAGAATCAGGAGGAATTAGGCTTTCGCATTGCATGAATTAAGTTCTACAAGGTGTTTCAGAAAAAAATACAACCCAACTATAACTGAAAATCTTATAACGAGAGTGAGACAATAAGAAAGCTACATCTTTTGATGTTACTCGGAGTTTGACGCTATACAGCGATCATCAGACAGTTGAATGTTTCAGTCACAATTACTTGCTTAAGGAACACTGTGATGTTGAAAGTATTTCATTATGGCATTATGATTCAAAGTTTACATGTTTCTTTATCAACTGAAAATTGTTAAAATGAAAAGGCTCGAATAGATGTACTATACAAGTACAATCTTTCTTCTTTCTGATGATAGACAGTTAGGATACATCAATGGAATTATTTATGATTCAATTGATATGTTGGCAAGTATGGCTGATTTCAAATGCAGCATGCTATCAGAGCAAAATAAGCTCCTTTTCTACCGTGAAAAATTATACTTAAGATTTTATCAAAACATTTCAGGTCTAGAAGCACGTGAGGTGATGCCATAAGGGGTAAGAAAAAGACAAGTCCATTCCCACGAGATGCACTTATTAACAATGCTAAAATAAGCACTCCCAAAGATCTGTTTTCATTTGTGTTGATGTCTTATCAGTTTCCTGCATCTATAATAGGCCATACTCACTAAAAAATCAATAAAGTGACTAGTAATTCACTTAATAAACCTAACCTGGATATCATTGGAAAGAAGAAATGTTGTGCTTTTAGATGATATGCATCAAATTGATTCAAATATTATTTGATTCAAAGATTCCTTTCACGAGGAATTTCGAATAAAATTGGGTTGCGTTTTATCTGAAACAACCTGAATAGGATTTGAAACAAGAGTTCAAGGGATCAAGATTCGTTTCCTGAGGTCAAAACGAAAAACTCTCCGAAAGAGCAACTTCTGTTCCCCGTTAGATTTTGACATATGCTTATTGACAATAATCAGGCGAAAATGGCGCCCGAGGGCAAATCGAAGAGAGCAAGAGCAGATCGGAATATTACGAACCTGTGAGTTTTGGGTATCTATTACCCCATGAAACATACAGGAAGAAATTAATGCACACCATACTGTAACAAACAAGAACCAACGCTCTGTCGGAAAACCTATAACAAAAATTGACTTCGATTACATGGTGCAAATATCATCACGAGATTGCAACGTGTAGAAAAAGTCAGCAAATAAATCTTTACTAAATACGCTAAACAGATTGGCCAAAGGCGATGTGAATTGCACGGTTGCATTCTTCCACGTTCTGATTTTCTCAACAAGGACACGTACGAGTCTAACGTGCGTTTAATCTACACATTTCATACAGCTTTTGGATTGACTGAAAGAAAATTTGCGAGCTTTCAGCTGGGTTACGCCTGGCTTGCTGCTTGCTGAAATCAAACGTTACTATCCAAGTGCTTACACAAATGCTCGTTCATTTCAGAAAAAAAACAGCTTCATTGCGAGTTATGCAAACATTGTCACAGCTAAAGTGAAAACCTTACTCAGCCACTGCGTTAAAAATTTTTCAAATTGGTTGAACAAGTTTTTAATCTTTGACTCACCCAGTTGTACATTTACCTTTTAAGCAACAACTTTAAAATTCCTTGCTGTGTACAAGCAATGATTCCCGTTGCCATTTGAATTAAACCACTATACCATACAGCCATTGCTCTTGTCAGTGCAAACTGGTGCTGAACAAACGGCGTCGTTAACCTTTCAAGAGAAAATAACATGATAGTGCGTGCATTATTGTAAAGGAAATGTGCGCGCAATACGATGCATCGTTAATTGCGTCAGTGAATAAATGTTAAAATGTGCCACTGCAGCGATTCTTCGTCATTCGCGGTGAAGGTGAAGGTGAAATTGCGTTTTTTAGCACCAAGCGTTGGGATCGCAAAAGTAGAGAAGACCTAATCGAGTCCGCGACCCCTTGTCATGACGCTCAAGTGGTGGGGCTCTACCGTGTATCGAACCCTGCCCGCCTGACTGTTCTGGTTGCAAAGTCAGTGGATTACACAACTGCTCTACAACACCTTCAACACGTGGCGGTGGCGCATTTCATGCTGCTTTTGTTGTAGCCGCGTAGAAGGTGCTTGCGGCAATACGGCTGCCTGGCCTACTGGTCGGCCTGAGAGAATACATCACTTTTCAACATTAATTCACTGACTGAAAAGCATCCTATTGCGCGTGAGAGATCTGTAATGCTTACTGTTCAGCTGCTGAATTAAAGGAACCCCGTCGCTAAATCTTAAACAAATATGCAAACACCATCTTTGCAGGCACGTGTCAATTGTTTTCTGCAGTTTGTTTGGCGGCTTCACCCAAGCCACCAAAAAGTAACCGTTAAAAATCCATTCGTATCCGAGCAATCGTAAGAGATATGAATGTTTGGTTTGTTCCTCTGTGAAATACAAAGATTTATCTTAAAAATAGCGCTTTTATTTTAAAAGAGAAACATGACAAGTCTGTGTGATATTGCTTTTCAAAAAAGTGCAAATCTCCGTTTCAACAAATATTTGGAGACAAAGCCACTGCAACTGTAACCAAAGCAATTCGAATGTTCTTCATTTCGAATGAATGCCAGGTTTGAAGGTGAGAAACTTCTTTTGTTTTGAAAAGAGTTCTTTTGTTTCGAAAAGATTGGGAGAGACTGGTCATCATCTCTCCCGATCATGGTATGGTCTTATAAACCATGTTTTATACCGAAAACAAACTACAGTTTTGTAAATTTTTTTCTTACGTTTTTCGTTGTACCAGCACCTCTAAGGGGCCATTATGGAAGTAAGGTCATCTTGACCTTTTAATGCTATCCCTGTCACTGTAATTAGGGGTGTTTTTCCTTTACGTTTTTAACATTATATATTAAATTGTTTCTATTCTTATATTATATAACTTGTAAATACTTGAAATTGTGGCAAATGATACATACATACATACATACATACATACATACATACATACATACATACATAGAGCCAATCAAATTGCAGAATAGCCTGACAGGTTCCAGGGTCAATGAAGGCGTTGCTGTTTACGGAAAATCTTCATTGTCACTGGGTACGAGGTTGATGAAATACGCCGGGAGGCAGATATTTAGGAAAATCCTTTTCTTTCGATATCTATTATTTCTCTTCATAAAAACCTCTCTCGTGCACAATGACTAAGTTCCCTATCTATGTTTTAGGGTAACATTTGCAGTCTGCTTTGTTTACATCCGTAGCTTAATTACTCGGCCATTGAAATCTCTTTGTTGAGATTGCCGATTGCTTTGTACAGGCGTGTCAATCAAACGCCACATTGTTACGCATCAAACCTTGTTCAAGTACCCGGTTCTGCAGCACACACGAAATAACATATTGAAGATATTATCTGGTGGGATAGGTCTTGATCAAAGTTCTATAATTCAAACTATAACAGAGATAACAACTACAAATTTTGATTAAAAGTATGACATGTTGCGAGATACCACTTCACAGAGAAGGCTTTCACACATTGAGCTATAATTTTACGGTGTTTCTTGAATGGCAAACAAACTTGGAGGCTAATTGCTACGAATATCGCGTGCGCAAAAAAAGTTCATGAAAATTTCAATAACAAGAGTACTGAATGGATTTGAATCAATTTAGAGTTGGTTAATAGCAGAAAGATGAGGAATAGTTGCGATGTTTCTTGTGTTTCTATGAGTAGCGCATATATAGGAACTTTATGAAAATCTGATATGTTTGGAAATGCATGAAAGAGGGTCAGAAACACTTGATCAAATCGTAAACAAACTTGTCGCAGCAAATAGTACAAAATTTCACTTTTTCACGGGCATCTTGGGGTCCAAAATCTTTAGAATTTGTTTATGAATTCATTTCCTATGACTTTGGGAGAGAGTAGACGCCCTTGCGCCTTGTTCTGTAAGAGTGGTAAGAGAGATTCCTTACGATTTGATCGAGTGTTGTAGCCCCCTTTCAACCATTTCACAACGAATGAATATTTGTAAAGTCGAATGCAGCAATCTTTTCTTTGCTCATAAAAAGCGAGAAAGATCACAAAAAAATATTTCAGTCTTCCTGCTATCAAGCAAAATTCAATTCGTTCAAATCCATCCAGTAAATTGCAACACGGGGCAATTGTAACACTGACTCTCAAGCCTTGCAGAAAAGTGCAAAAAATCTGATTTTTTTCACAGAACATGCTCATTCTAACCCTCTACACACGATTTGATGTACAGGATTTTCAGCCCAATTTGCAACATTTTCGGGGGAAAACATGTCTTTGAGTACGAAAGTAAATACGTGCTTTCATTCTAAATTTGTGTCTGAAAAAATGTGCTCTTGAGTAAAAAATTTCATTTTCACATCACAAACGTGGAATCTATTTAGGATCAAAACTACATTAAAACTTTTAAGCTCCACAGCTTATGAGACGTGAAAATGGAAAATAACGATAGCTGACCAGGTTAGGGGCAATTGTCCCGTTGTAATGTGGCCGATGATTTCGTTTTGATTCATTTTCTAATCTGGTCGACCAATGTGCATCCATGCAGTATTAAAGAGTTAAAAATTGAAATTTGTAAAAAAAAGACATTTTTTATCAATCGATTCAATTTTTTTCAACTGATGCATCCAAATTTACAAAGAAACAAAAATCACGCGTTACTTTCAATTTTTTCTTTTTAAAGCCATGAATAATCTGCTACAGGTGCTACATTTTGTTCAAGAAAAAAGCAGAGTCGTGTAATAATCATCTGTAATGATTTCAAAGATATGTAACAATTGCTCCAACCATCTGTTACAATTGCCACTTGATACCGGGGCAATTGTAACACTTGACCATTGATTTTAAAACTATCACAGCCTCACAAAAATTGGTTCCATGTGATAGGAACTAATGTCTATTTTATTCCAAGGAATGCAACTACAATATCATTTACCTTCCAGAGTGCAATTAATCATTTTTAGACGATATGGCTGATTTTCCAAAAAGTGTTACAATTGACCCCGGTCTCCCCTACTCTAGGTACTACGATTTTTCAAAGATCTGAACTTCTTTTTGGCCCACCCAGTAAGAAACTCCAATGCAATCGAATGAAAGTACGCTTTAAGATATCAAACAGCCCTATTCTAAATTAGGGTTCAATTTTCATTGGCTAGAGCATAACGAGTGTCACTCACACGCACGTTATCACAAAAATGGGCAATCGCTGAAGATTCGCACAGCCAGTCTTGTGGACGGCTTTGAAAGATGGCTGTTTCAAAGAATACATGCGAGGAATATCAGTTCTATTTGCTTTATGAAGCTTTCCCGGTTGCAGGAATGGGATCTATACGCAATGTTTCGAATCGGTTGGGTGGCACTTTGGGTATCACTTTGCTGGCAGGTAGTACATCTGCCCTGATTCATTCGGTAGTTTTTGTTTCGCTCTATGTAGTGGCTGCGGGGTAGTCATAGTCCTTGTAGTGCCTCGTAGAGTAATTTCTAAGTAGCGTAAAAAGTACCTTGCCTTGTAAAATGCTATTATGGAATATTGAAAAAGACGACAGTGGGCGAGCGAGGGAAACCCTTTTCATTAAGGTATAATCTACCGAGTGAGTCATTAAAAAGGCCCGGCGTTTGAAAATTGCTGCTCCCTCAATATCAAAACAATAATATTGAAAACTTGCTTGCTTTATTCTCGATATGTCCAATTAGGCTCAGGAATTTTCCGGGCTTTAATCGGCGATTCCTTCCGGCAAAATGAGAGATTTTCTACAGAAAGCCTCTTTCGAAGACCTGCAAAAACAAATCCAAACGGCGAGCAAAATTCCCTTTGTTTTCCTTCCTTGCAATAATGACACTCACATGCATTCATACATTTTGTCCTCTTGGGAGACCGGAATCCCCCTGAATAAGTTATTTCATACTAGGGGGAAGAATTTTTCATTCCCCCAAGAGGATAGCACATGCTAAAGAGTTCTCAAGTCATTGCTGTACGGTAAATACATTGGGGAAACTTGCTTCGAAGGGCCATTTTTTAGAAAATCCCTTGTAAAATGTCAACGGAGCGATCAATTTCAGCCAGGGAAAATTCTAACAGATATTGAACATGTTTGCTATTCAAATAGATATTGCAAAATATAATTCCTATATATTCAGGGAGCAGTAGCCATAGACGCCGGGCCTTTTTTGACTAATCCGGTAGAGAAACAAGAAATCAAACATTAAACTAGAAACTTTCCTTGAATAGGTGGTGGAAATAGGCGATTTACTCGAATGAAAATAATATAATTTCAGCTTACGTTTCTATAAGTGCCTTTCCAAAATTGAGCACTGCAAATATAGCCACTAGATTTGCGCAAGCAAGTAACTTTCCTTTCAAAGTATCCTCTTCTTCCATGTACTTTCTTTGAACATCAACAGTAGAATTTGTTGACGGTCCTAGAAAAGTGCAGTTAAGTTGGCAACAAAATTTCGACACTGAAAACAAGATTTAATTAGAGCTTACGTTTCCATTGTTGCCATTACAAAATTGAGCACTCCAAACATAGCCACTAAATTAGCACATGCGAGTATCTTTCCCTTGAGTGTTTCTTGTTTTCTGCTGCATTCTTCGTTAGAATTAGTCGCAGAAGTTGCAGGCGGCCCTAGAAAGATTGTTAATACTATCATGTCTAAAACCCCTAATAATACTGCACCAAATAGGCAACGTCGTGCCACAATTTTCGTATCGGAATGGAAATTAGACTGATTACATAGTAGCAGTTCTCACTACCGACAGACTGATGGATGCCCAATCTGCGACTCATGAACAAACGAATTGAAAATCTGGACAAAATTTGCTTCCTTGATTTTCAGATTTTCAGGCCCTCTTTTGGTTCCTGCTTCGTTCTGTTATTGTTGCAAATTTACTTGTTGGCGATACTTGGTACTCCCCGCATTGTTTTTCAGCATTGTTTTTGGGTCAACTTGAAAGCCAATCAGCACGGGGACTATAAACGCATGCGCTGTGGACATAATTCAATCATTCAAATATCAGTAGCCGTTGTGAAGAAAGTTGCAGTTACAACAAGCAGTCGGGGAAGATTCGCAGCTCGATATGCGGGAAATTTAGCTTATATTTCATCAATTCTTAACTGCAGTTATGTTTGATATATGCCTACAAGAAACTGCAAACAAAGAGGCCCTTTACATGATAAATTTCAACCCGTGTTGAGTTTTATAATAATAATATAATAATAATAATAATAATAATAATAATAATAATAATAATAATAATAATAATAATAATAATAATAATAACAGCATTTGTTCTATATGGACGATCTGAAGACCTATGTGAAAAACGACAATCAACAGGAAGGGCTGCTCAAGACAGTCAAGACCTTCAGTGACGATATCTGCATGCAGTTCGGCCTTGCAAAATGTGCCAAAGCCACATTCAAGAGGGGCAAGCTCACACAAACTACAGACATCACAGTAGACACTAATACCACAATAAAGGAGCTAGAACAGGAAGGTGCTTACAAATATCTAGGGATCAATGAAGGTGATGGTATACAGCATGCCACCATGAAAGAACAAATTAGAAAAGAATACTACAGGAGAGTGAGACTGGTAACAAAAAGTGAACCCAACGGATCAAACAAGATAGAAGCAATCAATACACTTGCTGTACCCGTATTTACTTATAGTGTCAACATTGTAAACTGGCAGATGAGTGAAATAAGAAAGCTGGATACAAAGACAAGGAAGCTGTTAACTATGGAGAGGATGAACCACCCAAAAGCTGATGTGGAAAGAATGTACCTACCGAGAGGAGGTGGCGGACGGGGCCTCACTCAGCTCGAACTCGTGTTCAAAACAACCACAGTGGGGCTAAACTTGTACCTGGAACAAACAGAAGATCCCCTTCTCAAACTTGTGTACCGGCATGAAAACAGCAAGAAGCTTTATTCTGTTGCAAAAGATGCCAGAAAATTTAAAGGAGAGTTAGAAGTACTAGACACTGCTAGAATACAACAAGAAAAAATCACTTTATTTGCTAAAAGAGTAAAGCAGGAAACAAAGAAGAAGGCACATGAGAAGATGAGACAGATATGGGAAGGAAAACCGATGCATGGCCAGTATCCAACTAGGGTGCATAAGCCAGATGTTGAAATAGAACAGACTCACAAATGGCTTAAGAGTCCTGGACTTAAAGGAGAAACTGAGGGATTGATAATTGCTGCACAGGATCAAAGCTTAGCAACAAGATTATACCACAATAAGATCATCAAAGACGGCACTGACCCCAAGTGTAGGATGTGCAATGAATTCGAGGAAACTATTGACCATATTGTAGCCGGCTGTCCAGTACTCGCAAAGACGGAATATATACAGCGACATGACAAGGCAGCAGGACACCTACACTGGAGAATATGCAAAATTACCATTTCCCAACTGCAGATAAGTGGTATGAGCACAAACCTGAGAAAGTGACTGAAAATGAAGCTGCCACCGTACTATGGGACATGCCTGTAAGCACAGACAAAGAGATAAAAGCTAATAGACCTGACATAATTATCAAAGACAAGAAAGAAAAGAAATGCATTATGATTGACATGAGTATACCATCTGAAAGAAATGTATCGATTAAAGAAGTAGAGAAGCTGTCCAAGTATAAAGATCTTGAAATTGAAGTAACAAAAATGTGGGAAATGAAGACATCGACAGTTCCAATTGTAGTGGGAGCACTGGGACTCATCAAGAAAGGCCTTGAGAAGTACGTCAGTCAAATTCCTGGCCACATACGGATTGAAGAATTGCAGAAGATTGCTCTCCTCGGAAGCGCCCACATTCTGAGAAGAACGTTGTCCATCAAGTGAACACTGCTGTTGCCTTAGGGACATGGACTGACCTCGGCACAGTGGCGAGAACTGTACTGCATTAAAAGCAAAGAAAAAAAAAAAATAATAATAATAAAAGGCATTTATATTGCGCCATTTATCCACACGGCTTAAAGGCGCATTACACGATCTATAAAACAAAAGGGGTGCTATTTTATACAATAATACAAAGAATGCTAAAATTGTTGGTTAACCCTATCTCACCTGGGGGGGGGGGGTGGATTCCACCCCCCCAACCAAACTTTTATTCGCCTATGCTAGAATATGCAATGCAGGATGCCAAGACTCCGCTACTTTGACTTTATATCTATACTGTATCGAATGATGAAAATTTCAAGATGCTAAATATAGCCTTGTAACCATGGCAACCAATGTTTTACTGTGTAGTCAACAAAATTTGTATACTTTTTTTTTAATTGTTGCAAATTTTAATCCCAAATATATGCAAAATTATACTTACACATGTATTTGATGATATCCAACTCAATTTGAAACAAAAGATTTCAATTTAGTGCCTCATTTCATTGTTTCAATCATGTTGGTAACAATCATGATAATCATAACTTAAAATCTTCTTATTGTCATAGCAACGAGAACAATAGAGATAATTTGAATTAATCATGTGATTTTGATTGTTTGCATCAAAGTATATATTTTTACCTATTCTAAAGATTGTAGCTACTACGACAGCGAAGAAAAAGAGGGGGGGGTGGAATCCACCCCCCCCCCCCTCAGGTATTGACCGCTTCAAAACGCCCAGGTGAGATAGGGTTAAATAAAATCTAGTTAAAATATTCTTGAAACAGATGTGTTTTCAGTCTGCACTTGAAAGTGTCAAGAGAATCCGTTGCGCGCAATGCGTATGGCAGTCTGTTCCAAAGATGAGGAGAGGCACTTGTAAATGCACGATCTCCAGCGGTCACTAGCTTTGTCCTTGGTATTTCGAGAGTCAAGTCATCATCGGCAGATCTTGTCCGTCGTGCTGCTGTTCGTAATGTAAACAGCTCCGTAAGATAAACTGGTGCAAGATTATTGATGCATTTGTAAGTCAACGTTAAAATCTTGTATTTTATCCTGCATGATATTGGCAACCAATGAAGCTGTTTTACCACTGGGGTTATATGACTGTGTCTCTTCACACCGGTCAAAATCCTGGCTGCGGAATTCTGAATTTTTTGCAACTTTTGTAACTCACTCATTGGCAAGCCATATAAAAGAGAATTGTTGCAATCTAGCCTAGATGTGACGAAAGCATGGATGGCTTTTTCAGCAGCTTCTTTTGTAAGATACTTCCGAGCTAAGCGAATATTATACAAGTAACTAGGCCCGCTCGGCGCGGCTGCACCGCGCCTCCGCGTTCCTTTTAGCTTCGCTGTAGTTTGTCTTAGTGGCAGTACTGAAGTGGAAAATGTATCTTGGTGTTAGTTAATTTAATTAAGCAATACTTAAGTGGAACTGTATGTCTGCACATGGTGGCAACTTCGGTGATTTTGGGATTTGTGTTTTCATGGAAGTTTGGACGTGAAAGAGGTGATTGTGCTGAGAAATTAGTTGCTGTCGTTGTTGTGGGTGCCTTGGTTGTTTCAGTTGTTGTCTTAGTGGATTTAGCTGCCTTAGCGCCTTTAGTGGCGTTAGTTGCCTAATTGTCTTGAATTGCTTAAGTGGCCTTACTTACGTTAGTTGCTCTCTAGTTTTAGTTATTGAGCAGATCCAAGTGCGTTTCATGCTGTAGTGGACTTAGTTGTGTAGCACTCTTAGTTGCCTTATTCGCCTTAGTTGCTTTAATGGGCTTTCTTATAATGTTAGTTACCATCTTGTTTTAGTTGTTGAGTAGATCTATTTGCGTGTCTCGCCTTAGTGGAGCTGTTTACATTAGCGCCTTTAGTTCCGGGGGGGGGGGGTACTTGACTTATTTGTACGGGGGTGTGCCCACGAAATGTTTTCGATCTAACAAAATATCCCCTTTTGACATGTTTTGACAACCTACTCCAGAAAAATTGCCTTATTTTGATACCCTGTGCTAGAAGAAATTGGTGAAAACGATACCCTTAACCCTATTCTACCCGGGCTCCTAGGGTCAGACCACTGCCCGGGGGGGCATAAAATGCCCCCTAATTATCTCCAAAACCATAATTAGTATGCCATTGTAACTTCGCACAATAGTAAGTACATCTATTAGGAGTCTAATTATAGATTTCAATGCAAATTAGTCACGTGGTTCGTTGTCAAGCGACCAAACAATGGGACCATGTCAGATATAAGCTTCAGCACTGAAAACACAAAGAGCAAATTAATTCAGATAAAATGTATGAAAACCTCAATAAACTACTTAAAAATGAAGAGAGTTTGTTTATCCATCGAATTATATCAAAATTTGAAAATTTTGTCTTTCCTTATTAAAGATATGACGTCATCAATTTGCATGACGTCATGGAATCTATAATTTGCTGATGTCAGCAAATATGAATAATGTATATATCAAATGAAAGTACTTTGCAAGGGGAATCGTTTGGTACCAATCACAACTTCATCAAGGTTAAGACAAATGAATTATGACTGTTTGTGTCATTTTCTTTGTGACTACTTTCCAAATATGGGTATCTACTGGTCACGTGACTAAACTTATGACAATGAAAAGTCTAAAACGTAATTGCCAATTAAAAACTAGGAAAAGTCATGGATGTTTCAGCTCATTTTTGTATTTCCTCTCTGTTTTATAATCAAAAGTTTGGTTGGGGGGGGCAATTTTTGCCCCCCCCCCACCTCCGGGTACAATAGGGTTAAAAATGGCACATCACAGTCGAACAATTGTATCAAGTACCCGCTGGGCGTTAGTTGCGTTAGTTGCTTTAATGGCCTTACTTACGTTAGTCGTTGTCTCGTTTCAGTTCCTTAGTGGACTTAGTTGTCTTAGCGCCTTTAGTTGTGGTAGTTGCTGTATTGGCCTTTCTTTAGTGGCCATACGTCTGCTCATTGATACAGAGACGCGTTCGGCTATATTATTGCGTAGGCTACGTAGGCTCATTGGTGTGGTTACCTTACTTGCTGCAATTGCTTTACTTACCCCAAGTAGTTTAGTTGAAAAATTTGTAGGGGGCAATTAGTTGGGTATTGCCCTTGTAGCCTTTGTTGCGTCAGCTGCCTTAGCCCTAATCCATATGGGCTTTTTGCTTTTGCGAGCTACCATAATGGGAGGGGGGCTCTGAAAAGTGGCTTTCTGAACGAAGGGTGGGGGGGTGGGTTTAACGTGGGGGCAGGGGAGGTTCAACTTGGCTTAGTTACAGAGCAAGTAGTTTGTAGCATGTGGGGCAATCTGGGTGTGGCTGCGACGTGTTATGACGTTGGAAATCAGCGAAGATCGGATTTCCAAGTTGAATTAGAGTTTAAAGAAGATGTTGCATGGACTTTATACAGTTTTTGGTTCAATTTATAAACATAGCTGGTGGGAAAATATCATTTTATTGAAAATAACGATGTTGGAGTGATATTTTGACAGATATTAACTAATTCTGATGACGTCATTTGTGCCGTTATTTTGTTCTATGCAAAAACAGATAAAAAAGACTGCAAAATGGTGGTAAACTATTACAATGTATCATTGGAGTTCATTTAGTGGAAAAAGTTGGGGGGAAATTGGAAAATTTTGCTAATTAGCCCAAATTTGCAGCCGAAATGTCATTATCAAAAAATGCTCACGTCATCAAATCCCAAAAATTCCGGCATCAAATGAAAGCCCTTTGTTTTGATAATTGAATGAAATGTTTCCATTGAAATCACCGAAGACAACAATTTTGCTGCTAATTGCTTCCAAATATGGGGAACGTCACGTGACCTGTGAGCTCTATTGTGTAAAATTTGCCCGTCAAAATGTATCGATGATAGAGAGGTACGGGTTACGTAGCTGATGTCGTTTTAAAATGCGGCAAGTGAAAGTACGAAGGGAGGGGGGGGGGTTGGGAAACCCCTTATGGAGTAGGGTTAAGCAAGTGTTGGGTTACTTGCCTGCTCGATTCCTTTCGTTGCATCATTTACGTTGCTCTTAGTTGCTTTGGTAGCTACAGTAGCATTTGCTGCCTTAGCTGCCCTAGCTGTCTTACCTGCCCCGGTTGCCCTAGTAAGATTAGTTGCAATTTGTGGTTGTCTTTTAGCAGCTCAGTAAGTGTTGAAGTTCCTTTGCAAGGTAGATTTGCAATAATTATATGGGAAATAAACTCCATTTCATCAGGGCGCGAATTCAGGGTAAGTTGGCAATGAGCCAAGTGACGTCACATAACTTGGCAATGTGCCAAGTCACATGTTGACAAATTGGCATGGTGCCAAGCCACGTGACCTATATTGGCAATATGCCAGGTAAATCATGTGACATGGGGGCTAGGCACGTGAAAGCCCCCCAACAACTAAAAGTATCATCAGTAACTAAGTTATATACCCTTCACTTGGTATCATCCCTGTTCTTTAGCATTTTCATGCAGGGAGCCCCTATGACTAAGAATCAATTTGTTGCAAGGTAAAACAGGTCACCTGAAGGGTGACGCACGTGACTACCCCAACAAATATCCATATTAGCACCCTATGTATTCGTTAGTAACTAATTTATATAGTATTTACTTACTATTACCCTTGTAATGAAGCATTTTCATAAAGGGAGCTCTGTATACTCTTAGAAAGAGCACTATTGTGAAGGAGAAGGTATCACGTGATATGGGTGTGGTCACGTCACAGCCCCCAATTGGTGTTAAAAATCGCTGGTATCGATGATGCACCCCACCACCCTAAAACTTCGTCCATACTTACTGCGGGATGATGACACCCTTTAGAGTGTCGTTGTGAAGGAGGATACCGCAGTTCGAAGGCGAATGTGCACGTGACGTCCGATGTGACGTCTTTGGTTGTTTACCAACTAGCGCTGAGTCGATTGTTCGTTGATGACCCTTGATAGCACCATCAAGTGTCGTTAGCAACAATCGGCAGTCAATCAAAAAACAATAACCTGCTGAAGAAGGCTGCTAAGAAGTTTCCCCTGCTGATACCCCCAGTAGCAGGAGGTGACCCCAAAATATGGACATCCTCATGCACATATAGATTTCCCCGTCGAATTTTGGAGACAAAGAGCGAGCTTCCAGGACACGGGAGAGGTCTGGAATAAGTGCGGCAGACAGACAAATTCAGCGTAGCTACACAGAGAGTTTACAAGAGACTTTTGTGATAAATTTGCATCAAAGACTAAACCAAGATTCCGTGCTTTTTCGTTTGGTTTAATTTCACTATTTCCAATATTGATAAACAGGTTTGACAGTTTTGCACATTGTTTTCGTGTTCTGATCACCAACAGTTCAGTTTTATCTCCATTTAGTTTTAGCCTGTTTTTAGCATCCAGGACTGGATTTCTTGAACACACCCCTCAATTTGCTGTATTGAGAGAGTTGCACATTCTGGAGTCGGTGAGACTGACATATAGAGTTGTGTGTCATCAGCATAGAGGTGAAACTTCACACATCTTTTCCGAAAAATGTCTCCCAAGGGTAACGTATATACGAGAAAAAGTAACGGGCCCAGCACTGATCCTTGTGGAGCACCACAAGATAGAGGCACCTTTTTCGATTTTTCATCTTTAATTTTAACCATTTGAAAACGATCTTCTAGATATGAAACAAACCATTTCAAAGCTTCCCCTTGAATTCCGCATCTGTTGGAAAGTCTTTCCAGTAATACAGAATGATTTACTGTATCAAATGCCGCTGAAAGATCTAACAAAACAAGAATGGAGACTTTTTGCTTATAGTGCCACTGAAGTGTAGTAGTGAAAATTTTGATAATGCCATTTTTGTAATGATTATGAATAAACAAGAGCCGCTGAATCGAATGATTTAATTATTTCCTGTATATTGTTTCTATAAGTATCATATTTTAAGCCCTAAAGTGCCAATTATCAAGTTTCTTTGTGCGAAAAATAATGCGCAGCCAAACTGGAATGTGTGACGTACTTTGATTTATCACTCGCTGTGGCGTGGTATGTTTTAACTGCAGTTCAGCCTGGAAGTCACGCGAAGCTCGACGCGAAGCCTCTGGTAAACTGTTTAAAAGGCAGAAAATGCCACTTTCTGGTGACTTTAACAACGCCAGCTGCATGAGATATAATCACGGCTCGCAGGTTCTCGGGAAAACTTCCATTACAAGAGCAGAATCATCGAGAACTTGGTATAAGCATGGTATCTACGCAAAAGGGTTATTAGGCCTATTGGCAGCTGAAGCAACAAGACTAACTCGACAAGCCTGTTTTCTGCAGAGAACATTGATTTACATTTTACATTTGGCTTTTGACGAAATTAGACTACTAAGACGTCGTAAGATCAACATAGTATCAACTTCTGGAAGCTGAGAGATTGTGCTGTGTTGCTCTGAGGAGCGAAGACAAAATCCCGAGTTCATTCCTTCAGGTGGGTGCAAGTTTTGTTGTGCTTGTGTTGCTGCTCTCTGAGATTTGACGGTGTAGCATATCGATGCAGTGATTGTTTTAAGTTTAGTATCGAGGACCGTTTTGAATTATAATGAATGAAATGGTATTTTCAGATTTGATTTGAATGAAAGCACTGTGGATGCACAGTTGGTAACAGGTCGGTCTCCTGGCCCCAAATTCTGAGGACCGTTCCTTGCCTTTTGTGGTCCTAGTTTCCAAACCATACAGAAAGGAAAATGCTCTCAACCTGGTGGAAACCGGTTTTGTTTACCACTCATATGGTGCCTATTACCTAAATAATAAAAAATGCAAAGCAGATGCAGTTATTTTTGGCTCTTGTTAACCAAAGGACTGCTGTTCATTGAGTTATGAATTTTTATTTGATATTTTAGATAAAATGAAAGATCAAGTCAACCAAGATGAAGAGCAGATGCAGAACTCATTTGGCATATCTGTTCAATAATCTCTTTGATGAAAAATGATCTCAGTGCAAACAGAATTGGGTTTGAAAATGAAGGTGACCTGACGACAGCCTTCACTGCCTCAAGATACTGAAACAGTTACATTTATTTTGACAAAGAGTTAGTTTAACACTTGTTTATTTATGGAGTATAATGCTGCCTGCCATTGATCTTGTAAGAGTAGGTACCAATAAGAGTAGTAAGAGGAATAAAATCTTGAGATCAAACTCTCTTTTCCTGTTCCTTGGATAATGTACTTTCAGTGCAAAATTAAACCACTTATTTTGGAAGAAACTAAGAATTTGAACCAGTATCGAGTTTCTTAAAATTATCAGACTTCAAGGTTCTACTGTATATAACAATCTCCATGTCTACTACCGATGCCCTTGTGAAAATTTCAAAACAAAGTTGTTTTAGACATTTACACATGCTTTTTATGAGAAACTGCTTACAAGAAACTCAACTCTAAGATCCCCCAAAATTATGAGACTCCAATACTGGGAACAGATAACTTACGAAACTATCAAGTTTTAATAAAGGACATCCTCATCGTATTTGTACTTTATTTTCACTTGTTTTCTGTCTGATATTACTCAGGAGGTACTTGAGTAAATGTCTAACACTGGAAAGGCTCCAACAAATGTTGCTTTCAAATATTCACAAAGGCAAAGGCCACAAATACAAAGATTGTTGAAACCTTTGAGAAACTTTTAACTCTGAGAACTGCAAATCTGATGATGTTAAGAAACTTTCAGTACTGACTCAGATTCTTTCTTATAAAAGACAGGGATGTAGGAAGCATCTCAAACTTGGGGGGCATGACACTTCAAAGACATCTTTCTCATAGAGCTAAAGGGGCACTTGCTGAAAATAGAAAGCACACTCTTTTTATTGCAAAATCTTGGGGGGCACATGCCCCCAGTGTCCTCCCTTTCTATGTTTCTGATAAAAAACTCAGGCACCTTCCAAGTAATATGCTACAAGTAAAAATGAAGTAAAATTAAGCTGAGGAGTTTCTTTATTGGAATAAATAGTTTCTTAAGTTAAATTTTCCTAGAACTGGAGTTTCTTAATTCTTTGGCGACCTGAGAGTTGAGCTTCTTATGGCTGGTTTCTTGTAAAAAATATGTGTAATGTTCACTTTGTGTATCCAGAGAATTTGACAAACACTTCCTGTGATTTTCTTCAACCTGTGAGTATGAGAAGCTATGGTGATGGCCCCTAATCTACCAATATTTTTCTTCAGTTTGGCTACACATGCTCAGTAAGAAAATAACAGAACATAAGCAGTAATGATGTTAAATGGATTATTGCTACCTTCTAACCTACATGCAAGTTTTGAAAGAAATACTGAAGTAAGGCAGGAAAAAACACAGTGGCCAGTTTAAATATGCCTGATGAACAGCAAAGACAATTTTGTAAATAAAAATAACCCTTCCCTGCTGATATCCCTGATTGGAACTCTTTGGTATAATGTCAATACCAATGTCAGATAGAACCACAGTTTGTTTGTTAACTTTCTTAAATACAACTCACATTTTTTGCATATGAGGAAGTACATGTAAAGAACCCAACAACTGCATACAGGGCCTATTTTACAACATTTGGAAACTGGTGTGCACCTATGTTTCGTTCAATTCCTACTCTGGTCATTTCCCTGGGACACCCCTGGGTATTTGCTCATAAAATATTCCTGGCCCCCATGCGTTTGACTGCAAATTTTCCCCTGCTTCCAGGGGCATTTGGTAATAGTAGTGATTATAGCGTTTGCTTACGAAGTTTTTGGGAGTACGCATGCCAAGTCCCTGGGCATTTGCCAAAAGACTTGCCCCATCCCCTGAGGCATCTGTACAAGCAATTCTTTGACCCCTGGGCTGCCTGTGGAGGATGGTCAGGGCAGGAATAGAATGAGACATTAGGTTGAATATCAAACATAATTGAGAAATGTTATTTGGAGTTTGGTTTTCCCAAATCCTTCAAACTAACTTTATATTGTAGAGTATACTACCATCCTCACTTGAAACAGATCACCTTTCATTTTTGCAAAAGGATTTACTGCTATTGTGCAGCTGGGCCCTAAAGTCTGAGTTAATTTTTTCACTTTTAATATGAAAACATATTTAGGATGATTCCCATCTCATCTCCTTTTAATCTTCTGCAATCTATTTTCAACGTTTTATGAAACCACATAACAAAAGCTGAACTTATTTTTTACTGTGACAAGAAATTGTGATGTGAGGCCAAGAGACAGTGTTAGACTCAGAATTTTGGGCTGAGAAAAATATATGCTGCCATGTGTGGAATTCACTGTTTAAGATAAGCCACACTCTTTTCTTGTTATACAATACAATGCAATACAAAACAGCATCAGCGGCAAAGTTTCGGTTGCTTGTAAAATGTTTTGGTATCCATAAAATTCTGAATTTCCAGCTTGTCCTGCAGGGTTCAAGTTCTAGGCCATTTTGCATGAAATATTCTCATCCAATTGGAGTCAACCATGCTCTAAGCAATGTTTATACCAGATTTGTTGGACCTGAATAACAATAAATAACAAAACATTTAACTCTGAATTGGCTTACCAACCACAGTCAATTGTGATAAAAAGGCAAAACTTCATGTTTCTACATTTTCTACCTTCTTACAGGCAAATTTTGATTTTCTATTTATTGCATAATAACAGATAACCGCAAATCCTGGTAACAAAATCATGTTCAGTTTCATACCATCTTAGGCTCACTTAATTCGCTCCTTTTAGGTTACTGCCAATTTAATAAGTTTGCAGAAAACTCATATCTGATCCCCTTCGTGCTTCTGGTCAAGACAAGTTTGCTCAAGTGGTGGTGAAAAGCCTCACAATCACAACGAACACCAATTCAAATGACCTATCATATCAACACATAAAAGAAAAACAAATAAAGCATTCAAGCACAAATTCTCACCATTTAATTGTAGAAGCACTTCCAGGTGTCCATTTATTGAAATATCTGATCTCACAACATGCCGTAATTGATGCTTCCAATCTCGCCATCATCGCCTCTTCCCTGAATTTGATACGGGCAAGAGGGCCTAAATCATCGTCAATAAACGGCGGCTTTGAAACAGTTTTAAACCGGCTACATCACTCCGCAGCATTTGTTATTTATCATCCCGTGGTCACTTGGTACTACTGATGCGATTGGAATCCAATTTATCTCCAAAGTCTCGGCAAAACATGCAATAATATTCACTTTTCCTCACGGCACATTGGCAGCCAGGCACCTTCCTTCCAGTCGTTCACAGTGGTGTCTTCGTGTGTGATGAATTGAATGGAACGCTTGATAAATCATTCTACGTCACTCGGCCCAGGCTCTTTTCGCAAGACCAAGGGGTAAAAACACCCCAAAAAATGGCATTTCCCGGCACCAAAATGAAAAAATATTTACGTCAATCGAATCATCGATGATTTTTCCATCAGGGATCGTATTAACATTTTTTGACTAACATACTTCAGTGGCACTTTATCCATCGCCATCAGTAAGTCATTCTGAACTCTCAACAGTGCTGTTTCTGTACCATGTCCCTCTTTATATGCCGATTGCAGCGGTTCAAAAAGACCATTTTCCACCATATGATGAACCAATTGATTTGCAACTGCCCTCTCAATGAGCTTTGAGGCATAAGGCAAATTAGAAACTGGTCTGAAGTCTTTACGGGGATTTCAGTAACGCTGGAGAGGGAAGCACGGGGGGGCAAGCAACCCTCCTGCCCTTTCCTAACGGGGGCAAGGGGGGAAAGTGCCCTTTCAATGAAAAACAATAATTTTCTTTGAAACTTGATATAAAATGTAGCCATAGCTTTATTCCCTTATCAGAAACACACCAGTAACGAAAAATGACTGGCAATTGCAACTTCAAAATAAGCAATATGCGATTTTATGCGATTCGGAATGAACACATGTGGAGACAGAGCTGAAAAAATTCGTGAAAAAACATGATTAATGTTCGTTAAAACATTTTTGATAGCATTTTAAGCCAATCCAAAGGGCGTGGCCACAAAAATTTTCCCGGAGGAGTACCCCCGGACCCCCCAGTTTTTAAGCTCGCTTCGCTCGCCTTCGGTCTCGATTGCCCTTAGGTTCCTAGTGGCCCCCCCTTGCCCTACCATCGCTCCGGCGTCCCTGGGGGATTTGGTCTTTACTGGTCTGAAGTCTTTACTGGTCTGAACTGAAGCCTTTACGGAGATTTGGCAGCAATCCAGCCATGCTAAGATTTCTAATTATTTGAGACAGTTTCAACATAACGTTTTAACAGCATTGCTTATTTTGCCTTGCGTTTACATGAAATTCAACACGGGTTGAGATTAGGTCACATGGTTGCAAACAATAGAAGAAGGAATGTGAGCCCACTCAAATATTTGAATAATTGCGGAAGTAGATTCGATTTCCTTTGTTCGCATTCTAATCTCGCCCCCCGTGTTGAATGAGTTGCCGAGTTGAGTTGAACCCGTGTTGAGTTTCAACTCGGTCTCCTTCATGTAAACGCGATGAAGGCTTACACCGTCAACCGAGTTGAAACTCAACCCGTGTTCAACTCAACCCGGGTTGAAATTTCTCATGTAGAGGGCCTCAAAGATTTCATGATGGACCTTCCTGGAAGCTTCGCACAGAAGTAAATGTTGAACGGTTTTGGTCTTGCGTTGATAAATTGGCCTAGGCAAGACAAGATAGCGCTCTGTGCTATGGAAAGCCCTACCCCGTTATGTAGACCCGTTTCGAAATAATTTCAAGGAGGCCATTTGAAACAAATCAAGCAAAGTTTAGTTGGCATATGAATATCATTTCTTAACCTGATAAATAAATTTCTTTGCCAAGCTTCCATGAAACGCTATCGCGAGTGATTCTGAATGAAAACTTTTCACATTGTTCTCTCATCAAAAATTCATTGTTCTGTGGCGGATGTGGTTTCGTTTCAATGTCTGACTTCCGGTCGCCTTTCAATGACTATAAGTTCGTGATGAAATTAGTGGCATTACGTAATCGAATCAGCAAAAATTTACACACTACGCATGCGTTCTTAGTCCTCGAGGGGATATCCACGTCCTCGTCAACTTGAGCTTGCATGTATTCCCAAAAACTACTCTTATTTAGGGCCTGTTCATATGGAGAAAGTTTCCCCGGCATTTCCCCGGTGAAGCGGGATTCCCGTTCAACCGAGATCTCGCCTCATATAGCGCTACCACATAAAATAGAACGAGCGTTCACATGAGAAAACATTTCCCCGTCTAGCCGAGATCTCGCTTGAGCTCTACCGGGATCCCGCCTAGCCGAGGAAATATTTTCCCATATGAACACATTTTCCTAGCCTGCGTGCAGACTCAACTCCTCGAAAGTATAGTTTCGAGGTACCTATAGTATACTTTCGAGGAGTTGAGTCTGCACGCAGGCTACATTTTCCCGGCTAGGCAGGGAAACTTCTTTTGTTTATCGTTAATCCTTTCGAATTCTTTGGCGTCAGAGACAAAGCGCTATTGTTTTACTTCTCTCATATGAAAGGTCGATGAATATTTCCCCGCTAGCCGGGAATCCCGCTTCACCGGGGAAATGCCGGGGAAACTTTCTCCATATGAACAGGCCCTTAGAGAGACACGACAAATACGCCCCAACAGAGAACTGAGAAAATACAAACAAAGCAACAATACTCACTAACATACCGCATGATCAATAAGCAGTTGAGAAGGGCAAGCACGATAGTAATGAAGGCGGGAAGTGTGTACAGATTGATATGAAGTCGTAGTGCTTTGATGTAGGCTGCTTTCTCTCCTATTTGGGCTATAGCAGCTTGCATGGCTGTCGGGAGGAAACAGATTAATCTATGTAAAAGAAAGACAATTGACGAAACTGGTAGAAACAGCATTAAATACACTTCGTGGCAGAAGTTACTGAATGATACTGCATGACTGACACTGATTTTCTTTACCGTATGACACTGCTTGTAGAGATTCGTGATAGGAAATCCAAACAGAAAGAAACAAGAGGCATAAATCAATGTGAAATATGCCAATTTGAGATTATATCGATCTTTTCAGTGATTTTCGGGGCTTTAGTACAAGGCAAAAGGCTGCGTGTCCCAAATGAAGAAGACTGTAAGCAAAAGAGCCATTGAAATGTTCCGACTGGTTGTGTATGTGCATTGCTACAGTAATAAAAACGAAACAGAGAAACACGTACCATTCTCAAAGAGACTGCTTGCTTTGTCGTCCATTATAGATATCTTGAAAAATTTCGAACAGATTTAGTGGGACACCCTGTATCTTCAAAATTTTAAGTCTCATTTGATCTCAGAAGAAACAACATTAAACATAAGATCCTTTTGGATGATTACAAAGTCCGGCGTCCGTCCTGAGCTAAACAAGCAAAATAATATCTGAATATTGACTTCTTCATAACCCCAAATGATCGTAGATGCTGTTTTTAGCTACAGTCAGAGAGTTTGCTGCTACGGTCGCCTTCAATAGAAAATCAACCGCCTTGTATAAGGACAAGAATCGCCTCAAAGGTTTTATGTCTGGCTTTATGTCAAACGAGAATGATACTCAAAAACCAAAAGTCATTACCCCTAGTTTGCTTAGTTCGTGCACCTGTGTCAAATGAGATGTCATGTCATGGAAGATTTACGATAACGCAAAATGACTTATGCAGAACCCTACAGAACGTTTCAATTGTTGCTATTCGCGGGCATCTAATTTGAGACAAGCAGTCACGAAGTTAAGCTCTGCGCAGAATGATATGCATGAAGATGTTTTGGTTCAGTGTGATCAGGTCTTCCCCCAGTCAATGGCCCCATTGTTTGCTGGGATTCTGCACCTTTCTGTAGCTGTGTAGGAGGGGGGGTCCTCTACCTTCGGTGATGCTGCGAATGCTTGCCTCTGTGCAGGCTGCCGGTTACATCATCCTCTAAAGTTGACTTATTTGCATAATGAGTACTATCAATAAATGGCTAATGATGCGTTCGTTCTAGAAAACGATTGTTTGACATAATTAAGCTGCTAATGAAGTCAAGGACGTGCCAATTCTGGGTAAATTTGTTGTTGTGCAAGGGTAAACATCATGGTGATTTATCCATCTTATAGTGTCAAATCTGTCTAACATGAAATAAGCCGACGTCAAATGTTGCTATAGGATCGCGGGAAACTTCTGTCTTGAGTACACTTTCTGTGCGCATTCTTTATTTCAGTGCCAATTAGCAGAGGTAAAACGTTAATCAACTGCTTTAACGAGCGTGACTTCCTTTCTTTCTTTCTGACTTTCTGACTGACATCGGAGCCCCCTCTTAGATTACAAAGTTGGACTTTGTAATCAAAAAGGCGGCGGACTTACCACTGAAACAGGAAAACTTCAAATTCATTGACTGGCCAATTGCAAATCGATATATGGTTTTATTCGTGTTTATTCTCTGGGATGTCATATCACGATTTATTGCAGCCAGTCCCAGACGAAAATATTTAGCAAATGGTTCCGTTACTCCATGGACTTGCAAAAAGTCTATGTCGTCAACTGAAATCGACTTGGGACAAATCTAGTTACTCCATGCAATTTTCAGTTCATAAAAATTCAAGAAAAGTTTCATTCTATTTTTCATAAACAAATCTTACCTGATCCCAAAGTAAAGCCTAATGTCATTGACATAGTAAGATTGGCAAATGCACGTGATCTTTTCTCTTTCGCTCTGGTCTCTGTAATAATGGATCTTGCTACTGTTATCGACCCTGTAAAAGATGAGAATTTACCTGAGAACTGATCTGAGAATTGATTTGATCGCAGACATTGCTCATGGCATGTAATTTAAGACAGACCATGGTAGTTTTTACATCTATTTCAAGTGGCCGAGGGGTATCCACAGCCTCTTGCTCTTCGGGGCATCGTTCTAGTAGTATTGTATAGTAATTTTGTAAGCAGTGTAGTTCGTAATATGTATTGTAATGTTTCAGTGGAATATAAATGTGATAAAAGAAGGGAAGGTAAATTCAAGGAACTTAACCAAATTAAAGTGAAATAAGCCCCTTGTCTGCTTGTATCCACAGTTGTGTCGAATTCATATAAATCATGGCGAACGTGGAATTCTCGTTTTCATAGGGATAAGAATGAAATTTTATATCCCAGTTAATTCGCGGAAGATGCTGCGAGCGTTTGTTTTTAAAGGTGTCCCACAACCTTGTTACGATTCGTTTGGCTATGATGTGCGTAACTGCACGTATCACTCAATTCTCAGCAGATTGTTCCAATTCACTTGTCTAATAATTTAGCCTGCTGCGAGCATCGTGTCTTGTTGTTTTTTTTGCGATCGTAAATTGTTTTAACAATCAGTTTTGGGCTCGGCGCTTCGTAACTTGTGCATTGTTACTTGCGTAAAACACGTATCATTCAATTCCCAGAAGTTTGTTTATTCACTTTTCAAACGAGTTGAAACACTGATTTTATTGTTTTACAAAAGAATACTTTTATGTGCAGCGTAGAAACAGGTATGCGCTTTGCAGACAATAGGTCTGGAAATCTTTCGATTTAGTTTTTGCATCTGTTTAAAACCAAAAATTCTGACACGTTGCGTTCGTATTTGGATGCGGAGAGCAGAGCAAGAAGGTGAAACTCTGATGTTTTGGCTTGGCAAATTTTCTTTTTCGGTGAGATCTGTCCATATTTTATATGTGTAGCAATGGATGACTATGCTAATGATTCTCGTTCAAGTCAAGATGCGTTGAGTGGGCAAAACTTTGATTCTAGGCTCTCTGCCCTCGAGACGTCAATGCTTGGCATTCAAGAGGGCCTAGATTCAATTTTACGAGCACAAAATGTCAGTAATCAGCCTGGAATCTCAGGTATACCAGCGTCTTCAGTTTCTGGGGGAAGCTCAATCCATGCTCCTTCTTTTGTTTCCGTAGTTTCATCTCAAATGTCCATGCCAGGTGTCACATTGCCTACTCAAAGCGCTCCGCCTAGCTTGCCTTCGACCAGCTCTTCTAGCCAACCTCTGCTAGATTTTACGAAAAATTTAATGTCTTTGTGCCCGCAAAATTTTTGTCAAACCAAGATGCGTCTCCGGGGCTAGCGGTGTCCGGTGTTTTGGGTCCTGTTCCTGGCTATCTGGTGAACATTATCAGGAAGAATTTGTTCGTTGATTTCACCATGCTTCGTCCATGTAACTTGGATAAGTTGCCAGCTGTTGAGCCTGTTGGTCCCCAGTTAACAAAGTTACTGAAATGCGATAAAACCTCCGACTTAAAACCAGTTGAATCATTTTTGGATTGGGCTGAAGCATGGGGCGTTTATGCTGGGGTTGTGAGCAAGCATTTTCCGGCTAAATTGAGCGATTTAATTGGATATTTTCTCCTTATTGCGAAGACCAGCAGAGACACGTCGTGTAAAGGTTGGCTAACCTATGACAGAGCCTTTCGAAAGAAAGCAGCGGAGGATCCCAGTCTGTCCTGGTCTGCAGTTGATCTCTCCTTGTATATTACTTCCGTTTTGAAGCCGGAGAGTATGGATAGAAGGCAATTTAGGTCTGCTAAGCGTGGTGATTTTGAAGATCCTAAGGTGTGCTTGAAATTCAACTACTCTCAATGCTTATTTAACCCTTGCAGGTTCCAGCACATTTGTTTGTATTGTAAAGGCCAGCACACAGCTTTTGATTGCTCACAAAAACAAAAGGATCAAAGTGAATCCGGGCCTAAATCAAAGCGTGACCGTTCACCATCCCCGGAAAGATCTTCAAAACGCAAATCTAAATGACTTGTTCTGAATTCAAATTTGGCAGTGACTGATTTATTATTACCATCTCCGTTTTATGTAACCCCTTTGAATGTGGATGCCTGGATTTCACATTTAGATTTGTTTCCGCATGCTGACAAAGACTGGTTACTGAATGGGTTGATTTTTGGTTTCAAGTTAGAAATTCAATGTGCTGTTGTTGTTTCTGCAGAATCTAATTGCCGTTCTGCCAAGGTTCATGGTGATGTAATCAACAATTATCTTAAAGAGGAAATAAATATGGGTTCGATTGCTGGTCCTTTTTCAAATCCTCCAATTCTTGATTTGCATATAAACCGTTTCGGAGTTATCCCAAAATCAACACCTGGGAAATGGCGACTTATTACTGATCTTTCTTTTCCAATTGATGGCAGCGTTAATACCTTTATTCCAGATTCTAAAGCCTCCGTTTCATATGAGGGTATTCCTGAAGCGATTTCTAAAATGGTTAAACTTGGGCCAGGTGCTCTTATGGCGAAATTTGACATTAAACGTGCTTATAGGCTTTTGCCAGTTAACGATCAGGATCGTAAATATCTTGGAATGAAATGGGATGGAAAATTTTATATAGACTTGGCTCTGCCTTTTGGTCTAAGATCTGCGCCACAAATATTTACAAGATTTGCTGACATATTGCGGACTTTGTTTGAAAGAACAGGTCCTGTCCGTTACATACAACATTATCTTGATGATTTCTTTATCGTTGGAGAACCGAAGTCAAATGAGTGCCAAGTAGCATTAAATAATTGTTTCAGAGTGTGCCAAAGTTTAGGTGTACCTTTAGCTGAAGATAAAACTGAGGGCCCTTCTACATGCATCACCTTTCTTGGCTTTGAGCTTGATTCGCTAGCCATGGAATTGCGTCTCCCAGCTATCAAGTTAGAGAAGATTAAGGCCAAGTTAAAACTTTGGGAATCACGTCGCTCGGGAACTAAGCGTAAACTGTTATCGTTAATTGGCAGTTTACAGCACTGCTGTCAAGCAATCGTTTTAGGAAGGCCTTTTCTGAGGAGACTTATTGATCGTGCATATTCAGTTTCAGAGTTGCATCATTTTGTTCATCTGTCAGCATGGGAGAAAGAAGACCTGGATTGGTGGAACACTCTGCTACAAGAATGGAATGGCAGAAGTTTATTTTTGTTTCCAAAATGGGAAAAAGCCCCTGACATGTTTGTCACCTCGGACGCGGCCGGGAGTATTGGTTTTGGAGCTTTTTATAATGATGAATCTTTTGCTGAAAGATGGCCTGCGGAGGCGGCTCCTTTGAATATTGCAATAAAGGAGATGATACCAATTGTTGTAGCAGCAAATTTGTGGGGTAATGGTTGGCAGCGCAAGCGTATTGCCTTTAAAAGTGATAATATGGCGGTTGTTTTTTGTTTAAGAAATGGGACTTGCAACGAGAAGCATTTAGCCTTTCTATTAAGAGAACTTTCGCTTTTAGCCGTAAAAAACAATTTCACTTTTACTGCTATTCATATCCCGGGTCGCGAAAACAGAAAAGCTGATGCGTTATCTCGCTTCAATTTTCAGGCCTTTCACAAGGATGCCCCTTTGACCAAAATACAGTCTGTTCCTCGAGACTTGCTGGTTCGCCTGATATCTCTGCCTTAGACAGTAACTGGCAACAACTGCTCAGTAATGGTTTATCCAGTAACACTAAAAGAACGTACTCTTCCGCTCAAAGAAAGTTTGTAAACTTTTGTGAGAAATTTGGTCTATTGAATGACAATGGCTCGGCTATTCCTGCATCAGAATTGACGCTGTTAAGATTTGTCGCTAGTCTAAGTAGTACTTGCCAAGCCTCGAGTATTAGAGTTTATCTCTCAGCTATTAGATCATTGCATGTTCAAAATGGAGCCGAAGATCCACTATTGGGTTGCTTGAGAATTCCGCTAGTTTTGAAAGGTTTACGTCGTGTACAACCTTCGAACAGGCCTTCTAAAATTCCTATCACCCCATTTGTTCTTTGCGCCATAAAGGCTTACCTGAATTTGGATGAATTTAATGACTGTATGTTTTGGGCTGCTTGCTGTACTGCATTCTTTGGTTTTTTAAGAGCTGCTGAATTTACCACGAGTCCTGAAGCTTTAAAGGAGAACAAGTTCCTATCTGTTAGTGACATTTCTATTGATAATCAAGCGAATCCAGACGTCATTTTTATAAGGCTAAGGTATTCTAAAACTGACCAATTTGGTGAGGGCTGTACCATACCTTTAGCAGCTTCTGAGTCCCCTATTTGTCCAGTTACGGCGATAATCAAGTATCTTTGGTTGCGGGGTCCTTCTCAAGGCCCGCTGTTTGTTTGCAAAGATTTAAGGCCCTTGTCTAAGCAAATGTTGAACTATAGACTACAAAAAGCTCTAAATTCAGCTGGGCTCAAAGGTTCCTATACTTTGCATAGTTTTCGTGTTGGGGCTGCATCGACGGCAGCTGCTCTTGGCTTCCCAGATCACTTGATTCAAGCAATGGGACGATGGTCCAGTGATGCTTATAAAGTTTACATCAAATTACCCATAGAAAGGCTTATCACCTCGTCACGCTGTTTGGGTTCATCATCCAGGCAATAACTGAGACATGAATGTTTGTTTTTTCAGTAAGCGTAGTTTAAACCTATTGATTGTTGTCGTTATTTTTTGTTTCTTTTCGTGGCTATTGTCCACGTTATGGGACATTAATGATTTAATATTATACCGATGTGTTGGGTTTCTTATGAAACTTGTGTTTTTTGTCAAGTTCAGTTGAAACTCTATGCTCTAATTTGTTGTATTAAGTTGCAATGTAACTAATTTAATAGTTAAAATGTCGAGTAAAGTTAAGCATTTTTCTCTGGTAACCGTTGAGATAAAACGGTTGTCTGTTTGAAGTTAAAATTTTTTGGTAATCATCGACATTAGATTTTTACCCAAAAAGTTATTTGGGCGCCATTGAGTTGGTTGTTGCCCAGAGTTAAATAAGTAAATTGGGCGCCATTGAGATGGTTGTTGCCCAAAGTTGATTAGGTGGCCGTTGAGATGAGATGGTTGCCTGGTAGGCATTGAAATGAGATGTTTACCTTAAGTTAAGTTAATGAAATAGCCATCGAGATGAGGTGGTTGCCTGTATTTGGCAATCATCGAGTTAAGTGGTGGCCTTGCAATGTTCGGATTCGCTACTCGCGCTTTAACTAATCAAAACAATTTTTTTACTCGTCTTGCTCGTACACGATCGTACATAAAAATGAACGAACAATTTCATGAAAGGGGCTAAGGCTTAGCCACACAGAACAAGAGTTGCCTGCAGGGGGTGTTCTCTCATCTTTGGTAGTGATCCAGGGGGTTAAATTCTTTTTCTCAGATATTTGGGGGTTGGGGGAACAAATGTGTTCTGTGGTGGAGAAAATTCTGAATATTTTTTTCTCTAACCCCCAACTATTTCGGTTGCTGCGGGAGTGCATATTTTGGCCAGTGCATTTGAAATCCCAAACTTAGGCCCCTATGATGAGAGAACACTGCCATTGGTTTTTGGCGACTGGCAAATTTTATATTTGTGATTGTTCTCAGCTCTGAGGGGCCACATTATTTTTCTCTGAAGCAAGAATTAAATAGGGATAAGAATGAAATTTTATATCCCAGTTAATTCGCGGAAGATGCTGCGAGCGTTTGTTTTTAAAGGTGTCCCACAACCTTGTTACGATTCGTTTGGCTATGATGTGCGTAACTGCACGTATCACTCAATTCTCAGCAGATTGTTCCAATTCACTTGTCTAATAATTTAGCCTGCTGCGAGCATCGTGTCTTGTTGTTTTTTTTGCGATCGTAAATTGTTTTAACAATCAGTTTTGGGCTCGGCGCTTCGTAACTTGTGCATTGTTACTTGCGTAAAACACGTATCATTCAATTCCCAGAAGTTTGTTTATTCACTTTTCAAACGAGTTGAAACACTGATTTTATTGTTTTACAAAAGAATACTTTTATGTGCAGCGTAGAAACAGGTATGCGCTTTGCAGACAATAGGTCTGGAAATCTTTCGATTTAGTTTTTGCATCTGTTTAAAACCAAAAATTCTGACACGTTGCGTTCGTATTTGGATGCGGAGAGCAGAGCAAGAAGGTGAAACTCTGATGTTTTGGCTTGGCAAATTTTCTTTTTCGCCCACCCACCCACAACCTAAAATCTTACCACAACTCTCTTTTCATGATAGAGATTTCTGTCTTTGTCATGGACATTAAGTGCACTGGTTTGTGGAGAAAATTCTGAATATTTTTTTCTCTAACCCCCAACTATTTCGGTTGCTGCGGGAGTGCATATTTTGGCCAGTGCATTTGAAATCCCAAACTTAGGCCCCTATGATGAGAGAACACTGCTATTGGTTTTTGGCGACTGGCAAATTTTATATTTGTGATTGTTCTCAGCTCTGAGGGGCCACATTATTTTTCTCTGAAGCAAGAATTAACCATAAAAATACCTTACTGACGTTTTTCTAATGTCTTGGTTTAAAAGATGAGTTCTTGTACCAAACAAAATATTCACATCTAAGTTAGCCTTTGATTGATAGACTAACATTTTAGTTTTTGAATGTCGGCTGCGTGCTTTCTATTCCAGAGCCCATGAACCGTTTCTTAACTATTTTCTGAATCATCCGTACATGAAATCTACCAAAACAGATTCATGTGAAACGGATGAACGGTTATGGAGGGCAAAACATTGTACTGCCATGTGCTATTCGCATATCATATTGGAACATGGTATTGACATTCGCAATTGGTTTCAGATATTAATTTACCCTTCATATTGTACGTTGCTTTCTCTCAAAATGTATTTTTGAGTATTAGTTTGTATGATGAGATATCAAAAAGTATTATGACATCTAGATCTTAATTTTGGCCTCAAAAGCATCTTATACTGAAGTTCACGACTAAAATTAATCACTTAGTTCTGCAAGAGTGGTTTTTGGTCGTAGAAAATCTCACTTGACATGCTATATTGCAAAGGATAAAAACTTGCATTCAAATATAGAAAATATTACCTCTTGTCATACCAAGCAAAATCCTAGACACCATAATGGCCCACAATCCATTGGTCTGTCCCATTTCTTGTGCAAATACAGAAATCAAACTGGAAGTGATCATCAAAACCAATGAGCATATTAGCGGTTCCCTGTTAGGCCTGTAATGCATCCATCGTCCGAATATGACATCAGATAATGATGCACCAGCATAGAACGCACAATTCACCCATCCAAGAAATTTAGGACTGACGTTTTGATCAATCTGAAAGTAAAGATAGAATCAAGCTTTTGACGATTTATGAAATGAAGACTGAATTTTTGAATTCCTACAAGTGTTCTCTCTTGACTGGCAATAACTGTATCAATAACTCGTTCACTTCTGAAAATTCAAAAAATCCATGGAACTCAAAATTTGCATTTGAAGCTGTGATTGTACTCTTGGTTATATTTTCAATGTAAAATATTTTAGCATGATGGCCCCGTTAGCCGATATGACTGTCCTTCTTTGGACGGTCGCAAATGAACACAATTAGAATAGCATAAGAATTTAATTTTTTCAAAAGCAAAAATTGAGGATTAAAGTTTAAAGTTGCTAGCTAGGCCCCATTTCAGAACTCCTGGCCTTTAAATAATGACTTTGCAAATTATTATCTCCGGTGTCTGGTGGACGACTTCTAAAGATTAACAAATTTAACTGTGCACTCAGAAATTCCTCAATGTCTACAGGATGTCCCAAAAACAAAGCGCAACAGACTATGGTGCAAGCTGCTTCAAAGTAATAATGAAATGATAACTTTTATCTAAATCTGTAATGATTGGATTAAATTTTGATCTATTTTTCAGAATTCTTCGTGACTTGGTTGCAGAGTTAAAAATCAACAAACTTGAAATTTGCTACCAGGGCAAAACCAGAGCAATCAGCATTAATGCAAAGTATAATGCAAAATTAAAAGCGTGGGAAGATCTGCAACTTCACAGGATTACGAACAAGCAAAACGTGATTACTAGGGAACTGTAACAAAGGGATCTCTTGCTGATTCATGAGTTATCCAGTCTCAAGGAAGATCTCAGTGGTGTTCATTCATAATCGAAAGTATAAATAAACTGGCCTAGTCATCTTAGAAAAAGTAAAGAGCCATTATGGGCACACGAGAAGCACGGCCATGTCTGGACAGAAATCTTTAAGAAAGTTTCTGTTTAATGTTCAATTAACCTGTGCGTTAGCGTGTTTGTCAGCAATGCTCAGGAATTCCAGGGCTTGTCATGTTTTATAATTTGACATTACAATTCGCCATTGTTAGTGCAGCAGCTCTGATTTTGATCCAGGGGCAATTTTGAAGTTTGCTGATTTTTAACTTTACAACCAAGTCACCAAAAATACTGGACAGTATATCAAAATTTAATCTAATTATTGCAGATTTGAATAAAGATAATTGTTTGATAATGAGTATGCAACAGTTTGCATTAGAATTCTTCAAATCTGTTGCGTTTTTTTGGGACACCCGGAATCTTTTTCTCCCTTTGTCTAGTCAACTGGGATAACTTTTATTGGAGCTACAAGGTGGTAAATGCGTAAGAGTGACATTTCAAAACACTTTTACACATTTTTCTAAGCACCTAGTCGCTCAAAAAAAGTCATCAGTAAAAAGTCTTCCTTTGCATTGCCCAACATGCAAGATTTGAAACGCTCAATGTGATTAATTTCAATGTGATGTCCTCTGTGTTGTGTTGTGTGTTTTTTTGTTTATATAATCAATTAAAATATACAAACTCAACAAGTACATCTACTGTGCCTATCATGGCGGGAATAGACACTAGGTCATCGGAGTTCCCACCACGAAAGGCACTTACAATTCAAAAATTACAATATACTGAAAGAAAAAACAACAAACTAAAAGAAAAAGTTAATGTCTGTCTCAAATTTGATGTCAGGCAATGACATCAAAACATTTTATAATTTGGGAGAAAATAGATGCAAGGCAGTTAACAGAGGGCCCCACGCGCGGACAAACAGCCGCCGCCCCTCGCCACACGTGCCACCCCCACCGGGATAACACATGAAACAAAAGGTCAGCAGCCGCCCATGCAGGATCCCATCCACCCACCACCCCGCACCCTAAGATAAAAATTTACAGTGGTCTATCGCCTAACATCAAATGAGAGACAGAATTTTCTACAAAAACTACCAAAATCACTCAAAAGGATATTCGGGGGGGGGGGGGATGCTGCTTTGTTTACGCTTCAATTGAATCTCTTCGTTGCCTTGATGTAAGTAATTGTTGCTTCCATAATCATCCTATTTGTAATTAGGGTTAGGTCTGCATTTCCAAATAAGATTAAATGGCATAAGGATTGTGTGTCCAATCCAACTATATCTAACCCAGGAATATCTGATAAGCTGCCAAGAAGATCTCTTCGTGCTTCTTCGAAAAAATGGCAGTGCAGGAGGAAATGCTCACTATCTTCATCAGCAGTACCACACCGGCAGACAGGATTGTGTTTTCAAAAGAACAGACACGATAGATATTCGGATATGTAATTAAATTTCCACGGGTGTATCACATGAGCGGCATTACTTTCATTTCGATGTCTGAATCCCTCCGATCAAGTAAAGAATAATACATTTATGGATTAGACTTTAAGAGCTCTATTGTGGTCATGTGTTTTTCAACTTTCTGAAAGCTTTGTCAGATTAGCGTTAGAGTTCAAGCAAGAAGTGTTCTCGTCTAATTCCAACAAATACTTGAAAAAGTTGACTGCTCCATTGAAGCATTTCTTGCAATTCAATTTTCATTTATTTTATTCTTTATCAGACTTGGTTTTTTGCAACAAGTGATTGCAGCAAAAAGGGTTCGGATCAATTCATTCACTTATTGCTCGATCACTCCAGCCAACCTCGGACTCTGAGGCACAGATCGGAGCACTGTCAGAAGGTGGGTAAAGGTAACTCAAACAGATACGAAAGTCTGGGTTAACGAAAAAGATGACACTGTTAGCACTGCTCCATTTGAGAATCTTTGATTCTTGAATGTCCATATTTGAATAGCATAGTGAACCTTTATTGATATCATTGATATGATTAATGACCATCTTGCATGTAGACTATTCCTTTTATAAAGCAAAGAAGCATCACAAAATTTGGAATGCCTAAGTAACTATTTCAATTCAGTATGAAACATAAAAGCACAATATAGATATATTCATATACAATATTTCATCACCTTTCACATTTGTCTGTTGGCAGAATTATGACTTTGTAATAAAATTTGTGAAACAATAGATGGATCTAAGATTTTACGATACCGAAGTAAAATGATTTTTTGTGTCCAGACAAGAAATAACATAATTTCAATATAATAACATAATTTCAATATGGCAATACTGGCAACATTCAACATGGATAATTTCACTGTTAACCCTATCTGGAGCAGGGGAGGGGGGGGGGGCGTTTTTCGCCCCTTACCAAATTTCCTCAAATATTTCCTCCGCTATTGTAGATATGGTGCTGCAACTCCTTGACTTTTGTTAAAATTTAATTAGCCATCCAACTTTAAAAATTTCATGGTCCATTGTTGCACCATGTGACCTACAGATGCCCTTATTTGGAGACTGGTTACAAAGAAAATCCGAAAATCCTCGCTAAATTCTTGCAAACAGCGCTAATAATAAAGTTATATACAAAATTTGATTGGTCTTGAAAACTACTTTGATTTGATATATAGTTTGTTTATATTTGCTGATATCAACAACTTTTGATATCCATGACGTCATTTATGTTTATGATGTCATAGTTTGAATGAATAGTGCAATATATCTCAAAACGTGCAGAAAACGGTCTCAGGTTCCTTACTACTAACTATTTTCACTAATTAGAAGTCTGAAAATAGAAAAACTTCACAATAGATATCTCAAATAGTCTATTCAATTGTTAATTGCTCTTAATTAGCAAAAGTTGCGCGTTAAATTGAAAATCTTCTGTGTAAAGATCTTCCTTTAATCTTACTTGCTAGTTTTGGCTAAAATTCTGCCTGTTATTTCATGTTAATCTGGACGGATTTTGCATTTTAAGCCAGTAGCTTAATTTTGACCATTTTCCCATCGTTTTGGTTGCTTAGCAACGACCCACGGGACCAATTTAACCTCTATTGTTGGTTTTGCAAAGCTAATTGTCCAAAGAACAATTGGTGTACGTTTCACTGCTATATCTGGTGTAGTTTTGGATAAAAAGAGGGGTGGGGGGAGGAACTATCAAAATTTCTACCCAGTCCATCCAAACAGGGTTAACATACTGAAAAATATACCTTTTGCATAAAAGGCCAAGTTGATGATATGCAGATTCCAATGGCTATAAAAGACAAGTAAGATCAATCAGATTCAGGCAGCCATGTCATCTTTAGAAGGCTCACACACTAAAGCGGGGTGTCAGTTCTGCTAAGAAACAGTACTGCAAAGTTTAGCAGCAATACGGCCATACTTTAGCCACACAACTGCTGCAGTAGCTAATTTAAGAGAAAACAACAGTAAATGAATATTTGTATTGCTACCCGTACTTAGGTCTGTTTATTGTGCTGCTAAAATACAGCAAATTGGAGGTAATTAGCATATTTTGGACAAAATTACTCTTTACTTATCGATCCAACTGTAGGTAACTGCTGGGTAATTGAAATTATAGCCATAGTACTGCTAAACTTATGGCCTTACTGTTTCATACAGGTTAGAATTTCATCACAATCCCTGGCCTGAAAAAAATTGTAAACAGTGTTCTCTTCCCTTGTTGCAAGCTGTGAAAAAATCTCACATCATCAAAACCTCCCTTAGAAGATTACTGATCACCCAGTGGCAAGGAAAACTAGAATTATGGTCAAATTTTTGCACAGTTCTCAAAATCCAAACTAGAATGAAGACAATTTGTTTTCATCAATTATCTTAGGAGCTACAATCCTGGCCAAAAGAAGCTGGGACGCAGGCAAATTTCAGTGTCTTCATGATGTTTCCTAAAATATCGAGGAGAAAACATACGTTTAGAGTCTCCTAATCCCCCCTTCCCCCTACAAGTATTTTGGCCAAGATTGTAGAATAAGTAACGAATGAACTGCTTCAAGCAAGAAAAACACATTTTTCATAATTTGTTTTCCTCTTAAGAGGAAAATCATGCACGCGTTTTGAAGCTGAAACTTAGAACAAAATTCATTGAACTTTCAATTCCTCTTTGAAGGTAGTCTTCAAAATAATTCCCTAGACCAATAATTAGTTGAAATATTGGTAAATGATTTGCATTGCAAGTTTCAGCAAATGTTAATTTGTTAGCTTAATGTCAAGTTCTATTATCAGGAAGCTATTTTCCAATCAATGAGTGTAGTAGGTACTTGATAATTTTGTATCAAACATTTCTTCTTATATGCCGGGTGTCCCAAAAAAAGGTAACAGATTTGTTTGGGGCTAGCGATAAGAATTTCAGTTGAATCGACCCCTGATAAGTTTAAAAGTACTCTTAGATAGTTAACTTGAAGATTGAAATCTTATTTGTTGATATTGGTGTATCAAGAGTTGGAATATTAATCTTGAAAGTCCAAATTTACCTCCTACTCCAAACCAGAGCTTTTGGGGTTTGGCCTAAGCTGTTAACTCACTGTGCTGTGGAATCTCCTCAATCATAGCCAAGTACAAACAAGCAACCTCGTGCTTAGGAACACATTTTAGTGGAAATCTGACTCTGAACTTTACAATCAGATTCAAGAATTTAGCCCCGAAGAGACCCCTTGCTTGATTCTACAAAAACTTTAGAAAATCACACCTGCCTGAGAAAAGTTATTCATCTGCGAAATAAGTCCCGTAGGCTTTAACACGTATATGCCCAAGGGAACAAGCAATTGTATATGCCCAAGGGAACATGAAAAATGCTCATTCGTGCTTGGCTTGGTGTACTTTTGTAAATGTATTTTGACTGGAGAAAAATATTCCTTGGTGACTATATTCATTACTTTGTTTGTTAGTTTTCAGTTTTTTACGTTCTTTTCAAACCAGTACCCAAAGGACCGATCCTTGTCCAAAAATGTCTTTGACTGAGGAGATTCCCATCCCCCTAACCAGCGCAATAGCAGTTTAGGCCAAAACCCAAAAGTTCTGGTTTTTAGATGGAGGTAAATTTGGCTTTTGAAATTAACATTTCAACTCTCGAACTCTCCAATATCAACAAACGAGGTATTAATCTTCAAGTTAACCATCGAAGAGTACTTCCAAACTTATTTGGGATCGATTCGACTTATACTCTCATCGCTAGTCCCCATCAAATCTGTTACCTTTTTGTGGGACACCCGGTATTTGTTTGACTTTTTTTATTTTACAGAATCCCAGCAATCGGCATTAAACCGGTTTCTTTTACAGTAATAACCAGCAGATACATTTATTAATAAGGTCACCACCAATCCAATTTCTTTCCATTGTTTTATCATCGATAAATTTCGATGATATGTGATAAGATTTCACAGCCTCTGCAGTAAACCGTTCAACTATCGTCGATTCAAAGTTTTCTTCTTGCAAACAACTTGGAAGGCTTGCATAAAACAAAAGGTTTTGCCTGGCTCTCCCATATGACAAAGCAAAATGATACCTTTGAGAATAGATTGCACACTCCTAAGCCTGGCAAAACCTTATGTTTTATGCAACCTTTCCAAGGTGTTTGCAACACGAAAAACCCTGAATCGACGGTGGTTGAACGGTTTGCTGCAGAGGCTATGAAATCTTATCACATTTCATTGAAATTATCGATGATAAAATGATGAAGAGAAATTGGATTGGTGGTGACCTTACTGGCTGGTTATTACTGCAAAAGAGACTGATTTAATGCCGATTACTGGGATTGTGCTGCAGGTGAAGGTAGGCCAATTAGTTTTGTTGGTGGCAAATAGCTTTGATTCATCAAAGATTTTCGAAAATCACACAAACAAATATTTTAATGTTATTCCTGGATGTAATTCACGTCAAATGCGAACATTTGAGAGCTATATATCCTATTTGTAGCGTTCTTGAAACATTCTTGAACATAGGCCAATTGTTGAAGGAATGAATTTCGATGTAACGCTGATCCCTGATGAGATTTTAACCAAATGCAAAAAACAAATATGGAGTGGGGCCTGTAGAATCGATTCGTGGTAAAAAAAACCCCTGTATCTTTATTGGTAGAATATCCATTTTTGATATTTTCTATTTTAATGAAGGTACTTGAAAATTTGTTGCAAAAACCTTATTTTCAATCATGTGATCGGAATATGATGATATTGTTCTAGACCAGTATGACCCTTTGGACCAATATGACCCTGGAGTCATATTGGTCCAGACCAATATGACCCCCCGACCAGTATGACCACTGCTAGACCAGTATGACCACTGCTAGACCAGTATGACCACTGCTAGACCAGCCTCGCCCTCATATTTTTTCAAAATGGTGACTGGAGGAGCAACAATATATCATCTTACGTGCTTGCATGCCTCCAAATGAGGAGGATACGTTATACGTTATGTTACATTTCACTTGGAAAATAGATAAGAAACTGTTCAGCTTTGAATTTTTCCAATGTCATCCTTCAGAAAATTATCTCCAGGGCCATGCGAAGCATCCTAAGCTTAGGGGGGGGGATGACAATTCAAGAGGAACTCTTTTAGTTAGCTAAAGGAAACCAGGGGGAACTTCATTATTTGGTCATATGGGAGTGTGCGCTAGACTTATGATGATGAGTTCCTTGTATCCCTGTGGTAAACCTTGCTCAACGGGAACTCATAATGAAACAATGAAAAAGCTGACCCTATTTTGCAAAGTCTCACTTTCAGATTGCCTGCCAGAGAGCCCAAACATTTTGCGAAATATTTTTGTGAAACCTCCAAGGACTTGTCTTTGTGTTGTAATGCATTGAATTGAAGAACAATACCCTCTCACTTATTTCAGGACCTCTTGGATTGGTTTCCCCAGAGACATTCTAAAGTCCAAAGTCCACAGCAAGACTTAGCTCATTCTTTTCAAGTAGGGCTGACGCGGACATAAAAGCAAAGCAATAAGTTCTAAAAATAAGTTTTCCCTGCTCCTGTAGGCGGACACAAGAAGAAATCTTCACCCTTCAACACTTTTAAATTGGTATTCTAGGAAGCTCAGAGTTTTGGCCTAAATAGGGTCAGCTTTATCAGAGTGATAATACGAGTTTCTGCTGATCGAAGCACCATCTTTAAGTCAAAGAGCACAGGGAAACAAGAAACTCATCGTCATAAGTCTATCATAATCCCAACCTCGTTCCCAGGCCCACCATTGTCTTCCTTAGGTCATCGATGTTGGAATCAGTACTGACGTAGGAAGCTGGCCCTAGGAACCAGGTTGTCATAATCCTCCCAATTAATAATAATCTAATAATGAGTGGCCAGTTTTCAAAGCTTTGCTGCTGGTGTTGTTTTTTTAAGTCTCTGTCCGCAATCCTGCTTCGTGACTGTTATTTCATTTTGTCGCCGAAATGAAGCACGCATGCACACGTTTTGCGTTTCCATCATCGCGCATGCTCATGTCAGTTAGTTTCCAGGCCCTGTTGTCATGTGCTCGATAGCCTCGTATTGGGCATTTCTGATTGGACCAATATGACCCTCTATGGACCAATATGACCAAAATTTTGTCGAGGGCTATATTGGTCCGGACCAATATGACTCCAGGGTCATATTGGTCCAATAGGTCATAATGGTCTGGAACAATATCATTGGCTAATGAGCGTGAAATTGGAAGAGTTACATGTTTCACTATGCCCTATTGAATGATTTGACTTGCATGCTGCTAAATATGAAATGGGTAAATTTGATGTCCTCCTGCTTTTAGTCTCAACTGGTCTCAGCAGGCCTCCTCCCTGAACAGCTTTTAAATAATGTTTTTTTCAGATCACAGGTAACAGGGAAAAATTAGTATAAAAGTAAGAAGTACATCTATCTTTAATTTAGTGTTTACCAAATTTGCCAATTTTGTCTAGATCAGATTAGGCCAACCACGACAATGTTTGTGATATACAAAGAGTTCTAATCTCCACTCAAAATAAATAAGAATATTCTTATTCATTTTGAGTGGAGATCAGAACTGTTTGTATCACAAAGATTGCAGTGGTTTGCCTCATAATGTAGACATAAAATTGGCAAATTTGGTAAACACTAAATTAAAGATAGAGGTACTTGTTACTTTTATACTATTTTTTCCCTGTTACCTGTGTTCAAATGTATATACTGTAGGGGCTTGTCATTTGGATGTTATGTTATTGTAAATATTTATTTTAGATCACAATTTTCCTTATGATTTTGTAAGTTGGCTCCTTGAAAATCATTATTGCTTGCTGAAGGACAACCCTCCTTAAAGGGGCTTTGCCATCATAATGTAAACAATTCTGTAAAATGTAAATACTGCACGTGTCCATTTTTCTCCATTATTTTTGTAGTTTGTTTGGTGGCTTCACTCAAGCAATCAAAAAGTAACCATTGAAAATCCATTTATTTCGGAGCAATTGTAAGAGATATGAATGTTTGGTTTTGTATATACTGTACAAGGATTTTTTTTTAAATAACGCTCCTCGCATTTTTGAGAAAAAGATAAACAGTCTGCGCGATCTATAAAAAATTGCAAAATCATTGTTTTGAGTAAAATTTGGGGACAGAACCCCTTTAAAGGAAGTACAAAGACAAGCATGATTTGCATGGAGTCAGCTATTTGCTCTGCACAGCATCCAGAATAACTAACTGTATGAAATTCATAAAAATGAAGACAAATGATGGCAAAGGCTGCTGGCCCTTTAAGCATACAAAATTATAATAAAACAATATAAACTGTAAATGATAGTATCTCTACCAACTGAGCATCCAACCGCTTGCCCTACCTGTATGACAACAATGTAGTGATAAGAATGAGAAAATCCTTTATCGTTGTTCAAGGTGGTTCTGTATCCTTTTTTGTCAGAAAGTAAAAACAACAGAACACCAACCTGCCATTGTAGTAACCATTGAGAAATATACAACCCTCAGTGAGCTTGTTGAATTTGCTTCTCTCCTACATGGTGATGAGGGGTCATTGCTGTTGGATTGGTCACCATTCTCATCATAAGTTGGTGTTCTTATGATCAGCTCTTTTGACAGAAAATCTTCTTCTGGATCATTTTGATTTTGAATTCCAGCCAGAGCAAGGGAATCTTCTTCTGTTTCTATGGTCATTTTTACAGGGCTTTGGTGGCTGCTACTCCTAAAGAAATAAATAAACCGTTAAGCCTTGTTACAACATATACAGTTGCTGATCTTTTACAATCTGATTGGCCAGTTTTGTTGAGCACAGCAATGTGATGAAATTCTTACTTTATATTGCAGCCCAAAAACCTTATGGGACATTTTCATAACATTTATAGGGTTTCCCAAAATTTGTGTGTATAATTGGAGCTGTTGCAGCAGGTGCTGTGCATTCTATTGTTCCATCTTGATACTATTTCAAAGGATATGCTCTAACTTGGAGTTTGAGATCTATGTTTCAGTCAATTGGACAAGTGGTTACTGATTTATGGAAGAAGAAAAACGATCTTGCTGTCCAGACCAGAAATGTTGTGTTGCTGTTGCATTTTTTCTACATTTGAAAATGTAACCCAATTTAACCCTGTCACATAAAATGGTCTTTCCTTATTTCAATCATGAATTCAAAATTTCCAAAATGTATAGCCCATAGGAAGTACAATTTGTTTACAGAAGACTGATGTGATGTGATAGATCAGATGATTTTAGAAATGATTGAGAGGACCAGAGGCATCCTTTTGCAAGTTGCATCCATCCTTTTGCATGTGAATTTCATTTCAGCAGCTGCTGCACACAACACACACGCACACCTCAGTTACAGCGCGCGGTGCAATCCCCACATTGTGATTTCACAGTATAAATTTGGAAGCAGCAAAAGACTGTACTTTTGCACTGGAAACATTGGTCACCTTGGTCTCCTCATCATCAAGGACAAGGTTGGCACCGAACAAAATTATTTCATTTGTCAGTGCAATCAATAGGATAAGTTGTTCATTTACCTTCTAAATAAGAAAGTAAAAAATTTAGCTTACCCTTAAGCATGATATGTTCTTTGCTGATCGTTGTATTCGTCTGCACTTGCAGCCTTCAAGCAACTTTTTTCTGTAAACTAGACACCTCCGATGACGATGTAAAGATGTTTTCAAAAGCTTACGCAACAGTCTGTACAGCAACAACAACGAATGGTGCAACGAATGGTGCGACAAATAAGATAGCAAATTCCAAGAATTGTTGTTGTTGTTCACTTATTTCATATCGATATGTACATCAGAGCTTACTACATATACAACTTCATATGTACAAACAAACTAATCCAAATCGATGAAAAAAACTAAAGAAAATAAATAAATGAATTGTATCATTAGATAAATGTACACGATTGAATATTTTTACAGTGTTTTACAAATAGGGATACAGAAAAGCTAACTTTCGGAGACGTACTGGCAAGCATTGCATTTCCCGGGGGGGGGGGGTACTTCACATATTTTGGGTACAGGGACGTGCCATCGGGAAGGGTATCGATTTTCGTGATTTTGGTATAAAGAACGGTATTGATTTTCACGATTTTGGTACAAGGAACGGTATCGATTTTCGCGATTTTGGTTTAAAGAACGATTTTGGTATACTTTTTCGGAAAATTGGTATAAGGTCGGGTATACTTTTTCGCAAAATTGGTATAAAGTCGGGTATACTTTTTCGCAAAATTGGTATAAGGAACGGGTATGTTTTAGAAGCTTCGATGGCACGTCCCCGACCAAAATCTGGTCAAGTAACCCCCCCGGGGTTGCATTTACAGTTTGGTTATCACACATATGAAACTACTTAAATTTTTGACGGATTTTATTTCATTCGGCAGTCCATTCCAGATTTGAGGTCCCAATGATTGTAGGCTATTAGAACCAAAGGTGACTTGATTTGGTCAATAATGTTGTAAATCATTTGGGTTTCGCGATGAGTATGCAGATGGTCTAATCATAGTTAATATGATCTAATTTTGAAAAGATCATGCATGAACGATGGATTTAGATTTTCAAAGTCTTAAAAGTCTCAACGCAGATAACTCCCAGACGGGAAATATGCATTGTACACCGACGCAGCTTTTCTGCAAAGTTCAGAGATATGCGGTTCAAAATTTAGTTTATAATCTAGTTTAATACCTAGTAATAAGACAGTTTCTTCAGACTTTATCAGTTTTCCTTGGATGTTGAAGTCTTGTCCACTGGTATTTGCTTGATCATTTCTAATAAGGAGAGCATGGAACTTTTCTGGATCTGGTATCATTTGATTTTGTTTCAACCAATTCAAATCAACTCCAGCTTCTTCCTCCAGTACCTCATTCAAATTTGATGAAGTCTTGGAAAAATAAGCAAGAGTGTTAACGTCGGCATAATTATGTGATGTTGCTTGTTTGATGAACAAAAAGAGATCGTTTATGTAAACATTGAATAAAATAGGGCCCAAAACAGAGCCTTGCGGTACTCCTGATCAAATAGTTTGAAAAGAGCTATACGTATTATTGATTCCCACAGACTGTTTCCGCCGTTTCAGGAAGGAGTAAACAAGGACAATAGCTTTTTCATCGAAACCATATGCATGTAGTTTGGCTATCATGTGGAATGCGATCAAAAGCTTTCAACAAGTCCATTAGGACAGCCCCTACAATATCGTTGTTATCTTCAAGCATTCTTATGAAGACATTGTAAAAGAGTATCAAATGAGGTATGGTACGGAACGAGCTTTAAGGTTACTGTACCCCTTCAGGACGATAACCGATACATTTTTGGATTTTTAGATCATTGGATAGCACACAAATCTACTTACAATTTCTTATAATTTCAAGGAATTTTACTTTATTTTTCAGCGAATTATCAGCAATTTAAAGTAAGGTCTTTTCAGTTAGGAAAATGCTGTTTACATGACGAGGAATATTTGAGAACTAAAGGTTAAAGGTTTCCAGTGCCTTTGATTTCCTGGGCAAGAACAGAAAAATTCAAATCTAGCTTTTTTCCTCACTGTTTGTCTGAATGGAATGATCTTGAACCAGAACTGAGACTAGCACCATCTGTCGTGGTTTTTAAGAAAAAAGTTCTGTCAGTTATCCGCCCCCCTGCAAAATCGGTATTTGGGATTCACGACCCATTATGTTTATCCCAGCTTACCCAACTTAGAGTGGGTCTCAGCAAATTGAACTTTCACAAATTCAGGCATAATTTTAAGGATACTGTAAACCCAATGTGCCCTACGAACGATGGTGTAGAGGATACGGAACACTTTTTGTTTCTTTGCCCTTCCTTTGGGCTCCAACGACAAAACCTTCTTGCTGGAATACTTCCATTATTAGGACCACTTGGATATGATAATCTCTCAAATTAGATCCTAACGCAGCTCCTATTGTATGGTGATAAAAACCTCCCCAATGATGTCAACAGGAACATACTCGAGCTAACGTTAAAATTTATCCAAGAAACTGGTCGATTAGATTGAGCTCATTTTAAACCTTGTCACAAGCCACACAACCAAGTACGCTCGTTTTCTTTGCAAAATTATTATTATTTTTTGTTGTCTTTTGTTTTTTGTTTGTTTTTTTCCTTAAGTCTTTTTTTCTGTTCTTTTTTGCTTTGTTCCTAGTTAAGTCTTAATGTATACAAATGTACTTTTTCAATTTTTTTAAGTCCTCGGGGTTGACATTTTATTTGCTCCTCTTGGTATCGTAATCGTAGTGTTGTAAAGTAGGTTAAGTAATGTAGGTAGTAATTTATTATGTAAATTTTTAGATGGTATATATAGAAAAAAAAAATTTCCTGTTGAATGGATTTTGCGGTTATAGTACCAATTATATCATTGTAAACTCTGCGCTAAATACATACAGGATCATTCTGCTTACTCTTGTGGCCAGTTTAATGTTAATCATTTACAATAGTGGAATTGTATGCTGAAAACCTATTACAGCCCGTTTCTCAAAATCAAATTTTCAGCAACCAATGGGTATTCATACAGCTCCCTGTACCCAACGGCTTGATGTGATTAGCTGAAATTTGGCAGACAGAGAGAAAAAGCATAGGGGGACTAAACAGTGTCTCACTTTTGAGAAAAATTGTATGGTCCAAATCTACCCTGGGTACCAGAGCCAAACAATAATAAAATAAAAAATAAAAAGAGAATTCCTTCTAATTTTGAGGCTCTGGTACCTAGAGTAGGTCCAAATCTAACATTTGAATGAATCTCAAAACGAGGCCAGGGAGCGAGGGGCAAAATGGTTTATTAATTTTTCTGAAGCTAAGGTATGCAAAGGAAATTTGAGACAAATTTGCTAGATTAATGTGCTGAGAATGCAAATATCTCATTAAGATTTAAATGAAACTTATCTGGGGGGACAGGGAGGTTCTAGAAGGGGGAAGGTCCAATTTTCATATCTTAAGATGTATAACGCACAATTTTTTGATATTTGTATTCTTTTTGGCTTACGAATACTCACCATTTAATGATGAATTGAATGATGTATAATTTATACGTGTTATGTCGTGGGGGTGATAATCAAGAGAGAAAACACCGTGAGTGGTTACTGAAGGGGTACAGTAACCTTAACCTTAACAACAGAGAAGACACAAGTATCGAGTTTTCCTTTATGATCTTGACATCCTTCTTTATTACTTTAAACCAATGCTAGCGAGATTCTGGTTGGTTAGGCGCATTCCAGTCTTTCTCAAGCACTGTATGCCCTTATCCCTATCTGACCTGGGTGTTTTGAAATACTCAATGCCTGGGGGGGGGGGGGGGCTCTGCTTATTCCTATTGTCATGTGAGACATGGCAACCAAACTTGGCACAAAGGTTGTTCATTATATAAACAATCGAAATTTGGAATCATAATTCAATTAGCGATGTTGTTGTTGTTGTTTCTAGAGCATGATTATGATTATGATGTCATATAAATGAAAGGTTGCTAAAAGGTCATGAAACTTGACTTTTCATAAAGAAATGAAAGATATAGATCAAAACATATATAAATTGATAATTTAGACTTAATTGGACCAATTAAACATGATTAAGAATGATACAAAGTATGTTTTTCACATAGTGCAATATGAAAAATTGGTAACCATGGAGACAAGGCTAAAAATATTATGTCTACATTGTTACAGTGACATTGCTCCATGGTACAAAGTTAAACTTACGAAATCTCAGAGGCCTGCTGCATACATGGAAAACGGTCTAAACAAACATAAACTGGGGGGGGGGGCGGAATCCGACCCCCTAGGTCATATAGGGTTAAGCCAAATACACTAAATAAATAAACACTAAGAGCTTTCACAAGACTCTTGTGCAGGTGGTAATCCATCTTTGTCCACTCTTCCCACGCTAGCATCACTTATCCAAGATTTCTAAATACAGAATCAATCAATATTCTCTTTGGTGGTTACGGCGGAAACGTTATAATCTACATTACAAGTATCAAATTTGAGTCATAGTAACAAAGATTACCGCTAAACGCTACGAATGGAAGAAAAACAAGTCTAGAATAAAATGAATGGGCAATACCTTACGAAAATTGGCTTAAATGTACCTGTATTACAACATGTTGCGTGCCATATGATTTTCTGTAAGCACCAATGAAAGCGAAAGGGTTTCATCAAGTATGGCATAAGTTGCTTTTCACAATTTTCCATAGATTATGGAGAAGATATTTAGTATACTAACTGTACGAATAGTTCTTTCAACTGTCCGATTGCCTCCCGGTGCCTACGGTGGCGCGTTTTCCATTATTCAGAAACCTATAGTTGCGTATGCTGCTGTTAATAGCATCAGTCAAAGGGACCGCAAGCTCGTTTGCAGCTAAAAAACCCATTTTGGTGGTATTTGATCTTCGCTCGTTGCTTTTCTAACGTCAAAGGACCATAGTTGTTCTCAAGCTTAATGTCCTAAAAGTTTGACTTTATCTCTATAAGGGTGTCACATACATTATGCCATTTGATTGAATATGTTGATTAGTTCTACCTTCTAAATTAATATCACTAGATGTATTCTCCTTCTCAAAGCTGAATTCGAATTTCTTTGGGGCCATTTTCTTGTAAAGAGCAATGTAAGTGACTATTGCTACGAATACCATGGCACACATCCATGAGTAAGTATACCTTGGTCCGATGTCCACGTATGATGCTGATCCAACTAATGGTGCTGCAATGCGTGCAATGTTGCCAGATGCAGATATGATGCCAACACTAGTGCCCTACGATGAGACGGATATGCAATCAACTCAAGCAGATTTCGCAACAAACCTCTTTTTGCCTCATTTGAGATATCGGCTGAGTAAATATATGTACTCTTGAGTACCGAACAATCTTCCGCCTCGCGTATCAATCTTTGAAAAATTTCTCAACCCCCTACTTTTATTCCACCCCGTTTCATTAATTCTCGAGAAATTGAAATAATAGTAAACATTGGTTTTGAATAAGTATAAAAAAGATAGGTATTTAACTAAGAACATGATTAATTTCCAATTTTCGAGCCCCCCCCCCCCGATTGTTCCAACCTCCGATTATTATCATAAAAAGATTATTATCATAAAAAGCATTTTCCAAGCTCCCGATTTTTCTCACACCCCCCCCCCGTTTATTCAGTTCTTGAGAACAATCATAAAAATTCGATTATATAAAATTTCTTTATGTGCATTTATGCCAAGAACCAAATTAATTTATGCATTTGTAAAGTCATGAAATGCCTCAAAATTTGCGGGAATTTTTGTATGAATGTTTTACTTCCATGGTCGACTTTAAGGACGAATCCGGTGTTGGCATGATGGTCAACAAAATGAAAGAATATATTGTTATGACTGGTGTATGGTACTTTTTCCAACTTGTCTGTCTTTTCTTTGACGTCACAACGCATTTGTCGCCGATCGCAATACTTAATTTTGCAGAGAAAAGACGAAAGGAGAAGGTTCAATTTTCGTGCTTTCAGGTGTATAACGCACAATTTTTGGAGTTGGATTCTTTTTGGCTTATTATCATAAATGCTATTATGAATGCTATATACTATAAATACTAAATATTACAAATAAATACTATTTGCCCCATCTAATGATGAATGAAATGATGTATAGTTTATACGTGTTATGTCGCTGGCATGATAATCAAGAGAGAAAACCCTACGTATGCCAACTGAAGGGGTACAGTAACTTTAAAAGAGCAACATGGCTTGTGAAAGCGAGAAATGATATAAAGGATTCCCACGGTAGAAGATAGCAAAGTACCTTAACTTCCTCTGCAACCAATCAGCTCAAAAAAAGAGATAACAGGACATTTTACCGCCTTTTAAAGATTTGAAGTCCATGCTGGCTTGGCTGTAAGCTGATATTTTATTTTTATATCAATTGAAAGATTTCAATATAAATTTACAAGTTACATTTCTTTACAAAATTACTATACAACTATACAATTACATCTGGAACGATACTTCGAGGAGCAAAAGGCTAAGAGTACCCCGAGGCCATTTGGATATAGAGATTAAAATTAAAGTCTGTCTCAAATTACATGCCACGGGAAATGTCTGCGATCGAAACAACTTAAGTGTTTGGATGGGTAATCTAGACATTATCGCAAATATTGCGTGGTATCTATTTCGAAATTGACGCTAAAAACACGACTGAAAGAAAAACAGAGTACAACAAAGAAAATGAAAACACTTTATCTTAAATGGGACATGGTAGTTGTGTTTGTGTGACTTATAACGGAGTGGGAATTTTCTAATCAAATCGGCCAGATTTCTAGATAAATTGTAGAGTTAGCAGGAGTATATTTTTATCCAGTTCGTTGGGAGATTTTTTTCACCATAACAATAAAATGTGAATTGGAACAATATTTTGGAGATTTGCATATCCAAATGCTCGTAATCAAGCAAAATATCAAGCGCAAGGAGATCTCCGCGTGGTACTGCAAGGGAAGGGCAAACTGACAAAAAGTATTCCGTATCATCGATACCATCGTTCGTAGGACACAAATCATATTTTCATTAAAATCTTAAAAATTTATAACTGACCGTGAAAAAATTCTTACCTGTTTTTTAAATCCAAGGACTTTTGTATATAATGACAAGATCAACCCATTGCACGAAGAGAAACCAATAGCAAATAATACCACAGCAACTAACATCTGAGGTAGCCATATCTGCGGGGTGTTCTTGCACCAATCATATTGTGATGGGCAACCCAAATTTGTTTCTCTTTGCTTCGTTGTATCTGTAGTTGAGTTCCATTTAACTGAATCTGATAAGATAAACGAAGTCACTTTATTCAATTTATTGACCAAGAGAACCCTCTAAAATTTGAGATAGAGATGGGGGAGCAACTAAGGATAACTCACATCTTTTGAAAATTCATCAAAATTCGATAGATTTCCGAATATGAAATTCATTTGTGTGCATTTGTATCGCAGACCAAATTCATTCATATTTTGATCGATTTCATGCTGTTCTTGACAGGCGCGGAACCAGGAAGTTTGCTGACAGGGTCTATTGGGGCCCCCGGAAGTTTTTGGACCACGCCCTTTTCCTTTCGGACACGCCTTTTTCCCTTGGGAAATGCCCCTTTCTACAAGGACACACCCTAGCTCAATGAATTCATTCTAATCGAATGACATCGCATGTGAAGTCCATTGCTGAACATATGGGTCATTCTCAAGGAATGCTAGCTTGGCCTACACACCTTTTTCTCTCTCCCCTCTGCATCTTTCCTTCAAGAAGTTCGCTTTCAGCGACTTCCAATGTCACGAAGCCGGATCGTACTTCCTCTCTGTCCATTTAATTTCACGGAGTTTGACAGGAAAACATTGAAGCTATCACGTATCACACATTTTACTATGGTCAAACAGACCATACAGCACTACCATTCGCTAAAGAAAGACTGCACGCAGGCTTTCACAACCAAGCAGTTGCGAGTATAGCGCAACCTGGTTGCGACTTTCATGGCAGTGTTCAGACTCTCTTACAACAGTGAGAGCAATGTGGTGACTAGTCTTAGACTCGTCAATAAGAGGTTTAAGACTTTTTATGACTTTCCCACCCAAGTTTCGTTGCAGTTGTGATTGTTCAATCATATTGGGCTTTTAAATAGTGAACAGTAAATTGCTCTTACATAGCTCAACAAGCTTCCAAAGATAATGTATTGTTTAGCTGCCCAAAAAGCTTATTATAAATTACACATAGATAGTAACTGCCTAAGTAAATAACCATCTGTCTTAGGCTGACTAAGAAGTTTTGCCTGTTCAAGTGAATTACTCTGCAAATGCAAACCTGATTTGGACATGCAAGGTCGCAAAATCTAAGTTCAGATCCCATCTATAACATAAACTGAAAATAAACTTTTTAAAACAAGGCTCCTTCGCAGGAATTGTTCAAATGCCTATACTTTTTTTTGGGACACCCAGTATTATTATTATTATTATTATTATAACATTATTTACAGTTGGTTAAAAAAAACTGATAGTTCAAAATTGAACTAATTAAGACCAACTATTTACACAAAAAGGAATACTAATTACAATGAATAGATAAATACATGATTATAATACAGAAATATTTCTGGTGAAATTCCCACGGACTCTTTATCTACATATTTTGCATGAGCAACTGTCACCCTTCCACTCTTTAATTGATCTCTTAAAGCTAGCACTGGTTGCCAGGCTTTTTATTGAGTCAGACAAAGTGTTCCAAAGGATGGCCCCCCTGAAAGATAATGAATCATTTCCATATGACAAGGTGTTGGTGCTTGGTAACCGTAGAAGATTTTTAGTCCTTAGGTTATAGGCTACATCTTTTGCCTGGAAGATATTCCACATAAAAGATGGATTTTCCGAATTGAGGCATTTATATATTTCCAGCATTAATTTTTGCAAATTTCGAGTGTGAATAGCACATTCGCTACCCCTAGCTAAGAGTTCAGCAAAGGGGGCTGCGAAATCCTCCCACATTATTCTCAATGCCCTTTTATGGACTCTGTTTATTGCTGCATTGGCATCTTTCCCACAGAACATCCAGATTAAAGGACAATAATTAAAATTTGACATGATAAATGTATTATAAAGAATACGCCTCTTGTCCTGATCTAAATATTCTGCTACTCGTGAAAACGCACTGGTCTTGTTGTTGGCTTTTGTGCAAAGTGTTTTTACATGTTCGGAAAATTTTAGCCGGGGGTCAATAGTAATACCTAAGAGTTTCACTGTGCTAGTTGCAGGAATCGGTTTCTTATCAATTTCAAACATGTATTCCTGGCCTGGTTTCAGCCCAAGAAACATGACTTGAAATTTGGAAGGATTTGCAACCATTCCATTGTCCCGAAACCAACACAGCGCATTATGGGTATCATTCTTAAGACAGGATATAACATGTTCTAGGTTTTGACTGCATGCATATATTGTATTGTCATCTGCAAAATTACAGAACTCTGACTTAGTAATGGCATATGTGAAATCGTTCATGAAGAAGTTAAACAGAAATGGACCTAACACTGAACCTTGGGGGACACCTGATTCTATGTTTTGCCATTCGCTAAATGAGTTGCCACATTTGACTCGTTGCTTCCTGTTTGAGAGGTAACTTGAAAAGAGTTTCAGGCTTTTTAGACCAAAACCATAGGCAGCCAGCTTAGCTATTAAGAGATCATGTGGAAGGCAGTCGTAAGCTTTTGACAAATCCATCAGTACCATTCCCACATAGCCCTTTTTATCCAGTGTACTGCGACAAGCTTCAATAAGACGGAACAGCGCGTGTTGTGTACTGTAACCGTTACGGAAGCCACACAGTAAACTAGAAAGTCTGGTATTTGCAAACGGTGTCATTTGCTTGGCCATGATGCGCTCAAAGACTTTAGATAGGGCTGGAAGGACACTTATAGGCCTAAAATTAAATTTTAATGTAGAATCATCAGCTTTAAAGATAGGTGATACATCAGCCAGTTTTAGTTGGTCTGGAAATTCGCTATTTCCGAACATCTTATTAATATACAATGTGATCTGATCAATACACAAACCTGAGAGTAAGTTTAGAATGTCCGTAGGAATCTCCCCACTAGATTTTTTTTTTTTTTTTTTTTTTTTTTTTTGAACTATTAAGCTGATATGACAATGTAACTTCATCATTGCCCTTTGATATGGCTGTTCTGCAATAAAGGTGCAAATAAAGAAATTGACCGCACTTATAAACGTGCACTTCGGATCCTCTATAAAGACAACGAATCATCATTTGAAACATTGCTCGCTCGAAGTGGCAGCAAAATTATACATATAAAATATACAGAAACTGATGACAGAAATTTACAAGTCAATGAATCACTTGAAGACTGCACCTGTATGGGAATTTCATGAAAAGAAACCCATAGCATACAATCTTAAGAATACAAAACTTCTGCAAGCTACCAACAGTTAAGACAGTTGGCTTTGGACTCGAATCACTCTCTTTTCGAAGTAGTTTTCTATGGAACACTCTGGATGACAGTATCAAACAAGAACCAACACTGTCGCGTCTCAAACAGAGGATCAAAGACTGGACTCCAGATAGATGCAACTGGAAAATATGTCACTGATTAAAAACATTCTTTTTTCTACTTTGTACATATTATGTTTGTAAATTGTTGGTTTGAACTAGTATTATCTTAATACTGCTGTAAATACCAACTTTAAATATTTATATTGATGTAACAAAAAACTCTCTGAAAGATAAGACTCCGTTCCTCCATTAGATTTTGACATTCGCTTGTTTGACGATACTCAGGGTTAAATGGCGTCCGGAGGCAAATTGAAAAAGGCACAAACAGATCTAAAAATCACAAACCTGTAAGTTTTGGGTATGTATTACCCCATGAAACATACAGGAAGAAATTAATGCACACCATACTGTAACAAACAAGAACCAACACTCTATCGGAATACCTACAACAAAAATTGACTTCGATTACATGGTGCAAAATTATCATGAGATTGTAACGTGTAGAAAAAGCCAGCAAATAAAGCTTTACTACACTACAATGACTCACCAAAGGCGATGTAAATTGCACAGTTCCAGTCTTCCACATTCCATTTTTCCAATTATGAAGCCGCTGCAGGCAAACTGATGCTGTGGGAGAATGTTTACAGAGGCAAACAGTAGGCCACAAAAATAGCACAACAGATGATGTGTTTGAAGCGAACATATATCAACACTAGTCGAGAAGATTAGAATAACAGGGAAAGCAGGGGAAGTAAGATATTGTAGAGAAAAATCAACAAGAAAACTACTCACAAGCCATGCCACAAACCGGTTTTAAAAACCGGTAGTAAGCCGTACCAACAGAGCCGCACCGCCATGCAAGTGCTATTAGAGGCCCTCAGGGGACTGTTTCTTCCCACAGTGAGCAAGGTTAAGCATTGTAGAGAGAAATCAACAAGGACCTCACAAGCCATGCCACAAACCGGTTTTAAAACTGGTAGTTAGCCCTATCCCCAGAGCCGCACCTCCATGCAAGTGCTATTAGAGGCCCTGAGGGGACTGTTTCCTCCCACAGTGAGCAAGGTTAAGCATTGTAGAGAGAAATCAACAAGGACCTCACAAGCCATGCCACAAACCGGTTTTAAAAACTGGTAGTTAGCCCTATCCCCAGAGCCACACCACCATGCAAGTGCTATTAGAGGCCCTGAGGGGACTGTTATCTCCCACAGTGAGCAAGGTTAAGCATTGTAGAGAGAAATCCACAAGGACCTCATAAGTCATGCTACAGACCAGTTTCACCCAATAGACCTTTTTACTTCTTAAAAAAGGTCTTTGGATCGAGCGTCCAAATCTGGTAGCGTTTGATAAGGAAAACGAAAGAACGACCACCGCTCTCAGTGGATGCAGATAGCTGTAGTATGAAGTCGCTTCGGATCTCAACACTTCTCAGAGAGTTTGTTATCGAATTCTTAGTGCAAAGGGAGTTAGCCATGGTGTAGTTTGCATACAGGCAAGTGTTATTGGTCTTTTTGCTTTGTTTCTCGTTATCTTCATTCATTTTAGCTGACTTTTCTTTTCTTTGAATAACGACGGTTGAAACGCAAACTTCGATTTGCAAAGTCGCAGAATGAAACCCTTGTAATGCTCGCACTGTTACACAACAAAATCAGCCAACGACAAATGAAAATAATGAGAAACAAAGCCAGAAGGCAAATGAAATTTGCTGGTGTACTTAAACTGAACCAGTCGTAAGTCAATTCAAGCAAAGTTATCGTTGCTTAACTCTCTGAAAAGTTTCTTGCCGCAGCAGCTAGCATGTATCTATCAAAAACGGGGGTCGTGTTTCCATTTCTTTTGAAAAAATCTACCAGATTTGGACGCTCGATCCAAACCTCTCTTTAAGAAGTAAAAGGTCTATTTTAGGGTTCATTTATGGTGGCTCATATGTGACATCGAAGATCTAACATCGAAGATCGAATATGGTACGTAGACCTAACATCGAACATCTAACATCGAGCATCGAAGAGCTAACATCGAACATCGAAGATCTAACATCGAAGATCAACGATCGAAGATCTAACATCGAAGATCAACGATCGAAGATCTAACATCGAAGCGATCTTGCGTGCAGACTATATACCCAAGGAGAAGGTATAGTCTGTGCAACACCACTCATTTTTTTGTAGTGCGTGCTTCAGCATTTATTTCGCAATAGTAATAAAAAGGAGCTTTATTGTTGTAACAGCCAATAAATCACTTTCCCGGGAAACAAGGAAGCAATCAGATTTGAGAACGGCTATCATGTGAATAAATCTCAGGTTTCACTTTGTTCTCTTGGCAAACTTCATTAGCAACAGCAACACAATACTCTGGAATTTTAACTACCCTACTGCAGACAATAAACAGACGCCAAGGAAAAAAGGCCAATCAAACCAACATTGAAATGAAATGCTGATGCAAACAATACACGAAATTGAACGGCGTTGCGCAGACTATACCTTTTCCTTAGCCTACGTATTGTCTGCACGCAGGCTAGACAGCGCGAGACCTATTACTTGGCATTGAATGCTAGGGTCAAAATAGTTGATGAAAAGCTCGTGGGTAGGTGGAATTATAAAGATTAGCGGATGCGTTTTCGCAAGGCAAGTAAACAGTTCTTTCCTAACTTGTGGTTAGTGACGTAAGATTCCGACATGACTGCTTTTCTCTACAAGGACAAATACGAGTTTAACTTGGGCCTTTTTCTTCACATTTCATAGAGCTCTTGGACTGACTGAAAACAAATTTGCCGAGCTTTCAGCTAGGTCACGCCTGGCTTGCCGAAATCAATTCGTTTCAGATAAAACAGCTTCGTTGCAAGTTATACAAATATTCTATAGTTAAAGTAAAAGCCTTAGTCAGCCACTGCCTTCAAAATTTTCAAATTGGTTGAACATGATTTAATCTTTGATTCACTCAGTTGTACATTTACCTTTTTAGCAACAACTTTAAAATTCCTTGTTGCATAAATGCAATGATTCCCGTTGACATTTGAATTAAACCACTATACCATACAGCCAATGCTCTTGTCAGTGCAAACTGGTGCTGAATAAATGGCGTCGTTAACCTTTCAAGAGAAAATAACATCATAATACGTCCATTATCATAAAGGAAATGTGCGCGCAATAGGATGCATCGTTAATTGTTTCTGTGAATAACTGTTAAAGTGTGATGTAATTTCTATCTGCATACCTGAGTATAGCCAACGAGTACGCCAGGAGGTCATATTGCAGCGAATATCTTCTATATGCCTCGAAAACAGCATAAAATTTGCCACTGCAGTGATTCCTCCTCGTTGGCTGCGGTGGTGGATTTCATGCTGCTGTTGTTGTAGCTGTGTAGAAGGTGTGTGCTGCAAAACGGCCGCCTGGCCTACTGGTCGGCCTTAGAGAATACATCAAGTTTCAACATTAATTTACTGACTGAAAAGAATATCTATGCATCCTATTGCGCGTTAGAGATCTGTAATGCTTACTGTTCAGCTGCTGAATTAAAGGAACCCCGTTGCAAAATTGTAAACAAAGATGTAAACACAATCTTTGAAGGCACGTGTCAATTGTGTTCTGCAGTTTGTTTGCCGGCTTCACCCAAGCCACCAAAAAGTAACCGTTAAAAATCCATTTATATCCTAGCAATCGTAAGAGACATGAATGTTTGGTTTGTTCCTCTGTGAAATACAAAGATTTATCTTCAACATGGCGCTTTCATTAAAAAAAACATAACAAGTCTGTGTGACATTGCTTTTCAAAATAGGACAAAATCTCCATTTCAAAAAACATTTGGAGACAGAGCCACTTCAAATAAATGAAATACGGGAGGCAGATATGTGGGCAAACCCATTTGCTTTAATATATATTCATTACATTTCTTAAAAACACCTCTCGTGTGCACAATGACTGAGTTTCCTACCTATTTTTCAGGGCAACATTTTTAGTCTGCTTTGCTTACATCTGTATACACGACCGTTGAAATCCCTTTGTTCAGATTGCTAATTGCTTTGTAAAGGCTTGTCAATCAAAAGCCACATTGTTACACATCGAACCTTTTTCAAGTACCTAGTTCTGCAGCGCACACAAACTAAAATATTCAAGATAGTATCTGGTGGGATAGATCCTTGTTAACGTTCTAAAATTCAAAGTTTACAAGAGATAAAACTTATGATTAAAAATATGACATATTGCGAGATACCGCTTCACAAAGAAGGCTTTCACGCATTGAGCTGATGATTTTACAGTGTTTCTTGAATGGCAAACAAATTTGGAGGCTAATTGCTACGAATATCGCGTGCGTCAAAAAAAGTTAAGACGCTTGAAAATTTCAGTACCTAGAGTACTGAATGGACTTGAATGAGTGGAGTGTTGGTTAATAGCTGAAAGATCAAACTTTTACTTGAACAGATGGCAGAAATAGGTGATCTACTCCAATGAAAATAATATCATTTCAGCTTACGTTTCTACAAGTGCCTTTCCAAAATTGAGCACTACAAATATAGCCATTAGATTGACAAAAGCGAGTAACTTCCCTTTCAAAGTATCCTCTTCATCCATGTATTTTTTTTTAACATCAACAGTAGAATTTGTAGACGGTCCTAGAAAGTTGAGTCGATTTGGCAATAAAATGTCGATACCAAAATAATATTCAATTAGAGCTTACGTTTCCACTGTTGCCATTACAAAATTGAGCACTCCAAACATAACCACTGAATAGTAACATGCGAGTAGCTTTCCCTTTAATGTTTTTTGCGCTCTGATACATTCTTCGTTAGTACTAGCAATAGTAAACACTAAATGCCCTGCCCCCACCTGTAGTTGGGCCTATAAGGCTTCACGGATTTCTTTCCTCCGAGAGCCACGATAAAAAGTAAGATTAAAAAAGTGTTGCAGTGCATGGCCTGAGCAAAATGGCGTAGTCTGTAAATAGGACAGAGAAAAACCTACACATGCTATTGTTTCATTGGCTTTGTTATTTTGATGATATCCCCATCCTCCAACCTTGAGCTTGTCTACAGCTGTTATATAATCCTTCGCCGCTCCAAAAAGCGGGCCCCTTAACCCAGGTTTTGAACTATAAAGTAATGTGTTGTAGTTTGAGCGAATAGGTGAATTCAGTCCAATGGAGTTTGCAGCGAAAACAACGAATCAGGGGTCATGATTTAGTTAGTAAATGAATTATTCATCCAGATTCCAGGCTATCTTTTGGTTCTTGTTTTGATCTGCTATATTCATAAATCTACCCTTATTTAGAGAGACACGATAACATCCGCCCTGAAATAAAACTGAGAAAATACAAACAAACAAACAATACTCACTAAGATACCGCATGATCAATGAGCAGTTGAGAAGAGCAAGCAAAATAGCAATGAAGGCCGGAATTGTGTATAGATTGATATTGAGTCTTAGTTCTTCGATGTAAGCTGCTTTCTCTCCTAATTGTGCTATAGCAGCTTGCAGGGCTGTCAGAAGGAAATAGATTACTCTATAACACGTTCTTTGATAGTAAGGAAGCAATTTGTAAAAAAAGACAATTGACGAAAGAAGCAGAAACATGCATAACTACACTTGGTGGCAGCAGTTACTAAATGATACGGCTTGATTGACACTGATTTTCTTTACCGTTTGACACTGCTTGTAGAAATTCGTGATAGGAAATCCAAACAGAAAGAAACGAGAGCATAAATCAATGCGAAATACGCGAATTTCAGATTATATAGATCTTTTCGGAGATTTTCCGAGTTTTCAGTCCGAGGCAAAAAGTTGCGTGTCCCAAATGAAGTAGACTGTAAACAAAGGAACTATTGAAAGGTTAAGACTGGTTGAAAAAGCTTGCGCATTGCTACAGTAATAAGAACGTAAGCAAACACAAAAGAGAAACATATACCATTCTCAAAAGAGACTTCTTGCTTTGTCGTTAATTGTAGTATCTTTAAAAATTTCGAACAGATTTAGTGAGACACCCTGTATCTTCATAATTCAAATTCTCATTTAATCTATTTTGGACAAATTTCACGTATACCTTTGCCAATATCAAACAAATTGGTCATCAAATTATTCAATATTCTACCAGGTGTCCCAAAAAGTATAGACGTTTGAACAGTTCCTGCGAAGGAGCCTTGTATTCAAAATTTTTTATTTTCAGTTTATGGTATAGATGAGGTCTCAACTTGGATTTTGCGACCTTACATATCCAAATCGGGTTTGTGTTTGCAGAGTAATTCACTTGAACCGGCAAAACTTCTTAGTCAGCCTAAGACAGATGGTTATTGAATTATGCAGTTACTATCTATGTGCAATTTATAAAAAGCTTTTGGGGAACCTGAACGATACATTATTTTTGGAAGTTTGTTGAGCTATGAAAGTGCAATTTATAGTTAACTATTCAAAAGCACAATATTACTGAACAATCACAACTGCAACGAAACTTGGGTGGAAAAGATCGTTTAGTTCTAGAAGACACTAATTAACACCGTTCAAGTTACTTCAGTTCTAGAAACTTGCGCTGTGAACTGTTAAAATGTAAATGCATCTTTTCTATCAATATTTTCTCTAATGTATGTAATAGTTTGATTGATCATGAGATTTTTAAGAATACAAATTTCAATGGTTGAGTTGACTTAAAATTTTCTTCAAATTACGCATTGATAGTAGTAGCATAATTCATTAACCATCTGTATCAGGCTAGCTCAGAACTTTTTCCTGTTTAGGTGAATTACTCTGGGAATGCAAATCCGATTGACCATGTGAGCTTGCAAAATCTAAGTTAAGATCTCATCTATACCATAACAAAAAAATGAAAATTTTTCAATACAAGGCTCCCTCACAGGAACTGTTCAAACGCCTATATTATTTTTGGGACACCCGGTAGACAGCGATTCTCAGTGACACGGCTTCAGTGATCTTAGCACGGTCTTGCTCATAGTTACACCACTTTATCTAAAAAATTTGTTTTCGTAAATTTCGCGTATCAAAAACAAAGGGGATGTTTGCGAAATGGCTGATCATTTGTATACTCAACATAGAACTGTTCTTCCTCACTCAATACCATGATATAAACTTGGTAGGTTAGTAATGTTGGATGACAGGTCTTACACGACCAAATTCCGCTTCTTAGCTATCTGCAATATGTCAAAGATCTAATCATTTCCCAATCAGTAGAAAAATAAATCATTGTCTAGCAGACAATGACTTAAGAGTTCGGAAACAGCTTCTAAGAGTATCGACAATTACAAGTCATAGAAGAGACGAGATTAAAGACAGAAGAAACTATTTCAGTGATACCTAGTTGCAAATTAATGTACTGTTTTGATCCGTGTTTATTCTCTCTGGGATCTCTATTGCGATTTATTGGTGCCAGTTCCAGATGAAATTAATTAGCAAATGGTTCCGTTATTTCATGACATTTCAAAATTTTCACTTAATTTTCAAAACAAACATCTTACCTGATCCCAAAGTAAAGCCTAATGTCATTGACATAGTAAGATTTGCAAATGCACGCGATCTTTTCTCATTCGCTCTGGTTTCTGTAATAATAGATCTTGCTACTGTTATCGACCCTGTAAAAGATGAGAATTTACCTGAGAACTGATCTGAGAATTGACTTAATCGCAGACATTGCCGATGGCATGTAATCTAAGACAGACCATGGTAATATTTATCTCTATGTCCAGTGGCCTCGGGGTATCCACAGCCTTTTGCTCTTCGGGGCATCGTTCTAGTAGTATTGTATAGTAATTTTGTAAGCAGTGTAACTTGTAATATGTATTGTAATATTTTAGTGGAACATATATTTAAAAAATACGAGAAAATAACTACAAAGAAGTTAAATAGAATATGCCATTTGCCTGTTTGCATCTATAATTATTTCATATAAATCATAGAAAAGAATCGAACGCAGAATTCTCATTCCCATACAAATACCTTACATGAGTTTTTCTAATTTCTTGGTTTAAAAGATAAGTTCTCATACCAAACGAAATATTCAAATCTAAGTTAGCCTTTGACTGATAAACTAACATTTTAGTTTTTGAATGTCGTGCTACGTGTTTTTTATTCCACAGCCCATTAATCATTGTAACTATTTTCTGAATCATCCGTCATACATAAAATCTGCCCAAACAGATTTCATGTTAAATGGATGAAGTGTTATCGAGGGCAAAACATTGCATTGCCATGTGCTATTCGCATATCATATTGGACCATGAGATTAACATTCGCAATTGGTTTCTGCGAATGTTAACCTTTCACATCACAGATTGCCTTCTCTCAGAATGTATTTTTGAGTATTAGTTTGTATACTGAGATGTCGAGAAGTATTACGACATCTAAATCTTAATTTTAGGTCGTCGCAAATCTCACTTGACATCATATATTGCAAAAGACAAAAAACTTGCATTCAAACACAAAAAATACATTACCTCTCGTCATACCAAGCAAAATCCTAGACACCATAATGGCCCACAATCCATTGGTCTGTCCCATTTCTTGTGCAAATACGGAAATCAAACTGGAAGTGATCATCAAAACCAATGAGCATATTAGCGGTTCCCTGTTAGGCCTGTAATGCATCCATCGTCCGAATATGACATCAGATAATGATGCACCAGCATAGAACGCACAATTCACCCATCCAAGAAATTTAGGACTTACGTTTTGATCGATCTGAAAGTAAAGATATAATAAAGCTTTTGATGATTTTTGAAATGAAGACGGAAATTATAAATTCCTTAAAAGTGTTATCTCTTGACTAGCAATAATTGCATCAATAATTCAAAAATTCATTGGATTCCAAATTTGCGTTTGAAGCTGTTATTGTACTTTTAGCTATATTTTCAATTTGATTTTATTTTAGCACGCACGGTGACCCCGTTAGCCAAAAAAGAAAGCAAAAATCGAGGATTAAAGTTTAAACTTGCTTTGGAAAAGGCCATGAGATCAAGTCATAACAGGACCCATTTCAAAACTCCTGGCCTTTAAATAATGACTTTGCAAATTAGTATCTTCGGTGTCTAGTGGACGACTTCTAAAGATTAAAAATTTAGCTGCGCACTCAGAAAGTCTCGATATCTATCTTTTTGTTCCTACGTCTAGTCAACTGGGGTATTTTATCGGAGCTACAAGGTAGTAAATGTTTAAAAGTAACATTTCAAAACACTTTATCGCATTTTTCTAAGCACATAATCGCTTTAAGGGCCCGTTTACATAAGAAACCCAAACCGGTTTAAAATTTCACCCCAATCTGAGTTGAACTCATTGTCTGGTGAAAGCCTTTATAGTGTTTTTACAAATGCGATTCTAACTCAAACCGGGGTGAAATTCAACTCGCCTGTTCAGATCGGTTTGAAAAGTCACACCGGTTTGAAAACACGATGCAAACGCAAAATATTTTCAAGTCGGTCTGAGATGCATTGTCTCAGGTTCAAAGTTCACATTGGCCTATTGTTTTAGTTGGCACTCGACACATCAATGAACAACAACACGGGTCTCAGACCGGGGCGAAACGTCATATAAACGCAGCAGGAAATAAGCAGGCCAATATTCAGATCGGGGTGCAATTTCAAACCGGTTTGAGTTTCTCTTTTAAATGGGCCATAAAAGGAGTCATCAGTAAAAATTCTTCCTTTGCATTTCCTAAAATGTAAGATTTGAAACGCTCAATGTGATTAATTTAAATCTGAGGTCTTTTGTGCTGCGTTTTAAAAATAAAAGACATGATATGATAGATATTCAGATAATACAGCAGCAGCAGATAGCGAAAAGAATCAATAAGATTATGTAATTAAACTGTGACTGTCTTACAAAACAAAGATCTACATTGAAATTTCTCATGTTCAATATTCGTTGGTCCTAAATGCTTCGTCAGTGTTATTTCTTGCATGGATTATGATCTATGAGGAACTATGAAACTATCAAGTATGATCGAAGATTTTACAATACCAAAGTAAGATGGTCTTTTTGTCCATGCAAGAAACAACATTAACGAAGCATTTAGGACCAACTAATATTGAACATGAAGAATTTCACTGTTAACATACTAAAAATATACCTTTTGCATAAAAGGCCAAGTTGATGATAAGCAGATTGCAATGGCTATAAAAGACAAGTAAGATCAATCAGATTCTGGCAGCCATATCATCTTTGGAAGGCTCATACACTAAAGCGGAGTGTCAGTTCCTGCAGAAACAGTACTGCTAAGCTTAGCAGCAATATGGCCATATACTTTATCCATACAACTGCTACAATAGCGAGGCCCCCCAAGGGGTTCCGTGATTCCATGTTCCCTATGAATTTCCAAAAAAATGTCCCTTGTTCCCATTAATGTTTCTTGAATGCTCCCTAAAAAGAAACGTTAAACTGTTCCCCAGTTCCTCAAAAGTAGTCCTTTGATCCCTTGTTCTTTAAAAGAATTTGCTCATGTTCCCGATTGAAGTCAGCCTTGCTCTCGTTACTTTCCCGGTGGAATTGTTGCAAGTCTCTACAACAGTAATCTCCGAAAAAGTTCAGCCGATCATGAAAACTTTTCATAAAAATAAAAACAACTAAAACTCCTTGAAGCAAATAATCTTCCTCTCTTCGTTGGCTCCTCCTCCGGAGAGCTCTTCCTCCTCTGGAGGAGTTTCAGTAGTTCTTATAAAGAGCGTTGTTTGAAATGAAATTTGAGACTTGTAGCAAGTCCACTAACTGTAGTTAAAAGAAAACTCGATTAACTAAGCTATGCTTTCACTGTCACACTCAGGGGCAGAGTCAGAGGGTAGATTTGGATGGACATGTTTTAATCTCATCCCAAGTCGACAATTACACTTGACCAAAAAGGTGTGAAAAAGTTAGGCAGTTAGGTATGGGTCATTATGAAGGTCAAATTGAAGAGCTGGGAGCATTTCCTCTTCATGAATCTACTTACAAGAAACTGTTAGCCTTGTCTTCAAAAAAGAAGAAAAGTTGCATTTTAGTTTAAGTAGCAATAAACTCGAATAAACAGCAGCGACGTGGCCAGGGTAAATTAAATGGGGTGCATTAGAATTGCATTAGAAAGAGGGGGTCTGGGAGTGAAGCCACCAGGAAAATGTTTGTGGCCATGCCCTTTACTTTGGCTTAGAATGCATCTCCCAATAAAATGCTTGCCTTCAGCGAAAAGAAAAACTTGATAGATTTGTAACAGTTATCCTATGAATCAGAGCACGAGGAAAATTTTAGAAGAAACATCCTTTACTTTGGCTTAGAATGCATCTCTCAATATCATGCTTGCCTTTAGCGACAAGAAAACCTTGATCGTTTTGTGACAGTTATCCTATGAAGCAGAGCACGTGGAAATTTTTTGAAGAAAGATCCCTTACTTTGGCTTAGAGGAACTGATATGATGGTTATGATGGGGCTCTGTATTTTCAAGTAAAGAAATACTTCTCACTGGAAGTTCTAAAATGTTCCCTGCTCCCTAGTACTATTTCTTATGTTCCCTTGATCCCCGTTAAAAATACGAGATGCTCTCATGTTCCCATGAATAAAATAAAAACGGCAGGTTCCCTTTTTTTTTATAATCATTTAAAATGTTACAATACATGTTACATCTACATCCTACCATACTTTCTAATTACTTTACATACTATACAACACTACAGGGACGTGACCACAAGGAGCAAAAGATAATTACTACCAGGTGGACATTAACATAAAGACATGCAAAAAATAGCAACTAAATAAACAACTACAAAAAGCTACAAATACGATAAATTACTGATAAATACTAGAATCCGTTTCACATTGGATGTCAGGCCAGCATAGTAGTATGATGCTGAGCAATAGGAACCCCGGACGAGAGAACAACAACGACAGCAGTTGCTACCGCTACTGATCCCCCTCCAGAGTCCCCAACGCTCAACACATTGCGCATATGCTGTCAGCTCTGGGTTTCAAGGTTCCCTTGTTCCCCATAACCCCTGGGGGGCCTCAATAGCTAATTTAAGAGCACAATAACAGTAAATTATTATTTGTATTGCTACCTGAATCTTGTACCACTTAAGCTCTGTTTATTGTACTGCTAAAATACTGTAAATTGGAGCTAATAAGCAAATTTTGGACAAAATTACTGTTTATTCATCGGGCAGTGGGAACTGCTATACTGGGCAATTGAAAGCATAGCCATAATACTGCTAAACTATGGCCTTACCATTTTATACAGGTTAGAATTTCATCACAATAACTCGGCTGAAAAGAATTGTAGACATGGTTCTCTTCCCTGTTGCAAGCTTTGAAACATCTCATATCGTCAAAAACCCCCTTTGAAGATTACTGACCACCCAGAGGCAAGAAAAACTTGAAATATGGTCAAATTTTTGCACAGTTTTCCAAATTAGAATGATGACAATTTATATACCGGGTGTCCCAAAAAAATGTATACAGATTTGGTTGACTCCAGCGATGTGAATATAGCTTCAATCAATATCTAATCATGTTCCTCGATAGTTAATTTGAACGTAGATACCTCGTTTGTTGGTATTGGTGCTGTGAGGGCAGAAATATCAATCTTGAAAGCTCAAATTTGCATCTACTTGCAAACCAGAGCTTTGGCTCTTTGGCCCAAGCGAATTCCTGAAGAACATCGAAATTAAGAACTGAAATTAATGAAAAATCAAGAAACTTCCTAATGGATGACTGGGGGGGGGGGGGTGATTTCTGGAGAACAGAATAACACAAGATCTAATATTGTTCAAATGTTATCAAGGCTATCTTAATAAAATTGCTTAGGCCAAAAGGCTAAAGCTCTGGTTTGCAGGAAGAAGCAAATTTGAGTTTTCAAGATTAACTTGTCTACTCCCAAAACACCAATACCAACAAACGAGGTACCTATGTTCAAGTTAACTATCGAGGAACATTTTTAGAGTGATTAGACATTGATTGAAGCTAAATTCACATCGCTAGAGTCGACCAAATCCGTATACATTTCTTTGGGACACCCAGTACATCAATCATCTTCTAAGGAGTTAGAATAAGCAAACAATGAATTGTTTCATGCAAGAGACACATATTTTTCATTTACTTTCCTCAACTCCTGCTTGCTGCCAATTGTTTTGAAGCTGAAACATGGGAACAATGTCATTGAACTTTCAATTCCTCTTTGTGAATGAAGCATTCAAAATAATTCCCAGGACAAATAAATTGTTGAAATATTGGTAAATGTTACAATGCTACAATCTCTTTCAAAAGTGTGAGACTCTTATTGAAGAAAGCAAATTCTTGTTCCCCTCCCCCCCCCCCCGTTTAAATGTTGAACTTTCAATTCCTCTTTGTGAATGAAGCATTCAAAATAATTCCCAGGACAAATAAATTGTTGAAATATTGGTAAATGTTACAATGCTACAATCTCTTTCAAAAGTGTGAGACCCTTATTGAAGAAATCAAATTCTTGTCCCCCTTCCCCTCCCCCCGTTTAAATGTTGATTGCTTTGCAAAGAGGTGTGTTGCATGCCGATCCATCAAACAAATGGTTCGTTAAAGCAAACAACATTGATATGGGGGAGGGGGACAATGTTTCCTGAAAACTTAGATTTTCTTAAGGGTCCAGCACTTTTGTAAGAGATTTTAGTTTCTGCAAAATGTTGATTTATTAGTTTAATGTCAATTTCTATGTCTCAGGAAGCTATCATCCAAAACATGAGGGTAGCACCTACTAACTAATTTTTCATCAAACAATCCTTCTCATTTTGTTCAGTAATTAAATTTGAGTGGGCTGGAAGTATTTCTAGCTACTTAAAGCTAATTTAAGCCCACTATGAATGCCGTATCCAGGCATGGGACCCCTCGTTGAACGTTCCTTCCAAATGATGGACCTCCTTAAGAAAGGACATGAACCTTCTAAACATTTGATAGAAGGGTAAATTTGATGCCCTCTGCTTTATTCTCAACTAGTCTAAGCAGGCTTCTTTCCTGAACAGCTTTTACATTATATCTTGTTTAGATGTATATGCTGTAGATTTTCATTTTCATTGTTCACTATTTTTACACGGTAGCCCCGTCAATCGAGAGGATTGCTTTACAGGGGGCCGTGCCAATCTTTACAATATTACTAAAAATTACTAAAAAATTATCTATATTTACAGTCTAAAAAGATAAATGAAAAATTTAATAGAGTTAGCATGAGAGAGGCAAATTACTCTTCAGCCTACTTTTAAAAATGCCACAAGAGGGTGCTCGTTTGACATCCAAAAGGCAATTCATTCCATGTCTTTGCACGCCGGAAAGATATAGCTTTCTGCTCATTGCAAGTTTTCCTCCTTGGAACAAGGACATCGGCAGTGACATTGCGCCAATTCCTGATATCACACCGAGAATTTTTCTTAAAAAGGGTTGAAAGATAGCCAGGTGTAGACCTGACAATGCTTTGTACGTAATAGTAGCTGTCTCGCATTTTATCATTTCCGTAACTGATGGCCAATTTAGTTCCTTGATCAAGGCCAATTTGGCCAATTTAGTTGCTGGTCCTCGGCGGAGCCGCAATACTATTCTGTGTGAATAAATGCTCATGCCATGTTTCTTAATGTCAAAAAACATGGACCAGTCCAGATGACTCATACGTCATTCCCCTTTACTCATTCCGCTGCAAGGCTAATACGGGGGTGAAAGGAGATTGTTTGCTAACAGCCTATTGTGACCACACAACATTAAAAACAAAGCATTATCTATCACTTGTCCAGTGTTCTCCATTGTTTTGTGTAGTTTGTTTGGTGGCTTCACTCACGCAATCAAAAAGTGACCCTGTCAATTCTATTTATATCAGAGCAATCATGAAAGATATGAATGTTTACTTTGTTCCTCTGTGAAGTGTATACAAGGAATTTTCTTCAAAATTACATTTTAATTAAAAGCCTGTGCGACATGGTACCTTTAAAAAAACTGCAACATCATTGTTTCCAATGAAGTTGGACACATGATAGCGCTTTTATCAGCTGAGAATCCATCAGTTTGCCCTGTCTCTATAATAACAATGTGGTGGACAGAAACAAATTCTTTGGAAATGAGAAAATCCTTTGGCTGTTTAAAGGTTTTCTCTAGTGTTGGTGGTTTTATATGGTATCTGTTTTTTACAGAGATGTATAAACAACAGAAGGCCAACCTGCATCTGTAATAACCATTGAGAAATATACAACCCTCAGTGAGCTTGTTGCATTTGCTTCTCTCCTGCATGCTGATGAAGTGTCATCTCGGTTGGATTGGTCACCTATCTCATCATAAGTTTGTGTTGTTATGATAAACTGTTTTGACCAACAATCTTCTTCAGAATCATTTTGACTTCGAATTCTAGCCAGAGCAAGAGAATCTTCATCTTTTTCTACTGTCATTTTTAATGGGCATTACTGGCTGCTACTCCTAAAGAAATAAATAAACCGCAAAGCCTTGTTACAACATATTACAGATGCTGATCCTTTAAAATCTGATTGGCCAGTTTTCTTGAGCACAGCAATGTGATGAAATTCTTACTTTATATTGCAGCTCAAAAACCTTAAGGGACATTTACATAACATTTATAGGGTGTCCCAAAATTTTTGCGTATCAGTGGAGCTGTTGCAGCAGGTGCTATACATTCTTTTGTCCCATCTTGATACGATTTCATAGGATATGCTCCAACTTGGAGGTTGAGATCTTGTTTCAGTCAATTGGACAAGTGGTAACTGATTCATGGAAGAAGAATAACGATCTTAGTGATTGTACCAACAAATATCTACTTAGACTACACTCCCGTCACGAAAGTATACGGACAGCCGAAACAAAATGGCGTCAAATTTGACCGCTAGCCCTTCGACCCCAAAAAAGTTCAGCCGTTATGCGGCCATTTCAGTGACTGGAATTCAATTATTTTACCGCCAAAACTTTGTTTATCGATCACGCAAGCAAGGAAGAAAATAAATATTGAATAACAAAGCAAAATGAAGTGTTTTCATAGCAAAATATGAATTTAGCGGTGAGAAGGAAAAGCAATCGGAAGCAAGACAATATGTTCAACAAATTTCCAGTCTTGGAGGCTGGTACATGACAGGAGAAGATTGTTTTCTATGTCAAATGAAGCAGAAAAGATTGCAGTTTCAGGAGTCATGTGAATGATATCGAAGAGACACTTGGCTATAAAATGTCAAAATTAAATTTGAGTCTGCCATGACTGTGGGGTTGCGATATCATCTTTGCCAAGGTAAGTTTAAATTTGTATCAAAGCCTCGAAAATATCATTAATGCCAAAGGTTGGCCTAAAGTTGGTGTCATTTTGTGCATCTTACATAAGGGAATCAATCTGAGAAATATCATGAAGTCCCTGAAAAATTTTCTTTGCAAAAATTTGGTTTTGAGTTTGATAGCAATAATTCTGCTGTTACAAAAACCTTACCTCGATCGCTGCAATTGTTCCTTTTTTCATTTATAACTTCATTATATCGGGATTTTACTTGAATTTTCTTCCATATTTGCAAATTACAGCCTTATCTGCACCAAGTGATGCTATTCCAGTGAACAAATTATTTGGAAGAGTATCTAAAATATCAGTTCTAAGTTGGGAGGCTCCTTCGATATCGATTACATTTTCTCCTCGCAGCTAACTTCATGTTTTATTATCAAAATACGCTTATCTTGCTTTTTTTTCAATTTTTTATTTCTTCCTTGATTGCGTGATCGATAAACACAATTTTGGCGGTAAAATCGTTTGTTTCCACTCCCTGAAGTAGCCGCATAACGGCTGAACCGTTTGGGGGTCGAAGGACCAACGGTCAAATTCAACGCCATTTTGTTTCGGCTGTCCGGATACTTTCGTGACAGGAGTGTATTTCTTTGTTGTCCAGAAAAATGTTGTGTTGCTGTTTGTTGTTTTTCTACATTTGAAAATGTAGTAACCCAAGTTACTTGGCAAGTAGCCCCTATGTAACCCTTTACATGAAATGAAATGGTCTGTCTTCGTTTCAATCATGAATTCAAATTTCCAAAAGGTACAAACCATAAAGAGTACAATCTATTTACAGAAGACTGACGTGATTTGAATTGATAGATCGGCCTGATTTGATAGATCAAATGATTTTAGAAATGTTTGAGGACCTACTGTACTAGCTAGCTGCTAGGCCGTCATTTGTCTTTATCTTACCTTGAAGCATTATATGTTCTTTGCTAATCGTTGCATTCGTCTGCAGCCTTCGTGCAACTTTCTGTTTGCCGACAGTTTAATGCAACATTCACCTTCTCTGATGTGATGTTTTCAGCCAACAACGATGAGATCTCATTACAAATTCACAGTAAAGAGTTGTTCGTTGTTGTTGTTGTTGTCGTTGATGCTGTTGTTGTTGCTGTTGTCGTTCTTCTGTCCGAACACAACCTGGTTCCGAGGGCCAGTTTCCTACGTCAGTACTGACCCTGGTACCGGGTAGGTCAAATTCGCAATTTGATTGGCTATTTGATAACAAAGGCCTCATTAATTATTCCAAATTCCAAAGACTTATTGCTTGGCAGAAAATCAGTCAACTTTGGGTCGCTGTCACGGGAAAACGCGACAAAAAATTGAAAAACAGATTTTTGGTATACCTTAAACGTCATAATGTGCCCCAGTTGAAGGGGGTTTGAACCCCATCCGTCTGCGCTTACGGGAGAAATTTGCCATATTTGGTGATTTTGGGGCCCATCCCTATTGATTCCCATTCAAAAATGGCCTCCATTTCATCCCTATTTTCAAAAATTCAGTAGCAATCATGGGGGGAATGAAGGTTTGACTGGAGGTAAAAGTCCACGGCGCATCAGAATTTTGGGGTTTCATGAAGTTTTGGGTCGTTATGACGTCATAAAAGGGGGTTGGAAAAAAATGTTGCGATTTTCTGACCCGAGGTTACTTTTGGACTTGATGCTCGATGGTTATTAGCCTGATTTCAAAATGGTAAAAAGTTTACAAGAGAATATTTGTCTGCGAGTCTAATAACGCCATTTGGGGTTCAATATCGCCCTCAGGGGCTGTGCGCGGGCGCCGCAAAAATGGGGTAAAATTTTGGCCTACCCCATTTTGGGCCGTAACTCCATTTTGCGAGGAGAAAACGGCTTCGGCATGCCAAAAATCGACGGGAAACCGTATTCTTTCACTATAACACTTTTAACCTTGAACTTATCTCCAAAATTCGCAAAATAACGACCCTTTCTTTTTTCAAAGCTGTGGGGGAAATTCTCGAAAATTTCCACTTAGGCCCTTTTTCCACCCAAACGGATCGTGCTCGTTTTCCTATTAAATGCACTTGCAAACGCTGGATTAATGATTAAATACCTTAAAAAGGGTTGAAATAACGTCCTCCAAAGGTTTGTTTTCAGTATTCCGAATCATCTACTGCATTATTAGCATTAGAGGAACGGCCATTTTTCGTCGCATTTTCATACTTTTTCCTCAATGCTTCGGACTTATTACATGGTATGTTATGGATCAAAATCAGCTGACATTGTATCAAATCTGTCAAACTCAGTTTCCATATGAAGACAAGAGAGTTCTGTAATAAACTGCAGCTGATAATTTATGCAAAACAAAATGGCGTCAAATATACCACGACTAGAGCGGTATCGCCCTGGTCCGTCCACTCTTCAGAAAACGAAGATTTTCCGCGAGTTCAAAGAAGTTTTGGAGAGGAACTCACCTTGAATAGGCTTCTCAACTCATGCTACAAACCTCACAGTGAGATCTGTATCATCCGTTTCCTTTTTGTAATACTGGAAGCACACAAATACGGACATGTCTTGAATGCCTAAATTAGGCCGTAGCGCCCTGGTCAGACCGCGGCAGAATTGATTGTTTTAGCACATCAAAAACTTGTCAAGCCATTCACCAGTTCACAACAGTATTATTTCATTTCCCAGAAGACCGGAAAGTTACAAAACAAATTCTAATTTTATTGAAAATTATTTCAAAATATTGTTGATTTCAATCCCGCTTTTAACTCTCTTATCCTTGACCTCATTCACCTCTAAAGCACATATGTAACAACAGCCTACAGAACTAAAGGGTTTCACGGTGTGGACACACCAGGGCGCCATTATGTCAGTTACAGTGCTCTTCCAAAATGAGCCGTAGGTCTCACAATTTGTGTGCGATTCTTGAGATTTCTTTGGATATGAAACCAGAAGAGTTGGAGGAAACTGTCTTGAAGCCAATTCTGTTTTAACTGTAAGATATATCGAGAAGCGACACAAAATAGACATGGTATGTGGAAACGTCAAGGGAAAGTGAATTGTACTTACACCTTCGCTGCAGGTAGGTCAAACTTCAAAACTTTATTGTAGCTCTTCCGAGCAACGCAAAGCAGCGAAATCGAAAAAATATCAAAGAGATGACATCAGCAAACAACTTTCGCGCGCTTTTTGGAAAAGCTAGGCTCAAGCTCCCTTTGATTTCAAAGTATTATGCAAGGCGGTTGCACAACCCGGAATCCATTAGTGGACAGACCAGGGCGACGCTACTCTATGCATGCCTCCTGGGAATATTTTCTTTATGAATATAGACTTAATTTCCTTGCCAACCATTATCTCTAGGCCAAAGATATTTTTACTCTTGTTTTCGCCCTGAATGGGTCTAAATACTGTATTGTTTATGCCTCAGCAGGGAAATTTACTAGCAGGAAAGCCAAGCTTCTCTCTAATACAGATATATATATATATATATAATAGCTATATCCGCATAGAAAAACTAAAATTAGTTCTTTTCTGCTTTAGCAGCAACATAAATGTCGTTAACAAGTGCTGTCCAAGTTTGTCTCTCTTGCGCTAGTGTTCTTAAGCTTTCGAGATCATTTGTCGATTTGAACTGGGTTATGCTGCTATATCTATTTTTGAACGTGTTATGTTTCTTCAGCATAATTATGTCGTTGTGTAATGAAACTGGCAATGTAATTATTGGTCTTCCGCGAAACTTCTTTGCATTTGATTTTTCAAAATAGTAATTCATTGCTTTCTGCGCTGGTGTTTCTGGGTGTGATCGTAGAACATGTCCAAATAATTTCCATCTATTTCGTAGCACTTCCAGGGATAAGACATCTTCGCCAGTTTGCCTGTACACTTGTTCATTGCTTATGTGTGCAGGGTATTTAACATTAAGTACCCTCCTTAGTTGTTGTCTATGAAAAGAGTTTAAATTTTCTTCTTCTTTCTTCGTTAATCCCCAAGTGGCAGAGTTGTAGAGAAGAATTGGCTTGACTAAGGACTTGTATAACTTGACTTTCAGAGTTTGCTTTATTTTGTCTTTTCTGATCCAAATATTGTTTAATTTGTTCATAGCGACAATTGCCAATTGCTTCCTTCTAGACACATCTTCGACGTCTCCCAACAATGATCCTAACTTTTTAACCGCCCTCCATCTTTCTTCGCAATCTTGCTTTATGATCTTTAGATTGATTCCTTGTGTCTTTTCACATCTGTAAGGAACTTTGATTTTTCTTTCAAGTTTTGTCTCTTCTGTTTTGGATTCATTAACTTTCAGATTATCTTCTAACAATATGCCTTTGATGTATGATTTCAGATCTTCTTGTTTTTGCTTATCAGTTGTTATAAAGTCTGCATCATCAGCATAAATGGCTTCTTGTGGGAAAGTTAGTGTTTCGTCAACATTGAAAAAGGTTCTTACCTTGCTTAAAGCATGTTCAAAATAAATGTTAAATAATGTACCACTCAGTGCATCTCCTTGGGGTGAGCCAATGTTGCTTTCAAAAGGTTCCGTATTGACGTTGTTTAATTTGATTTTAAGAGTAGTGTTAGACAATAGTAGTCGAATCATTCTGATTTCATCACTGTTCAGAAATGAGGATAAAATCTCTAACAGCTTTTCTCTTTTTATGGTGTCGAAAGCACTGCTCATGTCAATCCCTGTTATGTAGATTTTTTCTTGGTACACGTGAACTCTGGCTATGAGCCATTTATGTGCCCAAACTATGTCGGAGGTACTGCGAAATTGTCTATATGCGCTTTGTGATCTGGACAGGAAATTTTCCACTTTTGGCTTCGTTCTTTCTAATACAATATTTGACAGCATTTTTCTAATTATCGGTAGCAGTATAACTGGCCTCAAGTTCTTGACTGGACCTTTTACTTTTCCTGGCTTTGGTAGTGAAACTAAGATTCTAACTCCTGTCTCGATGTCATTGTGTTTTTCAAAAGCTTCATTCATGATGGTCGGGAGGCTATTGTGAAGTGCATCAGGACCGTATTTTATTAACTCTGCTGATATATTGTCATATCCGGCTGATCGATTATTGTTTAACTTTGTGACACTTTTCATCACTTCTTCTTTAGTAATTGGAGAATCGAGTTTTCGTGGATTTCCCTCGAAAGGTTCTAATTTTTCGGCTCCGTCGTCTTTAAATTGAGTTTGAAAGTGGCTATTTATGATTCTATAGATTTGTTCTGGGTTGACTACACTTCTTTCATCTTCATCGTGTATGTAAGGATTTTCATATTTTTTCCTTGATAGCATATTTACGGCTTTGAACATTTTTGCAGAATCTTTTATTTGATCAATTTCTTTTACCCTCTCGTACAGGCTCTCTTCCTTCAATTCTATCAGCTTCTTTTTAATTTGATGTAAAACCTTATTTCTTTCAGTTTTCATCGCTCTTGCTTTTTCTATATCTTTGCTGTTGTTAATTTTTATTCTGAGTTCTTTTTGCTGTTTCGATAGTTTTTCAACTTCTTCATTTTCTGGCCTGTTGTTGTTGTGCGTTCTGCTAAAACCAACTGTTAACTCGGTTGCTTCCGAGATTTTTGACTGAATTGCCTTCCATTCGATTGCTTCATTTTCAAGATGATTTATTTTTGCTTCCAGGTAGTGTTTGATATTCTTTTTGCTTTTCTATATTATTGACGAGAGCTGAACAATTATATTTTTTGTTACTGTTTGAGGTTTTTTGCCGGTACAATTTGTGGAATTCGATTTCTATTTTGCAAATTACAAGCCTGTGGTCGCTATCTACCAAGGTGTTTGAAAAAGACCTTGCATCGATTAAACAATGTTTTTTGCTCATAGGACAGATGATATAGTCAATTTGATTAAAAATGTTTATATTAGTGCCGTTTCTTTCACGAGTATTCTGCCAGGTTGTTGTGTGGCGTGCTGGATGTTTGAAACTACTGTTGCTTATAAATAGTTGATGAGTAGTACAGAAGTCGATCAGACTTTGTCCTGAGTCATTTCGAAAACCTCGAGAGTATTTCCCAACGCACGGTTCTTTAATTTTGGATTTGCCTATCTTTGCATTAAAATCGCCGCATAAAAGTAATAAAGACGAATTTTTGTTTTTCACTTCATTAATAATGTTCCCGATCTGTCCATACATTTCGTGCAATTCGTTGGCAATATTTTTCACTTTTGCTGTTGTTGTTGGTGCATAAACATTGATGATCGTGAGCAGTTGTTTTTGTTGCACTGTCTTAGTGATGCGAAGATTTATATTCAATGGGTTGTTTTGAACTTTGTATTTTTCATGCTCTTTCAATTTTAGCTGTATGACACACACTCTATCTGACACTTTCCAATACTTTACAATTCTGTCTTTCCACTTCGGTGATATCGAAAAACCATTTCCATAATGACGACAATTTGATTGTAAAGTTATCAAACGATAATCTTTTATGTTGATGTCTCTATTTTCCGTGTTCTTTGTTTCTTGAAGACAACAGATATCAATTTTATATTTTTCCACATCGTGCACCAACTGTTCTTGTTTGAATTCATTTGTAAGTCCCCTGACATTAAAAGTTCCTATGTTGAAAATGTTTTTTCTTCTCATTGTTTAAGTTGTTGACTGAAGTTTTACGCCAATTTAGGCCCATCCATGAATTTTTATAACAAATCGTTGCAACTGAAATTGCCGAAAACATCTCCATTGTGCTGAATCAGATGGGGTTTCCATTCGTGCATGTTACTCTAAGCTGCATTAGTCGACTTGTTGCACATATAACATCTTTATATGTTGCTATTAGACAAGATTAGCGAGGCCATGTTCGTGGTCTCGCTAGGAGCGGCCGTCACCCACTCCGCCAAATACAGATACCACACTGAATTAACTTAAAGCGAATGTTTATGGTATCTGGCTCTTGGCATTCTTGGCAACACAACGCTTTAACGGACAGCTATCGGTTTTCCAGCGCCGATGAAGCTCTCATTTACGTAAAACTCAACTGTTATGATAACTTTCACAGCTTACAAAACACCAAAGTTGATGAAACCTTCAAAATATGTCAAAATAACTTTAGTTCACCCTTCCTTTCTAAACTGACACAATACCAGCACACACAAATTTGGATCGCTACGTGGAGTCGTTTGAAAAAGATAGACCCATTCAGGGCCAATTTTTCCTGATTTATTTGCCTGTGGAAAAATACACATATCGGCAACAAAAATTGATGAGAGGTTTTGATAAATGTTAGAATTTACTCTTAAAAGGTTGGTATGACCTGCAAAACATTTTAACTGGATTTCAAATGTGCAAAAATGAAAAAATACAGGCTGACTCATTCAACCCATTTGAGCCAGAAAAAAGGATTTGATGAAACTTGCGAGTCCACGGAAGATGGTGGGAGTCACTAATTCAAGATTCAAGAACCAAGAACCAAGAACCAAAACACCCTTATAATTCAAGAACCGGAATTCAAGAACCAACTTTGGACACCCTAATTCAAGAACCGGAATTCAAGAACCAACTTTGGACACCCTAATTCAAGAACCGGAATTTAAGAACCAACTTTGGACACCCTAATTCAAAGAACCAGAATTCAAGAACCAACTTTGGATACCCTAATTCAAGAACCGGAATTCAAGAACCAACTTTGGACACCCTAATTCAAGAACCGGAATTCAAGAACCAACTTTGGAGACCCTAATTCAAGAACCGGAATTCAAGAACCAACTTTGGACACCCTAATTCAAGAACCGGAATTCAAGAACCAAAGTTAGATACCCCATACTTTATAATATTTTTTGCATTTACCAACGAATCCTGCAGTGTAATGCATGGTTTACATCAATCAACCATGCATGTTTGATGAAATTTAGTTTACTCATAAAGAAAATATATGATTATTTACGTTGGGATGATTCCATTATTTAGCCTGATTCGTTTGGTCTTTGAATCAGGCTAGCCATTATTGCTCTGTTTTAAATTTCCATAAACTTGTGTGAACAAACAAGGGTAAAGCGCGGGGTAAAGCAGGGACTTTCTCTGCTTGTTTCGATGGATGAAGATGTCAATGATTCAGCGGAATCGTTCACCCAGGTTGAATAACCTCACGAAGCGGAGATAAGAACAAAGAATTGGAAGTTTAGTAAAGACATGTTGGAAAAATTTCCCTGTTTTGGTGTTTCTTAATTTTTTGACAAACAATCCAAGAGCGAGTTTAAGCAGTTAAATGAACATTATTCTCAAAGCTGGGCCAATGCACATCACATAAAAGAGTAGATAGTTTGCCACTGTTGAAAACAGTCTTTGTGAACAAAGGGGAAAATTGGTATAACATTGATAAAGATAACATTGATAGTACCCCTCTTTCTACTTTTGTGTTTGCTAAATTTTCCAATTTCATATGGATATAGGCCAATCACGATGTTTGTGATACACTTCTTTGGAAAGAGTTACATCACTAACTTTGTGACCAACCATTGTTTATATATATGGCCTGATCCAGACTACATTTGCAAGTTTGTTAATTTCATACTAAATTTCCACTACTACTTGTACTTGTGACTGCAGACAGCAGCAAAGAGTGAATCTTTGTTTGGTATTTCCATATTTGTGATTACTTGGAATAGATTGTTGTCATTCACTATGAATCTTCGTCAAAAGCAAAGAGTATAAAGCATAGAAATGTATGTCGTATTGGTAAAAATCATCATAAAAAATTATGGCCACCACCACGCCACTGGCCTGCATCAGCAGAATGCTGCATATTCTAAGCCTGTTTTGAAATAAATGTGATATGGCATAAATTATGTAATTTTGAATCATGAAAAGCAAGAGAAGGCCGAAAGAAAATCTTTTGCACACAGAATTTCTGATTCTGAATTCTGAAATCTAAACTTCTTAAAGTTCTTGGTAGTCACCCCCAGGATGAAATGGACCGTATAGAGACCAACTTTGATGCAAACCATGCATAACACCGCAGGGTCAATTGGTAGATGCCAAAAATATTCTAAAGTATGGGGTGTTCTTGAATGGCCAGGTCTATAACGCGGACCATGCGGACCTCGCGGACCAAGACCAAGGAGGTAAAATGGTCCGCGAAAAAAAGGTCCGCGTTTTAGGATTTTGCATAGGGGCAAATCCTAAAGCGCGGACCTCGCGGACCTTTTTTTGTTTTAGTTCCTGCTTCCAACGCTGATTTGCAAATTCATCACGATGTTGTTTCTTGCCGAGATGAAAAAGATCTGTACTAATCACATTTCACTCCCAGTATGTGCAAGTCTCTCGTCGCCAGTTAGGGTCTGAACAATCTTGGACGAAGCTAGTAAATGAAATATCAACACCAACGATATCCTGATTCATTTCTTTACCTGTATACGTGGCATATTCGTAGCGATGCAATCCGAATCATCTCCAAGTAAAACCCGTTTCTCGCAATAGCCATGAGTTTGATATGACTTCCTCATTAGGCCTAAAAGCGTGCCTAAGCTTATCACCCCTCGGAAATCAATAACACCATGTGCGAAATAAGATCGAAGTCCAATTTCACGACAGCTGAGAATTACGATTAGAGCACAATAATGTGAAAAGAAATGACAAAAGACACGTTGGTTTTTCCTCTCCTGAAAGATTGGGGCCTGATAAACATACAATAAAAAAGTCCGCGAAAAACAGGTCCGCGTTTTAGGATTTTGCATAGGGGCAAATCCTAAAGCGCGGACCTCGCGGACCTAAATAATTTTCTATCCTACATGCATGAGTAAATCCAATCATAAATGCCTGTTCAATTTTTATTATCCCCAATGTCGTATTTCTTGACATAGCTTCGCATTTCAAACCTTTTTGAGTGTATATTTCTCGAACGAAATTTTTTTACTGCAAAGCGAATCGAAAAACCCCACACACTGCACATTTGAGACTACGACTACAGTGTGACTATTTTTCTCAATCAGTGAATTGTTATCAGAATTAAAAATTGAAAAGTGAAAAATGAATTGAAAAAAAAACCCACACTGTCGTAGTTTCAAATGTGCATTGTGTGGGGTTTTTCGATTCGCTTTGCAGTAAAAATTTTTCGTTCGAGAAATATACACTCAAAAAGGTTTGAAATGCGAAGCTATGTCAAGAAATACGACATTGGGGATAATAAAAATTGAACACGCATTCATGATTGGATTTACTCATGCATGTAGGATAGAAAATTATTTAGGTCCGCGAGGTCCGCGCTTTAGGATTTGCCCCTATGCAAAATCCTAAAGCGCGGACCTTTTTTTCGCGGACTTTTTTATTGTATGCTTATCAGGCCCCAATCTTTCAGGAGAGGAAAAACCAACGTGTCTTTTGCCATTTCTTTTCACATTATTGTGCTCTAGTCGTAATTCTCAGCTCTCGTGAAATTGGACTTCGATCTCATTTCGCACATGGTGTTATTGATTTCCGAGGGGTGATAAGCTTAGGCCCGCTTTTAGGCCTAATGAAGAAGTCATATCAAACTCATGGCTATTGCGAGAAACGGGTTTTACTTGGAGATGATTCGGATTGCATCACTACGAATATGCCACGTATACAGGTAAAGAAATGAATCAGGATATCGTTGGTGTTGATATATCATTTACTAGCTTCGTCCAAGATTTTTCAGACCCTAACTGGCGACGAGAGACTTGCACATACTGGGAGTGAAATGTGATTAGTACAGATCTTTTTCATCTCGGCAAGAAACAACATCGTGATGAATTTGCAAATCAGCGTTGGAAGCAGGAACTAAAACAAAAAAAGGTCCGCGAGGTCCGCGAGGTCCGCGCTTTAGGATTTGCCCCTATGCAAAATCCTAAAACGCGGACCTTTTTTCGCGGACCATTTTACCTCCTTGGTCTTGGTCCGCGAGGTCCGCGTGGTCCGCGAGGTCCGCGTTATAGACATGGCCGTTCTTGAATCCCGGTTCTTGAATTAGGGTATCCAAAGTTGGTTCTTGAATTCTGGTTCTTGAATTAGAGTGTCAAAAGTTGGTTCTTGAATTCCGGTTCTTGAATTAGGGTATCCAAGGTTGGTTCTTGAATTCCGGTTCTTGAATTAGGGTGTCCAAAGTAGGTTCTTGAATTCCGGTTCTTGAATTAGGGTGTCCAAAGTTGGTTCTTGAATTCCGTTTCTTGAATTAGGGTGTCCAAAGTTGGTTCTTGAATTCCGGTTCTTGAATTAGGGTGTCCAAAGTTGGTTCTTGAATTCCGGTTCTTGAATTAGGGTATCCAAAGTTGGTTCTTGAATTAGGGTCTCCAAAGTTGGTTCTTGAATTCCGGTTCTTGAATTAGGGTATCCAAGGTTGGTTCTTGAATTCCGGTTCTTGAATTAGGGTGTCCAAAGTTGGTTCTTGAATTCCGGTTCTTGAATTAGGGTGTCCAAAGTTGGTTCTTGAATTCCGGTTCTTGAATTAGGGTGTCCAAAGTTGGTTCTTGAATTCCGGTTCTTGAATTAGGGTGTCCAAAGTTGGTTCTTGAATTCTGGTTGTTGAATTAGGGTGTCCAAAGTTGGTTCTTGAATTCCGGTTCTTGAATTAGGGTATCCAAAGTTGGTTCTTGAATTCTGGTTCTTTGAATTAGGGTGTCCAAAGTTGGTTCTTAAATTCCGGTTCTTGAATTAGGGTGTCCAAAGTTGGTTCTTGAATTCTGGTTGTTGAATTAGGGTGTCCAAAGTTGGTTCTTGAATTCCGGTTCTTGAATTAGGGTGTTTTGGTTCTTGGTTCTTGGTTCTGGTTCTTGGTTCTTGAATCTTGAATTAGTGACTCCCGAAGATGGTCTGCCTGAAAAACTTCATATTTTCGGAAATATCCTCTTCAACGAAACACAAGCAAAGAATATACTGGTGTTCTTCACGTGAGGTAAGAAATAATTTCTGTGAGGTCAGAAATAGTGGAACTCTCCGAGTATTATCGGAATTTTCACGAGAGCTATGACATTGGAGGCTGCTGTTTCATTTTCAATCCATGAAGCTATTTATCGCTGCAAAATAGTAAGACAAAATGGCCGACCGCTGGTTTCAGTGATCAGGCAAATTTGGTCTCCTAAAGGTCATAGCTCCATCATTTTTCAACTGAATTTCATGGGGATGGTGGCAAACTTTAATTGAACATCTGAAGAGCACCACCATCCAAAATTTTGGCGAGAATCTTTTGCCATTTTGTCACAATCTTCAGACAAACGGGGCACAATTTTTTTGGGACACCCTGTAGTAAAGAAAGGCATCAGCAAAACATTTTTGTTGTGTTTTTGGAAAATCTTAAATCCATGCGCCTTGTATTTCCGTCGAAAGAAAAGCGTGCGATTCTGACGAAAAACGGCATTAGACCCATTCAGGGTGACAGTACTCTACTTATCCACTTGACTTATTAACCAGATAAATTTGTTTTTGATATTTAGCTGACATACATTTGGGTACAAATCAACTATCTTTGTTTCAAGAAGGTTTCTTTCATCTTGAAACTGTGGGCACACCATGACGAAATGAATTTCATTCCCAATAGTTTTGATTCCAATTGACAGACAGTACTTGCAGTGCATGTCACATCTCGGTATCACATTTTTTCCAAATCTTCCAGCTTCAATTTTGAGATCATGTATGTTTCAAACTTAAAAACCAACTTTATCTGGGCATAAGTGCAAAGTTTTTTATCTTGCGATTGTCTTTTATCTTGTTCATTAAGATTAAACAAGGTGTAATGTTCGAAAAAACTCCTAACCTTTGATTTGATAGTAGAGATGTTGTTGCCAGGTACAATATTATATTTTGCATGCAATTCATGTACCAATGATACCCAGTTAACATTAACCTGGATTAGCAGCGTCGCACAGGAAGCAAAAGGACTTACAGGCGAATCGATGCGGTTCAGAAACATTTAGTAAATTCAGTCTTGCATAGAATTTCAACATGGATACATGTCGGTTCAATTGAAGGGGTATTCTTTCCAACTCAGCATAAACTGCATCCGTACAGGTTGTTGATTTCACCCCCAGGATATACTTGCACGCAGAAAGGTGTAATCGTTCCAACGTAACAAATTCTTCATAGCCGCAAATTTTGGAAGCATAATTCAAAATAGGGGCAATGGTTTGATCAAACAAATAAAGAAAAAGTCTTGGTTGTAGGCCATTAAAATCTTTGCATTTACAAATAAGGGAATAGTACGCTTTACAGGCCTTTTGCTTTATTATTTCAATGTGTTCATTGAAAGAGCAGTTAGATTTAAATGTGACACCAAGGTATTTGTATAAATTACATTCTTGTATTTCACTGTCAACAAATAATCATTTTTGTTTTGATATATTTCTCCTTTTGTTTTTCTGAGGATCATTACTTTGGTTTTACCAACGTTGATCCTCATTTGAATCCGTTTCGTGAAGTCATTTAACACATCAATTTGTTTTTGAAGATCTTCCGCGGTTTCTGCGAGTAATATCAAATCATCTGCATACATTAGTGAATGAGCGACATCTTCTCCGAACCTAATTCCTTTCACTTTTGAGCTTATGGCTGCATCTAAAGCATTTAAGAATAATGCAAAAAGCATTGGACTCAGGAGACAGCCCTGTCTTACCCCCCGAGAACAACTGAAGAAAAAGCTGTCGTTAGCACGAGCACACGATTTGACCTTTGCATATGTACAGTAACGTTGAAACTATTTTATAAAATTTACCACTAATTCCATTTGCAATCAGCTTTCTCAACAAAATGATACAATATAAAATTCATTGTAACACCAAGTATACAATGAATGAAGCAGCCATGTGTCAAAAGCTATCCCAAGGCAAGAGCACCAAGGCCTACCTTTTAGGAAAGGAACTGTGTTTATTCCCACTAGGCCTACTCTGCACCATGACCCAGTACACAGAGTCGTCCTATCAAGTCGAGGTCTACATGAGATATGAATAACTTTGTGGTTCAAATTCCAGAGTTGATGTAATACGAGATCCCGGGGGGGGGTACTTGACTAGGGAAGTGACGGGGGTGTGCGGAAAACCTCTCCACACCCTGCACCCTGTCGCATAAAAAATAGGCCAAAAGTATACCCTGTCGCATAAAAATTGTGCCTCTCAAATACAGCGCAGAACGCAATTTTTGCTTGTGATACCCTGTCGCATAAAAATTGTTGCCTCTCAAATACAGTGTAGAACGCAATTTTTGCTTGTGATACCCTGTCGCATAATTTGTTTACCTATTATAATACCCTGTCGCATAATTTTCGCTAGAAGATGACACCCTGTCGCATAATTTTTACCGCAAAAGGACACCCTGTTGAGCGGCACATCCCGTCAGGTCAAGTATGGGAGTGCCCCCCCCCCCCGGGTACGAGATCAACTGTTAATATTATACGACTTGGCCACAGGGAACCAGACAGTGTGATTTTTGCTTAGTCAACACCAACAACAGACGTTGGAATTTGAAAATCCTTGCAATTAAAACAACTTATTAGGGGTATGAAACTTCTCCTATTAACACCATTGTTCCTTTGTTCACAAGCGCATTACACGTTGCTGTGGTCAGAGCCTGTTGCTATCGCCAGTAAACAAAACTTACAGTAAATTGAACTGGCGGTAGCACTGCTAAGAACTTTTTCAGATACATTAAGTACGAAAATTTTTGGCGGACAAAATTTTGGACAATAAACTTCGGCGAAAATATTTTCGGACACAGTTTTGGCATTTCGGAGAAATAAATTTTCGGACAAGATTTTGACTAGTCTTTGGATCATTTATGCAAAATCACACCAGCTTTTAAATTTATTGAAACAAAACACCTTCATAAAGTTTGGAATAGAGCCGTAGCATGTCCTAAAGTTCCTTCTAACATAAAATTTTCTAAAATAGAATAGCAAATATTCACCGATTTTCTTGTTTCTAATCGTATTCGTCAATTTTTTGTATACTTGCTTTAAATTGTACCGGGTGAGTCAGAAAAAAGAATCCCCGTTTGAAAGGTCACGGCTCCCTGGATATCAAGACAATGATATCGGCAAATATATAGTTTAATGGTAGAAATGTTCAAATCTACTATGAAATTTACCTGACTGAAATCGGCCACTCCATTCTGAAATTATGAGCGATTTTGTCCAGAAAGCCTCTTCAAAAATCCTTCAAAACGTGCCCAAAATCATGAACAGATTTCCCTAACATTTCTGCCTTACAATGGCCTTACTTACAGCAATGACTTGTGAACGCGTTAGCACGTGCTATCCTCTTGGGAGGATGAACAAGTCCTCCCCCTGGTATCGATGACCTATTCAGGGGGATTCCATTCTCCCAAGAGGACAAAATACATGAATTTATGTGAGTGTCATTAGTTTTAGAGGAAGGAAAATGTGCTCATTGTTTTCATTCGTTTTTGCAGGTTTTTTGAAGGGCTTTCTGCAGAAAATCACCCATATCCACAGCAGTGGCGTGCTGGGGATGAGATCGCAGGGGGGGGGGGCAATAGGTCAAAATGGCGCCCCTTGCTAGACTTATGACTTATCGTCCCTTGTTTCCCCGTGTCCTTTGATTTGCTAATATCAGTTGCTCAATAGGGACTTGTACCATTACTCTTATAAAGTGGGTCCCCTGTTTCAAAACGGCATAAACAAGCGGGAGTTCTCGTACACACAACACAATCGCTTGGAGCTTAAACATTGAAAAGCAAACTTTTAGTACAAAAAATAATGTTTTCCTGACCTACCCATCACAGACAATATACCTTTCAAAGCAGTAATCTTCCTCTGTAGAAACAAAATAGATCCATCGCAGCTACGAGAACTCTAGGCCGTATCAACCGCTTTTTTTGATGCAACAACAAAGCTGTCTAAATAGCAATTACAACAGTTGTCCTTATTGGTTGAAAACTAAATTCTAGCAATTTGATGAGTAAAAATGGAACCACTCTATGTGGGCCTAAAGGGGGCCCACTTTGTAAGAGTAATGGTATGAGTCCCTTTGACCAAGTGATAGCAGCGTTAGCTGAATTCGTCTATTCCAGTTCAGTTGTTCATACCAATACAGATTTTCTTTGCAAGGGAAGCAAGTCAATCCCAATTTTTCATCATAAAATGCTATTGAAAGTTCTCGAAAACCTCTTTCTTGTTCTAAACTGTCAATGAGCTCGTCTTTGTCGAGGGAGAGAAAAATCTTTTTTCCAAACGCCATCATCAGAAGGCCCTCAAGGAGCTCTTGAACCATCGTTGAGCGTATCCGCGACGTGGAAAACGAATGCTCAGCGGTTGATGAGCTCACAGGAATGGCAATTGCATAAACTTGCCCTAAGATGGGATATGCATCCATTAGATGGTACGTGGGATGATATAGCATAGCTGCAAGGCATCAGAAAAGGATGGCAGCTTGCTCTTTTCGTCAATTTGCTTTCTGTGTATCGCACCTGGCCAATCAAAATCTTCATAATAATCATCATAGTCATCATAATCATCATAGCCATCATGTATTCGTTGGTTCGTTTTCTGTTTGGCTGGTCTACACATCAAAATCAAATTCGACGTTTGACTGCTAATTGTGTGATTAATATTAAGCTTATTTGATTGGAATCATACTTGAATAGATACGCAATGATTTATGAACTAAAATATAATGACATGAGAAGTACCGGGTGTCCCAAAAAAATGTATACAGATTTGGTTGACTCTACCGCTGTGAATTTAGCTTTAATCAATGGCTAATCATTCTCCAAATGTTCCTCGATAATTAACTTTAACATAGATACCTCGTTTGTTGGTATTGGTGCTTTGGGAGCAGAAATATTAATCTTGAAAGCTCAAATTTACCTTTTCCTGCAAACCAGAGCTTTAGCCTTTTGGCCTAGGCAATTTCTTAAGGAACAGTGTATAAATCAACGAGATCCTTGATAAAATTGGAACAATATTAGATCTTGTATTATTACGTTTTCCAGAAGTCACCCCCCCCCCCCCCAGTCACCCATTAGGATGTTTCTTAATTTTTCACTAATTTCAGTTCTTAATTTCGATGTGGCTCAGGAATTTGCTTAGGCGAAAAGGCCAAAGCTCTGGTTTGCATGTGGACGCAAATTTGAGCTTTCAAGATTAATATTTCTGCTCTCAAAACACCAATACCAACAAACGAGATATCTTTGTTCAAGTTAACTATCGAGGAACATTTTGAGAGTAATTAGGCATTGATTAAAGCTAAATTCACCATCGCTGGAGTAAACCAAATCTGTATACATTTTTTGGGACACCCGATATTAAACAGCGCCTTCTTTGAGTTTCCATTTGATTTGATATCCTAGTATCATTGCGATGTTTCAAGAAGTTCTCTTCGTTCACTAACTAATTTATCAGGGCGCCTTCGGCGCCCCCTAAAATAGTTATTCTCTCTGGCGCCCCTCAAAATCAACCAGCAGGGGGGGCAGTTGCCCCCCCCCCCAAAGTGATCCAGAATGGCAAAATAATGTAATAAATGCCAAAAAATGAAAGTTCTCAAAATCAATCATGCTGTAGCTTATTTGAAAGAGCAATGATTGGCAGTCAAAATAAAAGAAGAATTATTAAAATCGGAGCTACGAGAGCCAAGATACAGATTTTTAAAGTTTCAAGAAATCACAAGTTTAAAAATTTGATATCGAATAGACAATGAACACTCGATTTAGGCTAACTTCAAAATTCAATATCTTTGCTCACACAACTCCGATTCTTGAAATTATTTTTTTATTTTGATTGTATACACCTCAGCATTATGTGTGCTTCATGTCATCGACAACGAATGGAAAAATATTCACGAATTTTGCGAATATCTACAAGTACTATATTTGAGGATAAAAACTGATATTTAAGTAAAAACAGTTGGAAATCTAAAAGACGGGGTCAACCGGTGTCTTAGCAAAAAATATTAAAATTAACTAGAACATGTCTCGAGTGCGTGTGCCAAAGGTTATCTTTGGGAACCTTCTGCAAAATATTCTATGGCCGTTTTAGAAAGTGTGGTCATTTCCTGAAAATTACATGTGGTCGTTTCTGAAACCAGTGTTCTTTTACATTAACTGAATGTATATTTTAGATATTGCTCTAATCTGATTTCAAATTAGAGACAAGTCATTCAGCTGAATTCTAGAAACTTGGATGAATTGAAGAAACTTAAAATCAACATACCTTAACGTACAGTGGATTGACCAAACACTAACTGTACTCTTTGTCACGTCTGATTTCAACACTGCATCAAATCATATCAAATTCAGTTCCGAGGCATAACATTCTTTCTTATCACAGTTATAAATGCAAAGAATTCACCAATGCTTCTTCTTGAGTTTTAGTATCATAATTTATCTCATTGACTTTCGCCGTCATTTGTACAATATGGCTCGCTTTTCCTACATCTGGGACAGATGTTATGAACATTCTGACAAAACGTCATGGATGTCATGTTGCACAAGCGTTTGTCTTGCTCTGAATTCTGGGTCAATTTGGAAGCTGTGAACATGTTTGTTCCAGGCGTTAGGACTGCTTTCAAACAATACAGCTATCGGATAGCCTTTTTGAGAATTTCAAGCAGCTCCCAGTTATGGGCAAGCATCTGGGGTACAGTAGGGAAATCTATTATTCTCTTCCCAGTGAAATGTATTGCTAAGTGCAGCATCATATCTAAGGTGAAAAGCTTCAGTCTAGCAATGTTGACTGTCTTAGTGGTGTTTTTAGTCTCGGAAACTGCGAGGCAAACGCCGAAGTGGCACCACAGAATCGCAAAATTTGTCCTGTCCTCATAACCATCAATCAGATCAATAACCATCTGTTCTCATTCTGAAGAAAGTACGGCCAAAGTCAGTCAACTACAACTATGACAGTAAAGCTCAAGAGGAAGCATTAGGCCTAGTCTGACAGTGATAAGAAAGAAGGTGCTGCTTCGGAATTGAATTTGACATGATTGATACAGTACAGTGTCGGGTTCAGACGTAACAAAAAGTAGGGTTGCTGGCTCTTCAATCCACTGTACGTTAAGGTATGTTGATATTTAGTTTCTTCAATTCATCCTAGTTTCAAGAATTCAGCTGAATGACTTGTCTTTAATTTGAAATGAGTTTAGGGCATTATCTAGAATATCAATTCAGTTAATGTAAAAGAACACTGGTTTCTGACACGACCACATGTCATTTTCAAGAAATGACCACACATTCTAAAACAGCCATAGGATTTTTTGCAGAAGGTTCCCAAAGATAACCTTTGGCACACGCATTCGAGACATGTTCTAGTTAATTGTAATATTTTTTGCTAAGACACCGTTTGACCCCGTCTTTTAGATTTGCAACTGTTTCTACCTAAATATCAGTTTTTATCCTCAAATATAGTACTTGTAGTAATTCGCTAAATTCGCGAAAATTTTCCACTCGTTTTCGATGAAATGAAAGACACATAATGCTGAGGTATATACAATCAAAATGAAAAAATAATTTCAAGAATCGGAGCTGTCTGAGCAGAGAAATTGAGTTTTGAAGTTAGCCTAAATCAAGTGTTAATTGTCTTTTCGATACCAAATTTGTAAACTTGTGATTTCTTGAAACTTTAAAAATCTGTTTCTTGGCTCTCATAGGTCCGATTTTAATAATTCTTCTTTTATTGTAATTGCCAATCATTGCTCTTTCAAATGAGCTACAGCGTGGTTGATTTTGAGAACTTTCATTTTTCGGCATTTATTACATATGCTGGATCACTGTGCCCCCCTGCCCCCCTGCCCCCCTGCCAGCACGCCACTGATCCACAGGGAGGAATGGCCGATTAAGGCCGGGTAAATTACTGAACCTAATAATTGAACATATTGGCAATAAAACAAGACATTCTTCAATGCTATGGCTTAGATATTCATGGAGCAGTGGCCTTCCAAGCGGGGATCCTTTTTTCTGACTCACCCGGTAGTTGGTTGTCATAGGCACTTTAAATCTGCAAAGGGTCTTCTTGTTCCATGTCGTTTTGATAGCATCATCAATTTTGGCCATTTTGATATGAATTATTTTCGAATTACATCAGCAATAGTGAGAGCATGTAAATGGTGGTAGACGAAGAGGACTTTGTTGTTACTTGTTCTGACCATGTTTTTTTATATATATATATATAATCGGTTAAAACGTTTACATGCAGAAGGTACCTAAAACATTACATATGAGCTACTGTACAACACTACGAGGACGATGCCAGGGAGAGAAAAAGACCATGACAACTCTCTGGCCATTCCATAAAAAAAACATCATACAACTAAATACTATAAAATATACATTTACCAAGAGCTACACATAAACTACCAAATACGGATACATACTAGGATCTGTTTCATATTGGAGGTCATGGCTAGCACAGGCGATAATGCTGAACAGCAGGAACCCCGACCGAGAAAACACCACCGACAACAACTGCCGCCGCTGCTGTTTCCCCTCCAGGGTCTCCACTGCTCAAAAACATTGCGCATGTGCTGTCGTTTCGAGGTTCATAGTTCGCAATATTGTGGATTTGAAAATTTGGGTTTGTGTGGATGAGTTGTCATTCACACTATAGACGCCTCACATCCAATGTGATTCAGACTTGCAAGCATTAAGAAAAAGAAAAAATTAAGGAGAATAGGACTTAGTATATATGTGGTGTGTACCAGGTCTGAAATTATCTTAATTGAACCGACCAGTTATATGGATGAAATTTAGAGTCAGTTTGAGTACATTTTGGTTGACGTCGTTTGAAAGGTCTTTATCGCCATACAATAGAAATTGTGTCAGAACGTCGTTTGAAAGGCCGTTGATTTGGGCAAATGGTCGTAATAAATTTGAAACTCCAGCGAGAAGATCTCGTCGTAAAGTGTCAAATGCAGGGCAAAGCAACAAAAAGTGTTCCGTATCCTCAATGCCGTCGTTTGTTGGACAAAATGGGTTAACGGTATCCCTGAAATTATGCTTGTATTTGTGAAAATTTAATCTACTGAGACCGACTCTTATTTGGGAAAGATACGATAAACCTATTGGGTCATGAATCCCAAAGACAGATTTTGCAGGAGGGCGAATTAATGAAAGAAGCTTTTTCTTAAAAACAGCAACAGACGGTGAAAGCCTGACTTCAGGATCGAGTTTATTCCATTTAGATATGCAGCTGGGATAAAAGCTGGATTGAAATTTTTCTGTCCTTGCCCTTGGTCGCCCAATAACATCCTGGCCCAGGGGGGTACTCCCTAACTTTCAATACGGGGGGGTCCATGCCACTATTTCTTTGCTGACCCCTAAATATTAAGCCTAATGCTTTGGGGACCCCAAATATTGAGTCTAATGTTTTGGAGACCCCAAATATTACCATCTATTTCTGGGGTCCCTAAAATGTTTTTAAATGATTTCAATTAAAGCTTCTTGATTTTTCTCAGATTTTAGATAATACCAAAACATTTATCTCATGATTCGCAACTTCAGGGCCAAATTGCGCCATTCTTCCTTTCTTCAGAATTATGGACCCCAAATATTGAATTTTGGTCCATGTTGTAATTCACAGACCCCAAATATTGATTTGACGTAACATTTCGGACCCCAAATATTGGCATGGACCCCCCCGCATTGAAAGTCAATGAGTACCCCCCCCCCTGGGCATCCTGGTTGCGAAGAGAGTAGTTCGACTGATGAAGTTGTGGGATTGGCTCCTTTGTATAAAGGGGAGTGAGATTATTCATAATCTTATAGAAAAGAGTAAGGCGCCTACTCCACCTTCGGGAACTTAGTGACTCCCAGCCAAGCTCTGCATACAGTTTTTCTCGCGATGTTCCCCTCCATGTTCCTGTTACAGCAAGGGCAGCAGAATACTGAACAGATTCTAATTTTTCCATTAAATTTGATAAAATGATATTGTGACTGAATTCACATACTTTAGCTGGAATATGATAGATAACATCTCCATAGTCCAGGTGGGGTCGCACATAAAGCTTATATAGTTCATTTAGGGTATGCCTAGGTAGATGTTTGGAGAGATATTTTAGCAAACCAATGCCCTTTCTCGTTTTGGAGATAGCAGATTTGATGTGAGCTGAGAAAGAAAGCTTTTTGTCCAAGATAATACCTAGGTGTTTATGTTCATCTATTTTTTTCACGGGTATGTCGTTAAAGAGGATCACTTGATGATCTATCTCGTTTCTTTTCCTTGAAAATAATACCTCAACGGCTTGCTTTGGTGGATCGGGATTAAATGACATCCTCCACACTTGCGCCCATTGTCTTATCACCTCCAAGTCATGGTTCATATGATTTGCAACTTCGTTAGGTTCTTGGGCAACCGTAAACAAGGATGTGTCATCAGCAAAAAGTTTAACATTACACTTCAAGTCTTTCGTGAGATCATTTATGTAAACAAGAAAACACAATGGTCCTAAAATAGAGCCCTGGGGCACTCCTGCTAAAATATCTCCCCAACTAGAACACTGTCCATTCAGAACGGTTCGCTGTTTACGGCCTTCAAGAAAACTTTGGATAAGAGAAAGAAGTTGTCCTGAAACACCACATCGTTTTAGTTTATAAATAAGACCATCATGCCATACTCTATCAAATGCTTTAGAAATATCGAGATACACGGAACGAACATCTTGAAAGAGGATTACAGTCAAATGCCTCCAAAATTGTATTCGTTATGGAAATTAATTGGTTGACTGTTGAGTCTCCAGGACGAAAACCTGATTGATTGATTGATTGATTGATTGATTGATTGATTGATTGATTGGGGTTAAGTAAATCATAGGTGACGAAATGTGAGTAGGGGGAGTCGTACACGAGTTTTTCAAGCATTTTCCCAAAAATTGGTAAAAGAGAAATGGGACGGTGGTAGTTACTCTTTACATTTTTTTTTTCATTTTTCTTATGAACCGGGACTACATTTGCACACTTCCATACTTCAGGAAATACACCATGTCTCAAACAGTTCGTGAATATTATCTTAAGAGGAGTAACTAATGAGGAATTGCTTAGTTTTATCATTCTTATGGAAATTTCATCCCAGTCATGTGCTTTGTTAGGATTAAGTGGTCGTATAATATTCAGTATCTTTTCTTCAGAGATGACAAAATCACTAATCAAGGTAGAAAATCCCTCGTGTATCATGTGGAATTTCACTGCCTCTGTCGATCGTTGTACATTGGAGTATGAAATAGTCATTAAATATCTGTGCTTTTTCACTGAAATCCGTTACAAACAACCCATTCTCTAAAAGGGGTGGTATAATCGGAATGTTCGCCTTATTAAGAAGTGTATTGAAGGTGAAGGTGAAGTTGCGTTTTTCAGCGCCAAGCGCTGGGATCGCAGAAATAGAGCAGACCTAATCGAGTCCGCCACCCCTTGTCATGACGCTCAAGTGGTGGGGTCCTACAGGGTATCGAACCCACGCCGCCTGACTATTCTGGCTGCAAACTCAGAGGATCACACCACTGCGCCACAACACCTTCGTATTGATTAACGTCCAGTTGGTTTTGCCAGATGTCCCTGGGTTTGCTAAAGATTGCCCTGCCTTACGAAGGTAATTTTCTGTGGCATCCTCAACCATTTTTGGTCCGTCAGATATCATCTTTTGTATTCCTTCTAGTTTGTTATCAGGACGGCCGTTCCTTACGAAGCTCTTATAAGCATGATTCTTTTTCCTCAGAAATTTTTTAACACTTTGCGTTATCCAGGGTGCTTGGCGAGGTCTGATTGTTTTAACTTGGTTTGGAATATAATTAGAGTAAATGTTCAACAGGACTTCATTGAGTAATTTAACTTGTTCATTAGGGCTTGCGATTTCGTCAAGATGTTCATGCCAACGAAACATTTCAATACTTTTCATTATGGCAACAAAATCTGCCTTATCATAATGCCAAATTCTGCGGGTGTAGGGAGGCAGTGCTACATTTGAAACGGATAATTTTCCATAAGCAATTTGATGATGACAATTCTCGTGTAGCGACGGATGGGTGCCAGATTCAATTACGAGGTTGGGTTGATCAGTAAAAATGAAGTCAATGCAGGATTTCGAATCACCCATTATGTGAGTTGGTTCCGAAATCAACTGATAAAGACCGATTTCAGATGCTAATGGCTCAAATAGCTTTCCCTCATTATTTTCAATATCATTTTCCCACCATTGAGACGAGCGGCAGTTAAAATCACCAGTAATTATAACGCAGAAAGGATTTTCAGCGTGGAGCTTTGATAGCAACAGTTCAAAATTTATTGTGAAATTATCGAATTCAACCTGGTCCTGACTTGGACTTGTATAAATTACCAGGAAAAAGTACTTTTTCCCATTTAATTGGATCTCACACACAGCACATTCAGGGAGAGTCACCAGGTCCAAGCGATTTTCTGACCATATGTTCTGACTAATGACAATAATAATGGATTGGAACAGTTTTCTCAAACACTTTGCATGTTTAAAATGACCTTTCGTGACGTGCTGGAGATTCGATTTCAGTTTTCTTGTCTTGGTTCCTACTTTGGGCATTAAATTCACACTACGCATGCGCATATATATGCAAAAATTTTCGGCGTGACAAGTTTTTGGACAACTACATATTTCGTACAAATAAATGTTCGGACAAGCCTTTGTCCGAAAGTTTGTCACGCCGAAAATTGTTGCACTTAATGTACTGGTTGTTCGCTTATTATCACGCAGTGTCTGTGGTCGTCTGACTTTTTGTGTTCATTTGAACTGAGGACAAGTGTTCGAATTGTAAACGCGCATGAAACAGAACAGCAAAGTTGTTTAAATGAACCGTTTTGTTGTTAAAATATTGATGTTGCAAGTACTTTCCTTCATTCAAAGTATCATAACATACTGTAAAAGGCAGAATTGGTTCAGTAGTATGCAAGCATTTAACAAGTTTATATTCTCAATAAGGCTAAGGATTTGCCTAGTTGTGTGCCTACGTGGAATCTGGGTCCGCCATTCACCACAGATATACGCCAATTTTTTTGTTCTATTGTTATTTCTATTGTTTAGATTGGGTCTGTGCGCCACAAATATGTGGCGCACCATACGCCGATCTGTGTGCATGTAAAGGAAACGAAGAATTTGAATGAAGAGTGCAATCTAAAAAATATTTATAAACTTGGAACTTGATCCCTTCTTTTTGTCATGGTTTCTTAATTTTCTGGGGGTGCAAGTAGGATTTCTTGAAAGCAGTTTCTTGTATAAACATTGCATTGATTGTTATTTTTCAGGACTCTCTCCACATTCAGAGCATTACTACTTATGTCCTGAAACAATCTTGAGGATTGACTTTTGCACACGACCCCCTAGTTTGCATGTACGGTGCCACTTTTGACATCTGGTTGAACTAAGACTTATGTCAACAATTTTGCTTCATCTGTACCACAACAGAAGGTGACTCGCTCGAGATAATCTTCTCTTGAGATCTAGACTTGCCCCAAGTCTATTTCGTCGAAAAAAAAATTTAGTCAAAAAAACTGAAGGGAAAAGTGAAAAGCAATATACTTTCCGGTAGACTTATTACAGTTGACAAAACAGACTTGGGGCAAGTCTACTTGAGATCCTGCTCACTGATTAGTTTATCTGCAGAAAGTTGCACACCCCTTTGTTTCTTATGATCTGGACACCAATTACACTGTGTACTGGATCACAAGACACCAATTACTCTGTGTACTGGGTCATGAGTACAGTACTGGGAATAAACACATTTCCTACAAGGTAGGGGCCCTTGATCTACCTGGATCATTTTTTAACTTGGCCCCTGGGGCCAGCACAGCGGCTTTTAAGTTTTAACTAACTAGACTATGATGTACCGGGTGTCCCAGAAGAAACGCAACCGATTTGATCGGAGCTCGCAAAAAGAATTTAGGTCGAATCGGTCCCTAATGAGTGTCAAGTAATCCTTGATAACTTTGATAAAGTTGATAACTATAACATCCAGCTTTTGCCTGAATATGATATCACAAGGGCATTGTATACCTTCTTTTACTTGGTTTGTAACAACAAAATTTGAGAATATTTGGTTGTTAATAGTGCCAGTTTCACATCTAGTAATTCCGTTACCAAAGAATAGCCCAGCAGATAGGGTGCCAGCGTCGGTGGTAATCGGACGCTTCAGGAAAACTAAATATTTTCATAAGAAACTTTAATCAAAGAGAAAAACCAAGATCACCACGTGATGAATGGATTGTTTTTGACTTTGCCTGCTTTTCTTTGGCAACGATATTTTGAGATTTATCTAGGTGGTGGTTTTTGGACAGTGGTGGTGGTTCTCGGACAGTGGGCTCACAATGCAGAATGTGCCAAGAAATTTACTTTTCTATTTATATTTGACAAGTATTCCGCCCATAAACTCTTTTGCTTCAATTTTCTTGTCTTTTTTCGATTCTTGAATGCGAAACAATGGTTCAAGTCGGTTCTCGTAATGACATGCTGGAGAGCTCTCGGTAGACACGAACCAATCTAAAAGCTAGGAGATGCGTTAGAAAAATTTTGTTTTGATCTCATTACTACTTTCAATTGATCTATGTATAGATATTGATGAATAAAATGTGAAAATATAAATCACATTTCCAAGCCGAATTTTCTTCATTTTCCCAAACAACTAATTTATTTGTGTCGGAAAACCACCGCCATGAACTTTTAAGACCATTCGATATGGCATCCGCTCTCCTCCTTTCAAATGATTGTCTTTGGTATAATGCTTTGCGTTAATTACATGCTAGCCATCCAATTTAAGTGATTGTTTAAGATTTTTGCTTCTTTCTGCAACGGATTCAGAGTTTTGAACCTGGGGTGTGATATTCGCAACGACAACTTCTACACTGCCAAGTACAACCAAAGTCGAGACCAAAGCAACTTCTTTAGCGTGTTTTACATTCATGAAGGCTTTTCGCAAAGTTGCTTAGTATCTTTAATGTTACCCTATTTGGTGAATTTCATTTGTAACGTACTTTTCTGTTGGTTTTCGAGATATTTTCTCAAGTGTCCGATTACCACCGTCATCCGATTACCATCGCCGACACCCTATATATCATAAACGAAGTTATTTTCTACTGTACATGTTTCAACTCCATATAATTTGCCAGTGCAATCAGATTTTTCATACCATCAACAATTTTAGAGATATAGAGCTGGATTCCAAGTTTAAGATATGTTTAGCCTAAACACATGAAATGTCACAGCAGGCTGAAGACATTCTATGCCATGCGCCAATTAGAGAGGAGGAACTCCTCGTTTAATTTTTTGTTTGTTGTCTAGCTGATCAATATTTTCTTTACAGAAATCTTGCACAGCTCCTTTAATGTAGGGTGGACTTGCCCAAGTCTCTCCTGTGTGTACCGAAAACCCTAAAAGCCTGACAAAATCAACTCTACGCTATTCTGAAAGTACATGTTTCTTGAATAGTTTCTTGATGTTTCATAAACTAAATGTTATACTTGATCAAAAGTGAGGACCACTTTTTGAACCAAACCTAAAAGGAAAAAATAAAATCATAGACAAAAATCATGCTTTTGAGTGTTATCTGGATTGGTGTTTTTTCAACATCCTGTAAAATATGATATCTTGTAAAATACAATGCTTCAAAATGTAGTCTTTTGCCTCATCATCGCTTTCTTTAACAGTTGAATATCCACCATCTAATGACTTTGTTTATTGTTCGAGGCAACTGCACAAAAAGGAAATTTAATGGTCAGTATCACAATCAAATTTTAGTAATTTTTGAAAACGCTTTCTTCTTTTCAGTTCAAAAGCAAGATAATAACATGTCTACTAAAGAGTTGAATATATCGAATCCAGCAGAAACCGCTTTATTATGTGAAGGTAACGAAGAGCATGATTATTATTATCATAAAACTAAGAGCGGAAATGAGACTGGACACTGCACAGCGTCTACTAACGCACACTCATGCACTGTTTGTGTTAGGGGCTTTAAAAGCTCACATGATTTGGAAACACACAAGACTGTTCATACCGTAAAAGGACCTCCTTATTCATGTACTGTCTGTGGCAAGTCGTTCAAGCAACTTGCACTTCTTAGGGTGCATCAAAGAATACATTCTGGAGAAAAACGTTTTTCGTGTGATATTTGTGGCAAATCATGTTACTACAGTTGTGAGCTTGCTATACACAAACGTCTCCACACTGGGGAGAAGCCGCATTCATGTGATATATGCGGGAAAGCGTTTCGAATTACTGCAAGACTTACGGAACACAAGCGTATACATACAGGGGAAATGCCGTACAGTTGTGATATTTGTGAAAAGAAATTTAGCAAAGCGGGAAGTTTAAGAGAACATAAAATGAAACACGCTGGCGAGAAGCCGTTTGCTTGTGATATTTGTGGGAAAAAGTTCATGAGAAATAGCGTACTTTCTATTCACAAGCGTATTCATGCTAGCGATTGGCCGTTTACATGCGATGTTTGTGGAAAGAAACTTGCTAGACCGAATCTTTTGCAAACCCATATGTTGTTGCATACAGCAGAGAAGACCTTTTCGTGTACTGTATGCAGAAAATTGTTTAAACTACGGGGAAAGCTCAAAGCGCATGAGAGAATTCATTCCGAAGAAAAGCAATTTTGTTGCAATACTTGCGGAAAATCATTCAGGAGGGCCATGGCTCTAACAGTGCACGAAAGGATCCATACCGGAGAGAAGCCATATGCATGCGACATTTGTGAGAAGAGGTTTTCCACAGCATATAGTTGCAAGGAACATAAAAGGACTCATTCTGATAAAAAAAGCTTTGTTTGCACTTTTTGTGGTAAATCATTTAGATTTAGAACAAGCCTTAGAACGCACTACCAAAGGGTGCATACTGGGGAAAACGGTGCAAATTCATGTGATACTGGTGAGAAGAGTTTTGTGAAATTAAGAAATGGCAAAGGTGATAAAAGAACAGAAACTGCGGAAAAGCCTGTTTCATGCGATATTACAAAAACTGAAGAAGACAATGTCAAAGGCAAGGACTAATACTTACTAGATTAGAGAAAAGCCGGAGTAATGTGATAACAAAACAAGGCTCAAATCCTTACTGGTTGCCAGAGCATGCGGAAGGAGATCATCCAATTTCATGCTAATCAGCCAATGAGATCGCCGCTTTCTAACCCCGAGAGACAAAATCGGTCGTTTGAGGTGAATTTTCCTGTACCCCCAGAAAAACTGGGCCGGAGCTGCGTTCATTTTCCGGTCGAATGATATTAACCTTCGTTGAAATACCTTTACCTATAAGAAGTTTTGCGATTATGCGTACTGACCTGTGCAATAACAAGTCCTTAGCAACTCATTCACTGCTGTCAGATCTCAAAATTAGAGGCAATTTCTAACGATTTTGTTATTTTCGTTCTGATTTCAATTTCAATCAATGCATAACATGAAAAGAACAAACCATAATTTTGGGTTAGCTGAAAAAGATACCTCGTTTTGCTATTTCGTTTTTTTGCATTGATTGACTGAAAAAATGCTTGAAAACAACAGACCTTTTAGTTACTCTGAAAAAAATCAGAATCGAACGATATTTTGCAACATTTTGTAGAATTTTCGAATGTACACAATAGTGATAGAAGCTCTAACGGCACTTTATCGAACCTCGTGTATTAAAGAGGATGGTGACAGGTAAAATGTACCACGGTACCAAGGGGGCAGTACCAGGTACCAGAAGGCCCAGTACCCAGTACCATAGTGGTCGGTACCCGGAACCATAGAGCCAGGTACCAAGTACACCTTCAAAATAGCCAGTACCAACAATAGAAAATACGTGATGAAAGAAATCAGCTAGAGTCTGAATAAAAGTCAAGGAATTATTTTCTTCGGCATGCCCTTCTTATAGTATGCAGGATATGTGGTGAAATCCAAACAAAACTGACGTCATTACCACGAAGTGTGGTGTTCTCATCAGCCAAGCAATATTCCAAACGAGGCTGCATGAAGCGCGCAAAATTCTCCGAGAAATTCTCTTTTATGCAGATGACTCCTGTCTTGTATTCAGTGACAATAACGTCAATGAAATAGAAAAGCAACTGAATCAAAATCTTAATTGCTTTTGTGATTGGTTTGTTGATAAAAAACTAAGCATTCACTTTGGAAAGACAAAACAGAGTCTTTACTTTTTGGAACAGAACAAATAAAAGAACCGGCAATAAGAAAATGGACACCAAGATAGGTGACATCAAAATTAAACAACACACCTCAGTGACGTATCTAGGCTGTATTCTTAATGAAAACCTGTCTGGCGAACTAATGGTCACCAGGACTCTGGGTAAAATCAAAGGCAGGCTGAGGTTCTGCTATAGAAAGCAACATTTTCTTGACTTCTCTCTTCGTAGGTTGCTAGCAAATGCACTAATCCAGCCCCACTTTGACTATGCATGCAGTGCTTGTTTTCCATTAATTAAAGTTAATTTAAAGATATAAAATGGCTCCTCCACTGAAGAGAGATTTGAACAATGTATTGCTACCAACATTTTCAAATTATTTGATAACTGAGCCTCATCCTATAAGTCGGAGATATTCTTACCATTTGGCCAGAGCCGGATCACACGAAGATCTAAAAGCAATTTGAATCAACCTTGTCGAAAGAGTAACACAGGGCAAAGTGGTCTCTCCTTCCTAGGACCTAAAGTCTGGAACAGTCTACACTCTGACCTAAAATCTGCCAAGAACATTAACAGTTTTAAACATAAGATCAAGGACAAATTCTTTAAAGACTTATAAAATCAAGAAAACAGCCCCTATGTACCGGGTGAACCAGAAAAAAGTTTCCACTTTTTAAAATTCATAGCATGAAAAAAAGTGGATGGATTGAAATGAATCAATATTTGCTTGACAGCATAAAGATCGAAGTATTTTTGCGATTTTCTTGCCTTCTTAGAGACAGTGCAAAAAATGATTACATGACATGGCCGGTGGAGAAGAAAAATTCTTGCAAAGAAACCTGCTCAGCCCGTATAAAATTATTGCAAAACAACCAACTAACCCGTGATCCTTTCCTTAAAAAAATGTATGTGCCCCGTATTCATGACCACCAATGAATTAGCCGAGGACCAAAACAAAATCAATTCTTGTCCTTACCAGTCTTCGTCAACGTAAAAATTGACTTTTAAGACGTAGAGATATGACTGATCAATCGTTCTTGCAAACAACTGACGAGAAAACTCCGTGTCATTTATACACACCCTTCCAAGCATTTATCAGCATGCATGTTTTCAAATTTTTATAAATTTCAAAGTTCATCTTGAGCATATAAATGTTACTGCCCGTACATAATTTGCTTTATAAAATAATGTCAACTCAGTTGTGTACAAGCTCAAAAAAGTAGTTGCCCCGGTACGTGTTGCACGGACCATGTTATACAATAAACTTTGCACTATCACTTACGAGCACTGGAAAAATTGGTAAATTCAAGTTTACATATACTTGTTGGTTGCAAAATGATTGAAAAAGGCCTAAAAAACTTCATCAACTCATAGAGGACTCCTCGCTCAGGAACAGAGAAAATGCCATTTTGCATGGGTGAGAGCTATCGTATGCACATTTATTGTCATGGGATTGAAAATCTTTGATATCTGGTGTAGAATCTATGTATTATAACTCTTGAGAGAAGTGAAACGCCCATGCGTATTGTTCTGTGCGAGGAGAGTCCTAACGATTTGATCAAGTGTTTCAGGCAGGGGCGTAACTAGACCAATAATTTCGGAGGGGTGAAAAAGGTTTTTGCCCTGCAAAAGTGAGTGGTGGGTGGTGCCCTGCAGACCTCGAGGCAAACGTTCATCTATAGGTTGCTAGTAAAGGCTTTACTAATGTAAATTTGTCATTTAAGGATGAGTTTCTAAGCAATAGCAACACAGGAAAAATTTTAAACTTAACTGTTGTGTAATATCTATTAGTCTATACTGGACATGAATCATTAGATATCAGTTTTGATTTGGCCATGGTTTGGCTTAGTAATAAAGTTTACATCTCGCGTCATATATGAGGGGAGGTGAGGGATGAGGGGGATGAAGAGGATGAGGGAAAAAATGCCCTGGACGTGTCGTGCCCCCCCCCCCCCCAGTTAGAGATGCTTCCTACGCTCCTGATCGGCAGAGTGGATTCCTGGCGCAGCAATTTCAGTTTTTATCCTGCTTCGGACATCCTCAGCAAGCAAATGCACCAGCTCGTTTTGAGATCCTGAGCTGATGTATTTAGTGCTCTAAGGCTTCAAATGTTTGTGTTCGAGCCATTCCTTCAAAGTAGGACAATGCCTGGACATTAGATTGATCAACTGAGCAAATTTGCCATGAAAGACAGCGGTTGCCTCGAAAAGGTTCTTGCCAGATAAAAAAGGATTGGTTAATATACCGGGTGTCTAAAAAAAGTACCCCCTTTTGACAGGAGATAGTAATCAAACAATAAGATTTCATTGCTCCCCGACTTCACAGCTAAATTTATCAATCTTCAACTTAGATGCACATACCTTGCATTGCATTTAGAAATCGTCCACCAAACACCGGAGTTACAGGCTCGCAAAGTTAAAATTTACAGTGCACCCAAAACCAGAGGTTTTGAAAAAGGGCCTAATCATGATTTGTGTCGTGGACATTTCCAATGTACCTGTAGACTTTAAGTTCCGTTTTTTTGCTTTTGAAAAGAATAAAAGATGCATGGACTTGGCACTGATTGAATAAATATAGTAAAAATGTGGTAAGAATGATAAAGTCGTGCCACATCTGCAAGATAAGCGTGCATGTACTCCTTTTCCACTGCTTTATACAAAACAATTGGGATCGAATGCAATGCAAGTACTGATTCCTCAAAAGAAAAGTCACTTCAAGAACAATTGAAGTAATTCAAGGTATCAATATTTTCTAAAAAGTTGAAAATTCGTTTGCAAAATACCTGTTTGGTGTCAAATTGTGGCTAGGCCATTTCTCAAAACCTCTGGTTTCAGGTGCACTCCAAATCTTGACCTTGTGAACTCATATCTCCGATGTTTGGTTGTCGATTTCAAAATGCAAGGTATGTGCATTTAAGTTGAAGACCAACGAATGTAGCCATGAATTCAAAAAGTCCCGAAATGTTATCGTTTTGTTGCCTTTTTCAGTCAAAAGGGGGTACTTTTTTTTAGACACCCGGTAGTTAATGAGTGCTGCACACAGCATTTTTGAAAATACCTTCTCTACCAAGCCGGGATGTCAGTCACTACGCGTAACCGGCAGTTATGTGCCCCTAATATGGGTGGGTTTTGCCAGGGAAAATTTGCGTTTGAAACAATTCCGAAATTCACAACTGATTGCAAATTTCAAGACAGCTTAGCATGACTGCAAGAGTTGTTACGCAGTTGCTGCACTGTAATAAAATTCTTCTTGGTGCCCTGCTGCAAAATCTTCGATTGCCCTGCGAAATCCGCAATATTTGAGATTGGGGGGGGGGTATCACACCCCTCCACACCCCCCTCAATTTTCGCCCCTGGCTTTCGGGCCCTTTTTCGGTAACTTTTCAACCATGAAATTTTTGTAAAGTTGAATTTACCTATATTTGCAGTACTCCTAAGAAGACAAGAAAAATCACAAAAATACTTTGATCCTTTTGCTTTAACTAAAATTTGAATCATTCAAAACTATGAAGTACTTGTGATGCTACAAATTTTCGAAAGTGGGAACTTTTTTCTTGCTCATCCGGTGTTACTAAAATTCCAAGAGCTACAAACATTTGACACAAAAACTGAAAAAGTTTCTTCCAATGACACACCTCTGGAGGGACCATTATGGAAACAATGTCGCACTGACCTTTTATGCAGAGCTCAATATTACGGACCACGAAACCATGGACTACAGAACTACGGAACCAAGAGCCTTGGACTCGGGAACTAGAAACCGGCGGAGGAGAGTAACTCAATATTCTAAATCATTTAAATTTTGAACCATTACCCAACTGTAAATTCAAACATAATACACGTTTCCTTAGTGATAATCATTCAATTAATTTCTATAAAAATTAACCCCGCTACAGTCACATTTGGTACAAATAATAATCGGCAGCACTCGCTGACTGTCGTTATATCTAGTTTATATCTATATATGGTACATATGTAATTCGACTTTTTTTTCCTTTTTTACTCGCATATACGTCGTCTGAGTTGCTGACAAAACTTTTTTTCAAATTGTGAGAAACTATATTGTCTGGCATAAAACTGAGCCTCTAGCTCCAACAGAAACATATATCAAACCATTGTGATGGTTATTTTTCGACTGATGAGATGTACAATTTTTTTGGGAAATTTTATTTGGTACCACCCTCATGCCATCCAGTACCCGGTACCACTGGTGCCAGTACCAGGTACCATAGGGGCCAGTACCCAGTACCAGAACCCCCCCCCCCCCCTGTCACCATCCTCATTAAAATGTATAAAAATAACGCTCAATCCAGGCTCTTTTGTAGAATAGCTTAAAAGTCTAAGAATGTTCTGTGATGCAAGACTCTTGTGATGTCAGAGTTCACTGTTTGTTGTTTGAAGCGGAGAGACTATGCATAGAAAAATATGGACCGAGGACAGTTTTTGCAATTCACCCACAACTGGTTGTTTCTTATAAGATTTGCTGAAGTAAAAAAGGCAAACGAAGTCAAACTTGTGTCTAAGTCATGAGTGCATGAGTGCATGAGTGCATCATTTATCTGAAGAATTTTACCACATCCTTTTCAGTGCAAGGGAATGAGTTTTAAGCGAGACAAAGCTTACGCCCAAATTATGTCTCAGCTAGAAATCATTAGAAATTGCCCCTAATTTTGAGATGTGACAGCAGTGAAGGATTTGCTAAGGAGTTGTTATTGCACAGGTCAGTACGCATGATTGCTGAACCTCTTATCTGTACATCTCTTTCGTAGCGATTTCTATAGTAATTTCTAGAATAATTGTTTAAGTAATCTAGCATCCATTTCAGTTTTTGTAAGGGTGCTAGAAAATTCACCTACCGATTTTGTCTCCAGGGGTTAGAAAGCGGCGATCTCATTGGCTAATTAGCACCAAAGTGGATGATTTTCGCATGCTCTGACAATCCAGTAAGTATTTGAGCCCAATCTTTATGATAACAGGAGTCAAATTGAGTCATTACCCTGTAAAGCCCCTTCCAAAATCCTGCCATAAGCGAGTAAAAACGATGAGCAAAATTTCCTTCGTTTTCCTTACTAAAAATGATGACATTCACATGTCATGTATTTTGTTTTCTTGAGGGGCGCACATCATGGGGGGTGAAGGGGGTGAGACACCCCCCCCCCCAATAATTCTCAATATTCGGTCCCAAAATCTTGAAATTCGGTCCCGCGACACCTTCAAGACCTCCGTTGTTAAAACTGTCTTTCGGCAAGGGCAACTTTCTTTTTTTCGGGCCGAAATTTTGATCGAAACATCTTCCAACTTCTCTCGCGACTCCTTTCTTAGTGCTTGATAGAACGTTCTGATTGGCAACAGGGTACATGTGTCACTCGTTAGTCAAAGTCATTCTTTCATCAACGACTGGTCCCAATAAAGGCAACAAGTAAAGCCTGGTTTCCATATAATCGCAAGGAGTCGCAGCGAGTCGCAATAAAAGTGACCAAGTTTGCTTGCGACTCTCTGCGATCATATGGAAACCGGTTAAAAATTTGTGTGCGACTCCTTGCGACTCCTTGCGATCGCTGTCGCAAGCAGTCGCAGAGATAGAACAAATTCTATCTCTGCGACTCATTGTAGCCTGCGTGCAGACTCTACTGATTTCTTTTCAGAGAGGTTCTCCTCCAGTAGAGTCTGCGCAACAGCGACCAAATCCTTGTTCTTGGTCACATGCGGTTTCAAGGATCGAGGAACTAACTCATTGAATTTGATTCAATAGAGCTACCTATGAATAGGGTAGACAAAACACCAACACACATTTATCACAAAAGGGTTTCTATGGCTATCTGTGTTCATGCATACGCCAATTGAATATCAGCAGACTCGAACAAAGACACAGACGCTCCATCAAACAAAGGGGATATGCTTTGGCCAATAAGGAAAGGTTCCTCGTTTCTCATGAACTGAAAACAGGGATTTGGTCGCTGTTGCGCAGACTCTACTGCAGGAGAACCTCTCTGAAATGAAAGGAAATCAGTAGAGTCTGCACGCAGGCTAACTCATTGCGACTCGCTGCGATTCGTTGCGATTAATGGAAACCACTGTTCACAAATTTTGCAACTCCTTGCGACTCCTTGCGACTCTTTGTGACTCTTTGCGATCAGATCACACTCATTTCTGTGATAAATCTCACTTCAACACGCACCCACACATGGCCACGGCCCCCCTGAAAAGCAGTTCTGATTAACTGACGAAGCATCCGTGCCTAAATAATAAAATGAATGACATTAAAATGAACGAAAATGGCGCTTTTCAACGAAGAAACCGTCTTATTCTTAAGTGAAGTCTATAAATTTGATTGCCTTTACAACAAATTTATGAGATTTTGCTTGGAAGTTTTCAAGTCAAGTTTGGCGCCAATTTGCATTTAGTTCAGGTCACAAAATTTGCAACTCCTTGCGACTCACTGCGACTCCTTGCGATTATATGGAAACCACTTTTTCGAGTCACAAAAATTGCAACTCCTTGCGACTCGCTGCGACTCATTGCGACTCCTACTCCTTGCGATTATATGGAAACCAGGCTTAAGTCAAAGATGGTGCCATAACTCTTCCGAATAAAAAAGGCTGGATTGTCTTAATAGGCCTTTATCTTTTGCATCAAAAGGTTCTTAAACACGGAGTATACACATCTCTAATCTAAAATAAAACGGTTGATTCTGATGCATTTCGAGGTGCTGAACACGAATATAAAAAGTTCACACCTCTAGGGGGCGCAGTTTTTTCAAAAACCGGGGGCCTAGTTTTGATGACGTCACAATAGTCTTTTGCGAAAAAATTTGTGATAATTGAATTTGAATTGTTTAGCCCCCAAGAGATCAATCTGAGGAAATATTTTGTATTAGAAACATATGTTCCAGCTCTTATAATTTCTGATCTACGAGCCCTTAAAGTTTTCAAAAATTGCTGACTCAGCTTTTTTTCGTAATTTTTATTTTCGGTTACACACATCCAATTTTTACTTGCAAAATGTCATTCGATCATCTCAACGAGCTTTATAAAATAGCGCTAATTTCATCTGCGTATACTGTTCTGATTTTGTTTCACAGATGAAACAAATTTCCTTAGTGAATGAACATACATGGAACAAAGGAAATTCGTTCCATCTATGAAACAAAATCAGAACAGTATACACATATACAATTAGCGCTATCTTATAGAGCTCGTTGAGATGAATCGAATGACATTTTGCAAGTAAAAATTGGATGTATGTAACCGAAAATAGAAATTACGAAAAAAAGCTGAGTCAGCAATTTTTGAAAACTTTAAGGGCTCGTAGATCAGAAATTATAAGAGCTGGAACATATGTTTCTAATACAGAACATTTCATCAGATTGATCTCTTGGGGGCTAAACAATTCAAATTCAATTATCACAAATTTGTTCGCAAAAGGCTATTGTGACGTCATCAAAACTTAGGCCCCCGGTTTTTGAAAAAACTGCGCCCCCTAGAGGTGTGAACTTTTTTATTCGTGTTCATCACCTCAAAATGCATCAGAATCGACCGTTTTATTTTAGATTATTTTGAAAATTGCCTTAAGCTCTCTAAAGGGGGTTTGTACGCAGATTCCTTATACTCTTAAACTCCTTGCAAAAAAATTTCACAACTGGTAATTCCAATTTTCATGTCATGTACAATTTCCTGGTGTAAATACAATACAATACAAGTAAAAATAATACCATCAAAACTAATGATCAACATTAAATTTTGTCCCAATAGCAAACTTAGTACCGTAAATCCTCGAATAAAGCCCAGGGGCTTATTTCGCAAAAAGTATTTTGGGGGAGGAGGGGTTTATTTGAGGCGAGAGAGCAGCAGCAAAAAATATTACCAGGACTAATTTTTGTCAACTTGAGGCTGGCCAGTATGATTAAAACAGCTGATATATTGGGGTATACTGTATTGTTTTTATGGAATCTTTTAGATATCTACATTATTTTCAAAATAGCGGCATTGGAATTATTTTGGCAAGGATTCATGGAAAATTTTGAAAAAATGAAAATCATCGTAAATCTCAATCACTGCAGGAAAATGACAAAATCTTCAAGAAAACCATAGTTTATAAAAGGTCTACACTATGGTGGCAACAAGAAATCTGTAAGCTCTTCTGGTTTCGGATTTAGAAATTTGATGATATCACCCTAGCAGATTTTGCTGATGGGATGTGCACTCTTTCCCGGGTATGGGGCGTGCCTCTTTTTAGTCTTAAGGGTATTTTGTGAGAATGAGTTGCTATTTCATCGTTTTCCATGATTGTATTGGACATTTTGGAGTGTACTTTTCGCCGATTTTTTCAAAAGCTATGTATGTATGTATCATTTTGCCACAATATTTACAAGTTATATAATATAAAAATAGATACAATACAATAAATAATGTTAAAAACGTAAAGGAAAAACACCCATAATCACAGTGGCAGGGATAGCATTAAAAGGTCAAGATGACCTTAATTCCATAATGGTCCCCTTAGAGGTGCTGGTACAACGAAAAACGTAAGAAAAAAAAATATACTAAACTGTAGTTTGTTTTCGGTATAAAACATGGTTTATAATACCATACCATGATCGGGAGAGATGATGACAAGTCTTAATAGAAGACATATATGTCATCTTCCTCTTTTTGTATGTTTTGGAAAAAATGCTCTTTGATCTTATGTTTGAATGTGTCGATATTGTTTGTTGATTTAATCTCTGATGAAAGACTATTCCATGTTTTGGGCCCTAGATAAGATAGACATTTTTGTCCAGCAGTAGTTTTGCGAAATGGAATATCCAATTTGAACTTGGACCTTCGTGTTGTTCGGCCCTGGTTGACTGGACGGAATATCTCAGCACTGTATGCTGGGGCAGTTTCTCTGAAAAACTTCATTATGTTGACACAGACACATTGATCCATCCTGTTCTTTGTAGGGAGCCAATCTATAGACTTGAATTCTGTGACCCCAATATGTGCTGTGTTTTTTAAATCGAGGTAAAAACGAATGCATTTGTTTTGTGCCGTCTGAATTTTTTTAGACAGCCTCTTATTCAACCCTGGATACCAAGAAGTGCATGCATAATCAAAATGAGGTTGAATAAGAGCATTTAAAAGCAACCTGCGAAGGGATTTATCCAGGAAGTTTTGTTTCCTGTATAGGAATTTTAGCTTGCCATTTATTTTTCCAAGCATCTTAGTCGCCATCGACTCCCCAGAGAGATTTTCATCTAGGAGACATCCCAGATATGTGACTGTTGAATGTTGTTTAATCCTTATGTCACCTCTCCTAATGTCCAACTTTTCAAGTTCTTGCTTTTTTTTCTTTTTTTGTCCAAAGAGAATGGATTTGGTTTTGTCCTCTCCAAAGTGAATGCTTAGTTTGTTTTCTACAAACCAATCACAGAGGGAATTGAAATTTCTATTTAAATTGCTCTCTATTAGTTCAATGTTTTTGTCTCTAACAATTAAACAAGAATCGTCTGCATACAGAAGCAGGTCGCAGTCGATCACTCGTGCCATGTCATTCACGTAAAGAAGGAATATGAGTGGGCCAAGAATTGACCCCTGAGGGACCCCACATGACAGACTACCATGATTTGAGTATTCCTTGCCAATATTGACGGCAAAAGAACGGTCCTGAAGGTAAGATTTAAACCACAAAATGGCAGATTTGCTAAAGCCAAGGCATGCCATTTTATCCAGAAAGATGTTATGGTCAATTGTATCAAATGCTTTTTGAAGGTCAATTAAGATCATGCCTGTAAACATTCCAGTTTCAAATCCTTGAAGGATCTTTTCACTCAAGTAAGATAAGCAGGTATCTGTTGAGTGATGAGCACGAAAGCCAGATTGGTATCTGTACAATATTTTCTTATCATCAAGGTACTTTTGTACTTGACCATGAATTATTTTTTCAATAATTTTAGAGAGTTGAGGAAGCAAAGAAATTGGTCGATAGTTTTTGGGATCATCTTTCGATCCTTTTTTGAAAAGTGGTTTTAGTTTTGCTTGTTTGCAACTATCAGGAAACTTAGATTGTAAGATTGAGAGATTACATAGTTCGGTTATCGGCTCGGCTAAGGCGGATGCACCATCTTTGAGGAATTTCCCTGCTATATTATCCAAACCTGTCGCTTTTGAGGGGTTTATCTCTTCTAAGAGTTTGAGGACATTTTCCGAGGATGTGGGAAGCAATGAAAATGGTTCAGAAAGTTTCATGTGCTGGTAATACTTTCGCACATTGTCTAGTTTATGTGGGGATGGGTTAAGTTTCTTTACTAAATTTGAAGCCAGATTTGACAAAAAGTCCTTAAAAATTTCGGCATTTGTTTTATCGTTAAAAGATGGTTTGCCTTTATCATTTAGACTAATTTTAGGGGGTGAGTTGTTTCCTGATGACAATCCGAGAGATTTTAGACACTTCCGTAAATCTTTCGGTTTTCCTATGTTCTCGTTTAGTTTTCCAACAATATAGGATTTTTTCTTCTTTTTAATCAAGTTTTGGACGTGATTGCGAGCTCTCTTGAAATTTACATAATCAATGTGAATTTTAGATGACCTAAATTTTGTCAGTAATTTGTCGCGAATTCTAATCCCCTCGAGGACTTCCTGGTCCATCCACTCCTGTGAGTTTTTTCTGATACGAATCTCCTTCACGGGGGCAATTTCATCAATGATATTTGTGACAAGTTCAACAAAATGGGAATAGGCAACATTAATATTATCAAAATCAAGGTATTTTGGAAATGTGATTAGGCTTAGTTTATCAAGAAAGAGCTGTTTTGTGTAATTCTTTAATGTACGGATCTTGATATAAGTATGATCATGTATTTTGGTGCGGGTTGTCTTTCTTGTGCAATAAATCAGTTGATGATCGGACAGACCCAAATCAAGAACCCCTTGTTGAGAAATTTTAGGAAATGAGTTTGTTAGTATGTGGTCAAGGAGGGAGGTCGATCTATCAGTGGTACGAGTAGGTGGACTATCATTTGGCTATCATTTGGAGGGAAAAATTCTAAAGCCGGTGAAAAAATTGTTGGAGTGCACACCCTTGTACAAATGAAAGTCAAGTGCCGCCCCTGGGGTCATCACAGCCTCAAATATAATAAATGGCACCATTTTGAAACTAATCAAGGTAATTCAAAGAAAAATGTAATATAATTTTACAAAAACCTTTTTAAAGATTTGAGCCCTGCAGTAATGTTCCCAGGTGCAAATGTAATATATAAATGAACAGGAACTACTGTGTCCTACAAAGAGATTGTCTTTTTCCTTAGGTATAATGAATGACTTCTATATCACACTGTACCTCCGTTGCTTCTGGATCTGACAGAAGCAAATGATGGTGCGTATCATTTAAATAATCCCCCCTTCTGATCCACTCATCTTGAGAAGGGTCACGTCTCCAGCCAACATTTAAAGCAGCACCCATCTGGAAGAAAAGATTATATGAGAATATTGCTCTAGAAAGAAACAAGCTGTATTGAAATTATGCAAAAAATATATACGTTTTGAAGAAGCTTGTTTACTTTACGTGACAATTGAATTGATTACATGACATCGAAAATAATTAGTGCAAATGGTTTGTTTTCCTGGTGCTCTGCCAAAAAAGTCTCAGCAAATGCAGTGATCTGATGGTGCGGAGGGAAAATGCTTCCAAATAACCATTGGAGACAGGAAAGAGCACATGGTGACCTTCAGATGGGAGCAATGAGCTTCTTCGAAGCAGCGGCAATTCCGATACTTTTCTTGTTTCATTTTTCTATTTCCTACTGGAGTGGGCAGCCCATCAGCACACAAAAAGCTAGTTTTTAAGGGGCCCTCGCATCCCTTGTTCGACCTAAAAGGAAAACATGTTCCCGTGGATTGATGCTTGCACAGCGACACACAGTCAACTCGAGTCACTGTAACATTTGCCCTAAGAAAGTAAAATTTCAAAGTAGTTAGATCATCTGCAATCTTAAATAGACCTTTTTGCTATTCTAGAAAAATCTGAATCTACAATATTTGTATAGATTTCTAGAATTTTGGAATGTGTACGATAGTGAAGCTCTAAACCAACTCAACCTTGATTAAAGGCCCCCATTAGCCATGTTTGAAGAATGAGATCATGCACATAGCTTGCCTTGCCTCAAAGTAGTAGAATATTTATTTGAAATTGCAGTGCACGATTCAGTTTATATCGAAACGGCTGTAGCCTAATAACGAGCCCACTTGATGAAGCAGACCAGATTTCTTGATATGCATCAAAACTATTACATTAGATGTAGTGAGAGTCCAAAGACGTAGGGAACCGGAGGCACTGGTGGCACGTGCCCCCAAGATTTTGCAACAAACCAAAAGGTGCCCTTCTTGTCTCAGGATGTGCCCCTTTTGAAGACCAATGCGGACAGAAAGTTGTTTAATTTTGTTATTATTTACTTCGTGATTTGGTTATGTTTAATTCTCACTTTGTTTCATTGTGAAGGAAATCGGAGATCTATCAGCACTCGTACTATTTTCTTCTATATATCACATTTTTCCCGTCAAAAATCTGTTGTATATTACAGTGCCATTCTTACGAAAAAGTGCCTTTAAATTGGCGTGCCCCTCCAAGTTTACAATGCTTCCTACTGCTCTGAGTAAAACTGAAGGATGGCCGACAATATTGACAATTTTTTTACCCTATCCTGACAAGAGGTGCCACTATAACAGTGCCACATTTGTTTCTTGATAGTATTATATGGGTTTGTTGGTTCCCTTGGCAACAGTTATCCATATAGAAGATTTTTCAAACAGTAAGGGCAGTGAGCCAGGTCAAAGAGGTCAAATTTTGAAGATTGCCTTGTAATGAGTTGGCAGCTCCATAAATTTTTGAAGCAACTAGTAATTAGTCTTAGTGAGGAAATATCAATTGGCAACTACGCCAAATTTGATTGTTAGCCCAAATATCTCAGAATTGTTTTGATTCTATCCATTTACAATGCCTATAAATATCTCCGATGCTTCGCTGATTGTTTCGATTGTGTGCATAAATAATGCCCATTGCTACAACATTCCTGATTCCTTGGTACCTATGTAGGTAGGTAGGTAGGTAGGTGTATTCCTTCCAGTTGGAGCAAAAGCCCCTGCATAATGTTTTAATTCTTCAAACATAATTAAAGGCCCCCATTAGCCATGTTTGAAGAATGAGATCATGCACATAGCTTGCCTCGAAGTAATAGAATATCTATTTGCAATGCATGATTTATGTTATATCGAAATGGTTTCCCTTCTTCAGAAAAATGTACCGTTGAAATGATGTGCCCCTCCAAGTCTAAGATGCTTCCTACTGCCCAGAGTGAAACTAAAGGATGTCCGCTAATATTGACAAATTTTTACTTTATCCTGACAAGAATTGCCGCTATAACAGTGCCACACTTATTTTTTTGATAGTATTATAGGGGTTGGTAGGTTCCATTGTTAACAGTTATTGATATTGAAGATTTCAGACAGTAAGGGCAGTGTGCCAGGTCAAAGAGGTCAAATTTTGAAAATTGCCTTGTAATGAGTTGGCAGCTGGATTAATGTTAGGAGCAAGGAGTAATTAGCCTTAATGAGGAAATGTCAATTGGCAAATGTGCCAAATTTGATTGTTAGCCCAAATATCTCCGAATTATTTTGATTGTATACATTAACAATGTCTATAAATATCTCAGATGCTTCGCTCATTGTTTCGATTGTGTGCACAAATAATGCCGATTGTTACAACATTCCTGATTCCTATGTACCTATATGTCTATATGTCTATATGTCTATATATAATATTGGTAGAAAGTTGTACGAATAAACTGTATAAAAGAAGGTCGGATGCAAAAAAAGACAAGATATTTAGCACACTGAGGCCTTTCTGACTTGTGTCTTCATCAGAGTGTGACTTACAAAACTAAAGTGATTCTAAAGTTACGTTATGGGTATACATATACTGTGATTCAATTAACAGATGGATTAACAATTTCCTGAAAAAATGTTTTCTAAGTTTTCACTAATTAAGTGTTGCATGTCCGGCTTTTATCAACTTTTCTTCGTGGGAAAGTAACTGTCTAGGATCTTTCAACTGCATGAAAGCGGTGATTTTGAAAAAAGGTTCTTTCAAGTTCTTATTCTTGGCGCCACAGTCGAAAACGTGTTTGGGAAATATGCACGGTGAGATTCCTGTGCGTGATTCTGAAATATGGTTGTTCATACGTTGGCGTAAATTTGTTGTCTGACCAATGTATGTTGTTCTCCCTTTACACAAATTACACTAGAGAAAGTACACAACGTTTTTGCTTTTGCAAGTGACGTGACTTCTGATTGACCAGCTTGTTCCTTTTGATGTTATGAATGAATCTACTGGCTGGAGGTATAATCTGCAAAGTTTGCACTGTTTATTGTTACATAAAGTGATTCCTTGGGGGGCTGGGACACTTAGATGTTCTTTGGAATTAAATTTTGCGGTTGTGAGTATTGATGTGATATTCGGTGGTTGTTTGAGGGCTAACAGTGGTTTGCAATTAAGATTTTTGCTTCGTTGTTTGGTCCTTAAAATGTTTGAACAGTGTTGATATGGTCTTTACAACATTGTTATAAGACAGGCTTGGGTAGTAGGTTGTCACGAGAGGTATAATGTCCTTCTTTGTTGGTTCTGGCGCTGGGCCTTGAAGTTTTGCTCGATGGAACGCTTGCTTTATCAAATTTGTTGGGTAATTACAGTCGAGTAACCAGTGTTCTAGTTCACGTAAACGAAAGTCCAAGAGCAGGGGGTCGGAGACGAAAACTACGATTCTTTTAGCGAGATTGAAGGGAATGGTGTTTTTTATATGGTTTGGATGGGCGCTTGTAAAGTTTAAGTATTTGTGTGGGTTAGTTGGTTTATAGAAGATGTCGGTGCTGATTCTTGTTCCATTATGGAGAAGTATTTTGATATCTAAGAAGTTCAACGATTCAACATTATCTGCGTTCTTTTTACCCTTTTCCATGGTGAATTTTATGGACGGGTTGAGTTCGTTTAAAGCTTGTTGTAACAAAATCGGGTCTAAATCTTCAGGCAAAGCAATAAAACCGTCGTCGATGTAACGGAAGTAGTTCGTTTCTATGTATTTACAAATCTGATGGCTGAAATATTTTGGTAGAACAGCTGGAAACAGTAATGTGTTTCTTCCAAAAATCCGACGGTAAGGCATGCATATGATGGTGCGAACTTTGTACCCATAGCAGTCTATATATATATATATATAGGTGTATTCCTTCCGGTTGGAGCAAAAGCCCCTCCATAATGTTTTCATTCTTCAAACATAATTAAAAGCCCCCATTAGCCATGTTTGAAGAATGAGATCATGCACATAGCTTGCCTCAAAGTAATAGGATATTTATTTGCAAATGCAATGCATGATTTAGGTTATATCGAAATGGCTGTAGCCTAACGGGCCCACTTGATGAAGCAGATCAGATTTCTGGATGTGCATCAGAACTATTACATTAGATGTAGCGAGACTCCAGAGACGTGGGAACCAGGGGGACACTGGGGGCACGTGCTCCCCAAGATTTTCCAACAAACCAAAAAGTGCAATTTTTGTCTCAGGGAGTGCCCCTTTTAAAGACCAATGCGGACAGAAAGTGGTTTAATTTTGTTATTATTTACTTCGTGATTTAGTTATGTTTACTTCTCGCTTTCTTTCATTGTGAAGGAAATCGAATATCTATTAGTATTCACACTATTTCTTCTATATATTGCATTTTGACCGTCAAAAATCTGATGTATATTTAAATACCCTTCTTACGAAAAAGTGCTATTGAAATGCCGTGCCCCTGCAATGTTGAGATGGTTCCCACCGCCCCGAGTGAAACTAAAGGATAGCGGACAATAGAGACAAATTTTTACTTTATCCTGACAAGAGTTGCCTCTATAACAGTGCTACACTTGTTTCTTGATAGTGTTATATGGGTTGGTAGGTTCCTTGGGCAACAGTTATTGATATTGAAGATTTTTCAAACAGTAAGGGCAGCGTGCCAGGTCAAACAGGTCAAATCTTGAAGATTGCCTCGTAATGAATTGGCAGCTCCATTAATGTTAGGAGCAAGTAGTTAATTAGCCTTAAATGGGAAATATCAATTTGCAACTACGCCAAATTGGATTGTTAGCCCAAATATCTCTGAATTGTTTTGATTGTATACATTAACACTGCCTGTGAATATCTTAGATGCTTAGTTGATTGTTTCGATTGTGTGCATAAATAATGCCTATTGTTACAACATTCCTGATTCCTTGGTACCTATATAGGTAGGTAGGTGTATTCCTTCCGGTTGGAGCAAAAGCCCCTGCATAATGTTTTCATTCTTCAAACATAATTAAAGGCCCCCATTAGCCATGTTTGAAGAATGAGATCATGCACGTAGCTTGCCTCAAAGTAATAGAATATTTATTTGCAATTGCAATGCATGATCTATTTCATATCGAAATGGTTGTAGCCTAAGGAGCCCACTTGATGAAGCAGACCAGATTTCTGGATATGCATCAGAACTATTACATTAGATATAACTATTTAAAATAAAATAATTGTACCTTCAACAGAGATGATAAAACACGACGTTTCGAGCTCAGCCCGTTATCAAGTGAAGAAAGATTAGTAGAACAAGAGTAAAAGGAAGAGTAGATCCGAAAGATGGGATCGAATAAAAAGGAATAGTGGTGACTTCAAATCCAGTAAATCATACAGTAAGATTTTACAATTTTACCAGTTACAATTTTCAAGTCAAACAATGGCTGATTAGTATAGCTAATAGATACATACGCTATATTCCACATCAAGCTGGAAGTTTGGAACATTTATGACGTATCGAAGGGGCTTGCCCTTAACATACTCTGCATGGGCGTTAACTGTGACCTGAGCGATCGTGATCGAAGGTCCATCACAGATTCTGGAGTCAGTTAGGTCCACATTGAGAACAGAAGGATTTGGCAAAGGGCTGTCTGGCTCATCTTGCGTGAAAATTATTGCTCCAGAAATAGTTATTTCTTTAGATTGATCTGCCATTTTGACTGATATGCCTTTCCTCTTCCTCTCTTCCTTTTCCTCTCTGCAATTTCAATTTTATTTGTTTACTTCATGATCAATCTCATTTTCAATTTCAACACAGAAAAGAGCGAGAACGAGGCTTTTGGCGCCAAATCTCGAAGGTGTCCTCCCTAAATATACGGTTCAAAGCGGTTCAACTGTTGTTTTTCAGCACCTCTGCAAGTCAACAAGATAATGGCAACGACCGTTTCTGTCTTGGTATGATATATTAATTGGAATGTGTAGGCTGCTGGCATTAGATGTGCAATGATTTGTGTTAAAGCAGGCACGATTTTCAGTGAAACAAAACTGAAACAAATATTATGTGCAGAAAGTGGCCTAAAACTAAAGAGGCAAATTAAATTATTTGGCGCGCTGCCAAAGTACTATTTAAATTTTGAAGCGCACTTTTCATAAATTGTTCTTGTTTGATCTGGTTAAATTCTTTGTGAGGTGGACCCTTTTTGCAAGGACTTCGCTTGAAGGGCTACCATTATTACTTGACTTTGAGTGACTTGACTGCACTGCTCATCAACTGTCGAATCTGACTCTGCAACATTAAATAAAGGGGCAACTCAAGTTTCAGTTCAGTTTCATTCATTATCAATTAATCCTAAATACAATTCTTAAATACTCTACGACTAAAATACATAACAACATTATAACGGAAATCGAGAAAAGACAAACTAAAATGAATATAAAAGATACTTTACAAGATTGTATTTAAGATTAATTGACTAAGGAGGAGCTCTCTTCTAAGTAGATAAACTAATCGAGAGAGACCCCCCCCCCCCCACAAAACAACAAAACAAAGAAACTAAAAAGATTTTATTAAAACAGAGACAGATGATAACCAAATGATAACACCTCATTGGGATAAAGTTATATGTGTGCCAGGGGCGGACTGGCCTGGGTGGCTAGGTGGCAATCCCCACCCGGGCCCCCTTATAATTTTGAAAAGCGGGCCCTTCATAAAGAGAAATTTTTGAATTTAACCACGTAAGCTTAAAGCTTCGCAAGCTGATTCGAAACAATGGCTATCACATCTATTGTCTCTGGGCCCCAACCAAATGAACACCTCTTCACGTTCAATCAGAGCATCTTTTAATATTATAACTAGCGGGCCATTGGCCCAGTAGGCCCTCTTCCTGGCCCAGTAGTGAAGCAAACTCCCCATTTTTGGCCCATTAGTTTGGACTCTTTTTGTTCAACTTATTTTAGAGTTTTACCCCCTTATTGTCAAGCGCCAAAAAGTCCTTCCAGTGCAGTTGACATTCATAGCTACTCAGCCTTAGATGGACCTTTCTGTTTCAACATTCTAGACGTATCAGATAGAGACCTTGCTATAAAATTTATAGAGGAATCAACCATGGGCCTTCCGTTTTCCCAAACTGGCAGAAGGTGTTGTGGCACAGTGGTGTAACCCTCTGAATTGGCAGCCAGAACATTCAGGCGGACAGTGGCATGGCCACGGGGGGGTGTGGGGGGTGATTGCCCCTCCCCATTTTTCAGTGGCGGGGTGGCTATAGTTTGATAGGGGTGGCCAAGTCAATTTTGGCGCCCCTCCTATGTAATGTGTTTCCATAAGCGCACGCCTTTCCACAACTGCTTGGTATTATTACAGTATATTTGACATATTTTGCAAAGGCCAATGAAAAGAAAATTTTGCAACTTGACTTTAAAGTTTAATGAATATGTTTTGACTGAAAATGGGAGCAATCAATGAAAAAGCTCGTCCCACTTCTTTTCTTCCCTGTCCTTCCCCTTTTCTTCTAAGAAACCATAAATTGAAATCAGCGACGTGGCCAGGTCGAGTGGGAGGGTAGGAAAACGACAAAATCTGGGGGCGAAGCCCCCAAGAAAGTTTTTAAGGCCACGCCCTCTACTTTGGCTTTGAGCGCTTCTAGCAATCCAATGTTAGGGGTCCTAAAATAGAATTTGATCATTTTGTAACAGTTCTTTATACAATTGAGCATACCCAAGAACATTTTAGAGCAAACACAAGTTTCTTCGGCTTAGAATGTTTTTCTTCCTCGGCAAACCTTTGTGCGAACACATTTTATCTTGTCTTAGGGTCATTCTCGCAATTCTGAATGATTCGATTGTTCGTCTGGGAAAATTTTTTGAAAAGTCAATCTTTGCTTTGGCTTAGAACGACTCTCCCAGTCACTATCCTATCCAGTATCTCTCCGAAAGATTCTTCTACCCTTCTCCACCTACATCCAACACTCATTTTTTTTATAAGAAACTAAGGTCCGGGGCTGGTAGGTATAGTAGTTTCTTAAATTTTTGGACCATTTTGCTACCAAAAGTTTCTTACGTGTTTCTTATATCTTTAATGCCAGAAATGTAAAGTTAATCTTGTTTCGTCTAAAGAGCTCCCAAAATACTTATTAAGATCTCATCATCTCAAGACAAATCAATAACATAATTCGCACTCAAAATGATGTCCAAACAGTTGCTATAACTGTACAGTGTCAAAACATTTTTGACTGCGATAGGAAAACTAAAACTGTCAATTGCAAAAGTTTCTTAGCGTTTAAATCCACGTAGGGTCGTTTCTTAACTTTCGAAAAATTGAGCCTAACCGTTTCTTATACAAGGGTTTCTTAAAAAAATAGTGTACTTTCTCTTCGTTTTTTTAACAATCTCAAAAACGATCTTTTGATATAAGTTGAAGCAAATGCCCCCATACCCACATGTGGCCAGGCCGCTGACTGAAATAATAATAAAGCCTTTCTTCGTTCATATGATCTTGCAAAGACGTCAACGATCCTTTTTTGTTGAGGAAAGTAAAATTTCTTTCCACAGTCAGTAACAGTTTTGCCCATGTAAGATCAGTTTTGATGTTCCCAGCAAAATGATACAAACAAGCAACATTGGCGCCCCCTGATCTTTATTGGCGCTCCCATTCAGGGGGGCCATGGCCCCCCTGGCCCCCCCTGCCACCATGCCACTGCCATTTTTGTCGAAAGATGGTCCTCGAGATTCCTCTAAAACCGAAAAGAAAATAGCTGGGTATAGATTAAGTAAGAATTTTCCGAGAAATGTCAAATCTTCTTTTTAGTACTGGCAAGCATGATACTGGGAGATACATTTTAAGCCAAAGGGAAGGATCTTTAATCTTCAAAAATTTTCCTTTTGCTCTGATCCATAGGATAACCGTTCCAAAACGATCAAGGTTTCCTTGTCGCTAAAGGCAAGCATAACATTGGGAGATGAAAGTAAAGGATCTTTCTTCGAAAGTTTTCATCATGCTCTGATTCATAGGATAACTGTTGCAAAACGATCAAGGTTTTCTTGTCGCTAAAGGCAAGCATGATATTGGGAGATGCATGCTAAGCCATTCTTAAAAAATTTTCCCCGTGCTCTGATTCATAGGATAACTGTTGCAAAACGATCAAGGTTTTCTTGTCGCTAAAGGCAAGCATAATATTGGGAGATGAAAGTAAGGGATCTTTCTTTAAAAGTTTTCCTCGTGCGCTGATCCATAGGATAACTGTTACAAAATGATCAAGGTTTTCTTGTTGCTTAAGGCAAGCATGATATTGGGAGATGCATTCTAAGCCAAAGTAAAGGGCATGGCCCTAAAAAATTTTTGTGGGGGCATCGTCCCCAGACTCCCTCAGCTTCATACCCCCCCTATTTAATTTACCCTGGCCATGCCGTGTAAGGTGTCGTGGTGCATTGGTGTAATCCTCTGACTTTGCACCCCAAAACAGTCAGGTGGAGTGGGTTCGATACCCGGTAGCACCCCACCATTTGTGCTTCATCACAAGGGGTCGCGGACTCAATTAGGTCTGCTCTATTTCTAAGATCCCAGCACTTGGCGCTGAAAAATGCAACTTCACCTTCAGGGCTCGATCCCACGTAGGGCCCCACCACTTGAACGTCATGACACATGGGTTGCGTATTCGATTTAGTCTTTGCGCAAAAGTCATTTAGAAGTAGAATCTAGAAATGTAGAAATATAGATACTTTACTCATCATCATACAGATTTAAAACAATATAGCTCGTCAACTGTCAAATTCGTTGCAACCTATTCCAGCCTTTAGTAAGCGTCACTTTGCAATAATTCCTCGCTAACGAACGGATTGAGTAATGCAAAAATTCATATCACCTTTTATAATAGTAAAATTTGGTTTTTTCAAGTGACCACACCCAATTAAGAACTGGCCACGCCCTACGGGCCCTTGCTGAGCCATAACGCCACCCCAGAAAAAAAGTGCCAGTCTGCCCCTGATGTGTGCAGTGAACAGTGAATTAGTGCTGGGAATATGAGTCAATGAAAAAAGTCTTTAATTTTGAACGAAATACTGAAACAGAGCTAGCAACACGTATAAAAAGTGGAAGAGTGTTCCAAAGTTTTGAACCAAAATACTGAATTGTGTGAAGACCATATAAGGTAGTATTTTTAAAAGATTTGAAAAGATCACCTCTAGTAGCCTGACGAGTCCCGATCTTATGGACAGCTGCATTAGGCTGAAAGTAATCATGAAAGCACGAAGGAGATAGTTTATTGATAGATTTACAACAACATCTTCAGTGAGCGCCCCCGTCTTTGACAAAGCAACTCAAAAAGAAAATTTTATCAAAGGTGTGATAATAAATTTTTGGTGAATTTTTAAACAGAAGTGCTTTTTTGGGACACACGGTATATATGAACCAGCCTCTACTTCAGATGTGGTCTGGCCAGGGTGGCAAAGTGGTAATCGCCACCTGGGCCCTCTGATATGCAGAGTGTTTTCACATTGGGAGGGCCCCTGGAAAATATTTTGGGCCACGCCCTTTAGAACATCGGAAAATGCCCCTTTCAAAAAAAACTTGCCTCTTTACGTCCATATTTATATACAGTTCGGTTCAGAAAGGATTTCAATTACTATGAAAAGAGACATATAACATTACAACCAAAAACATTAGCAACAAAGCGTTTCTTCTCATAAAAAACTTTTACTACTGAAGATCTGTCAGAGCAAACTTTCCAAAGTAGCGATGCCTATTTTAATTTTTATCGACATTGTTAGCAATGTCCAAGAGGGACATCGTGTCTGCTCGTTGTTTATGAAAGTTCAACATCATTGAATCTTGGGCCAGGTCTAAAACGCGGACATCACGGACATCGCGGACATCGCGGACATGTCCGCGTTATTTGCAAGTCCGCGTTTTAGGTTTTCACATAGGGAAAAACCTAAAACGCGGACATCGCGGACATTTTCCAATTCTTTGAAATAAAGTGTTGATAACCACGTTTCCACGATCTTTATGCACACCCCTTCACAGAGAGTCACGGAGAGTTAGTTGTTGGCGATTTTCTTCATGTCCGCGAAATCAATGTCCGCGTTTTAGGTTTTTACATAGGGCAAAACCTAAAACGCGGACATCGCGGACATTTTCTAATTCTTCGAAATAAAGTGTTGATAACCACGCTTGCACAATCTTTATGCACACCGCTTCATAGAGACTCGCGGAGAGATAGTTGTTGGCGATTTTCTTCATGTCCGCGAAATCAATGTCCGCGTTTTAGGTTTTCACATAGGGAAAAACCTAAAACGCGGACATCGCGGACATTTTATAATTCATCGAAATAAAACGAAATTTAGAAGACATTTTTTAGCTAAGAACTATGGTCTTGTGATGGAAGGCAGTTTCTTAAATTTTCTGGTCATTTTATTACCAAAAGTTTCTTATGTGTTTCTTATGATTTTAATGTCGGAAATGTAGAATTCATTTAGTTTTGCAGAAAGAGCTCACAAACTACTTAGTAAGATCTCAAAACAAGTAAATAACATAATTCCCTCTAAAAATAGTTCCCAACAGTTGCTATTACTGTACAATGTCAAAACATTTTGAGTGACCTGTGCGAGGGGTGTGTCACTCTTTCGAAAAAGGCGTACGATAATTTCTAAAACAATAGGATTTTTGGAGATTTTTTCCGGATTTTTCTTGAAGACGGAGCCCCGTCAGTCCACGAGAACTGCTTTTCAGGGGGACGTTGCAAAAGCATTTACAAGTCAAAAGATAAGTTCTACATACTAGTTAACAAAATAAGAATTGTCATCACAGTTTTGACTCTTTTGTTAGATGTGGCAATGGAGGGTGCCTATCTGGCATCAAGATCAAGTTCAAGTAGTTTTCCGTAAAGGTAACAAATACAAATGGGTTACACCAAGATTTTTCCCTCGTTGATCTGTGTATTTCATTTGGTTCAGTTACTTTTTACTTGTGTTTCTTAATAAAGTTTGTAGAAACGTACTTATCAACACTTTATTTCGAAGAATTGGAAAATGTCCGCGATGTCCGCGTTTTAGGTTTTTCCCTATGTAAAAACCTAAAACGCGGACATTGATTTCGCGGACATGAAGAAATCGCCAACAACTAACCCTCCGTGACTCTCTGTGGAGCAAGATAAGGCTCAAATCCTTACTGGTTGTCAGAGCATGCGGAAATCATCCAATTTCATGCTTGTCAGCCAATGAGATCACCGCTTTCTAGCCCCTGGAGACAAAATCTGTCGTTTGAGGTAAATTTTCTAGTACCCTCACTAAAACTGAAATGGATGCTAGAATACTTCAGTTATTCGCAATTTTTTTTGATAAATCAGTTGTGGGGATGTCCGTCCAGAGTTGTTTACATGTTTAGGCACACAGCTCGTTTGGGGCCGGAGCTGCGTTCATTTTCCGGTCGAAGAATATTGACCTTCGTTGAAATATCTATAGAAATCGCTACAAATGAGATATACAGATAATAATTTCAGCGATTACGCATACTGACCTGAGCAATAACCGAAACTCTTTCACTGCTATCATATCTCAAAATTGGAGGCAATTTCTAACGATTTCTGGTAGAGACATCATTTGGGCCTAAGCTTGTCCTCGCTTAAAACTTATTCCATTGCACTTAAAAAGTAATGGTAAAATTCTAGAGCTGAATAATGCACTTACCCATGACTCAGGCACCAGTTTGACTTCGTTTGCCTTTTTTACATTAGCAAATTTTTATAAGAAACGACCAGTTGTGGGTGAAATGCAAAAACTTTCCTCGGTCCATATTTTTATCTGCACAGTCTATCCGCTTCAAACAACAAACAGTGAACTTTGTATCATAAAAGTCTTGCATCACAAAACATTCCTATAGAACGATTCCATGCGCCTTAGCGAGGCACTCGTGAATTGTTTTCACGCATTTGGTTCAATCAGTCAATGCAAACAAACGAAAGTGCAAAACCGGGTATCTTTTTTAGTGAACCCAAAGCAATGTTTTGTTCTTTTTATGTTTTGCATTGATTGAAATAAGAACGAAAAGAACGAAATGCGTGAATACAATTCACGAGTGCCTCGCTAAAGCGCATCGAATCGTTCAAAAGGAATGTTCTGTGATGCAAGACTTTTATGATACAATGTCAAAGTTCACTGTTTGTTGTTTGAAGCGGAGGGACTGTGTAGAGAAAAATATGGACCGAGGAAAGTTTTTGCAATTCGCCCACAACTGGTTGTTTCTTACAAAATTTGCCAAAGTAAACAATGCAAACGAAGTCAAACTTGTGCCTGAGTCATGGGTAAGTGCATTATCTAGCTCAAGAATTTTACCATAACTTTTCAGGTGCAATGGAATGAGTTTTAAGCGAGGACAAACTTAGGCCCAAATGATGTCTCTACCAGAAATCGTTAGAAATTGCCTCCAATTTTGAGATATGATAGCAGTGAAAGAGTTTCGGTTATTGCTCAGGTCAGTATGCGTAATCGCTGAAATTATTATCTGTATATCTCATTTGTAGCGATTTCTATAGATATTTCAACGAAGGTCAATATTCTTCGACCGGAAAATGAACGCAGCTCCGGCCCCAAACGAGCTGTGTGCCTAAACATGTAAACAACTCTGGACGGACATCCCCACAACTGATTTATTAAAAAAAATTGCAAATAACTGAAGTATTTTAGCATCCATTTCAGTTTTAGTGAGGGTACTAGAAAATTTACCTCAAACGACCGATTTTGTCTCCAGGGGCTAGAAAGCAGTGATCTCATTGGCTGACAAGCATGAAATTGGATGATTTCCGCATGCTCTGACGGATTTGAGCCTTATCTTCTGTGGAGCGGTGTGCACAAAGATCATAGAAGCGTGCTTATCAACACTTTATTGCGAAGAATTAGAAAATTTCCGCGATGTCCGCGTTTTAGGTTTTTACATTAGGGAAAAACCTAAAACGCGGACTTGCAAATGGCGCGGATATGTCCGCGGTGTCCGCGTTTTAGACCTGGCCTTGAATCTTGCTTGCTTCATGTTTGAATCAGGTTTGAGGTACCAGGTTTTGACGCGCCAAGCCATTAAGAACGATCTCTCAGCAACAAGTTGCATGTTAATGATCATGCTCTAAGTACTGTAAGTCTGAAATTTAATTTACCATGGTTGACCCATAAATTGTGTGCAAGTTGTTTTTCTTTGTTGTCATTGGTATATTTAAGTGGAAAAATGTTGAAAATTCCATCTTGTTTGTGAAAGTTTTTGGACCTATCTTTGAAAAAGTAGGGGGGGGGGGGCTATAACCAAAATAAGTTGGTCTGAATTCCAAAGACAAGTTTCTATATATGACAGAAAATAGATCAGAATGAAGCACCCAAATATATAAGTTTGTCGAATCGAGCTTGAATGCCAGTTATGAACATACTTATATATAGATAAGTAAGACACATGCCAATCCATCTTGAAGCTTTAACAACTGTTGTTTATGAGTATGCTCATTTTAATTTGTATGATTTGTTATGTTTAGTTTAGTTATCTTGTCTAGCTGTTGAACTGTATAACCATAGTGTTATGTCAGGCTATTGGAGAATTAAATTGAAATTGATAACCCCCTTCCCTAGCCCAATGTCTGCGAGGTCCCTGCATGACAAAGCGCTTCTGAAGTGAACAGGGCTGATGTCTCCACATTTAATTTTCTTGCATCAGAATCTCCAACAAATTCGTTTGCGATGCTGATAAGGTTGAGTTCATGATCTCTGTCTTTGTGCGCATGTGGCACCATTAGTTGGTAGGTGGCTGTTTGTCGTTGTTGACCTAAGGTAGGTCTTGACTCGCTTGAGGGCTAAGGACCTCTCACTACTGATCTGGACATCATTAGGGGGGGGGGGCGGGCCCGACCGGCCCCAATAGCTGCTATGGGCCTGGATACGTAAAGTAAAAAAAAGTATGGGCCCTTTCTGCAAAAGTTATGGAAGATAATTTACACCCAAGGTTTTACACCTTGATTTACACCATTTGAAGTATTGCTGTCATTGTCGGATATCTACTGTATTGTTTCATTAGAGAACCCCAGTACATTGTTTTTCTGTCAAAAGCTAACTCAAAATTAGCACAAAGACAAGTTTCAGAGAAAGATTTCGAAACTATTTGCAAAGATTAAGGACCTACACGTATTCTGTTTCAAGAGGAATTAAGAATTTGGGCTGGTCCTGAAAGTTTCTTATAATTTCGGATCTTGAGCACTCAGAGTTTCTTACCAGTTTCTAACGAGTTCCATAACAGTCTTCATGTTTACTACCAGTGCCATCTTCAAAATTTCAAAGCAAAGTTGCTTTACGCCTTTCTAATTTTTAGACATCATTCAAGTACCCATACCAGAAAAACTGGGAAATACCTAGTAAGAATTTTTCTGGGTAATTTCTGGGCAATAATTCCCTGGCTTCCTAGGATTCCTAGGATAAAAGAATTTGGGAAAAAGAGCAAGTTTCCTAGGAAAACTGGGTAAAATTTTCTGGGGAAATAGCTTGGAAATACCTAGGAAACTGGGAACCTAGCTTTATACCGGGTGTCCGATAAAAAGTACTCCCTGTTTAAAAAATCACCAACAATTTATTATCAAGCTTTTGATAACATTTTCTTTTTGATTTGTTTTGTCAAAGAACCAAAAATATTTATAGATGCTAAAATGTTTGCTTTTGACACAGCAAGATAGAGAAATTATATGTTGAAAAACCTTATTTTGAGCTATAGTTTTTAAATTTTTATCGTGCGCATTTCTCTCTGTCATTTATGATGGAACTAGAAGCTTTACATGGCCAAAGAAATTGATCTGGCAATTATCAATGCTTTTTTGCAGTATGGTTCAAAACCAGGTAGCCCTAAAAAAGCTAATTTGGCTAGTTTTTAAACCTAATTACAAGATCAACTATATCTTGGAAATAATTTGGTCTTTGATCTGCTTCGCACAAAAAGAAAATCGAACATCGGTTGTGTAACTAGAATTTGGTGATTTTTCAAACGGGAGTACTTTTTTGGGACACCCGGTAGGATTCATAGGAAAAAAGTTAGGAAAAGAGCAACATCCCAAGGAAAGTTGGGTCAATTCACTATGAGGATAACCAGAAACTTTTCCAGGAAAGCTGGGAGCCTAGCTTTTTTAGGTTTGCAAGGATGAAAAAAATTTGAAAAAGACCGACATTTCCCGAAAGCTTGGTAAAATCTTCCAGGAGACATTTTCTGGGAAATTACAAACTCTTCTTTGATTCTTTTCATCCTTTGAGAGGAACATGGAAGCACATTATGAGCCAGGCAAGTATTTTAGCAAAGAGACATCTTTGTGGCAGTTACATCAATTTATGAATCTATCACACATTCTCAACAACATCTGTTTGAGAAACATTCAAGGTCCATACCCAGTCCATAGTGCACTTAAAATGAGTATAGCTGAGTCCAGTTCAAACTCTCCCAATATACTTCTGATAACATCAGCACCGGGGGGGGGGGGGGGTACTTGACTCTCAATTGAATTGGGGTGTGCACTCCAATAGAAATATTTTTCATCCGGCTTTAGAAATTTTTGCTTGAAATGATAGCCGGCTTAGGTTACCGAAGAAAAGGTCATCAAATGGCCAGAGATGCTCCTCGTATAGAGGTGCAAAATTATGGAATGGCCTGTCAGCCGAGTCAAAGCAGGCAACCTCCTTGTACAGTTTCAAGAAAACTATTTAAAACTGTTTCATTTTGATTTTAGGTTTGAATTTTTAACTTCACTGTAAATAGGTTTTGAACATTGTAAATAAGGTTTTATGGTTTAATTTATTTAATAGCTTTTTACTTTGTTTTCTAAATTGCAATTTAATGTTTTTATTGGAAGGCCCCTTGAAAATGAACTTGTTGAAGGCCAACCCTGCTTAAATGTATCGGTGAAAAGCATACCCCAAAACGTAAAGATCGGCGAAAAGCATACCCTAAAACGTAAAAATTCCTCAAAAAACAATGGCATAACACTTTTGACCACCGCCTTTAGAAAAACTGCCTTCTTTTGATACCCGGTGTTAGAAAAAAGAGGCGACAACGAAACCCGGAAAGGAGTGCACATACCGTCAGCAAAATATACTAAGTACCCCCCCCCCCCCCCCGGGACATCAGCTAGCACGTCATCTGCACTTAAAACCAATACAAATATACAGGGTGCCCCAAAAAAAGCTTCGACTTTCGATTGAATATTAAAAAATACCTAATAACAAACAGGCTCTATGGTAAGATAGCCTAATTGCTGAGATTTTAAATTAATTTTAGACACCAAAAGTTAGCAAATCGGCTAAATATGCGCGGAGTTACGAGCTATTGGAGTTCAAGTTTGTGCGAAAGCTGAAACCAGACGCCCATAAATTGCATATTTTGTGAAAGTAGAATCTCGTTTGTTCAACTTGCCTGTAAAGTCCTCCTGCTCACTCCTTACCAGATTCTTTTTTAGCAGTTTTATACTCAATCAGGCCCTTCAGGAAATTTGTGGGCTTCAGCACCGCAATAATTTGATGAAGCTCGGTGCTTTTTTCAGTGAAAAAGGTTGCGAAAGCCAGCTCATGGAAATAAAGATCCAAACTTATACAGGGTGTCTCAGAAAAATTGTTCGACATTTTATTAAAATTTGAAAAATAACGAAAAAAGGTACAGGCTCCTGGTTAAATATCCCTGTTTCTCAGATTTTGAATTAATTTTAGACACAAAAATCTTGCGAATCCGCTAAGAATCCAAGGAGTTACAAGCGTTTGAAATTCAAATATGTGCGACAGCTGAAACCAGACGCCCCTAACTGACTTGTTTTCCAAAAAGACGTTCTAAAATCGAGGTAAAAGAAGGCTGTCCAATGTTTTACCTCTCGTCGATATCAGAACAAACCACAAAAGACTTCCAAAGTTATCTAATTCTTGTAACCGTTGCCAAAATTTACTTAAGACTGCAAGTACTTAAAAAGACGGAATGAAAACTTAATCAATCAGAGATGGGGCAATTCTAAATTGTGCTGAACAGGATTCCTCCAAGCATCCATAACCTTGATTCAATGTTATAGAAAGCTAGTTGATGGAAGTTATTTTCAAATTCCATTTGATTTGCTTTAAATAAACGAGATTCTACTTTCACTAAATATGCAATTTAGGGGCGTCTGGTTTCAGCTTTCGCACGAACTTGAACTTCGAACGCTCGTAATTCCGTGAATATTTAGCCGATTTGTTAGTTTCTGGTGTCTAAAATTAATTAAAAATCTCAGCAATAAGGTTATGTTAACAGGGAGCACATTCATTTTGTCGTTATTTTTTTATATTTAATCAAACGTCGAACAATTTGTTTTGGGACACCCTGTATATATTCGAGAAAGTTACCAGAATTAAATTATTAGCAAGTTATTAGAAAAGTTACTATCACTTTTGATATTATGCAATTGAAAAATTTCTGCATCCTCGTAAAATTGAAGTTTTATTTGCAAAGTTTCTTGGAAAGACTCCCATCTGTCGTGACCCTTGGCTTTTTTCGATGACAAATTGTTAAAAATTAGTCGTTTTCCAACGATCTGCACGGTATGGTTATGAAAAATTTCCCGGGGCAAGCCCAAGGACTCCAACTTTTGCTCGCTGCGCACACACCTAGTTTCAGCCCCTTCAATAGGAATATTGTTCTGACGGGCCAGGTCAATTTGATTCAGGTGGTTGGAGATATTAGGATAAGAATGTGCGGTGAAGAGCGTTGAGTGAAACAAAGGGAGTGGAACTAGTCTCGTTACTCTTATTTGGCACTCTGGCTATATCATAGTTTCCAAAGAAATTGTATTTTCAGCCATGAAGAACCTTTATTCATGATGGTATATCAGAATCTTAGTCAGTGTAAAGAATTTTTGATTCAAATAAAGCACGGCACGTGCAAAATGTGTTTCTCAAATTAAAGTGCAAGCATTTCTACTCTTCAGCATACCTTTTAAACTGTAACTGATATCGACTGAGCGTATTTCAGATGATTTCTTTAATGGGTGTGGTTGAAAATTTATCTGCAACGCTCTGAACCGGGCCCTTTTGGTTTGCTAGCCAACATACAGTTCAAATCCTTACTGGTTGGTGAAGCACGCGGAAATCATCCAATTTCACGATGCTCAGCCAGTCAAATCGCCTCTCTCTAATCACGTGATATCAAATCAGTCGTTGGAAGGGAATTCTTGAGTACCCTCACGAAAATTGAAATGGCTACTAAGTTACAATAATTACATGGAACTTTTTTTGAAAAATCGGTAGAAGGGATGCCCCTCTGCAGTTTGTAGCGTGCGTGGACAAATATCTCATTTGGAGCCGAAATTGTATTCATTTTCCGGTCGACGAATATTGACCTTCGTTAAATCATTGATAAAATTCGCTACAAATAAGATATAAGGATGAAAATCTCAGCGATTATGGATATTGCCCTAAGAAATAACACAAACACTTTTCCTTCTATTACAAATCAAAATCGCAGGCGATTTTCAGCGATCTCTGTCAGAAATGTAATTTGGGCCTAAGGTTCTCACCGATTAAACCTCACACGCTTGTCCCAATAAGACTTAGTTTGTATTCTCGAGCTAAACGATTCACTTACCAATGACTCCAGCATCAATTTGAATTCATTTTCATTTTAATGTCTCCAAATTTTGTTTAAAAACATCCAATCTTGAGCAATTTCTGTAAATTTGTTTCGTTCCGTATTTCTCTGCAAGCTACTATGTCATTGTCATTATCAGTTTGAGACTATCCAAACAGTGTATGGCCTAAAGGATGGATGAGTATGAGCCTTCAGAAGAGCCCCGAAATGAGTTCATGTCAGTGCAGTGTGATGAAAGATTCACAAGAAGTAGACAGCCGAATGTCAGAATTGATTGGGATGCAGTTGACCATGAACGGATGATTCGAATGAAGCGAGAAAGAGCAAGTGCCATGCGAGCGTTGACCAACGCTGTGAAGGAGGTAACGGCAGCTTTGGTGTGTCATGGTTCAGAAGATAGAGAATCTTTGGCCCATTTGGAAGAGAAACTTGACGCAGTGTTCATAGCCTTTCAGAAAGCCTGCAATTCATTCAAAGCGATGCTGGACGATGAAGATGACATTGACGAATGCTGTGCATATTTCAGTGAGGGAGAGGGACGGTTTCTCAGCACGATGCAGCGACTGCGTAATGTTGGTGACTCAGAAATACAAGACATCCAACCCCATGACTCGGTAAGTCAAATATCTCATTCTAAACGTTCAAATGTTTCCAAATATTCAAAATCTTCAAGTATATCAAGTGTTAAATCAGCCCTTGGAAAGAAGATGCTACAAAATGCAACGAGAAAGGCAAATTTGATAGCAGAGGAGAGTTTTTGGCAAGGAGACAAAGTCTTGCGTATCAAGAAATGAAACTGAATCAGTTGAGGGAAGAATTTCAATTGCATGAGGAATTGACGAAATTGGAAGCTGAAGAGAAGGCGATGGATGAAATATTCAAAACCGATGACAACATTACCCCTTCTATTTTCAACACAGATCACAATGTCAGTTTGTTGGTGAAATCTGCAAATCGTTTGAGATCAGTTGCTCGATCCAGCCCCCCAGATTCGAATATATGTATCGAATATATTAGGCCAACAGTTTCTTATGATTTGCTCTTTAAGTTTGTTATTTTGTTATTTTGCTAATTCTGATAAATTCAATTCTAGCAAACCATGCTTAATACTGAAAACCAACTTGTGTGTAATTGCTGTGATTTCTTGGTGTTTTGGTATTGGTGTGCGTTAGAGCCGTTTGAACCGGAGCTGTGAAGTAGGAATTACATCAGTTTGAGACTATCCAAACAGTGTATGGCCTAAAAGATGGATGAGTATGAGCCTTCAGAAGAGCCCCAAAATGAGTTCATGTCAGTGCAGTGTGATGAAAGATTCACAAGAAGTAGACAGCCGAATGTCAGAATTGATTGGGATGCAGTTGACCATGAAAGGATGATTCGAATGAAGCGAGAAAGGGCAAGTGCCAAGCGAGCGTTGACCAACGCTGTGAAGGAGGTAACGGCAGCTTTGGTGTGTCATGGTTCAGAAGATAGAGAATCTTTGGCCCATTTGGAAGAGAAACTTGACGCAGTGTTCATAGCCTTTCAGAAAGCCTGTAATTCATTCAAAGCGATGCTGGACGATGAAGATGACATTGACGAATGCTGTGCATATTTCAGTGAGGGAGAGGGACGGTTTCTCAGCACGATGCAGCGACTGCGTAATGTTGGTGACTCAGAAATACAAGACATCCAACCCCATGACTCGGTAAGTCAAATATCTCATTCTAAACGTTCAAATGTTTCCAAATATTCAAAATCTTCAAGTATATCAAGTGTTAAATCAGCCCTTGGAAAGAAGATGCTACAAAATGCAACGAGAAAGGCAAATTTGATAGCAGAGGAGAGTTTGTTGGCAAGGAGACAAAGTCTTGCGTATCAAGAAATAAAACTGAATCAGTTGAGGGAAGAATTTCAATTGCATGAGGAATTGACGAAATTGGAAGCTGAAGAGAAGGTGATGGATGAAATATTCAAAACTGATGGCCACATTACCCCTTCTAATTTCAACACAGATCACAATGTCAGTTTGTTGGTGAAATCTGCAAATCGTTTGAGATTAGTTGCTCGATCCAGCCCCCCAGATTCAGTTGTCAGTGATGTCATCAATCAATCAATTAGATCAGTTGCTCGATCCAGTTTCCCAGTGTCAGTTGTCAGTGATGTCATCAATCAATCAATGAGATCAGTTGCTCGATCCAGTTCCCCAGTGTCAGTTGTCAGTGATGTCATCAATCAATCAATGAGATCAGTTGCTCGATCCAGTTCCCCAGTGTCAGTTGTCAGTGATGTCATCAATCAATCAATGAGATCAGTTGCTCGATCCAGTTCCCCAGTGTCAGTTGTCAGTGATGTCATCAATCAATCAATGAGATCAGTTGCTCGATCCAGTTCCCCAGTGTCAGTTGTCAGTGGTGTCATCAATCAATCAATGAGATCAGTGGATCATTCAGTGAGGTTGTTGAACCCTCCAGTTTCAAAAGAAAAGCAGACAACAAGTCAGTCGGCGAGATTTTATGGTGATTATGATGCAGATTCTCTCCAAGAGCAATGCCTTCAGACAGTTGGAATGGAAGACCCAAGCTGCAAAATGGCGATATCTCATGACAGCACAAAATTTAGTGTATTCTCATAGAAGTAACATTGCAAGAAAAACCCCTCTCTTCCCAAATCCAACTGCCCCAAACTTTTACCCTTCATTCCCTACCCAGAAACATTGCATCCCTCCCCTCTCCTGTCATACAAATGCATTTCCTCAAGAGCAGATTCACAAGAATTCTGAAGCTGAGCAGCACACTGGACTCCGCACAGCAGCATTGTCAGATCATCAGTTTTCCTCGTGGCAGGCACCATCAATGTTACCTGTTTGCTCACCATGGTTACAGAATCAAGGAGGAAGAACCCAACCCCTTCAAGACCCAATCTCCTCCCCAGTTCCCTATAACCCTATCCCCCTCCAGCGACCCAACCCTTTTACCCAGCCAGACCCCACCATGCCTCAACCCCCTATGGATGACAAGCAAAGCAATGATTTCATCACAAAGTCTGCACACAGAGCTGAAAGGCAGCACTTCAGTCCATCTGTTTCATCAGAGTATGGAAATGAGTATTTAGCGACGATGAAGAAATTGGCTGATGCAAGTATGCTACCTAAATGTGAGCTCATTCATTTTGATGGTAATCCTTTACGATATTATATTTTTATGAAGTCTTTTGAGAATCAGGTTGAAAAGGATACAGATGACAATGGCAGGCGGTTGCAGCTACTTATTCAGTATTGCAGTGGCAAGGCAAAGAAGGTGATTGAGAGCTGTATACTCCTGAACCAAGAAGAGGGATACAAGGAAGCTAAGCGATTGCTGGAGGAGAGATTTGGTAGCAAGTACAAGGTGTCTAATTCTTGGATTAACAAGGTATCTAATGGCCCACCAATCAGACCCAATGATAGAGAAGCACTGATGGATTTGGCAGACGACCTTCAAAACTGCGAGATAACGCTGAGAGCAACTGGAAGGCTTAATCAAGTAAACAACGAAGACAAACTGGTGAGAATATTGAAACGCTGTCCAGGATATATCAGAGCAAGATGGCAGTCAAAGGTGCAAGATATCCGAGAAGAATGTCGGGAACCAAACATTGAAGACGTACGCAGGCTGGTGAGAAAAGTGGCTGTAGAGAAGAATGACCCCGTTTTCGGAGGAATAATGGATGGTGGAAATAGAGATGGTGGAGCGAAGGACAAGAAGTCAGCAACATCCACAGGAGGGCACAGAGTTGCAAGCCAGCGAAATATGAATTACAGTATTCAGACGAAAGAAGCACAAAGTTGTAGTAGTACAAAAGCCGTTGCAAATGGTGATGCTCGTTTCAAATGCTATTTCTGTGAAGGAGATCACAAACTCGAAGCTTGCGTGTTGTTCAAAAAGAAAGGAGGTGAGGAGCAACTTAATTTCATACGCCAGAAGAAATTGTGTGATAATTGTCTGTCGACTACCCATTTCTCTGCTGGATGCAAGAAGAAGAAGTCATGCAATATTCCAGGATGCAGTGTGAGAAGAAAGCCCATATCATCACTACATGAAGCAATTGTTGCCTTCGAGATGAAAAGAAATCAGCAACTTGGAACATCAAGTACAAATCAGCCAGCAATTCAATCCAGACCTGGTGATCAAAGGCAGTTTGTTGGTACATTGAGTGAAACTGGGGCCGGATGTCATCGCAAGAGTTTGTCAATCGTTCCAGTTAAAGTCAGAGGTAAAGGTGAGACCAATGAAGTCATTACATACGCTCTTTTAGACAATGGTTCAACTGCATCGTTTTGCTCTGAAGATCTGTTGGTGAAGCTTGGTGTTGAAACAAAAAAGTGTCAGATTTCGTTGGCAACTATCAGCAATGTTATGGAGAATTGTGACAGTGCAATTGCTAGCCTTGAAATCATGGATTTGGACAACACAGTATCAATTGATGTACAACAAGCCTTTGTTGTAAAGAAGTTGAACATCTCCAAGGATGCAGTAGCAACTCAAGAAGATGTCAAATCGTGGCCTTATATGAAGGACATGGTACTTCCAACAAAACTTGAAAACTGCACAGTGAATCTCTTGATTGGTGTCGACATACCAGAAGCTTTGCAGCCCGAAGAAATAAGAAGAGGAGAGAACGGAGGACCCTTTGCAGTAAAAACCAAATTTGGATGGACACTCAATGGACCTCTAGGACAGGCAGAAGTAGCAGCTGCACATTGCTGTACAACAAGCAAAAATCAGACCACGGATCTCCTGGGTGAACAACTGCGAAAATATTTCAACCATGAATTTGACGATTGCATCTCTGATGACAAGAAACTGATGTCTGGAAATGACAAGAAGGCACTGAAGATTTTTGAAGAGTCAGCAAAACTATGTGATGGACATTATGTGTTGGCAATTCCCTGGAAGAATCCTCAACCTTGCCTCCCCAACAATCGTAGTGTTGCAGAAAGTCGACTGACGTATTTAACAAGAAAACTTTCAAGGAGTGACGACCTTCATATCAAGTATGCGGAATTCATAGACGATTTGCAAATAAAGGGATATTCAAGAACGGTTCCAAAGGAGCAGCTACATCAAAACAATGGAAAAATATGGTACTTACCGCATCATAACGTAATCAATCCAAAGAAGCCAGAAAAAACTCGTGTGGTGTTTGACTGTGCTGCGAAATTCCATGGTAAATCACTGAATGAGCACGTAATGCAGGGTCCTGACCTTACAAATTCCTTAGTTGGTGTCCTCCTGAGATTCCGGCAAGAAAATGTTGCCCTGATTGCTGATGTGGAAGCTATGTTTCATCAGGTGCGAGTAGACGAGAAAGATGTTGGTGCATTGAGATTCCTATGGTTTCCAAATGGCGATTTCACAAAGGAACCAGAAGAGAGACAAATGATGGTACATCTATTCGGTGGCATTTGGTCCCCAAGCTGCGCTACATTTGCTCTTCAGAAGACAGCAGAAGATAACAAGGCTCACTTCAAAGGTGACATAATTTCTACAGTAAAGAAGAATTTCTACGTTGATGACCTTTTAAAGTCAGTAAAGAGCAGCGAAGATGCAGTTGGTGTTTACAAAGACCTCAAGAAGCTTTTGTTACTTGGTGGGTTTAATCTGACGAAATGGATCAGTAATAAACGTGAAGTCATAGATGCAATTCCTGAGGAAGACCGTTCAAAAGAATTGAAGAAGATCGACTTTGAAAGAGACATCTTACCTGTGGAAAGAGCGTTGGGAGTTCAATGGAATGTTGCAAATGATAGCTCATCATCATCATCATCATCATCATCAATAATTTATTTAATGTAGGCTAAGTAAAATAAAAAGAATAGCTAAATTACAGCTAATTTAGGCCTACTTTACAAAAAATTTACAAAATTTACAAATTAATTCCTAAAGCTAATCAATAAAAACATTTAGTGGATTATATACAAGATAAAAGCATGCCTTCCCTACGAGGTACGGAGCGACGCCCACCTCCCAGAGAGACGGCGGACACACCGCGCGAGGGAACCCCCACACGCATATCCTAAGCTGCGGTCGCCGCTAGGGAGCAATTCCCCAGTTCAACCGCAGCCCAGTGCCTGCATCGTGAAGGGGACCTCACATCCCGCACAGCACATCCCCCATCCCACCGGGAAGCAGTGCACCGCCCCCATCCTCGCGAGAAGGCCCAAGAAATGTTTATCATGTTAGAAACCCAACTCTTGGAATGTATGTTTTGCAGAGCCTACAGTTGCATTTTTCGCCATTCCAACATCTAATTCGTTTTTTTGAAAATAGGAAGGGTGCTTGATCGTTTTATTTCGTGCGGTAAAAACTGCCAAAGTTTATTTCCAAGGTAGGCTATGGTCTCAACTCCAAAGGACGTGGTTCGCACCTTTGGAATTTGAGCGTCATTGCCATGCCTTAGGTTGCAGCTAATACCTCTCTCCATAAAAATATCTTTCATGAAAGGTGGATTTAGATCAGACTTTGTTTTAAAAATTTCCGTCATAAGCAACTGTAGGTTTCTTACATGGATGGGCACCGAATTGCTCTGTTCCAGGAGAGAACCAAAATCACTTCCGTGATCCTTGTACGCAATGCGCAGTGCCCTTTCGTGAACATGATTTATTCTATGGTTTAAAGTTCTGTCATAAAACATCCAAACAAGTGGACAGTAGCTAAAGTGCGATAACACAAATGCTCTCATTAGCTGCTGCAATTTGTCAGTGTCCATGTAGCAGGATATACGGGCAAGAGCATGGAGTTTCTGGCCGGCCTTTCTACATAGGGTCTTCACATGTCCTTTGAAAGATAGTGATCGATCAAAGGTTATACCGAGAAGAGTTTCCTGTCTACTTTCTTTCACACAGGCCTCGCCTATTTTGATGGTTATTTCATTATCTCCCTTCGCACCAAAAATCATTAAATGGCATTTGTCTTCATTTAGCTTCATACAATTGTTTGGAAACCACTCAGTTATTTTAAGGGCATCATGTTCTAAATGCGCAATGACAGTTTCAATCCTAGGACCACACGCATAAATTGTTGTATCGTCTGCATAGTTACAGATTTTGGTTTCCTCCAAGAACATGAATAGGTCATTCAGGTATATGTTAAACAAAAGGGGTCCCAAGACTGAACCTTGTGGTACTCCCAGGACAGTTTTTGTCCACGTGCTGAATGAACCATTGACCTTTACCCTCTGCTTCCTGTCGGTGAGATAGCTATGGATAAACAGCAAGGCAGGTCTACTGAAACCGTATGCATTCAATTTTGCAATCAATAGTTCGTGATTTAGACAATCGAAGGCTTTCGAAAGGTCCGTCAGGACGGCCCCTGCAACGCCACCGTTGTCCAATGACTTCTTGCAGGTTTCCACAAAATTCAAAAGTGCATGCTGTGTACCATAGCCCTCTCGAAACCCACAAAGAAATGGGGACAAGAAGCTTTGGGCATAAGGTAACATTTGATCTTGCATCAACCTTTCGTAAATTTTCGATACTGATGGCAAAACTGTGATGGGTCGGTAGTTCTTTTTTGCAAATGCGTCCTCTTTTTTAAACAGCGAACTTATATCTCCGGCTTTCAGTTCTTCAGGAAAAGTATTTTTGGATAATCCAGAGTTGTACAGATTTTGAATGACTGAACAAAATATATCAGAATTTTCCTTAAGAATTCTTGCAGGTATGCAGCTGATCGGAGAAGCCTTATTCGAATTAAGTTTTCTGATTTGGACGGCAACATCTTCAACAGTGACCTCTCTAAAATTAAACTCATCGGAAAACGTAGCTCTTTCTTTGATTATGCGTATGCTTGGGTGTGATTCAAATTTCTTTATAGCTTTATCGATTGGATCTATTATGTCATTTGCTGGCAGCAATAATGATTCATTAGCAGAGATCCCTAAACTTTCTGTGATGTTTGCGAAATAATTGTTGAAAATCTCTGCAATTTCAGAGTCCTTATTTATCATTTTCCCGTCCTCAATCAAAGTGACAGATGAATTTAGCTGCACCTTGTCTGAAAATAGTGGCTTTACAGTTTTCCAAAATTTGTGATTATCGGTGAGGTCACCGAGGTTAATATTCTTATAATAATCAAATTTAGCCTTTCGTAGCAATTTCACGCATTTGTTCCTCTGCTTTTTAAAAGCTTTGAGGTTTCCTTCTGTTCTGTCGTTGTGATATTTATTACGAAGCTTGGTTCTATGCATGTTTTCTTTACGCAAAGCTTTCGTCATAAAAGGCCCATCGTTTGCACGAATATATTTTTTCTTAACAGGTGCATGTTCATTCAGCACGCCCATGACCACAGCCTCAAAAGCACCATAGTCTCCACTCTCAATTAGTTCTTGTGAGAGCCTATTAGAGAGATGAGCTCTGAAGTCTACGGCACCAAAACGGCTGTAGTCCCTGTAGGTAATTATCTTAGGCCCCCTTTTGACATATCCACCCTTTAAGACGGTGACAATCATGGCGTGAAAATCCGACAATCCTGTTTCTATGACGGCAGTACTTTGGAAATTCCTGTTCCTATTTGTTAGAATTAAATCGATACATCTGGGATTGTCAGACTTGAAGCAAGTTGGGCTCCTAACGAGACTACCTAAGTTATAGTTGTCGACGAAACTACCGATAACGTCTTCGTCTATTTCGCTGTTAAAGTCTCCTATCAAGATGATATTGTCGTATTGCCTGCAATAATGATCGAGTGCTTTACCAATTTCATCAAAGAAATATTGCTGTGACTGAGAGGGGGGGCGATAGATGGCAACCAGAAGCCATTTTTGCTTTTTGAGATTTATCTCTATTATTCCACACTCAATATCGTTAGGAGCTTTGTATTGTGTGAGCTCTTTGACGGGTGCTCGTTCTCTCACATAAAGCAACAGACCACCTCCATTTTTATTTCGATCATATCTAAATGGTTTCATAAATCCCTCAATCATGAACTGACTAGTTGGAAAGGTATTGTCGATCTTAGTTTCTGCTATTACTAAAATATCGATGGTATCCGAAATCATAGGACGCAGAAAGTCGATTTTATTCCTAATTGAATTGATATTCAAATATGCAATGAGGAGACCGTTACGATTTTTCAGTCGAATATTGTTCAATGCTGTGTTTACATCGTCTTGCTCAGAGACAGATTCATTATCAGTACCCTCGTCGACTACATTGTTACTATCGGCGTCTGGAAAGGATGAAGTAGGAGCATTGCTGCTGGCTAAGTTTAAAAAGATTTAGCTTTCAGTACAATGTGAATATCCCGGCAAGAGAAGTAACAAAAAGAGGAATTCTCAGTTTCATATCTTCAATATATGACCCTCTTGGTATGGTATCACCATTCATTCTTACAGCCAAGATCATCTTGCAAAATCTGTGTCCTGAAAAGCTTGGTTGGGATGATGAAATTCCCTGCACTGCTGTCAGCCGTTGGCACAACTGGGTCAAAGAACTGCCAAAACTTGCCGAGCTGAAATTTCCGAGGTGTTTTAAGCCAGAGGATTTTGGTGAAGTTAAAACAGTGGAGTTGCATCATTTCTCTGACGCCTCAGAAGATGGATTTGGTGCAGTATCATATTTGAGGACAGTCAACAATGAAGGTAAAATTCAATGTTCCTTTGTGATTGGTAAATCCAGATTAGCACCACTAAAGCCCATGACGATTCCCAGACTTGAGCTATCTGCCGCTACAGTTGCAGTCAAACTAGACCGGATGTTGAAGCGAGAGCTGGAAATTCGAGTGGACAGATCTGTATTTTGGACAGATAGCACAGCTGTGATCAAGTACATCAATAATGAGAACAAGCGTTTTCAGACGTTCGTTGCCAACCGTATCGCTGTGATCAAAGATGGATCGGATCCTTCCCAGTGGAATTATGTACAGACGAAGATGAATCCAGCTGATGACGCATCAAGAGGCGTTCCTGTGAAAGATCTTACTGGAGATTCGAGGTGGATCAATGGACCATCTTTCCTATGGCAAACCGATGAAACATGGCCAGCTAAATGCACTGAAGATTTCAAAATAGAGGATGATGATGCTGAATTAAAGAAAAGTGTACAGTCACACAGTGTTGCAGTGGAAGAGTCACATGGTATGGGTATGAATGAATTGATTTTCTCGAAATTCTCTTCTTGGATTATGCTGCAAAAGGCTGTTTCATGGATGTTGAGATTTAAGCACTGGTTGATCCTGAAGTCGAAGCTACCAGTGACCGTACCAAACTCAGTTCCGAAAGGAAAGTTGACAGTAGAAGAACTCAAGAAAGCAGAACATGCCATCATATCATGCGTTCAAAGGAATTCATACAAAGAAGAAATCGACACCTTGACATCTGGAAAGAAGCAACTAAAGAAACGAAGCAGTCTCCTCAATCTGGACGCTGTAGTGATGAATGGTCTGCTGTGTGTTGGTGGACGACTGAAACATTTACAAACTGAGACAAGTGACATGAAACATCCTGTGATTCTTCCAAAGCGAAGCCATGTGGTCGACCTGATCATTAGATACTATCATCATTTATCTGGTCATCTTGGAAAGGAGTATGTATTGTCATTGATTAGAGAAAGATTTTGGGTGGTCAATGCACGTGCTGCGGTGCGTCGAATCATCAGTCAGTGTTTCAAATGCAGAAAACATTTCCAACAGCCCATGCAACAGAAGATGGCAGATCTACCACAAAGCAGAATAAGCCCTGGAGAGCCACCATTCACATACGTTGGTGTTGATTACTTTGGACCGTTTCACGTAAAAAGAGCCCGTAGCAGAGTCAAAAGGTATGGTGTAATATTTACATGTCTCGTTGTTCGTGCTGTTCACGTTGAGGTGGCGCATAGTTTAGACACTGATTCATTTATCAATGCATTAAGACGATTCATGGCCCGTCGTGGTAGACCCAAGGCAATCAGATCAGACAATGGTACAAATTTTACAAGTGCCGAAAAAGAGCTGAAGCAGTTAATTCGTCAGTGGAATCAAGACAAAATTCACGAGTTTCTTCTTCAACAAGAAGTGAGTTGGCATTTTAATCCACCATCTGCTTCACATATGGGAGGTGCATGGGAGCGCTTAATCCGTACAATTCGACGTGTCATGACAATGGTGTTAAGAGAACAAGTTTTGGATGATGAAGGTATGCAGACACTCATGTGTGAAATCGAATCAATTGTAAATGGAAGGCCTTTAACAAGAGTCTCAGATGACCCAAGAGATGCAAATGCATTGACTCCAAATCACCTGTTGATTTTGAAATCAAATGAGTCTTACCCACCAGGAATATTCTGCAAAAGAGACAGCGATTGCAAAAGAAGATGGAGACAGGTACAGTTTTTGGCAGATCTCTTCTGGAAAAGATGGATTCGAGAATATCTCCCGACCCTACAATGGCGGCAAAAGTGGCTCACACCGAAAAGAAACCTACATGAAAATGACATAGTTCTCATTGTTGACAAGCCACTACCAAGAGGAGCTTGGCGAATGGGTAGAGTATTAGCTGTACATTTAGGAAGAGACGGCCTCGTGAGATCAGCGAAAGTCAAGACCGCTCAGTCTGAATTGGTACGTACAGTAGATAAACTTTGTTTGTTGGAAGCTTCTGAAAATTACACTGATCTTTGCACTGATTAAGGATGAAAGAAACTGTTCCCTTGTTTGAAACCGTTTGGGGCCGGATGTATTGTGCAAAGTCAGTCGGCATATTTAGGATTGAACTTTGACCTGTGGACTTTTGGACTTTTAGACTTTGACCTGACTATTGACTCAGGGGAGATTATTCGTGGATCCTTTTCCCTTTGGGACATATTGTTTACCTTATCATATAAATGCGCTGCAAGCATGTTGGAAAGGGTTGCTGAGAGCTTCAAGACTGCGGAGCTGCTGTGAAGAGATGGCTAGGCCATAAGAAGTCGAGGACAAACAGTCTGTGAGTTTGTGACAGCCATTAGTGACTTTATATTGTTGAACTTTGTAGTTTTTGTGAGAGAACATTGAATTATTGATTTGCTATATTAATTTACGAACGATTATTGGCATTTGCAGCCCTGATGTTAACAATATTTTGTATCGAATATATTAGGCCAATAGTTTCTTATGATTTGCTCTTTAAGTTTGTTATTTTGTTATTTTGCTAATTCTGATAAATTCAATTCTAGCAAACCATGCTTAATACTGAAAACCAACTTGTGTGTAATTGCTGTGATTTCTTGGTGTTTTGGTATTGGTGTGAGTTAGAGCCGTTTGAACCGGAGCTGTGAAGTAGGAATTACATCAGTTTGAGACTATCCAAACAGTGTATGGCCTAAAGGATGGATGAGTATGAGCCTTCAGAAGAGCCCCGAAATGAGTTCATGTCAGTGCAGTGTGATGAAAGATTCACAAGAAGTAGACAGCCGAATGTCAGAATTGATTGGGATGCAGTTGACCATGAACGGATGATTCGAATGAAGCGAGAAAGGGCAAGTGCCAAGCGAGCGTTGACCAACGCTGTGAAGGAGGTAACGGCAGCTTTAGTGTGTTATGGTTCAGAAGATAGAGAATCTTTGGCCCATTTGGAAGAGAAACTTGACGCAGTGTTCATAGCCTGCAATTCATTCAAAGCGATGCTGGACGATGAAGATGACATTGACGAATGCTGTGCATATTTCAGTGAGGGAGAGGGACGGTTTCTCAGCACGATGCAGCGACTGCGTAATGTTGGTGACTCAGAAATACAAGACATCCAACCCCATGACTCGGTAAGTCAAATATCTCATTCTAAATTACAAATGTTTCCAAATATTCAAAATCTTCAAGTATATCAAGTGTTAAATCAGCCCTTGGAAAGAAGATGCTACAAAATGCAACGAGAAAGGCAAATTTGATAGCAGAGGAGAGTTTGTTGGCAAGGAGTGAAACTGAATCAGTTGAGGGAAGAATTTCAATTGATGAGGAATTGACGAAATTGGAAGCTGAAGAGAAGGTGATGGATGAATTATTCAAAACTGATGGCCACATTACCCCTTCTATTTTCAACACAGATCACAATGTCAGTTTGTTGGTGAAATCTGCAAATCTTTTGAGATCAGTTGCTCGATCCAGCCCCCCAGATTCAATTGTCAGTGATGTCATCAATCAATCAATGAGATCAGTTGCTCGATCCAGTTCCCCAGTGTCAGTTGTCAGTGATGTCATCAATCAATCAATGAGATCAGTTGCTCGATCCAGTTCCCCAGTGTCAGTTGTCAGTGATGTCATCAATCAATCAATGAGATCAGTTGCTCGATCCAGTTCCCCAGTGTCAGTTGTCAGTGGTGTCATCAATCAATCAATGAGATCAGTGGATCATTCAGTGAGGTTGTTGAACCCTCCAGTTTCAAAAGAAAAGCACACAACAAGTCAGTCGGCGAGATTTTATGGTGATTATGATGCAGATTCTCTCCAAGAGCAATGCCTTCAGACAGTTGGAATGGAAGACCCAAGCTGCAAAATGGCGAGATCTCATGACAGCACAAAATTGGTGTATTCTCATAGAAGTAACATTGCAAGGAGAACCCCTCTCTTCCCAAATCCAACTGCCCCAAACTTTTACCCTTCATTCCCTACCCAGAAACATTGCATCCCTCCCCTCTCCTGTCATACAAATGCATTTCCTCAAGAGCAGATTCACAAGAATTCTGAAGCTGAGCAGCACACTGGACTCCGCACAGCAGCATTGTCAGATCATCAGTTTTCCTCGTGGCAGGCACCATCAATGTTACCTGTTGGCTCACCATGGTTACAGAATCAAGGAGGAAGAACCCAACCCCTTCAAGACCCAATCTCCTCCCCAGTTCCCTATAACCCTATCCCCCTTCAGTGACCCAACCCTTTTACCCAGCCAGACCCCAGCATGCCTCAACCCCCGATGGATGGCGAGCAAAGCAACGATTTCATCACAAAGTCTGCACACAGAGCTGAAAGGCAGCACTTCAGTCCATCTGTTTCATCAGAGTATGGAAATGAGTATTTAGCGACGATGAAGAAATTGGCTGATGCAAGTATGCTACCTAAATTTGAGCTCATTCATTTTGATGGTAATCCTTTACAATATTATATTTTTATGAAGTCTTTTGAGAATCAGGTTGAAAAGGATACAGATGACAATGGCAGGCGGTTGCAGCTACTTATTCAGTATTGCAGTGGCAAGGCAAAGAAGGTGATTGAGAGCTGTATACTCCTGAACCAAGAAGAGGGATACAAGGAAGCTAAGCGATTGCTGGAGGAGAGATTTGGTAGCAAGTACAAGGTGTCTAATTCTTGGATTAACAAGGTATCTAATGGCCCACCAATCAGACCCAATGATAGAGAAGCATTGATGGATTTGGCAGACGACCTTCAAAACTGCGAGATAACGCTGAGAGCAACTGGAAGGCTTAATCAAGTAAACAACGAAGACAAACTGGTGAGAATATTGGAACGCTATCCAGGATATATCAGAGCAAGATGGCAGTCAAAGGTGCAAGATATCCCAGAAGAATGTCGGGAACCAAACATTGAAGACGTACGCAGGCTGGTGAGAAAAGTGGCTGTAGAGAAGAATGACCCCGTTTTCGGAGGAATAATGGATGGTGGAAATAGAGATGGTGGAGCGAAGGACAAGAAGTCAGCAACATCCACAGGAGGGCACAGAGTTGCAAGCCAGCGAAATATTTATTACAGTATTCAGACGAAAGAAGCACAAAGTTGTAGTAGTACAAAAGCCGTTGCAAATGGTGATGCTCGTTTCAAATGCTATTTCTGTGAAGGAGATCACAAACTCGAAGCTTGCGTGTTGTTCAAAAAGAAAGGAGGTGAGGAGCAACTTAATTTCATACGCCAGAAGAAATTGTGTGATAATTGTCTGTCAACTACCCATTTCTCTGCTGGATGCAAGAAGAAGAAGTCATGCAATATTCCAGGATGCAGTGTGAGAAGAAAGCACATATCATCACTTCATGAAGCAATTGTTGCCTTCGATGATGAAATTCCTACTTCACAGCTCCGGTTCAAACGGCTCTAACGCACACCAATACCAAAACACCAAGAAATCACAGCAATTACACACAAGTTGGTTTTCAGTATTAAGCATGGTTTGCTAGAATTGAATTTATCAGAATTAGCAAAATAACAAAATAACAAACTTAAAGAGCAAATCATAAGAAACTATTGGCCTAATATATTTGATACAAAATATTGTTAACATCAGGGCTGCAAATGCCAATAATCGTTCGTAAATTAATATAGCAAATCAATAATTCAATGTTCTCTCACAAAAACTACAAAGTTCAACAATATAAAGTCACTAATGGCTGTCACAAACTCACAGACTGTTTGTCCTCGACTTCTTATGGCCTAGCCATCTCTTCACAGCAGCTCCGCAGTCTTGAAGCTCTCAGCAACCCTTTCCAACATGCTTGCAGCGCATTTATATGATAAGGTAAACAATATGTCCCAAAGGGAAAAGGATCCACGAATAATCTCCCCTGAGTCAATAGTCAGGTCAAAGTCTAAAAGTCCAAATGTCCACAGGTCAAAGTTCAATCCTAAATATGCCGACTGACTTTGCACAATACATCCGGCCCCAAACGGTTTCAAACAAGGGAACAGTTTCTTTCATCCTTAATCAGTGCAAAGATCAGTGTAATTTTCAGAAGCTTCCAACAAACAAAGTTTATCTACTGTACGTACCAATTCAGACTGAGCGGTCTTGACTTTCGCTGATCTCACGAGGCCGTCTCTTCCTAAATGTACAGCTAATACTCTACCCATTCGCCAAGCTCCTCTTGGTAGTGGCTTGTCAACAATGAGAACTATGTCATTTTCATGTAGGTTTCTTTTCGGTGTGAGCCACTTTTGCCGCCATTGTAGGGTCGGGAGATATTCTCGAATCCATCTTTTCCAGAAGAGATCTGCCAAAAACTGTACCTGTCTCCATCTTCTTTTGCAATCGCTGTCTCTTTTGCAGAATATTCCTGGTGGGTAAGACTCATTTGATTTCAAAATCAACAGGTGATTTGGAGTCAATGCATTTGCATCTCTTGGGTCATCTGAGACTCTTGTTAAAGGCCTTCCATTTACAATTGATTCGATTTCACACATGAGTGTCTGCATACCTTCATCATCCAAAACTTGTTCTCTTAACACCATTGTCATGACACGTCGAATTGTACGGATTAAGCGCTCCCATGCACCTCCCATATGTGAAGCAGATGGTGGATTAAAATGCCAACTCACTTCTTGTTGAAGAAGAAACTCGTGAATTTTGTCTTGATTCCACTGACGAATTAACTGCTTCAGCTCTTTTTCGGCACTTGTAAAATTTGTACCATTGTCTGATCTGATTGCCTTGGGTCTACCACGACGGGCCATGAATCGTCTTAATGCATTGATAAATGAATCAGTGTCTAAACTATGCGCCACCTCAACGTGAACAGCACGAACAACGAGACATGTAAATATTACACCATACCTTTTGACTCTGCTACGGGCTCTTTTTACGTGAAACGGTCCAAAGTAATCAACACCAACGTATGTGAATGGTGGCTCTCCAGGGCTTATTCTGCTTTGTGGTAGATCTGCCATCTTCTGTTGCATGGGCTGTTGGAAATGTTTTCTGCATTTGAAACACTGACTGATGATTCGACGCACCGCAGCACGTGCATTGACCACCCAAAATCTTTCTCTAATCAATGACAATACATACTCCTTTCCAAGATGACCAGATAAATGATGATAGTATCTAATGATCAGGTCGACCACATGGCTTCGCTTTGGAAGAATCACAGGATGTTTCATGTCACTTGTCTCAGTTTGTAAATGTTTCAGTCGTCCACCAACACACAGCAGACCATTCATCACTACAGCGTCCAGATTGAGGAGACTGCTTCGTTTCTTTAGTTGCTTCTTTCCAGATGTCAAGGTGTCGATTTCTTCTTTGTATGAATTCCTTTGAACGCATGATATGATGGCATGTTCTGCTTTCTTGAGTTCTTCTACTGTCAACTTTCCTTTCGGAACTGAGTTTGGTACGGTCACTGGTAGCTTCGACTTCAGGATCAACCAGTGCTTAAATCTCAACATCCATGAAACAGCCTTTTGCAGCATAATCCAAGAAGAGAATTTCGAGAAAATCAATTCATTCATACCCATACCATGTGACTCTTCCACTGCAACACTGTGTGACTGTACACTTTTCTTTAATTCAGCATCATCATCCTCTATTTTGAAATCTTCAGTGCATTTAGCTGGCCATGTTTCATCGGTTTGCCATAGGAAAGATGGTCCATTGATCCACCTCGAATCTCCAGTAAGATCTCTCACAGGAACGCCTCTTGATGCGTCATCAGCTGGATTCATCTTCGTCTGTACATAATTCCACTGGGAAGGATCCGATCCATCTTTGATCACAGCGATACGGTTGGCAACGAACGTCTGAAAACGCTTGTTCTCATTATTGATGTACTTGATCACAGCTGTGCTATCTGTCCAAAATACAGATCTGTCCACTCGAATTTCCAGCTCTCGCTTCAACATCCGGTCTAGTTTGACTGCAACTGTAGCGGCAGATAGCTCAAGTCTGGGAATCGTCATGGGCTTTAGTGGTGCTAATCTGGATTTACCAATCACAAAGGAACATTGAATTTTACCTTCATTGTTGACTGTCCTCAAATATGATACTGCACCAAATCCATCTTCTGAGGCGTCAGAGAAATGATGCAACTCCACTGTTTTAACTTCACCAAAATCCTCTGGCTTAAAACACCTCGGAAATTTCAGCTCGGCAAGTTTTGGCAGTTCTTTGACCCAGTTGTGCCAACGGCTGACAGCAGTGCAGGGAATTTCATCATCCCAACCAAGCTTTTCAGGACACAGATTTTGCAAGATGATCTTGGCTGTAAGAATGAATGGTGATACCATACCAAGAGGGTCATATATTGAAGATATGAAACTGAGAATTCCTCTTTTTGTTACTTCTCTTGCCGGGATATTCACATTGTACTGAAAGCTAAATCTTTTTAAACTTAGCCAGCAGCAATGCTCCTACTTCATCCTTTCCAGACGCCGATAGTAACAATGTAGTCGACGAGGGTACTGATAATGAATCTGTCTCTGAGCAAGACGATGTAAACACAGCATTGAACAATATTCGACTGAAAAATCGTAACGGTCTCCTCATTGCATATTTGAATATCAATTCAATTAGGAATAAAATCGACTTTCTGCGTCCTATGATTTCGGATACCATCGATATTTTAGTAATAGCAGAAACTAAGATCGACAATACCTTTCCAACTAGTCAGTTCATGATTGAGGGATTTATGAAACCATTTAGATATGATCGAAATAAAAATGGAGGTGGTCTGTTGCTTTATGTGAGAGAACGAGCACCCGTCAAAGAGCTCACACAATACAAAGCTCCTAACGATATTGAGTGTGGAATAATAGAGATAAATCTCAAAAAGCAAAAATGGCTTCTGGTTGCCATCTATCGCCCCCCCTCTCAGTCACAGCAATATTTCTTTGATGAAATTGGTAAAGCACTCGATCATTATTGCAGGCAATACGACAATATCATCTTGATAGGAGACTTTAACAGCGAAATAGACGAAGACGTTATCGGTAGTTTCGTCGACAACTATAACTTAGGTAGTCTCGTTAGGAGCCCAACTTGCTTCAAGTCTGACAATCCCAGATGTATCGATTTAATTCTAACAAATAGGAACAGGAATTTCCAAAGTACTGCCGTCATAGAAACAGGATTGTCGGATTTTCACGCCATGATTGTCACCGTCTTAAAGGGTGGATATGTCAAAAGGGGGCCTAAGATAATTACCTACAGGGACTACAGCCGTTTTGGTGCCGTAGACTTCAGAGCTCATCTCTCTAATAGGCTCTCACAAGAACTAATTGAGAGTGGAGACTATGGTGCTTTTGAGGCTGTGGTCATGGGCGTGCTGAATGAACATGCACCTGTTAAGAAAAAATATATTCGTGCAAACGATGGGCCTTTTATGACGAAAGCTTTGCGTAAAGAAAACATGCATAGAACCAAGCTTCGTAATAAATATCACAACGACAGAACAGAAGGAAACCTCAAAGCTTTTAAAAAGCAGAGGAACAAATGCGTGAAATTGCTACGAAAGGCTAAATTTGATTATTATAAGAATATTAACCTCGGTGACCTCACCGATAATCACAAATTTTGGAAAACTGTAAAGCCACTATTTTCAGACAAGGTGCAGCTAAATTCATCTGTCACTTTGATTGAGGACGGGAAAATGATAAATAAGGACTCTGAAATTGCAGAGATTTTCAACAATTATTTCGCAAACATCACAGAAAGTTTAGGGATCTCTGCTAATGAATCATTATTGCTGCCAGCAAATGACATAATAGATCCAATCGATAAAGCTATAAAGAAATTTGAATCACACCCAAGCATACGCATAATCAAAGAAAGAGCTACGTTTTCCGATGAGTTTAATTTTAGAGAGGTCACTGTTGAAGATGTTGCCGTCCAAATCAGAAAACTTAATTCGAATAAGGCTTCTCCGATCAGCTGCATACCTGCAAGAATTCTTAAGGAAAATTCTGATATATTTTGTTCAGTCATTCAAAATCTGTACAACTCTGGATTATCCAAAAATACTTTTCCTGAAGAACTGAAAGCCGGAGATATAAGTTCGCTGTTTAAAAAAGAGGACGCATTTGCAAAAAAGAACTACCGACCCATCACAGTTTTGCCATCAGTATCGAAAATTTACGAAAGGTTGATGCAAGATCAAATGTTACCTTATGCCCAAAGCTTCTTGTCCCCATTTCTTTGTGGGTTTCGAGAGGGCTATGGTACACAGCATGCACTTTTGAATTTTGTGGAAACCTGCAAGAAGTCATTGGACAACGGTGGCGTTGCAGGGGCCGTCCTGACGGACCTTTCGAAAGCCTTCGATTGTCTAAATCACGAACTATTGATTGCAAAATTGAATGCATACGGTTTCAGTAGACCTGCCTTGCTGTTTATCCATAGCTATCTCACCGACAGGAAGCAGAGGGTAAAGGTCAATGGTTCATTCAGCACGTGGACAAAAACTGTCCTGGGAGTACCACAAGGTTCAGTCTTGGGACCCCTTTTGTTTAACATATACCTGAATGACCTATTCATGTTCTTGGAGGAAACCAAAATCTGTAACTATGCAGACGATACAACAATTTATGCGTGTGGTCCTAGGATTGAAACTGTCATTGCGCATTTAGAACATGATGCCCTTAAAATAACTGAGTGGTTTCCAAACAATTGTATGAAGCTAAATGAAGACAAATGCCATTTAATGATTTTTGGTGCGAAGGGAGATAATGAAATAACCATCAAAATAGGCGAGGCCTGTGTGAAAGAAAGTAGACAGGAAACTCTTCTCGGTATAACCTTTGATCGATCACTATCTTTCAAAGGACATGTGAAGACCCTATGTAGAAAGGCCGGCCAGAAACTCCATGCTCTTGCCCGTATATCCTGCTACATGGACACTGACAAATTGCAGCAGCTAATGAGAGCATTTGTGTTATCGCACTTTAGCTACTGTCCACTTGTTTGGATGTTTTATGACAGAACTTTAAACCATAGAATAAATCATGTTCACGAAAGGGCACTGCGCATTGCGTACAAGGATCACGGAAGTGATTTTGGTTCTCTCCTGGAACAGAGCAATTCGGTGCCCATCCATGTAAGAAACCTACAGTTGCTTATGACGGAAATTTTTAAAACAAAGTCTGATCTAAATCCACCTTTCATGAAAGATATTTTTATGGAGAGAGGTATTAGCTGCAACCTAAGGCATGGCAATGACGCTCAAATTCCAAAGGTGCGAACCACGTCCTTTGGAGTTGAGACCATAGCCTACCTTGGAAATAAACTTTGGCAGTTTTTACCGCACGAAATAAAACGATCAAGCACCCTTCCTATTTTCAAAAAAACGAATTAGATGTTGGAATGGCGAAAAATGCAACTGTAGGCTCTGCAAAACATACATTCCAAGAGTTGGGTTTCTAACATGATAAACATTTCTTGGGCCTTCTCGCGAGGATGGGGGCGGTGCACTGCTTCCCGGTGGGATGGGGGATGTGCTGTGCGGGATGTGAGGTCCCCTTCACGATGCAGGCACTGGGCTGCGGTTGAACTGGGGAATTGCTCCCTAGCGGCGACCGCAGCTTAGGATATGCGTGTGGGGGTTCCCTCGCGCGGTGTGTCCGCCGTCTCTCTGGGAGGTGGGCGTCGCTCCGTACCTCGTAGGGAAGGCATGCTTTTATCTTGTATATAATCCACTAAATGTTTTTATTGATTAGCTTTAGGAATTAATTTGTAAATTTTGTAAATTTTTTGTAAAGTAGGCCTAAATTAGCTGTAATTTAGCTATTCTTTTTATTTTACTTAGCCTACATTAAATAAATTATTGATGATGATGATGATGATGATGATGAGCTGTCTTCTGAAGAGCAAATGTAGCGCAGCTTGGGGACCAAATGCCACCGAATAGATGTACCATCATTTGTCTCTCTTCTGGTTCCTTTGTGAAATCGCCATTTGGAAACCATAGGAATCTCAATGCACCAACATCTTTCTCGTCTACTCGCACCTGATGAAACATAGCTTCCACATCAGCAATCAGGGCAACATTTTCTTGCCGGAATCTCAGGAGGACACCAACTAAGGAATTTGTAAGGTCAGGACCCTGCATTACGTGCTCATTCAGTGATTTACCATGGAATTTCGCAGCACAGTCAAACACCACACGAGTTTTTTCTGGCTTCTTTGGATTGATTACGTTATGATGCGGTAAGTACCATATTTTTCCATTGTTTTGATGTAGCTGCTCCTTTGGAACCGTTCTTGAATATCCCTTTATTTGCAAATCGTCTATGAATTCCGCATACTTGATATGAAGGTCGTCACTCCTTGAAAGTTTTCTTGTTAAATACGTCAGTCGACTTTCTGCAACACTACGATTGTTGGGGAGGCAAGGTTGAGGATTCTTCCAGGGAATTGCCAACACATAATGTCCATCACATAGTTTTGCTGACTCTTCAAAAATCTTCAGTGCCTTCTTGTCATTTCCAGACATCAGTTTCTTGTCATCAGAGATGCAATCGTCAAATTCATGGTTGAAATATTTTCGCAGTTGTTCACCCAGGAGATCCGTGGTCTGATTTTTGCTTGTTGTACAGCAATGTGCAGCTGCTACTTCTGCCTGTCCTAGAGGTCCATTGAGTGTCCATCCAAATTTGGTTTTTACTGCAAAGGGTCCTCCGTTCTCTCCTCTTCTTATTTCTTCGGGCTGCAAAGCTTCTGGTATGTCGACACCAATCAAGAGATTCACTGTGCAGTTTTCAAGTTTTGTTGGAAGTACCATGTCCTTCATATAAGGCCACGATTTGACATCTTCTTGAGTTGCTACTGCATCCTTGGAGATGTTCAACTTCTTTACAACAAAGGCTTGTTGTACATCAATTGATACTGTGTTGTCCAAATCCATGATTTCAAGGCTAGCAATTGCACTGTCACAATTCTCCATAACATTGCTGATAGTTGCCAACGAAATCTGACACTTTTTTGTTTCAACACCAAGCTTCACCAACAGATCTTCAGAGCAAAACGATGCAGTTGAACCATTGTCTAAAAGAGCGTATGTAATGACTTCATTGGTCTCACCTTTACCTCTGACTTTAACTGGAACGATTGACAAACTCTTGCGATGACATCCGGCCCCAGTTTCACTCAATGTACCAACAAACTGCCTTTGATCACCAGGTCTGGATTGAATTGCTGGCTGATTTGTACTTGATGTTCCAAGTTGCTGATTTCTTTTCATCTCGAAGGCAACAATTGCTTCATGTAGTGATGATATGGGCTTTCTTCTCACACTGCATCCTGGAATATTGCATGACTTCTTCTTCTTGCATCCAGCAGAGAAATGGGTAGTCGACAGACAATTATCACACAATTTCTTCTGGCGTATGAAATTAAGTTGCTCCTCACCTCCTTTCTTTTTGAACAACACGCAAGCTTCGAGTTTGTGATCTCCTTCACAGAAATAGCATTTGAAACGAGCATCACCATTTGCAACGGCTTTTGTACTACTACAACTTTGTGCTTCTTTCGTCTGAATACTGTAATTCATATTTGGCTGGCTTGCAACTCTTTGCCCTCCTGTGGATGTTGCTGACTTCTTGTCCTTCGCTCCACCATCTCTATTTCCACCATCCATTATTCCTCCGAAAACGGGGTCATTCTTCTCTACAGCCACTTTTCTCACCAGCCTGCGTACGTCTTCAATGTTTGGTTCCCGACATTCTTCTCGGATATCTTGCACCTTTGACTGCCATCTTGCTCTGATATATCCTGGACAGCGTTCCAATATTCTCACCAGTTTGTCTTCGTTGTTTACTTGATTAAGCCTTCCAGTTGCTCTCAGCGTTATCTCGCAGTTTTGAAGGTCGTCTGCCAAATCCATCAGTGCTTCTCTATCATTGGGTCTGATTGGTGGGCCATTAGATACCTTGTTAATCCAAGAATTAGACACCTTGTACTTGCTACCAAATCTCTCCTCCAGCAATCGCTTAGCTTCCTTGTATCCCTCTTCTTGGTTCAGGAGTATACAGCTCTCAATCACCTTCTTTGCCTTGCCACTGCAATACTGAATAAGTAGCTGCAACCGCCTGCCATTGTCATCTGTATCCTTTTCAACCTGATTCTCAAAAGACTTCATAAAAATATAATATCGTAAAGGATTACCATCAAAATGAATGAGCTCACATTTAGGTAGCATACTTGCATCAGCCAATTTCTTCATCGTCGCTAAATACTCATTTCCATACTCTGATGAAACAGATGGACTGAAGTGCTGCCTTTCAGCTCTGTGTGCAGACTTTGTGATGAAATCATTGCTTTGCTTGTCATCCATAGGGGGTTGAGGCATGGTGGGGTCTGGCTGGGTAAAAGGGTTGGGTCGCTGGAGGGGGATAGGGTTATAGGGAACTGGGGAGGAGATTGGGTCTTGAAGGGGTTGGGTTCTTCCTCCTTGATTCTGTAACCATGGTGAGCAAACAGGTAACATTGATGGTGCCTGCCACGAGGAAAACTGATGATCTGACAATGTTGCTGTGCGGAGTCCAGTGTGCTGCTCAGCTTCAGAATTCTTGTGAATCTGCTCTTGAGGAAATGCATTTGTATGACAGGAGAGGGGAGGGATGCAATGTTTCTGGGTAGGGAATGAAGGGTAAAAGTTTGGGGCAGTTGGATTTGGGAAGAGAGGGGTTTTTCTTGCAATGTTACTTCTATGAGAATACACTAAATTTTGTGCTGTCATGAGATATCGCCATTTTGCAGCTTGGGTCTTCCATTCCAACTGTCTGAAGGCATTGCTCTTGGAGAGAATCTGCATCATAATCACCATAAAATCTCGCCGACTGACTTGTTGTCTGCTTTTCTTTTGAAACTGGAGGGTTCAACAACCTCACTGAATGATCCACTGATCTCATTGATTGATTGATGACACCACTGACAACTGACACTGGGGAACTGGATCGAGCAACTGATCTCATTGATTGATTGATGACATCACTGACAACTGACACTGGGGAACTGGATCGAGCAACTGATCTCATTGATTGATTGATGACATCACTGACAACTGACACTGGGGAACTGGATCGAGCAACTGATCTCATTGATTGATTGATGACATCACTGACAACTGACACTGGGGAACTGGATCGAGCAACTGATCTCATTGATTGATTGATGACATCACTGACAACTGACACTGGGAAACTGGATCGAGCAACTGATCTAATTGATTGATTGATGACATCACTGACAACTGAATCTGGGGGGCTGGATCGAGCAACTAATCTCAAACGATTTGCAGATTTCACCAACAAACTGACATTGTGATCTGTGTTGAAATTAGAAGGGGTAATGTGGCCATCAGTTTTGAATATTTCATCCATCACCTTCTCTTCAGCTTCCAATTTCGTCAATTCCTCATGCAATTGAAATTCTTCCCTCAACTGATTCAGTTTTATTTCTTGATACGCAAGACTTTGTCTCCTTGCCAACAAACTCTCCTCTGCTATCAAATTTGCCTTTCTCGTTGCATTTTGTAGCATCTTCTTTCCAAGGGCTGATTTAACACTTGATATACTTGAAGATTTTGAATATTTGGAAACATTTGAACGTTTAGAATGAGATATTTGACTTACCGAGTCATGGGGTTGGATGTCTTGTATTTCTGAGTCACCAACATTACGCAGTCGCTGCATCGTGCTGAGAAACCGTCCCTCTCCCTCACTGAAATATGCACAGCATTCGTCAATGTCATCTTCATCGTCCAGCATCGCTTTGAATGAATTACAGGCTTTCTGAATGGCTATGAACACTGCGTCAAGTTTCTCTTCCAAATGGGCCAAAGATTCTCTATCTTCTGAACCATGACACACCAAAGCTGCCGTTACCTCCTTCACAGCGTTGGTCAACGCTCGCTTGGCACTTGCCCTTTCTCGCTTCATTCGAATCATCCTTTCATGGTCAACTGCATCCCAATCAATTCTGACATTCGGCTGTCTACTTCTTGTGAATCTTTCATCACACTGCACTGACATGAACTCATTTTGGGGCTCTTCTGAAGGCTCATACTCATCCATCTTTTAGGCCATACACTGTTTGGATAGTCTCAAACTGATGTAATTCCTACTTCACAGCTCCGGTTCAAACGGCTCTAACGCACACCAATACCAAAACACCAAGAAATCACAGCAATTACACACAAGTTGGTTTTCAGTATTAAGCATGGTTTGCTAGAATTGAATTTATCAGAATTAGCAAAATAACAAAATAACAAACTTAAAGAGCAAATCATAAGAAACTGTTGGCCTAATATATTCGATACATATATTCGAATCTGGGGGGCTGGATCGAGCAACTGATCTCAAACGATTTGCAGATTTCACCAACAAACTGACATTGTGATCTGTGTTGAAAATAGAAGGGGTAATGTTGTCATCGGTTTTGAATATTTCATCCATCGCCTTCTCTTCAGCTTCCAATTTCGTCAATTCCTCATGCAATTGAAATTCTTCCCTCAACTGATTCAGTTTCATTTCTTGATACGCAAGACTTTGTCTCCTTGCCAAAAACTCTCCTCTGCTATCAAATTTGCCTTTCTCGTTGCATTTTGTAGCATCTTCTTTCCAAGGGCTGATTTAACACTTGATATACTTGAAGATTTTGAATATTTGGAAACATTTGAACGTTTAGAATGAGATATTTGACTTACCGAGTCATGGGGTTGGATGTCTTGTATTTCTGAGTCACCAACATTACGCAGTCGCTGCATCGTGCTGAGAAACCGTCCCTCTCCCTCACTGAAATATGCACAGCATTCGTCAATGTCATCTTCATCGTCCATTATCGCTTTGAATGAATTGCAGGCTTTCAGAAAGGCTATGAACACTGCGTCAAGTTTCTCTTCCAAATGGGCCAAAGATTCTCTATCTTCTGAACCATGACACACCAAAGCTGCCGTTACCTCCTTCACAGCGTTGGTCAACGCTCGCTTGGCACTGGCTCTTTCTCGCTTCATTCGAATCATCCTTTCATGGTCAACTGCATCCCAATCAATTCTGACACTCGGCTGTCTACTTCTTGTGAATCTTTCATCACACTGCACTGACATGAACTCATTTTGGGGCTCTTCTGAAGGCTCATACTCATCCATCTTTTAGGCCATACACTGTTTGGATAGTCTCAAACTGATGTACTTCCTACTTCACAGCTCCGGTTCAAACGGCTCTAACGCACACCAATACCAAAACACCAAGAAATCACAGCAATTACACACAAGTTGGTTTTCAGTATTAAGCATGGTTTGCTAGAATTGAATTTATCAGAATTAGCAAAATAACAAAATAACAAACTTAAAGAGCAAATCATAAGAAACTATTGGCCTAATATATTCGATACAAAATATTGTTAACATCAGGGCTGCAAATGCCAATAATCGTTCGTAAATTAATATAGCAAATCAATAATTCAATGTTCTCTCACAAAAACTACAAAGTTCAACAATATAAAGTCACTAATGGCTGTCACAAACTCACAGACTGTTTGTCCTCGACTTCTTATGGCCTAGCCATCTCTTCACAGCAGCTCCGCAGTCTTGAAGCTCTCAGCAACCCTTTCCAACATGCTTGCAGCGCATTTATATGATAAGGTAAACAATATGTCCCAAAGGGAAAAGGATCCACGAATAATCTCCCCTGAGTCAATAGTGAGGTCAAAGTCTAAAAGTCCAAAAGTCCACAGGTCAAAGTTCAATCCTAAATATGCCGACTGACTTTGCACATTACAGCAATTAACCTGCTCGAATGTCGCAATCGCTAGGTTATTGTGATACAAAGTAACATGATTCGACACAGTTGATGCACTTATGAACAGATTTGGCACATCTGTCTTTCTCAATTCATTCAAATGAAAACAAAAGGGATAAAACACTTTTTGGCTGTTTGGTACATTAATGAATGGATTTTACACAAAAACAGCAAAGCAAGAAACAGTTTTTAAAACCACTTTGTCGAATCTATTCTTGAATCAATGCAAACAAACAAAAGGAACAAAGCTGTAAACGTGCAGTGCAAAGAGCAATTTGTTTGTTTGTCAAAAAAGTCTATTCATTAATGACCCAAACAGCCAAAAAGTGTTTTATCCCTTTTGTTTCAAGTTGATTGAATTAAGAAAGACAGACGTGCCAAATCTGTTCATGAGTGCATCAACTGTGTCGAATCGCGTTACTTTGTATCACAATAACCTAGCGATTGCGACATTCGAGTAGGTTACTTGCGCTTGCAGAGAATTACGGACCGAAACAAATTTACAGGAATTGTTCAAGATTGGATGTTTTTAAACAAAATTTGGAGACATTAAATTGAAAATGAAGTCAGATTGATGCTGGAGTCATTGGTAAGTGAATCGTTTAGCTCAAGAATGCAAACTAAGTCTTATTGGGACAAGCGTGTGAGTTTTAATCGGTGAGAACCTTAGGCTCAAATTACATTTCTGACAGAGATCGCTGAAAATTGCCTGCGATTTTGATATGTAATATAAGGAAAAGTGTTTGGGTTATTTCTTAGGGCAATATCCATAATCGCTGAGATTTTTATCCAATCTTATTTGTAGCGAATTTTATCAATTATTTAAGGTAACTCTACTTTCCGCTCTAGTGCACAGCGAGATGCCGTTTCGCAAAACCACTCTCCTCAGAAAACAGTTAATTTCTCCTATATTATTCGGCCTATCGAAAAGCGGTAAAAATGATCTTGTGCTGTATAATCTGGGCAATCGAAAGATGTATAAATCGCAATGTTTCCGTCAACCCTGGTTTCGCAAATCCTAGTTCAAATCTTTTTGCTAATTTCAGAAAAGTGGATTTATCTTTCAACCTAGGGTGAGATCTGTCAACAACGGGACAAAAAGCATCCGTTTCAAAGGTCCGCAGCTGTGGCAAATGTTACCACCAACGATACGTAATTCAGAATCCCTTTGTCAGTTTAAAACAAAAATAAAAAGTTGGAACGGAGAAAATTGTCCATGTAAATTATGCCGCGTTTTTATTCCGAATTTGGGCATTTTATGATGAATAATAAAAATAATAAAATAATCTCCAAAACTACTCGAAAAATGTTCGATTTTTTTCGTTCCATCTTTAGCTAGGTTGTTGATCTACAACTTTGCCAAGTCTGATTGAAAAAGCTAGGCTAGATTTCTTGCAATCGAACTTCATATTTCTGTTTACTTTTCGACAGCGAAATGGAGAAACCTTGGTCAACAGATTACCATGCTATGAAGCACGCTTGCAAACGCTCAGGCTTGAAATAACTTTCAGACATTTTTCCATTGGCAAACGAATTAACGTCATCTTTTGGGATTACCATACCCAGGTCTCAAAAGACATCCTTAGTGCGCTTGTAAAAGTATCATTTGCATCTATTGATTAAAAATTACTGATTTTTTACCAGCAACTTCACGAAACCATGCTTTGGGTGTCTTTCGAGACTTTCGTAAGCATTCACAAATTATCAGTTTCTTTTAGAGTCCACAATGGATGAGCATAGATCTTAGATCAAGAACTAATTTCTTTGCATAAACATTCTACGGGCGTTCAAATCGTTCTGTATGGGCTAAAATGTTGACCAACGCTTTTCCCCTTCGAAGTCGAAAAGTAAACAAAAATGTAAAATTCGATCGCAGGAAATCTAGCCTAGCGTTTTCAATCAGACTTGGCAAAGCTGTAGATCAACAACCTAGCTAAAGATGGAGCGAAACAAAATCGAAACTTTTTCGAGTAGTTTTGGAGGTAAATCCACTTTTCTGAAATCAGCAACAAGATTTGAGCAAGGATTTGCGAAACCAGGGTTGACGGAAACATTGCGATTTATACGTCTTTCGATTGCCCAGATTATACAGAACAACATCCTTTTTACCGCTTCTCGATGGACCAAATAATATTGGAGAAATTCACTGTTTTCTGAGGAGAGTGGTTTTGCGAAACGGCATCTCGCTGTGCACTAGAGCGGAAAGCAGAGTTACCTTAATGAAGGTCAATATTTGTCGACCGGAAAATGAATACAATTTCGGCTCCAAATGAGATATTTTTCCAAGCACGCTACAAACTGCAGAGGGGCATCCCTTCTAATGATTTTTCAAGAAAAATTCCATGTAATTATTGTAACTTAGTAGACATTTCAATTTTCGTGAGGGTACTCAAGAATTCCCTTCCAATGACTGATTTGATATCACGTCGTTAGAAAGAGGCGATTTGATTGGCTGAGCACCGTGAAATTGGATGATTTCCGCGTGCTTCACCAACCAGTAAGGATTTGAACTGTATGTTTTGCTAGCCACCCTGCAATTTAGATGCCAGACCGCCCCTGTGCAGGAGGGTTTTTTCATGTCGTGAAAACTACTACTAATCATTTCCTACTCATGCCTGGCATAGCCCATTGAGCAATCACCGTCTCGTTATATAAACATTATCTTATAACCGGTGTCCCAAAAAAAGTACTCCCGTTTGAAAATTCACCAAAATTTGATTACACGGCCGATCTTAAGTTTTCTTTTTTTGTAAAGTAGATCAAGTACCAAATTATTTTCCAAAACATCACCGATCTTGTGATTAGTTAAAACAATTGCAAATTTAGCTCTTTTTAGGGCAACCTGGTTTTGAATCATACTACAAAAAACCACTGATGATTGCCAGATCAATTTCTTTGCGCATGTAAAACTTTTAGTTTGGTCATAAATGACAGAAATAAATGCACACTATCATTGGAGATTTCAATGATGATAAAAATCTGAAAAATTGGACTCTTACGCAAGATTGAGTAATTTGCTTAAAAACAATAGCTCAAAATATGGTTTTTCAACATCCAATTTGTCTACCTTGCTACACCAAAAGCAGACATTTTATCATATGTGAATATTTTTGGATCTTTGGCAAAGCAATTCAGAAAGAAACTTTATCAAAGGTTTGATGATCAAGTTTTGGTGATTTTTTAAACAGGAGTACTTTTTTTGGGACACCCGGTATAAACTAATGAACTGTATATAAACTAAACGGCAAACCCTCACACTGGGGAAATGTTACAGCTGGTGTTCCTCGGGGTTCAATCATTGGGCCCCTTTTCTTTCTTGTGTACATAAATGATTTAACTGATAACTTGAGGTCTAATGTTAAACTCTTCGCTGACGATACATCGCTTTTTACTGTCGTTCACGATCCTGATGCAGCTTCCCTGGACATGAATCATGACATGAACCTCATTAGGCTTTGGGCACATAACTGGCGAATGTCTTTTTATCCTGACCCATTGAAACAAGCAGTCGAAGTAACCTTCTCAAGGAAGAGAATTCGCGCAGACCAACAACCGATTTTATTCAAAGATGCTCCTGTCATAAAATTTTATGAACAAAAACACATTGGGATTGTTCTTGATTTAAACTTGTCCTTTGCTAGTCATATCCAGGCATCTATCACTAAGTGTAGACAAGGAATAGGATGTTACTCTTCCTTTTACAAAACTTGCCGCGACACACATTAAATGAATTATATAAACTATATGTCCGATCACATTTGGACTATGGTGATGTCATATATGATACCCCACACAATGTGCAGCCAGAATATTACGCTTTCAAATCAGACGGAAAAACTAGAATCTGTTCAATATTCTGCAGCCCTACCAAGTCACAGGTGCCTGGAAGGGAATATCTTGTGTGAAATTGTACGATGAGTTTGGATGGAAATGATTCAACCTCCGACGTTGGTGCAGGCGTCTCGTGATTTTTTATAGAATTATCAATAATCTCACTCCTGACTACACACGGATCCAATTCAACCTCTCCGGCAGTCCTCATATTTTTTAAGAAAGTTTTTAAGGCCACGCCCTCTACTTTGGCTTTGAGCGCTTCTAGCAATCCAATGTTAGGGGTCCTAAAATAGAATTTGATCATTTTGTAACAGTTCTTTATACAATTGAGCATACCCAAGAAAATTTTAGAGCAAACAAAAGTTTCTTCGGCTTAGAATGTTTTTCTTCCTCGGCAAACCTTTGTGCGAACACATTTTATCTTGTCTTAGGGTCATTCTCGCAATTCTGAATGATTCGATTGTTCGTCTGGGAAAATTTTTTGAAAAGTCAATCTTTGCTTTGGCTTAGAACGACTCTCCCAGTCACTATCCTATCCAGTATCTCTCCGAAAGATTCTTCTACCCTTCTCCACCTACATCCAACACTCATTTTTTTTATAAGAAACTAAGGTCCGGGGCTGGTAGGTATAGTAGTTTCTTAAATTTTTGGACCATTTTGCTACCAAAAGTTTCTTACGTGTTTCTTATATCTTTAATGCCAGAAATGTAAAGTTAATCTTGTTTCGTCTAAAGAGCTCCCAAAATACTTATTAAGATCTCATCATCTCAAGACAAATCAATAACATAATTCGCACTCAAAATGATGTCCAAACAGTTGCTATAACTGTACAGTGTCAAAACATTTTTGACTGCGATAGGAAAACTAAAACTGTCAATTGCAAAAGTTTCTTAGCGTTTAAATCCACGTAGGGTCGTTTCTTAACTTTCGAAAAATTGAGCCTAACCGTTTCTTATACAAGGGTTTCTTAAAAAAATAGTGTACTTTCTCTTCGTTTTTTTAACAATCTCAAAAACGATCTTTTGATATAAGTTGAAGCAAATGCCCCCATACCCACATGTGGCCAGGCCGCTGACTGAAATAATAATAAAGCCTTTCTTCGTTCATATGATCTTGCAAAGACGTCAACGATCCTTTTTTGTTGAGGAAAGTAAAATTTCTTTCCACAGTCAGTAACAGTTTTGCCCATGTAAGATCAGTTTTGATGTTCCCAGCAAAATGATACAAACAAGCAACATTGGCGCCCCCTGATCTTTATTGGCGCTCCCATTCAGGGGGGCCATGGCCCCCCTGGCCCCCCCTGCCACCATGCCACTGCCATTTTTGTCGAAAGATGGTCCTCGAGATTCCTCTAAAACCGAAAAGAAAATAGCTGGGTATAGATTAAGTAAGAATTTTCCGAGAAATGTCAAATCTTCTTTTTAGTACTGGCAAGCATGATACTGGGAGATACATTTTAAGCCAAAGGGAAGGATCTTTAATCTTCAAAAATTTTCCTTTTGCTCTGATCCATAGAATAACCGTTCCAAAACGATCAAGGTTTCCTTGTCGCTAAAGGCAAGCATAACATTGGGAGATGAAAGTAAAGGATCTTTCTTCGAAAGTTTTCATCATGCTCTGATTCATAGGATAACTGTTGCAAAACGATCAAGGTTTTCTTGTAGCTAAAGGCAAGCATGATATTGGGAGATGCATGCTAAGCCATTCTTAAAAAATTTTCCCCGTGCTCTGATTCATAGGATAACTGTTGCAAAACGATCAAGGTTTTCTTGTCGCTAAAGGCAAGCATAATATTGGGAGATGAAAGTAAGGGATCTTTCTTTAAAAGTTTTCCTCGTGCGCTGATCCATAGGATAACTGTTACAAAATGATCAAGGTTTTCTTGTTGCTTAAGGCAAGCATGATATTGGGAGATGCATTCTAAGCCAAAGTAAAGGGCATGGCCCTAAAAAATTTTTGTGGGGGCATCGTCCCCAGACTCCCTCAGCTTCATACCCCCCCTATTTAATTTACCCTGGCCATGCCGTGTAAGGTGTCGTGGTGCATTGGTGTAATCCTCTGACTTTGCACCCCAAAACAGTCAGGTGGAGTGGGTTCGATACCCGGTAGCACCCCACCATTTGTGCTTCATCACAAGGGGTCGCGGACTCAATTAGGTCTGCTCTATTTCTAAGATCCCAGCACTTGGCGCTGAAAAATGCAACTTCACCTTCAGGGCTCGATCCCACGTAGGGCCCCACCACTTGAACGTCATGACACATGGGTTGCGTATTCGATTTAGTCTTTGCGCAAAAGTCATTTAGAAGTAGAATCTAGAAATGTAGAAATATAGATACTTTACTCATCATCATACAGATTTAAAACAATATAGCTCGTCAACTGTCAAATTCGTTGCAACCTATTCCAGCCTTTAGTAAGCGTCACTTTGCAATAATTCCTCGCTAACGAACGGATTGAGTAATGCAAAAATTCATATCACCTTTTATAATAGTAAAATTTGGTTTTTTCAAGTGACCACACCCAATTAAGAACTGGCCACGCCCTATGGGCCCTTGCTGAGCCATAACGCCACCCCAGAAAAAAGTGCCAGTCTGCCCCTGATGTGTGCAGTGAACAGTGAATTAGTTCTGGGAATATGAGTCAATGAAAAAAGTCTTTAATTTTGAACGAAATACTGAAACAGAGCTAGCAACACGTATAAAAAGTGGAAGAGTGTTCCAAAGTTTTGAACCAAAATACTGAATTGTGTGAAGACCATATAAGGTAGTATTTTTAAAAGATTTGAAAAGATCACCTCTAGTAGCCTGACGAGTCCCGATCTTATGGACAGCTGCATTAGGCTGAAAGTAATCATGAAAGCACGAAGGAGATAGTTTATTGATAGATTTACAACAACATCTTCAGTGAGCGCCCCCGTCTTTGACAAAGCAACTCAAAAAGAAAATTTTATCAAAGGTGTGATAATAAATTTTTGGTGAATTTTTAAACAGAAGTGCTTTTTTGGGACACACGGTATATATGAACCAGCCTCTACTTCAGATGTGGTCTGGCCAGGGTGGCAAAGTGGTAATCGCCACCTGGGCCCTCTGATATGCAGAGTGTTTTCACATTGGGAGGGCCCCTGGAAAATATTTTGGGCCACGCCCTTTAGAACATCGGAAAATGCCCCTTTCAAAAAAAACTTGCCTCTTTACGTCCATATTTATATACAGTTCGGTTCAGAAAGGATTTCAATTACTATGAAAAGAGACATATAACATTACAACCAAAAACATTAGCAACAAAGCGTTTCTTCTCATAAAAAACTTTTACTACTGAAGATCTGTCAGAGCAAACTTTCCAAAGTAGCGATGCCTATTTTAATTTTTATCGACATTGTTAGCAATGTCCAAGAGGGACATCGTGTCTGCTCGTTGTTTATGAAAGTTCAACATCATTGAATCTTGGGCCAGGTCTAAAACGCGGACATCACGGACATCGCGGACATGTCCGCGTTATTTGCAAGTCCGCGTTTTAGGTTTTCACATAGGGAAAAACCTAAAACGCGGACATCGCGGACATTTTCCAATTCTTTGAAATAAAGTGTTGATAACCACGTTTCCACGATCTTTATGCACACCCCTTCACAGAGAGTCACGGAGAGTTAGTTGTTGGCGATTTTCTTCATGTCCGCGAAATCAATGTCCGCGTTTTAGGTTTTTACATAGGGCAAAACCTAAAACGCGGACATCGCGGACATTTTCTAATTCTTCGAAATAAAGTGTTGATAACCACGCTTGCACAATCTTTATGCACACCGCTTCATAGAGACTCGCGGAGAGATAGTTGTTGGCGATTTTCTTCATGTCCGCGAAATCAATGTCCGCGTTTTAGGTTTTCACATAGGGAAAAACCTAAAACGCGGACATCGCGGACATTTTATAATTCATCGAAATAAAACGAAATTTAGAAGACATTTTTTAGCTAAGAACTATGGTCTTGTGATGGAAGGCAGTTTCTTAAATTTTCTGGTCATTTTATTACCAAAAGTTTCTTATGTGTTTCTTATGATTTTAATGTCGGAAATGTAGAATTCATTTAGTTTTGCAGAAAGAGCTCACAAACTACTTAGTAAGATCTCAAAACAAGTAAATAACATAATTCCCTCTAAAAATAGTTCCCAACAGTTGCTATTACTGTACAATGTCAAAACATTTTGAGTGACCTGTGCGAGGGGTGTGTCACTCTTTCGAAAAAGGCGTACGATAATTTCTAAAACAATAGGATTTTTGGAGATTTTTTCCGGATTTTTCTTGAAGACGGAGCCCCGTCAGTCCACGAGAACTGCTTTTCAGGGGGACGTTGCAAAAGCATTTACAAGTCAAAAGATAAGTTCTACATACTAGTTAACAAAATAAGAATTGTCATCACAGTTTTGACTCTTTTGTTAGATGTGGCAATGGAGGGTGCCTATCTGGCATCAAGATCAAGTTCAAGTAGTTTTCCGTAAAGGTAACAAATACAAATGGGTTACACCAAGATTTTTCCCTCGTTGATCTGTGTATTTCATTTGGTTCAGTTACTTTTTACTTGTGTTTCTTAATAAAGTTTGTAGAAACGTACTTATCAACACTTTATTTCGAAGAATTGGAAAATGTCCGCGATGTCCGCGTTTTAGGTTTTTCCCTATGTAAAAACCTAAAACGCGGACATTGATTTCGCGGACATGAAGAAATCGCCAACAACTAACCCTCCGTGACTCTCTGTGGAGCAAGATAAGGCTCAAATCCTTACTGGTTGTCAGAGCATGCGGAAATCATCCAATTTCATGCTTGTCAGCCAATGAGATCACCGCTTTCTAGCCCCTGGAGACAAAGTCTGTCGTTTGAGGTAAATTTTCTAGTACCCTCACTAAAACTGAAATGGATGCTAGAATACTTCAGTTATTCGCAATTTTTTTTGATAAATCAGTTGTGGGGATGTCCGTCCAGAGTTGTTTACATGTTTAGGCACACAGCTCGTTTGAGGCCGGAGCTGCGTTCATTTTCCGGTCGAAGAATATTGACCTTCGTTGAAATATCTATAGAAATCGCTACAAATGAGATATACAGATAATAATTTCAGCGATTACGCATACTGACCTGAGCAATAACCGAAACTCTTTCACTGCTATCATATCTCAAAATTGGAGGCAATTTCTAACGATTTCTGGTAGAGACATCATTTGGGCCTAAGCTTGTCCTCGCTTAAAACTTATTCCATTGCACTTAAAAAGTAATGGTAAAATTCTAGAGCTGAATAATGCACTTACCCATGACTCAGGCACCAGTTTGACTTCGTTTGCCTTTTTTACATTAGCAAATTTTTATAAGAAACGACCAGTTGTGGGTGAAATGCAAAAACTTTCCTCGGTCCATATTTTTATCTGCACAGTCTATCCGCTTCAAACAACAAACAGTGAACTTTGTATCATAAAAGTCTTGCATCACAAAACATTCCTATAGAACGATTCCATGCGCCTTAGCGAGGCACTCGTGAATTGTTTTCACGCATTTGGTTCAATCAGTCAATGCAAAGAAACAAAAGTGCAAAACCGGGTATCTTTTTTAGCGAACCCAAAACAATGTTTTGTTCTTTTTATGTTTTGCATTGATTGAAATAAGAACGAAAAGAACGAAATGCGTGAATACAATTCACGAGTGCCTCGCTAAAGCGCATCGAATCGTTCAAAAGGAATGTTCTGTGATGCAAGACTTTTATGATACAATGTCAAAGTTCACTGTTTGTTGTTTGAAGCGGAGGGACTGTGTAGAGAAAAATATGGACCGAGGAAAGTTTTTGCAATTCGCCCACAACTGGTTGTTTCTTACAAAATTTGCCAAAGTAAACAATGCAAACGAAGTCAAACTTGTGCCTGAGTCATGGGTAAGTGCATTATCTAGCTCAAGAATTTTACCATAACTTTTCAGGTGCAATGGAATGAGTTTTAAGCGAGGACAAACTTAGGCCCAAATGATGTCTCTACCAGAAATCGTTAGAAATTGCCTCCAATTTTGAGATATGATAGCAGTGAAAGAGTTTCGGTTATTGCTCAGGTCAGTATGCGTAATCGCTGAAATTATTATCTGTATATCTCATTTGTAGCGATTTCTATAGATATTTCAACGAAGGTCAATATTCTTCGACCGGAAAATGAACGCAGCTCCGGCCCCAAACGAGCTGTGTGCCTAAACATGTAAACAACTCTGGACGGACATCCCCACAACTGATTTATTAAAAAAAATTGCAAATAACTGAAGTATTTTAGCATCCATTTCAGTTTTAGTGAGGGTACTAGAAAATTTACCTCAAACGACCGATTTTGTCTCCAGGGGCTAGAAAGCAGTGATCTCATTGGCTGACAAGCATGAAATTGGATGATTTCCGCATGCTCTGACAACCAGTAAGGATTTGAGCCTTATCTTCTGTGGAGCGGTGTGCACAAAGATCATAGAAGCGTGCTTATCAACACTTTATTGCGAAGAATTAGAAAATTTCCGCGATGTCCGCGTTTTAGGTTTTTACATAGGGAAAAACCTAAAACGCGGACTTGCAAATGGCGCGGATATGTCCGCGATGTCCGCGGTGTCCGCGGTGTCCGCGTTTTAGACCTGGCCTTGAATCTTGCTTGCTTCATGTTTGAATCAGGTTTGAGGTACCAGGTTTTGACGCGCCAAGCCATTAAGAACGATCTCTCAGCAACAAGTTGCATGTTAATGATCATGCTCTAAGTACTGTAAGTCTGAAATTTAATTTACCATGGTTGACCCATAAATTGTGTGCAAGTTGTTTTTCTTTGTTGTCATTGGTATATTTAAGTGGAAAAAAGTTGAAAATTCCATCTTGTTTGTGAAAGTTTTTGGACCTATCTTTGAAAAAGTAGGGGGGGGGGCTATAACCAAAATAAGTTGGTCTGAATTCCAAAGACAAGTTTGTATATATGACAGAAAATAGATCAGAATGAAGCACCCAAATATATAAGTTTGTTGAATCGAGCTTGAATGCCAGTTATGAACATACTTATATATAGATAAGTAAGACACATGCCAATCCATCTTGAAGCTTTAACAACTGTTGTTTATGAGTATGTTCATTTTAATTTGTATGATTTGTTATGTTTAGTTTAGTTATCTTGTCTAGCTGTTGAACTGTATAACCATAGTGTTATGTCAGGCTATTGGAGAATTAAATTGAAATTGATAACCCCCTTCCCTAGCCCAATGTCTGGGAGGTCCCTGCATGACAAAGCGCTTCTGAAGTGAACAGGGCTGATGTTCCCACAGTTAATTTTCTTGCATCAGAATCTCCAACAAATTCGTTTGCGATGCTGATAAGGTTGAGTTCATGATCTCTGTCTTTGTGCGCATGTGGCACCATTAGTTGGTAGGTGGCTGTTTGTCGTTGTTGACCTAAGGTAGGTCTTGACTCGCTTGAGGGCTAAGGACCTCTCACTACTGATCTGGACATCATTAGGGGGGGGGGGGGGGCGGGCCCGACCGGCCCCAATAGCTGCTATGGGCCTGGATACGTAAAGTAAAAAAAAGTACGGGCCCTTTCTGCAAAAGTTATGGAAGATAATTTACACCCAAGGTTTTACACCTTGATTTACACCATTTGAAGTATTGCTGTCATTGTCGGATATCTACTGTATTGTTTCATTAGAGAACCCCAGTACATTGTTTTTCTGTCAAAAGCTAACTCAAAATTAGCACAAAGACAAGTTTCAGAGAAAGATTTCGAAACTATTTGCAAAGATTAAGGACCTACACGTATTCTGTTTCAAGAGGAATTAAGAATTTGGGCTGGTCCTGAAAGTTTCTTATAATTTCGGATCTTGAGCACTCAGAGTTTCTTACCAGTCTCTAACGAGTTCCATAACAGTCTTCGTGTTTACTACCAGTGCCATCTTCAAAATTTCAAAGCAAAGTTGCTTTACGCCTTTCTAATTTTTAGACATCATTCAAGTACCCATACCAGAAAAACTGGGAAATACCTAGTAAGAATTTTTCTGGGTAATTTCTGGGCAATAATTCCCTGGCTTCCTAGGATTCCTAGGATAAAAGAATTTGGGAAAAAGAGCAAGTTTCCTAGGAAAACTGGGTAAAATTTTCTGGGGAAATAGCTTGGAAATACCTAGGAAACTGGGAACCTAGCTTTATACCGGGTGTCCGATAAAAAGTACTCCCTGTTTAAAAAATCACCAACAATTTATTATCAAGCTTTTGATAACATTTTCTTTTTGATTTGTTTTGTCAAAGAACCAAAAATATTTATAGATGCTAAAATGTTTGCTTTTGACACAGCAAGATAGAGAAATTATATGTTGAAAAACCTTATTTTGAGCTATAGTTTTTAAATTTTTATCGTGCACATTTCTCTCTGTCATTTATGATGGAACTAGAAGCTTTACATGGCCAAAGAAATTGATCTGGCAATTATCAATGCTTTTTTGCAGTATGGTTCAAAACCAGGTAGCCCTAAAAAAGCTAATTTGGCTAGTTTTTAAACCTAATTACAAGATCAACTATATCTTGGAAATAATTTGGTCTTTGATCTGCTTCGCACAAAAAGAAAATCGAACATCGGTTGTGTAACTAGAATTTGGTGATTTTTCAAACGGGAGTACTTTTTTGGGACACCCGGTAGGATTCATAGGAAAAAAGTTAGGAAAAGAGCAACATCCCAAGGAAAGTTGGGTCAATTCACTATGAGGATAACCAGAAACTTTTCCAGGAAAGCTGGGAGCCTAGCTTTTTTAGGTTTGCAAGGATGAAAAAAATTTGAAAAAGACCGACATTTCCCGAAAGCTTGGTAAAATCTTCCAGGAGACATTTTCTGGGAAATTACAAACTCTTCTTTGATTCTTTTCATCCTTTGAGAGGAACATGGAAGCACATTATGAGCCAGGCAAGTATTTTAGCAAAGAGACATCTTTGTGGCAGTTACATCAATTTATGAATCTATCACACATTCTCAACAACATCTGTTTGAGAAACATTCAAGGTCCATACCCAGTCCATAGTGCACTTAAAATGAGTATAGCTGAGTCCAGTTCAAACTCTCCCACCCTCCCAATATACTTCTGATAACATCAGCACCGGGGGGGGGGGGGGGGGGTACTTGACTCTCAATTGAATTGGGGTGTGCACTCCAATAGAAATATTTTTCATCCGGCTTTAGAAATTTTTGCTTGAAATGATAGCCGGCTTAGGTTACCGAAGAAAAGGTCATCAAATGGCCAGAGATGCTCCTCGTATAGAGGTGCAAAATTATGGAATGGCCTGTCAGCCGAGTCAAAGCAGGCAACCTCCTTGTACAGTTTCAAGAAAACTATTTAAAACTGTTTCATTTTGATTTTAGGTTTGAATTTTTAACTTCACTGTAAATAGGTTTTGAACATTGTAAATAAGGTTTTATGGTTTAATTTATTTAATAGCTTTTTACTTTGTTTTCTAAATTGCAATTTAATGTTTTTATTGGAAGGCCCCTTGAAAATGAACTTGTTGAAGGCCAACCCTGCTTAAATGTATCGGTGAAAAGCATACCCCAAAACGTAAAGATCGGCGAAAAGCATACCCTAAAACGTAAAAATTCCTCAAAAAACAATGGCATAACACTTTTGACCACCGCCTTTAGAAAAACTGCCTTCTTTTGATACCCGGTGTTAGAAAAAAGAGGCGACAACGAAACCCGGAAAGGAGTGCACATACCGTCAGCAAAATATACTAAGTACCCCCCCCCCCGGGACATCAGCTAGCACGTCATCTGCACTTAAAACCAATACAAATATACAGGGTGCCCCAAAAAAAGCTTCGACTTTCGATTGAATATTAAAAAATACCTAATAACAAACAGGCTCTATGGTAAGATAGCCTAATTGCTGAGATTTTAAATTAATTTTAGACACCAAAAGTTAGCAAATCGGCTAAATATGCGCGGAGTTACGAGCTATTGGAGTTCAAGTTTGTGCGAAAGCTGAAACCAGACGCCCATAAATTGCATATTTTGTGAAAGTAGAATCTCGTTTGTTCAACTTGCCTGTAAAGTCCTCCTGCTCACTCCTTACCAGATTCTTTTTTAGCAGTTTTATACTCAATCAGGCCCTTCAGGAAATTTGTGGGCTTCAGCACCGCAATAATTTGATGAAGCTCGGTGCTTTTTTCAGTGAAAAAGGTTGCGAAAGCCAGCTCATGGAAATAAAGATCCAAACTTATACAGGGTGTCTCAGAAAAATTGTTCGACATTTTATTAAAATTTGAAAAATAACGAAAAAAGGTACAGGCTCCTGGTTAAATATCCCTGTTTCTCAGATTTTGAATTAATTTTAGACACAAAAATCTTGCGAATCCGCTAAGAATCCAAGGAGTTACAAGCGTTTGAAATTCAAATATGTGCGACAGCTGAAACCAGACGCCCCTAACTGACTTGTTTTCCAAAAAGACGTTCTAAAATCGAGGTAAAAGAAGGCTGTCCAATGTTTTACCTCTCGTCGATATCAGAACAAACCACAAAAGACTTCCAAAGTTATCTAATTCTTGTAACCGTTGCCAAAATTTACTTAAGACTGCAAGTACTTAAAAAGACGGAATGAAAACTTAATCAATCAGAGATGGGGCAATTCTAAATTGTGCTGAACAGGATTCCTCCAAGCATCCATAACCTTGATTCAATGTTATAGAAAGCTAGTTGATGGAAGTTATTTTCAAATTCCATTTGATTTGCTTTAAATAAACGAGATTCTACTTTCACTAAATATGCAATTTAGGGGCGTCTGGTTTCAGCTTCGCACGAACTTGAACTTCGAACGCTCGTAATTCCGTGAATATTTAGCCGATTTGTTAGTTTCTGGTGTCTAAAATTAATTAAAAATCTCAGCAATAAGGTTATGTTAACAGGGAGCACATTCATTTTGTCGTTATTTTTTTATATTTAATCAAACGTCGAACAATTTGTTTTGGGACACCCTGTATATATTCGAGAAAGTTACCAGAATTAAATTATTAGCAAGTTATTAGAAAAGTTACTATCACTTTTGATATTATGCAATTGAAAAATTTCTGCATCCTCGTAAAATTGAAGTTTTATTTGCAAAGTTTCTTGGAAAGACTCCCATCTGTCGTGACCCTTGGCTTTTTTCGATGACAAATTGTTAAAAATTAGTCGTTTTCCAACGATCTGCACGGTATGGTTATGAAAAATTTCCCGGGGCAAGCCCAAGGACTCCAACTTTTGCTCGCTGCGCACACACCTAGTTTCAGCCCCTTCAATAGGAATATTGTTCTGACGGGCCAGGTCAATTTGATTCAGGTGGTTGGAGATATTAGGATAAGAATGTGCGGTGAAGAGCGTTGAGTGAAACAAAGGGAGTGGAACTAGTCTCGTTACTCTTATTTGGCACTCTGGCTATATCATAGTTTCCAAAGAAATTGTATTTTCAGCCATGAAGAACCTTTATTCATGATGGTATATCAGAATCTTAGTCAGTGTAAAGAATTTTTGATTCAAATAAAGCACGGCACGTGCAAAATGTGTTTCTCAAATTAAAGTGCAAGCATTTCTACTCTTCAGCATACCTTTTAAACTGTAACTGATATCGACTGAGCGTATTTCAGATGATTTCTTTAATGGGTGTGGTTGAAAATTTATCTGCAACGCTCTGAACCGGGCCCTTTTGGTTTGCTAGCCAACATACAGTTCAAATCCTTACTGGTTGGTGAAGCACGCGGAAATCATCCAATTTCACGATGCTCAGCCAGTCAAATCGCCTCTCTCTAATCACGTGATATCAAATCAGTCGTTGGAAGGGAATTCTTGAGTACCCTCACGAAAATTGAAATGGCTACTAAGTTACAATAATTACATGGAACTTTTTTTGAAAAATCGGTAGAAGGGATGCCCCTCTGCAGTTTGTAGCGTGCGTGGACAAATATCTCATTTGGAGCCGAAATTGTATTCATTTTCCGGTCGACGAATATTGACCTTCGTTAAATCATTGATAAAATTCGCTACAAATAAGATATAAGGATGAAAATCTCAGCGATTATGGATATTGCCCTAAGAAATAACACAAACACTTTTCCTTCTATTACAAATCAAAATCGCAGGCGATTTTCAGCGATCTCTGTCAGAAATGTAATTTGGGCCTAAGGTTCTCACCGATTAAACCTCACACGCTTGTCCCAATAAGACTTAGTTTGTATTCTCGAGCTAAACGATTCACTTACCAATGACTCCAGCATCAATTTGAATTCATTTTCATTTTAATGTCTCCAAATTTTGTTTAAAAACATCCAATCTTGAGCAATTTCTGTAAATTTGTTTCGTTCCGTATTTCTCTGCAAGCTACTATGTCATTGTCATTATCAGTTTGAGACTATCCAAACAGTGTATGGCCTAAAGGATGGATGAGTATGAGCCTTCAGAAGAGCCCCGAAATGAGTTCATGTCAGTGCAGTGTGATGAAAGATTCACAAGAAGTAGACAGCCGAATGTCAGAATTGATTGGGATGCAGTTGACCATGAACGGATGATTCGAATGAAGCGAGAAAGAGCAAGTGCCATGCGAGCGTTGACCAACGCTGTGAAGGAGGTAACGGCAGCTTTGGTGTGTCATGGTTCAGAAGATAGAGAATCTTTGGCCCATTTGGAAGAGAAACTTGACGCAGTGTTCATAGCCTTTCAGAAAGCCTGCAATTCATTCAAAGCGATGCTGGACGATGAAGATGACATTGACGAATGCTGTGCATATTTCAGTGAGGGAGAGGGACGGTTTCTCAGCACGATGCAGCGACTGCGTAATGTTGGTGACTCAGAAATACAAGACATCCAACCCCATGACTCGGTAAGTCAAATATCTCATTCTAAACGTTCAAATGTTTCCAAATATTCAAAATCTTCAAGTATATCAAGTGTTAAATCAGCCCTTGGAAAGAAGATGCTACAAAATGCAACGAGAAAGGCAAATTTGATAGCAGAGGAGAGTTTTTGGCAAGGAGACAAAGTCTTGCGTATCAAGAAATGAAACTGAATCAGTTGAGGGAAGAATTTCAATTGCATGAGGAATTGACGAAATTGGAAGCTGAAGAGAAGGCGATGGATGAAATATTCAAAACCGATGACAACATTACCCCTTCTATTTTCAACACAGATCACAATGTCAGTTTGTTGGTGAAATCTGCAAATCGTTTGAGATCAGTTGCTCGATCCAGCCCCCCAGATTCGAATATATGTATCGAATATATTAGGCCAACAGTTTCTTATGATTTGCTCTTTAAGTTTGTTATTTTGTTATTTTGCTAATTCTGATAAATTCAATTCTAGCAAACCATGCTTAATACTGAAAACCAACTTGTGTGTAATTGCTGTGATTTCTTGGTGTTTTGGTATTGGTGTGCGTTAGAGCCGTTTGAACCGGAGCTGTGAAGTAGGAATTACATCAGTTTGAGACTATCCAAACAGTGTATGGCCTAAAAGATGGATGAGTATGAGCCTTCAGAAGAGCCCCAAAATGAGTTCATGTCAGTGCAGTGTGATGAAAGATTCACAAGAAGTAGACAGCCGAATGTCAGAATTGATTGGGATGCAGTTGACCATGAAAGGATGATTCGAATGAAGCGAGAAAGGGCAAGTGCCAAGCGAGCGTTGACCAACGCTGTGAAGGAGGTAACGGCAGCTTTGGTGTGTCATGGTTCAGAAGATAGAGAATCTTTGGCCCATTTGGAAGAGAAACTTGACGCAGTGTTCATAGCCTTTCAGAAAGCCTGTAATTCATTCAAAGCGATGCTGGACGATGAAGATGACATTGACGAATGCTGTGCATATTTCAGTGAGGGAGAGGGACGGTTTCTCAGCACGATGCAGCGACTGCGTAATGTTGGTGACTCAGAAATACAAGACATCCAACCCCATGACTCGGTAAGTCAAATATCTCATTCTAAACGTTCAAATGTTTCCAAATATTCAAAATCTTCAAGTATATCAAGTGTTAAATCAGCCCTTGGAAAGAAGATGCTACAAAATGCAACGAGAAAGGCAAATTTGATAGCAGAGGAGAGTTTGTTGGCAAGGAGACAAAGTCTTGCGTATCAAGAAATAAAACTGAATCAGTTGAGGGAAGAATTTCAATTGCATGAGGAATTGACGAAATTGGAAGCTGAAGAGAAGGTGATGGATGAAATATTCAAAACTGATGGCCACATTACCCCTTCTAATTTCAACACAGATCACAATGTCAGTTTGTTGGTGAAATCTGCAAATCGTTTGAGATTAGTTGCTCGATCCAGCCCCCCAGATTCAGTTGTCAGTGATGTCATCAATCAATCAATTAGATCAGTTGCTCGATCCAGTTTCCCAGTGTCAGTTGTCAGTGATGTCATCAATCAATCAATGAGATCAGTTGCTCGATCCAGTTCCCCAGTGTCAGTTGTCAGTGATGTCATCAATCAATCAATGAGATCAGTTGCTCGATCCAGTTCCCCAGTGTCAGTTGTCAGTGATGTCATCAATCAATCAATGAGATCAGTTGCTCGATCCAGTTCCCCAGTGTCAGTTGTCAGTGATGTCATCAATCAATCAATGAGATCAGTTGCTCGATCCAGTTCCCCAGTGTCAGTTGTCAGTGGTGTCATCAATCAATCAATGAGATCAGTGGATCATTCAGTGAGGTTGTTGAACCCTCCAGTTTCAAAAGAAAAGCAGACAACAAGTCAGTCGGCGAGATTTTGTGGTGATTATGATGCAGATTCTCTCCAAGAGCAATGCCTTCAGACAGTTGGAATGGAAGACCCAAGCTGCAAAATGGCGATATCTCATGACAGCACAAAATTTAGTGTATTCTCATAGAAGTAACATTGCAAGAAAAACCCCTCTCTTCCCAAATCCAACTGCCCCAAACTTTTACCCTTCATTCCCTACCCAGAAACATTGCATCCCTCCCCTCTCCTGTCATACAAATGCATTTCCTCAAGAGCAGATTCACAAGAATTCTGAAGCTGAGCAGCACACTGGACTCCGCACAGCAACATTGTCAGATCATCAGTTTTCCTCGTGGCAGGCACCATCAATGTTACCTGTTTGCTCACCATGGTTACAGAATCAAGGAGGAAGAACCCAACCCCTTCAAGACCCAATCTCCTCCCCAGTTCCCTATAACCCTATCCCCCTCCAGCGACCCAACCCTTTTACCCAGCCAGACCCCACCATGCCTCAACCCCCTATGGATGACAAGCAAAGCAATGATTTCATCACAAAGTCTGCACACAGAGCTGAAAGGCAGCACTTCAGTCCATCTGTTTCATCAGAGTATGGAAATGAGTATTTAGCGACGATGAAGAAATTGGCTGATGCAAGTATGCTACCTAAATGTGAGCTCATTCATTTTGATGGTAATCCTTTACGATATTATATTTTTATGAAGTCTTTTGAGAATCAGGTTGAAAAGGATACAGATGACAATGGCAGGCGGTTGCAGCTACTTATTCAGTATTGCAGTGGCAAGGCAAAGAAGGTGATTGAGAGCTGTATACTCCTGAACCAAGAAGAGGGATACAAGGAAGCTAAGCGATTGCTGGAGGAGAGATTTGGTAGCAAGTACAAGGTGTCTAATTCTTGGATTAACAAGGTATCTAATGGCCCACCAATCAGACCCAATGATAGAGAAGCACTGATGGATTTGGCAGACGACCTTCAAAACTGCGAGATAACGCTGAGAGCAACTGGAAGGCTTAATCAAGTAAACAACGAAGACAAACTGGTGAGAATATTGGAACGCTGTCCAGGATATATCAGAGCAAGATGGCAGTCAAAGGTGCAAGATATCCGAGAAGAATGTCGGGAACCAAACATTGAAGACGTACGCAGGCTGGTGAGAAAAGTGGCTGTAGAGAAGAATGACCCCGTTTTCGGAGGAATAATGGATGGTGGAAATAGAGATGGTGGAGCGAAGGACAAGAAGTCAGCAACATCCACAGGAGGGCACAGAGTTGCAAGCCAGCGAAATATGAATTACAGTATTCAGACGAAAGAAGCACAAAGTTGTAGTAGTACAAAAGCCGTTGCAAATGGTGATGCTCGTTTCAAATGCTATTTCTGTGAAGGAGATCACAAACTCGAAGCTTGCGTGTTGTTCAAAAAGAAAGGAGGTGAGGAGCAACTTAATTTCATACGCCAGAAGAAATTGTGTGATAATTGTCTGTCGACTACCCATTTCTCTGCTGGATGCAAGAAGAAGAAGTCATGCAATATTCCAGGATGCAGTGTGAGAAGAAAGCCCATATCATCACTACATGAAGCAATTGTTGCCTTCGAGATGAAAAGAAATCAGCAACTTGGAACATCAAGTACAAATCAGCCAGCAATTCAATCCAGACCTGGTGATCAAAGGCAGTTTGTTGGTACATTGAGTGAAACTGGGGCCGGATGTCATCGCAAGAGTTTGTCAATCGTTCCAGTTAAAGTCAGAGGTAAAGGTGAGACCAATGAAGTCATTACATACGCTCTTTTAGACAATGGTTCAACTGCATCGTTTTGCTCTGAAGATCTGTTGGTGAAGCTTGATGTTGAAACAAAAAAGTGTCAGATTTCGTTGGCAACTATCAGCAATGTTATGGAGAATTGTGACAGTGCAATTGCTAGCCTTGAAATCATGGATTTGGACAACACAGTATCAATTGATGTACAACAAGCCTTTGTTGTAAAGAAGTTGAACATCTCCAAGGATGCAGTAGCAACTCAAGAAGATGTCAAATCGTGGCCTTATATGAAGGACATGGTACTTCCAACAAAACTTGAAAACTGCACAGTGAATCTCTTGATTGGTGTCGACATACCAGAAGCTTTGCAGCCCGAAGAAATAAGAAGAGGAGAGAACGGAGGACCCTTTGCAGTAAAAACCAAATTTGGATGGACACTCAATGGACCTCTAGGACAGGCAGAAGTAGCAGCTGCACATTGCTGTACAACAAGCAAAAATCAGACCACGGATCTCCTGGGTGAACAACTGCGAAAATATTTCAACCATGAATTTGACGATTGCATCTCTGATGACAAGAAACTGATGTCTGGAAATGACAAGAAGGCACTGAAGATTTTTGAAGAGTCAGCAAAACTATGTGATGGACATTATGTGTTGGCAATTCCCTGGAAGAATCCTCAACCTTGCCTCCCCAACAATCGTAGTGTTGCAGAAAGTCGACTGACGTATTTAACAAGAAAACTTTCAAGGAGTGACGACCTTCATATCAAGTATGCGGAATTCATAGACGATTTGCAAATAAAGGGATATTCAAGAACGGTTCCAAAGGAGCAGCTACATCAAAACAATGGAAAAATATGGTACTTACCGCATCATAACGTAATCAATCCAAAGAAGCCAGAAAAAACTCGTGTGGTGTTTGACTGTGCTGCGAAATTCCATGGTAAATCACTGAATGAGCACGTAATGCAGGGTCCTGACCTTACAAATTCCTTAGTTGGTGTCCTCCTGAGATTCCGGCAAGAAAATGTTGCCCTGATTGCTGATGTGGAAGCTATGTTTCATCAGGTGCGAGTAGACGAGAAAGATGTTGGTGCATTGAGATTCCTATGGTTTCCAAATGGCGATTTCACAAAGGAACCAGAAGAGAGACAAATGATGGTACATCTATTCGGTGGCATTTGGTCCCCAAGCTGCGCTACATTTGCTCTTCAGAAGACAGCAGAAGATAACAAGGCTCACTTCAAAGGTGACATAATTTCTACAGTAAAGAAGAATTTCTACGTTGATGACCTTTTAAAGTCAGTAAAGAGCAGCGAAGATGCAGTTGGTGTTTACAAAGACCTCAAGAAGCTTTTGTCACTTGGTGGGTTTAATCTGACGAAATGGATCAGTAATAAACGTGAAGTCATAGATGCAATTCCTGAGGAAGACCGTTCAAAAGAATTGAAGAAGATCGACTTTGAAAGAGACATCTTACCTGTGGAAAGAGCGTTGGGAGTTCAATGGAATGTTGCAAATGATAGCTCATCATCATCATCATCATCATCATCAATAATTTATTTAATGTAGGCTAAGTAAAATAAAAAGAATAGCTAAATTACAGCTAATTTAGGCCTACTTTACAAAAAATTTACAAAATTTACAAATTAATTCCTAAAGCTAATCAATAAAAACATTTAGTGGATTATATACAAGATAAAAGCATGCCTTCCCTACGAGGTACGGAGCGACGCCCACCTCCCAGAGAGACGGCGGACACACCGCGCGAGGGAACCCCCACACGCATATCCTAAGCTGCGGTCGCCGCTAGGGAGCAATTCCCCAGTTCAACCGCAGCCCAGTGCCTGCATCGTGAAGGGGACCTCACATCCCGCACAGCACATCCCCCATCCCACCGGGAAGCAGTGCACCGCCCCCATCCTCGCGAGAAGGCCCAAGAAATGTTTATCATGTTAGAAACCCAACTCTTGGAATGTATGTTTTGCAGAGCCTACAGTTGCATTTTTCGCCATTCCAACATCTAATTCGTTTTTTTGAAAATAGGAAGGGTGCTTGATCGTTTTATTTCGTGCGGTAAAAACTGCCAAAGTTTATTTCCAAGGTAGGCTATGGTCTCAACTCCAAAGGACGTGGTTCGCACCTTTGGAATTTGAGCGTCATTGCCATGCCTTAGGTTGCAGCTAATACCTCTCTCCATAAAAATATCTTTCATGAAAGGTGGATTTAGATCAGACTTTGTTTTAAAAATTTCCGTCATAAGCAACTGTAGGTTTCTTACATGGATGGGCACCGAATTGCTCTGTTCCAGGAGAGAACCAAAATCACTTCCGTGATCCTTGTACGCAATGCGCAGTGCCCTTTCGTGAACATGATTTATTCTATGGTTTAAAGTTCTGTCATAAAACATCCAAACAAGTGGACAGTAGCTAAAGTGCGATAACACAAATGCTCTCATTAGCTGCTGCAATTTGTCAGTGTCCATGTAGCAGGATATACGGGCAAGAGCATGGAGTTTCTGGCCGGCCTTTCTACATAGGGTCTTCACATGTCCTTTGAAAGATAGTGATCGATCAAAGGTTATACCGAGAAGAGTTTCCTGTCTACTTTCTTTCACACAGGCCTCGCCTATTTTGATGGTTATTTCATTATCTCCCTTCGCACCAAAAATCATTAAATGGCATTTGTCTTCATTTAGCTTCATACAATTGTTTGGAAACCACTCAGTTATTTTAAGGGCATCATGTTCTAAATGCGCAATGACAGTTTCAATCCTAGGACCACACGCATAAATTGTTGTATCGTCTGCATAGTTACAGATTTTGGTTTCCTCCAAGAACATGAATAGGTCATTCAGGTATATGTTAAACAAAAGGGGTCCCAAGACTGAACCTTGTGGTACTCCCAGGACAGTTTTTGTCCACGTGCTGAATGAACCATTGACCTTTACCCTCTGCTTCCTGTCGGTGAGATAGCTATGGATAAACAGCAAGGCAGGTCTACTGAAACCGTATGCATTCAATTTTGCAATCAATAGTTCGTGATTTAGACAATCGAAGGCTTTCGAAAGGTCCGTCAGGACGGCCCCTGCAACGCCACCGTTGTCCAATGACTTCTTGCAGGTTTCCACAAAATTCAAAAGTGCATGCTGTGTACCATAGCCCTCTCGAAACCCACAAAGAAATGGGGACAAGAAGCTTTGGGCATAAGGTAACATTTGATCTTGCATCAACCTTTCGTAAATTTTCGATACTGATGGCAAAACTGTGATGGGTCGGTAGTTCTTTTTTGCAAATGCGTCCTCTTTTTTAAACAGCGAACTTATATCTCCGGCTTTCAGTTCTTCAGGAAAAGTATTTTTGGATAATCCAGAGTTGTACAGATTTTGAATGACTGAACAAAATATATCAGAATTTTCCTTAAGAATTCTTGCAGGTATGCAGCTGATCGGAGAAGCCTTATTCGAATTAAGTTTTCTGATTTGGACGGCAACATCTTCAACAGTGACCTCTCTAAAATTAAACTCATCGGAAAACGTAGCTCTTTCTTTGATTATGCGTATGCTTGGGTGTGATTCAATTTTCTTTATAGCTTTATCGATTGGATCTATTATGTCATTTGCTGGCAGCAATAATGATTCATTAGCAGAGATCCCTAAACTTTCTGTGATGTTTGCGAAATAATTGTTGAAAATCTCTGCAATTTCAGAGTCCTTATTTATCATTTTCCCGTCCTCAATCAAAGTGACAGATGAATTTAGCTGCACCTTGTCTGAAAATAGTGGCTTTACAGTTTTCCAAAATTTGTGATTATCGGTGAGGTCACCGAGGTTAATATTCTTATAATAATCAAATTTAGCCTTTCGTAGCAATTTCACGCATTTGTTCCTCTGCTTTTTAAAAGCTTTGAGGTTTCCTTCTGTTCTGTCGTTGTGATATTTATTACGAAGCTTGGTTCTATGCATGTTTTCTTTACGCAAAGCTTTCGTCATAAAAGGCCCATCGTTTGCACGAATATATTTTTTCTTAACAGGTGCATGTTCATTCAGCACGCCCATGACCACAGCCTCAAAAGCACCATAGTCTCCACTCTCAATTAGTTCTTGTGAGAGCCTATTAGAGAGATGAGCTCTGAAGTCTACGGCACCAAAACGGCTGTAGTCCCTGTAGGTAATTATCTTAGGCCCCCTTTTGACATATCCACCCTTTAAGACGGTGACAATCATGGCGTGAAAATCCGACAATCCTGTTTCTATGACGGCAGTACTTTGGAAATTCCTGTTCCTATTTGTTAGAATTAAATCGATACATCTGGGATTGTCAGACTTGAAGCAAGTTGGGCTCCTAACGAGACTACCTAAGTTATAGTTGTCGACGAAACTACCGATAACGTCTTCGTCTATTTCGCTGTTAAAGTCTCCTATCAAGATGATATTGTCGTATTGCCTGCAATAATGATCGAGTGCTTTACCAATTTCATCAAAGAAATATTGCTGTGACTGAGAGGGGGGGCGATAGATGGCAACCAGAAGCCATTTTTGCTTTTTGAGATTTATCTCTATTATTCCACACTCAATATCGTTAGGAGCTTTGTATTGTGTGAGCTCTTTGACGGGTGCTCGTTCTCTCACATAAAGCAACAGACCACCTCCATTTTTATTTCGATCATATCTAAATGGTTTCATAAATCCCTCAATCATGAACTGACTAGTTGGAAAGGTATTGTCGATCTTAGTTTCTGTTATTACTAAAATATCGATGGTATCCGAAATCATAGGACGCAGAAAGTCGATTTTATTCCTAATTGAATTGATATTCAAATATGCAATGAGGAGACCGTTACGATTTTTCAGTCGAATATTGTTCAATGCTGTGTTTACATCGTCTTGCTCAGAGACAGATTCATTATCAGTACCCTCGTCGACTACATTGTTACTATCGGCGTCTGGAAAGGATGAAGTAGGAGCATTGCTGCTGGCTAAGTTTAAAAAGATTTAGCTTTCAGTACAATGTGAATATCCCGGCAAGAGAAGTAACAAAAAGAGGAATTCTTAGTTTCATATCTTCAATATATGACCCTCTTGGTATGGTATCACCATTCATTCTTACAGCCAAGATCATCTTGCAAAATCTGTGTCCTGAAAAGCTTGGTTGGGATGATGAAATTCCCTGCACTGCTGTCAGCCGTTGGCACAACTGGGTCAAAGAACTGCCAAAACTTGCCGAGCTGAAATTTCCGAGGTGTTTTAAGCCAGAGGATTTTGGTGAAGTTAAAACAGTGGAGTTGCATCATTTCTCTGACGCCTCAGAAGATGGATTTGGTGCAGTATCATATTTGAGGACAGTCAACAATGAAGGTAAAATTCAATGTTCCTTTGTGATTGGTAAATCCAGATTAGCACCACTAAAGCCCATGACGATTCCCAGACTTGAGCTATCTGCCGCTACAGTTGCAGTCAAACTAGACCGGATGTTGAAGCGAGAGCTGGAAATTCGAGTGGACAGATCTGTATTTTGGACAGATAGCACAGCTGTGATCAAGTACATCAATAATGAGAACAAGCGTTTTCAGACGTTCGTTGCCAACCGTATCGCTGTGATCAAAGATGGATCGGATCCTTCCCAGTGGAATTATGTACAGACGAAGATGAATCCAGCTGATGACGCATCAAGAGGCGTTCCTGTGAGAGATCTTACTGGAGATTCGAGGTGGATCAATGGACCATCTTTCCTATGGCAAACCGATGAAACATGGCCAGCTAAATGCACTGAAGATTTCAAAATAGAGGATGATGATGCTGAATTAAAGAAAAGTGTACAGTCACACAGTGTTGCAGTGGAAGAGTCACATGGTATGGGTATGAATGAATTGATTTTCTCGAAATTCTCTTCTTGGATTATGCTGCAAAAGGCTGTTTCATACGTTCGTTGCCAACCGCTTGGATTATGCTGCAAAAGGATGTTGAGATTTAAGCACTGGTTGATCCTGAAGTCGAAGCTACCAGTGACCGTACCAAACTCAGTTCCGAAAGGAAAGTTGACAGTAGAAGAACTCAAGAAAGCAGAACATGCCATCATATCATGCGTTCAAAGGAATTCATACAAAGAAGAAATCGACACCTTGACATCTGGAAAGAAGCAACTAAAGAAACGAAGCAGTCTCCTCAATCTGGACGCTGTAGTGATGAATGGTCTGCTGTGTGTTGGTGGACGACTGAAACATTTACAAACTGAGACAAGTGACATGAAACATCCTGTGATTCTTCCAAAGCGAAGCCATGTGGTCGACCTGATCATTAGATACTATCATCATTTATCTGGTCATCTTGGAAAGGAGTATGTATTGTCATTGATTAGAGAAAGATTTTGGGTGGTCAATGCACGTGCTGCGGTGCGTCGAATCATCAGTCAGTGTTTCAAATGCAGAAAACATTTCCAACAGCCCATGCAACAGAAGATGGCAGATCTACCACAAAGCAGAATAAGCCCTGGAGAGCCACCATTCACATACGTTGGTGTTGATTACTTTGGACCGTTTCACGTAAAAAGAGCCCGTAGCAGAGTCAAAAGGTATGGTGTAATATTTACATGTCTCGTTGTTCGTGCTGTTCACGTTGAGGTGGCGCATAGTTTAGACACTGATTCATTTATCAATGCATTAAGACGATTCATGGCCCGTCGTGGTAGACCCAAGGCAATCAGATCAGACAATGGTACAAATTTTACAAGTGCCGAAAAAGAGCTGAAGCAGTTAATTCGTCAGTGGAATCAAGACAAAATTCACGAGTTTCTTCTTCAACAAGAAGTGAGTTGGCATTTTAATCCACCATCTGCTTCACATATGGGAGGTGCATGGGAGCGCTTAATCCGTACAATTCGACGTGTCATGACAATGGTGTTAAGAGAACAAGTTTTGGATGATGAAGGTATGCAGACACTCATGTGTGAAATCGAATCAATTGTAAATGGAAGGCCTTTAACAAGAGTCTCAGATGACCCAAGAGATGCAAATGCATTGACTCCAAATCACCTGTTGATTTTGAAATCAAATGAGTCTTACCCACCAGGAATATTCTGCAAAAGAGACAGCGATTGCAAAAGAAGATGGAGACAGGTACAGTTTTTGGCAGATCTCTTCTGGAAAAGATGGATTCGAGAATATCTCCCGACCCTACAATGGCGGCAAAAGTGGCTCACACCGAAAAGAAACCTACATGAAAATGACATAGTTCTCATTGTTGACAAGCCACTACCAAGAGGAGCTTGGCGAATGGGTAGAGTATTAGCTGTACATTTAGGAAGAGACGGCCTCGTGAGATCAGCGAAAGTCAAGACCGCTCAGTCTGAATTGGTACGTACAGTAGATAAACTTTGTTTGTTGGAAGCTTCTGAAAATTACACTGATCTTTGCACTGATTAAGGATGAAAGAAACTGTTCCCTTGTTTGAAACCGTTTGGGGCCGGATGTATTGTGCAAAGTCAGTCGGCATATTTAGGATTGAACTTTGACCTGTGGACTTTTGGACTTTTAGACTTTGACCTGACTATTGACTCAGGGGAGATTATTCGTGGATCCTTTTCCCTTTGGGACATATTGTTTACCTTATCATATAAATGCGCTGCAAGCATGTTGGAAAGGGTTGCTGAGAGCTTCAAGACTGCGGAGCTGCTGTGAAGAGATGGCTAGGCCATAAGAAGTCGAGGACAAACAGTCTGTGAGTTTGTGACAGCCATTAGTGACTTTATATTGTTGAACTTTGTAGTTTTTGTGAGAGAACATTGAATTATTGATTTGCTATATTAATTTACGAACGATTATTGGCATTTGCAGCCCTGATGTTAACAATATTTTGTATCGAATATATTAGGCCAATAGTTTCTTATGATTTGCTCTTTAAGTTTGTTATTTTGTTATTTTGCTAATTCTGATAAATTCAATTCTAGCAAACCATGCTTAATACTGAAAACCAACTTGTGTGTAATTGCTGTGATTTCTTGGTGTTTTGGTATTGGTGTGCGTTAGAGCCGTTTGAACCGGAGCTGTGAAGTAGGAATTTCATCATCGAAGGCAACAATTGCTTCATGAAGTGATGATATGTGCTTTCTTCTCACACTGCATCCTGGAATATTGCATGACTTCTTCTTCTTGCATCCAGCAGAGAAATGGGTAGTTGACAGACAATTATCACACAATTTCTTCTGGCGTATGAAATTAAGTTGCTCCTCACCTCCTTTCTTTTTGAACAACACGCAAGCTTCGAGTTTGTGATCTCCTTCACAGAAATAGCATTTGAAACGAGCATCACCATTTGCAACGGCTTTTGTACTACTACAACTTTGTGCTTCTTTCGTCTGAATACTGTAATAAATATTTCGCTGGCTTGCAACTCTGTGCCCTCCTGTGGATGTTGCTGACTTCTTGTCCTTCGCTCCACCATCTCTATTTCCACCATCCATTATTCCTCCGAAAACGGGGTCATTCTTCTCTACAGCCACTTTTCTCACCAGCCTGCGTACGTCTTCAATGTTTGGTTCCCGACATTCTTCTGGGATATCTTGCACCTTTGACTGCCATCTTGCTCTGATATATCCTGGATAGCGTTCCAATATTCTCACCAGTTTGTCTTCGTTGTTTACTTGATTAAGCCTTCCAGTTGCTCTCAGCGTTATCTCGCAGTTTTGAAGGTCGTCTGCCAAATCCATCAATGCTTCTCTATCATTGGGTCTGATTGGTGGGCCATTAGATACCTTGTTAATCCAAGAATTAGACACCTTGTACTTGCTACCAAATCTCTCCTCCAGCAATCGCTTAGCTTCCTTGTATCCCTCTTCTTGGTTCAGGAGTATACAGCTCTCAATCACCTTCTTTGCCTTGCCACTGCAATACTGAATAAGTAGCTGCAACCGCCTGCCATTGTCATCTGTATCCTTTTCAACCTGATTCTCAAAAGACTTCATAAAAATATAATATTGTAAAGGATTACCATCAAAATGAATGAGCTCAAATTTAGGTAGCATACTTGCATCAGCCAATTTCTTCATCGTCGCTAAATACTCATTTCCATACTCTGATGAAACAGATGGACTGAAGTGCTGCCTTTCAGCTCTGTGTGCAGACTTTGTGATGAAATCGTTGCTTTGCTCGCCATCCATCGGGGGTTGAGGCATGCTGGGGTCTGGCTGGGTAAAAGGGTTGGGTCACTGAAGGGGGATAGGGTTATAGGGAACTGGGGAGGAGATTGGGTCTTGAAGGGGTTGGGTTCTTCCTCCTTGATTCTGTAACCATGGTGAGCCAACAGGTAACATTGATGGTGCCTGCCACGAGGAAAACTGATGATCTGACAATGCTGCTGTGCGGAGTCCAGTGTGCTGCTCAGCTTCAGAATTCTTGTGAATCTGCTCTTGAGGAAATGCATTTGTATGACAGGAGAGGGGAGGGATGCAATGTTTCTGGGTAGGGAATGAAGGGTAAAAGTTTGGGGCAGTTGGATTTGGGAAGAGAGGGGTTCTCCTTGCAATGTTACTTCTATGAGAATACACCAATTTTGTGCTGTCATGAGATCTCGCCATTTTGCAGCTTGGGTCTTCCATTCCAACTGTCTGAAGGCATTGCTCTTGGAGAGAATCTGCATCATAATCACCATAAAATCTCGCCGACTGACTTGTTGTGTGCTTTTCTTTTGAAACTGGAGGGTTCAACAACCTCACTGAATGATCCACTGATCTCATTGATTGATTGATGACACCACTGACAACTGACACTGGGGAACTGGATCGAGCAACTGATCTCATTGATTGATTGATGACATCACTGACAACTGACACTGGGGAACTGGATCGAGCAACTGATCTCATTGATTGATTGATGACATCACTGACAACTGACACTGGGGAACTGGATCGAGCAACTGATCTCATTGATTGATTGATGACATCACTGACAATTGAATCTGGGGGGCTGGATCGAGCAACTGATCTCAAAAGATTTGCAGATTTCACCAACAAACTGACATTGTGATCTGTGTTGAAAATAGAAGGGGTAATGTGGCCATCAGTTTTGAATAATTCATCCATCACCTTCTCTTCAGCTTCCAATTTCGTCAATTCCTCATCAATTGAAATTCTTCCCTCAACTGATTCAGTTTCATTTCTTGATACGCAAGACTTTGTCTCCTTGCCAACAAACTCTCCTCTGCTATCAAATTTGCCTTTCTCGTTGCATTTTGTAGCATCTTCTTTCCAAGGGCTGATTTAACACTTGATATACTTGAAGATTTTGAATATTTGGAAACATTTGAAATTTAGAATGAGATATTTGACTTACCGAGTCATGGGGTTGGATGTCTTGTATTTCTGAGTCACCAACATTACGCAGTCGCTGCATCGTGCTGAGAAACCGTCCCTCTCCCTCACTGAAATATGCACAGCATTCGTCAATGTCATCTTCATCGTCCAGCATCGCTTTGAATGAATTGCAGGCTATGAACACTGCGTCAAGTTTCTCTTCCAAATGGGCCAAAGATTCTCTATCTTCTGAACCATAACACACTAAAGCTGCCGTTACCTCCTTCACAGCGTTGGTCAACGCTCGCTTGGCACTTGCCCTTTCTCGCTTCATTCGAATCATCCGTTCATGGTCAACTGCATCCCAATCAATTCTGACATTCGGCTGTCTACTTCTTGTGAATCTTTCATCACACTGCACTGACATGAACTCATTTCGGGGCTCTTCTGAAGGCTCATACTCATCCATCCTTTAGGCCATACACTGTTTGGATAGTCTCAAACTGATGTAATTCCTACTTCACAGCTCCGGTTCAAACGGCTCTAACTCACACCAATACCAAAACACCAAGAAATCACAGCAATTACACACAAGTTGGTTTTCAGTATTAAGCATGGTTTGCTAGAATTGAATTTATCAGAATTAGCAAAATAACAAAATAACAAACTTAAAGAGCAAATCATAAGAAACTATTGGCCTAATATATTCGATACAAAATATTGTTAACATCAGGGCTGCAAATGCCAATAATCGTTCGTAAATTAATATAGCAAATCAATAATTCAATGTTCTCTCACAAAAACTACAAAGTTCAACAATATAAAGTCACTAATGGCTGTCACAAACTCACAGACTGTTTGTCCTCGACTTCTTATGGCCTAGCCATCTCTTCACAGCAGCTCCGCAGTCTTGAAGCTCTCAGCAACCCTTTCCAACATGCTTGCAGCGCATTTATATGATAAGGTAAACAATATGTCCCAAAGGGAAAAGGATCCACGAATAATCTCCCCTGAGTCAATAGTGAGGTCAAAGTCTAAAAGTCCAAAAGTCCACAGGTCAAAGTTCAATCCTAAATATGCCGACTGACTTTGCACAATACATCCGGCCCCAAACGGTTTCAAACAAGGGAACAGTTTCTTTCATCCTTAATCAGTGCAAAGATCAGTGTAATTTTCAGAAGCTTCCAACAAACAAAGTTTATCTACTGGACGTACCAATTCAGACTGAGCGGTCTTGACTTTCGCTGATCTCACGAGGCCGTCTCTTCCTAAATGTACAGCTAATACTCTACCCATTCGCCAAGCTCCTCTTGGTAGTGGCTTGTCAACAATGAGAACTATGTCATTTTCATGTAGGTTTCTTTTCGGTGTGAGCCACTTTTGCCGCCATTGTAGGGTCGGGAGATATTCTCGAATCCATCTTTTCCAGAAGAGATCTGCCAAAAACTGTACCTGTCTCCATCTTCTTTTGCAATCGCTGTCTCTTTTGCAGAATATTCCTGGTGGGTAAGACTCATTTGATTTCAAAATCAACAGGTGATTTGGAGTCAATGCATTTGCATCTCTTGGGTCATCTGAGACTCTTGTTAAAGGCCTTCCATTTACAATTGATTCGATTTCACACATGAGTGTCTGCATACCTTCATCATCCAAAACTTGTTCTCTTAACACCATTGTCATGACACGTCGAATTGTACGGATTAAGCGCTCCCATGCACCTCCCATATGTGAAGCAGATGGTGGATTAAAATGCCAACTCACTTCTTGTTGAAGAAGAAACTCGTGAATTTTGTCTTGATTCCACTGACGAATTAACTGCTTCAGCTCTTTTTCGGCACTTGTAAAATTTGTACCATTGTCTGATCTGATTGCCTTGGGTCTACCACGACGGGCCATGAATCGTCTTAATGCATTGATAAATGAATCAGTGTCTAAACTATGCGCCACCTCAACGTGAACAGCACGAACAACGAGACATGTAAATATTACACCATACCTTTTGACTCTGCTACGGGCTCTTTTTACGTGAAACGGTCCAAAGTAATCAACACCAACGTATGTGAATGGTGGCTCTCCAGGGCTTATTCTGCTTTGTGGTAGATCTGCCATCTTCTGTTGCATGGGCTGTTGGAAATGTTTTCTGCATTTGAAACACTGACTGATGATTCGACGCACCGCAGCACGTGCATTGACCACCCAAAATCTTTCTCTAATCAATGACAATACATACTCCTTTCCAAGATGACCAGATAAATGATGATAGTATCTAATGATCAGGTCGACCACATGGCTTCGCTTTGGAAGAATCACAGGATGTTTCATGTCACTTGTCTCAGTTTGTAAATGTTTCAGTCGTCCACCAACACACAGCAGACCATTCATCACTACAGCGTCCAGATTGAGGAGACTGCTTCGTTTCTTTAGTTGCTTCTTTCCAGATGTCAAGGTGTCGATTTCTTCTTTGTATGAATTCCTTTGAACGCATGATATGATGGCATGTTCTGCTTTCTTGAGTTCTTCTACTGTCAACTTTCCTTTCGGAACTGAGTTTGGTACGGTCACTGGTAGCTTCGACTTCAGGATCAACCAGTGCTTAAATCTCAACATCCATGAAACAGCCTTTTGCAGCATAATCCAAGAAGAGAATTTCGAGAAAATCAATTCATTCATACCCATACCATGTGACTCTTCCACTGCAACACTGTGTGACTGTACACTTTTCTTTAATTCAGCATCATCATCCTCTATTTTGAAATCTTCAGTGCATTTAGCTGGCCATGTTTCATCGGTTTGCCATAGGAAAGATGGTCCATTGATCCACCTCGAATCTCCAGTAAGATCTTTCACAGGAACGCCTCTTGATGCGTCATCAGCTGGATTCATCTTCGTCTGTACATAATTCCACTGGGAAGGATCCGATCCATCTTTGATCACAGCGATACGGTTGGCAACGAACGTCTGAAAACGCTTGTTCTCATTATTGATGTACTTGATCACAGCTGTGCTATCTGTCCAAAATACAGATCTGTCCACTCGAATTTCCAGCTCTCGCTTCAACATCCGGTCTAGTTTGACTGCAACTGTAGCGGCAGATAGCTCAAGTCTGGGAATCGTCATGGGCTTTAGTGGTGCTAATCTGGATTTACCAATCACAAAGGAACATTGAATTTTACCTTCATTGTTGACTGTCCTCAAATATGATACTGCACCAAATCCATCTTCTGAGGCGTCAGAGAAATGATGCAACTCCACTGTTTTAACTTCACCAAAATCCTCTGGCTTAAAACACCTCGGAAATTTCAGCTCGGCAAGTTTTGGCAGTTCTTTGACCCAGTTGTGCCAACGGCTGACAGCAGTGCAGGGAATTTCATCATCCCAACCAAGCTTTTCAGGACACAGATTTTGCAAGATGATCTTGGCTGTAAGAATGAATGGTGATACCATACCAAGAGGGTCATATATTGAAGATATGAAACTGAGAATTCCTCTTTTTGTTACTTCTCTTGCCGGGATATTCACATTGTACTGAAAGCTAAATCTTTTTAAACTTAGCCAGCAGCAATGCTCCTACTTCATCCTTTCCAGACGCCGATAGTAACAATGTAGTCGACGAGGGTACTGATAATGAATCTGTCTCTGAGCAAGACGATGTAAACACAGCATTGAACAATATTCGACTGAAAAATCGTAACGGTCTCCTCATTGCATATTTGAATATCAATTCAATTAGGAATAAAATCGACTTTCTGCGTCCTATGATTTCGGATACCATCGATATTTTAGTAATAGCAGAAACTAAGATCGACAATACCTTTCCAACTAGTCAGTTCATGATTGAGGGATTTATGAAACCATTTAGATATGATCGAAATAAAAATGGAGGTGGTCTGTTGCTTTATGTGAGAGAACGAGCACCCGTCAAAGAGCTCACACAATACAAAGCTCCTAACGATATTGAGTGTGGAATAATAGAGATAAATCTCAAAAAGCAAAAATGGCTTCTGGTTGCCATCTATCGCCCCCCCTCTCAGTCACAGCAATATTTCTTTGATGAAATTGGTAAAGCACTCGATCATTATTGCAGGCAATACGACAATATCATCTTGATAGGAGACTTTAACAGCGAAATAGACGAAGACGTTATCGGTAGTTTCGTCGACAACTATAACTTAGGTAGTCTCGTTAGGAGCCCAACTTGCTTCAAGTCTGACAATCCCAGATGTATCGATTTAATTCTAACAAATAGGAACAGGAATTTCCAAAGTACTGCCGTCATAGAAACAGGATTGTCGGATTTTCACGCCATGATTGTCACCGTCTTAAAGGGTGGATATGTCAAAAGGGGGCCTAAGATAATTACCTACAGGGACTACAGCCGTTTTGGTGCCGTAGACTTCAGAGCTCATCTCTCTAATAGGCTCTCACAAGAACTAATTGAGAGTGGAGACTATGGTGCTTTTGAGGCTGTGGTCATGGGCGTGCTGAATGAACATGCACCTGTTAAGAAAAAATATATTCGTGCAAACGATGGGCCTTTTATGACGAAAGCTTTGCGTAAAGAAAACATGCATAGAACCAAGCTTCGTAATAAATATCACAACGACAGAACAGAAGGAAACCTCAAAGCTTTTAAAAAGCAGAGGAACAAATGCGTGAAATTGCTACGAAAGGCTAAATTTGATTATTATAAGAATATTAACCTCGGTGACCTCACCGATAATCACAAATTTTGGAAAACTGTAAAGCCACTATTTTCAGACAAGGTGCAGCTAAATTCATCTGTCACTTTGATTGAGGACGGGAAAATGATAAATAAGGACTCTGAAATTGCAGAGATTTTCAACAATTATTTCGCAAACATCACAGAAAGTTTAGGGATCTCTGCTAATGAATCATTATTGCTGCCAGCAAATGACATAATAGATCCAATCGATAAAGCTATAAAGAAATTTGAATCACACCCAAGCATACGCATAATCAAAGAAAGAGCTACGTTTTCCGATGAGTTTAATTTTAGAGAGGTCACTGTTGAAGATGTTGCCGTCCAAATCAGAAAACTTAATTCGAATAAGGCTTCTCCGATCAGCTGCATACCTGCAAGAATTCTTAAGGAAAATTCTGATATATTTTGTTCAGTCATTCAAAATCTGTACAACTCTGGATTATCCAAAAATACTTTTCCTGAAGAACTGAAAGCCGGAGATATAAGTTCGCTGTTTAAAAAAGAGGACGCATTTGCAAAAAAGAACTACCGACCCATCACAGTTTTGCCATCAGTATCGAAAATTTACGAAAGGTTGATGCAAGATCAAATGTTACCTTATGCCCAAAGCTTCTTGTCCCCATTTCTTTGTGGGTTTCGAGAGGGCTATGGTACACAGCATGCACTTTTGAATTTTGTGGAAACCTGCAAGAAGTCATTGGACAACGGTGGCGTTGCAGGGGCCGTCCTGACGGACCTTTCGAAAGCCTTCGATTGTCTAAATCACGAACTATTGATTGCAAAATTGAATGCATACGGTTTCAGTAGACCTGCCTTGCTGTTTATCCATAGCTATCTCACCGACAGGAAGCAGAGGGTAAAGGTCAATGGTTCATTCAGCACGTGGACAAAAACTGTCCTGGGAGTACCACAAGGTTCAGTCTTGGGACCCCTTTTGTTTAACATATACCTGAATGACCTATTCATGTTCTTGGAGGAAACCAAAATCTGTAACTATGCAGACGATACAACAATTTATGCGTGTGGTCCTAGGATTGAAACTGTCATTGCGCATTTAGAACATGATGCCCTTAAAATAACTGAGTGGTTTCCAAACAATTGTATGAAGCTAAATGAAGACAAATGCCATTTAATGATTTTTGGTGCGAAGGGAGATAATGAAATAACCATCAAAATAGGCGAGGCCTGTGTGAAAGAAAGTAGACAGGAAACTCTTCTCGGTATAACCTTTGATCGATCACTATCTTTCAAAGGACATGTGAAGACCCTATGTAGAAAGGCCGGCCAGAAACTCCATGCTCTTGCCCGTATATCCTGCTACATGGACACTGACAAATTGCAGCAGCTAATGAGAGCATTTGTGTTATCGCACTTTAGCTACTGTCCACTTGTTTGGATGTTTTATGACAGAACTTTAAACCATAGAATAAATCATGTTCACGAAAGGGCACTGCGCATTGCGTACAAGGATCACGGAAGTGATTTTGGTTCTCTCCTGGAACAGAGCAATTCGGTGCCCATCCATGTAAGAAACCTACAGTTGCTTATGACGGAAATTTTTAAAACAAAGTCTGATCTAAATCCACCTTTCATGAAAGATATTTTTATGGAGAGAGGTATTAGCTGCAACCTAAGGCATGGCAATGACGCTCAAATTCCAAAGGTGCGAACCACGTCCTTTGGAGTTGAGACCATAGCCTACCTTGGAAATAAACTTTGGCAGTTTTTACCGCACGAAATAAAACGATCAAGCACCCTTCCTATTTTCAAAAAAACGAATTAGATGTTGGAATGGCGAAAAATGCAACTGTAGGCTCTGCAAAACATACATTCCAAGAGTTGGGTTTCTAACATGATAAACATTTCTTGGGCCTTCTCGCGAGGATGGGGGCGGTGCACTGCTTCCCGGTGGGATGGGGGATGTGCTGTGCGGGATGTGAGGTCCCCTTCACGATGCAGGCACTGGGCTGCGGTTGAACTGGGGAATTGCTCCCTAGCGGCGACCGCAGCTTAGGATATGCGTGTGGGGGTTCCCTCGCGCGGTGTGTCCGCCGTCTCTCTGGGAGGTGGGCGTCGCTCCGTACCTCGTAGGGAAGGCATGCTTTTATCTTGTATATAATCCACTAAATGTTTTTATTGATTAGCTTTAGGAATTAATTTGTAAATTTTGTAAATTTTTTGTAAAGTAGGCCTAAATTAGCTGTAATTTAGCTATTCTTTTTATTTTACTTAGCCTACATTAAATAAATTATTGATGATGATGATGATGATGATGATGAGCTATCATTTGCAACATTCCATTGAACTCCCAACGCTCTTTCCACAGGTAAGATGTCTCTTTCAAAGTCGATCTTCTTCAATTCTTTTGAACGGTCTTCCTCAGGAATTGCATCTATGACTTCACGTTTATTACTGATCCATTTCGTCAGATTAAACCCACCAAGTGACAAAAGCTTCTTGAGGTCTTTGTAAACACCAACTGCATCTTCGCTGCTCTTTACTGACTTTAAAAGGTCATCAACGTAGAAATTCTTCTTTACTGTAGAAATTATGTCACCTTTGAAGTGAGCCTTGTTATCTTCTGCTGTCTTCTGAAGAGCAAATGTAGCGCAGCTTGGGGACCAAATGCCACCGAATAGATGTACCATCATTTGTCTCTCTTCTGGTTCCTTTGTGAAATCGCCATTTGGAAACCATAGGAATCTCAATGCACCAACATCTTTCTCGTCTACTCGCACCTGATGAAACATAGCTTCCACATCAGCAATCAGGGCAACATTTTCTTGCCGGAATCTCAGGAGGACACCAACTAAGGAATTTGTAAGGTCAGGACCCTGCATTACGTGCTCATTCAGTGATTTACCATGGAATTTCGCAGCACAGTCAAACACCACACGAGTTTTTTCTGGCTTCTTTGGATTGATTACGTTATGATGCGGTAAGTACCATATTTTTCCATTGTTTTGATGTAGCTGCTCCTTTGGAACCGTTCTTGAATATCCCTTTATTTGCAAATCGTCTATGAATTCCGCATACTTGATATGAAGGTCGTCACTCCTTGAAAGTTTTCTTGTTAAATACGTCAGTCGACTTTCTGCAACACTACGATTGTTGGGGAGGCAAGGTTGAGGATTCTTCCAGGGAATTGCCAACACATAATGTCCATCACATAGTTTTGCTGACTCTTCAAAAATCTTCAGTGCCTTCTTGTCATTTCCAGACATCAGTTTCTTGTCATCAGAGATGCAATCGTCAAATTCATGGTTGAAATATTTTCGCAGTTGTTCACCCAGGAGATCCGTGGTCTGATTTTTGCTTGTTGTACAGCAATGTGCAGCTGCTACTTCTGCCTGTCCTAGAGGTCCATTGAGTGTCCATCCAAATTTGGTTTTTACTGCAAAGGGTCCTCCGTTCTCTCCTCTTCTTATTTCTTCGGGCTGCAAAGCTTCTGGTATGTCGACACCAATCAAGAGATTCACTGTGCAGTTTTCAAGTTTTGTTGGAAGTACCATGTCCTTCATATAAGGCCACGATTTGACATCTTCTTGAGTTGCTACTGCATCCTTGGAGATGTTCAACTTCTTTACAACAAAGGCTTGTTGTACATCAATTGATACTGTGTTGTCCAAATCCATGATTTCAAGGCTAGCAATTGCACTGTCACAATTCTCCATAACATTGCTGATAGTTGCCAACGAAATCTGACACTTTTTTGTTTCAACACCAAGCTTCACCAACAGATCTTCAGAGCAAAACGATGCAGTTGAACCATTGTCTAAAAGAGCGTATGTAATGACTTCATTGGTCTCACCTTTACCTCTGACTTTAACTGGAACGATTGACAAACTCTTGCGATGACATCCGGCCCCAGTTTCACTCAATGTACCAACAAACTGCCTTTGATCACCAGGTCTGGATTGAATTGCTGGCTGATTTGTACTTGATGTTCCAAGTTGCTGATTTCTTTTCATCTCGAAGGCAACAATTGCTTCATGTAGTGATGATATGGGCTTTCTTCTCACACTGCATCCTGGAATATTGCATGACTTCTTCTTCTTGCATCCAGCAGAGAAATGGGTAGTCGACAGACAATTATCACACAATTTCTTCTGGCGTATGAAATTAAGTTGCTCCTCACCTCCTTTCTTTTTGAACAACACGCAAGCTTCGAGTTTGTGATCTCCTTCACAGAAATAGCATTTGAAACGAGCATCACCATTTGCAACGGCTTTTGTACTACTACAACTTTGTGCTTCTTTCGTCTGAATACTGTAATTCATATTTGGCTGGCTTGCAACTCTTTGCCCTCCTGTGGATGTTGCTGACTTCTTGTCCTTCGCTCCACCATCTCTATTTCCACCATCCATTATTCCTCCGAAAACGGGGTCATTCTTCTCTACAGCCACTTTTCTCACCAGCCTGCGTACGTCTTCAATGTTTGGTTCCCGACATTCTTCTCGGATATCTTGCACCTTTGACTGCCATCTTGCTCTGATATATCCTGGACAGCGTTCCAATATTCTCACCAGTTTGTCTTCGTTGTTTACTTGATTAAGCCTTCCAGTTGCTCTCAGCGTTATCTCGCAGTTTTGAAGGTCGTCTGCCAAATCCATCAGTGCTTCTCTATCATTGGGTCTGATTGGTGGGCCATTAGATACCTTGTTAATCCAAGAATTAGACACCTTGTACTTGCTACCAAATCTCTCCTCCAGCAATCGCTTAGCTTCCTTGTATCCCTCTTCTTGGTTCAGGAGTATACAGCTCTCAATCACCTTCTTTGCCTTGCCACTGCAATACTGAATAAGTAGCTGCAACCGCCTGCCATTGTCATCTGTATCCTTTTCAACCTGATTCTCAAAAGACTTCATAAAAATATAATATCGTAAAGGATTACCATCAAAATGAATGAGCTCACATTTAGGTAGCATACTTGCATCAGCCAATTTCTTCATCGTCGCTAAATACTCATTTCCATACTCTGATGAAACAGATGGACTGAAGTGCTGCCTTTCAGCTCTGTGTGCAGACTTTGTGATGAAATCATTGCTTTGCTTGTCATCCATAGGGGGTTGAGGCATGGTGGGGTCTGGCTGGGTAAAAGGGTTGGGTCGCTGGAGGGGGATAGGGTTATAGGGAACTGGGGAGGAGATTGGGTCTTGAAGGGGTTGGGTTCTTCCTCCTTGATTCTGTAACCATGGTGAGCAAACAGGTAACATTGATGGTGCCTGCCACGAGGAAAACTGATGATCTGACAATGTTGCTGTGCGGAGTCCAGTGTGCTGCTCAGCTTCAGAATTCTTGTGAATCTGCTCTTGAGGAAATGCATTTGTATGACAGGAGAGGGGAGGGATGCAATGTTTCTGGGTAGGGAATGAAGGGTAAAAGTTTGGGGCAGTTGGATTTGGGAAGAGAGGGGTTTTTCTTGCAATGTTACTTCTATGAGAATACACTAAATTTTGTGCTGTCATGAGATATCGCCATTTTGCAGCTTGGGTCTTCCATTCCAACTGTCTGAAGGCATTGCTCTTGGAGAGAATCTGCATCATAATCACCATAAAATCTCGCCGACTGACTTGTTGTCTGCTTTTCTTTTGAAACTGGAGGGTTCAACAACCTCACTGAATGATCCACTGATCTCATTGATTGATTGATGACACCACTGACAACTGACACTGGGGAACTGGATCGAGCAACTGATCTCATTGATTGATTGATGACATCACTGACAACTGACACTGGGGAACTGGATCGAGCAACTGATCTCATTGATTGATTGATGACATCACTGACAACTGACACTGGGGAACTGGATCGAGCAACTGATCTCATTGATTGATTGATGACATCACTGACAACTGACACTGGGGAACTGGATCGAGCAACTGATCTCATTGATTGATTGATGACATCACTGACAACTGACACTGGGAAACTGGATCGAGCAACTGATCTAATTGATTGATTGATGACATCACTGACAACTGAATCTGGGGGGCTGGATCGAGCAACTAATCTCAAACGATTTGCAGATTTCACCAACAAACTGACATTGTGATCTGTGTTGAAATTAGAAGGGGTAATGTGGCCATCAGTTTTGAATATTTCATCCATCACCTTCTCTTCAGCTTCCAATTTCGTCAATTCCTCATGCAATTGAAATTCTTCCCTCAACTGATTCAGTTTTATTTCTTGATACGCAAGACTTTGTCTCCTTGCCAACAAACTCTCCTCTGCTATCAAATTTGCCTTTCTCGTTGCATTTTGTAGCATCTTCTTTCCAAGGGCTGATTTAACACTTGATATACTTGAAGATTTTGAATATTTGGAAACATTTGAACGTTTAGAATGAGATATTTGACTTACCGAGTCATGGGGTTGGATGTCTTGTATTTCTGAGTCACCAACATTACGCAGTCGCTGCATCGTGCTGAGAAACCGTCCCTCTCCCTCACTGAAATATGCACAGCATTCGTCAATGTCATCTTCATCGTCCAGCATCGCTTTGAATGAATTACAGGCTTTCTGAATGGCTATGAACACTGCGTCAAGTTTCTCTTCCAAATGGGCCAAAGATTCTCTATCTTCTGAACCATGACACACCAAAGCTGCCGTTACCTCCTTCACAGCGTTGGTCAACGCTCGCTTGGCACTTGCCCTTTCTCGCTTCATTCGAATCATCCTTTCATGGTCAACTGCATCCCAATCAATTCTGACATTCGGCTGTCTACTTCTTGTGAATCTTTCATCACACTGCACTGACATGAACTCATTTTGGGGCTCTTCTGAAGGCTCATACTCATCCATCTTTTAGGCCATACACTGTTTGGATAGTCTCAAACTGATGTAATTCCTACTTCACAGCTCCGGTTCAAACGGCTCTAACGCACACCAATACCAAAACACCAAGAAATCACAGCAATTACACACAAGTTGGTTTTCAGTATTAAGCATGGTTTGCTAGAATTGAATTTATCAGAATTAGCAAAATAACAAAATAACAAACTTAAAGAGCAAATCATAAGAAACTGTTGGCCTAATATATTCGATACATATATTCGAATCTGGGGGGCTGGATCGAGCAACTGATCTCAAACGATTTGCAGATTTCACCAACAAACTGACATTGTGATCTGTGTTGAAAATAGAAGGGGTAATGTTGTCATCGGTTTTGAATATTTCATCCATCGCCTTCTCTTCAGCTTCCAATTTCGTCAATTCCTCATGCAATTGAAATTCTTCCCTCAACTGATTCAGTTTCATTTCTTGATACGCAAGACTTTGTCTCCTTGCCAAAAACTCTCCTCTGCTATCAAATTTGCCTTTCTCGTTGCATTTTGTAGCATCTTCTTTCCAAGGGCTGATTTAACACTTGATATACTTGAAGATTTTGAATATTTGGAAACATTTGAACGTTTAGAATGAGATATTTGACTTACCGAGTCATGGGGTTGGATGTCTTGTATTTCTGAGTCACCAACATTACGCAGTCGCTGCATCGTGCTGAGAAACCGTCCCTCTCCCTCACTGAAATATGCACAGCATTCGTCAATGTCATCTTCATCGTCCATTATCGCTTTGAATGAATTGCAGGCTTTCAGAAAGGCTATGAACACTGCGTCAAGTTTCTCTTCCAAATGGGCCAAAGATTCTCTATCTTCTGAACCATGACACACCAAAGCTGCCGTTACCTCCTTCACAGCGTTGGTCAACGCTCGCTTGGCACTGGCTCTTTCTCGCTTCATTCGAATCATCCTTTCATGGTCAACTGCATCCCAATCAATTCTGACACTCGGCTGTCTACTTCTTGTGAATCTTTCATCACACTGCACTGACATGAACTCATTTTGGGGCTCTTCTGAAGGCTCATACTCATCCATCTTTTAGGCCATACACTGTTTGGATAGTCTCAAACTGATGTACTTCCTACTTCACAGCTCCGGTTCAAACGGCTCTAACGCACACCAATACCAAAACACCAAGAAATCACAGCAATTACACACAAGTTGGTTTTCAGTATTAAGCATGGTTTGCTAGAATTGAATTTATCAGAATTAGCAAAATAACAAAATAACAAACTTAAAGAGCAAATCATAAGAAACTATTGGCCTAATATATTCGATACAAAATATTGTTAACATCAGGGCTGCAAATGCCAATAATCGTTCGTAAATTAATATAGCAAATCAATAATTCAATTGTTCTCTCACAAAAACTACAAAGTTCAACAATATAAAGTCACTAATGGCTGTCACAAACTCACAGACTGTTTGTCCTCGACTTCTTATGGCCTAGCCATCTCTTCACAGCAGCTCCGCAGTCTTGAAGCTCTCAGCAACCCTTTCCAACATGCTTGCAGCGCATTTATATGATAAGGTAAACAATATGTCCCAAAGGGAAAAGGATCCACGAATAATCTCCCCTGAGTCAATAGTGAGGTCAAAGTCTAAAAGTCCAAAAGTCCACAGGTCAAAGTTCAATCCTAAATATGCCGACTGACTTTGCACATTACAGCAATTAACCTGCTCGAATGTCGCAATCGCTAGGTTATTGTGATACAAAGTAACATGATTCGACACAGTTGATGCACTTATGAACAGATTTGGCACATCTGTCTTTCTCAATTCATTCAAATGAAAACAAAAGGGATAAAACACTTTTTGGCTGTTTGGTACATTAATGAATGGATTTTACACAAAAACAGCAAAGCAAGAAACAGTTTTTAAAACCACTTTGTCGAATCTATTCTTGAATCAATGCAAACAAACAAAAGGAACAAAGCTGTAAACGTGCAGTGCAAAGAGCAATTTGTTTGTTTGTCAAAAAAGTCTATTCATTAATGACCCAAACAGCCAAAAAGTGTTTTATCCCTTTTGTTTCAAGTTGATTGAATTAAGAAAGACAGACGTGCCAAAATCTGTTCATGAGTGCATCAACTGTGTCGAATCGCGTTACTTTGTATCACAATAACCTAGCGATTGCGACATTCGAGTAGGTTACTTGCGCTTGCAGAGAAATACGGACCGAAACAAATTTACAGAAATTGCTCAAGATTGGATGTTTTTAAACAAAATTTGGAGACATTAAATTGAAAATGAAGTCAGATTGATGCTGGAGTCATTGGTAAGTGAATCGTTTAGCTCAAGAATGCAAACTAAGTCTTATTGGGACAAGCGTGTGAGTTTTAATCGGTGAGAACCTTAGGCTCAAATTACATTTCTGACAGAGATCGCTGAAAATTGCCTGCGATTTTGATATGTAATATAAGGAAAAGTGTTTGGGTTATTTCTTAGGGCAATATCCATAATCGCTGAGATTTTTATCCAATCTTATTTGTAGCGAATTTTATCAATTATTTAAGGTAACTCTACTTTCCGCTCTAGTGCACAGCGAGATGCCGTTTCGCAAAACCACTCTCCTCAGAAAACAGTTAATTTCTCCTATATTATTCGGCCTATCGAAAAGCGGTAAAAATGATCTTGTGCTGTATAATCTGGGCAATCGAAAGATGTATAAATCGCAATGTTTCCGTCAACCCTGGTTTCGCAAATCCTAGTTCAAATCTTTTTGCTAATTTCAGAAAAGTGGATTTATCTTTCAACCTAGGGTGAGATCTGTCAACAACGGGACAAAAAGCATCCGTTTCAAAGGTCCGCAGCTGTGGCAAATGTTACCACCAACGATACGTAATTCAGAATCCCTTTGTCAGTTTAAAACAAAAATAAAAAGTTGGAACGGAGAAAATTGTCCATGTAAATTATGCCGCGTTTTTATTCCGAATTTGGGCATTTTATGATGAATAATAAAAATAATAAAATAATCTCCAAAACTACTCGAAAAATGTTCGATTTTTTTCGTTCCATCTTTAGCTAGGTTGTTGATCTACAACTTTGCCAAGTCTGATTGAAAAAGCTAGGCTAGATTTCTTGCAATCGAACTTCATATTTCTGTTTACTTTTCGACAGCGAAATGGAGAAACCTTGGTCAACAGATTACCATGCTATGAAGCACGCTTGCAAACGCTCAGGCTTGAAATAACTTTCAGACATTTTTCCATTGGCAAACGAATTAACGTCATCTTTTGGGATTACCATACCCAGGTCTCAAAAGACATCCTTAGTGCGCTTGTAAAAGTATCATTTGCATCTATTGATTAAAAATTACTGATTTTTACCAGCAACTTCACGAAACCATGCTTTGGGTGTCTTTCGAGACTTTCGTAAGCATTCACAAATTATCAGTTTCTTTTAGAGTCCACAATGGATGAGCATAGATCTTAGATCAAGAACTAATTTCTTTGCATAAACATTCTACGGGCGTTCAAATCGTTCTGTATGGGCTAAAATGTTGACCAACGCTTTTCCCCTTCGAAGTCGAAAAGTAAACAAAAATGTAAAATTCGATCGCAGGAAATCTAGCCTAGCGTTTTCAATCAGACTTGGCAAAGCTGTAGATCAACAACCTAGCTAAAGATGGAGCGAAACAAAATCGAAACTTTTTCGAGTAGTTTTGGAGGTAAATCCACTTTTCTGAAATCAGCAACAAGATTTGAGCAAGGATTTGCGAAACCAGGGTTGACGGATACATTGCGATTTATACGTCTTTCGATTGCCCAGATTATACAGAACAACATCCTTTTTACCGCTTCTCGATGGACCAAATAATATTGGAGAAATTCACTGTTTTCTGAGGAGAGTGGTTTTGCGAAACGGCATCTCGCTGTGCACTAGAGCGGAAAGCAGAGTTACCTTAATGAAGGTCAATATTTGTCGACCGGAAAATGAATACAATTTCGGCTCCAAATGAGATATTTTTCCAAGCACGCTACAAACTGCAGAGGGGCATCCCTTCTAATGATTTTTCAAGAAAAATTCCATGTAATTATTGTAACTTAGTAGACATTTCAATTTTCGTGAGGGTACTCAAGAATTCCCTTCCAATGACTGATTTGATATCACGTCGTTAGAAAGAGGCGATTTGATTGGCTGAGCACCGTGAAATTGGATGATTTCCGCGTGCTTCACCAACCAGTAAGGATTTAAACTGTATGTTTTGCTAGCCACCCTGCAATTTAGATGCCAGACCGCCCCTGTGCAGGAGGGTTTTTTCATGTCGTGAAAACTACTACTAATCATTTCCTACTCATGCCTGGCATAGCCCATTGAGCAATCACCGTCTCGTTATATAAACATTATCTTATAACCGGTGTCCCAAAAAAAGTACTCCCGTTTGAAAATTCACCAAAATTTGATTACACGGCCGATCTTAAGTTTTCTTTTTTTTGTAAAGTAGATCAAGTACCAAATTATTTTCCAAAACATCACCGATCTTGTGATTAGTTAAAACAATTGCAAATTTAGCTCTTTTTAGGGCAACCTGGTTTTGAATCATACTACAAAAAACCACTGATGATTGCCAGATCAATTTCTTTGCGCATGTAAAACTTTTAGTTTGGTCATAAATGACAGAAATAAATGCACACTATCATTGGAGATTTCAATGATGATAAAAATCTGAAAAATTGGACTCTTACGCAAGATTGAGTAATTTGTTTAAAAACAATAGCTCAAAATATGGTTTTTCAACATCCAATTTTTCTACCTTGCTACACCAAAAGCAGACATTTTATTATCTGTGAATATTTTTGGATCTTTGGCAAAGCAATTCAGAAAGAAACTTTATCAAAGGTTTGATGATCAAGTTTTGGTGATTTTTTAAACAGGAGTATTTTTTGGGACACCCGGTATAAACTAATGAACTGTATATAAACTAAACGGCAAACCCTCACACTGGGGAAATGTTACAGCTGGTGTTCCTCGGGGTTCAATCATTGGGCCCCTTTTCTTTCTTGTGTACATAAATGATTTAACTGATAACTTGAGGTCTAATGTTAAACTCTTCGCTGACGATACATCGCTGTTTACTGTCGTTCACGATCCTGATGCAGCTTCCCTGGACATGAATCATGACATGAACCTCATTAGGCTTTGGGCACATAACTGGCGAATGTCTTTTTATCCTGACCCATTGAAACAAGCAGTCGAAGTAACCTTCTCAAGGAAGAGAATTCGCGCAGACCAACAACCGATTTTATTCAAAGATGCTCCTGTCATAAAATTTTATGAACAAAAACACATTGGGATTGTTCTTGATTTAAACTTGTCCTTTGCTAGTCATATCCAGGCATCTATCACTAAGTGTAGACAAGGAATAGGATGTTACTCTTCCTTTCACAAAACTTGCCGCGACACACATTAAATGAATTATATAAACTATATGTCCGATCACATTTGGACTATGGTGATGTCATATATGATACCTCACACAATGTGCAGCCAGAATATTACGCTTTCAAATCAGACGGAAAAACTAGAATCTGTTCAATATTCTGCAGCCCTACCAGTCACAGGTGCCTGGAAGGGAATATCTTGTGTGAAATTGTACGATGAGTTTGGATGGAAATGATTCAACCTCCGACGTTGGTGCAGGCGTCTCGTGATTTTTTATAGAATTATCAATAATCTCACTCCTGACTACACACGGATCCAATTCAACCTCTCCGGCAGTCCTCATATTCCCTTCGCCACCTAGCTACCACTGGCCAAATCAGTGCACGAACAGCATGTTTTAATGCAAGCTTTTACCATAGTTGTTTGCTTGAATGGAATAAGCTTGACCGCGAAGTAAGAGAGTCACCTACAATCGGCATTTTCAAAAACAAGCTGTTATCGCCTTTTGCTCTATCTGGTATCGTTTTAGTGGTATAATAGAGTAATATTGTAAGCAGTGTAGCTAGTAATATGTCATCGTAGCTTTTTATTGGATTAAATAAAGAAACCTCATTTTATTTTGTAGGAAGAATTCTTTGAATATGCCACTCAAATGAAATGGATAGACAAAGAAAATGTGGATGGCTCCATAGATGCATACCTTGAAAAGGTTTGTGAAACTAAGAACATGTGCTGTGGAAAGTTTTATACAGGGGTGTTGGCGGTGGTAATCGGACAGCAGTGGTAATCGGACATTAGTGAAAAGGTCTTGAAAACCAACAGAAAAGTAGTTGTGTTGCAAATAAGATCTATCAAAGAAGGTACTTGATTGTACTGAACACTAAGATGCTAAATATCTTTATGGAATACCTTCTATGTAGAACACGCTATAAAAATTTGCTTTTCTTGAGCTTGGCCATGATGAAGTTGTTGTTGCGAACATCATACCTAGATTTAAAACTCTGAATCCATTCCCAAATGAAGCACATAATCTTAAATAATGATAGAAACTGGATATGTAACGAGCATGAGTACAGTTCAAATTTGAAGTTTAATTTGAATTGTCACATTCCATGCATACCGTAAAAGCTCTATTAAGCCCCCCTCCCACTTATAGCAAATTCCAGAGGTTACCAAAGATTCTCCATTTATTGAGCTAAATAAGTTTACATGTTAATTTTGGTGCGTTTTGAGATAAAGCTTTGTTGAATTCATGTATTTAACTCGTAAAATTGTGCGCTTAAACTGCAAAATGTGGTCAATGGTAAATGGACTAAAAAGTGTTCAAAATTAAATAAGCCCCCCGGGGGCTTGATAGAGCTTTTACGGTAATATCTATACGTACATCAATCGAATGTAGTAATGAGACTAAAACAACAGTTCCCTTTCCATCTTCTAATTTATCAATTAGCTTGTGTGTAGTCTGAAGCTCTCCAGAACATCATAGCAAGAACCGATAATGAAACCATTATTTTTGTGTACAAGAATAGAAAAGTATAACAAACAAAATGTAACACAAGAGTATAGGTGGATTTCTCACCAAGTTTACATTGAAAAATAAAGTTCTTGGCACATTCTGCATTGTGAACGTGAACTGGGATGGAAGAAACCACAACCATTGTTCGAGAACCACCACCAAGGTCAACCTCAAGAACCTCAATGCTAAGAGCAAGCAGCAAGTTCAAGAACTGATGTCCGGTGGCTGGAGGGGGAGCATTACCACCTAGAAGGAGAATTTACGAGAGCCACTTTTTCTGGGGTAGTTTTTGGTGTAGATTTCGAATTTGAGTGTTGATCAGGCCGTTTGGGGGGCTTTTTCGAGATATGAGGGTTCGAAGTATATTCTGGGGAGGTATCTTTTGTTTTACGGTATTTTTCGTTTTTTAAGCACAAACACTGTTAAAAACAAGCATGTCAGTAAGAAATAAGAGAATTTAGTCGTTTGCTACCATATGGGCCACTTCCAATTATTGAGGGGAGGAAAGGGCCGAAAATTTCCGAAGTGGTATCACTTCCATTCTATATATTCCTATGAGCAGTCAAACATTCCTACTAACCTTTTGATTTTAAATTCGTATACCCAGCCTCTCATATTTTAATCATCATTTTCACCATCAGATACATCATCTTCGAATAGCAGTTTTATCGTCATTGCTCGCAAGAAAGTCGCAAATGTCTTTGGGGTGCGCTTCCAAAATCCAATCAACGGATAAATCCTCATTCCAGCCGTATAGCTGAGGGTCGTTGTGCTGCATGGTAGGAGTTGATGCTTGTCTCCAAATTCTAGCCACGTAGTTGGCTCGTTTGATGTGCTTGATAAGACTACTCTTGCATGGAGGAAGGGGTGATAGATCTATGACCTTTTCATCCCTCGCGAAAGTTCTCCAGAAGACTTCTCGGTGGGCGTAATCTATAGAGGTGTGTTGTTTTTCACCATACAAGTGGTAGGTTAACTTTGTAAGCGATGCAATAACATTGTCTGGGGCATTAACTGACAAACCAAGCTCTGCAAATGTGGACAAGAACTCTAGCATACTCTTTGCCAATTTCCAGCATGCCTTTTTCTCTTTTCTGAAGAAGGAAGACACATAATCATTTCCACTGTATGAATGCAAGCCGAGGAGTGCTGCCTTTTCTAGGGAAGAAAAATCACACCAAGACATTCATCGCCTGACTTGAAGTGATGTAAACAAGCCTTATCCGATTGTGTCCGTTGGAGACATCACAACTCCTCAAAACCATAATATATTAGAAAAGGTAGTTTCAAGTCTAGAAAACGACATTCAAAATACTCTTGTATGGTATATTCAAATCAAATATGATGGTTGCAAATCCATCCTAGTTCACGCGAAGATTTTGATTATGAATATAATATATAGCCTTGAATATAATGATAAGACGTTTCGGGCATAACCCTTCCTCCTAATTCAGTTTATGTTTATGGGCTTGGGGCATGACTACAAACTTTGAATGAAGAAAGATGAAATGGTAATTAATACCGTTGAGCAAGTCAAATTACTGGACGTTGTCATTAACTCCAAGCTGAAATTTGATGACCATGTGAAATCTCTCTCTCTTACAGCAACAGAAATGTTATTGCGCTCTCCAGCGCTGGTAAGGTTATTGACCCACCCAAATGTAAATTGCTTCTAATTTTTTTCATGTAAAAATTCAGGTATTGCCCCCTCATTTGGATATTTTGTGGATGAACTGCCAATAAAGGAATTAATAGGGTTCCTAAACATGCACATCATATTCTACTGAAAGATTTTAAAGCTTAATTTGACGAACTGCTCGTTAGAAACAACGAAAACACTGTTCATGTTCAGAACATGCAGAAACTCATAATTGAAATATATAAATCACTCAATCATGAACACCCTCACATCCTTAAAAGGATATATCGCGAGAATAAAACCTGAGAGCTAAAGTTATTCTCACACTTCCCAAGGCATCGACTGCATCAATTGGTACGAATTCAATTGCATGCAGGGATAGCATACTTTGGTACAGTACACCTGAAGTGATTGAGAGCAGCAATAGAGTCTCTGTGTTTGCCAAAAACATAAACATTTGGGCTGGAGAGGGTTGTAATTGTAAGATATGTAATTAGTTTACGTCAGTTGGTATTTATTAGTTTGTACTTTTTAGCACAAACTACACCGTTATGCAACTGTAAATAAAGTGTTAATCATCATCATCATAATCATCATCATCACCATCATTAGTATTATTGTTGCTGCTATTATTATTATTTCTGGTTGCGTTTTATGAAGGTAGGCAAGATTTAGCAAAATCTTCACGGGTTTCTTTTGTCTTCCTCATTTCTTCACCACCGTCTGATTAGTCCGTGAAAATGAGGCTTTGGAGGTTTTGGGCCATGGGCAAGGGGCAAAAATTGGTAAAAAGAATTGATTCCTATCTTGCATTCATTAAGATTATAATGTTGATGTTAATATAGCAACATTTAAAACAGTCTCCTCACTAAAATCTCTAACTTAACATTCGTGGTCTGTTTTGCAGCTGCAGAACGAAGTCAAAAAGCTTGACAAAGATTATGACAATGGTAAATGCATTCTATTTCTCTAGATATTTCGTTTTCATTCTCAACAAGTGATCTCAACATTTTCGGTGGGTCTTTGTATTATGTGCAAAAAGTTGCATAACATTGCTGCTATATTCTCCCTTGTGATAGCAAGAAGGGAGAGAATAAATAATCCTTGTCAATCAGACCCAAACAAATGAATTGGATTGCCTGAACAAACTGATCTTGACAGCAAAGCAAATATTTAATCCATGAAGGCTATGAGAAACTTGCATTTGAGAAGATAATTTTGTAAACGGCTCCACAAACTCTTCACAATAGCAAGTTGTTCGTTGCTTCTTCAAAGTAATCAATAAAGCAAGCATTTAAATTTTTGGATGCATTATTTTGATATATTCTCATGTAATAAATAAACCTGCAGCATAGTTGCTATCTTTGCTGTCTCTACTTTGTTGACAATCTTTCCCTGCAACATTTATGACTTTTTTCATATGGATAGAGTTTTTCCCATTTCACCGGAAAACTGGCTCTCGCAAGCCAGAGCATAAAGGCAACAATGTTTTGTCTCTGGTGCGAAAAGATTCCCATTTCACCTGGAAGATGCTGTGTTAACATTCTCCGTGTATATGAACAGGATCTAACAGCCTATAATCAAAAGCAGCAGGTGCTGTTGTTCGCATAAATGTAATCTGGCCTGCATCCCAGGATGATATGTTTACTGTGTGGCAGCTCTGCATCTTACCAAATGATTGGTCACACCGGACTAGTTAGAAAGATTGCACGCTTTTTTGAAAAGCTACCGTTCCTGTCTGAAAATTTGCCAGTTTGAGATTAGTCACTCTCTTCCATAATTGCGAGGGATTTTCCTGTGAAAATCGTTTCAAAAACCTTTAAAAACCATCTAGAATTAGCATTAGAAGGAACTTGAAACCATTAAAACGCCCTGGTAGCTTTGCCGTGTAGCTTTGCCAAGATGAGGCTCAAATCCTTACTGGTTGTCAGAGCATGCGGAAATCATCCAATTTCATGCTTGTCAGCCAATGAAATCACCGCTTTCTAGCCCCTGGAGACAAAATCGGTCGTTTGAGGTAAATTTTCTAGTAACCTCACTAAAACTGAAATGGATGCTAGAATACTTCAGTTATTCGCAATTTTTTTTGATAAATCAGTTGTGGGGATGTCCGTCCAGAGTTGTTTACATGTTTAGGCACACAGCTTGTTTGGGGCCGGAGCTGCGTTCATTTTCCGGTCGAAGAATATTGACCTTCGTTGAAATATCTATAGAAATCGCTACAAATGAGATATACAGATAAGAATTTCAGCAATTATGCATACTGACCTCAGCAATAATCCAAACTCCTTTACTGCTATCATATCTCAAAATTGGAGGCAATTTCTATTGATTTCTGGTAGAGATATCATTTGGGCCTAAGCTTGTCCTCGCTTAAAACTCATTCCATCGCACTTAAAAAGTAATGGTAAAATTCTAGAGCTGAATAATGCACTTACCCATGACTCAGGCACCAGTTTGACTTCGTTTGCCTTTTTTACATTAGCATTTTTTTATAAGAAACGACCAGTTGTGGGTGAATTGCAAAAACTTTCCTCGGTCCATATTTTTATCTGCACAGTCTATCCGCTTCAAACAACAAACAGTGAACTTTGTATCATAAAAGTCTTGCATCACAAAACATTCCTATAGAACGATTCCATGTGCCTTAGCGAGGCACTTGTGAATTGTTTTCACGCATTTGGTTCAATCAGTCAATGCAAACAAACAAAAGTGCAAAACCGGGTATCTTTTTTAGCGAACCCAAAACAATGCTTTGTTCTTTTTATGTTTTGCATTGATTGAAATAAGAACGAAAAGAACGAAATGCGTGAATACAATTCACGAGTGCCTCGCTAAAGCGCATGGAATCGTTCAAAAGGAATGTTCTGTGATGCAAGACTTTTATGATACAATGTCAAAGTTCACTGTTTGTTGTTTGAAGCGGTGAATCTGTGTAGAGAAAAATATGGACCGAGGAAAGTTTTTGCAATTCGCCCACAACTGGCTGTTTCTTATAAAAATTTGGCAAATTAAAGAAGGCAAACGAAGTCAAACTGGTGTCTGAGTCATGGGTAAGCGCATTATCTAGCTCAAGAACTTTACCATTACTTTTTAAATGCAATGGAATGAGTTTTAAGCGAGGACAAGCTTAGGCCCAAATGATGTCTCTAACAGAAATCGTTAGAAATTGCCTCCAATTTTAAGATATGATAGCAGTGAAAGAGTTTCGTTTATTGCTCAGGTCAGTATGCGTAATCGCTGAAATTCTTATCTGTATATCTCACTTGTAGCGATTTCTATAGATATTTCAACGAAGGTCAATATTCTTCGACCGGAAAATGAACGCAGCTCCGGCCCCAAACGAGCTGTGTGCCTAAACATGTAAACAACTCTGGACGGACATCCCCACAACTGATTTATTGAAAAAAATTGCAAATAACTGAAGTATTTTAGCATCCATTTCAGTTTTAGTGAGGGTACTAGAAAATTTACCTCAAACGACCGATTTTGTCTCCAGGGGCTAGAAAGCGGTGATCTCATTGGCTGACAAGCATGAAATTGGATGATTTCCGCATGCTCTGACAACCAGTAAGGATTTGAGCCTCATCTTAGCTTTGCCAGGCTACTTGCTTCATATAAGCTGTTCACCCTTTGTTTGTAGCTTGTCCTTGCATTGCAAATCAAAGTTCTTATAAAAGGTTGGTAGATTCATTTGTTTCTCTCATGTCCTTTGTCCCAGCTATTGATCCCCCAAATTTATTATCAAGCTGATCTTGAAATTTTTCTTTTTGGCAAGTAGATCAAGGACCAAATCATTTTTCCAAACAAAGCTCACATTGTAATTGTTTTTAAAATTAGTAAATCTACCTCTTGTCAGGGCTGTATCGTATTGAAACATGCTGCAAAAAGCACTGATAACTGGCAGATTCCAGTTTGGTCATAAATGTGAAAGAAACGCAGACTATTATCGTAGATAGATAATGAAAATCTCAATATAATGGCTCTTAGGCAATATTAGCGATGTTGTTTGAAGAGTATAGCCCAGAATGAGGCTTTTCAATATTTCATACCCAGCCAGTAATGAACAGTAAAAGTTTAGGATCTTTAAACGTCTTTGGACCAATGGCAAATGAGATAAAAAGAAAATTTATATATGGCGGTCTGAGAATCAAATTTTGGTAATTTTTTAAACGGGAATACTTTCTTGGGACACCCGGTACCTGAGGTCCTTTTGCAGAAATTGCGCAGCTGCCGAAATGATTCTTAGTTTTCGAAACATCGTTCCTTGTAGTGTGCTCAGCTCAAGTGAATCTGAAAAAGAGGAAGACCAAACCATTGCAGGTATGACGTTCATTTTAGTTGCTTGAAAATATTTCAATTGTGCACAAAGGTCACTGTCCAGTTATTGGAAATTGCATTGTCTGCGCGAGATGTATCTGAATATTTGAAAAAAATTTGCTGTTGATCGACTTTTGTTTTGAAAAATTTCGCCCGCTTAGAAAATTTCACTGACTGGAAATCAGTCGTAAGTCTGCTTACGATTTTCCCCGTATAGTGAGGGCTGTTAGCACAAAAAAATGGGTGAATCGTGCAAATTGTGATACCAGCATGAAACTTGGTGGAGATGGGCAGTTTGATATGCTGAAAATGATGGGATGTGGACACAAGCTGAAAAATGCCCCCTTGTGCTATTTTTAGACTGGGGTACTAGGCTCCAGGCCTCTAAAAAGGAAATAGTAATAATTTTGCTGCAAATTATGATACCTGCATGAAACTTGGTGGAGATGGGCAGTTTGATACGCTGAAAAAGATGGGATGTGGACGCAAGCTGAAAAATGCCCACTTGTACTATTTTTAGATATGGGTACTAGGTTCCAGGCCTCTAAAAAGGAAATAGTAATAATTTTGCTGCAAATTATGATACCAGCATGAAATTTGGTGGAGATGGGCAGTTTGATACGCTGAAAAAGATGGGATGTGGACACAAGCTGAAAAATGCCCACTTGTACTATTTTTAGATATGGGTACTAGGTTCCAGGCCTCTAAAAAGGAAATGGTAATAATTTTGCTGCAAATTATGATACCAGCATGAAACTTGGTGGAGATGGGCAGTTTGATATGCTGAAAATGATGGAATGTGGATACAAGCTGAAAAATGTCCCCTTGTGCTATTTTTGGACTGGGGTACTAGGTTCCAGGCCTCTAAAAAGGAAATCGTAATCATTTTGCTGCAAATTATGATACCAGCGTGAAACTTGGTGGAGATGGGCAGTTTTATATGCTGAAAATGATGGAATGTGGACACAAGCTGAAAAATGCCCCCTTGTGCTATTTTTAGACTGGGGTACTAGATTCCAGGCCTCAAAAAGACTTTCACAATCATTTTGCTGCAAAATGTGATACCAACATGAAACATGGTAGAGATAGGCAGTTATCATACGCTGGAAAAAACGGGATGGGATGTGGACACAAGCTAAAGAATGCCCCTTGCTATTTTCCGATTTGGATACTAGATACTAGGCTCTATGCCCCCTTTTCCACTTCGTAATATCGCACCCAAAACAAAGAGTTCGCTGAGAGTTTAAAAAAAGTTTATTTAGTGTTACTTTGTAATTGTATGCTTGTTCGTTTAGATGATCCTTTTTCCGTTTCCTTATACGTTTTGAATGGTGGTTGTTATATTACGACTCATTGCCCCTTAGGACCAGCGAGAAGTTTTCCTTGCGATGATGCCGGTTGAAATCAATCAATGGCGAGCAACAATAGGGTGCTTCCGTGTATTCATGCACAATTTGTCCCCAGTGAACAAAAATGTCAGGCCCTTTTCACTTATTTTTCAAATCTTTAAGTTATATTGGTTATGCTACATTTTCATTACAATCGCTGTTATTGCGTTACCCTTGACATTAACAATACAGTTTCTTATACTGCATTCTGTGACAACACATTCATGTTTCTTGCCTTTGTTTGCCCGCGTGCATCACTTTGTGAAGATAGTACTTTACACGACTCTAGAACTTGTCAAGCGAATCCCGCTTGGTATCGTGGTTATTGTTCGTCACAAGTTTTTTCATTCTAAGTACGCCTGCTTTCACACTGCATGCCTAGCATATTGCGCACTACACATAAAATGGTTGGTTTTTAGGACAATTCTGCTCAGCGGTGATATAGAAATGAACCCTGGCCCCGAAACACTTGATTTCTGTACATGGAATCTGAATAGCATTACTGCGTATGATTTTTTACGAGTGTCCCTGATCGAGGCATACAACTCGGTTTATAACTACGACATGATTGGAGTTGTTGAGACCCATCTTGATAGCACGACCGAGGAAAGTAGATTGGCACTAGATGGCTATACTTTTATCAAAAGTAACCATCCACATGATATCAAAAGGGGTGGTGTTGGGCTTTATATTAAAGAATCCCTTCCCTCACAAAATCGTCCTGACCTCGTGACTCTTCCTGAATGTGTTGTGTGTGAGATCCAATTAAACAGAAAAAAGTACTTTTTTGTCGTAATTTATAGAAGTCCAAGTCAGGACCAGGGTGAATTTGATGATTTCACAATAAATTTCGAGCTGATGCTTTCCAAAATGCATGCTGAAAATCCCTTGTGCGTTGTTATCACTGGTGATTTTAACTGTCGATCAACTCAATGGTGGGAACATGATATCGAAAATAACGAGGGAAGAATATTTGAGCCACTCGTTTCTGAACTTGGCCTTCATCAATTAATTTCAGAACCAACTCACCTTATGGGTGATTCTAAATCTTGTATTGATCTAATCCTTACTGACCAGCCTAACCTTGTTATTGATTCTGGTGTTCAGTCATCACTTCATGAACAATGTCACCATCAAATTGTATATGGAAAATTGTCTGTATCGAATATAGCACTTCCTCCCCACACCCGTAAGGTTTGGTATTATGACAAGGCAGACCCTGTGGCAATTATGAAAAGTATTGAAATGTTCAATTGGCACCAGCATCTCGATAAGATTGCATGCCCTAATGAACAGGTCAAATTCCTCAATGTGGTTCTTCTAAATATTTATTCAAACTTCATACCAAACAAGGTTAAAACGATCAGGCCATGCAAATCCCCCTGGGTAACCCAAACTGTTAAGAATTTTCTGAGGAAAAAGAATCATGCTTACAAAAACTTCGTGAGGAGTGGTCGGCCAGACGACAAGCTTGAAGGAATACAAAAAATGATAACTGAAGGCACGAGGCTGATTGAAGATGCAAAGCGAAATTTTTTTCTTAAGGCAGGGAACACATTAGCAAACCCTGGGACCTCCAACAGAACCTATTGGTCTTTAATCAACACCGTTTTAAACAAGGCTAAGATCCCTATAATACCACCTCTTCTAGAGAACGGGTTATTTGTAACTGATTTCACTGAAAAAGCTCAACTATTTAACGACTATTTCATACTTCAATGTACGACGATTAACACCGGTAGTGTAGTCCCTCAATATATCCCAGTAGCTGCTACTCTCATAAATGACTTTGTTATTTCTGATGAAAAGATTGTGGAAATTATAAGATCACTTAATCCTAATAAGGCACATGGCTGGGATGAAATATCTGTGAGAATGATAAAATTAAGTGATGCTGCTTTGGTTGTTCCATTAAAGATAATATTTACAAATTGTTTGAGGTGTGGTCATTTTCCCCAAATATGGAAATGTGCAAATGTTGTGCCTGTGCACAAAAAGAATGAGAAAAATTTGAAAGGTAACTACCGTCCAATTTCTCTTCTTCCTATTTTTGGAAAAATTCTTGAAAAGTTAATGTATGATTCTTTATACTCACACCTTGTCTCGTGCGGACTACTCAATCCAAATCAGTCAGGTTTTCGTCCTGGTGACTCGACAATTAATCAACTAATTTCCATAACGCACACCATATTTAAAGCATTTGATTGCAATCCTCCGCTTGATGTTCGTTCTGTTTATCTTGATATTTCCAAAGCTTTTGATAGGGTGTGGCATGATGGCCTTGTTTATAAACTTCAACGCTGTGGTGTTTCGGGACAACTTCTTTCCCTTATTCAAAGTTTTCTTAAAGATCGGAAACAGCGAACTGTTCTGAACGGGAAATGTTCTATTTGGGGAGATATCTCAGCTGGGGTACCACAGGGTTCTATTTTAGGACCCTTGTTTTTTCTTGTGTACATAAATGATCTAACTGAAAACTTGAAATGTAATGTTAAACTTTTCGCTGATGATACGTCGCTATTCACGGTCGTCAAAAACTCCAATGTAGCTGCCAATGATATGAACCATGATTTGGAGTTGATAAAGCAATGGGCACATGACTGGAGGATGTCGTTTAATCCTGATCCACAGAAGCAAGCCGTTGAAATATTGTTTTCGAGGAAAAGAAATAAAATTGACCATCCAGTGATTCTTTTTAACAATACACCTGTGAAGAATGTAGATGAGCATAAACACTTAGGCCTAATCCTTGATTCAAAATTGTCTTTTTCTGCTCATATTAAAGCAGCTATTAATAAATCACGCAAGAGTATCGGTCTGCTGAGATATCTCTCGAAATATCTCCCCCGACATACGCTGAACGAAATATATAAGCTCTATGTTCGACCCCACCTGGACTACGGAGACGTTATTTACCATCTTCCTGCTAAAGTATGTGAATTTAGTGGTAATATAACGTTGCCAAGTCTCATGGAAAAGTTAGAGTCCGTTCAGTATTCTGCTGCCCTAGCTGTATCAGGAGCATGGAAGGGTACGTCGAGAGAGAAGCTGTATGCAGAGCTTGGCTGGGAGTCGTTGAGCTCCCGTAGGTGGAGCAGACGCCTTATTCTATTCTACAAGTTCATAAATAATTTAACTCCTGAATATACTATGGATCCAATACCACCACTGCGGCAGTCGCGATACTCTCTTCGCAAGCAGGATGCCATCGGGCGAATAAGGGCAAGGACAGAAAAATTTCAATCTAGCTTCTATCCTCATTGCTTATCTGAATGGAATAAGCTTGATCCAGAAATTAGACTTGCACCATCTATTGCTGCTTTTAAGACAAAGCTGCTATCCAAGATTCGTCCCCTCCCTAAATCTGTCTTTCGAATACATGACCCAAAAGGACTATCGAATCTTACCCAACTAAGAGTTGGTCTCAGTAAATTGAATTTTCACAAATTCAAACACAATTTCAAAGATACTATTAACCCAATGTGTCCCACAAACGATGGCATTGAGGATACGGAACACTTCTTGTTGCTCTGCCCTTCATTTGAAGTACCACGTAGAGATCTTCTCGCTGGAGTTTCTGCTTTATTACGACCACTTGGACATACCAATCTTCCAAACGATTTTCTAATGCAGATTTTATTGTATGGTGATAAAGATTTTCCTGATGTTATCAATAAAGATATACTTTTGCTAACTCTCCGCTTTATCCATCAAACTGGTCGGTTTGATTAGGAATTTAAAACTCAGCCGTAAGTCACACAACCACCACGTCCCCATTTTAAGGTAATGTTCCTTCTTTTTTTGTAAGTAGTAGTAGCTGTAGTAGTAGTCACGTGTAGCTTTATGTGCTATTTTTGTTTCCAGTAGTCATGTTTAGTGTGATGTTCGTATTTTCTGTTTTATGTTGCCATGCGGTAGACGTGTTTTCGCTCCAAATGGCATTGTTTAAGTAGTAGGGTAGAGTATTTTGTAAGTAGTGTGTATTGGTAATATGTATTGTAAGCTTTTATTGGAATGTAAAAAAAAAAAAAAAAAAAAAAAAAAAGAGTTGTTGTATTGTAGGATCACCATGCAAAGGGAGCCTTTTGTTAATATTTTATGGATTTTTTACCGGTGTTTTACAGTGTCTTAGTTCGTAAAGGGACGGGGGTGGATTTCACCAAATGTCTCCACAATTTAGGTTGTTATTTTGTTATATTTTCTGGGATATAAATCTTTCGATATCAGGTTTTTGTTCTCGTGTGTACTACTGGTGTTTGTTTTGAAAGAGAATCAAAGAAGGTACATGGTGAAAACGCTGAGAAGGATGCGAAGAATGGGGCTGAGTTAGGTGTGGTAGAGGATCTCCGTATACAGAGGCCTCTTGTACTTATCATGTTGCCTGGTGGGATTGCTATATTGTGTGTCATGTTGTGGTTTGGAGGAAATAGGGAATGGGGCATGAGAGTGGGGGGCTAGAATTTTCCAACGCATTTTTTTAATTTGGTCGTTAAAGGTTCTGTCGTGTATTTTATGTGATGTTAAGTTCCTTGTGTACGTTTTCGTGTTCTGCTATGACCATTTGTTTTCGTTTTCGTCTGTTTTCCGATTGGTTTGGAATGGTATGAAAAAGGCATAACAGTAAATGGGAAACTCATTTGTTCCAAGTTGTAAAGGGTAGGGTGGGAGAATAGGCTCACCGGGGTCACCATTTCAACGGGAGGTGCTAACACAAGGATATGCTGAATGAAGGTTTGAGGGGGGGAGGGGGTTGTGCTAAGTGATGCAATTTGATTGGTGGTGTCATTTGTTAAAATCACTTTCTAGTTATTGTTTTTTGTTTGTTGTTGTTTATTTTCAAAATCATTTGATCTTCAGCGGTTCTCCTGTAAATGTTTCTATGGTAGTAGGATCGGAATATTGTCCCCGAAGGGGGATACGGGTACCCTCAGTGATCCCTGGACAGTGGAACACTGTCAATGACTACATATAATTCGTTTTGTTGTGATTTTTGTTGCAATGGGTTTGAAGGGAGATGATTAGGTTTGGATTGAGATATTTGGCATTGTGCCGAATTTAGGCCTTATAGCTGTAATCATTGGTTGTATCAGTTTATCGTCGTGTTATGAATGTGTGTATTAATGATGGGATGGAGCGAATTGTACATGAAGCACTGGAAAGGGGAAGCATAGGTGATTGGGGAAAGGGAATTGCCTTAACGTTATATGCGAAGTTTTTGGGAAAGGTACCATTAAATTAATCAACGAATTACATACAGGCTATGTATAAAGTATGAACATAACAATTGCGTTATTTGCAAGTTCTGTTTGTCTGCATGAAGACTTGCATCGTTTGTTTTTTAACTATCCATTGAATTGTAAGTGTAAATGTAAGTGTGTCTGCTAGCAACTATAGCAAGGTGCGTCAATGATGGCAGAAAATCAGGAGTGAAAATAGGGCCACCCTGCTAGATAAATAGGTGGATTACACCGCTCAACAGCAACATTAAGTAAAATAATTCTTGTGATCAGCTAGTTTCACAACATCAATTCCAAATTTCAACAAGAAGTATTGGACCAAATAAGCAAATCTAAAAAGAACATTTGGGATAATTTTTACACTTGTGTCCACATCCAATTTTTTCAGCGTATCAAACTGCCCATCTCCACCAGGTTTCATGCTGGTATCACAATTTGCAGCAAAAGGATTACTGTATCCTTTTTGGAGGCCTAGAACCTAGTACCCCGTTCTAGAATTGGTACAAGGGGGGGGGGGCATTTGTCAGCTTGTGTCTACATCCCATCTTTTTCAGCGTATCAAGCTGCCCATCTCTACCAAATTTCATGCTGGTATCGCATTTTGCAGCAAAATGATTGCGAAAGTCTTTTTTGAGGCCTGGAATCTAGTACCTCAGTCTAGAAATAGCACAATGGGCATTTTCAGCTTGTGTCTACATCTCATCATTTTCAGCATATCAAACTGCTCATCTCCACCAAGTTTCATGCAGGTATCATAATCCCGATCATAATTTGCAGCAAAATGATTACTATTTCCTTTTTAGAGGCCTGGAGCCTAGTACCCCAGTCTGAAAATAGCACAAGGGGGCATTTTTCAGCTTGTGTCCACATCCCATCTTTTTCAGCGTATCAAGCTGCCCATCTCCACCAAATTGCATGCTGGTATCATAATTTGCAGCAAAAATATTACTATTTCCTTTTTAGAGGCCTGGAACCTAGTACCCATATCTAAAAATAGTACAAGGGGGCATTTTTCAGCTTGTGTCTACATTCCATCATTTTCAGCATATCAAACTGCCCATCTCCACCAAGTTTCATGCTGGTATCATAATTTGCAGCAAAATTATTACCATTTCCTTTTTAGAAGCCTGGAACCTAGTACCCATATCTAAAAATAGTACAAGTGGGCATTTTTCAGCTTGTGTCCACATCCCATCTTTTTCAACGTATCAAACTGCCCATCTCCACCAAATTTCATGCTGGTATCATAATTTGCAGCAAAATGATTACTATTTCCTTTTTAGAGGCCTGGAGCCTAGTACCTCAGTCTAAAAATAGCACAAGGGGGCATTTTTCAGCTTGTGTCCACATCCCATCTTTTTCAGCGTATCAAACTGCCCATCTCCACCAAATTTCATGCTGGTATCACATTTTGCACGATTCATGTAATAAGCTCCCCCACTAGTAGGTTCTCCATTAAGGACCCAAAGAGCAAGAATACATTCTGTTACGGCAGCATTGTTTGCTTTTAATCAACGCGTCAGATATATTGCAGCGAAACAAGGATGGCCAGCCCATTTTTTATGCATACGAACAGCCGTTGTTCATATATTTTCATATTTCATATTTAATTCTTTTAATGAGGGCTGCCCTTCAGCAGAAGCTGGTTTTCAAGGGGCCCTCCGATAAAACAATACTTACAATCTACAAAAAAGTGTTAATTCAAAGTTATTATAATGAAATTAAACTATGAAATCCTATTTACAACACTCAAAAAACAAGGACAGATAATGTTACAATAGAACTCGCTACTTTTCATTGACACCTAGATACAAAGCAATTTGTGATTGCAGACAAAGGGAATTCCATGCTCGGTTGGTCAAGACATAAACAAAAACAAAGCAAGCCGCAAAAATTGCCCTGAAACTCGGGTCGCTAGTGCGCTCGTTGTGCATTCCAAAAATGGTTTTTGAAAGCAAATATTAGCACATATCGAAAGGAAAAGGATATATCTAAACTTCTGCCTCGGGCATTTTATCTATTTTGTGCAGAAGCCAATTGGGAGGGGATTCAAATTCTCTTACTTTTTAGGTGTAATTAAAACACTTACTGCTCAGCTTCTGTACGAAAAGAATAAAATGCCCGAGGCAGAAGTATAGATATATCCTTCTTCTTTCAATATGTGCTAATATTTGCTTTTAAAAACCATTTTTGGAATGCACAACGAGCGCGCTAGCGACCCAACTTTTAGGGCAATTTTTGCGGCTTGCTTTGTTTTTGTTTATGTCCTGACCAACCGAGCATGGAATTCCCTTTGTCTGCAATCACAGATTGCTTTGTATCTTGGTGTCAATGAAAAGTAGCGAGTTCTAGTGTAACATTATCTGTCCTTGTTCACTCAAAACCAATGTACAAGAAATGTACAATGATATCGAAAAATTTACAATAAAAGAAAGAAACCCCTGTGTAAATACTTTTCTTAAAACTACACAAAAAGGATGCCTGCTTTGACTCAGCTGATAGGCCATTCCACAGTTTTGCGCCTCTATACGAGAATCATCTCTGGCCATTTGCTGACCTTTTCATCGGTAATTTAAAGTCGGTTCCCGTATTACGAAGGCTATATGATGAGCATTGTGAATTGCAGGTGAAGAGGTCACAGAGGTATTGTTGTGGAGTGAGCTCATTAAGGGACTTGAAGACCATTGTCTTCGATTCACCAGTAATCAATTCGCCAGCGGTCTTCTATCATAGCCCTTCAATTAGAGGTCTGCTTGGGGCGTCAAAGCTGCTATTCGTAATAATCCTATTTCAGTCAAACTGGCGCAGTCCCAAACAGAACAACAGTATCGAAAATGCGGCTCAACAATACCTCTGTAGAGAACACAGTGACATTTCGTTTCACAAACCGCTGACCACTCAAAATCACCAGTCTCACAGCTAGATTTCAAAGCGAGTGAGACAACTGGCCAAGATGGGTCGGGCATCGGCTTTTGCATTCCAGCGTGAGCTCATCCGTTCGCAGTTAAATCCACTATTTGATTTTGATGGAAGAAAGGTTGGCGAACATTGGGAGACATCAATCGACGAAATTTTCTAATTAAAAAGCACTATTCGAAGACTTCTTGTGGCCATGAAAAAATGGCCTAATTCATACGCAGATTCATGTTGATGAAAGAGGATATTTCTCCAAAACTACACCGTGCCACATCAAGAACTTTACAGGAGTCCTTGCCAAGGATATTAGGAACATGATCTATCAGGTGGGTTATTCACCGTTTTTGCGTTAACCCTCTACGGCCCAGCGTCCCAGTGCGGTCCCAACAGCGAAAATACGACCAAAAATAAAAGTCACCCGATTGGCTTGAAATTAGGTACATTGTACAAGTTGCACCAGCTGATTTCAAATCTGGAGACCATTTTTTCTTAAATGGCACAAAAGTGGCACAAATGCATTTAAATGGCACAAAATACTCTCCCAATTATCAAGAAGTAATGATCATTCAATCTTTACCATACTTGGTAAAAAGTATATTTTGGACGTTCTGATATCATGTCTCACAAAATCTTTGTTGAAACCTTGTCACAAAAGTGGCACAAAGTCCCTAAAGCGGGACAGAATATCTTGTTCCACATAGACAAACAACAGAAAATAAAGTTGATCCAATTGGCTTCAAATTTGGTATAAAGTACAATTTGGACCTGCTGATTTCAAATCTAGATACAATTTTGAAAACGAATATTCTGGACGTAACGAATATTCAATTTTTACCATGCTTGGTAAAACGTATATTCTGGACGTTCTGATGTCATGTCTCACGACACCTTTATTGAAACCTTGTCACAAAAGTGGCACAAAGTCCCTAAAGCGGGACAGAATATCTTGTTCCACATAGACAAACAACAAAAAATAAAGTTGATCCAATTGGCTTCAAATTTGGTATAAAGTACAATTTGGACCTGCTGATTTCAAATCTAGATACAATTTTGAAAAAAATGGCATAGAAGTGGCATAAAAGTGGTACAAATGCATTTAAATGGCACAAAATACTATCCCAATTATCAAGAAGTAATGATCATTCAATTTTACCATGCATGGTAAAACGCATATTTTGGACGTTCTGATGTCATGTCTCACGACACCTTTATTGAAACCTTGTCACAAAAGTGGCACAAAGTCCCTAAAGCGGGACAGAATATCTCGTTCCACATAGACAAACGACAAAAAATAAAGTTGATCCAATTGGCTTCAAATTCGGTATAAAGTACAATTTAAACCTGCTGATTTCAAATCTGGAGACCATTTTTTCTTAAATGGCACAAAAGTGGCACAAATGCATTTAAATGGCACAAAATACTCTCCCAATTATCAAGAAGTAATGATCATTCAATCTTTACCATACTTGGTAAAAAGTATATTTTGGACATTCTGATTTCATGTCTAACAAAGTCTTTGTTGAAACCTTGTCACAAAAGTGGCACAAAGTCCCTAAAGTGGGACAGAATATCTTGTTCCACATAGACAAACAACAAAAAATAAAGTTGATCCAATTGGCTTCAAATTTGGTTTAAAGTACAATTTGGACCTGCTGATTTCAAATCTGGAGACCATTTTTTCTTAAATGGCACAAAAGTGGCACAAATGCATTTAAATGGCACAAAATTCTCTCCCAATTATTAAGAAGTAATGATCATTCAATCTTTACCATACTTGGTAAAAAGTATATTTTGGACGTTCTGGTTTCATGTCTCACGACACCTTTATTGAAAAATTGTCACAAAAGTGGCACAAAGTCCCTAAAGCGGGACAGAATATCTTGTTCCACGTAGACAAACGACAAAAAATAAAGTTGATCCAATTGGCTTCAAATTCGGTATAAAGTACAAGTTGGACCTGCTGATTTCAAATCTGAAGACCTTTTAGAAAAATGGCACAAGTGGCACAAATGCATTTAAATGGCACAAAATACTCGCCCAATTATTAAAAAGTAATGTTCATCCAATTTGGACCATACTTAGTAAAAAGTACATTTAGGACGTGCTGATGTTATGTCTCATAACAGCTTTGCAAATCCTTGTCACAAAGTCGCACAAATGCCCTAAAGTGGGACAGAATATCTTGTTCCACACGGACGAAAAAAATAAAGTTTATCCGATTGGCATCAATTTTGGTACAAAGTATAACTTTGATATGCCAATCTCAGATCTGGAGACTGTTTAAAACATTTGTCACAAAAGTGGCACAAATTCACTTAAACAGCACAAAATGCTGATCTGATTATGAATATGTCGTGTTTATCCAATTTGGACCATACTAGATATAAGTACAATTCGGATATCTCATAAAAGCTTTACTTTTATCAAAAAGTAGCAGAATTGCACAAAAGATGGAACATCTGGTTTCTCGCAAAAGTTTTACCTGATTGGCTAAAAATCTAATACAAAGTACAATGGTCAGGTGTCTTAGATTCTTGAACAAGTTTTCAAAACTTTTTTACCGATAATGGCACAAATGAACCAAACTGGAACAGAACATTACCCAAACTACCAATAAGTCATGATAGGCATGAGAATTTACGGCAAATTTCTCTTGGATCCGCTACTTTGGAATCTGGCAACAATTTTGCAAAACGTATGTCGCAAGAGTATGTCACACCAAATTGACTTCATTTTGTGCTACAGAACAGCTTTTAGGAATGCTGATCTGCTTTGTGACAGATGTAATCCAAGGGGATGTCACCAAAATGGTACTAATGTATCAAAATTCCACATGCTGATATGTCCTTGATCTCACGTTGAAACTTTGTTTCGTGAAAGGTGCATTTTTGTTTATGCTGACTTAAAATCCAAGAATGACTACAAACATAGTGCTACAAAAAGGAAAAAATTAGCCTATGTTGTTTGGATGGGGTTCAAACCAGGTCTATCTAAACTTTTCTGGCTTAAAAATCTCATGTTTACCAAAGGTGCGTGAAATGCAGAAAGGGAAGAAAATTATTTGCTACGTATTTGCAAGGTGTACAGTTTCGACATTATTCAGTTAGCAGCAGGTGAAAAAAGCATAGCATATCACATCTATTTAGTTGTTGCTACATTTTTCAATCAGACCAACGTATAGCTTCATGTTCAGTATAAATGGTAACGAAACATTTTCATGGAATAACACAAACTGTGATGTGGGAAAAATGTTACGTGATTTCATTCAATGATTAAACTGAAGTGATTGTGAATTTGTGGCACTTTCACGATAAGGTTTTCGCAAAGCTATTATAAGATATGAAATCAGAAAGTCCAAAATATATTTTTGTGAAAGATGGTCCCAATTGGATAAATACAAATGATCTATTATTAGTATAGTATTATATGCCATTTCAATGCACTTGTGCCACTTTTGTCATATGATTTATTTTTGAATTTGCCCAGATCTAAAATCAGCATATCAAAGTTGTACTTTGTGCCAAATTTTGTATCAATTTGATTAACTTTATCTTTGGCTTTTTGTCCGATATTTGATATTCTGTCCCACTTTGGGGAACTCGTCCCACTTTTATGACAAGGTTTTAGCAAAGCTGTTCTGAAATGTGAGATCGGCAAGAAAGAAGACAGAGAGGAAGACCACGCAGAACATGGTTGGCATATATTATTTTCATATTATAAGACACAATATCTAGATACATGGTCTAAACTTCTACGTTTCTACAATTAATTAACAATTATAAAAGTGACAATAACAGCAACGATATGAGTAGCTAGATAAAGGAGTGGGCGGGAGCAAACATTAGGAAATGTGTCAGGTGGGCTGCTGATCGAGAATGCTGGAGAGCGATGACCGCTAATCTACCGGTGGTAGTTGTGACATCCAGGTAACAGGTTCTGAGATGTGAGATTGCCAAGTCCATAATGTACTTTTTGCCAAATATGGTCCAAACTGAATCAACATTACTTGCTGATAACCAAGAGAGTATTTTGTGCCATTCAAGTACATTTGTGCCACTTTTGTAACAACATTTTAAAGAAATGTATCTGGATCTGAAATCAGCATATCAAAGCTGTACTTCGTCTCTAATTTGGTACCAATCAAATGAACGTTATTCTTAGTCATTTTTCCGTGTAGAAAAAGCCATTTTGTCTCACTTTGGAGCACTTGTGCCAATTTGTGTGGCAAGGTTTCAGCAAATATGCTATGAGATATGACATCAGCATGTCCAAAATTTACTTTTTACCAAGTAAGGTCCCAATTGGATAAACGTTACTTGTTGATAATTAGGAGAGTATTCTGTGCCACTTTAAGACATTTGTGCCACTTTTTGTGATAAAACATTTTAAGATGGTCTCCAGATTTGAAATCAGCAGGTCCAAATTGTACTTAACACCAAATTTGAAGCCAATCAGATCAACTTTATGTTTGGTCATTTGTCTATATGGCACAGGATATTCTGTCCCACTTTAGGGAACTTGTGCCACTTTTGTGACAAGGTTTTAACAAAGATTTTACGAGACATGAAATCAGAAAGTCCAAAATGTACTTTTTACCAAGTATGGTAAAGATTGGATGATCATTACTTCTTGATAATTGGAATAGTATTTTGTGCCATTTAAATGCATTTGTGCCACTTTTGTGCCATTTAGGAAAAAATGGTCTCCAGATTTGAAATCAGCAGGTTTAAATTGTACTTTATACCGAATTTGAAGCCAATTGGATCAACTTTATTTTTTGTCGTTTGTCTATGTGGAACAAGATATTCTGTCCCGCTTTAGGGACTTTGTGCCACTTTTGTGACAAGGTTTCAATAAAGGTGTCGTGAGACATGACATCAGAACGTCCAAAATATGCGTTTTACCATGCATGGTAAAATTGAATGATCATTACTTCTTGATAATTGGGATAGTATTTTGTGCCATTTAAATGCATTTGTACCACTTTTATGCCACTTCTGTGCCATTTTTTTCAAAATTGTATCCAGATTTGAAATCAGCAGGTCCAAATTGTACTTTATACCAAATTTGAAGCCAATTGGATCAACTTTATTTTTCGTTGTTTGTCTATGTGGAACAAGATATTCTGTCCGGCTTTAGGGACTTTGTGCCACTTTTGTGACAAGGTTTCAACAAAGACTTTGTGAGACATGATATCAGAACGTCCAAAATATACTTTTTACCAAGTATGGTAAAGATTGAATGATCATTACTTCTTGGTAATTGGGAGATTATTTTGTGCCATTTAAATGCATTTGTGCCACTTTTGTGCCATTTAAGAAAAAATGGTCTCCAGATTTGAAATCAGCTGGTGCAACTTGTACAATGTACCTAATTTCAAGCCAATCGGGTGAATTTTATTTTTGGTCGTATTTTTGCTGTTGGGATCGCACTGGGACGCTGGGCCGTAGAGGGTTAAGACGTTATTCTAGGTTTTTTAGACATTACTCTAGAACCATGTTACGTAAGTAGCAGAAGGAACCATTTCTTCCATATTTTGTTTGCATTGAAATACTCAAGCTGGAAGTCTGGCATTTGTTTATGTTGATAAAACTACCTATGGACAATTGGTACCCAGAAGCTCACAGTCGTGAGTGGTTGGAAAGGCAGGTAAAATGTTATTTATCAAACTGCAGTCTAAAATGGTTCTACGGTCGTCATCTGAAATTGCCAATTTTGAGGCCTTTATTTCTCAAAATCGGCACCGTGCCACATCACCAAACTTTGCCAGTGCACTTGCAATGTCTTCAGTAACAGTATGCCAGTGTCGGTATATGCACTGTTTTTTGCGTTAAACGTCAATATTCATCTTTTTAGGGGAAGGTTTTGTTTACATCGACAACGATTTGGGCAAGGAAAAGCTTTGTCCTTAACAATCACATACGGGGCAAGGGCTACATGTCATGTGTCATAAGAAGCCGAGATTTCAGTACCTGATACATCGCGTCCAAGGGGATTTTTGTACTTAATGTCATAAGATTTACTATATAATCCAACTATCTGCATCTCTTTAGACAGAATGCAAGAAGTAACGAATCCTCAAATTAACAGTCAGAAATTTACCCACATTCCTATTTAATGCAGAAACATGTGCAAATTGTTTGATGCATTGCTGAGGGCAATGTGTCAATTTAGTTTTAATTCCATTTTATATGAAGGGGGTCAGGAATGCTGGAAAAGGGGCATAGGGGTGACTGCCCTTGCTGCCATCTAAGAAATTACCTGACTATGTTATTTTCTATTGCTTTGTCTTGTCCAACTAACTTTTGCAATCCCTGAATAGGTATTAATGTGAAAAGGGTGACAATTGTTTGCAAAAGGGCATATTCTTTTGTCTTGCAGATCCATGCACCTTCAATGCATACAACATTTACAGTGATATTTTGCTTGCATATCCTTGACCCATCCAACTTGGCTAGCTTTTATACATAGATGGCATAGAGATGTAAAACAGCACTGGACTGTACAGCAGATGTTAACAGTTGCAATTAAGAGATTTCAGGGCTGTAGGAATGCATCTTGAACTTGGGAGGCACAGCACATCAAGGGAGTTTTTCATCAAGCTAAAGAGACACTTTCTAAAGTGAAAATCTCAGGAAAGGGTGGCATGTGCCCCCAGTGCCTCCTGGTTCCTATATCACTGAGAGATTTGAAAGAAAGAACATTTTATGAACATTTTAAACATCATTTGCAGAAGTACACAGTATTATTGCAGGATATCTTTAGCTAGATCCCAGGGGGGTACTCTGGTATATTCAGGATAGGGATGCTCAGGTTACTTTTTTGGGTCTAAAATTTAGGCAAGGATTATTTTTTTGGGTCAATGATTTGTACAGTTATTTTTTTGGGTTCAAGAAATTCTGGCTTACTTTTTTGGGTCTCAAATATGAGAAAAAGTAAAAAAAATCTGGGAAAATATAATTTACAAACAAAATTAGAGTCAATTAACAGTACTAAATAAAAAAACATAAATATCCAAACACATTATGAGAAATCTAATCAGTTAGGACATTTTTATGCAGGTTTAAGATACTGCCTTCATAACTTTTGGGTATGTAAGGTCGGAAAAATTATTTTTTGGGTCTATTTTCATGCTAGAAAGTACTTTTTTGGGTTGATGTGTTGTACCCCAGCCTGAGCACCCCTATCCTAAATATACCTGAGTACCCCCCCTGGGAGCTAGATAACTGTATTTGAATTCTGAGAGGTATTTTCAAGTTGCTTTCACTGAATTTTTCTGTTTTTATTTGTGTGTGTATCTGTACAGAATGATGGTTTTATTTTCAATAAAATTCTATTGGTAGAAAAAGATGTTTTGGAATAGGTCAAGGGTCACCAGAAAAAAATTTTGACCAACATGAGCAAATTTGACACATTTCATGATTTTTTTGGACAGTAATGCTAGTATCCTCAATAATGTACACCTAAAATTTCAGGGGCAAGCAAAATCTGTTGAAAAATAAAAAAAAATTATTTCAAAACCAGTTTGTGAAGAGTGCATTCTTGTTCTCATAAGAAAAAAAAAGGCCCTTCCAAGAAATTAAGAAACTCTTCTAGTAGCAGTGATCAGAGGCAATGTTGGAAGTTGAGGTACCTTTCAAGTTTTGTTATTCATGGAAAATCATTTTAACAAAATGTGTTAGATCGAATTGGATTAATTGACAGATTTCTGATTGCAAAACTAATCAACGAATTTCACAATTTTTCTCGAAAAGCATTGAAGGACTTGTGTAATGAGTCTAGTACTGCCCTTACAAGTATGACAATTTGTCTTTGCCTTGCCTCGATGTATCACACTTGCAAAAAATAAGATGCCTCTGCTTCAAACCGAGTGTGCGTGCGCATAAAAAACGAAAAAACCCCATGTTTCTGTAGAGCGTTTGCAAAGTTTCTTTCGGTACAAAAGACTTGGCATGTTTCAAAAAACCAACTGCCCTGGAGACCTTGGTAGAGACTGCTTTGATCTTGGAAGTATGCCAAAAGGAGATGTGAGGGGGCACGTTCCCTCAGGAATCGTAAAAATGGAGTAATAAGGAATAAAATCTCGAAATAAACTCATCACTGACATCACTTCCATGTGCTATGTACTTGCGTATATCTCAATAAATACAGCGAATTAAAGTAACAAAACATAACGTGACGTGAAGTGAAACGACGTGAAGGTTTTCGCTGAAACGAATACAATAAGTAAATTAAATTAAATAGGGTAAGACGGGGTAAAGTGAACTATTTTGAAGGTTTTTCAAGGATATCCTAAAGATATTGTAGCTGAGGGCAAACTTTTTAACGTTGTTTTGACATTATGTCTTTGGGTCAGTTTATCAAGCAAAAATATTTTTCAATTCTTTTTCCATTGTCTCACAAAAGAGCTTTCTTTGGCGACCGCTCTGCCTAGTTCACTTTACCCCAGGCCGGGGTAAAGTGAACTACTTAGCAATTGTTCGATAAAACCAAAATGATGCTGGTAAAGCCCGAAAACATGATTTATTTTGCAACTCTAAGGAGTTCTTTGCATGCAAAAACGAAATAAACCCAAAATTTTCACAAAAGTGATATTTAAAAAAATTAAACGGTGACCTACGTTGGGAACGATCTTTGCAGATGAAATATCAACCAAAAACTATTATTAAAGTCACAAATTCGAGTCAGATTGCAAGACCTGAATACAATTCGATGAACAATAATGGGAATATACTTGGAAAACACTATATTACATATAAATACCAAATCACCACAAAGAGAAACACTATTTTCAAAGTAGTTCACTTTGCCCTGAAACCTCCACCCAGAAATAAAACCAAAAATAGTTATAAATCTATGACAATTATCAATATTCTAATTTCACAGTGATGGCCATTTATCCTTTCCATGTCGACAAGTATGCTTGCTTCATCAAATCCCAATGAAATTCTTAGATCAATAGCCGCATTTTTGAATGAAGGTCAAACTTAGGCTGTCAAATTTTTGGAGGTTTTTCAGGGAGCTGGTATCGGAATATATTTCTGTGTCATCAGAGCGAAAAATTCTCCTGCAAATTATGATTATCTGAAGGCAGAATTATGAAGCAAATGAGATGAAATAGGTTTTCTTCATCTGACTTAATGTTCATATGAGAAAATCAAAAATCATGGGTAGTTCACTTTACCCCGGTCGAAGCAAAATATCGACTGAACGGTAGATCTTTTAAAATATTATGTTAGCTGACAAAAAAGTCTTTCTTGGCCCTTTTCTTTTGGAAAAAGTAAACACATGGCATGTGCTTTAAATCGATCAAAACAATTATAGAAATGAATTTCGTCTAGGGGTAAAAAATTAAGACCAAAGATAGGAGCCCAAACCTATAAACCATAATTTCCCGAGGTTGTTTCTACTGCCTCGGGTAAAGGGATTTTTTGCAACAACAGGAAGAACTATTTTGCAAAAATGTTTTCATTTTCTGTGAGCACATGTACCAAAGCATTGGGCATAAATCACGTTTTATCATTGCATGTTTACTTTTGGAGAGAAGCGCGAATGTTCTGAGTAGTTCACTTTACCCCGTAGTTCACTTTACCCCGTCTTACCCTACAAAACGAAACGAGCGGAGAAAAACGATGGAATGGAAAGAACTGTAAACCTACGTACAAAATATTAGTCCACATGTCAATTAATGTCCTTCATCGTTTTGACATCAAAATATCCCCGTTGCACATTTAATCTCAACGAGAACGAAGTAAACAACATTGTTTTTTAACAGTTCTTGTCCACGCTCTAATGCGCGCTACACACACAATAGGACCTTTGTCCTCACAACAAAGATATATCTAGGAACGATTCTACGAAACAACAAAGGGTATAAACAAACAACGAAAACAATAGATCTTAAATCGAGCGTTTATCATGTCCGCTCCAGTTGACGCAAAAGTCCAAGGGGTGCAACAAATTGCCCCCCTTCTTGACCTAAAGTTCCGATGAGGGGCAAGGCCGTAACATCTGGCTCCCCAAAAACATGACACAATGTTAAAATATTTTTCTAAAATGTCTTCGTGGCTCCCTCGATGGGGAAAGAACCTCATGTTCGACTTGTTAGCAGTCTTCGTTTTCTTCTCTGTACAATAAGACCACCTTGCTTTCTGGCCTTTCAATTGGCTTTCGAGAATCAAACGGCATACATGTTGGCTTCATCTGCACGCTTCGAACGACGCCTTGGTCATCTTTTCGTACGTCAACAACTCTAGCTTTTGACCATTTATTTCTCGGTAAATTATATTCAGCGATAAGAACAATGTCATCCTTCTGGAAATTCTTCTGTGGAACATTCCATTTGGTCCTACGTTGCAAATTAGCAAGGTATTCCTTCTGCCATCTCTGCCAGAACTCGTTTGCAAGCTGCTGAACACGACGCCAGTATTTCCTCGAATACATCTAGAGTGAGAAGTTTCCAGAAAACTTCAGTCTTTGAGACAGGTCTTAGCGATTATCATGGTCTCGTCGTCACAGTTCTAAAATCACATATCCCTCGTCTTAAACCCAAGGTGATTAAGTATAGAAACTATAAAAATTTCGATTCAGTTAAATTTCTTGCAGATGTTCGCACAACTAATTTTGATGCCTTGGAGGACCCCGATGATTGCTATAATAACCTTACCAACAAATTCCGAAATCTAGTGGATAAACATGCTCCTCTGAAAACTAAGTTTGCGCGAGGAAATAGTGCACCTTTCGTAACTCGTGAACTAAAAAAGGGAATTTATACCAGAACGCGGTTGAAAAACAAATTCAACAAATATCCTACAAATATAAACGAAAGAAACTATAAAAAGCAGCGCAACAAATGCGTTTCCTTACGCTACTGCTGGAGGTTTAATTTCTAATCAAGATTTCTGGAATCTGGTTAAACCTTTTCTTTCTAACAAAGGTGGTTTGGTCGGTGATGATATTTCCTTGGTACACAACAACCAAATTGTTACTGATGACAGTGAGTTGACTGAGATTTTCAATAATCATTACATTAATATAGTTGAGAAAACAAGTGGACAAAAACCTTGTAACATTGCTGATACCGTTAAAAATGATGATGATCGACTATTCGTTAGGCTTATTCTAGAGAAGTACAAAGATCACCCTAGTGTTCTTGCCATAAGGGATGGTAGTGATATTTCAAATTCCTTCTCATTTCACGAGGTGTAACATCATGAGGTCTGGGCTTTACTGAGATCCTTGGATGGAAAAAAATCTACCGGCGAAGATCATATTCCGCCAAAACTAGTGCATTTAGCTGCAGATGAACTTACCGCTCCCTTAACCTTTGCAATAAACAGCTGCTTACAAAGCCATAGGTTTCCAGATAAAGGAAAGCGTGCAGCAGTATGCCCTTTGGATAAGGGCGAAGCAAATCGCACAGTTGAGAAAAATTTTCGTCCTGTCAGTGTTTTAAATACATTCTCTAAAATCTATGAAAAAGTCATGAAACAGCAATTAGTTGTCTATCTTGATACTACGCTCTCGGTTTTCATAGGCGCATATAGGAAAGCATACGGTACGCAGCACGTTTTGATAAGACTCCTCGAAGACTGGAAGACCAAACTTGACAATAATTACATTGTAGGTGCTTTATTGATGGACTTGTCAAAAGCATTTGATTGCATCCCACACGATCTGCTGATTGCGAAGCTGAATGCGTACGGTGTGGATGAAAATGCCTTGGTACTAATCTATTCATATCTTAAACGGCGTGAGCAATCCGTGAGGATAAACAATATACATACAGTTCCTTTCAAACAATCTTATCTGGGGTCCCCCAAGGCTCGGTGTTAGGTCCTATTCTTTTTAATGTATATATGAATGATCTTTTTCTGTTTATTAAACAGGCAACGCTATATAATTATGCCGACGACAACACGCTTGCTTGTTTCTCTAGGACTCTACCAGATTTGGTGCGAGACTTAGAGGCAGAAGCAGGCGTTGCACTAGATTGGTTAAAGGAAAACCATATGATTGCAAATCCATCAAAGTTTCATGCACTGTTAATTAAAAAAGACCAGACAACTACCAGTGGTGAGAAAATAAGTATTCAAGGAAAAACAATCATGTCTGAAGATTCAGTCAAACTTTTCGGGATTCAACTAGACTATAAACTAAACTTTGATCCACACATCGCAGTACTTTGTAGAAAAGCTGCAACTCAACTTAATGTCCTAAAGAGGCTTCGAGCTTATATTGGTTTTGATGCGAGAGAAGTCCTTGTTCAGAATTTTGTTTATTCTAATTTCAATTATTGTCCTTTAGTATGGCATTTTTGTTCAGCTAAATCAATGCATAAGATTGAGAAGGTACAAGAACGTGCACTTAGGTTCCTTCATAATGATCATGTCATTTCATATAATGACCTTCTACTGAAATCACAACGATGCACCATGCTTGTTTACCGACTTAGAGCTATCTCCATAGAAATGTTCAAGACTAATAACCTTACTCATTACAGACCAAACCAGGTTACTTTCGGTGCTCGCAGTCTCAAGTTCTTAGGACCGCAGATTTGGAATTGCTTACCAAATGAGCTAAAATCGGCTGAAAGCCTTAATATTTTCAAAAGGTTAATATCACAATGGGATGGCCCCACGTGCAAATGCAACGCCTGTCGTTTTACTGTAAATAATGTACAAACCGTTTAAAAAAATGTATTTATTTTAATTTAATTACTGTATCCATCGATTTTGATTAGTTTCCATGTACATATGTACATAGTAGACTAGATGATTTTTTCAATCGATGTAAAATAAAGATACAACAACAACAGTACATGTCCGCTCTTTGGAAATTTCCAGGCGGAGGCAATATTACTTTGGTCTTCATTGTCAGCAAATTTGACGGGAAAAGTGCCAACGGCGGGTCGTCTGGCCGATCAAGGTTATCTGTCGTCAAGGGTCTTGAATTGATTATTGCAGTAGTTTTCGCAATAAGTGTGCGGAAAGCCTCATCATTCAGGGAGCTGCCATGTGTCTTGAACATTGAAGAAAGGATTGATCGGACGGATCTTATCTGTCTTTCCCAAACTCCAAACTTTCCCAAATTCAATTATATCTAGTAAACCTTGCCCATATATGTCTTGAATATTTAACTTATTTAACTTATCTGTTAATTTCTTCATTTCTTAATTTATATATTTGTATGTTCGATTTGGATTAGTTGTATATATTGTAAATATGTATAGCTAGATAAAGATAATGGAATGAAAATAAGTTGACAAACAAACCACCCATATGACTTGCCGCAGGTGGATTTCTCTGATTCTTTCGTGATCCATCTCCTTAACTGCTTCTTTCAATTCTCTCTCTACTCCTACAAAATTCGTTCCCCAATCGGATGGTAAGGATCTGATGTTTCCTCGAATGCTGATGAACCGCCTCAGAGGCATTATAAATGAATCAGTTTCCAGCGAATTTGCTACTTCTATGTGCACTGCACGTGAATTGAGACAAGTGAAAAGAGTACCATATCGCTTAACCTCTTTTCTTTTCTCTTTTATCAGGAATGGGCCAAATAATCGACACCGCAATGAGTAAATGGGGGTGCTGGCAAAGTCCTCTCTGCAGGTAGATCTGCCATCTTCTGTTGGCCAAGTCTTCCTGGGAGAAAGCGGCAAACTGTGCATTTTGAAATTATTTGTCGAACAATTGAGCCACCTCTTACGATCCAGTATCCTGAACTTCGAATCTCATTCGTCGTTATTCCTCTTCCTGCATGATATACTTGATCATGGCAATGTCTTGCAATCAAAATAGGAATCTTTCCACCATGTGGTATGATTACAGGATACTTCAGGTTATCAGCTAATTTTGCTCTTCGTAGACGTCCTTCAACTCTCAAGATCCCATTGGAATCAAGAAAAGGATCAAATTGAAGAAGGTTGCGTTTTTGGCGTAACTGAAGTTCCTTTTTCCTTTCCGATTCTCTATCAATGCTTTCAGGATCTATGTCTTTGAGAATCTTTATTGTGCTTGCAAATTCTTTGTGTTGAATCCACTTTATAAGCTTCTCTTTGGCTTCTTGCAAACCTTCAACTTTTGGTTCTTCTCTGATGAACTTCTTTCTCTTCATGATCTCGATGACTATTGTTAGTACTCTCTTCATACGATACCTGCTTGAGATATTCTTCTCTAACGATGCTAGAACATGGTTTTCTTCTCTTGAAGGCGTAACTTCTGTTGTGAAGATCTTCTTTACCTCTTTATCACTCTCATCTATTTCAGCTGACACTTTCTCCGATGGAAAATTCATTTCTGAATCCCATAAAAATTTCGGTCCCTTTAGCCAATCCTTTGCTTCAGTAAATTTCTTTCCTGTTGTACTACGTGATGCATGGTCAGCTGGATTAATTTCAGATGGCACATATCTCCACTGTTCCACATCAGTGTGATCACAGATTAACTTTACTCTGTTGGCTACAAATGCATGAAATCGTTTTCTCTCGTTGTTCAAATAGCTCAGGACCACTTGAGAGTCAGTCCAGCAAAATTCTTTCACATCATTGCTCTGTAACTCTTTGTAAAGTAGATATCCAACTTTTGTAGCAACTGTGGCAGCAGTTAGTTCAAGTCTGGGTATAGATGGTGCATCTTTGGGTACAACTCTTGACTTTCCCTTAACAAGGGCACAATTGATTCTATTCTCAGCATCTTGTAGACGAAGGTAGCTTGCAACTCCATAACCAATTGTGCTTGCATCAGAAAAATGATGTAGTTGTGCTGATTTTACCTCACCAAATGATTGTGGTGTGAAGCTTCTGTCAATCTTCACATGATGCAAGACATCAAGATCTGCTCTCCATTTTTCCCATGCTGCTCGTTGCTCTTGTGACAATGGTTCGTCCCATCCTCGCTTGTCAACTGATATCTGTTGCAAGATCCTCCTACCAGTACCAGGCAGTAGGAGAGGTCCAACGAGTCCCAATGGATCATAAATTGAGCTTATCGTTGCAAGTAGGCCACGTCGTGTCAGTGGTCGATCTTTCAATGGAATGCGAAATTCCAGGTGGTCATTCTCTATATTTCATAGCATACCTAGTGCTCTTTCCATGGGCAAATGATCATGGTTGAGATCTACATTCTTAATCTCTTTTGCGTGTACCTCTCTTGGAATAGAACCAATGACTTTACGATCAATTGAAATGAACTTGGTAAGTCTGAAGCCTCCAGCAGCACACATCTTTGTTACTTTGGGAATAAGCTCTACAGCTGCCTCTGTTGTCGGAGTTGATTTGAGAAGGTCATCAACATAAAAATCATGCTTAACTACTTTAGCTGCTTCATTTCCATAGATCTTTGCGTTGTCTTCAGCTGCCTGTTTCAAGGCGAAATTTGCACATGAAGGTGAACTGACAGCTCCAAACAAGTGAACGCACATTTCATATTCTGGCAAGTCATTCTCTGTGTTTCCATCAGGCCACCATAGGAAACGAAGATAACTTCTCTGTGCCTTTGGAACTTACACTTGATAGAACATTGATTCTATAATCAGCAAGAAAAGCGACTTGATTGATGCGGAATCTCATCAAAACTGCAACTAGGAGATTAGTTAAATCTGGGCCTTGCAAAAGCTCTCTGTTGAAAGACGTCCCTTTATATTCACAACTGCAGTCAAAAACAGCACGAATTTTCTCAGGCTTTCATGGATGATAGACACCATGATGAGGTAAGTACCATAATTTTCCTTCTTCTGCATCCAATTGAGATTCTGGAACCTTTGTTGCGTATCCATGAGTGATGATTTTATTCATAAAATCTACGTAGTCTCCATGATAATTTGAGTCTTTGAACTTATGTTTGATCCACATAGCTCGTTTTATCGCTTGTTGACGATTGTTTGGCATATTCACAGCTTCATTTCTGAAAGGGAGTGGCAACTGATAGTGACCTTCGACTAACTTAATCTCAGTTTCCATTTTCTCCAAAAATCTGTCATCTTCTTTTGAGTTTGAAGTCTCTTTAGGAAGTGGATTTCTTTCAGCTGTTTGGGATATTTGTGCTTTTTTCATTTCCTTTGGGCTTGGCTCACTGAAATCTTGTTTGTACATTTCTACCAGCATACGAGACAAATCATTATCTTTCACCGTTTCTTCAACTCTAAAGTAATGCTGTGCAATCTTATTTGAAGGGCTGTCCAAAACTGCAATTCTGTTGCACCGTAATGTTGATATATGCTCTTCTGCATTGGAGAGGGGACCAACTACACACCATCCAAGAGCAGTTCTTTGTGCAAATGGGCCATTGTTTTCTTCATTGATTTTTTCTAATGGTCTAAGTCCAGTAGGACAGTTGACTCCAATAAGCAAAGCAACTGGAGCAACAGGATCAATATCAGGAATTTCTTTCTTGATGCTTTCAAGGTGTGGCCAATGTTTCACTTTATTTACTGTCATTATTTCATCTTTGTTTATGGGCAAGTCTTTGCGAGTAAACAATCGTGGTAAACTTATCGTATTTGTGCCGTTGACATCAGAAACCATGAAGCCATCCACTATTTGTGAGTCTTCTGACGTTGTGCCAGTCATGGTCTTTATACAGATTTTTGTATCAGTACCTTTGATATCAAAGTTATTCAGCACATCTTGATTTATAAATGAACCTTGACTGCAATTGTCTAGCATGCCATAAACCTTTAATACTTTGTCAGGAGAACTTTTATGAAATAACAGCATAGGTAGCACACACAGTGACATTATGTTACCACTTGCTTCCAAGGAAGAAGAAGTTTCTGATTCGCTAGCCTTTGTACATCCATTACTAATTTCTCTGCGGTCACTTGGTTTGGCTTCGGCAGTATGATTCTTGAATTTTGTTTTAAATTTGTGGGTACCATGCATGCCTAACGGATGAGACCCGCCGCAATCTTCTTTACTGCATATTCGTTTCTGTGGGCAGTCACCAACGATATGATCTGAGGAATAACATCCAAAACAAAGTTTCTTTGAAATCACGAAAATTTTACGAGCATAAGGTGATTTGGCAAGAAAATCTGTGCAGTCATCCAAATCATGTCCTTTACTGCAATGATGACAAAGAAGATCTTTTACAGCTGCTTCAGTGCTGGCATCGTAATTTTCAGACCTCGTTGCAAAGGAGACTACTCTCTGCTTTGAATCTCCTTTGAGTACTTTGGACTGGTCAACTTTTACAGGCTTTTTGTCTATCACTTTCCACAGAGCTTCTCGACTATACGTAGGGTCATTGGCGACTTCTGATTCCTTTTTTATAAACTCAACAAAATCAGCAAAAGCTGCTCTCCTTGGGACTCTTCAAAAAATCATGCACACATTCTCTGACTATTTTCTTTGCATTCGTTGGGGCAGTTTTATCTAGAGTGACTGCCATAGAGAGCTGGTGTTTAATTCATTGACATAAAGTTGATCCCACAGTGCACCTTGGCATTTGATTAAGGAAACATAGAATTCACGAATCCCTTTGCCTTCACCTTCAAAAATACGTGGCCACTGTCTTAGTTTCTCCATGTACATATTCGCAATCTTGATAGGGTTTCCGTAATTTTCTTGTAGTAAATGTTTAGCTCTTTCGTAAGCAGCAGATGCTTCCAGATACAAACACGTTTCAATTATAGACTTTGCTTCCCCATATGTATGCTCAATCAGCAAAAATAATCTATCTCTGGGGTCTCTTGCCCCCAGTCTCTGGTCTCTTATCTCTTGCCTCGACCACCGTTTCAAACATGTTAATGAAATATTGATACTTCATTGGATTTCCACCAAACTTTTCAAGCTTTGGTTCTTGAGCTCCTTGTCGCTGTAAATACTCTCCTTGTTTGGCCATTAATTGATATAACATCTTAATTGCTTCCATATTCTCTTCATTTGACACCTTCTTCTCTATCTGAGCTGTATTTCGAGAAGTAGGTTGAAGTGTCTGAGGATCAGGTACTGCAAACATAGCATGGCCATGTTGGGAAGCAGATGAGTTTGGTGCAACTGTATATCTCTGTGTAGACTGTGGTCTGGCAGATGGTATGAGCTTTGGTACGAATGATGGCGTTTTGACATTTAAAGGCCTTGTGCAGCCAAATTTTCGACATTGATTTTTTTCGATTTTCGAAATATTCAAACTTTACTGATTTCATTGATACCAAATTTTACTCAACATCATGGCGGTTAGGGAGTGAAATTCCGTTTTGAAAATTACTACTCAGCGCGACATTTGACCTTCGCGCGTGACGTCACAATTATGACCACAAACACAACGCACAAGTTTTGTCACGTAAACCCCAATGCGGAGCTCGCGAGAAGATCAAAGACCGTTCAAGGTTTCTTCAAAATAATTTAAGATACTGATGTATTAGAGCTTCACGAAGTCCCCGTACAAGTGAAGCCTTGCTGAAAGTCTGGAAAAATAGGAAATATCTGGGAGTTCCAGCCTTCCCAGCTTCTAGGGCTAGAATAAGCTAAACAGGCAGGAACAGTCGCGGGAACAGTGAGCCGGACTCGACAGGGCTGGTGCCTGTTCTGCGAGCCTAGTGGCTGGAAATTTTCCTAACTAGCCACGAAAGCCTGGACTTCGATTCCAGGCTAGTGTGGAAAGTGAAGTATAATGCAATTACTCAGCGATAGCCGCGATACCAGAGGCTTGAAAAAGGCCGAGAGAAGGCTCGAAATAGAGTACAGGGTCCAAGTTTACTTGAATTCGCCTGAAAGAACAAAGATCGTTCGAGGTTTCTTGAAAATAATTTTAGAGACTGATGTATCAGCGCTTCACGAAGTCCCCGTACAAGTGAAGCCTAGCTGAAAGCCTGGAAAAACAAGAATTGTCTGGAAAGTCAAGCCTTCCCTGTAACATCCCAGTAACAGGAACCAAGCTTTAGGAATGCTTGTACTAAAGTTATTGTTGATTTATCGTAGATTGAGTCATTGTAATATTCTCACGGGAGTGTTTAATGGTCAATGGTGTGAGCTCCTTTTATTACGGAGAGGGAAAGAAATATAATTCTGTTTTACATAAGAAAAGAGTTTTCCCAATGCGCAAAAACATTTATTTTGTTGGCTGGATTTCAAATGTGGTGCGAGCCACCAGAAAGTTTGACTTGGTGTTTATCTTGCATGGGTCTTTCATTAAAGTTCTCAGTTATTACTACGATCGTCTCTGCTCTGCGATTCCTGGTCGTTGTTTGGAGAAAGGTCAAGAAATTAGGACACTGAATGCAAAATGATAACGAATTACAAGGGATATATACTCTAGTCAAACCGGTCAAACATAGGCCTAATTTATGACCCTGAAGTGGGCAGAGGCAATGAAAGACATCGAAGCATAATTACAAAACAAGAGAGAGGGTCATTCGGTAAGTCTGATATGTAAACAAAAGGCTATGTAGTGTCTTGAAAACATTCAGTTGCTTGGCTTTAACAAATTTTCTATTTGAAAGCAAGAACGCATGGCGGGGAAGCTTTCGATAGCAACCAGGTCCCTTCAAAGAAACAACTACAGTTGATCGTAGGGTAGTAACTTCATTGAGCGCTTCAGCGTTAATCGAGGACAGGATTCGGCCCTGAAATTTCTGATTCATCCAAGAGGAGTGAAGCAAGCACTTATGAAGGTATCGTTACTCCAAAACATCGTCATAGAAGAGTTTCATTAAGACGACCAGGGAATTTGATGTACGAACCAATTGAACTTCATTAGGCCGCACTGTAGAGCATCACAACATCGCCCTTAATGACGGTGACGCTACGGGTATTTCACCCTGATTCCAAGCTCCTTGATTTCATGGATATCATGGTAAAAATACCAGCCTTTTCTTCAAGAACTGCCAAGATTTTCAAAGCTTTTTTCATACGGGTCCCTCCCTTTCTCGTTGATGCAATCGCCATACTCGTACTGTGTGTTCAATGCACGCAGTTTCGTGCGTCATAATTGTGACGTCACATTGGCCAAGTCAATGTCGCGCTAAACTTGCAAAACTACTCAACTTTGACACACAATTTTCAATACTTAAAGGGGCATTCCTCGAAAATTAAATGCATGCAGAGATTCATTTTGTCATCCCAATCGAGAAACAGATTATGTCAGCCCTCGGAAATCGTTTTCCTTTCCTCGATCGCACTTCTCAAACGCGAGATATGGAAGGAAACATTTGACCAATTTTAATTTCAATACCCTACCATTTTATGCATCGTTCTCGGCGAACAAAGGTAGAATATTTTCGTTTTTGTCCGTCGGTCGGTCATAGGCGAGTCTTCATAGGCTCGTTGCGCAACGCTCGTTAAATTGAGTTTGAATGTCCTGTTGTATTCGTTCATTCATGTGTCCATGGTCGACTACGCGAAAGAGAATTGATCGGTTTTACCGAGAATTCTCGTTTTCTGTCTCGGATTCAAATTCCAGGATATGGCTGAGTTCTCGGTCTCTATTTTGAAAAATACCTGTTTCGTTTTTGGCCGGTTTGAGCTTTATTCAAGTTGGAGAAACATTGGAAAATGTTTATAATGATAAGCATGTTCGTTTTAAAAGCAAACAACGCAGTTCACCGATATCCAGTTTTTTTCTGCGGAATGCCCCTTTAAACTGATAATTTCGATTTGAAACTTTCACAAAATATTTATAACATTATAAATTATTTGAAAAGATTGAAAAATCAATGTCGAAAATTTGGCTGCATAAGGCCTTTAAGACATTTGTTTGTTTACTAATGAACCTGTCCTCTTTCTCAACAAAATCCATATGTGCTTGTGATTTCACTTGGATCTTGTTATCACTAGAGCCATTGTCCTCCAATTTCTTTGAAGGGTTTAAGACGTAACTGTCCTCTAAAATTCCCTATGAACCTTGTCAGCTGCTTGGGCTACAGCTAACTCTTTCTCCAGTCTTGTTCTATCGAGCTCTGCTTCTGCTTTTTTCTCTTTTTCAAGGTATTCTGATTTTACTTTCAGCTCTGCAATCTTCGGTCTGTTTCTTATGACGTCATCCAGACTACTGCTAGGTGCTCGAGATACCCTTGACTTACTGGATTTTTTCGAACGAACTGAGTCCCTTGAAGACTTTGAAGAATGTGAAACTGTTTCACCGCCAGTAGTAAACTCTTGTAGCCATTTTGTCACACGTAATTCTGTATACCTAACATCTGAGCATACACGCAGAAAAGCAGAATCATTTAATTTATCTTCCTCACTGTCAAACTGGTGAGTGAAATCTTGATAAGAACGTAATACTTTATTCAAGCAATCTTAGACGATATCGATATTTTCCGTTGAAACCATTAAATTTTGAATTCGAATAATATGGTTGTCGATAATCTCGCTGTAGTAGCTTTGTTTCTTGCGCCCCTGTTCGCGATTTTCCATCCAATATGCAAGGCCTTTCTCAGTCATTCTACATTCTCTCGGTGGCCTTGAATCAAAATACGTAAAATGATCATGCAATGATGCAAAGTTAGTAGGAGCAGGGTCATCACAGCTGTCCTTGGCATCCGTGGGTAATGATCTTGGTGGGGACAATATATTTTCGCCCGGGGGGTTAACTTGTGATTTTTCGTCCTTTGAATGTTCCATAACGCAGCAACATATAAAATTGTTCAAGAATTATAGAAACAATATTCAAACTATCAAAAAAGTGTTCTCGAAAAGTGGCAATTTTGTAAATAGCGTTACAAAGGGATACGACGAATGAGGCCACAAAAGTTTCAAACGGCAGCACCTTGAAAATCAAGTTAAATCCTCGCAAACGATTTATAAACACGGGTAAATCTTGGTAAATCTTGGCAAATGTTCGTCATCAAGTAAGGCGTAATATTTTCGAAAACGATGAGGGGGCACGTTCCCTCAGTAATCTTAAAAATGAAATAATAAGGAATAAAATCTCGAAATAAACTCATGACTGACATCACTTCCATGTGCTATGTACTTGCGTATATCTCAATAAATACAGCGAATTAAAGTAACGAAACATGACGTGACGTGAAGCGACGTGAAGGTTTTCGCTGAAACGAATACAATAAGTAAATTAAATTAAATACAAAACGAAACGAGCGGTGAAAAACGATGGAAACGAAAGAACTGTAAACCTACTTACAAAATATTAGTCCACATGCCCATTAATGTCCTTCATCGTTTTGACATCAGAATATCCCCGTTACACATTTAATCTCAACGAGAACGAAGTAAACAACATTGTTTTTTAACAGTCCTTGTTCACGCTCTAATGCGCGCTACACACACAATAGGACCTTTGTCCTCACAACAAAGATATATCTAGGAACGATTCTACGAAACAACAAAGGGTATAAACAAACAACGAAAACAATAGATCTTAAATCGAGCGTTTATCATGTCCGCTCCAGTTGACGCAAAAGTCCAAGGGGTGCAACAAATTGCCCCCCTTCTTGACCTAAAGTTCCGATGAGGGGCAAGGCCGTAACAAGATGAATAGCTCTAAACATCTTCCTGCTCATTATTGTTATTAATTTAATTCAGAGGTTATCGTTAAGCAAATGATTAAAAGGATTTATAAAATGTCCAAGACAGATGTTTTCGTTTGCTCTTTCACCTTTTATATATGCTCTTGTTGTCTCTTATCAACCCATTTTCTCATGCACAACGAGTGAATTGTCTAACTTGGATTCCAGCAATCATACAATGTGTTTCTGTAACCTGCGTTTCTTCACTGATCTTAGAAATCCTTTCTTATGTTTCCTTACATCGTCGTCAATAAAATTAAAATATGCTAATCTATAAATCTCTTTTTGAAGTCCCAGTTTCCAAACGAAAATCAAGAAGATCTGTTTGTCTTCGAAGACTCTCATACTCGTAAGTAAGAATTTATATTAATTGTTTCAGAACATGACTCAAAAGAGTTCAATAAAAGCGTACGTTGAAATATGGTAGGGTCACTGTGCCGAATATGCTATAACAACTACAGCGTATGATCATGCTGTCAGAAATACCTTTCAGTCTCATTCTGATAAGTTATCGCATCGTTATTTTCGTGAAATATGGGTTCATGTGTTTCAAGTTTAAGGATTTATCGAATTTTTAGCTGACAATCCATATTTTGCAATTTTATATTATATTATAATTTACTCTTAACTGCTACAAGAGTTTCACCAATGTCAGTAGTAACAACATACATGGTAGTGCTTGAATTTACCTTTGTGATTTCCGTCTGAATCTAGATCACTATATGAAAAAAATAATCTATTCCCGGAAAATGCTCCTAAATTGGTTAGATAGAACCCAAACATTTGAAACAACGTCTAGACCATGGGCAATGATGCACCGTTGCACAGTGATCCAGAGCATGGAATAAATGCCAAAACACAAATAGTTGCAAATGCAAAAACTTTCACACCTATCATGGAGAGGACACTTTGAGGTATTCAGAACAAAAATCCGTATAGAAATCGGACCAACTACTGCAGAGAAATTGCAATTTTAAGTTGCCAAAAATTGCCAGGCCATGTTTTTGTTTACATTTCCGGTGTATCACTTTTGAAATGGGCCTAAACCAACAATTGCAAATGTTCATTTCTCCAGTTGTATTCGTCCGATTTCAATAAAAGTTTTTTTAAATTGACCCTCAATGTCTGCGCAATTATACAATCTATCAGTTCTATGAATTTACATCAATTCATTTAATTTATTTGGCACATATTTGTCAAGGGGTATTTTTAGCAGTAGAACTACTCAAGACCCCTAAATTTCTTCTTTCGTGGTGCAAACAAAAAAAGTGAGGAAAAAAGAGTCTTAAAAACTCATTTCGCACTAAACTTCAGGTATCGATGAAGGTTTCTGCCAAAGGATTCGTTCAGGTTCGTACATGTACAAATTTTATAGCTGATATAAAAAATCGAGTCATTTAGGCCTATGTATGCTATTTTCTGTGATTTTCAATGATAGTATGTATATTTTTGTTCTGAGTGTTTCCAATGCATAGTTTTCGTTTTAATTGCACAGCTTTAATAGCGAGGATTTAAATTCTAAATAAAAAGAGGCATTATTTCATTACCTAACAATCACATTAACATTTAAATGACTTGAATGGTACACGGGTTTAACATGGTTTACACTAAAATCACGGCAGCAAACATCTTATGTCTATGACTGTTAAGATACAAAGCTTGGGCTTGAGGTCCATTTTTTTATCTTGGAAACTGCACTAACAGGTTACAGGAAGGTGTGGTGTGCGGCATAAGGATTTCTGTCATGACCCAATCCCAGAATTTAGGGAAGATTTTGATACCTATCTTTGAATACGAGTTACGTTTTCACAAAGAAAAAGTTTTGCTGCAAAACCACTGCAATATGTTTGTTTCACGTAAAAAAAGCATTAGCAGGACTTTAAATTACCTACCATAAAAGTCACGGGAAACAGAACAGTTTCAGAATGTTTCGTAAATGATAAGCCCCAGTACCAAAAAATTCACAACAAGATTATGAAAGTATACCCCGTTTCTATAATTTCTGACAAAAACTCCCCTAAATGCCTATATGACCAGAAATTTGAGAACCCCCTCGCCTGGGCTTTTAGTCTATAAAATGCACTTCTGTTGTATAAGTCTTGAGAAACGAACTTCATCTTGGACTTCAAATTAAAGGTCTCACGAGCCTTAGCTTACTTACCTTAGCTTACGTACCTAACCTTAGCTTAGCTTACGTTCATTACATGTCGTGGGCAATGATAAAAACTATATAGTTATCATGAATTTTATGAACTTATAGGTACTCCACAAGCTGTGTATTTATCACTTTATCTTTCTTTATTCAATACCTAATGCTGAATTTAAAAATCCAAAGGAACTTTACATTTATTTTTGGTTAAGGTTGAAACCGATTACAGAGTCGCACAGACCGAAACTATATTCTAAAAGTTATCTGCAGTTTAGAAGACTAAAACTGTCACTTCAAAGAAAACCTCTTGGTTTATAATCCAATTAGAGTTTTTGTGGAACGAGTATATCTGAAAATTTAGAGGAACTTTTGGTTGCAGACTGTGAAAAAGATTTGTGTCAGTAAATCATGGCCCCTTTGTCCGGATGCTCATCAAATTTGCACCAGATATTCCCCATGCTAGACACGATCCATTGAAGTGACAAATTCAGGCATGTGAGAATGAGACTTTCTTTGCATCAAACCAAGAAGAAGCTCTTTTTCCAAACATGAAAAAATGAACTATAGTTAATAGATCGAATGGTAGAGTTTGGGTGTTCCCAAGTCATAGACATAAAATGCTTGTCGGCTAGACTACGTTTGATCCACTTAAAAGGTAATATGCTCGTTAGGTAATGACATAATTCCTCTTTTTATTTAGAATTTAAACCCTAGCTATTACAGCTCTGCAATCAAAACGAAAATTATGCCACGGAACCACCCAGAAACAAGAGATACATTCAAATCACGGAAAATGACAGAAAATAGCATACATGGGCCTAAATGACTCGATTTTTTTATATCAGCTATACAATTTTTACCTGTACGAACCTGAACGAACCCTTTGGCAGAAACCTTCATCGATACCTGAAGTTTAGTGCGAAATGAGTTTTTAAGACTCTTTTTTCCTCACTTTTTTTGTTTGCACCACGAAAGAAGAAATTTAGGGGTCTTGAGTAGTTCTACTGCTAAAAATACCCCTTGACAAATATGTGGCAAATAAATTAAATAAATTGATGTAAATTCATAGAACTAATACGTTGTATAATTGCGCAGACATTGAGGGTCAATTCAAAAAAACTTTTATTGAAATCGGACGAATACAACTGGAGAAATGAACATTTGAAATTGTTGGTTTAGGCCCATTTCAAAAGTGATACACCGGAAATGTAAACAAAAACATGGCCTGGCAATTTTTGGCAACTTAAAAGTGCAATTTCTCTGCAGTAGTTGGTCCGATTTCTATACGGATTTTCGTTCTGAATACCTCAAAGTGTCCTCTCTATGGTAGGTGTGAAAGGTTTTGCATTTCCAACGTTTTGTGTTTTGGCATTTATTCCATAATTTTGACAATCTGGATCACTGTGCGTTGATGTAGCCTATATTATGATAAAAATTATAATCTTACTCACTTCGTTCTGTTTCTCTTTCATGGGATTGCGAGTATGGCTTGATAATGTTGCTATTCCTTCGTTCTTCTCTTGTCACGACAAGGAATCGAATTCTGCCATTATTCAAATACATTTGAAACGGTTGAAGATCCTATGCAGCGATACGTCTCATTTCAAACTTTCCTTTAAATGACGACTGAGTCGGCAACGGAGCAGACTTTTCTAAGCCCGCTTTCTTCGACGGCTCGACCAATTTAGCACACCATATTTGGAATCTGCCATGCCAATCGTCACAACGCCAAACAATAGCCTTGCAAAGGAATGCGAGGGCGCTATCTCCAGGGGGAGTTTAGCAAGAAATTTTCAAACAAGGAGATTGGTGAAATGAATAATCGTCATAAACTCACGAATATCGTATGTTCAACATGCTGCCTTGAAATTGAATATCCATTAAATCAAGGAGAATTAAATCGAAAATATTTTTGAATGACAGCACAAAAATCTACAACGGAAGCGACTCCATTTTCATTCTAAACCTTTACATTTTTTTTATTTCAGAAATGTGAAACGAATTGTTTACAAACAAACTCGCCACATAACCGAGCAATGTAGATTTACTGATTCAGTAGGGGAGTGCCGGGAGTGCAGAAATTCTTCTTCGCCATTTTATTTCTGCAAAGTGCATCTTGTTATGAAATCCCCTGCACTGTGATCCAGGATATCTAATCTAAGGCTGAAAATGAAATCTCATTTTGAGTCAAATGGTTAGTGCGGCTTTGTTCTCGGATACATGAGGGTCAAAACGAAACAAAAATGTTCTTCAGAAATGTAGGTTTACGTCCTAACTTTTGGAAAATTCACTCCCATTTTCTTTGAACTTGATGATTTTAAAATTGCGTAACTCCACCATCTTCTGTCCGATTTTGAAGCTTTTTGCGTTGTTTGAAAGGCAATTTGTTGGCAATCAATACAGATGGCAGCATGATGCAATACCTATTCAAAATTATCCCATATTAATAAAGATTTCACCATGGTATCTTTTTTAAGAAAATGAAGGCCGAATGTCGGTGAAAATCCAACGTAAAGTTGAAAACAAAAAATACATGTTTTGCTATGTCCTTATAAATCATTTAAATTCAAAGTATAAGTCTTTACAAAGCAGCCTGCCAAAGCCTCGTGCCAGATCGTGATTTGCAGTGTTTTTTCGACATTTTAGTACCAGATACCAAAATGGCCTAAATTGGATAAAAAGTGCCTAGTGGATCACAGTGCCCTGGTAGAATTGGGCCTTGCAAAGCCTTTTTCACCATTATATTATTCTAGTAAGCCGCATTGGTCGAGCTGTTGACGAAAGCCGACTTAGGGAGGCCGACCTACCCAATGGTTATTTAAAGTGAAGTTAGAATTAGACGTATCACTACGCAGGAGCTCCAACCGTTTCAACTTTATTTGAATAATAGTGGCATTCGATCCTCGTTTTGACGAGAGAAGAACGAAGGAATAGTAATATTATCAAGCTGTGTACTCGCAATCCCGTGGAAGAGAAACAAAACACGGTGAGTAAAAGTACAATTTTGATCATAATATAGGCCATATCAACGGTGCATTATTGCTCATGTTTAGGCTGTCAAAAATGAGCGAACTGCCAAATAAAGACCATAATTGTAAGGTGAAAATAAAGAATCGTGATTAAACATACCTGAATATCCTTCGAGCAAAATACAGTAGTACAGTTTTCCAGACATCTAGTTGGCTTGCAAAGTTAGGATCTATCGAACTATCTAGTGGAATCACATTTCTCGCGAATATTTGAGATTTTTACGAAAGGATTTATTCGGCCTAGTGTGGAGATTAGGCTTAAGAAGCTGCGAGTTTTGCAACGGTATGACCCACGCCAAAGTTGTATGGCTCTTGGACATGTCCTACATACTGTTTGTGAGATCAGTACTTTTATTTCAGAAGCAGCTCATCCGACGAGTTTGAAGATGGCAGAGAGGAGCAGGCTTGCAGCAGAAATGAAGATTGTAATGGTGAGTAAATAACTGCCATTCATAGTGGATTCTCCAAGCCCTTTTACAGCACTTCTTAAGGGAGTACAAAGACCGGCATGCTTTTTGCGAAGTCAGCCTTTTGCTGTCCACAGCTTCCAGAATAACTGACTATACGAAATTCACAAAAACAAACAAAAATGATGGCAAAGGCTGCTGGTCTTTCTACTCCCTTTAAACATTACCCACTGTTTGAAAAGAAGTACAAAAAATATGACAAGAACTGACGGATCCTATCTTCGCAACATCATAAACCTTAAAAAAATCCTTGACGACATTTGTGCCACACAAACAGTCATACTCTCAAACAGTCAAACTCTCAAACAGTCAAACTCCAGCTGTATTGATTAAATGCCACCTCGATCCTTGCAGATTTGTGCTCTCTTGAATCATAGACGATGTTCTAATTTGCTCAGCAAAGTTCTTTTGAAACTGCAGTGCTGGTTGATGCGGTTTTATTGTTAGGCTTTGTTATGAGTTATATCTTTAACTTTTCGAAAGCTCATCATTTCTGCAAGCAATTTTGTTTATGATCTTAGAGGATGCATCAGACGTTGTTAATTTTCTTAACAACTTAGCCAAAAATTTACTATTATGGAAGCATATGTTTGCTTAGAATTTAAAACAGGACTTCATTCGATAGTTTTTCCTATTCTGTCAATCATTAGGAGAGGGTAATCACCATCCAAACTATCGTCTTGAAATAATTCTTAATATTTTTGTCACTCGTGCCTTTTTGTCATTTTGTGCTCCATAGATGATAACGAAGATGAAGGTATAACAGGACCTCCAGAGCAAAGGTATTTGATAAAATCACTGCAATACTGTATACAGAATTTACAGAAAGGAATTTTAAAAATTCTTCGTCTGGTTTGTATCGAATTCGAAAGAATTCTTATTTGATCCCGAATTATGTATCTTAAATTATTCATAAATTTTAAGTCAGATCTACTTGCCATTAGTTTCTTTTGCACTCATTGCGCATTTGCTGTGTTTTGGCCGAGCCTTTGCCTCACCTGTGAGGCCTCTACAGCGACTCAAATTTACGAATCTTTAAATTGATATTGTGGTATTGATATTGCTTATGTGTGAATTTGGAGCAGGCTTTGATGCTTTATTTCTTTCAAATTCATTGACCGTAACAGCCTCACAGATTTGAAAATGTCACCAAATATCATAGAGGGGGTGTTTGGGGGGGGGGGTCTGGAATCCGTAAAACCGCTCCAAAAATTTCGCAAAAACCGTAAAATCGCTCGATATTTCATGTAAAACCGAAAAACCGCATGAAAAATTTCGTAAAACCGAAAATAATGCAACATTCAATCGCAGCATCATAAATTCCATTTAATTTAGTAAATAAAGATGTAACACAGATACTTATGGGGAAAAGAAACTCATTTAGCAAGAGATTTGACTATGTTCTATTTTATGGAGTTACTCATCGTTAAGGCAGCTGATGAAAAAAGATAGGCGATACCAAGAAATTAACAAAGATATTCATGCAAAGCCATTACGCACAAGAGAATCCTTATGAGAAATATGGCACCTGATATCAATTAGTAGGGTAACACAATCACTCCCAATACAACACAGTGAATACTTGTCTAGAGAAAACTACCTTTATTTTGTCCAATTCATAGTATCTGCGATAAATAGTTGTCGCGCCTTTTGTATGCAGAAGTTTGTCGTTGATTTTGCTGAATTTCGACTTTTGATCACGCTCGCCCGGCCTATTTGTCGTTTCCAGCGCAACGCCCGCACGATATAAATCTGCAAAGATCCCCACGAAATGGAGCATAGTCAAATCTCTGGCCAAATTAGTTTCTTTTTCCAATAAATGTCCGCATTAACTCAGTATTACGTGATTTGAGAGAGAAGTTCGTCGTTGATTTTGACTGAATTTCGACTTTTGATCACGCCCGCCCGGCCTATTCGTCGTTTTCCAGCCCAAACCCCGCACGATAAAAATCTGCACAAATCACCATGAAATAGAGCATAGTCTGGCTAAAAAAGTTTTTTCCCATAAGTATCTGTGTTACATCTTTATTAGATGATTTGTTTGATAATTGTGAATCTTGTCCTGAATGTGAATGTTGTTCTGGTGCTTGTCCAAAATTGTTACGGTTCGCGGCCAAAGTCGGCCGAACAAACAAACAAACAAATAAACAAACCAATTATGTACAGTAATGGTGTAATGAAGAATGACTTTGTGGGCTAACCTTTGACACCTTTCTCTTTGAAACTTTTTATCATGTTTTACTTCATTTTGTTACTTTTTCGCTGGTAATTTTGAGATTTTCAACATGCTTTTGAACTTCAATTGTCAAAGAATAGTTGTTTCCTTTATTTATTCATGGTTGTCCAATTACGGCCAAACTTCGGCCAACTTTTACCTTTTCAGCCAAATCATTTTTAGACGGCGAAGGGTTTTAAAAAACGACCAGAATCGAGAAATTTGGCCGTCAATCGGGCAAATGGCAACCCTGGTGCTGAATCTGAATGTTGTTTAGACTAGCTACACTAGTCCCTTAATTTCGCTGTTGTTGTTGTTGCCGATGGCCAGCTCAATTAGCGACAAATCAGTTCTAAGGAGCATACAGAGATTGTGTAGCCAGTCTATATGTTGTTCTGTGGACATTATAGTGTCCGCCATGACGATGTTGAGATGTGTCGAGACGTTAGACTGATTACAAGTTCGTAGTTATTGCTATTGATAGACTGATGGACGCTATAACTACGACTCGTGGACTTTCACATTGAAAATTGAGACGAAATTGTTTCCTTAACGTCACATCCAATATGGAACCATAGCAACACTGTACGAAAAGCCGAGCAATGGCGGATTGGCCTAACTTGTCGGCTCAATCCTCAGCTAATAAAACGCCTCAAAATTCAAGTTTTGAGTGACAATAGCAATGAACCAAAGCCACAAATGTACATATGAATGTTTCCTCAATCAAAGAATCAACAAACCTTTAAGTTTCAATTAGAATTTCCTCATTTAGAAGGCCACTTCAGCTTGCAATAGTGCATGTCACAGCTCCTGAAATTTTCCAACTATCGAAAAGAGGCCATTAACCTCGTTTCAACGTGAATAGAAAAATTGGTGTCCCCACTGTTTAGTTTCGTCCCACTCTTTGATGTGGAAGTCCATAAGTCCCAGTTTGAGCAAAAAATATATTGTTGTTGTTTTTGTCATCGCTGTTGTTGTTGTTGTTGCGATAACTGGGACTTTCGTGATGTTTTCCCCCCCAAAAAAATATTGTTGTTGTTGTTAGTGCATCAATCGCTCCCTCGACATCGGCTCAGCTCAGCGCGAAACTAATTACGAAAGATACGGAGGTAACCGTTCCTTTACTACGACAAAACTGTTCACCGAGACACTATTCAATACCGAATAACCGTACGATTTTATAACAAAGACCGGAAAACCGACCTAAATAATGCAAAAAACCGTTCACCGAGACAATAATGAAAACCGAAAAAGCGTGGGATTTTAAGGCAAAAACCGAAAAACCGACCCAAAATATGGTTAAATCCGTGTAACCGAAAAACCCAAACACCCCCATCCTATTTAGGGCCAGATCAAACACAGAAAGGTCCAGACTAACACTTTTTCATATACTTATTTTCTATGTGCCATGATCCAACCAGGTTTACGAATACTTGGATAGAAACAAGCTCCTTTTCTCGCACCAGTCTGGCTTCAGGTCTTTGCACTCTGTGGTTACTTGTTTATTAAATAGCACTGACGATTGGTATGTAAATATGGATAACGGGAAATACACTGCGATGGTATTTATCGACCTAAAAAAAGCTTTTGATACCGTTGATCATCAAATTTTACTTGCGAAACTAAAAAAATATGGCATAGACGGTCATGAGCATTCTTGGTTTAAGTCCTATCTGCAAAACCGACGTCAATTCTGCAAGGTCAATGGCACATCCTCAAGTTTACAAAAGGTTGATTGCGGAATGCCACAGGGTTCATGTCTTGGTCCACTCCTTTTTCTAATTCATTTTAACGATCTCCCTATGTCTCTCCGTAAATGCAATGTGACAATGTATGCTGATGACACAAGTATTTCACATTCTGCGAAAAATATCAACGAGTTGAATGGCACACTGAATAGTGATCTTGATCGGCTAAAGAAATGGTTACAAGGGAACAAACTGTCACTAAATGTCGCAAAGACACAGGCGATGGTTGTAGGTTCTCGACCAAACCTTGACAATAAATTGCTGACAATAAAGTAGAGACCCCATCATTTGCTATTGATGAAGCTGAAATTGACATCATTAAAAATGTAAAATATTTAGGAGTCCAACTTGATGATTGCCTCGTTTGGGATCGGAACGCGAAATTATTATGTAGCAAACTGTCTCGTGCTCTAGGATTTTTGAAATATGCCAAAAAATTCGTACCCAAGGATACCTTAATCAAAATGTATCATGGCATCGTAGAGCCACATTTCCGTTATTGCTGTTCTGTTTGGGGAGGCTGCAGTGAAACCAGATTGCAAACCATACCAAAATTGCAAAATCGAGCTGCAAGAATTGTCACCGATAGCAGCTATGATGTATCCGCCCCAAATTTGATCAAGGAACTAAATTGGCCAACGGTTACGGAAATGATAAAATGCGAGACAGCTACTATTACATACAAAGCATTGTCAGGTCTTGCACCCGGCTATCTTTCAAACCTTTTCAAGAAAACTCTGCGCGTGATATCAGTATGAATTTGCGGAATGCCATTGCCGATGTCCTTGTTCCAAGGATGAAAGCTTGCAATGGGCAAAAAGCGATATCTTTCCGGGGTGCAAAGACTTGGAATGAATTGCCTTTGGATGTCAAACAAGCACCCTCTCTTAGCATTTTTAAAAGTATGCTGAAGAGTAATTTGCCTCTCTCAGGCTAACTCCATTGTTTTTCATTTATTTTTTTATTTTGGATTGTAAATATAGGTAATTTGTTAGTAATTTTTAGTAATATTGTAAAGTTTGGCACGGCCCCCTGTAAAGCAATCCTCTCGATTGACGGGGCCACCGTGTAAAAATAATGAAAAATGAATGAAAAAAAATCTACAATCCTGGCCAAAAGAAGCTGGGACACAGTCAAATTTCAGTGTCTTCATGATGTTTCCTAAAGTATCGAGGAGAAAACATACGTTTAGAGTCTCCAAATCCCCCCCCCCCTTCTTCAATGTTGAGAAGGCCAAAAGGCGTTTGATTCAGCGTTTGAGCGTTCAGCGTTTTGAGCGTTCAGCGTTTGATTTGCGAAAGAAATACAATAAAAACAAAAATGATGCCAATTTAAAGTCATGTAAGAAGCAAAGAAATGAATGTGTCAAGCTCCTGCGGAAAGCAAAATTGAACTATTATAAAAATTTGGACACCACCATAGTTAATGATAATCGCAAATTCTGGCGGACAGTAAAACCTTTATTTTCTGACAAGGTTCAGGTTCCCACAAGTTTAACACTGCTTGAAAATAACAACTTAATATCAAATGATAAGGAAGTTGCTGAGGTGTTTAATAACTACTTTGCGAATATTACTGATGCATTGGGTATTAAGGAAATCACAGAGAATATTTCCTCTGTGTCTGGACTAGTTGATCCAATACATATTGCTATTAAAAAATTTAGTTTGCATCCAAGCATTATAAGAATTCAGTCCAATATGAAATATACTGAAAGATTTAGTTTCAGTGAGGTATCCATTCAACAGGTTGCTTTACAACTGGCACGGTTAGATCCAAAGAAATCTTCGCCTGTAGGTGCAATCCCGGCTAAAATTTTAAAAGAGTACCCAGATATATTTGCGCAACATCTATGTAACCTCTTCAATCAAAGTGTTGCTCATAGCACCTTTCCATTGGAGCTAAAAGCCGGGGAGATAACATCACTCTTTAAAAAGGATGACGCTTCTCTGAAGAAAAATTTCAGGCCGATCACTGTTCTCCCTGCAGTATCTAAGGTATTTGAACGACTGATGCACTCCCAATTAATGGAATTTGCAGGCTCATTTCTCTCCATATTGCTATGCGGTTTTCGAAGAGGATTCTCTACACAAAATGCGCTTTTGCGTTTTCTAGAAAAAGTCAAAATGGGATTAGACAACAAAAAATTTGCGGGTGCAATTTTAATGGATCTGTCAAAAGCCTTTGATTGTTTGAATCATGAACTGCTGATAGCCAAACTCAATGCATATGGCTTAGACAGATCTGCACTTGAATTTATTTATAGTTATCTTTCAGCGAGGAAACAGCGTGTAAAGGTAAATGGCTCTTTCAGCAATAGACCATTTTGACATTTAGAAAAAGGATCTGGGGAGAGCAATATTTTTCTGGTAAATGGCTGCCACACGGCTTTTTACCAACGATAAATTGAACTGTGGCAGCCATTTACCAGAAAAATGTTGCTCTCCCCAGGCCCTTTTCTAAATGTCAAAATGGTCTATTGGCGCGATACAAATCTCGGTGTTCCACAAGGTTCCGTTTTGGGACCACTTTTATTTAACATATATATAAATGACATGCTCTATCTGATGGATGATGCCGAAATTTGTAATTACGCTGATGATACCACTATTTACGTTGTGAGTGATAAGATAGATCATGTTGTGCGAAGATTGGAAGATGGCGTTGCAGCCATCTTAAACTGGTTTCCTAATAACTATATGAAACTTAACGAAGAAAAATGCCATGTAATGATGTTTGGTGGAATACATGACGATATACATGTGAAAATTGGTACTTCTATGATCAAAGAGACCAAGGAGCAAATGCTCTTAGGAATCAACATAGACAATAAACTAACGTTTAAGTCCCACGTTGAAACGCTCTGTAAGAAGGCTGCCCAAAAACTACATGCTCTGGCTAGAATCGCGAATTACATGGAGACTGAACAACTTGCGTCACTGATGAATGCGTTCATCATGTCACATTTTAGTTATTGCCCATTGGTATGGATGTTTCATGATAGAAACCTAAATAAAAAAATCAATAAGATACAAGAAAGGGCTTTACGCATTGTATATAAAGATAATCACTCAGATTTTGAAACTCTACTCGTGAATCAAAACTCGGCATCTGTCCATCAGAGAAATCTGCGGTTACTTCTAACTGAAAGATATAAAACAAAATCAGGAAACGCCCCTAGCTTTATGAATGAGATTTTCATAGAAAAAGTGCCTTCGTATGAGCTGAGGGATGGCGGAAACATATGTTTACCAAAAGTTAAAACAATGAGGTTTGGAACAGAAACTGTGCGGTTCCTCGGGCAGAAGCTCTGGAGGACACTACCTGCCGACATAAAGGAATCTGAATCTCTTTCAATGTTTAAAAGAAGAATTAAAACGTACACGGTTAGCTGTGACTGCAGACTATGCAAGCGTTATGTAGAAAACTTAGGGTATATTTAATTTCTTTTTGTATTTTTTGTTTTTAATTGTAGTTGGCCTAAATTAGCACCTTTGTGCTATTGTATATTGTAAATAGCCAACGTTAAATAAATTGAATAAAAAAAAAAAAGAAAAAAAAAAATTCAAGCAACTTTGAAACGGGGGAGCGGGGGGGCACGTAATCAAAGACCGAAGTAGTGCAATTTTATGATTTGTCTCAAGTATTTTGGCCTAGGTTGTCTAAAAAATTGCTATCACTACCTATCATATATGTTTCTATGAATCCAAATCTACTTATATCAGACAATTTCTTTCACTATGAATGGATAGCCACTAACTGTGGGCTTAACTCCAGAGTACTTCAGATGTTAATGTTTTCATTGTTACTGGTTCATCCGTCAGAACTATGACGTCATCAAATTATGCAAAATTTTCCCATAAAGTACAGCGAAACTTCTCTTGTGCACGAAACCTGCCAATGATTTTCGTTTGAAAACATCATAGTTATCAAAGAGAACTGGAAAACAAAGTTCCTTTCGAATCAGTGCAAATTCTGCGCCTCCGCAGTGCAATTGTCTTATTTTCAAATGTACCGTTAGCCAATTCTCTTACTATTCATTCATTTTCAATGAGATTAAATTCGCTCCACAAAACTTGCATTCACCCTGGACGGCATTGAATGGTCTATTGCTCCCGATGAATTGTAGTCCAGAACTTTTTGTTGAAGAAGAATATACTTGTTGCATAGCAGCAAGGCGGATTTGCAATGTCTGGAACAGTAAGAAAAGGATCAGATTTGGCAACGCTTCTCCCTACTTTAAACATTAATAACGTTGGCAACGTTTGCCCTATTCTAGCAAATTTTGTCTCATTCTGATGAGAAAAATTAGCTTTATTAGCCTATAGTCAGTATTTGCATCGACATTTTTGTGAAATATCATTTCTGACGGTTCTCAATAGAGTTCAAAAGAAACTTAGCCGCAATTGTTTATTTTAAGTTTTTAATTTTGGAGCACCGTGAGATTTCCCCCTTCTAGGCAATCTTTACTTGGTTTTTGTGCATGAATAGGAAGACTTTGATGTTCAAATGTGAAATCAAGCGAATTTACCAAAAAAGCGTGACTTATCCCAAAATTATGGGGCATTTTTCTTTGGAGCGCCGTTGGGAGAACCGGAGGATTCACAAGAAACCGGACCTCAAACAATAACCCCAAACGCTTTCTTGCAATGATAAAACATTTTCAAAGAGCAGCGGAGTACACAATCTTACGATAGCGGAAGAAAGTTCAGAATCCTAATGTATGTCACTTTTGATAAGGGAATCTTTATGTGAGTGAAAATTGCAGCAATTTTGCCACGCCCATTTTTAAGGTAGTCCACTACTCCATTAAAAATCTTTTTTGTTATGGGAGATACAGGTATACAACTTTAGGTAATGGAAGATATGGGCATACTGATTCCAAATTTTAATTGAAAATGTCTTTGTCTTGATTGGTTTCCATGACAACGAGAAAACAATGGATATGACCACCTAAGCTTTGTTTGTGCATATTTTTTAAAGGGTGGCTTCATGTTGGATTTTTATAGTTCAAAGTCTCTCTCTGGTAGTTGGTGAGTGCACTGGTGTGAATGATTTCAAAGGAGTTTAAGAAAATTATTTTTTGATAGCATTTTGTTAAAAGGGACATTTTTTGAGAAAATAATCTGACTTTGAAGATCAACAACCTGTCATGGAGGCCACTGACAAGAAATATCAGGGCACCAGTGCACTCCTCAGACTCTCAGAATTCTTCTGATATATAGGCAAGTTGATTTGGACAAAAAATGTAAAAGTTGTGCAAACACAAAGGCAGACGGTATCATGCAAAATCATGTTTTGAGAAAATTGCTGTTAAACATTTCAAAATGTGATTTCTGCATAGAAAGTTAACTGAGAATTGACTTTTTTGCAATAAATTTTGGGCAAAGGTAATTTGTCATCAGTTGCACCTAAGTATGGTTTCTTCACAATTTTTCTGTATTATTATCTCCACATTTGTCATTCGCATATACATAATTTCTCAAAGGCAAATGCTCCTGCAGCATAGCTGCTGTCCGCACTAGCTATATATTTCTGCTTCGTAATCTTTTTATATTCAAAGTTCTTTCTATCTTCTTTCTTTTATTACCGGCTGCCATCTCTGCCCTTTTGATTCTTTCAATGCTCTGAATTTTCAAGGTGTTTCCCTGGACTCAAATTCAGGATTTGGCATAAAGTAGAACACGTGTGATTGATAATCCCATGCTAAATTGACAAGCAGCTAATGTGAGAGCAGTTGTGACTATTCTTTTCCAAAACAAATATGGTTTTATGGGGAAAGCTTCCAAATAATGTTGTGAAAGGATTCATTGGGGTTTTGAGTTTATTGCGAGGAAATCACTTCAGCAAGTATTTGTCTGAGACGCGTTGGAAAATGGGGACAAGCTTCTTTCCAATTCCTGGTGCTAATGTTTGTTGCTCTTTCTATGGAGTCCTGGAAATTCATTTGTTTGTAGAACTTCACTGCCAAAAATACAATGATGAGATTCACCAGGTGGAAACTGTGTATGTTCTGGAACTTTGTCAGATGAATACATATGTAGCAAGATTGTCATGATACGATTGTTCATTAGATCCAGATCAGATGAATGTTCTTTCATTGCTCTCCCATAATAGCGCTGTATCATCCTCGATCAGTTCAACTTCCATAGTTAGGCCATCATCACCCCGTGGCTTCTCGCCATAAACTTCCTTTCTAACCCGTCTTTTGCCAGCAATTTTCTTTCCACTGATAAATGCTTTCCTTGTCCTGAAGTTCGTTTTCCCATAGTCTCACATTTACAACCATGAAACTTCAATAACTATGCGAAAATTCGAATAAACAAAGATGCAAATATAGGCTGTAAGTTCCTTGATGGCTGCACATTTCAGTGGTTTCCGGTTTTCCGCATGATACGCTGCAAGCAGCCAATCAAACTCAAAGAATCCTTTGCTTGGCCAATCAGAACTGATAAACAAAGATTTATGTCCATACCAACAAATATCACTATTGTCCAAATGCTGAGAAACAAATAGGATTTTGAAGGCAGAGCTAGCCCAAATGATAAATAGCTTCATTGCATCAGAAACTAGGGCCACAGGGCTTTCAAATTATGTATTGGTTGAAAGGGATTGACTTCGGGGATGTTCCTCTCCAGGGGCAAATGTTGCGGATACTATTTGGGAGTAAACAAGAGCAATTTTCAAGAAAGTTCGCCTACTGCTTAGACAGATAAAACGTATATCACAAGAAAATGTTGTCTAATAACTAAAAATAGTATCGGAAAAGTTTCTTTGATAGATAGTGATGGTATGTAATGGAAAAACAAAAAATCGATTTTTTTTTCAAAACATCTGAAATTTGGAGTAGTGGACTACCATTTTTAAGAAGGTGCTCAGCGAATTTAGCGAACAACGCCTATGTAGGCATAGATAGCTGAGAACTCACTTCTTGTGTTGGGGATGACGGTTTTAAAATTTCACGCAGAAATCTCTATGGGTTCTCAAGCTATGAGTTATTATTTGTTAACAATCATTTTCAGACTGTCTGAAAAATTGCTATCACTACCTATCATATATGTTTCTATGAATCCAAATCTACTTATATCAGACAATTTCTTTTACTATGAATGGATAGCCACTAACTGTGGGCTTAACTCCAGAGTACTTCAGATGTTAATGTTTTCATTGTTACTGGTTCATCCGTCAGAACTATGACGTCATCAAATTATGCAAAATTTTCCCATAAAGTACAGCGAAACTTCTCTTGTGCACGAAACCTGCCAATGATTTTCGTTTGAAAACATCATAGTTATCAAAGAGAACTGGAAAACAAAGTTCCTTTCGAATCAGTGCAAATTCTGCGCCTCCGAAGTGCAATTATCTTATTTTCAAATGTACCGTTAGCCAATTCTCTTACTATTCATTCATTTTCAATGAGATTAAATTCGCTCCACAAAACTTGCATTCACCCTGGACGGCATTGAATGGTCTATTGCTCCCGATGAATTGTAGTCCAGAACTTTTTGTTGAAGAAGAATATACTTGTTGCATAGCAGCAAGGCGGATTTGCAATGTCTGGAACAGTAAGAAAAGGATCAGATTTGGCAACGCTTCTCCCTACTTTAAACATTAATAACGTCGGCAACATTTGCCCTCTTCTTACAAATGTTGTCTCATTCTGATGAGAAAAATTAGCTTTATTAGCCTATAGTCAGTATTTGCATCGACATTTTCGTGAAATATGATTTCTGACGGTTCTCAATAGAGTTCAAAAGAAACTTAGCCGGAATTGTTTATTTAAGTTTTTTAATTTTGGAGCGCCGTGGGATTTCCCCCTTCCAGGCAATTTTTACTTGGTTTTTGTGCATGAATAGGAAGACTTTGATGTTCAAATGTAAAATCAAGCGAATTTACCAAAAAAGCGTGACTTATCCCAAAATTATGGGGCATTTTTCTTTGGAGCGCCGTTGGGAGAACCGGAGGATTCACAAGAAACCGGACCTCAAACAATAACCCCAAACGCTTTCTTGCAATGATAAAACATTTTCAAAGAGCAGCGGAGTACACAATCTTACGATAGCGGAAGAAAGTTCAGAATCCTAATGTATGTCACTTTTTATAAGGGAATCTTTATGTGAGTGAAAATTGCAGCAATTTTGCCACGCCCATTTTTAAGAAGGTGCTCAGCGAATTTAGCGAACAACGCCTATGTAGGCATAGATAGCTGAGAACTCACTTCTTGTGTCGGGGATGACGGTGTTAAAATTTCACACAGAAATCTCTATGGGTTCTCAAGCTATGAGTTATTATTTGTTAACAATCATTTTCAGACAATCCTGGCCAAAAGAAGCTGGGACACAGGCAAATTTCAGTGTCTTCATGATGTTTCCTAAAGTATCGAGGAGAAAACATACGTTTAGAGTCTCCAAAGACCCCTCCCCCCCCGCCTTCTTCAATGTTGAGAAGGCCAAAAGGTGTTTGATTCAAGCAACTTTGAAACGGGGGGAGCGGGGGGTACGTAATCAAAGACCGAAGTAGTGCAATTTTATGATTTGTCCCAAGTATTTTGGCCAAGATTGTAGAATTGTTTTGCTATGCTAAGCTATATGCAATAATATACGCATAGCACTTACCTACAGGGTAGGTCAAAAGGAACTCACAAGATAGAACGTTGCATAGTTGCAGAGTTGATTTTGCAAAAATATAATGTTTGTTGTGTGCGATTTCTTGGAGTATGATAACCCCTCACCCCAGAGCCGCAGTTTAAAAATTGAGAAGCCAGCCATGTTACCCGAGAATATCGTCATTAGTTCATCCCTTCGAATAAGGCCAGTCCTGTTATGCAGCAGTCCTGTTATGATCCCAGCTGCTAGGGCTGGCCTACTTACAGTTATTCGCGCTTTCAGGTCTATGCCTCCTATTGACAATGGAACCTCCCCTAAAATCATCCAACTCTTATAGCAGGACCAGCCTGTGGTAATGTAATCAGGCCCTTAGCGTATCAAGTTTTAGTGAAAGGTGGCGTATAAAGGGTGACTGTTTGTTTATGCCCCATAGCTTCGTCGAGGAGAAATACCACCACTCATACTACAAGTTCAGCGTGCTTTTCTTCAAAAGAGAGTGCTTGAGGTCCGTCGGTTAAGGTGCTAGTAAGGCTGGTCTACTCAGTTCTATCAATGTGTTTCTTATGGCCCTTAGAGCAGACCGTATACCAATACAGGCTGTAGATAGATATTTCAAAGCTGCATTTTGTATTCTGTCGTTTGTACTTGAATTTTTCTATCAAGAACAGTCTGCCGTGTTAGTTCTGTATTCATCTAGAAAATGGTGGGGAAAATAGTGATTTTGTTCGATGTTTGTAGAGATTTGATCTATGCTTGAGATTTATGTACGGTATGTTTAGTAATGCAACTATTTGAAACTTAAATTTCTTATTGATTGTGAATTTTCTATTGCAGGGCAGCCCAGAATGAAGCGAACAATGTTTCCTCTGAAGATGACGACGACTTTGATGCTTGTGAGTGTTAGAATTGTCACATTTATCATAAAGCTACTTAACTGCACATAATATGATAGATACATTGCAACATAATCACTAATTATAGGTTAATAGCTAACCAAACTCCTTTGCTGCCCCAAAATAGTTTGTATGATATTAAAGTCTTTTTGCTTAGGTTCCTTTCATTTTTCATTTTTGTGTCAAATGTTTGTAGCTTTTGGAATTTTAGTAATTTACAATAGGGCTGTTGAATTTTGTAGATCTTTAAAGAGTTTTTCCTTGATCTTGTGCGATGCATGTATCAAATTACACAGCTGTTGTTTTCATAATCCGGATCACAGGGAACCAAAAAACTAATACTACAGTCTTACTTTAAAAAAAACTGCGAGTTTAAACCGCAGCCAATGAGATAACAGCTCTCACATAACAAAAGTTATTCTCCTGTAACAATAGTAGGACGACCACAACAATGATGTGATCTGTATCAAATTACACAACTGTTGTGTCATAATCCGGATCACAGGGAACCAACAAATCAAAACTATTGTCTTCACTGACACTCCTAAACCCCCTGTGGTATCTGGTAAATCAGGAAAAGTGCCCCTCAAACATCCTTCAAAAGTGGCCTGTCGCGATCAAATTCATCAAAGATCCCTGCCTTACAGCAACGAATTGCCTATGCTTTAGCACGTGTTTTCCTTTTGGGAGGATGAAGACTGTTCCCATTAGTAAAAAACATTAGTTAAAGGGCTTTCATTCTCCCAGGCCTGGTAGTTTTTGCATTACTACGACCGTTTAGATCTATCGATCTTTCAAATGAGAATCGATCTTTCAAATGAAGTTTTGACGCAACTTTTATTATATGGTGATAAAGACCTCCCAAATGACATCAACAGAAATATACTAAATTTGACTCTACAATACATCCACACAAAATTAAGATCACCTAATTCTAGCTAAATGCAACTCAACCACCAAACCAAGTCCATTTTTGCGAAGTCTCCTATCGCTGAGTCCCATCCTTTTCTTTATATGTAGCTTTTTGTAACAGACCCTTTTAGCTATTCTACAAAAGAGACTTGAGCGTCATTCTTATACATTTCATACGCGACTTTCGATTGAGTGGCTCTTCTATCACTATTGCGTACATTCAAAAATTTCATTCGTAAAATATCGTTCGATTCTAATTCTTTTCTGCATAGCTGGGGGGTCTATTGTAAATCTTAGTTGTATTTTAGGTTTATGTCCTTCATGCGATGGCCCTGGGGTAGTCATGATCCTTTGCTCCCCTTGGTATCATTTTATGTGGTATTGTATGGTAGATCGCTCGTAATCTTAGGTAATTCGTAAATTGTAAATTTTTTAACATTGAATTTGTAAAAAAAGAAAAAAAATGCTCCCAGGAGGATAACATGTGCTAATACTTGTAAATGTCATTGTTAATAGGTAGGAAAGCCAACAGAATTTCCATCGTTGTTTTCATTCGTTTTTGCAGGTTTTTGAAGGGGGCTTTGTGCAGAAAAAGAAACATGCTCCATAGCCACACGACCGAATGACATTTTAAAGCCGGGTTAATTTAGATTTTTCTATTGTAATTGAGCGTATTGGCTCAGCATAAACGCGGTTTGTTTTTTTGTACTCACCTTGTATTCCAATCAACTGTCGACTATTAGTGGTAGACATATCTCAATCTGATTCTAGCATGAGACTCGTCACTATACCCGATCTGTTACATCGTTTTTAGGGAACCCAGTGCTCATTCTCGCTGAAAGCTTTTGATTGTGGAAAACTCAATATGTCCTTTCTCTTGCAGTCATCAATAAACTGAATTCCACGAAGAAGTCAACTAATGTGATTGTATCTTCTGACGAAGAAGAAGGGTAATTTACAATTCTTATCGCTGATTGTATTCAAGAAATCTTGCTTTTTTGTCTCATGAAATTTACAACAACAAACAATTACAACATTATAAAACAATTGCAAAGGGAGCATGGAAATACACAACAACCCTAAAACCTACACTTAACACAGAGAAAAATATAACAAAATCTACAAAAATGACTACAGTGGTGTTGCCCATTATGCCCATGCTGTCGCAATTTTGAATTTGTCCTCAACAAGTATAGTGAAATATACCAACTAGCTAGTTTACTTGCTAATCGGCCGTAATTGGTGACCGGGTATAACGGACGACGCAACTCTAAACATAAAGGAGAAAAGGTTTACATGAGAGAATTAGAGCAAAAGCATCAGATCCCCAAAACGACCACGCGAAACTGCGCAATCCCCCCACAGACCCAACACCCATTCTGATTTTAGCAATGTATTGGAACCCTTCTGAGGCCGTAATATAGAGTAATGTCAACCATTATGCTCATGTCGTCGCCAACTTCTGAGTTAGATCCTAAAATAGCAATTAATGAAAAAACCAAGAAGCCAGGTTACATCATCAACTAATGGAGAAAAAGATCACAGAGTATTGACTATTGATGCAAACTCTTTATACTAATTTTAGCAGATTTTAAAGAAGAGGGAAAAACGTCGTTTTTTCGAGCGTCGTCCATTATGGCCGCAGGACAAACAAGTAACACTACTCTCCGGTAAAAAGTTTTAATAAGAAAAACAGTTTTAATTACTGTTATTTGTTTATCATTGGGCACTTTAAACACAAAAATAGCAATAATAAGTCTAAACTTCGAGTTTTGGCAATTTAAATACATGCTTTGAGTTGTTCTAAATCCTACCTTATACTTTGTGCATGGACGGATGAGTTTTGGCGTTTCTAAAATGCAAATAGATTTAATATAATGCTGCCGTTTTTTGGGTTTCAGTGATTTTCTAAGTCAGTCAGTAAGATTTTAACCCAAATTGGTTTCTTTTTTAAGAAAGTTTGCGTTTTCATATTTTGAAGCGACTGGAGACTTCTCTGGTAAGCTGATGGGCATAATGGGCGACAAAAATAGCAATTAGCAGCACTCAGACTTCATGGCCTTAAATCTAAATCAGAAGTCACTTTGCTTTGGTTTCATTGTATTTCCTCTCCAGAGACAGGACTTCTGAAAAATCAAAGAACATTTCAAAAATTTCAAACCGCAAGGTGCTGAGCGAACGAAAAAGAAGGAAGGAATGTAAATAGAATCATGAAATTTGCAAATACTTGAAAGAGCATGCACAAACCATCTCGTCACGCTTCAATGCAAATGAACTGAAACTTCAGTGAAGGTCAAGTCCTGATAAAACAGATGTCAGCGAAGATTTTCCGCGCAATTTCAATTTTACTACTAGTCGTCAGTCCCCTGAAATTTAATTTCTCTTGCTTGCCGGCCATAATAGAAGGCCGGCCATATTAGGCGACGCTACTCTATTTCAATGTCACTTCAAGAATTTGTGTATTTGAATCAAAATGCAATTGTCCGTGGCCATAAAGGAGTATTTGCAATAGTTCCTGATTTGAAAACTTTCACAGGCCTTGAGGCTGCAATATTGCATTAACAATTTCGAGAAGATCACTTTTGTGTATATCATAAGCGTGGCAGAGCAGCAAGAAGTGCTCCGTATCCTCAATACCATCATTTATTGGGCACAAAGCATCTAAAGTATCCCTAGAATTATGTTTGAATTTGTGAAAACTTAACTTACTGAGTCCAACACGTAGTCCAATCTCGCTTGTTTTAAAAACTACATAGAACTATGAAATGGTAGCAGCGGGTGTTCCGCATAGATTTGCTTCTTTGACAGCAAACTAAGAGTTAAGTATGATTTATTAGAAAAAAACCTGGTGTTCCATAAAATTGTATACAGATTTGGTTGTCTTTGGCGATTTGAATTTAGCTTTAATCAATGGCTAATCTCTCTCAAAATTTTGTTGAAAAATGATGGAGCTATAACTTTCAGGAGACCAAATTTGCCCGATCACTGAAACCAGCGATCGGCGATTTTGTCTTACTATTTTGCAGCGATAAATAGCTTTATGGAATGAAAATGAAACAGCAGCCTCCAATGTCATAGCTCTCGTGAAAATTCCGATAATCCTCGGAGAGTTCCACTATTTCTGACCTCACAGAAATTATTTCTTACCTCACGTGAAGATACTTATCACTGCAAAACAGTAAAGCAAAATGGCCGGCTGCTGGTTTCAGTCGTCAGGCAAATTTGGTCTTCTGAAGGTCGTCGCTCAATCATTTTTCAACCGATTTTTACGGGGATGGTGGCCAACTTTAATTGAACATCTGAACAGAACCATCATGCGAAAGTTTGGCGAGAATCTTTTGCCGTTTTGTCAAAATCTTCAGACAAACGGGGCACAATTTTTTTGGGACACCCTGTAGATGCCTCGTTTGTTGGTATTGGTGCTTTGAGAGCAGAAATATCAACCTTGAAAGCTCAAATCTTCGTCCACTTGCAAACCAGAGCTTTGGCCTTTTGGCCTAAGGAAATTCCCGAAGCACATCGAAGTTAAGAACTGAAATTAATGAAAGTTAAGAAACTTTCCAATGGGTGACTGGGGGGTAACTTCTGGAAAACAGAATAACAAAAGATATAATTTTGTTCAAATTTTATCAAGGCTATCGTTGATTTCTACGCTCTGCCTTAAGAAATTGCTTAGGCCAAAAGGCTAAAGCTCTGTTTTGCAGGAACTACTTTTGCAAGTACTTTTGTGAAAGATAGGTGTGCTGTTGGCGTTATATCTGCGACCGAAGGAAAATCTGAGAGTGGGACAAGACAAACGCTAGAAGATGAAATGGAAACCAGGGAAACACATTCGCAAAGTGGTAGGACACCTTGGATATAACAGCGAGGCATTGCCCCTCAAGCAGTCGTACCAGAGTCAATTGTCGTAGTTCGACAGCAAGAGTTTAAAACGTGAGCTGATGCACGAGTAAGACCACGTCAGACGACGATTGAAAGAAACGTTTTTTAGCAAACCGACATTTGCCTGGCTTGCGGACAGTCATCAGTAACTTTTTGGAGACTTCAATCCTAGCAAAAACCAAGATGAGTATTTTAATGGTTTATTTATCAATGAATTCGATTTTCGTTTTGAAAAAGATTTTTGTCTTGATTTTTATTTGGATATGTCCAATGAAATGTGTGAAAGGAAATTTGACAAAAAATGTGGCCGTTTGAGAATATATCAAGGCACCAGAGAGTGTTTTTGAATTGACAAATTTGTTTACAAAATACCTCTTATAAATACACCGAAGCAGGCTTTATTTAGAAATAACAAATCTTCTTATTTGTATCAAGATTTTGTTTCTGAAAGCATTTTAGAACTGTTAAGGCGTGGCTCAGTGGTGGAAGTCAGTTTTACCCCAAATGTTGTGAGCCCCTATCGGTTGTTGCGAATTCTTCAGGAAAATTGAGATTGATTATTGATTTATGACATGTAAACAAACATATAATTACAGAGAACATTCCTTTTGATGATTGGCGTTCCTTTGAGAACTATTTACAATCGAACCATTTTGTTTTTGAGTTTGACTTGAAACAAGGTTATCATTGCATGGATATTTTTCCAGATCATCAAGCCTTTCTCGGTTTTTTCCTGGACATTTTGATGGAATAAAAAACAAACAAACAGACAAACAAACAATCAATCAAACAAAAATTGGCGTTCTCAAGGAATTGAAATTTGTGTTTATCTTGATCATCGTATAGCCATTGCTGACTCGAAACCTAAGGCTCAACTGCACTGCGAAGGCGGGTTTTATGAAAAATCTGTTTAGGAATCAACAAAATTATTAACATGGATTGGGGTTACCATGGATTTTAATACTAATATTTTATTCATACCACAAAATCGAATTTATTGAATATTGAATCAAACTATACACTTTTGCAAAAACCCTATACAACTACAAGAAAGTTAGCCCGATTCGCTGGTAAATTATCGTCAACAAAATTTGTCTTAGGAAATATCATAAGCATCAAATCAAGATACTTATATCCTGTAATTGAGGGCTGATCTGCTTAGGATGCTGTTTTAAACATACTTAAGTTCGCTGGTGCTCACTTAGAAATTATTTTTGGGCAAAATAATATCAAATCTTTAAATTTCAACATACATGACTCGAATCTGATATCATCGGTTATTATATCTTCTGACGCTAGCGCTACAGGGGTTGGAGCGATGCTCGATAATTGTTTTAAAGCCTATAGGGGGTTTTCTTTTGGAGAAGCGATGAAAAGTTCTTCTTGGCGTGAATTGACTACTGTACTTTTTTGCCTAAACGCTCCCTCCCCCATTATTAAATCGAGAAGAGTTGTGTGGAAAGTTGATAATTACACAGCATTGAGAACAGTCCACGTTTGGACCAAAATCCATGAACTGCATTCCATTGCTTTAGAAATTAGTTCAATTTGTAGAGAAATTTGACATATTGCTACAGATCTCTTGGATTCCTAGAATGATGAATGCTGATACTGACAAATTTTCTAAGTACAGATGTTGGAGATTGGTAGATAACGCCCATCTTTTTCGCCTTTCCAAACTCAAAATGGGGTCCATTTACCATGGACAGATTTGAAACCCTCAAAACAGGGAACTTTCACGGTTTAATCTGCCCAGAATCCGAGGCAGTCGTTGCATTTTTGAAAAACTGGGAATGCAGAAATAACTGACTGGTACCTCCTGTCGAGGATATTCCGCCGGTTGTTAGATATATTACTGAAAGGAGGGTACGTGGTACCTTGGTCATACCTTTCTGGGAATCAGCTGTCTACTGGCCAATGCTATGTGCAAAAGATAACATTTTTCGTTACTTTGTTAAGGATTACATGATATTTAGAGATATGGATCATGTTATATACCTGGCTCTTGCCCATTTTCTGTCATTGGTTTGACTTGTATGAAAGGAGGAATCATGTCATTGTACTTAAAATCGAATCATAAGTCATCTTTATCATGTTAATTGTGTTCTGCTGAACCTTGGAGGTCAGTGATAGCTATCTAGAGTATCTCTAAGTGCCTTGGAGGCGAGTAATCTACCTTGGAGGCTATGTATGTACATGTATGTACACATTTGCCACATAACAAATAAAAGATTTACAAGAAATGAATAAAATGTATAAGTTTTGAAAGCTAAGAATAGATCAAATAGAATGACAAATCATTAGATAAATACTGGTAAAAACACCCCTAATTGTAGTGGCAGGGATAGCATTAAAAGGTCATATTGACCTTATTTCCATTATGGTCCCCTCAAAAGAAAAGAAAAGGCTAGTAATATGCTCAACTATTCGTCGTGCTTGAAATAACTAGTGCCTCAGAGGCAAGAACATTTCTGCTGCGCCTTAGAGGCCAGCAAAATATACATATGGTCGTAATAAGCAAAAGAGAGATGTTATAATACCTGGCTCTTGCCCATTTTCTGTCACTGGTATGACTTGTATAAAAGGAGGAATCATAGTGTACTTAAAATCGAATCAAGAGTCATCTTTATCATGTTAATTGTGTTCTGCTGAACCTTGGAGGTCAGTTGATAGCTATGTAGAGTAACTCTAAGTGCCTTGGAGGCGAGTAATATGCCTTGGAGGCGAGTAATATGCCTTGGAGGCTAATAATACTCTTAATTATTCGTCATGTTTGAAATAACTGGTGCCTTAGAGGCTAGAACACCTCTGCTGCGCCTTAGAGGGCAGAAAGACATGCATGGCTAATTGTTTCTTGTACTCGTAATAAGCAAAGTTGATAAGTCTGCCTCTTGTATGGCAGCAGTGACCACACAGGCTTTTCACCGTAATGAATTGTCCTTCTTCACCTCTAGCATCAATTGAAAAAGCATTCAAAGATCAAATTCAAGATGAACAACTGAAACATTTAGCAATGAACATTCCTACTTTTTTTTTTTTTTTTTTTTTTTTTTTTTTGTCAAAATCAAGGTCTAAGAACACTCAAGATAGATATAAATCTGGCTTTAACAAATGGTTAAATTGGTCCAAAAACAAAACAAAAACAAATTATTTCCTGAGATATCACACTTTCCTGCAAGGCCAATTCACGTTGCATTATTTCTGACCAAGCTGCTCCAGTGGAAGGAGTCACTTAGTGTAATCGAAAGTGCATTTTATGCAATCAAGAATTTCCACAAGATAGCCTGTCTTGACGAACCAACCAATTCAGACCTTTGTAAGAACATGCTCAAGAAAGCTACTGAAAAGAAAGAGCCCATATCATCATTGCACTGAAATCTTATATGGATCATATTGGTGGTACTTCAGCTAATCTATTGCAGTTGCGTAACTTTGTTATAGTTTTTTTTTGACTTTTTGCCGGTTTCTTCAGATTTAGTGAAATGGCGAATTTCATTGAAAAAAGCAAGACTGACATTTACCAAGATGGCAATTATTCCTTCATTGCAAAGACAAATACTGCTCTTTGCCCAGTTGAAACATTGCAGCGATATTTTGTTATGGCATAGGAATTTGCGATGAATCTGAAGACTATACTTCTTTCGTTCAGTATCTTACCTTAAGACGCACAATCGTTACGAACAATCAACCGGTATCCTATGCAACAGCCAGGGAGAGGCCTTCATAAAATTACTTGGAGAAATAGGATTGGATCTAAACCAAATTCGGATTACATTGTTTGCGCTCCGGAGGCGCGTCAGCAGCGGCGAATGATGGGATTAAAGACACACTGTTCAAAAACATGGACGTTGGAAGTCTGAACTTGCAAAGCATGGTTATGTAAAGGACAGTTTACCTGAACTGCTTTCAGTTTCACTTGGACTTTAGTGTATACAATCATCGATTGAGATATGTTGTGTTTGAAACAAATAGTAGAAATACCATATTTTCATGATTTTGATAACCAGGTTGTGTAGGTAATTAATTTAGCTTTCGCCATTGCCATTGCTTATACGCTCAGAAAAAAGTGCCCCCTCTTGACAAATTACAATCTTGCTAGACTGACCTCACTACTATATGTGTATTGTAGTTTAGTTAATAAATAAAGTTATTTTCGGTTGAATGCAATGAATTAGAAAATAAATGAATTTATTAACAGTACAATAGGAAACTATTTTGTAGTAGCATTGTTAAGTTTCTTAAGGGAATACTGTTGCACGATCTCCGTGGAGGCGTGCTTAGTAGGCAAATATAAAAAGCTCTTCAAGGCGTGGAGAATCACAGGTCGATAGCAAGTACTTTTGTGAAAGATAGGATCCCTCCCACCCATCCCCTCCCTGTTTTCAGAGAGTCAGGTTACATGTATCAAATGAACGTACGAGCGATAGGAATAATGTGCTTTCCGTGTTTGCTCTATTTGGCACACCTATATACAATCTTGCTAGACTGACCTCACTACTATATGTGTATTGTAGTTTAGTTAATAAATAAAGTTATTTTCGGTTGAATGCAATGAATTAGAAAATAATTACTGTTATTTGTTTATCATTGGGCACTTTAAACACAAAAATAGCAATAATAAGTCTAAACTTCGAGTTTTGGCAATTTAAATACATGCTTTGAGTTGTTCTAAATCCTACCTTATACTTTGTGCATGGACGGATGAGTTTTGGCGTTTCTAAAATGCAAATAGATTTAATATAATGCTGCCGTTTTTTGGGTTTCAGTGATTTTCTAAGTCAGTCAGTAAGATTTTAACCCAAATTGGTTTCTTTTTTAAGAAAGTTTGCGTTTTCATATTTTGAAGCGACTGGAGACTTCTCTGGTAAGCTGATGGGCATAATGGGCGACAAAAATAGCAATTAGCAGCACTCAGACTTCATGGCCTTAAATCTAAATCAGAAGTCACTTTGCTTTGGTTTCATTGTATTTCCTCTCCAGAGACAGGACTTCTGAAAAATCAAAGAACATTTCAAAAATTTCAAACCGCAAGGTGCTGAGCGAACGAAAAAGAAGGAAGGAATGTAAATAGAATCATGAAATTTGCAAATACTTGAAAGAATCTATTAGAGCATGCACAAACCATCTCGTCACGCTTCAATGCAAATGAACTGAAACTTCAGTGAAGGTCAAGTCCTGATAAAACAGATGTCAGCGAAGATTTTCCGCGCAATTTCAATTTTACTACTAGTCGTCAGTCCCCTGAAATTTAATTTCTCTTGCTTGCCGGCCATAATAGAAGGCCGGCCATATTAGGCGACGCTACTCTATTTCAATGTCACTTCAAGAATTTGTGTATTTGAATCAAAATGCAATTGTCCGTGGCCATAAAGGAGTATTTGCAATAGTTCCTGATTTGAAAACTTTCACAGGCCTTGAGGCTGCAATATTGCATTAACAATTTCGAGAAGATCACTTTTGTGTATATCATAAGCGTGGCAGAGCAGCAAGAAGTGCTCCGTATCCTCAATACCATCATTTATTGGGCACAAAGCATCTAAAGTATCCCTAGAATTATGTTTGAATTTGTGAAAACTTAACTTACTGAGTCCAACACGTAGTCCAATCTCGCTTGTTTTAAAAACTACATAGAACTATGAAATGGTAGCAGCGGGTGTTCCGCATAGATTTGCTTCTTTGACAGCAAACTAAGAGTTAAGTATGATTTATTAGAAAAAAACCTGGTGTTCCATAAAATTGTATACAGATTTGGTTGTCTTTGGCGATTTGAATTTAGCTTTAATCAATGGCTAATCTCTCTCAAAATTTTGTTGAAAAATGATGGAGCTATAACTTTCAGGAGACCAAATTTGCCCGATCACTGAAACCAGCGATCGGCGATTTTGTCTTACTATTTTGCAGCGATAAATAGCTTTATGGAATGAAAATGAAACAGCAGCCTCCAATGTCATAGCTCTCGTGAAAATTCCGATAATCCTCGGAGAGTTCCACTATTTCTGACCTCACAGAAATTATTTCTTACCTCACGTGAAGATACTTATCACTGCAAAACAGTAAAGCAAAATGGCCGGCTGCTGGTTTCAGTCGTCAGGCAAATTTGGTCTTCTGAAGGTCGTCGCTCAATCATTTTTCAACCGATTTTTACGGGGATGGTGGCCAACTTTAATTGAACATCTGAACAGAACCATCATGCAAAAGTTTGGCGAGAATCTTTTGCCGTTTTGTCAAAATCTTCAGACAAACGGGGCACAATTTTTTTGGGACACCCTGTAGATGCCTCGTTTGTTGGTATTGGTGCTTTGAGAGCAGAAATATCAACCTTGAAAGCTCAAATCTTCGTCCACTTGCAAACCAGAGCTTTGGCCTTTTGGTCTAAGCAAATTCCCGAAGCACATCGAAGTTAAGAACTGAAATTAATGAAAGTTAAGAAACTTCCAAATGGGTGACTGGGGGGTAACTTCTGGAAAACAGAATAACAAAAGATATAATTTTGTTCAAATTTTATCAAGGCTATCGTTGATTTCTACGCTCTGCCTTAAGAAATTGCTTAGGCCAAAAGGCTAAAGCTCTGTTTTGCAGGAAGAGCTTTCAAGATTTGCATGTCTGCTCTCAAAGCATCAATACCAACAAACGAGGTACCTATGTTCAAGTTGATTATCGAGGAACATTGTTAGAGTGATTATACATTGATTGAAGTTAAATTCACAGCGCTGGAGTCAGCCAAATCCGAATACATTTTTTGGGACACCCGGTGACTGAATATTTTCATTGTTTAGCATTTTCTAAGCTTGCCCATGCAAAAATAATTTGAATGCGAATCTAAAGTACATTAAGAAGTGTATTTTTGTCATTCTTGTAGACAATCTTCGTGTGATTGTGTCTCTGAAAAGAACGCAGTAATCCTTATACAAAGTATGTTTGATGCTGATAATTGAAGCAGTCTTTAAACTTTATTTTTCATTTTTTTCGTAGCAATGATACAGATGGATTTATAGATGATTCAATCGCAGAGATTCGACCACAGAGTACGATACTTAATTTTATTTGTTTGGAATCTGAATGACAAAAATTGTGTTTGGTGTGTTAAAGTTCATTGCCTACTGAACTTAAACCATTTGAAAAGTTACAAACTGGATGCAAGTGGTTTTTGGTATCAGTCATGACAACTCTTGACTTTAATAGAGAACTGACTTCAATGTGCCTTATTTAATTTTCTTGGGGTAAGCAACCTGAACTTCTCTTGCAGAGGGTTATCAAAGATGCAACTTTTGGGAAGCCCGCTACTTCTTATACATGGAGCCCCAAAGATTATTTGAGATCTTTTTGGATATTTAAGATATATGCCAGGAAAACATGCCAAAAACAGGATGGGCAAAAGGATGGATTTGAAAATATAGAAAATGAGTAGAAACTTGTGAAGTCAGATTAATTGTCTGTTGCTCCAAGATACTCGAAAGAATGCACCCTTCCCATGTCTGTTTGTATTATTTGTAACGCAAAAACTTATGTTTTTATAGGTAGAGATAACGAGCAATGGTTCACGCCACGAGAAAACACTGCTTTTTTGTCATCGGACGAGGATGAGGTGGTGCAAAAGAGGTAAGTTCTATTATCCATTGATAATGAATATTTTCATCTACCATTGAAAAATTAAACCACTTAAAAATTTGTAATGCAAATTATTGGAATGAATCGAGATTTTATTGATAGCCAAAAGTCTGGAGTAATTTCTTTGACTTCGCTTATATTTTTCTCCTCACTAGGGTGCCGGCGGTTGTAATCGGACACTGAAAGTGAATATGACGCGAAAATTTTTATTGATGATAAACGTCAATTCAAATGGTTGATTTTGAAGGTCAACATTAAACTTTTCTAGTCTAAACCGTTCTTTAGATATAGCCATTTGAAAATCAACTTTTTGCTCAAAAAAGTGTCCAGGAGATCTTGGTCGAGTTTTGACTTGTGACGTAAAGTGTTTGGGTGGATGGATACTAGAAGATCAAGTAACAGTATGGTCGTCAAAGGGGTTTCAGTGTTTTAAAGAAACCCCATAGAAAATATTCACACCCATATTCTTCAAATACATCGGCATTTACATTGTCGCAATGAATTTTGGCAATCAATTAGGGACTGTTGTAATGACAGATTAGCACTCAATTAAGTTTCTTTGATAAAACCAGCAGGGTTTCATATTCAAACACAGATATATTGAATCTTGATATCAGGATGACGACACAGCAGTTTAAAAACAATCGAATACAATAAGCAAATTTAATCCTTTCATCGCAAATCATTGCTTGCCGTTCCTCGTGACATGATTTCATTCAGTGAGATCCTAAACAGACAGTCAATTCGTTTCAGAGATTGCAATTCGTTTCAGAGAGTGCCTTAAATTCACAGATATATAGCAAGATAAAATAAAGATCTTAGGAAGGAAGGAAGGTAGAAGGAAGGAAGGAAGGGACAGAATTCAGCATGATGTTGTGTGTGTGCCAGAATTTGGAGAGTGCATTCCAAGTAACCTACTGTACTGCGTTAGTTTTTCAACGATACGATTACAGGCCAGGTCAAAGCCATACATGTTCTGCTTGTTACAGCAATACAGTTATTTCGTATTTGTCAAAATTTTATGAGGAGCTAAGATTATTTGGAGAACATCGCCGCGCCTTCTTTTCGTAATCGTAAGTTTCAATTTTGTTGCTGATGCTATCAGCCTTTACCAAGGCAAGTCTGGTAACAGATCTAGGCTAAGATTCGTTTGATCATTCTTTTGCTAGGTATTAGAAGTGAGAACCGCCTCTAAAATTATCAATGTCATAACCCCGGCCAATCTTTGTTTGCCATTGAAGGTCTTCGTCCCATGAAGTACCAAAATGGATCCCTTTATAAAGCAACAACTGTCGAAAATTTAGAACATTTTTTCAACACAGACCATTAATTGTTATTCCAAACCTTGGGCTGGCTGTGTGTGGGATAGTTATACATAAGGTTGCTGCGAGACATGCTTTGTGCCGTCGTTAAGACTTTGCAAATGGCCTTTTATCACATTGACGTGAGTAAGAAATTTTTTGATAATATTGTAAATTTAATTCTTGAAGTACTCAAGAAACCAGGAGTAAATTCCTTGGTCTTATTCGATGAAGAGGGTGAATAAACAAGCCAAATTTGACCGTTATCCAGGGTTTCATCGTCGTTTCATGTGTAAAACATTGCACGGTTTTTGTCTTTACCCAAACACTTTACGTCACAGCGGCATGGTACTCAACGATCTGACCGAGCGGTATTGCCACCACTTTTCGATGCAAAGTGGGGGCTGTTCAACCCCAATTTCTGAAAAAATGAAAGTCTAAATTCAAAAGCGAAATACACCATGATGATAAGCGATGTTTACTGCATAATATAAGACAATAAAAATGTTCGCGTCATATTCACTTTAAGGAAACCATTTTTTCTACCGTAGAATGGTAGTTTTTATTACAGGAACCATAAATTCATTCCTTTTTTAACATTTTCGCATGGCGACCTCCAAAGAAAATTGCTCGTGAATTCAATGTGCCATAACTGATCTCAATGTAACGAATTTACGCGTCGAAGAATTTTATCAATTTTTATTTTATGAATGATTCTTTGAAGTTATTCATTGCACACCCTGGAAAATGGAACGACTTTCTTGCCTCACTTCGTATGGAAGATTTAATTGCTTATTTTTGATCACAGTGAAACATCGACATCAAGGAGAAAAGAGAAACAAACTTCTTCCAAGAAAATCTTCCAGACTCCTGGTACCAATTTTGAATAACTTTATTCACATTCGTTTCAGATTTTTGTTCAACACTGTTTTCACCCTTGTATTGAATTATTAGTATAGCTATATTCACTTTAGGAAGGACTTTCCTGGTGTTGCTTGAAAATGGCTTCAGTTTCAACTTTCAAATTTTAAGAAGCTTGAGCCTTCTTAGGCAGACGCAGGTCTTTTTTGGGCAGCAGCAGTAACATGATTTGTGAAGAGCTGGGGTCGAGAGGCATTTGACCGATGCGTTCATTGATGCATTGCGTTCTACATGATGTATGCAAACATTGTTAGTCAAAAATTTTATTTTCTCTGGAGCAAAATGTCTGACATAAATGAAATAGTAACATTCTAAAAACCAGAATTGTATGCTTTCATCATGTGTTGTTGTTGTTGCAAATTAGGTCATTTAAAAGGAGGGTATTTGAAGGAGGAAAATAGTTATTATAGGCCAGCATCTCTTTTAAATTTTCTGTAAGTGTAGTACGTTTGTTGAAAGGAAGAAATTAACAAAGCAAACATTTGAAATTTTTCTGATTCTGTTATCTGCACGAGAAGCTCACACAGCAAAATTTTTACTTTCGTGGGAAGAAACTTTCGCAAGCTCGAAAAAACGCGAAATTTTTGGAATTAACTTTCACGAATGGACTAAAACGGGAAATTTAACGGTAAATAGGCTTTAGGGAATTATGTTTCTTGTCAAATTTTCATATTGTCTCAATTGTTCCTCGAGTCTTCAATGACTCTTCCCAATGGTCCATATATTTGACCTTGCAATAAAGCAGTAACATATTTCGAAAGGGTTCTTGTGGAAGGCAGAATATCAATATCTTTTTACATAAATGTTTGTTTCTTTGTCGAAGGAATTTTTGCGGGAATAAACTTACGGGAATCTCACATTTTAGGAAATTTTGCGGAATAAATTTTCGCGAATTTCGGCCAAAAGCGCGAAGAACGCGAAAGTTTCCTCTCGTGAAAGTTTCGTTATTGATAAACGTTTACGACGATGAAAACTCTTCGAGAGGTTTTGGCAACGAAAATTAGAAAGTTTCTAGTCCCAATTAAGAAAATGAAAGCTCTTATATGCATGTGGGGTTCTATGGTAGTTAGCTTTTGAAGTTATCATTCGAAGTCTGAACACATGGCTACGAATACAGATTACTCTCCTTAGACACAGGTCACAGTATGAGCGTCTGACGATAAACTACAGATAAAACGGATTTTTGCAGTAGACGTTTCTTTTGCATATTCTGACAAGTTTACAGTACTAGGTAATGATAACCCACAAATAGGAACAATAACAATTTTAGTAGCCCGACTTAGGTTCCTAATTAGCAGAGACTTTCAGCGAAAATCAGGCTTACTAGTTCTTGTGTAAGAACCTCATAAACTTTATTCATCTTAATAATAATAAAGTATGTCACTAAGCATGGCAAATACAACTAGTTTTCCATGTGGTATCTGCCACAAAAACATACATGTCAATCAAAAGGCAGTTCTTTGCAATAACTGCAATTTCTATGTCCACATTAAATGCAATGACATATCTGCTTCAGAATACAAAGAACTTGAAAAAGAACCTGATGATGTTTCTTGGTTTTGCAAACAATGTACCATGAATATGTTTCCTTTTGGCTCATTATCAAATGGTGAACTCTTAGGAATTCGCAATTTCGACATACCTTCATTCATTGACTCTGCACCCTCATTTGAAATTACTTCTAATCTTTTAGACTTGCCTAATCTTAGTGATTATGATATTGATGAACATATGCCTCAAAATATTGATTCTCGCTACTTCACCTTACCTGAACTTTCTTCCTCACAATTCTCCCCTAGAGATTTCTCCATCATTCACACTAATATAAGAAGCCTATCCCTTCATCATGATGAATTAGTTTCTTTATCTGCTCATACTAATCTAGATCCTGATGTAATTGGAGTATCTGAAATCTGGCATTCTATTGACAATCCTATATCATCAAATGTTGAGATTCCCAGCTATACTTTTTTTAAGACTCAGTCACAAACTCAAAATGGTGGTGTTGGCTTGTACATTAAAAATTCTCTCACTTCCAATCCAAGAGCAGACTTAGATTCTTGCACAGATGATTTTGAAACTGTTTGGGTTGAAATTGAAAATAGAAAAGATAAGAATTTCCTAATATGCTGTGTTTACAGACATCCTAGTTCAAATGTTGATAACCTTACATCTCATTTTCGGAATCTTCTATCTAAAATTTCTTCAAACAAACTGGTATTTATAATGGGTGATTTCAATGTCAATCTACTTGATTATGCTTCCCATACACCAACAACTGATTTTGTCAACAACTTTTTTTCACACAGCCTTCTTCCTTGTATTCATCATCCTACTAGAGTCTCAGAACGTAGAGCATCAGTTATTGATAACATATACACCAATGCTACCAATGCTAATATAACTAGTGGCAATATTTTAATGCAAATCACTGATCATTTCCCCCAGTTCTTAATCTTAAAAAATACTCAGGTTAGTCATAATAAATCTGACTCATTCAAATATGACTATTCTAAATTTAAGGATGATAAATTCCTTGAGGACTTTAATCAGATTGACTTTACTTATTTAGACAATAGTGACATAGATGTGAGCACAAAATTTGACAGATTTTTGAAAGATCTTAGTACTTTGACAAATAAGCATGCACCAATCAAAAAGAGGAGTAGAAAGGAAATAAAGCTGAAAGATAAACCATGGATTAATAATAGAATACAAAAGATGATGAGAATCAGAGACAGAGTTTTGCAGAAATTAAAGAAAAAGTCAACTGATAATAACCTTAATTTGTACAAAAAATTTAGAAATCGTGTATCCAATGAAATAAAAGAAAGTAAAGAAAGATATTTTCATAACTACTTTTCTACCAACAGTCAAAATATGAAAAAATTATGGTCAGGTATAAAAACAATCATTTCTCACAAATCTTCAAATTCTTCTACAATTAATAAAATGAAAGACAAGGAGGGAAATGTATCATCTGACCCAGGCAAAATTTCAAATATTTTTAATGATTTTTTCGTAAATGTTGCTGATGAAATAACAAAGACAATCCCAATGACCCCTAAATCTCCTCTTGACTATTTATCAAATAGAAATTCTAATTCTTTCTTTCTTAATCCAGTTACTTTTATAGAAGTTAATGACCTAATTAACATCTTGAATCCATCTAAATCTGTTGGTCCTAATAGTATACCCATAAAATTACTAAAAATCATTGGATCCTCAGTTTCCCCACATCTTGCTCTCCTTGTAAATCAGTCTTTCCAGTCTGGTATTTTTCCTGAAAAACTCAAGATAGCCAAGGTGATAACTCTCTTCAAGAAAGGGAATCCTGAGCTACCTTCTAACTACAGGCCAATTTCTCTTCTTCCCATTTTCAGTAAGATATTTGAGAAGTTAATGTATAGAAGACTTTATAGATTCCTTGAATTACATAATGTTCTTTATTCTTTACAATTTGGTTTTCAAGAAAACCACTCTATCGATCATGCCCTAGTGAGTTTGACAGAAGCTGTGAGAAATACACTTGATAATAAAAGATTTGGTTGTGGCATTTTCATAGATTTACAGAAGGCTTTTGATACTGTTAATCATAAAATTTTGTTATCAAAATTGGAACACTATGGTGTGCGTGGTTGTGCCCTTGAGTGGTTTAGATCCTACCTATCCGATAGAAAACAATATGTTTATGTTAATGGAAGTAATTCTAACTTACTTTCAGTTACTTGTGGTGTACCTCAAGGCTCTGTATTAGGCCCCTTACTTTTTCTTATCTATATCAATGATTTACCTACTGCTTCTAAGAAGCTTACTTTTTATCTCTTTGCTGATGATACAAACATCTACTGTGAATCCAAAGATTTATCTAATTTAATTAAAATTGTTAACAAAGAGCTTAAATCAATAAAGAAATGGCTTGATGCTAATAAGCTATCACTAAACATTGATAAGACAAATTATATTATCTTTCATTCTTCTTCTGTAAATGTTCCTTCTGATTCTGCCATAAAAATAGGGAAAAAACGTATTAAAAGGGTTAAGTTTGTTAAATTCTTAGGACTCCTCTTAGATGAGCATCTAAGCTGGAAATACCATCTCAGTGAACTTTCTAAGAAATTAGCTAGAACATGTGGAATCTTTTTCAGAATAAGAAGCTTACTACCATTAGATGTTTTACTCTGCTTGTACAATGCTTTGTTTCTGTCCTTTTTACAATATGGTCTTATCGTCTGGGGTCAAACATATGCATCACACATTGAACCAATTTTTAAACTACAGAAGAAAGCTGTCAGAGCCATATCATTTCAGCCTCGCTTGTCACCCTCTCTGCCAATCTTCAAAGATCTTAAACTTCTCAAACTTTCTGAAATTTTTGAACTCCGACTTTTAACTTTTGTTTTTGATTCTGTTAATAAAACTTCACCTAGTTGCTTTCATAACTTCTTCTTATTCAGTTCATCTGTTCATCAATATTCCACTAGACAGGCCAGTCATGGGGATCTATACTTAACACGAAAAAACAGTCTTCAATATGGTCTAAAGTCGATTCGTTATCTTGGAGCTAAACTCTGGAATACATTACCCGTGGAACTCCGAAACGCTTCATCAAAAATATCCTTCAAAAAGCAACTGAAAATTTACTTATTTAACAAGGCTAGTTTTTGATAATTGCACAACTTCTATTTTATAGTATGAAAAGCAAATGCGTGTATTTCTTGGAATCATTCAAGTCCAACCAAATTTATTTGAAATTATTATAGGATAGGGGGGGCTCTCTCCTCGATTAGTTTACCTATTGAGAGAACTCCTCCTTTAAGTAATTCCCTCCATACAATTTATCTCGTCTCTCTGTATTTGTATATTGTATTAATTTTCCGTATCAATGTATTAATTCTTTGTAATATTGTCTTATTTCTTTGTAGTTTAGTTAATTGTTGGTATTGTTAATTATGAAATTGTATGTAGTGGAATTTAAAATATGAACTGAAACTGAAACTTTACAAATTAGGTATCAGGTGAGATTAGCTATGACGTGAAATTACTTGTGCAAAACAATTGTATTGTTTTTATTCGGCATAATTTCGAAGTGACATCTGATTGAAAACAGACTGCACGTACTTTATTATAATATCTATTAAATATTATGCTTAGAAGCTTTGTTGAAGTCTGATTCTTTGATTCTGATTCTGATTCTGATTCTTGTTGAAGTCTGAGTCTGAAGCTTTGTTGAAGTCTGGGTCTGAAGCTTTGTTGAAGTCTGAAGTCTAGATTCCTCATGTTATACAGAAGTTAAAATTGAAAAGTTTTAGTTTATCAGAAACAGTGTAGGAATGATCCATAAAGACTGCAGTAATCTTTCATGACTTTCTTTGAAATGATCACTTGATATACATTTTGTTTTCATATTTATTAACAGTCTTCAAGACTCCTGCTGTCCGAAAAAGCAAAACTGTCACACGTGAGTTACGAGGTTTGATAACTCACTCATTGTTTGTGCGAAAATTGGTTGTAAAAGCTACTATGAGTATATATTGAGCAAAGGATGCATTTAAAGGGAATCTATGCATATACAGTCGTGGCCAAAAATTTAAGACAACATTTTTGTCTACAATGTTTCTTCGCGTGACGACATCGAGCCCTACTGCTCTGCCTATGTTACTCTCTTGGAGTTCATTTTAAGTCGACTTTCCATGTAGATTCCGAATTTTTATGTCGTTTCTTGATTTTCTGCGCTATTTTGCTATGACATCACAATGACATCATAGAAATTCTGGGAGAATGTAGTGGTTCTGCTGGCAAGGGGTGTGACCCAAAAATTGTGTTTCTCAGCTGAATGTTAAATCAATCTATTATGATTTGTTTGCAAATATCGAAACTCCACGAGGAATATTACTTCAGGGACAAAGTTAGTGGAGGGCGTTCAGTCGACAGCTATGGCCATAAGTTTAAGACGAGCCCTTTCTTTTTGGTTTGAAGTAACAAATCACATAGTTATTCAAATTGATGTTCAAGAATCATTTTATTATTCGAATCATCGAATATCAGAGGCTCTTACCTTATAAACAAAGATTTTTTCACCCTTTTCCTAGGGTTGTCCAAGCTATTTTTGGTCAAAAGGGCCATGCAAACACCCCAAAGACAATAGGTCATGACATGCTCCGAACCATGTTTGGGTAATTGATCTATGTCAGCAGGAAGTACTGATATCTGATAGGCTATCAAATATCCTATCAACCGCTTTTATATGGTTCAGCCGCTTTTATATGCTTAGATTCCCTTTGACTATTTGTCGTAGGAATTTAATTGGATTGGCCTACTTCACGTGCTTAGTATAAAGTGTTTTGCTCACACATAAAATGCGAAGAATAGCAATTGCTACTGTTGAGCTTTTGATCAAGATATATAAAGTTAAAGTAGCAAATGTTTATCTCTTCTTCTCCTCTCGACATATGCTAGTTTAACGTCTAAAACACCCTTTTGGTATACTCAACGAGTAACTTGACAATCAAGGTTCAAGGGCGCCTCTGTTGACGTTTGCATCTTGACTGATCGGCTATTGAAATCCCTTTGTTTGCAATTGATAATCGATTTGTAATGGCGTTTCAAGCAATAAACAAGTATTCTTACAAAATCTACCTTTATTACTCGACAGCAAGAAAATTTCTTGCTAAAAAGTGCAAACTTGGTACCAAGAAATACTTCATTGCGGAATTTATTTCTGATGATTCTGTATATCTATGCATATTATGTTTCGTTTTCTTCTAGCCTTCAAGACACCGGCATCGACCAGACATAGCCACTGCACACGTGAGTATATCTTTTTTCTCGCAATTTTAACGATAAATCACCATTTTTGAAATATTTTCCATCATTTCCTAAATATTTCTTTGTGTGTAAATGTGCCAAATAGACTTTAAAGACGATTATTTCATTACTTAATCCCATTGTTTCATTCATACAGTAAAGGGACGATTAAATCATAGCTTGAAAAGCCTTATTTTGTGCAATTGCATTCTGCAACACATTGCCTTTTTGCTATCAATTTCATATGAATTTTGCACCGTACATGACAGAAAAAGCTTCAGACCCAGTTCATACTGTACCAACCAGTACAACTTTAGATCGATAACATGAGTGTAACAGATGAACCTCTCGTTTACACTGTTGCTGCTGATCCGTGACACTTGGCTCTGTCTGTCCATATAATGATTTTGTTTTGAAGCCATTTAAACAATTTTGAGCCGTAACAACTTTGTAATTGATCAAAACTGCACTGGTACAGTGCAAACGTGGTATCGGCAAGAACATAAGCAATCAGTTTATGCGGCATTAAAAGATGAAACTTCAATTTGAGAATCGTTCTATTCGATTTTGGAACATGAAACTGTTCAATATCTCCTGTGGTTCTTCACGCAAGTTTCAGTAAAGAAATGTTTATAATTGCAACTAATGGGTCAACAACTAATGGGTCAATGTGGCTTAAGATATACCTAGAGTTCTTAAGTTGTCCAAGGGCAACGAGCGTAATAAATCTACTCAAGAAACCCAATGTGCACTTTTGGTTATCACCATACTGGCTGCATAGCAACCCGTGAATTTGGGCATACGAGTTACAACTATACATTGCTGGTATTCAAGAACCAAAGAGTGTTCAAGTTACTACAAGAGCAACGAGCATAACCGTACACTGTGTGCCGAACTACACGAGTTTCCGTGCAGCCAGTATGGTGATAACCAGGAGGGCACATTGGATTTCTTTATGATTGGAACTATAATAAAATTTTGGTAGTTTTCAAGTAGTTTCACTTCTTCTGTATCACCCGATGATTTTAAATTTTTAGCCAAGATTCTGGACCAGATTACGACGCCAAAGACACCAAGTGGAAGTTCTGCTTATAAGAGACAATACAAGAAGTTGCGAGATCAAACTGCAAATGAACTATTCGATTTATTCAATGAGACGGTTTTTGAAAATAAGGTATTTTTTGACGCTTCGTAAATCAGGTTTTACCCATGAAGTCATTTGGATGAAAATATCTGACTTGTGATATATCTAAAAAACTATTCCACAACATTCAGAAGGAAGCCTGGTCTATAATTTTGTATTCTTGGTCTATAATTCAATAGTCTTTTCCTTCTTTTGGGGTGTGTTCACATGCCATTTGAAAAGTATAAACGATCTTCATCCTAGAGGTTGGAGTTTTTCAAGCGTATCGTATCCTTAAAGGGTTCATGCAGGGCTATTAGCTTGCACTGACAAAGAGCCAACAATTTAAAAACATTCGATTCGAATCGACGTCGCTCACATGCTGTCAACGATTGATAGCCAAAGAAACTTTGCTTTGTCTGAGTGTTTTCTTTGTCCTATTTATAGATCAGCCTATTTACCATTGCACGCTCTCTTTAAGTTTTCTTGCCATTATGCGTAAATACCTGCATTGTTTGTAATTCCAGCACTAGCACTACTTCGTAGTCAAATTGCACCACAGTGACACAGTTAAACCAACTTTATCAAGCCAAGATTGATTTCCAACCAATCAAACGAATTCAATTTGTTCCATTGACCAATTAGAAGGCCTCATTTGATAGCCTGGTTTAGTTAAAGCTGGTTTAACTTTCAAATATGAATGGAGTATATGTTCACGAGAGAGCCTGACTTCATTCTGTTCCATTTTATGGTTCACTTGTAAGAACCGTCTACTCTTCGGAACGGAACTAAAGTCTCCTCATCATTCTCGTGTGAAGACCTACGAGAATTATATTGTTTGTTGGCCAGTTTCAGTTTTTTGTGTGCTTTTCCGTTCCGTCTGTTTTATTGGGACGTTTTACTTCTTAATGTGCTATTATTTCTCGTTTTTTCTATTCATATAAAATATTTACAATAAAGTTTACTTTCTACTGCCGGGTGACCCAGAAAAAAGTGACCCAACGCAATCTGTTATAGAAAAAAAGTAATTGACCGATTGAAATACTTCAAAATTTGTTCTGTAGCTAGAAGGGTAGCCTACCTTACTTGTGTTTTTTTGCAATTTTTCGGCACGGTAAATTTCTCAAATCAAGGGTTTTGAAGAAAAGGGCATGCTTTAAATCTTCGGGGATCGATTTAAAGCCATTTCAGATCTTCAAAGCAATTGAGGGTCCTGTTTCATTTCGGCCGGGGAATATTTTTAGGTACCTGGGGACTATAAACTTGCGCTGAAAATTTTCTACTGAGTTGCCTATTCCCTGGTTAAAACTAAACGCGCTCCTTGTTGTTTTGAAGATCTGAAATGTCTTCCTGTTTTTGACGACTTTTGAGGATTTCAAGCATGCCCCTTCCTCGAAATCCTTATTCAGGAAATTTATCGTACCGCAAAAATTTTTTGAAAAATGCTCATAACATAGGCCAGTTATTTAGCGGCAGAACAACGTTTGAAGCATTTCAATTGGCCACTTACTTTTCCTTCTATAACAGATTGCGATGGGTCACTTTCTTTTGGGTCAGCTGGTATACTTATCTCTATCTAATTACTATAAAACACCACAGGGACGATACCAAGTGGAGCGAAAGACAATGCCTACCCCATGGCCAATTCATAAAGACACGCAATGTTAAGCTACATACGATACACTATGAACGATTAAAACTGTGGATACTAAACTAATGGATTCCGCCTGATATTAGATGTCGGGTCAGGGTTGGGATGAAGTAAAGAAAGTCTCGTGTGCAACTCGCTCTGTAGTAAGAATGAAATGCCTACATCTAATGTAAAACAGAATTTACAAAAAGAAAGAACATTTACGTAAAGGGAATTGGTGGTTGCTTAGTACTGAAGTTTGAAAAGAAACCGACCAAATCTCAACCAAACCGACCAGTTTCGTGGATGAAACGTAAAGTCAATTTGAGTATATTTCTGTTCAAGTCACCAGAGAGGTCTTGATCACCATATAATAAAAGGCTGCGTCAAAGCATCTTTTGAAAGAATGGCGATTTGTACAAATAGTCATCATAATTCTACAATTGCAGCGATAAGATCTTGTAGTTGAACATCAAAAGAAGGACAGAGCAACAAAAAGTGATCCATATCCTGAATGCCATCGCTTGTTGGGCACATTGGGTTTATGGTATCCCTGAAACTATGCTTGAATTTGTGGAAATTCAACTTGCTGAGACCAACTGCTGAGACCTACAAGAAAAGAGCTGTACAAATTTATCAAAAACAAGCTGAAAGGGGGCTTGAGCTCCCTGAGAAAGCTGAGAGACATCCTTCCGCAAAGGAAACTTGACCAAGTCTACAAAGCTCTCTTTGAAAGCCACCTTCGCTATGGCGACATTGTTTGGAGTGCTCTTTCCAACACCAAACTATCCCAACTGCAACGATTACAGACAAGGGCAAAGAAGCTAATAGTGGACGCCAAGTATAAGGACGGTTGGAACTGTAAATGGCTCAATGTAAAGTCTTTGCTCTCCTTTGACAAAGGAGTCATGACATATAAAGTTCTGCATCTTTGTCCCGAAAATCTTCGCCATAAGTTCACTGAAAGATCCATGATTTCAGAGCATAGAACCAGAAATCATGGAGATCTGCAAATTCCCAAAGTTAGTTTAGAATATGCAAAGCGAAGTTTCTACTTCTCTGGTGTCAAAAATTGGAATGATATCCCGGACAACATTCGAGAACAAGAATCAATCGCTCGTTTTAAAACAGGTTTTAGAAAGTATCTTTTTAACCTACAAGACCCAAACACGACCCCTTGGTAGAGCAGCATATTTAAGTTATTTACAAATTTTTCTTTTAGTTTTTTCTTTGAAATAATTTGTAAATACGCTGAAAGGTTTTTTTCGTGTATAAATATTGATAAAATGAAATGAAATGAACTCTAAGTTGAGTAAGATAGGATAATCCTATTGGGTCGGGAACTCTAAAGACAGATTTGGCAGGGGGAGGGGGTGGATTATTGATAACAGCTTTTTCTTAATAGCAGCAACAGAAGGTGCAAGTCTCAATTCAGTCTCACGCTTATTCCATTCGGATAAACAGTTTGGATAGAAGCTAGACTTGCATTGTTCTGTCCTTGCCGTCTAGTTCTTTTACTCCTAGTTCTTTATGTTTTTGAATTGCTATAAACTTCAGTTTGTTGCAAATAATTCAAATGATTTATTGTAGCTGCCCAAGACTACTAAGATTGTGTTCAACAAGAGAATGACCAAGACTGCAGGATTTTGCTACTATTACAGGTAAATGCTTTATTGATTGAATTTTATTTGGAAGTTAGAGGCAGTCCATTTCCTTTTCTTGTAAAAATTACAAACACACTGTCAAGAAGCATAACATAAATTTTTATTAATAGATGGAGCATTAAGGACTTTAACTGCCTGGTTGAGCAACGATTATTTGATGTATCTCTAAATGGACTAGAAGAATCTATTTCAACGGTTGAAATAGATTCTTCTAGTCCAAAATTTTTGTTTTCTCTTGTATAAAAGGGTGAGATAGTGATTCTCTAGAAACGCGACCCCAGTGCTTTTATTTGATGTATAATTTTGTCAACATATGCCACTTGGGAGTTTTATGAGTTAGCGCCTTTTTGTATTATTGTTTTAATTTTATGTTTTTTGAAAGAAAGAAAGTAAGATAGCAAATCTTACAATTTTTGTGATTCTGTTATCAGCACAAGAAGCTTGCACAGTAACTCTTACGATAGATTTAATTATATATTGACAAATCACTTCTTTTATAACTCTAGCTGCACCATGATTTTTCAGAAGAAATTTTCAAAGCAAATCTTTTTGATTGATGTGAGAAATTTTCTGACGAAGAGCTCCTTCATTCACAACTATATAACTTATTGCTTGCTTTCCGACTCTCTGATGACTTGCACAATGAAAGAACACAGGTCCAATTTACAGCAAACGATACAATAAGAGCAATGTCGAAAAGGAGCGCTGCTACCTCATTTTGACATGTGGCTACTTCCTTCATGATTGCAAATTCCCCAGTGCCTTATTTTGCACAAACTATACACGAAATTAAAGCACAGCAGTCAAAAAGGACAGATTTGGTAAGACGATAGCACGAGTTGGTTTTGATTGACATCTCAATTCAAAGCAACTATCGATCGGAGACAAAAGGAAATTATCTCAACCAGATAATCAAAACAAGCAAAGAAGCAAAAATTTCCCAAAACCCAGGTAGCTAGCTCGCTCGTTGTGCATTCCAGAATTTGCTTTCAAGGGCAAACATGAGTATAGATCGAAAGAAGAAGGATATATCTTCACATCTGCCTCGGGCATTCAATTTGTTTGGTTCAAAAGCTGATTGGGAGTCGATTCAATTCGCTTATTTTTTGGGTGTAATGAAAACACTTACTGCTCGGCTTCTGAATCTAAGGAGTAAAATGCCCGAGGTAGATGTTTCGATGTATCCTTCTTCTTTTGATATGTGCTCATGTTTGCTCTTAAAACAAATTCTGGAATGCACAACGAGCGCGCTAGCTACTTGGGTTTCAGAGAAACTTTTGCGGCTTTGTTTGTTTTGAAATTTTGGTTGAGAGAATTTCCTTTGTCTGCAGTCGCTAATCGCTTTGAATCCAGGTGTCGATAAAAGCATCTCATTCTATTGTGTTACAAAATCTGTCCTTGTTACAGCAGTCAGGTTTTCAGAAAATCACTATCTCATTTATGTCAGACCTGTTGTTCTTGAGAGATTTGAATTTTTCGGCCGGTAGCCTTTTGTGCTGAGAGCAAAGATCTAAAAAATAAGAGCTATGGTCATTCTCATTATTTGTTTCAGAAATCCAGTAACGAAAGTGAAAACGGCGAAAGTGGAACTTGCCGAGAAAGTTTGTGACACTGTGGGTACGTACTCATCACTGTTTGGTATAAATGCTTTCCACAGTTTGTATTTTGGCTCAAGATTCATCACCACTGTTTGTACTGAGTGGTGGCTGGACTCAGAAGCTGGATTAAGATCCAGAAACTGAGATCAAGCATAAATCAAAATGCGGCTTTAAAGCAATTTAATCTACATGCACAAATATAACCAGGAATTAACCAAAAAAGGATAAAGTAAACAAAGTAAGAATTCAACAATTGGAGGGATAATTGGTTATCAAAGTCCTCAAATTCTTGTTGAAATAAAATTTACTGACAGGTCTTAGGGCACAGGGCACAAGGCATAGGGCCTACCCATAGAAAAATGATTTTTACTAAAATGGTGTCTGTCAGGACATAACATAGCACTTCTATCTTTTTTGGGCTTTGTCTTCGAGTATCGGCAGCAAATTGCTGTACGCAGACCAAGACTTCGACCAACTACCAATAACGCAGATAAAAACTTAGACCAACTACTCATATCCAAGTTGGGCTTTGTGCAATATATTACTGTTTGAATAATACACTACTGGCACAAATTATCCGGCCATCCTACAAAAAGCTTAGCAATGCATGTTTACTGTAATCCAGTGCAACTGATATGGCTAGTTTGTCACTATCCATTGTTTCACGTCAGTGCTTCATGTAGATTCCGAAAATTGATGTTGTTTTGCAAAATTTTGCGTCATTTGCTTGTGACGTCACAATGATGTTTATGGAAACTTGAAAATATTAGCAGCCAAGTCTGTAGCTGTATCTACCCGTACGGACATGGTACGAGCACTAATTTACATCATTCGATACAGAATGTTCTCTCTACAACATATCCAAAATGCCCTAAAATCCACTCAGAGGAAATTCTTTTCGAGGAGGTCTTATGAATTGCACTGGCAGCTTTGTGCTTGCAGCGGTAAAATGTTCTCAAATTCTATAAATCTTTACACAAAATCAAATATACACAAAATCAGATATACACAAAATCAGATATACACAAAATCAGATATACACAAAATCAGATATACACAAAATCAGAAAACAAAATCAGACATAATGACCAAAAAGATCTTGATGAGTAGAGCCCCACTGTTCCGATCACTTGCTCCTGTGAGCGCTTTGGTGTACAATCTCGGGATGTTTGTTTACAAGAAGAATGGGTCTTATGATTAAAAAAGTGTGCGAAAAAATACTTTGCTGACACCATGAGCTTCAAGTTGAGACGTGGTTTAACTTTTTTCTGGCATGTGAATCCAGCGATATGAGAAGTTTAAAGAGGCCTGCCTGTGATAGAATTGCAAGTAGCCGCCATTTTCACTTTAGTCCATACGCTGGGGTCGATCCCGTAGACATTTTTTGTGCCCGAATTCACTCTTCACAATCGTTAACTACATCATCAGGCAAGTTAGAAAATCGAGGGTGGACGTCTGGACGCGTGGTAGATTTTCTGGAAATTGCGTCGTAAGATGAACCCCTTTTTGGCGTTAATTCACTCGTAAAACATCCAATAAACGGGCTTTTTGTGAGCAAATCTCACCATTTTCAACGCAATGGGGCGTCACAATAGAGTCATTTAAAGGATGAAATCATTCGAGACCAAAATCGACCTTCTTTAGCGATAAATTGCTACTGCGCATGCGCAGAAACTTAGAACTGTCCAAAAAGTTGTGCACAACGAAGGCTTAAAAACATTTTCTTCCAACGACGCAGTGCTCTTAGATTAAAGTCACCCTGCACACAGAGCATGTACTTTTGATAAGCTTTCAATGAACGGTACGCAGGAGACAGATAGATGTAGCTTCTGACTATTGATGTTACCATAAGAATGAAGTTGGTCTTCTTGAGTTATCCTGGAGAAAGGATTGATTCATTTTGATCAATACAAGGCATCTAAAATGAGAAACCAAAAAAGAAGGATAGGAAAGAGGATCCTCCTGACCATCTGCCAATGATAAATTCCGTCATTACACCCTCGCCAGCAGAGATGAAGTCGCTCTAAGAGTAGAGTCAAAGCAAGAAAAAGCTGCAGTCATTTGTACAAAAGAGATGATTAACGGGCCCAGGAGCAAAGTTAGTTTGATATCCGGAAAGTGGTCAGTCATGTTTCATGACTGAGATCCTCACTGTGGTGTTTTTGTGTGATACCTCGCAGCTATTGCACTAAAAGAGGCTGTACGCCTCCCCCGTTATGAATTTAGAAACTGTTTCCTGGACTTTCTAAGGAAGATTACAAGGTTCGAATGAGAAGGCATTGATCCCATAGACAAATAGTTATTCTGTGTCAATTCCTGCATGTTAAGACCGACAACCAATGCATCGATCAAGAATGCATCCTCAATTGCTAGACAAATAACTCCTTAACTCCAAATGAGGCAAGACAGAGAAAGGTCTCATTGGCCACATTGCACTTTCACAAAACATTTCTAACGATTTTGTAAAAATGAAAACTCTTCCTGCATTAAATATACAATAACACCAGGGGGAGGGGTTCTTGACCAAATTTCAGATAAGAGTGTGCCACCAGCATCTTTAAAATGATACCGTTGGCTAGACCAATTTTTGTGAAAATGATACCCTGGACCAGACTAAATTCTCCATTGTAAGCGCAACGAGCTGTCGCTTCCAAGACAAAAATTGCCAAATTATCGCCTTCTCTTGTCCAAAATCGCCAAAATGCCAGATTTCTAGACACGAATTACGAAAATTTGACATTTCCCTTTCCAAAATTGTCAAAGAATACCCTTGCCTAGACTAAAGCTCTAAAGTTACCGAAAAGTATACCCGTTGCCAAACTTGGAGTCCGAATAAGTCTACCCTTGTGAGACACATCACTAAGTACTTTAACTATGGAAGAATCCTCTCCCCCGCCCTGTGAATAACACGACAGGGAATAATCATACGGGCAAGTGAAGAAACGAAGCAGGCAGTGGTCTGAATACTACAAAAATATGTCAACTGGTTTGAATTGATTGCAAACTAGGTTAGATTAATAAAGAATAGTTCTGAAGATAGCGTCAAACATGGAGTATTGGTATCTACTTGTTCGCGACGAAGCATGCTATAGCGGCCTTTATGACCTAGAAAGCATAGGAAAGTAATTTTATAGACATTCATGACAAACAATATCCCTTACCTAGAGACAAATTAGTACGGTGTTGCCCAAAATGCAAACCGTAACTTGTGTGGCAACTTTTTTGACGATTTTATATCGATAAGACAAATGGCATTCATTTCTAATATATAGTGGATTCCTTCACAGGTATAAGCCCATTGAAAGTACAAGATCTGCTATTTATTCTAATTTGCATGCTAGCAGAGAAAAGATAATCAGATACAAGAGAAAACAAGGCACTCACTGCACAAAATGCCCTCAAGTTGGCTGGTCGTTGGTTGGCAAGTGCTTATGATGCCAAGATGAAGTTGCTGCAGTTTGACAACTTGTCCATGAACGGCAACACCACAGCGTAAATAAGGATCTCATGAAACATTACTGACCACTTTCCGGATATCAAAGTAACATTGCCCCTGGGCCCGTTAATCATCTCTGTTGTGCAAATGACTGCAGCTTTTTCTTGCTTTTGCTTTACTCTAAGAGCGACTTCACCTCTGCTGGCAAGGGTGTAATGACGGAATTTATCATTGACAGATGGTCAGGAGGATCCTCTTTCCTATCCTTCTTTTTTGGTTTCTCATTTTAGATGCCTTGTATTGATCAAAATGAATCAATCCTTTGAGCATTTCTCCAGGATTTCTCAAGAAGACCAACTTCATTCTTATGGTAACATCAATAGTCAGAAGCTACATCTATCTGTCTCCTGTGTACCGTTCATTGAAAGCTTATCAAAAGTACATGCTCTGTGTGCAGGGTGACTTTAATCTAAGAGCATTGCGTCGTTGGAAGAAAATGTTTTTAAGCCTTCGTTGTGCACAACTTTTTGGACAGTTCCAAGTTTCTGCGCATGCGCAGTAGCAATTTATCGCTAAACAAGATCGATTTTGGTCTCGAATGATTTTGTCCTTTAAATGACTCTATTGTGACGCCCCGTTGCGTTGAAAATGGTGAGATTTGCTCACAAAAAGCCCGTTTATTGGATGTTTTACGAGTGAATTAACGCCAAAAAGGGGTCCATCTTTCGACGCAATTTCCAGAAAACCTACCACGCGTCCAGACGTCCACCCTCGATTTTCTGACTTGCCTGATGATGTACTTAACGATTGTGAAGAGTGAATTCGGGCAAAAAAATGTCTACGGGATCGACCCCAGCGTATGGACTACTTCGTGTTTCCTTGCAGCAACTATATTTTCTCTTGTTTCTCTGCTACTGTTTACTAGAACCGCAGTCAAAACATTTCAAACTTTACTCCAACTCTCTAAGCGAATATTTACAAAAAAAATCGATCATAATATCTTCTGCTTCCCAATCGGGGGTAAAGTTCTAACTGCAGTAAGATAGGCTACAGATCGCCCTCTTCCGATCACGAGGTTTGGCTTCGAATTCTGGGATTCTCTGTCAATGAAGAGAAGGAAGGTGAAATAAACAAAGAAACCTCACCAGGGGGTTTCGTTGAGTTTGGATGCGCGTGAGGTTGGGTTTGAATTAATGCCAGGGGGGCATTGAAGTATGGGAATGGGGCTATGCTAGAGTGTTGCCAGTTATATTGTAAAGGACTGTTAACTTCAATTGTAAATTGCTTATGGTGTCATTAAACGAATAAAGAAGCAAAACGTTACTTATCAAACGATAACATGAGATAAAAATATTTTGTTATATGTATGGCATCCATTTCAATTGGAAACTGCGCTTTCTTGAACCCTCTGCGGTGGTACCGTCCGAAATTCATGCGTGAGCCTGCGTGAGCCTGCGTGATCGGAACAGGGCAATGGAGTGAAGATATCGCGATTTTATCGCTGTGTTTTCCGACAACGATTTTACAGAAGACAGTTGCTAAATGTACAATAACTGGTTTCTGTATTTTAAATTATGAAATAAGGAATAATTCATTAGCATTAACTTTTCCGATAAAATTTACATAGGCCAAGTATTTCAAGGTTTCTTTTTCAGTGATCGGAACAGGGCGATGGGGCTCTAGATCCCGAAAATGTGCTTATTTGCCATATTTGGTCAAGTTTGGTCAAGTATGTTTGCCATATTTGGTATGCGTTAGGATAGCCTAAAGTTTGAATATTTCCTTTCAAATAAAGGGTTGATTGTTATAAAACTTCCTCTGAAACTCTTTTCTGCTAGTGGAGTTTAGCACATTTAGGATATGTTATAGAGAGAAAAATTCTGCGTCGATTAATGTAAATGAGAGCTTCGTACCGTGTCCGTATGAGTAGACACGGCTCACAGTGATCCAGAATGGCAAAATAATGTAATAAATGCCAACAAATGAAAGTTCTCAGAATCAATCACGCTATAGCTCATTTGGAAGAGCAATGATTGGCAATCAAAATAAAAGAAGAATTATTAAAATCGGAGCTACGAGAGCCAAGATACAGATTTTTAAAGTTTCAGGAAATCACAAGTTTACAAATTTGATATCGAAAAGACAATTAACACTCGATTTAGGCTAACTTCAAAATTCAATATCTTTGCTCGCACAGCTCCGATTCTTGAAATTATTTTTTATTTTAATTGTAAACACCTCAGCATTACGTGTGCTTCATGTCATCGACAACGAATGGAAAAATATTCACGAATTTTGCGAATATCTACAAGTACTATATTAGAGGAAAAAACTGACATTTAAGTAAAAACAGTTGAAAATCTAAAAGACGGGGTCAAACGGTGTCTTAGCAAAAGATATTACAATTAACTAGAACATGTCTCGAGTGCGTGTGTCAAAGGGTATCTTTGGGAACCTTCTGCAAAAAATTATATGGCCGTTTTAGAAAGTGTGGTAATTTCCTGAAAATGACATGTGGTCGTTTCTGAAACCAGTTTTCTTTTACATTAACTGAATGTATATTTTAGATAATGCTCTAAACTCATTTCAAATTAAAGACAGGTCATTCAACTGAATTCTAGAAACTTGGATGAATTGAAGAAACTTAAAATCGACATACCTTAACGTACAGTGGATTGAACAAACAGTAACTGTACTCTTTGTCATGTTTGATTTCAACACTGCATCATATCATATCAAATTCAATTCCGAGGCATAACATTCTTTCTTATCACAGTTATAAATGTAAAGACTTCACCAATGCTTCTTCTTGAGTTTTAGTATCATGATTGATCTCATTTACTTTTGCCGTAGTTTGTAGAATATGGCTCGCTTTTGCTACATCTGGGACAGATGTTATGAACATTTTGACAAAACGTCATGGATGTCATGTTACACAAACGTTTGTTTTGCTCTGAATTCTGGTTCAATTTGGAAGCTGTGAACATGTTTGTTCCAGGCGTTAGGAATGCTTTCAAACAATACAGCTATCGGATAGCCTTTTTGAGAATTTCAAGCAGCTCCCAGTTATGGACAAGCATCTGGGGAACAGTAGGGAAATCTATTATTCTCTTCCCAGTGAAAATGTATTGCTAAGAACAGCATCATATCATAGGTGAAAAGCTTCAGTCTATCAACGTTGACAGTCTTAGTGGTGTGTTTCGTCTCGGAAACTGCGAGGCAAACGCTGAAGTGGCACCACAGAATCACAAAATTTGTCCTGTCCTCGTAACCATCCATCAGATCAATAACCATTTGTTCTCGTTCTGAAGAAAGTACGGAAAATCAGTCAACTACAACTATGACATTAAAGCTCAAGAGGAAGCATTAGGTCTAGTCTGACAGTAATATGAAAGGACGTGCTGCTTCGGAATTGAATTTGACATGATTGATACAGTGTCGGGTTCAGATGTAATAAAAAGTAGAGTTGCTGGTTCTTCAATCCACTGTACGTTAAGGTATGTTGATATTTAGTTTCTTCAATTCATCCTAGTTTCTAGAATTCAGCTGAATGACTTGTCTTTAATTTGAAATGAGTTTAGGGCATTATATAAAATATTAATTCAGTTAATGTAAAAGAACACTGGTTTCTGGCACGACCACATGTCATTTTCAAGAAATGACCACACGTTCTAAAACGGCCATAGAATTTTTTGCAGAAGGTTCCCAAGATAACCTTTGGCACACGCACTTGAGACATGTTCTAGTTAATTGTAATATTTTTTGCTAAGACACCGTTTGACCCCGTCTTTTAGATTTTCAACTGTTTCTACCTAAATATCAGTTTTTATCCTCAAATATAGTACTTGTAGTAATTCGCTAAATTCGCGAAAATTTTCCATTCGTTTTCGATGAAATTAAGCACACATAATGCTGAGGTGTATGCAATCAAAATAAAAAAACAATTTCAAGAATCGGAGCTGTTTGAGCAGAGAAATTGAATTTTGAAGTTAGCCTAAATCAAGTGTTAATTGTCTTCTCGATATCAAATTTGTAAACTTGTGATTTCTTGAAACTTTAAAAATCTGTTTCTTGGCTCTCGTACGTCCGATTTTAAATTTTTTTTATTTTGATTGCCAATCATTGCTCTTTCAATTGAGCTACAGCAGGATTGCTTTTGAGAACTCTCATTTTTCGGCATTTATTACATTTGCTGGATCACTGTGCGGCTACTGACTTGACGACCAATATTTCCGATCTGTCTATGAATGGCATTATGACGTCAAAAGTAAATAGCGCAAAATTTCAAAAAGCAACATCGATTTTTGGTATCTTCATGAAAAAAGTGACCAAAAGCAATGAAGGGTGACAAACTAGCCATATCATCTGCAGTAGATTACAGTAAAATGCATTTTTAAAGGATTATGCATGTTGGCCGGATAATTTTGGCCACTAGCGTACACGCAGTCTTGCTCTAATGACTGTTCAAAACGGGGAAAACATACTTATACGGGACGCACGGTATGATCCTTTATTTTATATGTTGAATTTATTGCATTTTAAAACTATGCTGGGTGCGCCATCTTCAGCGAATATCCAGAAAGAGATTTTCGATCTCGGAAACACTGAATGGAATCAAATAACGTCGATCAAATTGTTTGTAGTCAATAATTATTATAGTCACTAAAGAAGACAGGTGTCTCATTGGCATTCAGTCTCCAAAATGTTGCTTAATTGGCACCTCTTTTTCGTAATTACAAACAGAACGACTACGAGACACAGTAATCCACGAGTTGTGCCATGCTGCGGCTTGGATCTTGAATGGCGTCAAATGTGGACATGGAACACATTGGAAAATATGGTATGCAAATTATGAAGTATCTTACTTGTTATCATCAGAGCGACAAGGTCGGTATGTTCTATGAAAGCCCTCAAATCACCATGAAAATTCTGTTGTTTTGATGACTTTCGACGTGTTTTTGACCTGCCTGGTTTCAGTTTCATTTAAAAGTTATTCCGTCCATATTCAGAAAAGATGAAGTCACACAGCCGTATTATGACACACTTATCCGCCACCTCTTGACTTTTTACGCAATCCTGCGTGACAGTTCTTTTACCTGAATGTGGACATCTTAACAGGAATCACCAGTCTTACATAAGCAGGAAACTTGGTCCAGTACGCTAACCTCCCTGTTTTCTGCAACGTCTCAGTTTGATCCAGGTTTGATCGAATTGAAAATTCCCACTATTTAATAATGATAAGCAGCGACTTCTGATGGTGCTTTTTTATGCTTCTACTTCTGAGTTTATTGATAAATGCTTTGTTTTTCATGCAGTGTTTTCTTTTTGATTATAGGGCTGATAGAGCACACAAAGCACATCCAGATTTGCCACCAATATCAAGATGTCATCAATTTGACATCGAATGCAGATTCAATTACAAATGCCTCAATCCATATTGTGCCAGAACGTAAGAATTTTGATCTTCACTTTTTGTTGCTTTGCAGATATAGGTTTATATTATGAATATAACTTTGAATTTCTACATTCGATTTGTAATTGTGGTTCTGGAAAAGAGGACAATGAGCACTTTCAAAATGCACACAGATCTATTTGGTCAGCTTTCCGAAATCTCTGCCCTAAATATCAATGTTGTGGACACAACAGCCGTATGTAACATATCCTCTTATATAGCAGTACTTATCTAATGCAATCACCAACAGAATGATTATGGAGGCCACTATATCATGAAGATTAGCAGCAACTCACACCCTTCGTTCCTTTTATTAAATTGCCACTTGGTTTTACTTGAAGCCAGGAACTACAAAGGTTTTCGTTAGAAAAGTACTACGTTTCATCAATTAATTTGGACGTTATGGTACTTTTTTTGGTTTGGTTGTTTTGTTAAAGCTTTAGAGGAGTTCAGATGAATTAAGTTTTCAAAGTCAATACCCGAAGATTTAAACGATGTCCAAACAAGCAAACATTTTCTGCAAACAATTTAGATTTTCTTTCCAAGCAAAAACTTTATCTATTTACAACGTCGCAAGATATTGCTTGACAAACATTGCTCGATTGCGAGAAGCAGAAATGTTTTTGAAAATTTTCCAAAACATTTCCCATCAAATTTGAGCGTTGTTCAACTCGACCAGTCGGGAAAGTATTGCTTGCAAGCAAATCTCGAATGCTTCACGAACATTACTTTTTGGTTTGGCCAGGGCTCAACAAAGTTTGTCAGGCAATGTTTTGCTAAAACCCTGGCCAAACGAGAAAACATATGATATTGTGATATTGTGCTTGTGACAAGCCTAAAATTTGCCAAGAAAGTTTTAAAATATTGCCAAATGCGAAAAATTGCTCGCAAGTAAATTTCAAATGTTTTACAAACAATTATTTCTGCTCGAAGGGCTTGAATCTTAGAGCGATTTCTCAGCACAAATATACCGGGTGGACAAAAAGAACTTAACCTGTTTGAAAATTCATCAGGCGGAGAATGCTCTGGGTATTAGAATGGATAAATTTTTTAGTTGATGTAGGAAAGGCTGAAGAATTGGTTTGGAGGGAAGAATTGGATTTATGTAGATTCGCTCACTGCAAGATGTGTGAATTAGAGATAAGTATAACCTCTTCATTTAGAGAAAAAAAGGACTCCCGTTTGAAAATTCATCAAAATTTAATAACATGGCCGATCTTCAATTTTCTTTTTTGTCAAGTAGATCAAGGACCAAATTATTTTCCAAGATGTCGCTGAACTTGTAATTAGTTTAAAAAATAGCAAATTTAGCTCCTTTTAGGGCTACCTGGTTTTGAATCATACTGCAAAAAGCACTGATGGTTGCCAGATTGGTCATGGTCATAAATGACAGAAATAAATGCGAACTATCATTGGAGACTTCAATTAATGTTAAGAAAATCTGAAAAATTTGACTCTTAGGCAAGATTGAGTATTTGGCTTAAAAACTAAGGCTCAAAATAAGGTTTTACAACGCGTAATTTTTCTACCTTGCTACACCAAAAGCAGACATTTTATATCATTTGTGAATATTTTTGGATCTTTGACGAAGCAATTCAAAAGACAATTTTATGAAACGTTTGATGATCAATTATTGGTGATTCTTTAAACAGGATCCTTAGTACTCCTGCAGGAGTACTTTTTTGGGACACTCGGTAGAAACACCTATTTTCCCCAAAACTTACAAAGTATTTTTTACCAATGTATCAGAACATTTATGTCATTTCTTTTATAAAGACATTTATTCATTAGACATTAAACACAAGACATTGGTCTTAGCTTTTGAGAGGAATAAAATATGCTGCGGTAAGGAGTTTCTTTACGATTTTGGTGAAGGGTTTTGGGCCTCCTTTTACATATGTCGAAGTTACAAGATTTTGTAAATTGAACTTTTCCTACATTTAAAGGAGAAAATTCATAAAAATACTTCAGCCTTTCGGGCAGCAACCAAATTTTGATTGATTTCAGTATCTCAAGCGTTCTTTGCACAACGAATTTCAAACATGTGAAGCTGTTTTGGTCCTCCCGTTACTTAAACTGAAGCCAGCAACTTCCTAATTTGGGTGATGTTATTAGGTTATTTAACTGAATGGCACATCTTTTTGTAGCTATGGCCGACACAGCAAGTCGCTAAAGAAATGCCCTGATTGCTACGGGTAGGTATTGTGCATCATTTATTGCGTAGCACCTCCTTAAGAAATATATTTGATAGACTTTGATACTCAATTAAGAACTTGTGTAACGGGTGAGCCAAAGATATGTTAGACGTTATTAAAATCAGCAATATTTTGCTTTGCCATTTGTCTCTAACGATTGTTTTAGCAACAATGAAAATTGTTCTCATCTTGGCGTAATATTTTGAAATCACAGCTGGAGAAGAACCCATTTATGAATTATCGCAAATCTTCGGAGTAGCCTTCATTTACGATAACAAATTCCCTTTCAATTCGCTGGAGGTCATGACACTGCTCTCTGACTTAATCAACCATGCTACGGAACTGACAACAATTCTTTGTGATTGCGCAGTATTCAAAGCCAGGCTGTTTAAACTCCGGAAACGTCTTGCTACAAATTAAAGGGACTCCTTCCTTGGCGACTAGCTGTAACATAAACAACCAAGGATCCCAAAATGATGTATCAGTATTTGCCAACATGTACTACAGGGTAGGATGGGGTAATGTGGGTCTACGGGGTAAAGTGAGTCTACTGAGCTTTTGCTAGAAAAATCCTTCCTCGTTAAATAGACGAAAGGTTGGCTATTTTTCTTGCAATGTCTACATGATAAGCTGCCTTTTTATAGAAAACGTTCGTCTTAGATGTATCTCCACTCTTTTAATAAAATAACTTTACTGAACGGCCTACTGTGCAAGAATCTCAAAGACCAGAAAAACTTTCTCCTGCCACTGTTGTTTTTCTTGTCCATTTAATGAACATGGTGTGAGAGTTTGGTCTTTTGCAAATGAAATAACGTTTATTTTGAAGTCATCGAAGCGATGGTTCTTTTTATGTTTACTTTTTTCCAGGTGGGTTAATGTGGGCCTACTGAGAATTCAGCCATAATTCAAATTCAACGAAGCCTTGAATTGCTTAAAATTTTCGCGCTTATATTCATCCTGCCACGTTGTTTCATTTCCAAAATGCGAAAAAGGGTTTACTTTTACTGCAGTTGTTGTTTTGTAACCAGTAAATTGGAGTAAACATACTGCAAATAGTTTTATTTGATTGTAACTATCAAATTCGATTACTGACTTGTAAGTCGGAACGATGGTGGATCACCGCATAAGGACGGTACTTTTATTTTCGTTGCGGGATTGCTTGCGATGAAATGCAAAGATTGTGATTTTATCGAACAGAAAATAGTTGGAAAATATGATTTCCTAAATTTTTTCAAATCAGTTATCCTTTCATATTCCGAAATTGTACAAGTTTTGAAAATAAACTCACTAATCCCGCTCGTCAGGAAAGTGGGCCTATTTTAGTTGCCAAATGAGAACATTTTTTTAATAATTAACTGCCTTTATCAGAGCTTAGATTTTTTGGCAGGAAATAAGAAGCCTTGAATGTGAATTAAACGAAACTTTTGAAAGTGTTTGTATTTTATCGTCGTTTTATCAGTTATCCAATTTGAGATTTTGCTCATTAAAGACCCTACCCTACCCTACCCTACCCTACCCTACCCTACCCTACCCTACCCTACCCTACCATACCCTACCCTACTATACCCTACCCTAGCTTGTTTTTATTCACAGACATTTTTGGGACATTTTCATATGACACCTAACATGAAACAGATTTTTACTAATTCATATCCATAGGTCGCTGCAGTTGCTAGAAAAAGATGGCGTCACTCCTGCAAAGCAGCGAACACCAAACAAATTTGCCTTGTTTGTGAAGGAGCAATACAGAGCCGAAAAGGCTGATAATCCAGAAATGGTGCACGCTGATATCATGAAATCCCTTGGGCAGAAATTCACTGCTCTCAGCACATAATCAAGTCAGCCAATGATGACATGTTCTCTTTAAAAATAATGATAACTGAAAATTAAGTAGCAGAAAACTTTTGTGATCTTATGTATTTGCAGTAAAACGGGTGAGTCAAAATTCTTTCTTAAATTTGCTAAAAATTCAGCTCTTGATTTATATATCAAAATTCAACTCCCCCTATGTATCCTATTGCCTAAGAAATTCGTTCTGTTCTTTAGATCTCTGTAAATGTGACTTAAAAGTGTGCTCAGTCCATATTTTAGATTTAGGACTGTTTACGCGATTTTCACGACTTGTCAAACAAGCACCCTCCATTATAATTTATAAAAGTAGGTCGAAAAGTAATTTGCCTTGATCAGCCTAACTCCATTCATTCGTCATTGTTTTATGTTGTAAACATACGTAGATCTAATTCCTGACAAATTTCTTGTGGTTGTAATACAGTAAAAACCCGCACATAAGAACCTTCATTTATTAAGAACCTACAGCCTGAAATGATATATTTTGTACCCAATGGATAAGAACTAGAGTAGCGTCGCCCATTATGGCTGGTCGCCCATTATGGCCGGCTAGCAAGAGAAATTAAATTTCAGGGGACTGACGACTAGTAATAAAATTGCAATTGCGCGGAAAATCTTCGCTGACATCTGTTTAATCATGATTTGACCTTCACTGAAGTTTCAGTTCATTTGCATTTCATTTCATTTTTCATTTTAAACATATTTACCCTGGGATACAATTCAGTAAAATAATTAAGCAACTGCTTTCCAATTGACCCAGCAACAAAACAAAATAGCTAATAAACCTAAAGATACAACCTATTTACAAAATGTTCCTATTAAATAGCTACTAAATGTGAAAAAGAAAAATAAAAGATAATACTTTCGATACAGATCAGCTTTCCTTGAATATTCTCAATTCAAAGCTTTTAGTTTCGTTTTAAATGACTGAATCGAAGGGGCTAATTTAATTTCTGAGTTGAGTTTATTCCATGCATTGGCTCCGCGAAACGCAAATGATTTTTGGCCGTAAGCTGTTCTCATTTTTGGTACAGCAAGATAGCACTTGGTATTGCGTAAAACCCTGGTATGAAAATCAGACAATCTGGAGAAAAGGTTTCCTAAGTTTTCAGGTGCGAGGTAATTTAAAGATTTATATACCATTGTACATGTTTCTCGATTACTCAGTTTATCAATTGTCGGCCATCCAAGCCGCTGCAATAGAGGAGCAGCTGGAGTGTCAAAAGGGCTACTTGTAACAATTCTAGCAGCTCTGTTCTGTAATTTCTGCAAGGTTTTCAATTTAGTTGCCCCGCAACATCCCCAAACAGAGCAACAATAACTGAAATGTGGTTGAACAATACTAAGATACATATTCCTTAACGTATCCTCTTGCACATAGTGTTTAGCATACTTCAAAAGTCCTATAGCTCTAGAGATCTTCTTCTGTGTACATTTAACAGTGCTCTCCCATTTTAGATTATCATCGATCATAAGACCAAGATATTTAGTTTCCTTCACAAGATCGATATCATTTCCATTTACTCGAAAATGAGGAATCGGTACCGTTCGTTGGTGTATCAATTTTCCTCAACTTTTGCGACGATCCTATTATCATGGCCTGTGTCTTGACAACATTCAAGGAAAGCTTGTTACCCTGTAACCATTTCTCAAGGCAGGCAAGTTCAGCATTGACAACCGCATCAATCTCTTCTATATTATCGGAAGAGAACGAAATTGCTGTATCATCCGCATACATTGTTGCTTTTGCCCATTTTAATGCAAAAGCATTAATGTAAATCAAAAATAAAAGCGGTCCAAGGCAAGAACCTTGAGGTACCCCATTTTGATTTCAGCAGGATCGGAGCTGACGCCGTTGACCTTGCAGAACTGCTTGCGATTATTTAAGTATGAACTAAACCACTGGTGTTCAAAATTGTCGATTCCGTAATTACGCATCTTATTCAGAAGAATTTGATGGTCGACTGTATCAAAGGCTTTCTTTAGATCAATGAAAATCATGGCAGTATATTTCCCTCTATCAACATTTACGTACCAATCATTTGTACAGTTCAGTAAACAGGAGACAACCGAATGAAACCCGACGAAATGGTTTGTGCATATCTCTAATTCAAGTATTGCAAATTTCACGATTCTATTTACATTCCTTCCTTCTTTTTCGTTCGCTTGGCACCTTGCGGTTAGAAATTTTTCAAATATGCTTTGATTTTTCAGAAGTCCAGTCTCTTGAGAGTAAATCTACAATGAAACCAAAGCAAAGTGACTTCTGATTCAGATTTAAGGTTATGAAGTCTGAGTGCTGCTAATTGCTATTTTCGTCGCCCATTATGCCCATCAGTTTGCCAGAGTACAATCGCTTCAAAATATTAAAATGCAACATTTATTAAAAAAATACCAATTTGGGCTCAACTCTTACTTGCTGACTTGGAAAATCATCGAAACCCAAACAACGCAGCATTATATTAAGTCTATTTTCATTTTAGAAACTATGCCAAAACTCATCCATCCATGCAACAAGAGATAAGGCAGGATTTAGAACAACTCGAAGCATATATTTCAATTGCCAAAACTCGAAGTTTAGGTTAATTCTTATTGATATTTTTGGGTTTAAAGTACCAAATAATAAACAAAGAACAGTAATTAAAGCTGTTTTTCTTATTAAAACTTTTTACCAGAGAGTAGTGTTCACACAACAGGGCAACATTTCGTTTTCAATAGACCGAGAAGTTTGTTTTGATTTGGGGATTGACCAATCAGATCACGCTATTTTCAAAGATGGCGGCCCGCTGTAAACAAGCAAACCTCCGAAAAAGGGCTAAAACCTATCTTTGTTTTTGTTCCACGGATTTGCGGTTTTCGAATATTTTCAAACAATAACAACGAATTTCTTAAACATGAATTCTGATGCACACTTCCAATGTGCATTTTCCCCATATTCGGCCTAAATCAAGAGTAAGAGGGTGTTGAAACTAACGAAAAAATCGCACGGTTTCAGACCACACCCTCGCCATTACTTGTTCAAATTATTTGCAAGAAAATTACTTGGAAATCAAAACAAGCCCCAAAAGATTATTTTACAAGTCATACGACCTTGAAATTGACACTTTCAAATTTATTTTTTAATCCCGACTCGTGAAGGAGCCCACAAAGGTCAAGTGGCTTTTTATTGCTTATAGAAACAGGATATCTCTAGCCTATCTAACATTTTGCAAAACATGTTCTGACAAGGGGACTCCATCTCTTTGCTGTAAGAACCAAAGTGTGTTTTTTCACTCTTCACATACCCCTTCACTGTTCAACTCAGCTCTCCAAGGGGGCGACATTTTATAGGAATGTTTCGGCGGGAAAATCTTAGTTCTTGTGCCGACTAAATTTTGGCCTAATGTTATTGTAGGCTGAAGTATGCCTGTGTTTACGGGAAAAGTTCGCGAGATGCCTGGAGGATTTTCACAGAAATGTGGGAATCCCTTTCCCTTACATGAAGGTATGAATAAAGAATGATACAGAAACGGAGATTGTTAACATCAAATCTAATGGCCTTCAAAAGCAACTGAACGCGTTCAAAAAATTGGCAAAAGATGGTCAAACTTCAACAAGAGCAATGACCAAGTTGGTTGATCCGAATTGTAAAATTTCATCGTGATCACCATAATGGCTTGTTTGATTAAAATCGTTGATCACAGCACACTATGAGCGGTTACACAAATTTTTTAGCCAGTTTCTTAAATTTTAGGCCATTTTACTCGAAAAGTTTGTGACTAGTCTCTTTATGTCTTGGGAGTACCTTATGATGAAATTCAAAAGCAAGTATTAACAGAAATTGCACTAAAAATATTCAGAAACATACCGGTACTGCACAGTACCAAAATTTTTTCAGGTGACCTAGGAAAATTTTAACTTCAAATTAAAATCGTTCGTAGCTTTTTGAATTGGAGTGTGTAGTTTGGTTTCATAATGTTTGAAAAAAACAAACAAAGCCTGCAGATTCTCACAAGCAGTTTCTTGCATTAAAACGATACGCGTATACCCTTTAGATATTCTAGTTGTAAATTTTACAAATTTTGTTGCGAATGTGGCCCTTGGAATGCAAAATCTCATTTTTTCCCACGATTGCAATTGAGTCAAATTAGTTCAACAACTTTGATTCAGCGAAATATAATTCTTATTGCGTCCTCCACTCTGCTGATTTGGTGTACTTTTAACTGCGATTTTAAAATTGTTTACCATCATGAATGGGACAGTTTTGCCAACTATAACGAAAAAACTTTCATCAAAATAAATGTAAAACTTACCCGTCCTTGTTTCTGTACATTAGACTGCATGTCTGTTGTAGCTATAGCTCTCAAGGCTTTCTAAACTTTAAGAATACTACCTTGCATCTCACAGAAAATATGACAAACCCGGATATTATGTGATGAGTCCTGCTAGTGAATCTTTCATGGTTGTGGCCACTCATTTCACACGGATTCAGAATGCATTTTGCCAGCAATCAGCGAGTGCCTTATTTGTTGCGAATTCTTGAGTGGGAGATGGTAACAATGGCGATGAAGGCAAACTCGTCAATTTTTAATGTGGCTTCCAACTCACTAAAGACGATGATATCTTGATAGGACAACGAGATGACGATAACGATGGAACAGTGCCAGATGAATTCGTTGGGTTGGAGGCAACAGACGATCAAAGGGCGCTGATGCTGGAGGACAGATGGTGCCAATCTGATATGCTAGAGCAATGGTTGTAAGAATTGCCCATCTTAGTTCAGCTAAAGTTTAGCTTTTATAGTTTTATTTTTATGTAACATTGTTTTTGCAAAGCGCTTGCCATTTCAGTTCGTCGCAAATGTCTAACTGATATGGTTCTGGTTCTATGACCCTTAACATAAAATAGCAACACGCCCCCTCCCTGGAAATCTACACTTTTGATAGACGAAGCAGTCAACCCCTTTGACATGACTTTAACTCATTAGGACTAAAGATCTATTTTTATTTGTCAATTTCAAAGTGGAATGACTTGTGAAATAATCTTTTCGGGCATGTTTTAATTTCCAAGTAATTTTCCTGCAAATTATTTGAACAAGTAATGGCGAGGGTATGGTCTGAAACCGTGCGATTTTTTCGTTAGTTTCAACACCCTCTTACTCTTGATTTAGGCCGAATATCGGGAAAATGCACATTGGAAGTGTGCATCAGAATTCATATTTAAGAAATTCGTTGTTATTGTTTGAAAATATTCGAAAACCGCAAATCCGTGGAACAAAAACAAAGATAGGTTCTAGCCCTTTTTCGGAGGTTTGTTTGTTTACAGCGGGCCGCCATCTTTGAAAATTGCGTGATCTGATTGGTCAATCCCCAAATCAAAACAAACTTCTCGGTCTATTGAAAACGAAATGTTGCCCTGTTTGTTCACACAGTGTTCATTGTTTCTCCTGCGGCCATAATGGGCGACGCTAGAAGAAAACGACGTTTTTATCCCCTTCTTTTAAATCTTCTAAAATCAGTATGAAGAGTTTACGTAAAAAATCAATACTCTGTGATCTTTTTCTCCATTAGTTGGTGATATGATCTGACTATTTGGTTTTTTCATTGATTGCTCTTTTTGGATCTAACTCAGAACTTCGCGACGACATGGGCATAATGGGCGACACCACTCTATTTCAGCCTGATATCATAACTAGATTCTTAATAAAGGGTTTCATTCATTCATTGGGAAATAAATGCTATCTGTTTGCCAATCAACCTCTTTCGTGAACTCCAAAACATTACTTACAGAACTGTGATAGGCAGGGCCTGCAGGGGTAAACTGGGTAAACTTGGGTTGAAATGGATAGGGCCAAGAGTGTAAATAAGTTTGGCTAAGATTTAGATTTACATATTCCCCTTTGTTAAGAACCTACACCCTGATTACTGGATGTGCCTCATTGCATAAGATACTAACCAGGCTGAGTTCAAAATCTTAGGTTCATATGTGCGGGTTTTTACTGTATTGTAGAATTAGACACGGGCCCCCTGTAAAGCAGTCAAGGCCCTTAGTCCTATTTTGTTGGATTCTGTGGATATCTAGCTCCACAGGTTCCCGTTAGCTGCATAATAAAAATTGGTTCCAAGAAATCTACCGGGTGTCTCAAAAAAAAGTACCCCCTTTTGACTCAACAAGGCAACAAAACGATAATATTTCGGGACTTTTTGAATTCATGGCTACATTTGTTGGTCTTCAACTTAAATGCACATACCTTGCATTTGGAAATCGACCACCAAATGCCAGAGATATGAGTTCACAAGGTCAAAATTTGGAGTGCACCTGAAACCAGAGGTTTTGAGAAATGGCCTAGCCATAATTTGACAACAAACAGCCATTTTGCAAACGAATTTTCGACTTTGACCTTTATTTTTTATTTTTGAAAAGATTTATACCTTGAATTACTTCAATTGTTCTTGAAGTGACTTTTCTTTTGAGGAAACATTCCTTGCATTGCATTCGATCCCAAGTTTTTTGTATTAAAGAAGAGGAAAGGAGTACATGCACGCTTATTTTGGAGATGTGGCACGACTTTATCAATTTTACCACATTTTTACTATAATTGTTTAATCAGCGCCATGTCCATGCATCTTTTATTCTTTTCAAAAGCAAAACACGGAAACTTAAAGTCTACAGGTACTTTAGAAAATGTCCATGATACAAATCATGACTAGGCCCTTTTTCAAAACCTCTGGTTTTGGTTGCACCGTAAATTTTGACTTTGCGAACCTGTATCTCCGGTGTTTGGTGGACGATTTCTAAATGCAAGGTACGTGCATCTAAGTTGAACATTGATAGATGTAGCTGTGAAGTCGGGGAGCAATGATATCTTATTGCTTTGTTCCTATTTTCAGCCAAAAGTGGGTACTTTTTTCTGAGACACCCGGTAGTAAATATTGAAAAAATGACAGGCTCATAGATGCGTTCAATGTTTTTACTCACCCGTCCATTTAGAATCTTCATATATTTTGTGGTCTGTGATTTTTAGATTTTAGAAACTTGGAAACTAAGATTGTAGTTTTTTTCCTTTTTCTTTCCTTTTCATCCCAAATTTTACATCGTATTGTACTATCAATTTGTAACTAGATTTTTGCACAGATGGCCAATTAGAAAACAGTATACAGTATTTAATTTGCACCTTAAGTAGATCATCTTAAAAGAGAACTGAAGGCTGACAGCAATCAGTATAGTTGCTGAAAGGGAAAGTTATGCCTTTCCGCAAATTAAAACAATCGAAGCAGCGAAAGGTTGCGAGAATCTTTGACTGAACTGCCTTTCCGCGTGCTCAACGCAACATTTTGCCATACTGGAATCGGGGCATATTTTGTGGCTGCAAATCGTTTTGAAATGATATGTCTATCAAAATCAACTGATGATTTTGTTACATAATGAGCCCTTTTAGCATTTCTTTTTGGCATCCGGTTTTATTCTCAGTCTTAAGAACTTGTAAACTTATTCTTTACATGTGAATTTATCATCAAAATTTTAGAGAAAGCTCTGATTTGGAAATTGTGATTTTACTTAAAAAAGCTGCTAAAATTGCTTCCTTTTCTTTATTTCTGTTATTCCTATTAATGTTCTTAATTTTGTGGAGGATGGTCAACAATACCTATCAACTGTTAGTCGAAGATTCGAAATATCATGGGTCAAGGTCAGCGAAGACTGCGTTTACACGATGCTGGCGCATTTTAAAAACGGTGAAAAATATGACGGTAGCTAAATTTGAGCTATCGCAATACCGCTTTCAAAGAGTTCTGTTTTCGAAATATACCGTTTTCAAAATCTGCCGGCAAAAAATGTGCCGTTTTCGTGTGAACGGGAGGCCTATCCATCACATTTTCACCGTTTTCAAAATGTGCCGGCATTGTTTCAACGCAGTCTAATTCCAATCAAGAAAAAAATTCGAGCTGCGGTTATTCTAAAAAGCTCGACTAAAACGCCACAGGATCTATGATGCCCTGCAAATGTTGGGAATCTTATCAAAATCTAAACAGGTATACCGGGTGCAGCCAAGAAGTAAAAAAGCATCGCTAAAGGGGAGCCGTTCAGCGGCATAAACTGATGCGGCTTGCTGCAACGAATCAACTAAAAATTGACAAATGTATGTATAAACGAAACATTTTTGGAAACAATCATGAAACTGACGAATAAAATGTTGAAACAAGGAACGAAGAAACTGATACAAATTCAACGAAATGTAATAGAGCAAGGCTACTTATAAACTTTCTTTCTCCGTAGCGTAAGGCTCAGCAAACCAAAACAAAAGATACCAATGTATTCTGGTAGAATATCTTTCGTATGCTAGAATGCTAGAATATAGCTCAAGTCCTCAATAAGTTGTCTGGTTGGGGCATCAAGGGTATCTGTTATGATTCTAGCAGCACGATTTTGAAGCTTTTGCAACTGGTAGAACCAGCACAGCCCTAAACAGAACAACAGTATCAAAAGTGGCGCTCTACAATGCCTGTGTATAGAGTAGGTAGAAAAGACTTTGCATGTCTTAAGGCCTGTTTACACGAGCCCGGGTTGGCTCCAACCCGCCGCAGAGAGTCAGCCCTGCTCCAGACAAATCTCTTCAAGCGTTTACACGAACGCAGTAGCCAGCCCAAATCAGAGTTTCAAATTCTCGAGGGTAGGGTTGACCCGTTGAGGCGGGTTGGCTGTTTGTAGAATTTTTCCATGTGAAGGTGGGTCAGCTCAACCATGGGTCATTTGAGCAAAAGCTATTTTCATGAAAACAAAAGCCTGCTTGCCAAAGTCAAAGTCAAAGCCAAAGCCAAATAATGCAATTCATAGGGCTGCCCCGGGCTGGCTATTTACCACGCTACCGAGCTGCCCCAGACTCATGTAAACGGCAACTTTTTTCAATGAGGCGATTTGAGCTGACCCGGGGTGGATACTACCCCGGGTTCGTGTAAACGGGGCCTTAAAAGGCCAATGGTCCTGGAGACCTTGGTAGAAACTGCCTTAATTTGCTCCTTCCAGTCCAAAGAGAAATCGATTTGTACTCCAAGGTACTTTGTCCTTTGAACTACTTCGAGTTCATTGTCACGTATCTTCAGTTCCAAGACTTCATTTCGACCTTTGAGAGAGTTGTGTTTCTGCTTTGTGGATATGAGAATTGAATGACTTTTTGCTACATTTAAGGACAGCGTATTGCCTTGCAGCCAAGCATCCAGCTTTCTAAGATCGCTATTTATATCCTCATTCACCTGAGTCAAGTCACAGAGGAATCTTTGACAGCCAAGGTAAGATCATTCATATAGATGAGGAAGAGAAGGGGGCTATTTCCTGAACAACTGAATCAGCACTGTTAACCCTACAGAATTGTTTGCGGTTGGATAGGTAGGACCTGAACAAAGATAGCTCTCGCTGTTGAACACCATAAAGTTCGAGCTTTTTACAAAGAATATCGTGGTCGACTGTATCAAATGCTTTTTTCAGGTCAATAAGTACTAATTCCACGAATTTACCGAGATGAAACCCGTTGTACCAATCATCGCTCATTTTAAGCAAACAATTCAGCGTGGAATTGAGGCGTAAACACCCCGATTGGTCAGCTGTAAAAAGGCCATTTCCTTTCATATGCTGGTACAGTTGGTCAAAAGCAAGTTTTTCAAAGAACTTTGATATGACAGGCAGAGGTTCCCTTTTCCACAGCGCAGCATCCTTGCACCGCAAAATGAAAGGGAACTCCTGCATAGGAGAGTAGCCCGGTATATTATTCGAAGGGCCTTTTCAAATTGAATCAAAATCTGACTTCACACTTGATAGAATTTGGTGGTATGATGCAGCGCGTGAGGTGCGGCGGGACAAAGCTAAATGCACCTAACGTCAAGCAAAACACTTTAGAGTTAAAGTTCAGCTTAACTGTGGTATCTTTTTACACATTAAACTGACCCAAAAGAAGGTATGGCCACATTAGTTTCAACAAGCATTCTCTCTTGCTAAACATATCAAAAGATAACATTTTCGAATAACGTCTCAAATCTATCGCAGGCAACATTTAAAAGCTGGTCCGTGGTATATTCCGGCAGAATTTCAGACAAGCGTTATTCATTCAGCCATAAATTTCTAATCAGTAGCACAGTGAAACCTAGCCTGTGCGCAGACACGACTGATTTCATTACAGCGATGTTTGTCCTCCAGTAGAGTCTGCGCATCCGCGACACAAAGCGAGTCTGCTGATATCAGCAGGCATACTTTCATTTAATTGGCAACTGCATAAACAAAGCTAGCAAAAAGCCTATTATGTTAGGGTGTTTGTTTACCCTACTTAGAATCCTACTTATAAGCCACCCAATTGAATCTCTAAGGCCCCGTTCACACGAGAACGCAATCATTCCGTCCCATATCCTTCCGTTCCGAAAAGTGGGACGCTTGGGGGTTGCGTTTGGACGGGAACAACGCTTGAAATAATGCTGTTCCGTTCCAAGAAGTGGAACGACATGCAGTCGTCCCATTCCGTTCCCATGTGAACAGCAATGAAGTACAGAGCTGGTCCAAAAAAAGGAGCGATAAGATTTTTGGTCCAAATGCATGCATGTGTGTTGTCGTTGCTGGCAAAATTAGAAAGAGCTGATGAAAAATTGCACAACGGAACGATTTCCTTCCGTCGTGAACAGAAACGAAAACCGATGTACGCAATTGTTCCATTCCCGTGAGAACAGCCCACTTCTGCGTTCCAGAAAATGGAACGAAGATCAACGGGGTCTAATTCAAGAAGCATAATTGCAAGAATTCCTTGAAGATACTTATCAGTAAATTGAACAAACAGAGAAAAATCGAGATTCCTTTCCACCAATGAGGTTTGGTTTCTCGATCCTGGGAACCGCAAGTGACTTTGGACAGGCTTTGCATCACTGATGCACAGACTCTATTGGAAGAGAAAACTCCCTGAAAGCAAATCAGTCGAGTCTGCATGCAGGCCAAAGGACACCTTCTCTCGTAAAAAATGGAATTGCCACCGTTTCGAAAATTCCACTGACTGGAAACAAGCCTTCCTACATCTTGTAGAAATCCAAATTTAGGCCAAAAAAGAAACGCAATTAAAAAGCTATAAATGTGTCCTTTTAAGTCTGTTAAATTTCTCGATCTCAAGGACTTCACTCTCCAGGTAGCATTGGAATTATGGCTTTGCTTTTGTATGTATCCTTTTATGAACTGTGAAGTTGCCAAGGTATTTGAAGGACTTGTTGCAAATTTCACACGCATAAGGCTTTTCTCCAGTATGTTCTCTTTGATGCAGTTTAAGACTTCCCTTTGTTGAGAATGGTTTTTTGCAAACTTCACACGAGAATGGTCTTAAACCACTGTCCCCCTTTCTTCCAGTATGCACCGCGTTATGGATTCTGATATTCCTCAAGTTTGTAAATGATCTTCCGCAAATATTGCAAGAAAACGGTCCCTCTGTGCTATTTATCTCTTCACCAAAATGCCCCTTTTTATGAATTTTAAGATTTCCTTTGTCTTTGAATGAGTTTCCACAAATATCACAGCGAAATGGTCTCTCGTCGCTGTGCACTTTTTTGTGATTTTTGCATTTATCGGATGTCGCAAACTTCTTCTCACACACATCACATGAGTATGGCCTCTTTCCTGTGTGTTGCCTGCCATGTATTATAAGGTAGAATTTGTTTTTGTACGATTTACCACAAACAGTACACGCAAAAGGTCTCTCTTCAGAGTGAACAAGTTTGTGTCTCCTGTACTTATGTAACAATCTGAATCTCTTGCCACATACATCGCAAGAATACGGTTGTTCTCCAGTATGTAAAGTTTTATGTTTTTCAAGGACTACCTTTTGAATAAACTTCGCCCCACAAATATCGGACGAAAAACATTTTCCTACATTATGCCCATTTTTGTGCTCGCTGAGAATAGCAGAATTCGTCGAACTGTGAGTCTTTTGGTGCCTTTGAAGATGGTCATTTCTCCTAAACAATTTGCCACACACATCACACGAGTAAGACTTTTCTCCCGGAAAATCGTTACTGTGTAAAGCACAGATTTGAGATTGTGCAGTGGAACATTTGACTACAATTTCGTCTCTTCTCTGCATTGATACATCGTTACTGCTACGATTTTCCTCACCTCTATTAAGCGTTGTTTTCTCAACGTGTACCGATGCTTTCTGTGTTTCAAGTGATATTGTGTGTTTCGAATGAGTTTCTAAAAATACAATGATAGTATGATCATCATCAAAGTTTGTTCAGTATTTCTGTCAAAGACCATATAAATTAATAGCTGGTCATCTTATGTTACTTCGGGGAAGAGACGAAATCACAAGATGAAAACCACATTTTGAGCAATGGTACCCCAAAAAAGGGTGTCCCAAAAAGTAGGGGAGACCGGGGTCAATTTTAACACTTTTTGAAAAATCAACCATATCGTCTAAATAATGATTAACTGCGCCATTGGAGGTAAATAATATTGTCGTTGCATCCCTTGGAATAAAATATACCTTGGTTTCCATCAAGTTGAACCAATTTTTGCTACACTGGGATCGTTTTAAAATCAGCAATTGGAACACATGGCTGGAGCAATTGTTACATATTTTAAAAATCATTACAGATCATTATTGCACGACTCCGTTTTCCTTACACAGAATGTAGCACCAGGTAGCAGATTATTCATGGCTTTAAAAAGAAAAAATCAAAAATAAGACATAATCTTTATTTCTTTGTAAATTTGGGTGCAATAGTAGAAAAATATTGAATGGATTGAGAAAAAAAATGGTTTTTGCTTACAAATTTAAACTCTTAACTCTACTGCGTAGATGCACATTGTTAGACCAGATTAGAAAATCAAGCAAAACCAAGCCATCGGCCAGCTTACACCGGGGCAATTGTAACAGTGTGTTACAATTGCCCCTTACCTCGTCAGCTATCGCTATTTTCCATTTTCATATCTCATAAGAGGTGGAACTTATTGATCCTAAACAGATGCCATGTCTGTGATGTGAAAATTACATTTACTGAAGAGCAAAATCTTTCAGACACAAATTTACAGTGAAAGCACGCTTTTACTTTCGTGCTCAAAAACATGTTTTCCCCCAAAAATGTTGCAAACTTGGCTGAACATTCCTGTATCTCAAGTCGTATGTAGAGGGTTAGAATGAGAATGTTCTGTGCAAAAATCAGATTTATTGCACTTTTCTGCAAGGCGAGAGCCAGTGTTACGATTGCCCCGTGTTACAATTGTCCCCGGTCTCCCCTACTCCTGAATCAAAATCACCAAATCGACTGTCAAACCTATCATAAAATGTTCTGTTTGACATCGTTTGATAATGATCCAAATATGCTTACTAAAATGTTTGCTGTCAATGATTAAAGGGTATAAAATGACAGGTTAAAAAATTGATTCTGAGCTATACTCTTTAAGCAGCTACTAAATCCTTGCAAAAGCCACTATTTTTAGTATTCATTATCCTTCAAGTATACGATGGTAGTTTGGGTTTCTTCCTGACATTTATGGTCAAACAAGAAGCCTAATACAAATGAACAAATCAACCTGGTAATCAGAAGTGCTATTTTATGCAGAATGATTCAAAACCAGGCAGCCCTAAATTTGCAACATTCTAAACCAATTACGTGATCAGCTTTACATGAGCAAAATAATTTGGTCATAGATCTACTTGTCAAAAATGAAGTAAAAATCGGCAATGTAATCTAAATTTTCGTCATTTTTCAAACAGGAGAACTCTTTCGGACACACGGTATTGTATAAAAATTCGTATTTCACCTAACGATCTACGCCTACTAATTTGATACAAAGCCTCCAGTCCTTTCGATATTAGACCTTTTTGCAATGACAAAGCAACCACGTGAACTGCTGAGGTGGGATAACAATTCAATTGAATAACTATTTCTTGTAATTTTGAACTATGCTTCAAAACCAGGTATTACGTTAAGGCTGCCACAAATTCCCAGCAATTCAAAGTCATTCGCAATATGTCTAAAACAGTCAATGCACATCACCCAGGCATATCAAGACATTTCTCGATTGGTAACATGATTAAATTTTGATGATTTTGCATAAAGCTTCACGTTTTATCGCGCCACAAGGAGAGCAAAGAAAATTTTGGTTGTGCATTATGCTTGGGCCAAAAGGCTAAAGCTCTTGTTTGCAAGTGGACGCAAATTTTAGCTTTCAAGATTGATATTTCTGCTCTCAAAGCACCAATACCAACAAAAGATGTATCTATGTTCAAGTTAACTATCGAGGAACATTCTGAGAGTGATTAGCCATTGATTAAAGCTACATTCACATCGCTGGAGTCAACCAAATCTGTATACATTTTTTTGGGACACCCAGTATTCTTTCTGAACAAGAACCGCAGAAAGTTGGGTCCAAGGAACGGGAATTACGAGAAAGAATTACATTTGAATGTAACAGCACCGAAATATCTGAGTTTTAGGAAAACACCCACAAAAGCGACAGTGAGGCTGGAATGTGGTACTGTTTGTGCCACAACGAAATGAAAGAAGAAATAGCAATCTTAATAATCAGGTAAGTCAAGTACAGCGCATAACATTAATATATGACTTCAATTAACTCGAAGTTTCAAAATTGTGTCCAGTTTATTCAAAGTCAATATCATACCATGGAAGCATTTTCTCCCACTTTTCCAAGTGTTAATCTAATTGTGGCAAGCCGTGCTCCTCATACCTCTAGAGATCTACAGTAATCATGAGCAATAGCACATTCTGGCTGAGAGCAAATTAAGTTCATTTTTACCTGGTTTTTACCATTCTTCACAACAACAAAACCACGGGGGAAAAGGAACGTTTTCGAAATTTTGTCAGCCCTGTTTTATTATTTCTAAAATGACTTTACAACTTGGATAATTGAAACAAGGGGGCCAAGGATAATTGAATGATTTTGAGGAATGGGGAAGACTACGTTACTGGATCTGAGATTAGGATAAAGATAAGTCTTTGCAGTTCCTCCAAATCATGTGATAATTAGGCAATTAGGGTGGGCAGTAGCGAGAGAGATAAAAAGGTGTCAAACAACGACCTCCCTTTCAGGCTCAGAGCCTCATTAAATGTCAAGGGTCTGCTTTAACCAGCATAACTTGCACATGCCATCTCTTGGTTGGCCTTGGTTATCGCCCATTCCATAGACAATGGTTGAACAAAAGGAGAAGCAGGATAACATATGATGTTCATCCTAATTATCGCTGCTGCTACCTGAACTAATATTCCCCTTATCGCTCACAGTGGGACACAAGAGTTTACAAACAGAAAACTTGACCAACTTCCTACGCCGTGCTTAATGTTTGTGGCGGCAATCAGGCACAAGAGTTGAAGTAAAAGATCTTCAATTTTATGGCTAAGAGAAACATCAACATTTAATTTCATAGCTTATTTGCTGTCTTCCGGTGTAGTATGCTAAAGTGTCCCCTATGCGGAAGTGTACCCACCTGAAACGCAATGCGTTTCGTGACTCTATTTTGTGTGACCTCAACGGTATGCGTTTCATGACTGTAAAGACAATAACCAGGAACTGAAACGCATTAGCGTTTAGTGACCATGCACAAAAGCCATTAGAAGCACTGACTCATGAATGGGTTTGGGAGCAAGATCTACTACTCGCTATTTCAAAATAAAAGGGGTGGTCTTCAATCGGGGGGGGGGGGCAATTGAGGGAAGGGTTGGGAAACAAAACAAATGAAAATAAGTTAGAGCAAATACTTTGAAATTGAAATATTATTTAACACACTTTTAGTCACTTTCGCTTCAAACTTCAAATATACCCGGACGAACTTTTTTCTGGGTTTTGGGTTTAGGTTTCGGGTTCAAGGTTTCGGGTCCAAGGTTTAGGGTTTAAGGTTTCGGGCTTCGGGTTTCGGGTTTCGGGTTTCGGGTTTCGGGTTTCGGGTTTAAGGTTTCAATTTGTAATTACCATTTTTGCCAGGGAATGCTCTAATGATAAAAATAAACATTTAACATAAACTGGGTCTAGGAAAGTGACGAATGTACACCCACTAGTCCGGTAGCAGAAGGGGGGGGGGGGGGGTAGTACCACCAAACGAGGTAATTTGTGAGACCAAGTGATGTCGGTCAATTTTGGGCGTAGAATTCGAATATCGATGTTCTTTTTATGGGGGAGGGGCCGTTTTTGAGATACGGGGGTAAATGCCCCCAAAATTGAAGGAAAATGTGTTACTGTTAAGACTCTTGATGTACCCCTTTAAAAGTTCATTTTTAGCTTTAGAACATTGATAATGGCCCCATCTAGCTCATAAAAGGTACTGTTGAGGTTTCGGATCATTCTGGGGTAACCCTGCCCCCACATGGGGGGCAACAAAGCAAGGTGATTCAAAATTCACTAAAAGTACCTGACCATATCAATTCAGGGGTGTAGAACCCGAATTTCGATGTTATTTTGATGGGAGAGGAACAGTTTATGAAGTATAGGGGCAAATGCCCCCAAATAGGGGTCAAAGGTCAAACTCTTTTGGTAACCTTTGGTGCTTGTCATTTCAAATCTTGTAATGATTCTCATAGAAAGATGTTATTTTAACAGGAAAAAGGGAGCTTTTGAGATATAGCGGCGAATGCCTTAAAAATGGGGTAAAGTTTGCTGTTGTCAAACGCCTCACTCAAAGCATAAACATCTTGATCTTCAGCTATGGGAAATGGAATTTGGGATCAATAAATTCATGAATAGCAATAGCTTAATCTATTTTTTCAGGTTGTTACCTTCTTCTAACCCCGAAATGTTGCCCCTAATTTGGGGGCAACGAGAGAGATTATCTGTGTCCACTTCATGGTCGAAGTGCCTCATCAATTTCTGACAGTAACATTGCAACAGAGAGCCTTGTTTGGTCTACTGTGTTTACGGTTCAAACTTCATACTTACCTAGGGTTCCTTTCAATCAAGGGAAACGTTGGATAGTGCCCTCAGCCATGATCCTATAAAAAGGCTCTGTTGCAACATGTTGAATGGATCGTTAATAGACCAGTTCAGTAATAAACAAATTCTGTAATTACCGCAAGTTCATGTTACTCTATTTTTTACATTTATGGCCAATTTCCAGTTCCCTTGGACTTCGAATTCGCATCCAAATCCACACTTCAAAGACATTAGGACGATGGCTTACCATTAAATCATCCAATGAAATTACGTGAATCTATTCATGATGCTCTCTTGTAAAGAATAACGATGGTAGTGTGCCCGTTTGCACTTTCGGCTGCATTATTGTGATTTGCATCTTTCGTTGAGACTTTTCCGTTTGGAATCCTTCCTTACATGTCAAATTCGGATGCAATTGCCTGCCGATCGGTGAGCAAAAGATTCGGATGCAAAATCCTAAATCCAAAGGAACTAGCAATGGGCTAACAAATCAGAACTTAAGATATTGTCATTATTCTCGACCATCTCTTCCATTGCTGGCATTAATCAGCAACTCTGCGATCCTTTCCTGGACTTAGGTGCAGCCTAATGTTTAGATGGGCTTATTTTATGGATAGTGCCCAATATGATGGCTTCGTTGCTTTAATAGTGCTTGAATCGCGCCTGAAGTGAAATAACTTTTGCCTGATTAGAGGGGCTATGCAGCACAACCCAGCCACCCAACTCTTATGCCAATACACTTCCTCTCTCCAATTTTATCATTATATCGGGTAATCAGCCTGATTGGCCTGGATAACCCAGCGATCAGGATTTGATGCATTTCACCTCATTTTGCAACAAAGTTTGCTGTCTGGTATGGTGGAAGGAGAGACAAGTAAATGCCATTTTCCTATTCTTTCAATCTCCTAAATATATTTTTCATCACTTTGTTTGATGAATACTGCTGCTTTCTTTCAAAACTTCTACCTAAAAGAAGTGCCAATCCATCCAGCTCTGGTCAGATATCATATCTTGCTTGACGGTTCCCTAAACAGCGAACAAGAAATGTACCTTTCATATGTTTCCACCAAAATTGTTTTCCTTTACGAAGAATACCGTAAAAGCTCTTGCAAAGAATACCCGGGAGGCTTGTGTAATTTTGGAAACCCGAGAGGGGGCTCGTTAGAGAGGGGAGGGTTATGCACCTTGGCAAGGATATAAACAATAGCTTTTTAGTTCCTATGCCCCATATCATGTGGAGTCAACAGACAATTTTACGAGTCAAATACTTTTTCGTCGTGGAGGAAAGCTTCTGTGGCATTTGTTTTTTCGTGATCATGCTCAATTTCTTCCACACGTCAATCGATGTTCCATTCTTGGCAGGGACGCCGGAGCGATTGCAGGGCAAGGGGGGGGCGCCTAGGAACGTAAGGGCAATCGAGACCGAAGGCTAGCGAAGCGAGCCTAAAAATTGGGGGGTCCGGGGGTACTCCCTCGGGAAAATTTTTGTGGCCACGCCCTTTAGTTTGGCTTAAAATGCTATCAAAAATGTTTTAACGAACATTAATCATGTTCTTTCACGAAATTGTTCGGCTATTTCTCCATAAGTCCTCATTCCGAATCGCATAAAATCGCATGTTGCTTATTTTGAAGTTGCAATTGCCAGTCATTTTTCGTTACTGGCGCGTTTCTGATAAGGGAATGAAGCTATGGCGGCTTTTATATCAAGTACCCTTCCTAAACAATGGGGGGACACTTTAGCATAGTCAAATTTTGCTATGCGTTTGTGTACCCGGACCCTTTTGCATACGAAAATTGGCCATGCGTTTGCGTACCCTTCCTAAAACAATGGGGGGATACTTTCGCATAGTCAAATTTTGCTATGCGTTTGTGTACCTGGACCCTTTTGCATACGAAAATTGGCCATGCGTTTGCGTACCCTTCCTAAAACAATGGGGGGACACTTTCGCATAGTCAAATTTTGCTATGCGTTTGTGTACCCGGACCCTTTTGCATACCAAAATTGGCCATGCGTTTGCGTACCCTTCCTAAAACAATGGGGGGACACTTTCGCATAGTCAAATTTTGCTATGCGTTTGTGTACCTGGACCCTTTTGCATACGAAAATTGGCCATGCGTTTGCGTACCCTTCCTAAAGCAATGGGGGGACACTTTTGCATAGTCAAATTTTGCTATGCGTTTGTGTACCTGGACCCTTTTGCATACCAAAATTGGCCATGCGTTTGCGTACCCTTCCTAAAACAATGGGGGGACACTTTCGCATAGTCAAATTTTGCTATGCGTTTGTGTACCCGGACCCTTTTGCATAAGGGTACGCAAACGCATATTACACCGGCACTAAAAACATGACTTTTGAGTAATCTCGTTATTGGGTGTACTTAGGGCTCCACAATTACTATCAAGATGACTGCGAAAAAGTAACAAATTTAGTCTACACCTACTCTTGTAAACTGAATACCAAATTACCTTTATCTGACACATGAGAGTCTTCACATGAAGCATCCACATCAGAACTGATATCGACACTTTGTTCACTTGCTGATATACACGTTACAGGTGTCACCCCGGTGTTGTCTGGATTCACGGTTTCACTGACTCCCATTCTTTGTTTCTTTATTGACACAATATTCGATGGACATTGTTCAATACACGTTGACGCTGTCAAAGTTAATATGTCCCTTGCAATGGATAATGAGCTAACAGCCGAAGATACTGTAATAGTCGTTCCTTGTCCTTCGTTCTCAATTCTTGTATTCTAAAAGTAGATTAATATATCATTGGAACCCTTATGAGTGCTGAGGTAACCTTAGGGGGTCCCGATTAAAATCGTCAGAGGGACAAAAATGTTTCTCGTACTTAGGGTGCAAGCTTTGGAATGGTCTCAACGCTGAAATCAGAGCTTCCTCTATTATGAGAACATTTACAAACGATCTCCAAAAATGATAAGCCATTCTGTGTTCAATGTTTATTTTTCATTACATCTTTCTAAGAATCTTCAATATAGTTAAGTCATAGATAGTATAGTAGTAGTATATATAGTATACTAGTATAGTAGTTAGTATATATTGTACTGGGTGTCTATAAAAAACTTCACAAGCTAGAGCATGCTTAACTTCCGGAAACAAATGTTGTGAACACAAACAAGATGTCAGCACTTAGCTGAAAGGCTCAGATATCTTTTGAGATGTTGCTTTATCAGTTTAAAGACTCTGCGCTAAACAGCAGCCTTTGCATGCATTCTTTGTGAAACAAAATAAACAACATTCTCCAACCAAACTTGAGGACACGTGCAGGTTGCAGGTTGCAAAGGCCCCTTTGAAAATTGGAGAAAGGGAAATATCAATTTTTGAACCCTATGACTTTGTCTATGTTCAAAAGCTTTATTCAGTTAGAGCTTGATGCAGTGATTTGTTTTGTTATCAGAAAGAAAACCCTGTTCTCATGCATAATGGCTGAAAGAAAGCTTGGCATAGAAAAAATATAATACGTCGTATTGGCATTCTAAGATTAGCTCATAGTAGTTATAGTTATAGTTATTTATTAAAGTCCTCAACTATGGTATAAACAATATTCTAGGGACTGTACAAAACCTCATGAGGTGAAGACTCAAAATATATTTGTAAACAAGTGGACGTTCTAGAATTGCAATATGGGATTGAACAAACTGCATTGTGGTATAGCTTAATTGTGCAGAGGCTACTGGTTAGCGCAGAGTCTTTAAGCTGTAGCTAACCTAATCTAGTTTTAAAACCAGTGGCTACCCTAACACGGTGCCGACGAAGAGCCTCGAAGAGCGCACGGTGCAGTGATTGGCAGAATTTTACTGATTATATGGAAACTAAAATTTCAGCTCCGAAAGCGCAACCGCAAGTAAGTCATCAAGTCTGTATAGATCACGCCTTGCCACGTAATGAGCTCCTTTACCAAAGTGATCACATGAAATATCATGAGAAATTGGCATGTCCCGCGCAAAGCCGCTGTACTTACATGGACACATTACCTTTAAGTAATTCGTTATTGTAGATCGTTGTATTAAATATCTATATATACATATATAAGTCGAAACGAATACAAAAAGAGTACTGATTTACTGATGTATTCAGATATATTCATTGACGTCAGTCTCAAAAGGAAAGCCAATGTGCGCTGTGATTGCTTTTATGACAGGGAACTACCTCTATCATATCTCTACATCTGCATCTTATACTTCTATACCTCTATCATACTTCCACCTCTATCATATATATAAAACAAAAGATTTGCCCAAACGACTTCACATCGATCTCTGCATTAAGCTTTCACAAAATGTTTACTGTAAAAGGATGGCGATTGTTCCACTCACTCTAAATGAGAAAATATTTTCGGTTGGAAATCATAGCTTAAAGTCACCGTGCAGCATCTTAAAAGATAGCCAAGCCTTTTGACTAAACGGCAAACAGCATTTGTCCATAACTAGAGATGTACCGGATATCCGGCTAGCCGGATAATCCGGCCGGACTGTACCGTTTTGCCGGAAATCCGGTTCCGGCCGGATCTCAAAGAGTTTCCCTGAGTTTTGCCGGACTTTTTCTGTGTCAAGTTAACGTCAAGAAAGACCTATAATGTTACCTAGAAACATACGAATCTGTGCAGATTCATTCGACGATATAGCGGGTGCCCCAAGAAAAGCTATCCACTCGTAACAGGCTATAATAAATCATACACTGGACTGATATTGAAGATTTATGACTTAATCTTTAGCAAAAAGCCTAAATTAGATTCTATGATTGTTTGCACATATCTTGGTCTTCTGTTTCTAGAGTTATAAGCGAATTTCTTAAAATGTTCAAAACACGTTGAGTGAAATGTACAGGGGTATCGTCGAGCCCCGTTTTCGGTTTTGTTGTTCGGTATGGGGGTGCTGTGGGGTGACTAAACTGCAAACCTTGCAAAAGTTGCAAAATCGAGCAGCTAGAATTGTAACTAAAAGTAGATTTGATACGCCTGCTATGGCATTAATTCGCAGTTTAAATTGGCCTACTGTAAATGATATTATTAGAAGCGAAACAGCTACCACAATGTACAAATCACTAAATGGTCTGGTCCCGGAGTACCTTTCAGATTTGTTCGAAAAAAATTCTTCTCGAAATGTCAGAAAACTGAGAAACTCCGAAACTGATCTCTCGTGACCATTACGAAAAATCAACAATGGGTAGAGGGCTATATCTTTTCGTGGGCCTAAGCTTTGGGATCAACTCGAACCTGATGCTAAACAGGCACCCTCCCTTGCCACCTTTAAAAGAAGAATCAAAAACTAGCCATGACGAGAATTCTTTTGTTAATTATTATGTAGTGATCTTTTAATTAGTAAATGTTTTGCTACGGCCCCCTGAAAAGCAGTTCTTATGGACTGACGGGGCTACCGTGCCTAAATAAATAAAAATGAAATGAAATGTTCGTTTTAAATAAATTGCAAATGATAATAAAACGTCGATCGCATTTTTTATAGACTCTACATGAATCCCCAAATCACCATGAAAAGTTTTCTCTTTGTCTATTCATATCGAGTCTTTTGAAAACTTGTTTGACGTCTTGATGGTTTTCAGCATTTGTGAAAATGAACCTTTCTTTTGAAATTTGAAATTTCTTTTGAAGACCTGTATTTTGAGATATCTTGGCATACAGAGTGGACAGCAGCTGTAAGTAACAGAACTAATTGCTAAGTATTTTCATCTTTCATTGGTCGCACTGAATCGTCAGATCAGATGGAAACCAATAAATTTATCTTACAGGGTTGCATGAAATGGATTATTTGCCATATCAGCGTCTTGCTTAGGTCTAGCGACTAGCGTCTTTGAATGATATTCTGCGATCACCTACTACTTTTATCAGCCCGAAAATTATACAGGTATTATTGAACTAAATATAAAAATCCGGTCGGATTTTGACAATTTTGGCCGGAAAATCCGGTTCCGGCCGGATTCTGAAAACCTCGATCCGGTACACCCCTGTCCACAACTCCCGATGACAGAAAGCAATTTATATTCTAGCTCAGGTGATATTTCGTTGAGCCGGCAGGTACATTGTTTGATAGTAGTGCAGTCTGCAAACTTAATCAAATCGTATGCTCTAAATCAGGGTTGTAAAGCGGTAGTGTAGCCCTCCTGCAGTTCAGTCATACAGCTACTGATAGATATAAAGCAACTGGATTCAACGTGGATAAAATCTCAGAATCATACAAGCAATAACAGTTGTTTCTCTAAGGAGCACGCATTGCTGACAGGAGTACCTTAGGGATTAATGTTGGGCCCTTTGTTGTTCTTTGTTGTCCTTTGTTGTTCAATGATGTTGTGGACGTAATAGAGCATTCGAGCATCTTGAAATATGCTGACGATACAGACTTGTATGTTGCAGACAAGGACATCCAGTCTATCAAAGCCAAATTGTCAAAGGACATAGATTGTTTAGCAGATTGGTTAAAGAGCAATGAACTGGTTCTAAATTTGAAAAAAGGTAAAACAGAATCCCTTCTCTTCGGCACCTCACAAAGGATTGCCAAGCAAAATTAGCCCCTCGAAATAAAACTGTCGCACCTAACTGTCATCAATAACACAACTGAATATAAGTATCTTGGTGTTCGTGTAGACAGCTCGCTAAACCGGAATTTGAAATTCCATACTTGTTTCAAAAAGCGTCTAGTAACTTTCAGCAAAAACAAGATCGTATCTTGATCAAGCCGCACCTGCTACAATTTATTATTCAATGACACTGCCAACATTCACATAATGTGGCAAACTAAAGTTGAAATACACCAATACCCAGTTGAGCAGGCTCTCATCACTTCACTTACGTGCGCCGAAAATAGTCTCTGGCGATACAAGGCCAAATCAAAAGCTAACGTCAGTCGTCAATGCAAACAAGACTAGGACTTGCACGCTGGTACGAAAATTTCTTGACAAGGAAACATGTGAACAGTTGCAGAATTATTTCACGTTGTTGGATCATAAAGAGGAGACACGAAGCAATAAGCACACATCATTACTTCCAAGAATCAAGACTAAGTACGCACGAAAATCAGTTATGTTTATGGGTGCGAAGGTGTACAATGAACTACCGCTGGAACTTCGTAAAATTGAGAAGCACAATGAACTCGAGGAAAAATTTAAAGAACATTTCAAATGGCATATATTTGATAATTATATCCGGAGATTTGAATGTAAATGGTTAGATCTGCTTTTTTCATTTTCAATTATAAATTTAAGGCATAGGGCACAGAACGCACATTGATAACAGCAGTAACAGCAACTCGTTGAAGTGTACATCCTGTAAAAACATTCGTTTTATTATTATTAGTATTATATATAATCAGCATGCATTATATGTAAGCATATACAGTCTTAGAAATACACGACTTGTCACACATCAATAGCAAGTTTCTCGAGCGTAAGACCAAACCCACTATCAAAAGATCAAGTGATTCACGGTCAGCCTAACGTAATGTCAACATCAACAGCCACTTACATTGAGGTAGACAATGTAGAGCTCTTTGCGGAAGTTCGCAGACTTGTGATGAATAAGCATACTACAACATATAATAAAAAGCTGGTAGAGAGGCTAAAGAGACAGCATAAGGATACCATTACCTGTGATTCACGATCTTTCACGCCTTCTTGTAATTTTCCATTGTAATGTTCATAATGATCTAGTATAAGTATGTCATCATCATCGTCCCCATTGTCTTCCAAAAATCCTCCAATAATACCACTGGCATCATCTTCATATTCAAATTGCTTAACATTTGAGCTTTCGTATGGTGCCTTTTGCCCTCCTTCACAAGAAGACACCATACCAACAGATTCACAATTTTCGAACGTTGTCTTTTTCATTCTCTTCATAACAAGTCTTTCTGAAACAAACCCCTCTTCGTTTAACTCCGAAGTGTTCACGTCCGCTTCGGGGTGCTTTTCTACCGATCTACCGTCTTCTCCTTGAACATACAAATCTCTACCTCCACTACTGAATTCTACGTACCAATTGCTTTCTCTTGAAATAACTTTTCCATCATGCCCAGTTTCATCCAAGTCATCTTTCGTACCTTCTAATTTGATGTGCCTTTCTTCCAACCCGCCTTCTCCTTCCAATTTATCTAAATCTCTACCTTCTATGCATGAATCTTCGTGCTGAATACTTTCTCTTGAAAGTCTGTCTGCAACCGATTTGTTGTCGCTTAACTGATCATCATCCTCTTCAACTTTAATGTGTATTATGTCGCCGGTGCCTTCTTTTCCCGATTGATTCAAAACGCTTTTTTCTCTATTCAAACATTCGAATTGATCAGCTTTTCTTGAAAGTATTTCTTTAGCAGATCTAGTTTCAAATAAATCGTTATTATCTTCAAATGTCTTGTACGTTTCTTCCAATCCACCCTCAACTACTTCACTGATAGTATTGCCTCTTTCAGTTAACTTTAAGTCGCGTGTAAGATTGTTCGTTTCTACAACTCTTGAATTATGCACGTTAAGAAAGCTCTTCATATATTTCGATTGGCTTTGAAGAAGTTGTTTCGAATTATTTTGAGTTCCTGATTCTTCATTTTGCTGCATAGGTTCTGCATGATCGATCCTATTTTGCAGCATATCTGATGTCCTTGACTCAAAATGCAAATAATCTGCTAATTCCACCGTCCCATTGGGAGTACTGTTGTCTCCTTGATCTTTTGTGACATTATTACCCTGCTGCATATTGTCATCTCTACATCTCTCATCATACAGCTATTAAAGAGAAAGTACATTTGAAATCTATTCAACATACTACAGATTGTAAATATCTGTCTAAATTGGAGAATGAGGCAAGCAACGACAGTCATTGCAAACTTCATTTTATTGACATTCCATCTTGTTATAAATACGACAATCCGACATTCCAAGTTGAGGCACATATCAGGTTAAATACAAATAGAAAATTGACTTAAAACATAAACATGTTAATTTTCGTACGTTTAGAACCAAAGTTGGTTCATCTTCAGCGAATTTAAAAACGATACAAGGCAATTCATACCAAGGAACAAACAAGGCGAGAACGTGGAAAACAAGCGTGAGTTACATTTCCTACGCGTAAGGGGGCCCGAGACCTAAGTCTCGAGTGGATATTTGAAGATGAACTAAGTTTGGTTCGAAACGTACGGAAATTAACATGCTTTGAGTCAACTTCCTACCGGGTGCGCCAAAATAAACTATGCACGTTTGGCAGGCCACAATAAATCGTACATTGGACCGATTTTGAAGATTTATGACTCAATGTTTAGCAGAAAGCCAGAATTAGATACTGGGATTTTTTGCATTTTTTTTCATTTTCACTTTTTAGAGCTAGAAGCGAGTTTCTTAAAATTTTAGTTTTCGAAAACACTGAAAACGATCAATAAAACATCGATCAAGTTTTCTAAAGAATGGACATAAATGGACAAAGAGAGAACTTGTTCGTGGTGATTTGAGATTTAGAAATCTACCAATTGTAATCTGCTGTAAGAAAGTTCGTACTAAACCCCCAAATCCCCCTGAAAACGTTTTCTCTTTGTTCATTCATGCTGAATCTTTTAAAATTTGATCAACGTTTTTTGATCGTTTTCAATGTTTTGGAAAAAGAGCATTTTAAAAAACTCGCTTCTAGCTCAAAAAATTGAAGTCCTAGAATCTAATTCAGGCTTTCTGCTAACGATTAAGCCATAAATCTTCAAAATCAGTCCAGTGTACGATTTATTGTGGCCTGCCAAACGTGCATAGTTTATTTTGGCGCACCCGGTATTTGTATTTAACCTGTTTTTGTCTCAACTTGGAATGTCGTAAAACGGGGAATGTCGTATTTATAAAAACTTGGAATGTCGATAAAATGAAGTTTACAATGATTGTAGTCGCTTGCCTCATTCACCGTCTTTCTAAAACTTATAAATTTTCTACCGGGTGTTCCACAAAAAAAGGTAACAGATTTGATGGGGGCTATAGCGATGAGAATCTAAGTCAAATCGATCCCAAATAAGTTTTGAAGTACTCTTTCGATAGTTAACTTGAAGATTAATACATTGTTTGTTGAAATTGGCGCATCGACAGTATTTTGTATGTGGTGTAATGCGAAGTACGTATTGCAAGTCTTTCAATGGAATGTATAAAAAATATTTCATTGGCTGATTAAACAATTGCAATTCGCGCGAATAAGTTTGAAGTGTATATTGAATTCGCATGCGTTTGAGATTCGGAATTCGCAAATCGCATTCGTTTTGCGAATTGCGATGGAAGTGGATGTGTCCATATAAAGGCGGGTTTCCACTTGTGCGAATTTGGTCGCGCGACCCGTGCGATCGCTCGAGAGCAGTCGCGCAAATGATTTCCACTTGTGTCAATCTGGTCGCGCGATCAATGGTCTGGGCATTTCATTTCATTTCATTTTATCATATTCAAACACAAAAACCCTATCAGCTAAAAAAAGAACTATTCCGATACAAAATAAACATCTATTTACAAATAAAATAATACAAATTGGCTGATCTTCCTAGGGATCGTGCTTCGGGAAGGATGCTAATTGTTTAGGAATTCCTTCAGTTTCCTTTTGAATGTGCTAATTGTGGAACTCATTCTGATTTCTAATGGGATTTCATTCCATGTTTTAGCACCAGAGTAGAAAAAACTGCTTTTGGAGAATTCTAGGTTCTGTCTTGGGGTGTCCAGATCTATGAGGTGTCCAGAAAATGCCAATCACCGAGCGCTCTTTGAGGCTCTTCGTCAGCATCATGTCAGCATATTTTGACTAGAGTGTAATGTGTATACGCGACTGTGCTTACATGGACACATTACCTTTAATTGCAAAATATTCGTGATGCCCTTTTTAACAATTTTCACGAGACTTTCACGAGAAATTCTATATTTGCAGCAAAATATCGGGTGGCCCCAAAAAGGTAACAGATTTTATTGGGGAATCGATCCCTGATAAGTTTGAAGTACTCTTCGACAGTTAACTTGAAGATGAATACCTTATTTGTTGATATTGGATGGTGCATCAAGAGTTGGAATATTAATTTTAAAAGTCCAAATTTGCGTCCAACTCCAAACCAGGGCTTTTGGGGTTTGGCCTAAGCTGTTAACTCGCTGTGCTGTGGAATCTCCTCAATCATAGCCAAGTACAAACAAGAGCCTCGTGCTTAGTAACACATTTTGGTGGAAATCGGACTCTGGACTTTTCAATGAGAGTCACAAATTTAGTCCCGAAGAGACATCTTTCTTGAATTTCATCAGTGAAATAAGTCACGTGGGCTTTAATACATAGACTATCTTGCAATCTTCGTTGCTTGAATGAAATTTTTTGTATCATCTCTGAAAACTTATTACGAAACAAGCAATCGTAAATGCCCAAGGGAACAATTAAATGCTCACTCGTGCTTGCTTGGCTTGGTGTACTTTTGTAAATGCAGTTTGACTGGAGAAAGACATTCCTAAGTGATTACATTCATTAATTAGGTTGTCAGTTTTCAGTGTTACGTTCTATTCAAATGGGCAACCAAAGGACCGATCCTTGTCCAAAAATGTCTCCTCGAAGAGATTCCCCTGACCAGCGCGTTAGCAGTTTAGGCCAAAACCCAAAAACTCTGCTTTGTAGATGGACGCAAATTTTGGCTTTCAAGATTGATATTCCAACTCTTGATGCGCCAATACCAACAAAAAATGTATTAATCTTCAAGATAACTATCGAAGAGTACTTCAAAACTTATTTGGGATCGATTTGACAAAGATTCTCATCACTAGCTCCCATCAAATCTTTTACCTTATTTTGGGACACCCGGTAAATAAAAAAACAAAACAACAAACAGATATTTCGAGAGATATTTCAGATACTTAATTTTCCAGATGTTTACAGATATTTCAGCAGACCGATACTCTTGCGTGATTTAGTGATAGCTGCTTTAATATGAGCAGAAAAAGACAAATTTGAATCAATAAAAAGCCTTAATTGTTTGTGCTCATCTAATTTCTTCACAGGTGTGTTATTAAAAAGTATCACTTGGTGGTCAATTTTATTTCTTTTCCTCGAAAATATTATTTCGACAGCTTGCCTTTGTAGATCAGAATTGAAGTACATCCTCCAGTCATGCGCCCACTAATTTATCAGCTCCAAGCCATATAGTTCATACCATCTGCAGCTGTATCGGAGTTCACGGCCATAAATAACGACGTACCATCAGCGAATAGATTAACATTACGCTTCAAGTTTTCAGTTAGATCATATATGTACACAAGAAAAAACAAGGGTCCTAAAATAGAAGCATGTGGTTTTGAAAGCGCTTCAGCCTTTGTCTCTTTGTTTCGTAAATCCATTCATTCATTTATTCATTGGTTTTAAATTCTTTATACACGTAAAGTTGTTTTTTTGATTGGCTGCCTTCATTCCGGGACAATGGTTCGTATGCGAATATTCGCAACAAATCACACATTGCGAACGGGTGAAAATCACATTGCGAACGCTCCCAAACGATTTGCGCACGTTCGCATGCGAATTTCGAACAAAGGATCGCATGTGATTTACGTGACGTGGCGCAAATGACGTGGAAAGGGATTTTATATTTCAGATCATTTCAAATTCAAGGCTAAACACTGAAAATTTATCATCTTGATCACATCAAAAGCAGAACCTTGCAACTCTATTATTTCTGTCATCTACTCAGTGATAAATATTCATTATCTTGGTCTCTTGAATTTGTAATTAACACGTTTTTTATTTCATCTAACATGTTACCATTCTTTCCAAAAGATAGCATATTTGTTTTGATAAAAACCTACCAATAGAATCATCATGATAGTGATAATCTATCAATATTATATATAGAAAAACGTCTGTGTTTGCAAACATGTAGATGTCATAAACAACACACATCATTTTGATACATCAGATTTGCTGGCAAAAAAACTCCCTTTAGTAAAAAAAACTTGCTGTTGTGTCAACTTTTGACAACGCCTGCTCTTTGAAATCTTAGGCAAGCTTTTATCGCTTTAAAAATATATATCTAAAATTGATTTTTTGCATCATTTGCACATTTGCAAAACGTGCTGTCGATACATCTCCAGTCACAATTTGTGGCAAATATTAAAAAGGTACCATCAAACACTGTGAAGGCAGTAAAATGCAACAGGCTGAAAATGTAAATCAAATGTAACTCTTTTGGGTTAATAATGCTCATTGTATTAGATTATTGTTTCTTTGCATTTACATGTATGTACATACCTTAAAGATTTTCAGATGGTGGAATGAAATTACATGATCCTCAACGTCATTCACACTACGAATGAATACTCTGCAAAGATGACACTCAAATCCAGAGACAGGTTTTATAAATTCCAAGCCTGGAATAAATTGTCAGAAATTAGAGAAATTACTCTGCTGTGTGTAATGAGGTGCCTGGTCCATGCTAAATTCCGTAATAATCTGCTGGTTTTGAAAGCTGTTAGCGGCTTTAAATTTAACACCACTGAGGATTGCTCAAAGCAGTTTGCTTAGAAAACAAGAGAGCACCTAAGCAGCATATCTGAGGTACTTCAGGGTTTCAATGATAGAGCTCAAAGGAGTACCATGCTACACGTTCGTAGTTATGGACGATAAGTTAAACCCAGCTGAACACACCTGAACCAATTTGAACTCGGCTGAACGCATTTAAACATCGCTTTTTGCCGTGTCGAATTTAATAGATGCTGCAAAAAACTTCTAAGTGTGTCGACATGAAAATGATGTTTAAATCACCAGCCGCTTTCAATTGCTAAAACGGAAGGAGCTCACCAGCTCTGTCATATCAAACGGCAGAAGCACGACTTGATTTAAATATCGTATTTCACGATCAGCCATTGCACTTGTGAATTTTGAAAAATTGCCATTTTAACAATTTTAATTTCAATCCGACACGACAAAAACGATGTTTGAATAAGATATTTAGACACTGTTGATTCTGAATTTTTTAAAGCACTTCGAATCGACATGGCAAAAACGACATTTAAACTAGGCCCTACAGATCAGGAGAAGCCTTGAGAGGTGCCACTCTCACTGTATCAAACAGAAATTACAACGGAATAAATGTATACTGGAGGCCTGCAGCGGTGTCTCCATCAAAATATTGTTTGACTTGACTCTAGAAGTTTCCATCAAAACGATAGCCGACTATAGAGAGAATATGTGAAAAGTTTTCTCCAAAGCGCACGAATTCATATGAGCCTCATTGGAATTGTAGCCGGCTGTAACAAAATACCCTCCATTGACAACAACTGGCTTCAGTCTTCTTTCAATGGCTGGCACTGGAAAAAAGAAGTGAAAATTAAACCCTAAAAAACGGCATCTCCGTCATCAGTTATACCCCTCCCCCTCTGTCTTTCTTTCTTTCTTTCTTTCTGTTTTATTTCTATAGTCTTTCTATTTAAGTACTTTCTTAGAATTTCTGTTTGAAGGCAATCTTAGTATTTCATGGAGCAATAGAAGTATTTTTATCACTGTTTAGACATCATTAGTCAAGTATCTTTCGATTAAAACAACACAAGAAACAATGCAGGGCAAGCAAGAATAAAGCCCGAATTTTGCTGAGAAAATAGCTTCGCCCCCCCCCCCCCCGAAATATTTAGCAAAGTGTCCACCTGTTAGACATTTGTCGTAACTTTCTGCATAAACGAAAATAAGCAACTTAGAAGTTCTAAATCAAACTTTATCACCCCCTAAATATATCATTTCAAGGTTATCACCCCAAGTCTACCCTCACTCAATTCAGTAACCTTTTTGTTTTCTGTGAATAGGTACTTAATCTTCCAATCTAAAAATGTATGAAGAAGTTATCCGTTGACTTAACTTGAAAACAATTACATATATCGAGGGATAATTTCGCAATTTGCATAGTCTACAGGTGGGTTCAACTGGGTTACTTCTAGGTTCAGCTGGGTTACTGCAGGATTCAAATGGGTTCAGCTGGGTTTAACTTATACAAATTACGATACAAAATAACACAAAATTAGATGTGGTTTGACTCAAAAACCAAAACTACTTAGGTGCTGTCCATCTATTTATGGAGGAGGGCCAGTCCTCTTTGCTGAAATCTCACATTTGGCTAACTAGCCCTCTAAGGCAAGATACCTCTATTGAGCACTCAAGATCTTGCTTTGGAAGGCTAGAAATTTCCCATAAGTAAACGCAGTTAAGGTGGCTAGCTGGACCTGATATGATTGGAATGATTTGCCCCTCTCTATGTAAACTAAAATAGCAACCAGCCCTCTTCATATAAACAGCACCACCTTAGCATCTAATTACGCTTCCGCTAAATGAATTCAAACCATTACTTCTTGCACTGGATACAAGTAGGGTTTTAAACTTTGGCTGAAAAGGGAAGGCAACCTAATAGAAAGAGGGGTCTAATAAACCTTCAGGGGGGGGATCCAGGATTTCTGCTGACAGGGTTGAATGGCAACAAAGCCACAATGGATGTATAGTCCTTTTATTAGGGAACGCCCCTTTGATTTGCATTTTATTACCACGCCCTTGAAGTTTTAGGGGACCTTCCATTTTTATAAAAAGTCTCATAGTTAAGATCAGTGTTACAATATCAAGTCATCAGCGAACTGAATTCTTTTCCCTGTCTCTCAATCATGATTAAGTTTCAATCTTGCTCCTTAAACTTCGTCATTAAATATATTTACGCCTTTCTGTTAAAAACAACTTGTTTTCCTCTGCCAGAGGTGTCTAAATTCATCAAAATCGACTTTAAGGTTGTACCATTGCATTAATTTCAGAAATGTGTGAAGTGCTGCTGCACAAGCTGGCCCTACATGACAGAATGGTCTCTGCGTTAGAGGGTTTGAACCTCTCATTTGTCTTGCGCAATCAAATAGACAATTAAGCTAAAGATAGCGGAAAGGAACTTTTTACCAAGATACACTGCGTTCTTTCATCGAATTCCCATAGAATTGTTAAAGATTCATAATTCAACCGCAATGCATCTTGGTAAAAAGTTCCTTGAGGCCATCTTTAGCGTAATCGTCTACATGGTTGGAGCAGGTTGGCATCGGGTTGAGAGCTCAAAATGAATATACCATCCATCATTCAGGCTGGTTTTTCCATCCATCATTGTAATAGTACGCAATTCATGAGTCATGCTATGAAAAAGAATGCCGTATAACGATAGATAATTATGTTCTGTATACTGCATACAGTGCAACAAAGGAGCGATTGTAATCCCAACTTCATCAATCAATAAAACCTTATATCAGTTTTCAACAGCAGAAATTCTCAGTATGCGCCTCCGTATGGTAAAAGGACACACACAGAATTCTATTGAAAAAGGTTCTCTACAAATCTGACCAGTTTATTCAAACCTATCGGCCCAGCCTGGATACATTTTATGGTACTGCAACAAGTTGTATAATCACCAAATAAATAACAATGACATTGAATGATTAAAATCTGGTGGTGTTGGACTGTACATTAAATATTCTGTTACTTTCAATCCAAGAACCGATTTAGATTCCTACAAAGATGATTTTGAAACTGTATGGGTTGAAATTGAAAACAAAAATGACAAAAATGTTCTTATTTTTTGTGTTTACAGACATCCTAGTTCAGCTATTGATAACCTTACTTCTCATTTTCAGAATCTCCTGTCTAAAATACCTTCAAACAAGCTAGTATTTATAATGGGTGATTTCAACGTCAATCTTCTAGATTATGCTTCCCATACGCCAACTAGTGACTTTGTCAATAACATTTTTTCACACAGCCTTCTTCCTTGCATTCATCATCCAACTAGAGTTTCTGAACATAGAGCATCAGTTATTGATAATACATACACTAATGCTACCAATGCTAATATAACAAGTGGTAATATTGTAATGCAAATTAGTGACCATTTCCCCCAGTTTTTGATTTTGAAAAACACTAATGTAAGTCATAATAAATCTGAATCATTCAAATATGATTACTCCAGATTTAAAGAAGAAAGATTTCTTGATGACTTCAATCAAATTGACTTTACTTATTTAGAAAACAGTGACCTGGATGTGAACAATAAATTTGACAAATTTTTGAAAGATCTTAATACTTTGACAAATAGGCATGCTCCAATCAAAAGGCGGAGTAGAAAAGAAATAAAACTTAAAGATAAACCATGGATAAATAATAGAATCCAAAAGATGATGAGAATCCGTGGCAGAGTTTTGCAGAAACTAAAGAAACAGCAGACTCCTGATAACCTCAAGCTGTATAAGAAGTTTAGAAAACGTGTGTCCAATGAATTAAAAGAATGTAAAGCAAGGTATTTTCATAATTATTTTTCTGTTAATAGTCAAAAAAAGAAAAAATTGTGGTCAGGTATCAAAACAATTATTTCTCATAAGTCTTCTACTTCTTCTTCAATTAACAAAATCAAAGGCAAAGATGGGAATGTAACATCAGCCCCTTCTAAAATGTCAAATATTTTAAATGATTTTTATGTCAATGTTGCAGATGGCATAACAAAGACAATCCCAATGACTCCAAATCTTAAGTCTCCTCTTGACTATTTATCAAATAGAACTTCTAGTTCACTTTTTCTTACTCCAGTTACTTTGATAGAAGTTAATGACCTAATCAATATCTTAAATCCTTCCAAATCTGTAGGTCCTAACAATATACCAATAAAATTACTTAAAATCATTGGATCATCTGTTTCCCCACGTGTTGCTCTTCTTTTGAATCAGTCTTTCAATCTGGTATTTTCCCTGACAAACTGAAAATTGCCAAGGTGATATCTCTTTTCAAAAAAGGAAATCCTGAACTACCATCGAACTACAGGCCAATTTCTCTTTAACCCATATTCAGCAAGATATTTGAGAAGCTAATGTACAAAAGACTTTATAGATTCCTTGAAATTCATAAAGTTCTTTATTCTTTACAATTTGGATTTCAAGAAAACCACTCAATTGATCATGCCCTTGTGAGTTTGACAGAAACTGTCAGAAATACACTTGATAATAAAAGATTTGGTTGTGGTATTTTCATCGATCTACAAAAAGCTTTTGATACAGTTAATCATAGAATTTTGCTATTGCTGTAGTTGTTGTCATAGTTGTTGTTGTTGTCCTAGTAGTTGTTGTTGTTAAGTACACGTGGTATTAGAGACATGATGGCCTAACGTTCGGACATAACATGGCTCAGTCGACAGTTGTTTAAAATAATGGCTGAGATGAGTTGGACTCCACCAGTATTAGACCTATCTGTGGATGGGTATGTTGCCTGGAAAGCTTGGCTTGCAAAATGGAATGACTACTACATTGTCACAGAACTAGGAAAGAAAGAGGCAGCCTACCAATGTGCTATGCTGAGATACACGTTTACAGATGAAACGAGGAATATTTATGATACCTTAAATTTATCAGAGGATGATGTAAAAGATATTGCCAAGATCATAGAAGCCTTGAAAGGCTATGCAAAGGGAATAGTCAATGAAACTTTAGAACGACATGCTTTCAACTGCAGAATACAAGAAGATGGAGAAATGTTTGATGATTTCTTGACGGATATCAAGATCCTAAGCAAAAATTGCAACTTTTGTGGTACATGTCACAATGGTCTTATCAGAGATTTTTTTTCTTTATTCATTTAAAAACAACAACTATTTACAAAAACAACAAGGCTAATTAACTACGTGCCATCCATAGTGGGAAAGGACTTACAGTCAGCGAGTTCCCACTATGTATGGCACTTACAATTTAAATCTAAATCGTTCCAAGAATAGTCGTAAGAGAGGGACAGCCCAAGAGCACACAATTCGCCATTGTGATTGGCATGGCGCTTTAACGTATGACGAGCAACATGAACAACTCGGAGATTCTTCTGAGGTCCAGGCTCGAGGAATCTATCAAGAGTTAGGAATTTAGTGCCTCCAGGCCGTCTCTCTCTTACGACTATATTCCAACAAAAGAGGAAAAAGCAAAATTAACAGAAGTACACACAGACACAGACATACGACAAGAACACTACAGGCATAAACTAGACAGATACAGTGCACGAAATTCCTGTTTTCAAGGGCTATGTCAATTTTCGTAGTCTATTGAAACAAAACGCCTGGATGATTTTATGTACTCTAAAGTAGCTTCAAGAATCAGTCTGTTGACAATGTGTGGAAGTTCAGAACTTCCATACAACATCAGTGAGCAAACGAAATCGTCATCAAAGTTGGATACATCCAAGCTCAGAATTTCCGAGAGCTGGCCAAGGAGGTTTCTGCGAAGATGATCAAACAAGGGGCAATGCAGGAGGAAATGCTCATTATCCTCGTTCGCGGTACCACAATTGCATAGTGGACTTACGATGTTGAATCTATGCCTAAACCTATGCTCATTTAATGCACTGAATTTCAAACGCAACTTTGTTAAGATTCTAACACCCTCTATATCATAAATGCTATATACGGAGTTTTCAGTTGGCCTTATTTTGGAAAGGAGTTTTCGCTTAAATTCAGCAATAGACTTGCAACTCCTGATATCTCTATCAAGTAAATTCCATTCATAAGGGGCATTACAGAAATATGTGTTAGAAAAACGGACAGTTTTACTAATAGACGGAGTGTATATGCGCTGATTTCTAAGATCATAGTTTATTTGCCGTTCAGCAGGGATTTCATTGAAGAGATATTCAGGAGATTGGTTATTTTTTAGGTTGAAGAAATGACATAAGCGTCGGTACCATCTTCTACTGTACAGGGTTTCCCAGCCTAATTCATTGTAAAGTCTTTGCCTATTTGTACCCCTCCATGCACCAGACACAGCTAGTGCTGCAGAGTATTGAGTTTGTTCCAGTTTTTGAGTAAAACCTAGTCGCATTTCAGGGTCATATTTATGGTACAACAGGTCACCATAGTCAAGATGAGGCCTGACATATAGTTTGTAAGTTAGATTAAGGACAGTTCTAGAGACATACTTGGAGAGATATTTTATAAGCCCAATTTCTCGCCTTGCCTTTAGGATGGCTGCTCTGATGTGACTCTGAAAGTTTAATTTTGAATCCAAAATCATTCCTAGAATTATCAGAGATCGTATCGTAGCAGGAGTCAACAGTGACCAACTCAGGAGAAAATTGCTATCTGAGGACAAATTAGATCTGAAGAAAGCAGAGAACATTTGCAGGAGCCATGAAAAAGCGATAGAGGTCAACAACAACAACTATGCTACAATGAAAGAAACAGAACAGAACAATCCAAGGAATCAAAGATCTACCTTTATTCAACAACGTGGAATGGAGCCATCTGCACCAAATATTCAAAAATGACTCTGCAAGTTCTGTTGTCAGCATCACCAATGGGGAAGAGATTTTTGTCCAGCATGGAACAAAAAGTGTAACAAATGTTTAAAGAAAACTCACTTTAGTTGCAGTGGTTTATGCAAGGGGAGAGAAGCTGTTGGAAACATCGAAACAGATATCGAGGAAGAGCTTGATTCATTATTTCGGGGGGCAGTTGATGGAGAAAGCAAAAATTACTCTTTTGAAGTGTCTATGCAAACAAAAATGGGTTCCATAGATTTTAAAGTAGATACTGGAGCTGATGTAACTGTAATTGCAGAAAAGGAGCTTGAAAAGCTTGGAATAAACAAGGATAGTCTCAAGAAAACAAATAAAAGATTAATTGGTCCAGGGGGCAACGCCTGAAATGCCTGGGATTCACCCATATCACATTCACATGGGGAAATATCAAAGCCAGGCAGATTTGTTACATTATTAAAGATCTTCAGAAGAACTTGTTGGGGAAACCAACAATTAGAGAGCTACACATTATCCCCTTGGAAAAGCCTAATGAACTGAGATGTGACTCAGTTGATTCAAAAAATGAAAGCACATTTGTTAAAGAATACCCAGAGATTTTTTCTGGCCTGGGTTGCATTAAAGGTCAACCAATCAACATAGAATTGAAAGAAGGCACAATTCCTTATCACATCAATGCTCCAAGACATATCCCCTTACCAATGTTGGACAAGGTCAAGGCAGAAATTTTACGAATGGAGAAACTTGGTGTAATGAGAAAAGTAGATCAACCTACAGAATGGTGCCATCCAATTGTCATTGTGGGAAAGCCTAACAACAAAATTCGATTATGCATTGATCTTACAAAGCTAAATTTGGGAGTAAGGAGAGAGTTTTATCAATTAGAGAGCGTAGAGGAATCAATCTCTAAGCTGGGAAACAATTGCAAAGTTATGTCAAAACTAGATGCAAACTCAGGCTATTGGCAAGTACCATTGAATGAAAAAAGTCAACTTCTTACAACTTTTATCACTCCAATTGGAAGATATTGTTGCACAAGGGGACCCTTTGGACTTTCTTCAATGAAAGAAATATTCAACAAGAAAATAGATTTCATAACTGAAGGCCTGGAAGGGGTTGTTAAAAGCACAGATGATTTCCTTGTGTTTAGTAAAGACAAAGCTGAACATGATGCTAGATTGAGAAATTTACTTGAACGATTCAAGGCTACCCATGTTACATTGAATAAAGAAAAATGCGAATTTAGCAAATTAGAGGTTGAGTTTATTGGTCATAAAGTTTATGAGAAAGGTGTGAAACCATTATCAAGCTGCGTTCAAGCAATATCTGAGTTCAAAACACCAACTAATGTTACAGAATTGAGAAGATTCTTAGGAATGGCTAATCAGTTATCTAAATACAGCACAGAGCTTGCTGATGCAGCTAGTCCATTAAGAGATTTATTAAGCACAAAGAATGACTGGGTGTGGGAAACAGTGCACACAAAGGCATTTGAGAAAGTAAAAAATGTTTTGGTACAACCACCTGTGCTAGCACATTTTAGTCCAGAGAAACCAACAAAGATAAGGACAGATGGCAGTAACTGAATGGCATTGCTGTCATATTATCACAGCAACAAGAAGGGGTTTGGAAACCAGTAGCATGTGCTTCAAGATTTTTAAAAGCAGCAGAGAAAAACTATCATCCCATAGACGTCGAGATGTCGGCAATAGCTTGGGGATGTGAAAAGAGGAAGATGTTTTTACATGGTCTACCAAATTTCCAAATCCAGACAGACCACAAACCACTGATACCCATACTTCAAACAAAGATGCTTGCTGAGATGTCACCTCGAATACAAAACATGAGATTGAAACTATTGAAATACTCATTTACAGTTGAATATTGCCCTGGAAAGGAAATGATAGATGCAGACGCATTATCTAGGGCACCAACACAAGAACCGACAGAGCAAGATTTGATTGCTGAGAAAGATACAGAATGTCATGTTAATTAATGCAGTGATCCAGCAGCTACCGGCAACAGATTCAAGATTAGAGGAAATCAGAGAGAAAACTGCAAATGATCCTGTTTTAACAGAACTGGCCTCTGTGATAATGAATGGTTGGCCACATGAAAGAAGAGGTTGTTCCGATGCTGTAAAACCCTATTGGGAACACAGAGGAGATATCACAACTGTGAATGGATTAATATTGAGGGTTAGTCAGATTATAGTCCCCAATACAATGAGAAGAAGCATGTTAGAAAAATTACATGAAGGACATCTAGGCATAGTGAAATGCAAAAGAAGAGCCAGAAACAGCTGTTTCTGGCCAAAAATGAATCATCATATTGAAAATATGATAAAAGGGTGTCATGAATGCAGCAAATATCAACCATCTAAGGAAACAGAAACCCTTCAACCCCATGAAGTTCCTGTGAAACCATGGCAGAAGATCGGCACAGATTTAATGAGACAAGGTGGAAAAAATTACCTCATAGTGACTGATTATTACTCGTATTACCCAGAAGTTTATGAGCTAAGGAGAACAAACGCTCTGGATGTAATACATGCAAACAAGGAAGCATTTTCCAGATATGGGATACCAGAAGTTGTGATATCAGACAACGGTTCACAATATACGTCCAAAATTGCCGCTCATTTGCCCGAGACTGGCAATTTAAGAAAAGAACATCCAGTCCAAGATACGCAAAGTCCAATGGTCTGGCTGAATCTTCAGTCAAAGTAATCAGAAACCTCATCAAAAAATGTAACGGCTCGAGACAAGACATCCTCAAGGGACTGCTGATTCTTAGAAATACTCCCTTGGGTTGTGGCAAGTCACCTGCTGAATTGCTGATGGGGAGGAAACTCAGGGACAATATTCCATCGATTGAAACAGACAGGCGAGGTATTACGAGGGACCTAGTCATGGAAAGAGAAAGACAAAAGATGTACTTTGACCAAAAAAGTGCATCCAAGAGAAATGTTACTGCTTCAAGTCAATTCAGGATTAACCAAAGAGTTGTTGTCCAGAACCCACAGTGGACCCAGGGATGGAAATAAGTAAACAAAATTTTTATTCTTTTATAGCAGTTTACATTATTTATTTGAAGCACAAGTGTTAGACGGACACAACGCAAAAAACCGCATGTCAGTATCTCTTTTCTAGGTAAAAATATGGTTTTTTGGAGTGATGGGGTTTATTAAAGAACAGAGGACTCATAACTTTGGTTACATTATTTCGCAAAAATCACCTGTCTCCACAAAATCAACACTAGAAGCATAAAATTTCTCAGAGAACCTTCATAACTGGTTTCTGATGGATTAGATGGATGAATTGTTCAAAATTAGCATTTAAAGGGCTTGAAAAGGCAAACATTTATGAGGAAAATACAAATTTTAGGGTCGTCCGAGGCAAAGACACAATGTTTTTCCCTCTGTTTTTACTCGCATACTTTCAGTTAAAATGTAAATTAGGGTCCGATCCCGACCCATGGGCCCCCTAAACCATATGATATTTGGAAAGCTTATTTGATAAGCTTTCGAATGATGTATAACAATTATGAATTTGGATAGCACTTTAGAAATAAATTACATTTTATTGACAGGTACACCCACCCGGCGACCTTCTCTCTGTAGCAACCTAAGTCCACAGAATGACTCCTAAATGGGTAGGAATAGCTGACAGAACCTTCACATATGGTTTTTGATGGATTATATTGATGGATCATTCAAAATTAGCATTTAAAGGGCTTGAAAAGACAAACATTTATGAGGAAAATACGAATTTTAGGGTTGTCCGAGGCAAAGACCCACGGTTTTCCCCCCTGTTTTTACTCGCATACTTTCAGTTAAAATGTAAATTAGGGTCCGATCCCGACCCATGGGCTCCTAAACCATATGATATTTGGAAAGCTTATTCAATAAGCTTTCGAATGATGCATAACAATTATGAATTTGGTCAGCACTAAGAGAACCATACTATACTTTATCAACGGCTACCCCTACCCATAAAAAAACCCAAGGATTGTTCTCTCGGTAACAACCTAAGTTCACAAAGTGATTCCTATGCAGGTATGAATAGCTCAAAGAACCTTTACAAATGTCTTTTGATAGACTGAATTAAGGGGTTATTTAGAATTAGCACTCAATAGCTTCAAAATACGACAATTCCTGAGAAAATAGCAATTTTAGGGTCGTAGGAGGCAAATAACCATGGTTTTATCCATGTAATAGGCAATTCTTACCAAATATTTTCAATTCACATGCAAATTAGAGTCCAATCCCTGCACAACGGGCCCCCTAAACTCAATGATAATTGGCAATATTCTTCAAAATGCTGTCAGGTCTTATGATTGTGCAGCAGCAATGCTATGTTTGATGTAATGTCCTCCTATATAACGTTTTTGTATTGAATCCCAAAAAGTAGATGGACAGAAAATATTTTTGCTATAAAGTTTGTAATTTTCATCAAAGTATGATCAAACAGGTATCAATAGAAAGATCTCAAAGAGCGGAGTTTGAAAATCGACATGAATTCAAATTTTGAGGTAAGAAAAGGGGCTTTAGTCCCCTGGGAATTCTAGCAACTTTTTTGTTTCATATCGTACCGACACCAATCTTACATCATTTGAAAGCACATTTGCTCCTGATTTCGAATATGTAGTTCAATTTCTTGTAAATTGTATCATTTTGGAATTATTTACCAAAGATTGAATCCTAGTGTAGGTTACTGCCCATAGCAGATATATCTATTATCTGTCTGTTAAATATGACTTATAACTTTAGAAGCACAAATGATATGAACATGCGGTTTTCAGATTTGGCATCAGGAGATAATGGACTCTCAGATGATATAAGATTGATGTTTGCAAGATTCGAAACAAAGAAGTTGCTAGAATTCCCAGAGAACTAAACCCCCTTTTCTTACCCCAAAATTCAAATTTGTCTCAGTTTTCAAACTCCGCTTTTTTATATCTTTCGATTGATTATAAATCACCATATTATCTTGCCATATTCCTGTTTTAAAGACTTATTTCCAAAACTTAGCATTCTGGGTCCACTGTGGAACCCCCAAAATCGTACGTGGACATTGAAAGGAAGAATAATGGAAGACGCAGGACACAGGTCATACAAAATAAGGATGGAGAACGGTAACATCCTCAGAAGAAATTCAAGATTTATTAGAAAGGTGTATATGTTAAACCCACACGTTGTTACCACTTTGCCTACCGTAGGAGCAGGTGTGAGTGACCAACACGAAGGAGCAGGTGTGAGTGACCAACACGAAGGAGATGATCGTTCAAACGTGCCAATGGATGTGACAAGGAGATCACGTTATGGAAGAGTTTTGAAACCGAAGAAACCAACCGACTATAAAGATTTATGAATTTATGGTTGATGTATTTTGAGTTCCTGAAGCATCAAACGTTTTGATGTTGACTTTAGACATTTAATGACTTAATTAATTGGGGGAAGATGTTGCAGTTGTTGTCATAGTTGTTGTTGTTGTCCTAGTAGTTGTTGTTGTTAAGAGACATGATGGCCTAACGTTCGGATATAACAGCTATCAAAACTGGAACATTATCGTGTTTGTGGATGTGCCCTTGAGTGGTTTAGATCATATCTGTCTGATAGAAAACAATATGTTTCTGTTAACGGAAGCAATTCGAACTTACTTTCAATTACTTGTGGTGTACCACAGGGTTCTGTACTGGGTCCATTACTCTTCCTTCCCTATATCAATGATCTACCAAATGCTTCTAAGAAACTTAACTTTTATCTCTTTGCTGATGATACAAACATCTACTATGAATCCAAAGATTTATCTCATTTGATTAAAATTGTCAACAAAGAACTAAGATTAGTAAAGAAGTGGCTTGATCCTAATAGATTATCATTAAACATTGATAAGACAAATTATATGATTTTTCATTCTTCATCTGTCAAAGTTCCCTCTGATTCTGATGTCAAAATAGGCAAGAAACATATCAAAAGAGTTAAGTTTGTTAAGTTCTTAGGTCTCCTCCTGGATGAGCATCTTAGCTGGAAATACCATCTCAGTGAACTCTCTAAGAAGTTAGCTAGAACATGTGGAATGTTTTTCAAAATTTGGAACTTACTTCCATTAGATGTTTTACTTTGCTTGTACAATGCTTTGTTTCTGTCCTTCTTACAATATGGTCTTGTTGTTTGGGGTCAAACCTATGCATCATACATTAATCCAATTTTCAAATTACAGAAAAAAACAGTCAGAGCTATCTCATTTCAGCCTCGCATGTCTCCCTCTCTCCCAATCTTCAATGATTTTAAACTTCTGAAACTTTCTGAGATTTTCGAACTCCGACTCTTAACTTTTGTTTTTGATTCTGTTAATAAAACCTCACCTAGTTGCTTTCATGACTTTTTCTTATTTAGTTCATCTGTTCATCAGTATTCCAGAAGACAGGCCAGTCAAGGTGATTTATATATATCTCGGAAAAACAGTCTTCAATATGGTCTAAAGTCAATTCAATATCTTGGTGCTAAACTTTGGAATGCATTACCAGTGGAACTCCGAAATGCTCCATCAAAAATATCGTTCAAAACTAAACTGAAAATGTACTTATTGAAAAATGTCAACTGATGCTCTACACTGCCACAAGATAGGCACTAAATCCTAACTGGCTAACGAGCTTGGCACGTGACACGCTCTGAAACCAATCAATGAAACGGAAAACCGACCGGGAAATTTGAAAAGTCAAATTTAGGCCGTTTTTGGACGATTTTACCACCCTTCACCAAAAAAGGATTGTACGGAAGGAAAATTAAGATTTTCAAAAAATTCCTTCACAGACGTGTTCCCAATACTTGAATACATGCCTGTTCACGGGGGCTAAGAATTATCTCAAAATCTGGAGAAATGCCGAAGTTTTGAATTTGACCTCACTGACCTCACTGTAGCGTGTCATAGTAAAAACCACAGTAAACACAGAAACGTATTCTTCACATGCATCTGGAGACTAAATACTTTGCTTCGAAGTTCTTATTCTGTATGTTTAAAAGATGCCAAACGTAGAGCACTACAGCATCTGAATCTTTTTTAGTTTGAAGCTAACATGAATACCACCGGCGATTTTCAATATTTAATGCTGAGGGGAAGGTGAAAAATGGGAAGATTTGCACTGCACTGGCCTAATAAAACATCACACTGTCGTTATAAATAAGGACGAATTAACAGATACTTACATTTCTATCTTGCAAAATGAGGACCACAAACTGAAAATATGAAGCAGCACAAATGCCAAAAGTATTTCAACTGGTTTTAATGGCAAAAATCCACTTTTATGACCGTAATCTGCAGCCAGTTTCTCCAACAAATCGTTCAGAATTTCCTCTTGCAACATCATTGTCAATAGAAAGGGCGCGGAAATTTCAGTGATCAGCTGCATGCTTGCTAGTCATTATCAAATAACATACAATTCCAATGAACTTTGAATAAATAACAATTATTTCAGGAATGGCAAAAGCTGTAAAATTCAACGTGGCAAGAACGAAAGATTTTATGATGTCCTCTTCGATAACCATTGCTCCCATTCCTTTATCCAATTCTGCTCTCATCTTTGTGACATCATAAGAGTGGGAATCAGCAATTACATGAACCAAAACATCATATAAATTCATGAATTGTGTCCCTTGCTTTTTAGCACAGGAAATGGCTATCATCTCGTCTAGCAGGTACATGAAATGAATATGAAATACTAAATTTAATTTTGCGAAAGATCACAATAACAACGAAGGGAAGAAATGTACATCTTGTTTTTAATGTGAAAAATAGATTGGCCATTTCTGCAAAATAACATTTGAAATACTATTTTTAAAGCTCCTTCATGTCAATTTCACAGTTTGTGCGGATATCATAGAAAAATATCTATCTTTGGACTACCAAAGGAAAGGCCATTCATTAGAAAATCACTCCTTTACTGTCAAACAACACAGCAGCATAGAGCACAACTTTTCTGTGAGATGATAAACTTCGACCCCCCATAGACTGAAGTTTCTTAGAATTCTTATTCTCGTTTGACCGCATAGGGGTGATTTTCTAATGGATGACCTCTCTGGTAGTCCAAATATAGATATTTTTCTATGATATCCGCACAAACTGTGAAATTGATATGAAGGAGCTTTAAAAATAGTATTTCAAATGTTATTTTGCAGAAATGGCCAATCTATTTTTCACATTAAAAACAAGATGTACATTTCTTCCCTTCGTTGTTATTGTGATCTTTCGCAAAATTAAATTTAGTATTTCATATTCATTTCATGTACCTGCTAGACGAGATGATAGCCATTTCTTGTGCTAAAAAGCAAGGGACACAATTCATGAATTTATATGATGTTTTGGTTCATGTAATTGCTGATTCCCACTCTTATGATGTCACAAAGATGAGAGCAGAATTGGATAAAGGAATGGGAGCAATGGTTATCGAAGAGGACATCATAAAATCTTTCGTTCTGGCCACGTTGAATTTTACAGCTCTTGCCATTCCTGAAATAATTGTTATTTATTCAAAGTTAATTGGAATCGTATGTTATTTGATGATGACTAGCAAGCATGCAGCTGATCACTGAAATTTCCGCGCCCTTTCTATTGAGAATGATGTTGCAAGAGGAAATTCTGAACGATTTGCTGGAGAAAATGGCTGCAGATTACGGTCAAAAAAGTGGATTTTTGCCATTAAAACCAGTTGAAATACTTTTGGCATTTGTGCTGCTTCATATTTTCAGTTTGTGGTCCTCATTTTGCAAGATAGAAATGTAAGTATCTGTTAATTAGTCCTTATCTATAACGACAGTGTGATGTTTTATTAGGCCAGTGCAGTGCAAATCTTCCCATTTTTGATTACAAAGTCCTTTGTAATCTAAGAAGGGGCTCCGATGTCAGTCAGAAAGAAAGAAAGAAAGAAAGTAAGTCAGTCACGCTCGTTAAAACAATTAATTAACGTTTTATCTCTGCTCATTGGCACTGAAATAAAGAAAGCGCACAGAAAGCGCATACAAGACAGAAGTTTCCCGCGATCCTATAGCAACATTTGACGTCGGCTTATTTGATGTTAGACAGATTTGACACCATAAGATGGATAAATCACCATGATGTTTACCCTGGCACAACAACAAATTGGCACGTTCTTGACTTCATTAGCAGCTTAATGATGTTAAAACAATCGTTTTCTAGAACGAACGCATCATTAGCCACTTATTGATAGTACTCATTATGCAAATAAGTCAACCTTGGAGGATGATGTAACCGGCGGCCTGCACAGAGGCTTGCATTCACAGTATCACCGAAGGTAGAAGGACCGCCCTCCTACACAGCTACGGATGCAAACGTCGCAGGTGAAGTTGAGAGGAAAGGTGCAGAATTCCAACAAACAATGGCCCCATTGACTGGGGGAAGGCACGTGATCACACTGAACCAAAACATCTTCATGCATGTGAATCTGCACAGAGGTTATTTTTGTGACTGCTTGTCTCAAACTAGATGCCCGCGAATAGAAACGTTCTGCAGGGTTCTGCATAAACATAAGTAATTTTGCATTATCGTAAATCTCACATGACATCTAATTTGAGACATACAAGGCGCTTGATTTTCTATTGAAGGCGACTTTAGCAGCAACACTCATCTCTCTGACTGTAGCTAAAAACAGCATCAACGATCATTTGGGGTTATGAAGAAATCAATTTTCAGATTTTCTTATGCTTACTTAGCTCAGGACGGACTTTGTAATCATCCAAAAGGATCTTATGTTTCACCTTCCCCTCAGCATTAAATATTGAAAATCGCCGGTGGTATTCATGTTAGCTTCAAACTAAAAAAGATTCAGATGCTGTAGTGCTCTAAGTTTGGCATCTTTTAAACATACAGAATAAGAACTTCGAAGCAAAGTATTTAGTCTCCAGATGCATGTGAAGAATACGTTTCTGTGTTTACTGAGGTTTTTATTATGGACTATGACACGCTACAGTGAAGTCAGTGAGGTCAAATTCAAAACTTCGGCATTTCTCCAGATTTTGAGATAATTCTTAGCCCCCGTGAACAGGCATGTATTCAAGTATTGGGAACACGTCTGTGAAGGAATTTTTTGAGAATCTTAATTTTCCTTCCGTACAATCTTTTTTTGGTGAAGGGTGGTAAAATCGTCCAAAAACGGCCTAAATTTGACTTTTCAAATTTCCCGGTCGGTTTTCCGTTCCATTGATTGGTTTCAGAGCGTGTCACGTGCCAAGCTCGTTAGCCAGTTAGGATTTAGTGCCTATCTTCACTGCCACAATTTCTGTTAACTTATGAAAAGAAAATGCATAATTACTTAAATTAATCTAAATTCACCTGATATTATCTTAGGATAGGGGGCTCTCTCCTTGATTAGTTTACCTATAGAGAGAGCTCCGCCTTTAAGTAATTCCCTGTATACAATTTATTTAGTTCTTTGTATTTGTATATTGTATTAATTTGTTGTATTACCGTATTAATTTTTGTAACTTATCTTTTATCTTTGTAGTTTAGTTATTTGTTTGTATAGTTAGTAGTTAGGACTATAAATTGTATGTAGTGGAATTTGAATTACGTGAAACTGAAACTGAATCTTACCATAGGCAATCTTTTGTTGATCACTGAAGGACCTGGTTCCTTGCATTACACTCAGCTGACCATTGGTATCCATTTTTCACTAGAGCATGATTTGAAGCATAAATAATATTAACAAAACAAATTTGCACAAATAGGACAGGCCAAGCTGGTTTTCAACAATAGTTGCAACATAGATACCGTGACTACAAAAGATAACATGAGAAGTTGAGGAACCTTCTAAGAAGCTGCTAAGAAATTTCCAGTGATCAAACTGCAAAATTTTAGAAACTTTCAACACTGGTGCAATTTCTTAGTCTTTTAAAAACTATATGCATGAAGGGAGGGGGGGGGTGAACCCCAGGCTGGAAGCAATGTAGAGAACTGGGGAGCATCCAAAATCATTTGATGATATGCTTAATCTGGATTCCACACTGGCCCATGCTACATGATTCAGACATGTAGAAAATATCTTCTTCATTTGTGTTACATCTGCCACTAAAATCTATTCTAATCTATTCTAATTCAAAGTCTATACTTTTTGGCAGAGCAAATAAGAGAACCAGCAATCAAAATCTGGACATCAGAAGGGGTGACATCAGGATTAAACAGCACACCTCAGTGACCTATCTGGGCTGTATTCTTGATGGAAACCTGTCTGGTGAATCAATGGCTACCAGGACCCTGGGTAAAATCAATGGCAGGCTAAGGTTCCTCTATAGAAAGCAAAATTTTCTTGACTTCTCTCTTCATAGCTACTAGCAAATGCACTAATCCAGCCCCACTTTGACTATGCATGCAGTGCTTGTTTTCCACTGATTAACAAAAGGCTAACAAAAAGAATTCAAACAGCTCAAAATAAATGTATCAGGTTCTGCTTAAATATGAATAACAGAGCACACGTAGGAATCAAAGAATTTAAGAATATAAATTGGCTCCCTACAAAAGAGAGATTTAAACAATGTACTGCTACAAACATTTACAAATTTTTGGATAATTCAGCCCCATCCTATATGTCGGAGATGTTCTTACCAGTTGGCCAGAGTCAGATTACTCGAAGATCTAAAAACAAATTAAATCAACCTTTTCGAAAGGGCAACATAGGGCAAAGTGGCTTATCTTACCTAGCACCTAAAATCTGGAACAATCTGCACTCTGACCTAAAGTCTGCTGAAAACGTTAACAGTTTCAAACATAAGATAAAGGACAATTTCTTCAAAGACCTCCAAAGTCAAGAAAACAGTCCCTATGTATATTATTAAATTTCTAAAAACTGCATATAAACAACATGCCAAACAGGCTGTTTAACTTTCTTAGGAATGAGCCATTACATTCTACTTTTGACACAAAATATTTTTGTCTCGTTTTTTCATGAAAACTTTTCTTTTTTATAATACCCCTGGAGGGACCATTATGGAAACAAGGTTGTACTGACCTTTTAATGCTATTCCTGCCATTTTAAAATAGGGGTGTTTTTATACTAGATCTTAGTTTTTATCATATTGTACGCTTGTAAATAGCCCTTCTTTCATTCCGTAAATGTTTTACTTTTAATTTTAAATTTGTATGGCAAAATCTTACATACATACAAACATACATACATACATACATACATACATACATACATACATACATACATACATACATACATACATACATACATACATACATACATACATACATACATACATACATACATACATACTATTTGCATGCATGAAAGAGATACTTTAATTAGCTTGGAAGTTTAACCAATGTAGCTCTTTAACAAAAGCCTCCATTGGACATAAATGGATTGGCCTAAACTATTATCCGTTAATTCCCTTTAAATTAGAATAACTGCCAACTTTTTTTGCATTTTAACCTCATCTTTCTCACCTGGGAGTTTTAAAGCAGTTAATACCTGGGGGTGGATCTCACCCCCCCCCCCCCTTCCCTCTTTCTCTCCATTGTAAGAGCAGTTAAGATTGTTAAACTTGGAAACTATAGATGGGCTTTGATGCAAAACAATCAAAATCATATGATCATATAAAATTAAATATATTGCCCCTGTTACAATGACAATAAGAAGATATCAAATTATGATTATCAATATTATTGCCATTCTGATCATTACAATAAAATTATGCACTGAATTGAAATTTGTTGTGTTAAATTGAGTTACACAGTTCTATATAGTCCAGGCGGTGGAGGGGGGTGTGGTAAGAAAATGATGGAATTTATATGGATGAGTGTTTTTGGTCAATTCTGGGGCGCTGATTACGAAAATCGATGTTATGCGGCGAATTTCCGGGGCCTTCAGCCTCGTTTTCACGAAAAAGCCTCGTTTTCAGCAAAACACGTAAAACCATTTAAATTCAAGAAGCTGTTTAAGCTGCCAACTATAAATCAACGGCAAACATCAGTAACATGCTAAACATTAAATTTTCTTACTAAAAATTAAATTTTCTAACTTCCGGTCATGTGATATGACGTCACAGTACTCAAAATACCATTTCAATGGAACTTTTTTTCTAAAGTAGTTTTTTTTAATTAGCGACGACAGCAAAACTATTTCATATCTTCAATCTCTTCCAACTCATACTTATCTTCAGAAACATTAAAATCTTGGTTAATAGTGTCATCAGCTGCCTCTTGTAGGCGTTCATCAATGTCTTCCGGTAAGCAATCCTGACTCGACATAATGATCCGTCTTCACTCTAACCATGTCTTTCTGGATGGTCCATATCTCTACTATGAGTCTGTCAGCGTAACAATATAAAGGCTCTTTACAGTGAAACTCTAGCCTTCTTTGGCAAGGTATGGCATCAAAGATAGGTAAATAGATAATGTTATCATCTTTCTCGTATCTTTGCCCAAAACGCTTCTTCTGGCGTCATTTACTGACTCCAGTCTTCGGATACAGGCAACAAACAACAAATAATTCCAATGTTAAAAACATTTCTTGGCTTAGTGCTGCTTCGTCTCCGAGGGTTGTAAATGTAGCTTTAATATCCATAGTACATTGTTTCGCTGTTTCATTGTTTACTTTCTTTCCGAAAAAACATGATACGTAGTCATTTGCCAGTAAATACGTGTAAGCCAATGAGTGCCTTTTGCTGCTGAATGGCAAGACCACTTGAGGCATGTCATAGATCTTCCTTTCTTTTTTCCCTTTGCCGCTATCGATTAATACCTCAATACCATTAAATTGATACTTGAAAAAAAGAAGCACCAACATATCAACATCACAAGAAAAACACGAAAAACAGGCAAATGTCTTTGACCTTGTGAAATTTAGAAAACTGGAAAGGTGGTACAGAAGGTTGTTGCTACTCTAAGAACTCCATTTTTAAATCCATTCTAACATGATCTGAAATCGGGAAATCTGTACAAATTTGTTATTAGGACGTCCCGTAAGCGATGCATTCTATAGCTCACTTACAACTTTAGAATCCAAGGGAAAAGAAATGATGGACAGCGTTGAGTCAAGATTGACAAATCACGATTAGGATAAATCATTCTTCAGCTCAATAAAGAGACACAAGCTCGAACCATTCAAAACAATGCGACAAAGTCTGTAAATATTAAGAAAAAAGGTAAGGATCAAGAAATTAAAACTCAGAGGGGTGCTTTAGGTGGCAGTTCAATCCTCCAGTCAAAATGAAGGAACTGATATCAAAAACTTGTTAAACTACCCATTGCCAGCAGTTTCTCTCCATTTGAGCAAATGGTGCAATACGCAATCAATTGAATGCAAGCTATTTGATGCTGCAATCAATGATCTTGATGTTTGGAATTCAACGAGTTACCAGATGGAAAAACCCCCTTATATATACTTTATAGACCTCGCTGCTGCCATAAGGAGATTTCACGGCACAGTGGAAACAATAAGATAGCTACCCTCAAAGATGTTATCATGCATTCGACAAAGAACAGCATTAAAGGCGGCGAGAGAAAACTCTGTGATGAAGGTGAAAGATCAGTCCAGATATGAAGATCCCTTCAGACTTCGGAGTTTTCATGCGAAATGGTGAAAATATGGAATCCCTTTTCAGCGCCATCATAAGATCAATAATAAAAAAGTAAAGAAGATTCATAAGATAGGATTATCTTCTTCTCAAACAAGGCTCACTGCAGCAAAAGAGCATTTCATAACATAGACGAGCTCCGAAGCGATCATGAAGAAGCAGATGAAAGCTTATGGCACTTGTGAAGGCAGCAAATATGTATCAGGATAAATCAGTCATTATTTGTTCCTTTTCATCGTCTTGGTCCTTTTCGTCGTCTGTCAATTTAATGGTATCAAGGTATTAATCGATAGCGGTACAGGGAAAAGAAAGAAAGATCCATGATATGCCTCAAGTAGTCTTGCCATTCAGCAGCAAAAGGCACTCATTGGCTTACACGTATTTACTGGCAAATGACTACTTATCATGTTTTTTCGGAAAGAAAGTAAACAACGAAACAGCGAAACAACGTATCATGGAGAATAAAGCTACATTTACAACTCTCGGAGACGAAGCAACACTAAGCCAAGAAATGTTTTTAAAACATTGGAAATATTTGTTTGTTGCCTGTATCCGAAGATTGGAGTCAGTAAATGACGCCAGAAGAAACATTTTTGGCAGAGATACGAGAAAGATAATAACATTATCTATTTACCTATCTTTGATGCCATACCTTGCCAAAGAAGGCTAGAGTTTCACTGTAAAGAGCCTTTACATTGTTACGCTGACAGACTCATAGTAGAGATATGGACCATCCAGAAAGACATGGTTAGAGTGAAGACGGATCATTATGTCGAGTCAGGATTGCTTACCGGAAGACATTAATGAACACCTACAAGAGGCAGCTGATGACACTATTAACCAAGATTTTAATGTTTCTGAAGATAAGTATGAGTTGGAAGAGATTGAAGATATAAAATAGTTTTGCTGTCGTCGCTAATTAAAAAAAAACTACTTTAGAAAAAAAGTTCCATTGAAATGGTATTTTGAGTACTGTGACGTCATATCACATGACCGGAAGTTAGAAAATTAAATTTTTAGTAAGAAAATTTAATGTTTAGCATGTTACTATGTTTGCCGTTGATTTATAGTTGGTAGCTTAAACAGCTTCTTGAATTTATATGGTTTTACGTGTTTTGCTGAAAACGAGGCTTTTTCGTGAAAACGAGGCTGAAGGCCCCGGAAATTCGCCGTATAACATCGATTTTCGTAATCAGCGCCCCAGAATTGACCAGAAACATCCATATAAATTCCATCATTTTCTTACCACACCCCCCTCCACCGCCTGGACTAATAGTTCTGCTCTATAGTTATATAGTTACACAGGAAAGTAATGGTCACCAAAACAAAATTGCCAAAGTCAGGCCTTTTCTTAAAGAAATTTCCACACGGGCGTCCTACCGCCCTCGTAGTTAAGCTTAGGAGGGTGATTGCCCCCATAAAATAGTCTTGTGTTTTTACTTGTTTTTACTGATAAGCAATGAAAGCTTCCAAGGTCTTGTTCTTGCAACCAAATTGGACTGTTTCCTTCACCAGAGAGAAAAGAGTCCACTCAAACAGACTACACATTTCTTGATGCAAAGTTACATTTGTTTGCAATGTTTTTCTTTGTTGCTCCATTATTGATTACAAAGTCCTTTGTAATCTAAGAAGGGGCTCCGATGTCAGTCAGAAAGTCAGAAAGAAAGGTAGTCACGCTCGTTAAAGCAATTGATTACCGTTTTACCTCTGCTAATTGGCACTGAAATAAAGAATGCGCACAGAAAGTGCACTCAAGACAGGAGTTTCCCGCGATCCTATAGCAACATTTGACGTCGGCTTATTTCATGTTAGACAGATTTGACACCATAAGATGGATAAATCACCAAGATGTTTACCCTGGCACAACAACAAATTTACCCAGAATTGGCACGTTCTTGACATCATTAGCAGCTTAATAATATTAAAACAATCGCTTTCTAGAACGAACGCATCATTAGCCACTTATTGATAGTATTCATTATGCAAATAAGTCAACTTTGGAGGATGATGTAACCGGGGGCCTGCACAGAGGCTAGCATTCGCAGCATCACCGAAGGTAGAAGGACCTCCCTCCTACACAGCTACAGATGCAAACGTCTCAGGTGAAGTTGAGAGGAAAGGTGCAGAATCTCAGCAAACAATGGAGCCATTGACTGGGAAAAGGCACGTGATCACACTGAACCAAAACATCTTCATGCATACGATTCTGCACAGAGGTTATCTTCGTGACTGCTTGTCTCAAATTAGATGCTCGCGAATAGCATTAATTGAAATGTTCTGGAGGGTCCTGCATAAGTAATTTTGCGTTATCGTAAATCTCGCATGACACATAATTTAAGACAGATGCACCAATAGTTTCTGCACGAACTAAGCAAACTAGGGGTAATGACTTTTGATTTTTGCGTATCATCCTCGTTTGACATAAAGATCAAAATATTGCTTTTCAGGCGATTCTTGTCCTTATACAAGGGGCTTGATTTTCTAATGAAGGCGACTTTAGCAGCAACACTCATCTCTCTGACTGTAGCTAAAAACAGCATCAACGATCGTTTGGGGTTATGAAGAAATCAATATTCAGATATTCTTATGCTTGCTTAGCTCAGAACAGACTTTGTAATCATCCAAAAGGATCTTATGTTTTTTCCTAAGTTAGCAAAAGGTCACAGCAGTTAAGCCAGCCACTTTCCTGTTGTTCCCTTGATTGAGTGTGAAGCCCCAGTCAAGATATATAAAGATTCCACAAAAGTCATTAACAGATTAGAGAAGGCAATTAGAGTAGTGGATGTAAGCCCTTAAAACAAAACAAACAAGTCTCAATTAAAATTTTGCCAGAAAACTTTTCTCAAACTTGTAGCAGGCCTGATCTACGGAGCAGAGAAGGACTGCAGAATGTTAAACTGGAGAACGATTTTGTAAGAAAGTTAAGATAACTGTGAGTACTATTCATTTTATTGACAGACTCTGATTTTAAAGAAAGATTTACAGTAGTTAAACTGGGAACCTTGATGACGATGAAGAAGAGGGTTGGTACATATATATCGCAAAGACTGCAAAGAAATTATTAAGGACCACTGATTTTGCTCTTCATTTTGCAGTTCTTTCAAGTTCCTTGTTAGAATCATTTTGCTACAGACAAATCGAGAAACATTGACATTTTAGATTTTGTTTGGGTTCTCTTCACCTTATTTGCTGCACTAGTGGTTAGCCTTCACAATGGGTTCCTTTTGTAGAGAAGTCGAAGAGCTATTCTGTAAAATAGTATGAGCACCGAGTGATGACTGAAGGAACAAGTTTAAATCAAGATGGCTTCGTTCCAAAAGTCTTTTGTAAACGGAATCTTTGGGCAAAATACGTTTTTGTGAGGGCAGTCAACAGTCCACGTGAAACATTTTGCGAGGGCGCTGGTGATCGCCCGCGTAAAATGAAAAGGCCTGCCAAAATACAACTTGTTTACAGTTCAACCTCTTCTGTTTTCCTTGGAAGCTGTGTCCGCTAAACTGCATTTGCCCTGAACCTGTGTTAACAGGAGCTCTATTTGTTATATAGTAGACTATTGACACAAAAAATTTACCAACAACAATCTTGTATATAGCCCATTCAACGACATTTTGCATCTTTTGACAGTCAAACATTCACCTCCTGGTTTTAAACCAGAAGAAGTAATTTGTTGTGATCATTGATGACTGACCTACTAGCCGGCGCTGATCGCGTACTACGTTATGTATGTATGTAATGTAACATTTTGCCATACAAATTGAAAATTTACGAAATGAAAGAAAGGCTATTTACATGCGTAAAATATGATAAAAACTAAGATCTAGTATAAAAACACCCCTGGTTTAAAATGGCAGGGAAGCATTAAAAGGACTAGCCGGTAAATACAGCAAAGCTCCGGCTCCGAAAATATTCCCGACAATATTATCGTTGAGACCAACCTTCGTATTTCTGTCTTTCGGAGAAGATAAGCTGCATACAACATTTGTTTGAGCATGCGCTGCGATCTTCAGGGATCTCAAAGTGCATCAAAAAACAGTACGTCATAGTGTACAGTGTACTTGATGTACAGCATCACAAGTATGCGCAAAAGAGAAATCAGGGACTTCGCCAAATTCATTTGAATTGTTTAGGGCCTTTACTTGATGACGTAAATTGGTACAGCTAAGAATATTGTTGCAAAAATCAAGGTTTATGTTGATTATAAAATTTGGCAATTTTATCAAAAAAAAAATGTCTAACATAATGAGTAACTGTATAACTGTATACATTTCTTTTTCATTCTGTCTGCCTTCCTTCCAACCAATAGTAAATCGAGTCCAAATCATTATGGACAACCTGTGGTTCCAACTCTGAAGATGGACAAAGATCAATCTATTTCTGTGCACATAAACAATTAGACAGCATTCTTTGAATGTCTACGTTTGAAATAAGAGACAACTTCCGCATAGGTCGAAAACAATAATAGATAGTGAAGCAATTCAATTGAATGGTAGAATTACATTTGCAAATTGAAAGCATGTTATTCTTAATCCATTATTTCATCAAAATTATTTATTGCCATGTTCTTTCAAAAATATTCTTAGCAGTACCAATTTACGTCATCAAGTAAAGGCCCTAAACAATTCAAACGAATTTGGCGAAGTCCCTGTTTTCTCTTTTGCGCATGCTTGTGATGCTGTACATCCAGTACACTGTATGACGTACTGTTTTTTGATGCACTTTGAGATCCCTGAAGGTCGCAGCGCATGCTCAAACAAATGTCGTATGCCGCTATATCTTCTCCGAAAGACAGAAATACGAAGGTTGGTCTCAACGATAATATTGTCGGGAATATTTTCAGAGCCGGAGCTTTGCTGTATTTACCGGCTAGTTTAAAAGGTCAGTACAACCTTGTTTCCATAATGGTCCCTCCAGGGGCATTATGAAAAAGAAAAGTTTTCATGAAAAAATGAGACAAAAACATTTTGTGTCAAAAGTAGAATGTAATGGCTCATTCCTAAGAAAGTTAAACAGCCTGTTTGGCCTGTTGTATATGCAGTTTTTAGAAATTTAATAATATATATAGGGACTGTTTTCTTGATTTTTGAGGTCTTTAAATAAATTGTCCTTTATCTTATGAATTTGAAACTGTTAACGTTTTCAGCAGACTTTAGGCCAGAGTGCAGATTGTTCCAGATTTTAGGTGCTAGGTGCCTTATGTTGCTCTTTCGAAAAGGTTGATTTAATTTGTTTTTAGATCTTCGAGTATGAATAAGTAACGTAGGCCCATGCCTAAAAGACCATTTTAGCAACTTTCTCTTACCGATAATCTGAATAAAAGGCGTACAGCAGGCCTTCTGGAATATGCTACATAGCATACAATTCATTCTAGGTATGAGAAATAGTACTAAAAACGAATAATTCTTAGTAGAAATTTAGTACTTACCTACTACACTGCAAAAAAAACCTTGCTTCTTGTTCGCATCCCGCAATTTTTCCGTTGGAAACTTATTTGCCTCGTTCTCAGACACCAACAAATCTGTATTCACAATTCGATCGCTCGATCGCTCAATCGTACGAACGCTCAATCGTACGATCGCTCGTTGTTGTTGTTGTTGTTGTTGTTGTCGTTGTTGTCGTTGTTGTCGCTTCAGTTGCTGTGACAAATTTTTGTCGTTTCATACAACACTTGATAGCTGTGTTGAAACTAATCAAAACCAACAATATATAATAACAAAAATTACGAATTCAATAGCAGTAACAGTGATACATTTTTTTTCAATGAAGACTCAATATCATTAAGATACATGGTCTAACTTAGACTGATTACGATTGAGTCCTAGTAATCGCTACCACCCACCCACCCTACTCACTCATACTAGGGGGGCTAGTATGAGCGAGTAGGGTGGGTGGGTGGTAGCGATTACTAGGACTCAATCGTAATCAGTCTAGGCCTAACTACGAACTACAAATTAAAGCTACTAACAAAATATCAGCGATTATATTAAAACAATATAAGTTATACATCATTAATCAAGTTGAATTTTTCTAGATTTCGTTTTTGGATTTCTGTTTGTATATTGTGTTGAGATATCTTGTAAAAGCTTCTAAAAAGTGACAATTTTCATTAGTTTGTAGAAATACGAGCTTTTGTTCACTAGTTGGAATTGATTCAAAATTTGGATAAGTCTCTTTTGCTTAATTTAGAAAGGTTTCTCGTGCTGTCTTGAATGCTTCACATTCAAGGATAAAATGCGTCCCGTCCTCAATTTTGTTTTCACAAGTTGAGCAGAATCTTTTATCTCTTTCTATTGGAGGTCTATATTGGCGTCCTTTTTCTATTGCAAGGCAGTGGTCGCTAAGTCGCAGTTTTGTCATTATGCGTCTCTCAGTTCTGTTAGTTATTAGTGATAGGTAGGCTTCGAGATTAATCCTATTCTTATAGCTACGATATGGTAACGCTTTGGAACAGTTTTCTTTTTTTGATTTCCAGGACATCTGGTAGTTTGCTTTCAGGATTTCTTTAATCTCAAATTTTGATTTTTGAGTCAGCTTCGTTGTCGTTTAGTTTATCTTAGAGTTCTTTGATGTAAGATCTGATGGTTTTTCGGTTTGAGATGCCCTGTTCGTATTCTACGGAGTGATGAACATTGAACAAGTGCGCTGGGTTTGCACCCTTCAGATATATGTTTTGTTGAAGTTTACAATTTTTGAGTCAGTTTGAATGCGTAGAGGGTAGCGCCCAAGTTCTCTTATTACCATTATATTTGTTGAAGATCGGTTGACTCCTAAAATGCGTTTTAGAAATTGGGTATGAATCTTTTCTATTTTGTTGCTGTCCCACTCTTTATGGTCGACTTTTTCATAAATGCTCCAAACCTCAGAACAGTAAAGAAATATTTGATGTTTATTAGGACATGAACAAGAAATTGCTGACAGACTTTTGATATTTGCTTCAAAAAGGTTTATATTTGTACTCGAGGTTATTTCTGTGGGAATTGAGTTCCATACTTCTTGGCATCTATAGGATATAGTGTAGTGTCGAATCCAATCCATATGCTATGCTATCGTGTTTAGTTAGTGAAAGTGAGCCCCCTGCGGTCATAAAGTGATTCAGGTATGCTAAAAAATGTCTTCCATGAAACTTGGGTTTTCGTGATGAATAGCTTTGTATCTTTCTGTTGCAAGTTGCTTTTAAATTCTTTGTGTGGATTGTAACTGTGTTGTCTTTCAGCAGTAGTTGTTCAAAGCTAGACAAAAAATCATTGGAGGCTATTCGTAATGCTCTTTCGTTAATGTTATCAATGAGTTTATTATTTTTCCTGCTGCAATACATCCATACAAAGGAACAGTAATTGGAGAATGTCAAAAACTGTTTTCATTAAAAGCATCCGTTTATCTTCATTTACATAAGATGCTATCCTTGCAAGTGCACTAATCTTTTTTCCTGCTTCTTTACACATATTTTATTATTTGCCTGTTTACATTAACGCTACATTTTTCAACATTGCTTGGTTTTGCTGAAATTATCATAAACTTGCATTTGTATCCATTGAGCTGCATAGCATTGTCGATCAACCATTGGTTTATGATATTCATTTCTTGTTCTAGTTTAGCTGAAATGCTTTCCTTATCAGTACCTTCAATCCATATTGTATTATCATCACCATACTTGCACAGTTTACTTTGATCTCGGTTTAGGAATACATCATCAATGGAAATGTTGAAAAGAAGGGAACCAAGGACAGAGCCTTGTGGAACACCTTTCTATTTCTTCCATTCACTAAAGTTCGAATATATCTTTACTCTTTGGTATCACCCTTGAAGGTAATCTTGGATTAATAATGCATCTCTACTTGGCCCATAGCTTCCAAGTTTGCCAGTAAGAGTTCATGCGAGAGACAGTCAAATGCTTTGGAGAGATCCTTAAATACAGTGCTCCCAATTTTCTTTACCATCAAAGCAATTTATGAGATCTTCAATATATCTTATAAGAGCATGTTGTGTTCCAAGTTCCAGAACCTTTATGAAATCCATAAATGAGCAAACAAGGGCAGATTTTATAATACAATAGCAACAGTTGAGGGTTACCATCGTTACCATAGAATGATGTTGGGGCATGTACCTGCAACGGTTCAGTGTAAATGTAGTCTGTTAGAACTGTGCAGCTCCTCAAACTGTACGGGTCAAAATGTAGACTCTGGACAAATTCAGGCCGATATTCAGATCAATCGTTGAAGATTGTTTGCCAAACTTATGAGATTTTTGCCAGCAAAGCTATGTTCTCCATTGCATTTAAAATTCAAAAACAGTTTCTAGCCTTTCTACCTACCACAAGAACCAAATGTCTGACTAGCAATAGCAACGTGTTGCGAAGTGGCCAAACAGACTTGGGCAAACATATGCCAAATACAGTAAGGCCCCGCATTTAAGAAACCACCTAAAAGAAACTTTTAGGCTACTGAAAAATGATTTATCCCCCTACTTATAAGAAACTCTTGAGACTCACACTCAAAATAAAGTTTCTTGTATTTAAGTTGATAAAATAGAAATGGAACTAAATTCTTAAAATATCTTAAAAAACAACAAAAACAGATCTTTACAGTTTTACATAGTACTTCTATCAAAAATGGTAGTTTTCTATGCCTTGTGGCATTATTTATTATCATCAGTACCATCAGCTGTAATGAGGCAGCCAGTTTTCAAGAAAAACTTTCTCCTGGTAGATCCATAGTTTTCATTGAGATCCTGCCATGCTTTGCCCGCCCATTTTGTCAACAAAATCCTTCTCTTTTTTTGCAGAATTAGTTGAGTTCCATTCCCCTAAATTCTTTTCATCTTCAAGCCAACTATCAAGACACTCTCCAATCTTCTTGATCAATTGGCTGCACTTTGTCGGTTTGGTTTGGAGGAAGCATATAAACAATCATACTAGCTTTCTTTCTGCAAACTTGATGAAATCCTTCCAGTAATTGAAATGAAACATTGTCTGCGAAAAGAATATTCTCATTTCTCTTATCTGATATTCCAGGTATGAGAACTTCATTGGCCCATTTCATATTTGTTGCTTTGTCCATCCATGCATTTTTTCGGAACAGCACATGGACACGCTTGTCATGTTCTTCAATTTCTGCGAGTGACACTTTTCCAGCTCCTCTGAAAACAACAGTTGGCTTAACTGTTTGTTCACCTTCTGCACAAATCATCAGCTGAAGCGTTGCTTGCCTTTTATCTAACCCACTGCTAGGCTGTGCAACCCAAACAGCTTTTGAGCCTTTATCAGCATATGTTGTTGCTTGTTCATTAATGAATGGCAGTGGTACTTGGTCTACATTCCATCGATTAGTCGGCAACCATCTTCCCCACTTCTTATCAAAAGTAGGCCTGCGTCGTCTTTTGGACTGGACTGCTTTCCTCAGCTATCGGTGGAAATCTTGAATGACTGCTATCTTCTCTATTGAACTTTGCTGCTTCTTATTGGTTCTTCTACGCTTTGATATTCCATTCCTCTTTGTAAAACGATATAGCCAATTTTTACTCCCCTGAAATTTGTTTGCCACATCTTCACCATATTTCTCTTTAAGTGCACATTTCATCTTTTTTCTGAACCAATGCTTTGTTACCTTTGCTCCTTTGCTTCGCTGTTGCTTATATTCCTCCAAGAGCATAGCTTCTGCCAATGGACAGCATGTGGTTTTTGAACAGTTTATTGTTGTCTCAATGTTTCGTCTAATTCTGCAAGGAGTTTTTGAGCTCCTAACGGTGGAATCTCTGTAATCTCTGAGTTTAATTCTTCCTTTGTACCATTTTGAAACAAGGGCTTTGTTCACTCCCAGCTTGCTTGCTACATAGTTCATGGGAGCGCTCTTCTTGAAGGCTCTTGTCATTGCCTGCTCAACCATCTGTATGGCTTTCAACTTGAAATCAAGTGTGTAAGTTTTACGATTTCTTTGGCCACATCTTCCTCTGTCTTTCTTGCTCGAGTCTGAACTAGTTTGTGGTATGATGATAGAGGCATCATGATCTGGTGTAGAATTTAATACATCACCACAAACAGGTCTCACTGGATTCAGCTTTTGTTGGGAAGACGAGATACACTTCGCCCGAGGAAACGCATGCTTCCCCCGTGCAGTAGGTTAAAGCTCATGCGCAGTAGCGTATTGGGGTTGAAGCTCTGACGAGCGCATGCGCTTTAACCCACTGCACGGGGGGACACATAAGTTTCCTTGGACAAAGCGATCTCGTCTCCCCAACAAGCTTTGACAGATCTGAGGAAAAATTTTCTACCTCAGGGAAGTCAAGCTTAGGATACTTGAAAATCCAGTGTTGTTTCAAATACTTTGAAGCAGTGAATCTTTGCTTACAAACGGTACATTCTGCTTGTTGTTGGTGCTTATTTTCCTCATTTACAACTTCTGGTAAATTTACCTGGTATAACTTTCCTCTTTTCGTAACAACAGACTTTGTAAATCCACAGAATGCCAATGTTGCCTGCTGCTTTTCCTTCCCTGCCATCATGCCGCATAGCTGACAAACTCGGAAGGAAACTGGAAACACCAAGGCCATTCTGATCTGCCTCCTTTAGGTTTCTTAATGCGAGGCCAGCTAAATAAGCCGGATCAGTGTGGTATGGTGTTCTCATGGAACTATGAATGGTAACATTGAATCATTTAGGCAATTGGCATTGCTGTGCACATACAGAAGCATTAAATAGTTAGTTTGCTGTCTCATGCAAGTATGAGTGGAGACTGTTTTGCATCATTTTTCTTTGAAAGTTCACTGAGAGGGTATCATTGTTACTACAAGGATGTTCAAACGGTGATTGGGTCTATTCGTGCTACCAAGAGCCAGACAACAATCATGATAAATATGCAGTTAAAGTCGTAAAAGAATCCACAATTGTTGGCTATGTTCCAATTGAACAGTCAAAAATTTTCTGTAGATTCCTAGACAGGGGTGGTGTGATTGAAGCAGAAGTTATAGGGTCAAGGTACAACTTGGGTCAGGGCAAAAGGACTAGAAGTTCCCATCGAGGTTCATTGCAGATTCGATCAAAGGCATCAGATATCTTTCCAAAGTTAGAGAGGCATTGAGCAACTTGAGATCAGACACTGCAGACATTATTATGCAAGAAACTTTTCATTGAAAATATTGATGCACTTACAAATGGATGAGATGAGATGCGGAGAGCTCTTTGTTGGTTTTTTTCTGTTTCTATTATATTAGACTTGGTCCTGGTCTGTGGGCATTCCAATTCATGCAGAGTTCATAGCCAGTTGCTACCAAGATATCTTTGATCTAACGGATTTTACAAAAATTTGAACTGATTTTGTTAACAATCATTGATGAGACATACACACAGAGCTAATATATCAATAAACAACCCCGTTCTGTTGTAACCTATTGTTCAAAGACTTTCCAGAAAAGAAATAAGAAACTTAAGAAACTTTTAGCCTAAAAAGTGAAAAAGTACCATAGATATAAGAAACACTTAAGGCTAAGGTGTGAGAAATTGGTTTCTTAAAGGGGCTGGGTCACTTAACCGTAAACAAACCTGTTATCTTATAATCTATATTGTTGCCCGCACGCGCTGGCACGCGCCCATTGTGTTCTGCACAGATTTTGGTGGATGGGGTGAATCCACCATAAAGTTACTCCTAAAAATCCATCAATATCTTTGCAATCTTACAACATATGCTTGTTTCGTTTGTTTCTCTCTGAAGTTCAAGAGTTCACTTTCAAAACAGCACTTTCATTTTGAGAAAAACAGTGGAAAATCCGTGTGATATGGCCTGTCAAAAAAACTGCAAAATCGTCGTTTTAAAAGAAGTTTGTTTACTTTACGTGACCCAGCCCCTTTAAATGCGGGGCCTTACTTAGCCTGCGGGCAGACTTTACTTTCCACTGCGAAGGAGAGCCAAGGCGGATCTTGTACACAAGATCCTCATAGGCTCTCCTTCGCAGTGGAAAGCAAAGTCTGCACGCAGGCTAGGCCTTACTGTATTGGCAACGAATATTTGCTTATTTGGAGAGGGCTTTCGGCCTATGCTCTATTGTTTCATTGGCTTTGTTTTCTGAAAAATGTTCAGGAAGTGTGAACACAAACCATGCTGCCCTGACTGATAGTTTCACGCCAAATACAACCCAAGAACAGACTTTGCAATTAGACAGATTATCATGTTTTGCCATATACACCTCTTAAATGTGTATGACAGGTTTTAATAAATGCGCCAAGGTCGATCAGAAATAATACGGTATTATAGAGAATATAGGAGCTTGTCAAAATTGCTCTTTTGCATCGCCGTTTAAAATTATCGAGCTGCCACCTCCAGTAGAGATACAGATGGGCTATAATGCTATGCTATTACAATGCTACAAACAACTAAAATCAACGAACTGCAAGAGTAAAGAAAATAGGCATAATATATTCATGAATAAATCAGCTACAAAAAATTGTCGTCCAAGCTGGACACCTAATCAATGTCTTTAAATTACCTATCTCCTTTGGCTATATGAATTCGATAAAGTTTTCTTTGAGGAACATGGCCAAACTTATTGTTACACTTTTAGCATGGAAAGCGTCTGTATATGGCACGCGTCTGTATGTGGCACGTCTTTCCCTCTCCGCTCCCATTTTCTAGCTTGATAACCAGACTCGATTTCAAAGGAAATAGTGGTCTGTTAAACACCGCCGTAAAGCTTGTTCAAGCCTCGTTTTAATATTGCTCAGAATCCAAGGTTTTGATGGAAATTTATGCGAATAGTTTGTTGATATTTGTAAAGAAACCAATTATCCAATATGTAGTTCTTTGAAAATTTTCTGAAAAAGGAATATTGCAGTTTCAATACGACTTGATTACTTTTTATTCCGCCTTGCATAGAAATCTAATCTTGGCAGACAGTTGGACTGCACACCCCTTGGGTCAGAGATTAATTTCTATGCTAGGTAGAACAAAGAGTAATTAAGTCATAAATATCAAAGGACTATAGGGATAAATGATTTGTTTACAAAAATCAACAAATTATTCGCAGTTGAATTGCACACCCTTGGGCCCTTGGGTCAGAGATTAAATTTCTATGCAAGGTAGAACAAAGAGTAATTCAGTCATAAATATCAAAGGACTACACAGATAAATGGTTTGTTTACAAAAATCAACAAATTATTCGCATAAATTTCCATCAAAACCTTGGATTCTGAGCAATAATAAAAAGAGGCTTGAACAAGCTTTAGGGCGGTGTTTAACAGACCACTTATCTATTTTGAAATTGGGGTCTGGTTATCAGGCTACCATTTTCTTATTCGCAGAGTATCATCACATTTTGCAATCCCTCATATTGCAAAAATGCGTAGTTGTTCAGTTTGAATTCCCTTTCAATCTTTTCTTTCTATACTTGTCAAAGTCAGTCATATCATTCTCAATTTAACAAGCAAGTTTCTAAAAATGCTTCATCTCAGAATCCTTCAGAAAACAGGCTTAACATCCTTGTCAAATTTGCTAGCAATCCAGCCCCATATGATAACTTATATGATCTATAGGAAATAGATTAAAATCGCAACACGACAGTCCCAAAAGCATGATTACATGCCGTTTTGACACCATTTGGCAGCGATAACTCAATAAAATTGCGTTTAAAATGAGTTTAGAAAATGCGTAATTCTGATTCAAAGGCATCTCTACTCTAGTGTGAACCAGGCCTTGCTGTGTATCCCCCGAGGGGGGGGGGGGCACTTGACCAGAATTTGGTTGGGGATGTGCCAACTAAGCCTAAAAGTATACCCGACTTAATACAAATTTTTCAAAAATGGTCTACTGATTCGTTCTTTGTACCAAAAATCGTGAAATTGATACCGTTCCTTGTACCAAAATTGTGAAGACGGCGCCCTTCCTGCTGCCACGTTCCCACTACCTAAAATATATACAATACCCTTTCGCACGTGCTCACAACCTTAACTACAGGGTGTTTCAGAAAAAAAGCAACCCGACCTTATTAGAGATTCTTCAAGAGAGAATAATATTTGAATGAATGTGATGCATACCATCTGAGAGCACAATGTATCTTCTTCCCAATGATATCCAGGTTGGGCAATTAATTTAATCATTCATCATTTAATTGGCGTTTTCGTAAGTATGGCCTAATTTAGATTCCGGACAGTGATAGGACATTTACATAGACGAAAGGCCATCTTTGTGAGCGCTTTTTTTATCATTCTTAATCAAATGTGGCTTTTTCTACCAAATAGGGCATCACCGAAAGTGCTTCTCGGCCTGTAATGCTTTGACAAAATCTGTTTTGCAACTTTTTACAGTAAAAAGGTGTTGAGTTTCCCCTTACAGCATGCTGCATTTGAATACACTTTTAAATATCTTCAATTACGGTTGGGTTGCGTTTTTTAAACACCCTGTATACATGGTGCACCTCCTGGGTACATTCCCCACGTGATTTCCCAATAGATTACTACGTTCTGCTCATCCTGAGGATAACGCTATCTAAAAAAAGTCGAAGTCATGAAGTTGACACCTCCACAGTCTTTATTTTGTCATGTATCTTTCGATGCGTGCTAAGATTTGCTTGCTGTGAGAAAGATTTCCCACAAAACTGACATGAGTATGGCTTTTCTCCAGTATGTGTTCTTTCATGGGCTAGATAATGATCGCGCTTCATGAACGATTTTCCACAATCAGCACAAGAATAACGTTTTTCACCTGTATGTTTTTGTTTATGCTTTGCAAGGGCCCCAGAGGAGATGAACACCTTTTCACATAACTCGCAAGAGAAAGGCCTTTCTCCGGTATGTATTCTTTTATGTACTGAAAGATAAGCTGAAAAGCCGAAAGTCTTCCCACAAATATCACACGAGTAGGGCTTCTCTCCCGTATGTTTCCTTAAATGGACTTTGCTATGCCAGCGGGTCAGGAATGTTTTGCCACAAACGTCACACGAATAAGGTGCTTCTCCACTATGCATTCTCTTGTGTTCTTTGAGAGGAGTTGAAAAGGTGAATTTCATATCACATATATCGCAAGAATATGGCTTTTCCCCAGTATGTACACGCTGATGTGCTAAAAGTTTTCCATTAAAGTAGAATGCTCTCCCGCAGATATCACATTTAAACGCTTTCTCCCCAGTATGAAATCTCTTGTGCCTTGAGAGCTCCCCTTTGCATCTAAAAGCATTGTTGCAGATGTCGCAAGGAAAAGGCTTTTCCCCAGTATGTATCTTTTTGTGGAGTTTCATATCCCAAAGAGCGAAGAATGCTTTACCGCAAACATCACACTTAAAATCCCTTTCTCCGGTATGCTTTTTCCCATGAATCTTTAACCTATATGGTGAAGAGAAAGTCATCCCGCATGTGTCGCATTTGGTAGGCTTAGGAGGTTTCGGATGCTTCGGGGGCTTTGGATTAGAATGAGAAAGTTGATGTCGCTTTAGATTTGCAGGTCTAACGAACTCTCTCCCGCATACATCGCATTTGGTAGGTTTTGGAGACATATGAACTTTTTTGTGTGTTGTTAAATCACATGATCTTTTGAAACTCCTTCCACATACATCACATGTGCTTGGTCTGGGAATGGAAGGCTTGCCTGCATTTTTTCTCTTGTGGGAGTTCTTACGATTGGCATTTTTTGAATCTCCTTTACCCTCATATGAGGTACCATGTTTGTTGTTGTGTTCGCCATCGGTTTGTTCTGACTGTGCATCTAAAATCAAATCATAAAATGGTGAAAGCTGTTTCATTAAAAGAAGATAAAATGTTCTTTTCTTGCAGTATTTAGAACATGACCTGACGAGAGAATTCAAAATTCTACCGGGTGAGTCAAAAACCAAGTTTAGACGTTTAGCAGGCGGTGGAACAAAACGTATTGGGACGAAGTATTGGGACGATGTATTGGGACGATGTATTGGGACGATGTATTGGGACGATGTATTGGGACGATGTATTGGGACGATGTATTGGGACAATGTATTGGGATGATGTATTGGGACGATGTATTGGGACAATGTATTGGGACGATGTATTGGGACGATGTATTGGGACGATGTATTGGGACGATGTATTGGGACGATGTATTGGGATGATGTATTGGGACGATGTATTGGGACGATGTATTGGGATGATGTATTGGGATGATGTATTGGGACGATGTATTGGGACGATGTATTGGGATGATGTATTGGGACGATGTATTGGGACGATGTATTGGGACGATGTATTGGGACGATGTATTGGGATGATGTATTGGGACGATGTATTGGGACGATGTATTGGGACGATGTATTGGGACGATGTATTGGGACGATGTATTGGGACGATGTATTGGGATGATGTATTGGGATGATGTATTGGGACGATGTATTGGGACGATGTATTGGGACAATGTATTGGGACGATGTATTGGGACGATGTATTGGGACGATGTATTGGGACGATGTATTGGGACGATGTATTGGGATGATGTATTGGGATGATGTATTGGGACGATGTATTGGGACGATGTATTGGGACGATGTATTGGGACGATGTATTGGGACGATGTATTGGGACGATGTATTGGGACGATGTATTGGGACGATGTATTGGGATGATGTATTGGGATGATGTATTGGGACGATGTATTGGGACGATGTATTGGGATGATGTATTGGGACGATGTATTGGGACGATGTATTGGGACGATGTATTGGGATGATGTATTGGGACGATGTATTGGGATGATGTATTGGGACGATGTATTGGGACGATGTATTGGGATGATGTATTGGGACGATGTATTGGGACGATGTTCAAAATCAAAACTGAAAGTATGATCTATCAATCAAAGGCCAACTTCGATTTGAACGTTCTGCTTGATAAGATCACTCATTATATACACGCTGGAATAAGGAGAATGCTGGTTAAGGGGTTCGTATGGCAACGTCAAGTCCCTGTGCGATTTAGGTCTATGATTAGCATTGAAGTTTCAATTCAATACAATTCTCAATTTCAGAAATAGAATTCAAATTTCTATGACATGTAAATCATGGATTACAATCGAACGTGGAATTCTCGTTCCCATAGAAACCATTTACCAGCATTTTTCTGAAAGATTCTTACAAAGTGACATTTTCAAATCTAAAGTAGCTATCGACTGATTGATTAACATTTTAGTTTTGAATTTCGGCCAGAGGCTCTTCATTCAACAGCCTACCAAACCATTGCTTACCAAACATGTTACCTTTATGTTACTCATCAGCTACAGAGTGTTCCAGCAAAATTTTTCAACGTTTGATTGAATGTTAAAAAATAACGAAATAATTAATGGGCACCATGGTAAGATAATCATATTGCTGAGATCTTGAATCAATTTTAGACACCAGAAGCTAGCTAATCGGCTAAATATTCACAGAGCTACGAGCATTTGAACTTCCAGTTTGCCAAAGCTGAAACCAGACGCCCCTAAATTGCATATCTTGTGAAAGTAGAATCTCGTTTATTCAAAGCAGATCAAACAGAATTTAAAACGCAATTTCGATAAACTAGCTTTCTCTAACATTGAATCAAGGTAATGGATGCTTACAGGAATCCTGTTGAGCACAATTTGAAATGACCCCGTCCCTCGTCGATAAGTTTTCATTCCATGGTTTTGGATACTTGAATTCTTAAGTAAATTTTGGCAAAGGTTGTAAGAATTAAATTACGTTTGAACTCCTATTTGGTTTGCTCTGATATCAGCAAGAGGTAAAACATTGGACCGTCTTCTTTTAACTCGATTTTGGGATATCCTTTGAAAAACAAGTCAGTTAGGGGCGTCTGGTTTCAGCTTTCGCACAAACTTTAACTTCAAAAGCTTGTAACTCTGTACATTTCATCGTTATTTTTTAATATTTAATCAAACGTCGAACAATTTTTCTGAGATACCCTGTAGAATTTATCGAAATTTAGTGAAAGCAATTATCTCATACAAGTTAGTCTATCCAATATCAAATGAGTTTCTCTGAATCGATGGTTGATTCACGCCCACCCGTCTAGAAGTAAACTTTGGTCAATTATTTTGCAATGCCATGTATAAAGGGTGTCCCAAGAATTGTTCAACATTTAATTGAATATAAAAAATAACGATATAACGAAAGGGCTCCATGATGAGATAGCCCAATTCCTAAGATCTTTAATTGATCTCAGACATCAGGATCTTGCAGACCCGCTGAATATTCACGAGGCTGCAAGCTGAAATAAGAGGCCTTTAAATAACACTTGTGGTAAAAGCGGCATGGGCTATCATTTCTTTTGTTTCTCGTTCATTTCAGAGCAAACAAAATAGTATATGAAATACTTTGGATAGCTTAACTTTCAAAAGTATGGATGCTTTGATAAATTCTGCAGGGCAAACTTTGAAAATGATTATTTTATCGTCGATTAAGTTTTCATTCGACGTTTTTGGATGCATGTATTTTTAAGCAAATCCTGAAGATGGTTATAAGAACAAAACTACTTAAAGTCCTACTTGTTTTGCTCTGATATTATCGAGAAGTATGACATTAGATAACCTTCTTTACCTCAATTTTGGAGTTTTTGCATCACAAGTCATCCGGGGGTCTCTAGTTTCAGTTGTTGCATATTTTTTTATCTTTGACAGCTTGTAATTCAGTGAATTTTCAACGGATTTGCAAGATTCTTGGGTCGAAAATTAACTGAAAATCTTAGGGACATGGTCATCTTCCCGTGAGCCTGTTCATGTAACCTTTTTTCTCAATATTTAATCAAATTTCGAACACTTTTTTGGGATACCCTATAGTACGATGATAGACGTAAATTACCGATCTCTGGGTCGAAAGCATCATCAATTGCCAGATCTATTTCTTCATCCGCTGACAAATCCTCCTTATAACTAACAGTTTTCGATTTTCTTCCCCCTTTGTGGATCTTGTACTCTTCTTCAACATCAGTCGCCGTGTTTACAGTAGACTGCTCGGTAGCAAATTTTCGCTTCCTCTTAAAGCCAGCTGTTGATGAATCTTCGTCATTAGATGATTTGGCTTCAGTATCCTCAATGGTACTTTTTCGCTTTTTCCCGGAGCCGACGTTCGATGACCGCTGTTTGATACTACTTGGTTTGATCGAGGTAGGCTTCTTCCTAAATCCCAGCCTGGAGCTTCCGCTAGTGTCACGTTTTTGCTTTACAGTAGAGCCGATTTGTGATGTCCGACGTTTGGCAGTGCCTGTGGTGGTTCTGGTAGATGTTGCTTGGTCATTTGATGACAAGGTGGAACTTGTTGTTCGTTTGCGAGTCGTCGTCTTCCTGGCTGTTTTAGGTCTGCCCCTTAACGTTCTATTTGTAGCCTGAAAGAGAATGAAACGTACAGATAACGCAATTCAATATGAAGACAGACCTTCTTGGGACTACGGTAGCGGCCAGATGTAGGGACGGAGAGCAAAGGCAGCTTTTCGTTTAAAAGAGCCTTTTAAGACCCTCTGCTAACATAGAGACTTTGCGAGCATTCTTTGTTGTGCAACTAGAGATGGCACGTGTGAGGTATGGGAGGTATGTTTGTTGCAAAGGCCCCTTTGAAATTGGAGAAGGGAAACATCAACTTTTGGACTCTATGCTTTTGTCTACGCTTAAAACGTGTGCCGAATGAAAAGCAAGGCAGAGAAAATTTAGGCCAGAAATGACTTTTAGAAAATACGAAAGTTGACTTTGGCGCCATGGAGGATCATGGTTAGCAATGGCTCTTTAAAGACAGCTTAAAAGACTGGAACAATAAAATAGTATTTTAGAGATCGTGTCCACTGTTTAGGCATTCTAAAATCCAATCATTCTGAACGCACACCTCCACGAATTCTTAATCAACTGGAAGTCGAGCGTATTTTGAAACGGTAATGAGACATGAAGCACAATGAAATTCAGTATTTTCCTAGGATTTCCTTATGTGAATAGAGCCAAAAGACAACCAAAGTTACGAATTACGACCATCGCGGACAGAACTCTTAAGAAATTGTGCTTTTTGCAGGATATTTCGAGTTAAGATCCCCCCCCCCCCCACCCTATTGCAATGTTGGAAACTGTTGGAAATATCATAGATGATTTTGCAACTACGTGCTCTTCAATCAAATCAACATTGCAATAGGGGGGGGGGGGGCCTTCGGCAGTGGACCCTAGTAGTGTACATGCAGGAGATGCATCTTTCAACACAAAACTCATCTGTCTCAAGGAGTTTTTGCCAGAATTGTAGCTAAAAATGAGGCAATTCAATCAATTTGTTGTGATAATCTAAAATATGACTAGGATACTTCCGTAGCTCTTTTGTGTAGATTTCACAGAAGACGCAAAATGTACACTAAGAAAAAACATGAAATAGATCACCCCGTTATCCTCTTTAATAACATACCCGTAAAAAAAGTAAATGAACATAAACATCTAGGTATTATCCTGGACTCAAAGCTTTCTTTCTCAGCTCATATTAAATCTGCTGTCTCTAAAACGAGAAAGGGCATTGGTCTGTTAAAATATCTCTCCAAATATCTGCCCAGGCATACCCTGAACGAGTTATATAAGCTTTATGTGCGACCCCACCTGGACTACCGGGATGTTATCTACCATATTCCAGCTACAGTTTGTGAATTCAGTCAAAACATCATGCTACCAAATTTGATGGGAAAACTAGAGTCTGTCCAGTACTCGGCTGCTCTTGCTGTAACAGGAACATGGAGGGGATCTTCCCGGGAAAAACTGTATGCAGAGCTTGGCTGGGAGTCACTAAGTTGGAGTAGGCGCCTCACTTTGTTCTATAAGATTATGAATAATCTCACCCCCTTGTACACAAAGGAGCCAATCCGAAAACCTCTTGAGTCGAATTACTACCTTCGCAATCAGGATGCTGTTGGGCGAATAAAGGCAAGAACAGAAAAATTTCAATCTAGCCTCTATCCAACCTGCACATCTGAATGGAATAAACTTGATCCCGAAATCAGGCTTGCACCGTCTGTTGCTGTTTTTAAGACAAAGCTTCTATCCAAAATTCGCCCCCCTCCAAAACCTGTCTTTGGTATTCATGACCCAATAGGCCTATCTTACCTTTCCCAAATAAGGGTTGGTCTCAGCAGGCTAAACTTCCACAAATTCAAGCACAATTTAAGAGACACCGTAAACCCAATGTGCCCAACGAATGACGGTATTGAGAATACGGAGCACTTTTTGTTGCTATGCCCTTCGTTTGTCATTCAACGATGAAATCTTCTCGCCGGAGTTTCGGTAGTATTACGACCATTTGTTGAAATCCACAGCCTTTCTAGCAACGATCTTGTACAAATTTTGTTGTATGGTGATAAAGACCTTTCTGATAACATTAATAAAAACATCCTCGAATTAACTCTTGATTTCATACAAAAAACAGGTCGGTTTGATTAGATTTGAATCCTTGTTCTACACCACTCAGCCACAAAGTCCTTTTTTGTTCCTTCCTGTTTTTCACTCCTGTACGTCTGTTTTGCATTGGATGTTGGGTAATTTCAGTGTATAAAATACTATTGCGATTGACGTGTAACTCACACTTAAATTATAAGCCTTCAAATGGTTGCCTGACATCCAATGTGAAACTGACTCCAGTGTTTATCAGTAGAGATTGTTTAAGCGTAATTATAGTAGTAATTGTATTTAATTGTATGTAGGTTTAATTTAGTTGCTCGTCTTTATGTCAAAGCCATGGGGTAGTCATGATATTTTGCTCCCCATGGTATCTCGTCATGGTAGTGTAGTAAAGTAGTTCGTAAGTGTTGTTATAAGTAATCCTGTTTTTGTAAATTTTTATGTTGAATATAAAAAAAGACGCAAAATGACTGTTAAGCAATCAAGTAAACATCTTTCCATATAAAATCTCAATCGGGGTCAAAATGAGTTAAATTCTCTAATCAACCTCATTTCAATGGATTTCAAGGGGGGCACACCTCGTTGTTGCAGTTCGTTCCAAGAAATACGATTTATCCTTCAAACTGACCTCAAAAAGGTCATTGCAACCGGCCTGCTTTGCTTTGTGAAAACATCTTTTTGTGTTCTCTTTGTTGGCGCCATTCTAATGGTCCATTAACAAGACGGATAACAAAAAGATGGCATGTGCAATGATGATGGTTGCAAAGGGCCCTTGAACGCATATAGCATTTAAAGACAAATAAAAAAGGTAGTGAGTATCGAGAGTTAATTTTATGCCTCATATTCGTATCGACTTTTCGCGCTCTCTTTTGTCCCACCTCAAAGTACACTAAGAGCAAGGCGTCATTATACTGGCTAAACGCCAGCGTCTCAAGAAAAAGAACCCCCGTTTACATAGTGCACAGTAAATCTAGAACAGTACTACTTTAGACTACTTTTATTTTGTTATTCAATATTTTATTTGGGCTGTAAAATTAAAGGTTTTAACTTTTCCTTTGTAAACAGCAATTTGGAAAACAATGCATGTATTCAACTGATAACTTTTCCCTGTTCAAATACATAAAACTGAAATGAAATCATTTTTAGGAAATAGCTTACAATAAACGTAACATTGTGCATTTACTCCAAGCTTCCATAAAGCACCATGAAAATTGGTAAAGATCATCATTTAACTCTATTGTTGATACTGGAATACCAAGAGTATTAATTGTACATTTGCTACTTTCAAAATTTACATTCTATAATATAAATCGGTGACTTTATGGCCGATTATAATGGGGTTTGTATAAACGTCCAGGTCCATGGCTTTAGATTACATTTATTCACAAATCTTCCAAAGGATATGTTTTTATGATACTCTGCAGCGATGCAAATGAGACTATTTTATCTGAGATACCCGGTATATCACCTGAAATTCTGTTACCTGATGTTGTTGCTTCAATTCTCCATTGCCTTGTTCACCTGCTCCTCCAAAGATACAGTCAATGTAAGCTTTATATTCAGTTTGAAAAGGCGGGCTATTTGCGTCCACTTCTTCTTGTTTTACTCTCACAAATGTTACAATGTCATCACATCGATCAGTTATAATAAGATGTTCTAATTGGCCAGATGCAATGCCATCGCTGCTCACCAAATTGGCACCACCTTCCCCAAATACTATTGCACTTTCTACCACATCCAAAATATCACCTCCCTCATTTGAACTACTTGCTATATTCGATTCAGTATGATCATTTATCGAATGATCACTGGAATCTTGAACTTGAACTAAGCTGGCGCTGTGTCGTGTCTTATTTCCAAGACTTCCATTTACATCTACTCTTACTTGCACCTCATTTTGATTCGAGACTCCTGTGTCAACAGCATGCTCATGAGTATTGTTTACAGACCCAGGTTCGAGCAACGAATAATCTACTGACCCAACTTTAGTGGCAATTTGCTGTTGCCCTTGATTACCAACTTCCACTGCAATCTCCTCTGACTGGTTTCTATCAAGCATCTGAAAACAGAATTGATCCTTTACTCAAGGTTTGTAGAGCAGTGATGTAATCCTCTGCCTTCATACCAAGAATAGTTGAGACGGACCGGTTCAAGTCCTACCTCATTCGAGCGAAATGATAGGAGAGGTCACGGAAGGGATTCGGAATTAGGCACTTCTGCAATCTCTGCACTTGGTGCTGAAATTGCAACTTCACAACAAGCAAGAGTTTGTACAAGGGGAAAGATTGGTTTTTCATTCAAACAATATACAAATATCTTTTTGGATTTGAAGCACGATATGTTTCCAAGTACCGGCCGTCCCAAAAACGTATTTTCTTTCAAAAAAATCACGAGCACTCTGCAGTCTTAAAACGGGCTTAATTTGCTCATTTTAAGGTTACTGTATCCCTTCAGGACGATAAAAAGTTTTTTCCGATCAATTTTTGGATTTTTAGATCATTGGATAGCACACACATCTACCTACAATTTCTAATAATTTCAAGGAATTTTACTTTATTTTTCAGCAAATTATAAGCAATTTAAAGCAAGGTATTTTCTGCTAGGAAAATGCTGTTTACATGACGAGGATTATTTGAGAACTAAAGGTTAAAGGTTTCAAGTGCCTTTGATTTCCTGTTGAATGGATTTTGCGGTTATAATACCAATTATGTCATTGTAAACTCTGCACTAAATACATACAGGATTACTCTGTTTACTCTTGTGGCCAGATTGAAGTTAATCATTTTCAACAGTGGAACTGTACGCTAAGAAACTGTTTCAGCGCTTTTCTCAAAATCAATTTTTCAGCAACCAGTGGGTATTCATACAGCTCCCTGTACCCAACGGCTTGATATAATTGGCTGAAATTTGGCAGACAGAGAGAAAAGGCATAGGGGCACCAAAGAGTGTCTCACTTTTGAGAAAAATTGCATGGTCCAAATTTAACATTTGAATGAATCTCAAAACGAGGCCAGGGAGCGAGGGGCAAAGTTGCTTTATTAATTATTCTGAAGCTAAGGCATGCAAAAGAAATTTGAGACACACTTTGCTAGATTAATGTGTTGAGAACGCAAAAAATCTCATTGAGATTTAAATGAAACATATCTGGGGGGACAGGGAGGTTCTAGAAGGGGGGAAGGCTCGATTTTCACGTTTTCGGATGTATAACGCCCAATTTTCGGATATTTGTATTCTCTTTGGCTCGTAAATACTCCCTATTTAATGACGAATCGAATGATGTATAGTTTATACGTGTTATGTCGCGGGCGTGATAATCAAGAGAGAAAACACCGTGAGTGGTCACTGAAGGGATACAGTAACCTTAAGACCAATTACTAGATCAGCTATACCTGGGAAGGTAATTTGGTTTCTCGATCCACTTGCTAAAGCAAGATATTTGAAAATCGGCTACGTGATCAAATTTAGGTGATTTTTCCAACAGTGGTACTCTTTGGCATAAATATGATTTTTCCCGATTTAAAAATCCCCGATGGCTTGCTGCCATAACGACGGTGCAGTCAAAGGACTCATTGGTCGAAATGTCATGCAACTTAACCGAATCAAATAAGAAATAAGAATTTGGGTAAATGAAGTGATTGAAAACAATGACATCATTACTGGTTTCTGAAGGTTTCATGGATGGAAAGGTATCTTTGAAACAGTTATCTTTCAGTTTCTGAAACATAGCTTTTAAAATTAGCGAGTTCGATGCATTTATTTCGTTTGCTTATGTCTGATTAAAGGAATTGAATCAGCATCAAACGGCAAAGTATTCCCTGGTTGATAGAGTTTGCTGACTCATGGTTCTGGATTGCGTATCGTATCTGAATGGCTAACGTTCATGTGAAATGAAACTGATCACATGAAACGCACTGTGCAACAGCAGGTCCTTTTAGTTTTTTGGGAGTGATAATTGATCTTTCTCATATGGGTCACATGATACAGTGCAAAGCAGGTATATTTATCATGTCTCAATGCCTTTAACAATCACTATCATCTCTACATTTTCTTTTCACAATTGTGACTAGAACTTTACAACATATACCAGCAAAATTATGAAACTTCTTGCCAATGTTCTATTGTAGAAAACACATGACGGCTAGTAACTATATACAGTGCAACCGTTCTCTCCATGTCTTCAATGGCACAGGTCACACGCATACTTAAAGTTAGTTGACGGAGCTAAGTAGAGGCAACCTATAAATAGGACAACGAAACACCTACAGAGGCGGATCCAGGACAAAAACTGACCGGGGCTCCTGGGTCATCAATCTATGAAGGGTGTGTCACAGGGCGTGGTCATATCATGCAAATTTGTGGCCGCGCCCTATTTTCTGGCATATCAAAATTGAACAATAATACAATAATCTGACTGAAATTCAATGCACGTTTACAGTTAAAATTCGTTACACTAAATCGTTTGCTTCTATTGAGGTCCTTTCCTAAAAACTCCATGTTGACATTGTCGATATACATAAATGTTCTATGGCTAGATACTCTTCTACTTATCGACATTTCAAGAAACTTTTAGTGTAGCCTATTAGCCCAATTTTTAGTTTCTTATAAAAAACAATTTGTAATAATGTTTTACGTGAAAGTAATCAGTGAATTCACAATAATAAAGATCGCAAAAAATGATATTTATTCAAATGTACTGATTTTCAGTTGGAATCAGGTTGAAAAAGCTACACTAGCTGCTGATAACCCAAGTGCCATGTTACATCTCGCTTTGTAGCTGTGCTGTGCATATCTAGGCTGGCGAGCTTCTGCCAAATTAAGAACATTCATTTATCATAGGCACAAGAAAGACAAGGTAGATATGATTCACAATACCTGGCGGGCATCACGTCTTCAGGTGCCCTTGTCATTTCACTCCTTGGAAGCTGCAGTGCAGCAAAATCATCCTGTACGATGTGTTTCTGCCCAATTGTCTTGATGAAATTCACCCTTTTTGTGATAAGCGAACCGATTTCATCTAATTTGTTAATTATTTCGCTCTTAGTGAGGGATTTACTTCGAATAATTGTCCCAATTTGTAGGAGCAGCAGCTTCGCGTAAGCCATTTTGTGTTATTTGTACGCCCACTGACTTGCGTAATTTGAATCTCGCACGAAACAGACCCTGTCGCAGCCAGTGATGTCATTTTGACGTCGAGCCCCGGTCAGCCCCGCTTTTTGATTGGTGGATCGTATCGAGCACCGGCGAAGATGACATTTCAGCACCGGTGAAGAAGCATATTATTGGCCAGATGGCTTTTTCCACATAGATAATATACGGGTCACAGGGGCTCAGGATAAAATGACGTAAAACGATTCAAAAACAACAAGGCTCTTCATTGTTCTTGGAGAAAATATGGTCCGCTTTTTAGCACAGCTTGCCTGCCTAGCAAATCGACCCCGAGGGGCTGGAGGGCCAACAAACATATTTTACGGACGGCTGAAGGTATTATTGCGTTTGATAAACTTTAGTAAACAATATATTGCGATGTAACTCATTGTTTCTCGAAGCAACCATACAATATAATAGATCGAACTTATCAGTGAAAATCTGACCGGGGCTCCAGCCCCCTTCGCCCCACCTACGCACGTAATTGCTCCCCTAGGGAAAAGATATGCACGCACGTGTCGATATCATCAAATACAACAGGCTAATTTTAGACATGCATATGCAGTTCTTGAGCTAGCTAATTATCTCCGTCCGCTAAATTTTTCAAATTAGACTAAATAATTCCTTAACAAGTAGCTTAGAAACAAGTTCAAAGGACAATAGATCGAAAACACAAGTAAAATCCCCTAAATAGAAAACAAATGTTCAGTTTTAACCAGCATGCACTTTTTTGGCAGTGAAATTGAAAGTGATCTGCAGTAGAAATTGAAAAGTACTAGCAAAATTTATTTTAAATTTAGAAAAAAATTATGTTGCCCGTTTCAGAGGCTTTTGAAGTAATAACCTTTCGTAGACATCTGGGTATATAGCATTTTTCAAAGGACTAACCTGAGCTATATGTCACAGTTCTAAACACCCAGGGGGGGGTACATAACATGTTCAGGGTACGGGTATGTGCCGCCCATATGGGTGGGTTTTTGGGCCTAAAATTCTCTAAACAAGGGTCTTTTCGGCAGATTTTCCATAAACATGGGTGGGATTTCACTGAAATTCGCAAAAATAGTTAAAAATTAGCAGTTTTCCGCCAAAATGCATCATAAAAGAGGGTACCAAGGCAAGTTTCGGTAATTGGAAGAGGGTACGTTTCTGAAAACCGGGCGGCAGAGCCCCGTCCATCCATAAGTCATGTACCCCCCCCCCCCGGGTATAAAGATAGGTGAAAGAAAACCTAAACACGCCAATGTTTCTTCAGGCACACATCGAATTATTAAATGCAAAAGGCCATCTTAAAACATATGAGATCTCATCTTTCAAATTAGGTTTCAAAAGACAAAATAAATAGTACAATCTGCAAATAACTAAGAAAAATATATAAAAATTACCATGCTGGGTGAACCCACTGAGATGGGATCTGTAGTGCCTCCACATGCCTGCACAGTAACATTCTGGGGCAAATGACGTTCAGCTTGTGACTCCTGCCTATCTTCAGCATTTTGCGGTATCATTGGTGCAAGACTTTCATCCCGAATTTTGGCGTGAGCAAGCTTCTAAAATTAAAGAACTGATCAATCATACTCAGCCCTATTTTGATAGTGCGGGGTTTTCACATAACTCAGATAGGAGACAGATTTTGCCATTGAAACTGTTTTTGGCCTTCGGCGGCTAATATTACGCATATGAAATTTGACTATTACGTATGTAAAGTATGATGTAAAATATCATGTGCGATACCATAAAATACCTTGTATCCTCCACCCCCTCCCCTTCAAACAAGGAATGTCAGATAGCCCAGTTACTATATGGTTAAATATTTTCAGTTGGACGAATATTACAGTATGAAAGTGAAATCAATTCTAGTAGAATGTACTTTTAAATAAACCAGTCATAAACATCCTAACGTGGATTGTGTTTTGGATACCAACAAGCGCCAAAAAACAGTGTGGATCATATTTCTTTGTACGTGATTGATAACTTTATGCTGTTTAACCCTATTCTACATGGGGGGCAAAAAAGGCCCCCCCAACCATACTTCCTGTAATTACTCTTAAACTGAGCATGATAAAACACTGGAACTTGGGTGACTTTTAACCAAATTTAATATTGCTTCAAATTAACAATAGTTCATTGTTATATAATTAGTCACATGACTATAACATGCCCATATTTGGCAACAGGTCTCTCAGAAAATCAGTAAAACATGCATAACTTTTCTCGTACACATCTGACTTCAATGCAATTGGTACCAATCAGTTTGTCTTGAAGTCTACTTTCACTTGATATATAAATGTTTGTATTTTGCTGACATCAGCAAAATTTAAGATATATGACGTCATACTTGTTTATGACGTCCTATTTATGATAAACATATGAAATAATTAGTGTATTATGATCTAAATTGACAAATTAACAATTAAAGATCAATTTCATATCGTTGCTATTACTAAAAACGTATTTAAAATGCCAATAAAGCAACAACTAATTTGTTTAGGTATCAACCATGACTTTGATTGACAGCTGTGATAACAATAGAATTCTAAAAATATAATTTTTGACAGTTTTCATTAAGAACAATCAATATGTATCATATTTATGACTTTAAAGTTATTTATTGACTATTTTCGGTTGAAAATATAACGTTTTTAGGAGGGGAACCAAAATCAGCAAATTTCCATTGTTTTTGCGTTGCCTAGCAACGGATCATGTGACCAATTAGCATATGATGCTATTTTTAGAATCATAATTGCTTGGTAATCATGTGTACCAAGTTGCGTTGCCATAGGCACTGCGGTTGCTTAGAAAATCTGGGGGGGCCTTTTGAGCCCCCCCCCCCCCCATGAGAAAGTGGAGCTTGATTTACCCATGTAGAATAGGGTTAAAAAATAAAAATGAAATGACCAATGACATGCTCAATTGGTTGTGAGAAGTGCTTGGACTGGCCAAGTGAGAACGGCAAAGCCTATCCAGACACCTTTGTCGGCATCACTGTTGTGACATCATTGTTGTTGGCGGGACAAATCAGTCATAAAGATTCTACACAGAACTTATTTCAGCTTTCAGATTGACTTTCTTGGTTCAAGGAGGACGGATCATTTGTCAAGAATTTCACAACAATTGCTCTCCTACAACGTTTCAATTGAATCACAGGTAATCGAGTAACGTTTTTGGCTTGACAATTGGTCTGCATATTGTGTCATGTGTAATTACTCTGGATCCATTTTCCATGCAGATCATGAATTTGATGTTATCTTTTGAAAGTCAATGGTGTAGTCTTTTAGGCAATTGAATTATGCGAGAAAAAGATGGTACGATGCTGCAATTTTCATTAATCAATGTAGAATCTCTTATCTCCTTCTCTACAACATACCCCGAATCTGCTTGTAACTTCGTCACATTTTTCCTGGGATATTTCATTTGTTGTTGAGACTTCTATTGTTTAAAAAGATTCTTACTAACTTCTTTGCGACGTCAAATCACAATGACGGAGAATTTAAAAAATTACCTCAAAATCTATATGAATTTCAATCTATATGACAAGCTACAAACAGGACCGTCGAGAAGGGGGGTTAGGGGGGGATAAAGGTAATCATAATCATAAACTTATTTACAGTTGGTTTATTTGTAGTTAACAACAACTAATTAACAATATATGATATACAATATGATAAAAAAAGATAAAAACTATAAATTAAGTAGCCTAAATTAAGTGCAAATGTAGCACGTACAGTTGTTGCCATCCCAGCGACGTATTTCTTTTTTGAATTTCATGAGAAGTTGTCAATTTTAGGTCATCACTGACAGTATTCCACTAAAGACTCCCTCTAAAGGATAAGGGATTTACTCCGTAGTACTGAGAACTCACCGAGGGGAGCTTGCATAGTTCCTTAAGCTCCGGCCAAACGCTCTCGACTTTTCACTCTAAAGCGCTCGAAAAAAATCGAGCAATGTCGAGCATTGTCGAGCAGAGGGTGGCCAAATGCTCTCGACTTTCACTCGACTTTCACTCGACTCGGACTCGACTTCGCGGCAGGCTCGACTTCATGTTTTACTTTCTGTCCTCGTTCTCGTACAACAGCCCGCCAAATTTTCAATTTTATTTCCTTGCTGTTCTCAAATCAATATGAAGCTGAAGCTCATAAAAAGAAAACGCAAGGCTGTTGCTGCTCTGATTTTGGTAACGGTCTTAGATGAAGAAGGAGAGACAGGAGTGAAGTGAGGAAAGACAAGAGCCTGGATGAAACGAAGAGAGCAGAGAGGTTATTTTGAAAATCGAAAATCGAAGATTCTCGAGGTTTCCGCGAGATAATGAGAATGTCGTACGAAAACTTTCTGTACATATTGCAGAATGTCGAAGAATTAATTTTCCCAAGCGGTTTCGGTGCCGTTTCTTTGGCAGAACCTTTGTTGCAGTAATTTTGGTGGGAAAATTTGTTCAACTACACATGCGCAGGCTCTGCATTGTCGACCGGAAAGTCGAGCACCTGGCCAAACGCTCTCGACAACACTCGACAACACTTCAAACAATAGAAATGTCGAGCGGCTTCGCTCGACAATTTTGACCCGTAGGGTAAGATGGGGTAAAGTGAACTACGGGGTAAAGTGAACTACTCAGAACATTCGCGCTTTTCTCCAAAAGTAAACATGCAATGATAAAACGTGATTTATGCCTAATGCTTTGGTACATGTGCTCACAGAAAATGAAAACATTTTTGCAAAATAGTTCTTCCTGTTGTTGCAAAAAATCCCTTTACCCGAGGCAGTAGAAACAACCTCGGGAAATTATGGTTGTTAGGTTTGGGCTCCTATCTTTGGTCTTAATTTTTGACCCCAAGACGAAATTCATTTCTATAATTGTTTTGATCGATTTGAAGCACATGCCATGTGTTTACTTTTTCCAAAAGGAAAGGGCCAAGAAAGACTTTTTTGTCAGCTAACATAATATTTTAAAAGATCTACCGTTCAGTCAATATTTTGCTTCGACCGGGGTAAAGTGAACTACCCATGATTTTTTATTTTCTCATATGAACATTAAGTCAGATGAAGAAAACCTATTTCATCTCATTTGCCTCATAATTCTGCCTTCAGAAAATCATAATTTGCAGGACAATTTTTCGCTCTGATGACTCAGAAATATATTCTGATACCAGCTCCCTGAAAACCCTCCAAAAATTTGACAGCTTAAGTTTGACCTTCATTCAAAAATGCGGTTACTGATCTAAGAATTTCATTGGGATTTGATGAAGCAAGTATACCTATCGACATAGAAAGGATAAATGGCCATCACTGTGAAATTAGAATACAGTATTGATAATTGTCAAAGATTTATAACTATTTTTGGTTTTATTTCTGGGTGGACGTTTCAGGGCAAACTGAACTACTTTGAAAATAGTGTTTCTCTTTGTGGTGATTTGGTATTTATATGTAATATAGTATTTTCCAAGTATATTCCCATTATTGTTCATCGAATTGTATTCAGGTCTTGCAATCTGACTCGAATTTGTGACTTTAACAATAGTTTTTGGTTAATATGTCATCTGCAAAGATCGTTCTCAACGTAGGTCACCGTTTAATTTTTTTAAATATCACTTTTGTGAAATTTTTGGGTTTATTTCGTTTTTGCATGCGAAGAACTCCTTAGAGTTGCAAAATAAATCATGTTTTCGGGTTTTACCAGCATGATTTTGGTTTTATCGAACAATTGCTAAGTATTTCACTTTACCCCGGCCTGGGGTAAAGCGAACTAGGCAGAGCGGTCGCCAAAGAAAGCTCTTTTGTGAGACAATGGAAAAAGGTTTGAAAAATATTTTTGCTTGATAAACTGACCCAAAGACACAATGACAAAACAACGCAAAAAGATTTTCCCTCAGCTACAATCTCTTTAGGATATCCTTGGAAAACCTCCAAAATAGTTCACTTTACCCCGTCTTACCCTATCAAATTTGACTTGAAAACGCTCGACAACGCTCAACATCACTCGACACAAGATGGCCAAACGCTCTCGACTTTTCACTCGACATAAATGTCGAGCGCTGTCGAGTGGAAAGTCGAGAGCGTTTGGCCGGAGCTTTAATCCGAAGGTTGTATTGAACATCTTTCTTAACAAAGAAATTCCACATGTACTCTGGATTGAGATGGTTCATTGATTCGCAGATCTCAACCATCACATTTTGTAGGCTCTTTTAATGTGTTGTCTTAGTTTCGCCCCTATCTAAAAGTTCCTCAAATGTGGATTCATAGTCTCTACATAGAGTTCTCAGTGCACGCTTGTGGGTCCTATTAACTTCATTATTTGCAACTTTGCTACAAAATAGCCAGACCAGAGGGCAATAGGAGAAATTCGACATTACCACGGGGTTTAAAAGTAATTTTGATTTTTGTTCTCCTAAATATGGTCTAATCCTTCCAAATGCATGGACGTTTTGGTTTACCTTGCTTTTGTCTGCTTGTCAGAGGTCCTGGGCCAGAAGGGTCCCGTAAAAATATCGTTCCACATAAACTAATCATTGCTGTAAAATCTCTTACCTCAACTTTTTATGGCCATCTATCTGCCTTAAAACATAGTGATAGGAAAACAGTTTTCTCATTGGCTATGCGTAAAAGTTTGTGCCCTCCTATGGAAGTCAGTCATCTCGTAAAAGCGAGTCAGGGCGTGGTATCGGAACATTTATACCAAACCCCCTGGGGCCCGATACTATAAATCATTTCAGGGCCCGACCTGGCTCTCGACGGCCCTGACTACAAATGATAAAATAGGTTGAGCAATAGATTAAATGAATAGTTTAATAGTCTCATAAATGAGCTAAGTGAGAAGAAATTGTGCCTTGTGGAGCACATAGCTGCCCAAAAAAACTTGAATACTCTCGAAATTCTCTTACTGTTGTATGAAAGAACTTATTGGTTCCAGTAGATGAAAGATGCCTTCATTGATAAGGGTGGTCTTCCCTTTTTTCACAAGATGCATTAACCCCAAAAGCTCTCAGCACAATACCAAGATAACCCAAAGTACCGGGTGCCCAAAAAATGCATACGGATTTGATTGAATCCAGCGCTGTGAATTTAGCTTTAATCAATGTATAATCACTCTAAAGATGTTTCTCTAATTAACTTGAACATAGATACCTCGTTTGTTGATATTGGTACTTTGAGAGCAGACAAGTTAATCTTGAAAGCTCAAATTTGCCTCTTCCACCAAACCAGAGCTTTAGCCTTTTGGCCTAGGCAATTTCTTAAGGCACAGCGTATAAATCAACGATTGCCTTGATGAAATTTGAACAATAATTGATCTTGTGTTATTCTGTTCTACAGAAGTCATCCCCAAGTCATCAATTGGGAAGTGTCTTAATTTTTCATTAATTTCAGTTCATAATTTCGATGTGCTTCAGGAATTTGCTTACGCCAAAAGGCCAAGCTCTGGTTCGCAAGTGGATGCAACTTTGAGCTTTTAAGATTGATATTTCTGCTCTCGAAGCACCAATACCAAAAAACGAGGTATCTTTGTTCAAGTTAACTATTGAGGAACATTTTGAGAGTGATTAGCCATTGATTAAAGCTAGATTCACATCGCTGGAGTCAACCAAATCTGGATGCATTTTTTGGGACACCCGGTAGGTTTCTAATGTTGGATTTTGTGTTATTCTGTTTTCCAGAAGTCACCCCCCCCCCCCCCAATCACCCATTGGGAAGTCTCTTAATTTTTCATTAATTTCAGCTCTTAATTTCGATGTGCTTCAGGAATTTTCTTAGGCCAAAAGACCAAAGCTTTGGTTTGCAAGTGCACCCAAATTTGAGCTTTCAAGAAGCACCAATACCAACAAACGAGGTATCTATGTTCAAGGTAACTATGGAGAAACATTTTGAGAGTGATTAGCCATTGGTTAAAGCTAAATTCACATCGCTGGAGTCAACCAAATTTGTATACATTTTGTGAGACATCCGGTATTTTCTATGGGACTCGTGCTTGTTATCGGCTTTAGTTGCGCATATCCAGTTTAAACCACAAAATGCACTTGCTCACTCAAGAAACAACGAGCGCAGTCTGGCACTACGCGGCTTGCTAAAACTGACAAAATCATTTTTTCGCTAATTTTAAGAAGTGGAGCCCTGGAGCCCTGAAAAGTGTGCATGGAGCCCTGGAGCAGGGCAATTTTGCCTTTGGGAGCCCGGAGCTCATATAAATATGCCCTGGAGACTCGGAGCCCGAGATCCCTTAGGGGGCCTCACTAGTGAAACAATTAATATGAACAAGGCTGTATAACAGTCAAGCCGGGGGCAATAATCCACCGATGATTTGGTCTATATTGTGGATCAAATTGCCTTTTTCACCAATTGCGTTGGTTCTCTTCTACAGGATTGAGAGAAAAAATGATGTTGTTTTCTTTCACCTTTGTTTCTCACAACTTTGGCTTGCATACCACTATTATTCAAATATGCTTCACACTGCTCTTCGCACCTGAGCTTCTACGCAGCAATCTGTCTATGAAATGAGCTGAGAGTTGAACATTGTGAAAAACAAAGAGCGAAGGACAAAAATGTTATCAAGCTTTTCTCGCAATATCGTGAAAAAGAAACAACACAAAGGATACAAATCCAATCGAACACTTCACAGATAGAAAAGGATCGTGGGTAAGTAGGGCAAAATTTGATTCTTCGAACGCATGTTTCAACAAAATATTGCATTCCTTTCATCTCGGCGTACTATCCAGTTCTGGCTCTTATTCGCTCAAACTTTTATCAAACTTCATGCAAATAACACCGCACTTACCTGCGGGCTTTGCATTTTCAGTTGCCTTTTCCGTATGGACTTCGCTAAATTTATGTGCTTCCTTCACAAAATGCGGTCTTCTTCGTGATTGACACCCAATCGCAAGTCTTTACTAGTAGACCCCTGCCCCTCTTTTCGATTACTAGAGCCATGTACACAACAGCATACGCTTGATTTCCAAAATGAAGGCCCCTCATACGCTTGTTTCAAATTCCAAAAAGTCCCCTTGCCGTATCTTTCTTCCTTCAAACAAAATATGCTTGTATTATTTCACTTGTTATGTTTGAGGTCCTGCAAGTTCTCATATCGATTCGAACGCGTTGGTGAAACTCTTCTGAAACTGTCTAGGAATGTCACCAAATGCGTCAGGGGGGAAGCCAAGGGGTGAGCCAAGTAGGGGACAAGGGACAAAGTTTCCAGAAGCAAATCTATTCTTGAGAAAATTTGACTGGCCATTTTCCTGTTGAGCGTGTTAAAATGCCAAGAAACGTATCTGCAGCAGTATTAGAGACAGCATGACAATTCATGAATTAAACAATAAGAAATAAATTGAAAAACTTTTGGTACTAAAATGCGAGAAATAACATGTTGAAATGAGAAACTTTTAATACATGGCCTGATCCAAGGTTCTCATGAAAAATAAGTCATACCTTTGAATTTAGTACAGAGGGGCAACAAAGATGACAACAACAAAAGAAGGGCTCTTTAAATCTTATTGAGGAGGTGGACAGGGTCCACGAAAAGTTTTGTACATCAATGGAAATATCTTCCTTCCCTGATCCTTTCATACACTCTTTCTTAAAAAGAATAACATTTATGAGAATATTCAGGCTTGGATTCATCCAATTTTTAAGAATATCATAAGAATATCGCTCACCCTCAACTCGCACATTTGTGTCTCAGTTTGCAGCAGTTGCCTGCTTTGCGATGTTTCTTATAGATGCTTAAATTTTTCTTTCGTTCCACCATTTCCTCGTACTATTTTTGCCTGAAACCATACCAGATTTGAAAAAAAAGCAAGAATAGTTTAATAATGTTTTCATATTTGAAATGAAAATTTCTATAGGGAGGCTGGATGAAATTTATAGCATTTTTAAAAAAAGGAGCATATGTAGTTTCCGTTGGAAGAGTTGTTGAATCGGAGGGTAAATGTTTTGACCCTTATGCACGTATTTTTTTTATAAGAAACTGCCCATAAGAAACTCAACTCTCAGATCGCCAAAAAATTAAGAAACCCCAGTACTGGGAAATATAAGTTAAGAAACTATTTATTTTGATAAAGAAAATCATTGACATATTTTTACTTTGCTTTCAATTGTTTCCTGTATCATATTACTCGTAAGGACTTGAACAATGTGTAAACATTGGAAAGGCTTAAAAAACCTTGTTTTGAAATGTTCACGAGGGAACATGAAGATTGTTATGGAACCTCTAAGAAACTCCTAAGAAACTTCGAGTACTCAAAATCTGATAATTTTAAGAAACTTTCAGTACTGACCCAAATTCTTAGTTTCTTATAAAAAAAATACGTGTACAGTAATAGCAACCGTTTTTACATCGTTTTAGGTACGATGTTGTTATGAGATCTTACTCATTTGAGAGCTCAAAAAATACGTGTACACTTCAATAAAAAAAGATAAGAAACTGGTTAGAAATCGTTTGTGGCGAAATTATTCTAAACTTTAAGAAACTACCTTCCAGCCCTGGGAACTTAAATGTCATATATTAAGAATATTCGAAAATGAGTGTACATTTCTTCGCAATCTTTCCTTCTAACTTTCAGATTAAATTTTATGTGACCCTTGATTCAGCAAGTAGATACTGTAATTTTCAAAACTTGAACTGATGCAGCAGACGATACCCGTATTTCTTTTCATAAGAAACTAAGAATTTAAGCCTACTGAAAGCTTATTAAACTGATCAGATTTTCAGTTCCCAGAGTTTCTTGTTAGTTTCTTAGAGATTCCACAACAATCGTCATATTTACTTCCTGTCCCACCCTGAACACTTCGAAAAAAGATTGTTAAACCTTGCTCAAATACCTTTCAAGAAATATAGTAGTTACAGCGACAGTTTCTTTAAAGAGTATGTGTTTGACAAAAGAGGCTAGAAAAATATAAGACCTGTTCTTGTAATTGTGTCCCCTTGTCACCCGTACTGGTGACAATTACCCCCTGGTGCATTTGGTTGACATTCCCAGACAGTTTCAGAAGGGTTTCACAAGTGCATTCGAATCGATTTGAGAACTTGCAGGACCTCAAACATAACAAGTGAAATAATACAAGCGTATTTTGTTTGAAGGAAGAAAGATACGGCAAGGGGACTTTTTGGAATTTGAAACAAGCGTATGAGGGGCCTTCATTTTGAAAATCAAGCGTATGCTGTGTTGTACATGGCTCTAGCAATCGAAAAGAGGGGCAGGGGTCTACTAGTAAAGACTTGCGATTGGGTGTCAATCACGAAGAAGACCACAGTTTGTGAAGGAAGCACATAAATTTAGCGAAGTCCATACGGAAAAGGCAACTGAAAATGCAAAGCCCTCAGGTAAGTGCGGTGTTATTTGCATGAAGTTTGATAAAAGTTTGAGCGAATAAGAGCCAGAACTGGATAGTACGCCGAGATGAAAGGAATGAAATATTTTGTTGAAACATGCGTTTGAAGAATCAAATTTTGCCCTACTTACCCATGATCCCTGTCTTTCTGTGAAGTGGTCTATTGGCTCAAAATATATATAGATGAAGTCAATGGTGCATCATTGCCAATCAACGAATTTTTCTTTTCACATGAACTAATTGAAATCAATTTCATCAATTCAGATTGTGCAAGTCGGGTACCTTTCCATGGTTCAAAGCAATCGACTTATCCAAGAGTCAATGCAGTCTTATCGCGTTTGTAACCTACTTCTCACCTTGTATGTTTGCAGATGCGCCAAAGACTTGACGTGTTCTTTGATACCATTCTGATCAAAAAGGAATACTTTGCAAAGATCACACTTAAATGCAGGCACGGGCTTTATGAAATCATCATCTGCAATAAAATGAGAACTTCAAGAGAATCAACGGAGATAAGAGACCCGCGCGGAAGGAGTCTGGGGTCTGGGTATTCTATTATTAGCCTATTGTATTTGATGATTTCGAGACGTTCGTGGATATTGTTTAGCCAGAGGAACAATAACGTGCGTAGGAGTTTTCTTTGTCCTATTTACAAATTGCCTCTACTTAGCTCCATTGATTCACTTTAAGCCCCGCTCAGAAAAGAATGAACCAGAACGGACAACAGAATGAAAGTTTGCAAGGGGTGCTCACATGTCAATCGGACTGGCGAGAAATGTGAAGCACCCCGCCCCTCTCTCCCTCTCCCTCTCCCTCTCCCTCTCCCTCTCCCTCTCCCTCTCCCTCTCCCTCTCCCTCTCCCTCTTCTCTCTCTCTCTCTCTTTTAAGCTTTGGCATCACCTCCTTCAGTACTAATTTTGCACAAAACAAGTCCATAAACTGGAAAGGAACGTTCAAAACAGTGTTCATATGAGAAGTAAATTATTCTGTTCATTGTTGACGTCACTTTTCAGAGCGGTCAAATTTTTCAAGATAAAGTGAAAAGGAATGCTCCATCTTGCTGCCAGATGGACACGGCAACAATTATATTCTGTCTATGGGCTAGTTCAAAACCGCTCTGTTCTATATGAAGGGTGGTGCCTCAAAACCTACTTTAAGTTTTTGAAAAGCATGAATGCCTGGTGACTAAAAAAACGTTTGAATGATCGGAATGCAAGAAAAGGGGTTTTTTAAGGAGTGCAGGGGTTACTGCAATCCTCAATTTTTAGTTTTTCAGCAAATTTGTCGGCAATTTAAATGGTTTGTTGCCATTTTTCAACAATCCAAACCCACAATAAGCCTTATTGTTGGCAAATTTGGGGACTGCATCTACTTTCTTTAGCACTGTCCCTGCTTGTAAAAAAAGCTTTGCATTTTTCCCAAGAGCAATATTTCTACGATTTCATCTCTATCATGATCATACGGTTCCTTTTTAGCTCAAACCAAAGATGTCAAGGAATTCCCAAATACAGTTGATAAAATGTGCGAAGAACAGTTTGATGCAGTATGTACCAGATATCCCAAAAAGTATGCAGATTTGGTTGGCTACAGCGCCGTGAATTTAGATTTTAATGAATGGCTAATCAATTTCAAAATTGTCCTTAATCTAAAAGCTTATTTGAACATGCTGCATGTACCTTGTTTGTTTGTATTGGTGCTTTGAGAGCAGAGATGTTAATCCTGACAGCCTAAATTGGGATCCATCTCCAAACCAGAGCATTGGCGTTTTGGCCTTAGCAAATTCTTGAAGCACATAGAATAAATCAACGATAGTATTAACAATAATATAAATCACATTACGATCTGCTTGCTAGAAGTCACCATTTTGCACTCTCTTAAATTTTGTTTAATTTTAATTTCGATTTGTCTTAAGAATGTGCTTACTATGTAAAAGCACCAAAGCTCTACTTTGGAGATGGACACAAGTTTGAGCCGGTTTGAGCACTAATATCTCTGCTTTCACAGTACCATACCAATAAAAAGGTACCTGTAAGTTCAAGTTAACTGTAAAAAACATTTTGAAAGTGATTAGCCATTTATCAAAGCTACATTGACTTCACTGTCAGCCAACCAAATCCGTCTACTTTTTTGAGACGGCCAGCATATCATTAGACATTTCCAGTCACGCGCCAACGTCTTTCTAGACGCGTGATTCTTCACTCCCCTCGTTTTGAAGTTCTCATAAAATCACCCACCTTGACTGTTTGTTTATTTTATTACTTTGCAATCTTCAGGTTTTTGCAAATAGCTGAAGGATTAGTCCTCATTCAAGAAGACATAAGAAGGAAGTGAAATGATACTAAACTATTTCATGTGGACAATAATTAAATTCACAGGCAATTCTCCATATTAGCCTCTCATTCCGAAGCAAAAGAGCGGAAGTTTAGGTGAAGATACAGTAGGTCAGCAAATCGAAAAGCTTCCAGGGGCTTTCCCACAGAGAAAATCAAGTATCGTGGAGACCTCGAAAGGAGAAACAGTGTGTTTTTGAACAAGATGTCATGTTGATATCACACCATCTCTGGCTCTTCTCAGAACAAAATTGGATTGAAATAAAAATTCTCAGAAAGCTATGATGGACAAAGCTACGTTTCATAGATGCCCGAGTTAGTTTTTTTTTATAGAATACTGAAGATAATACATACCATAACTTTATTGAAAGTGTAGATCCCTGATGTAGCGATAAATATGGGAAAGTAAGTCGTTTAAAAATCAATTGTTACATTACTTCTACCATTTACAGCATTATTCTTATGAATCAAATATCACGCGCCTCATTTGATATGGTGCATGATCTGTCACGCACCCACTGAAAATCAAGCGAGAAGGCCTGCATTTCCACAAGCTACAATAAATTATACACAATATTACAATTAAAGTGTAATTCCAAATGCAACATTGACAAACAAATATGATCATAAGAAACATCTTACCAGAGACGCTGTTTATGTTGTCCATTTTCTATCTAAGAAAAAATTAGACAATACAACGTGGTATCATTTTTTGACAATGGGTCTTTTGACTCATTTGTAAACCTTCAGTTGTAAAGACACTTTGGAGAAACCTGGACTTGAAGGCTTTGAGAAGCCTGTATTTTGAAAAGAGAATGCTTCAAAATACTTGCATCCACCCAGGAGATTAGAAATTTTATCTTCTTGCTTGCGGTAAGTTTGTACTGTAGGAATTTTCCTTTTTCAATACCCCTTTTCAACTTACTGCGGACGAGAATTTGGGTGTACAGTTCCTAGGTAATCAAATTGTTTACAGTACACTGATTCAGTACTGATTGCTTTGCTCACGCTGTTCCTTATTTTTGATTTTGCAGTTTGTACGCAATATTTTTGCTTTGCTCTGTGGTCTTTTATCTTTTTAACAGTTTTTTAAAGGCTCTAGCAAGTGCTCAGCTCTGATAGGCACAGAAACTTGAATTATATTGCCGTCTGCATTCACTTGCCATATAAATATTGTCCTTGTCAGCTGTCATTCACCTTGCGCACATCAACGCATATTTCCTAGTGTTTTTCTGAATACGGACAAGTGTTGCTGCACAGGAGAGCAAACAGGACTCATTGTTGTTTCGATTTAGTTTACATGAAAGAACACCTTTGTATTCTTATCAAAAGACATTGTTTATTGAGTTGCGGAACACAAAGGACGAATTAGCTCGTTGAGCTGAGACGTTTCACGCGTTAGATTTGTTTTGTTAGTATGTTTTGAAAAGTTGTTTACGAGCCAGAGAAATGGCGCTTACAGTAAAGGGTTTAAGGTTTCACGAATATTGTAAGTATGGTTTATTTGAGTTTATCGTTTGTTTTTTCGCTTTATTCGTAGGCAGGCATTATTTATATTCTTCAGTTGTTTATTTATTTCATTGTAGCGAAAGCCACATATCACATATCACAGCACACATACCACAGTACACACACATTACGAACATATGTACACACACAGATTGTTCAGTAGCCGTAAATTGCTGAATTAATGGATGAAATTGTGCGTATTCGAAGCGACTCCCTTTTTTACTGACAAGTCATAGAGGCGCCACCTCATCGTTTTCGAATATTCTGGCTGGGAGAATTACGACGAAAATATTGGTTTATCCTAAATGGCTTTCGCAGTTTGCACGAAAATAAACGTTATCACGGAGTTTATTCAAATTTGGATGGCCTAAAATGTCGCGTAGTGAAAAGGATAAATGTGAGGGCGTAACCTCGCAGGCCGAAGATTGCAGAACAGAAAACGCACTCGAAAATGAATTAAGTGATGTCGCAGGGTTAACGGAAAAAGGTCTTTCATACCGGATGGAGATGAGGGATCTACGACGGAAAAATCAAGATCGGTACAGGGAAATAATTGAAGGGCATGTCGAAAGAATTTATGATATTTTTAAAACGGGAGATGCCACAGACTTGATTGACGAATTACTTGCAAAGGTTACGCGATCTTATCAGGATTACACACGTCAGTTTGACTCGGAGGAAGAACAAATGATTGACCCCCTGTTTCTTCAGACATTTAATAAAGTCAAAACCATCCAACAAGAAGTTCAGTCTTGGAAGATTAATCAGCAAGCTGCTTCATTTTCTAGAAGGAAGCCTAGCTCCATAATATCAGAGGGCTCTAAATTTACTAGAAAGTCTAAATCGTCCAAGTCTTCTCATAGTTCAAGCAGAACAATGGATGACGTCATTAGAAATCGAGCGAAATTAGTAGAATTACAAACAAGAGCACAATACTTTGAGAAAGAAAGGCAAGTAGAGCTGGAGTTAGATCGTACACGATTGGAAAAAGAAATCGCGATTGCTAAGGCAACAGAAGAGGTTCATCGACAATATTTAAATGATGACTATGAGTTGAATTCTTTGAGTGACAAGGCTATTCTTATTCCAAAAATCAGCCACACTGCTATGGCATACAGCTACGAGAGAAAACCGACTGTGTCTCATTTGCCTGATGCCTTTGCAAAGTTGGAGAAGCAAAGTTTATTGACTGTTAATGATCAACGATCTCATCTGGCACCAATCTTTAGTAAACAAGCACGCCATAACCTTGGGAAAAGCAACTTGCAGCCACAAGCAACGCCTTTCTATCCTGCTGTTGTTCCTGGTGTTGCAACCACTTCTGTTCCTGACCCAATCCCCCCCTCCTGGCCTAATCCCTGGTCCTGCCCCTACATCACTTCCTGCCCCTTCGAGCAATCATGGGAACCAGATGCTATATCACTTGCTAGAAAAACAAGGAGAATATCTTCGTCGACAAGGTTTACCTAACGTTACTCCTGAAATATTTACTGGAGACACTTTGAAGTACAAGATTTTCACGACTTTATTTGATATGGCTGTTGATTCGAGGATTTCAGACCCAAAAGAGAAGCTTGCTTTATTAATAGAGTTCACAAATGGAGAGCCAAAGAATTTGATTGAAACTTGCTTGTATCAAACACCAGGATCTGGTTACCTAAGAGCAAGAGAATTGTTGGAAAAGCATTATGGAAATCCTATACAAGTTGCTAATGCACATATGGAAAAGTTGATTTCATGGCCTAAAGTTTATGATGGTGATAGCAAGAAAATGCGAGAATTCTATGTTTATTTGGTCAAATGCCAAGGCTGCTTAACTGATGAGGAATATGTTCACGAGTTAAACACAAATTCATTGCTGCAAGTATTATGTTTAAAGCTACAAGAGATACTGCAGCGACAGTGCGCTACGCAGGAATACATCATCAAGTCAAGAGAATCAAGAAGAGCAAACTTTAGTGATTTTGTGGAATTTATTGGCAAAGAAAGTGAAGTTGCAAGTGATCCCACCTTTAGTAAAGAAGCTATGTCAAAGATTCTACCAAAGAAACCATCGAATAGTTTCAGACCACAACGAGATGCAGGAAGACCAAGAATAACATCTTTTGTGACAAAATCAAATGCAACTGGCCAGGCAAACGATTCAGTCACGAATACCAAAAACACTGATCCAGAATGCCCTTTTTGTGCAGAGAAGCATTGTCTAGATAATTGCCAGAGCTTTATGAATAAATCACCGTTTGCAAGAAAGATGTTTGTAATCTCACATAAATTGTGCTTTGGCTGCTATTCTCCTGCGCATAGTGTTGCAAATTGTACACAAAAGTTGGTATGCAGAGAGAAAGATTGCGGATTTGCAAATCCAACAGGAATGCATGGTACACACAAGTACAAAGGAAAGGCAAAGTCTAATACGGGAGCTGCACCTCACATAAGCAATGACTGCACGAAATGTGACGAAAACAGTGAAGATTCCATCGAAGTTCTTTCCCTGAGCGTTCTGCCAATGTTGTTGTGGCACAAGTCTAATCCGAATCACGTGATCAAAGTTTATGGAATGCTGGATAACTGTAGTCCAGGAACATTCATAAAGAAAGAGATCTTAAGAAGTTTAGATGCACCAAAGGTTAACACCAAGATTACCATCAAAACAATCACAGCAACGACCACAGAAGATGCAGATATCGTTAATGATCTAATTGTATCAAGCATTGATGGGAGCAACCAAATTGATCTGCCACAGGTTTTCAGTCGTCGTGATCTTCCAGTTGACCAAGATGAGATACCTACTCCAGAAAGAGTGAGAAGATTGTCGCATTTACAAGACATAGCAGATGATATTCCGGACCTTGACTGTGACATCCCGATTGGTCTCTTAATTGGAGTTAATTGCCCAGCTGCTTTGCGACCAATAGAGGTTATTAACACTATTACTACCGGGCTTTTTCGACCATCGTAGTACCGGGGGGGGGGGGGCACAAAGTGCCCCCCCTCCGTAACTTCACCAATATTGCAGATATGAGGATGAAACTTAGTACAATGGTGTATAGGAACAAAATCTACACAATAGGCTACTTTTTTAATTCTTCATTACATCCATGACGTCACAATGACGTCATAATTGAGGAAAATTGCACTTTTTGCTTACTATTAACAATATTGGCAATATTTAAGTTCTTAGTTGATAATTTCTTTCATACTGCTACTAGAATGTATCCCAAAGCATCACTGAATAAAAATTGGCAATGAAATGTCAATTTAAGCTTGTTATTTATATCATATATTCATCATTTATTTGCATCAGTTTGTCATTGTTTCATTTAAACCCCTAATTACTGATGAAAATTCTCTAAAATGCCTTAAAATTGTTCATAACAATCAATAGAACCAATTTTGACCATTTAAAGCTATCTAATACATTTGTTATTATATATATGACGTCATAAACTTTGATGACGTCATGAACGTTAAATTTGCTGACGTCATCAAAAATGGATAAAACTATACATCATCTGAAAGCTCTCATCGATAGCTTTCGAATGGTGGTATTCTCGATGTTCTACGACCATCCGTGTTAAAACTGGACTCGCTTCTTTAATTGTCTGGCTGACCACGTGTTGAAAAGATGTTGGTCACGTGGTCAGTATCTACCATTTTGAAAAAAAAATTACAAATTTTAATTAGTCCATGAAATTTGAGGAAAAGTCGCAAAGTTTCAGCTCTTTATCTTTTGAACTGACGACACTACATCAAATAAACTTTGCCGCGGGCACTTTGTGCCCCCCCCCCCCGGTAGTAATAATAATAATAATAATAATAATAATACGAATATTTATACAGGATAACCTATCAGCATAATGATTATGCTGTTATCTTAAGGGTCCTGTCATAAAAGTAAAAGGAAAAGAACTTATAGCTGCTACATTATGTGTTTGTTTTATAAAAGGAAATATACGTATCGATAGTTTCTTCACGAGAAATGTTCATTTAAAAACGAAGTAAAAACAATCCTGGACTCAATCTTCCTTGCATCGAGTGGCAATTCATTAAAAAGCCTCCCACCAGCAAAAGCGACACACTTTTGTCCAGTTTTCGTTTTCATGTGTGGCAGTTTAACGGTATTGTTATTATTTCTTGTCCCTTTTCCGTGGTTTGTTCTTTCAAAATACACTTCAAAGGGTTTACATACATTCTTCTGTAGGCAGTCAAAAACAAACTTGCATACGCTCTTCTTCATTTGATTCTCTATGTTTGGAATTCTCAAATCTGCGTTCGGGGGACATTTTGATTTTATAATGTTTATACTTCGTTTCTCAATACTACGCAATCGCTTTAATTTTGAATTTGGCCATCCAAGCCCAACTGATCCACAATACGTGAATAGGGGCATGATCATTGCGTTGTAGATTACTACAGCTGTTGACGTATCAATGGAACTGCGAATGCGCCTGAGCAGGTTTACCCTTCCTGCTGCCTTTTTGCTGGTTATATCAAGATGAATATCAAGAGTTAATGAAGGGTCTAATGTTACTCCGAGATATTTATATTGTGTTGTACAATTGATGGAGGTCTCGCCGACTTTGATTTTGAGCTGTCTTTCTTTGAATTTATTCAATCTCTTTGCTGTGCCAAAAAGCATAGCTTCGGTTTTCTCTTTCTTCAGATTTATGATTAGCTCGTTTTTGCACAACCAGGTGGCCAGGCTGTTAACATCTTGATTCAGATAGCTTTCAATGATGTTCATTTCACTACTTGATGTAAAAATAACAGTGTCATCTGCATATGTCACAATCTTTGTATACTTTAATGATCTATGTGCATCGTTAAAGTGAATTAGAAACAGGAGAGGACCTATGATAGATCCTTGAGGAACACCTGTGTACACTGGGCATGAATTGGAAAATGTTTCGTTGTACTGAACAATTTGCTTACGATTGAATAAATAATCTGTGAGCCAATTGAGCTCATTATCTGTTACTCCGTAGGCTGGGAGCTTGGAGAGAAGGACAGAATGACTGATAGTGTCAATAGGGTTAAAGAAGAGGAATGGCGGTCCGTTTGCACAAAGGACTGCGTTTGGATGGTGCATTGTTGGTCCCTTATCGAGTGGACAGTCTGCTGTAAATAGTTTGAGATGCAATCGAATTGCTGTTACCGATGCAACTACGAATCAATATTCACAACATTATTTTGCTGTCCAAGATGAAGTGAAAGATGTGAGTGCAGCAACAGTTTTGATGGATATGTATAGAAAGGAATTTAACGAGCCAACTCCTAAAGAAATGAAGAAGCAGTTACAGAAAGGTGTAATGCATCCTCCACAATCTACAACTGAAAAAGTGTTGACGAGAAGTTCCCTGCAGCATGACGAAAAATCGAATTCGAGAGAAGATGAAAAATTCTTGGCAAAGATTGAAAAGGAGATTACCTTGGCTGATGGTCATTATCAGTTACCTTTACCTTTCCGTGAAGACAATGTGAAAATGCCTAACAATCGTTATAAGCAAGCTGAGCAGAGGGCTCTTTGGATAAAGAAAAAATTTGCCGATGAACAATACAAACTAGATTATGTGGCATTCATGAATGATATTTTCAGCAAAGGATATGCTAGAAAGGTATCCGAGTCAAGAATGAAAGTAGAAGAGGGTAAAACATGGTACCTACCACACCATGGCGTATATCACCCTAAAAAACCAGGCAAGATTCGCGTAGTGTTTGATTGCAGTTGCAGCTACAAAGGAACATCACTGAATGAAGAACTCCTGCAAGGTCCTAACTTGACAAATTCTTTAGTTGGAGTTTTAACAAGATTTCGATTGGAACCAGTCGCTTTCATGGCAGACATCGAGGCAATGTTCTACCAGGTTCATGTTCCAGAAAGTCAACGAAGTCGAAGTCTACCTTTCTTGTGGTGGCCCAATGGTAACACAGATGAATGTCTGGTTGAGTATGAGATGTGTGTTCATACATTTGGAGCAATTAGTTCTCCGGCTTGCGCTAATTTTGCACTTCAAAAGACAGCTGAAGACAACAAGGAAAAATTTGGATGTGAAGCATCAAAGAGTGTAAAAGAAGATTTCTACGTCGATGATTTCCTGCAGTCAAAGGATAGTACTGAATCTGCAATTAATCTCATTTTCCAAACCAAGAAGATGTGTGCTTCAGGAGGTTTCAATCTGACCAAGTTTGTATCGAATGACAGAACTGTAATAGAATCTGTCCCAGACAAAGATCGTTCGAAGAATATCAAGAATCTCAACTTGGAACTAGATTCACTGCCGGTCGAGAGAGCACTTGGAATGTCATGGAATATTGCAGGGGCGGCGCTCAATGGTATAAACTGTATGAGCCTCATACCACTTTTTTTTCAAAGCTTCCCTAAAAAAAACCTTAGAATTCATAGGGAAAATTTAGTGTCAGCCTTCCATTCTGCTTGACTCAATAGCGGAGGCGCATTACGTGATCAAATGGTGATTCAAATGTCAACGCCAACGTCACTTTGTGTCTGGCTTGTTCCGACAAAAGATATGTAATTATTACCTGCTAATCCGTTATGAATCATAATCTATGGTACTATTGATAGCTATTGAATCACGAGGGCAGTTATGGCCACGGTATGAGTTTCTCATTTCTCATACCATGATGTCACTAAACTTTTGTCTTGGTGGCCCTCTGATACGTCATGGCGTATTCCCGGGGGGGGGGGTACTTCACATATTTTGGGTACGGGGACGTGCCATCGGGAAGGGTATCGATTTTCACGATTTTGGTATAAGGAACGGTATCGATTTTCACGATTTTGGTATAAGGAATGGTATCGATTTTCGCAATTTTGGTTTAAAGAACGATTTTGGTATACTTTTTCGGAAAATTGGTATAAGGTCGGGTGTACTTTTCGGAAAATTGGTATAAAGTCGGGTATACTTTTTCGCAAAATTGGTATAAGGAACGGGTATGTTTTTGAAGCTTCGATGGCACGTCCCCGACCAAAACCTGGTCAAGTAACCCCCCCCCCGGGGGCGTATTGTAAACCTAACGTGAAATAAAGCGACCTGTCTTCCATGGTATGAGTTTTCGATTTCTCATACCGTGGCCAATCTAACCATTCATCTCAACACTACGCTGATCTCGCTTAATTCGTCTTGGAGCCGTGCCGTGTCTATACTTTATAACATGGATCGGGTTTTAGGAAGCGAGTACCGTTGGGGTGTTACAAACATTTTCTCTATTTTGTCAACTCGAAGACGATTAACTCACGAACAACGACTTCGGCTAAAAAGAGATGGAAGACCATGCCCAAAAGTTACCGTAAAAAAATACGTAGCGAGTAACACTACATACGAGAAATTTCCGTGGATTTGTGGAGACGGAGAAGAATACCTACTTTTGTTGGCCATGTCTCGTTATGGGTGATTTATCAAGAGTCTTTTCACCAGATTGAGTTCCCCAAACACCAAATTGGCCCGGAGGGGGGGCACTTAGTATATCTATCCTATTGGAATATGCTGTGCGGAATTTCACTCATTCGAAAAAGCGTACAAGATTTGTCAAAACAATACAAAACAAAATTTTTTCAGAGCGGGTTGTTGATAGTGTAGTCACCGATTCTTTTCCAGGGTCTCCTTTTTCGATTTTTTGGCCATTATGAGAGGGCTTGTGACCATCAGCCATAATTATAGCCGTGGCTCCGAGCTCTTTACCGCGTTCATTGGCCATGGTATGAGAATCACAATCCTCATACTGTGCCCTTGAGGTGGCAATACAGGAAGGGCTATGTGCCTGTGGCTAAATTTTTCTCATGGCTGAAAGCCCTTTAGCCACGTTCATTGGCCATGGTATGAGGGTCATGATCCTAATACCTTGCCTCGAGGGTGATGTGGCTAAAAACAGAGGGCTAAAAGGCGTGTATCTTTTCAGTAACATGATTTTTCCAAATTCAAATTGGCCGTGGCCTAAGGCCGCTATTATTTCCTCTTTGCAGAAGGAGAAACTTGTGTGCATTTATCATGAAATTTAGAGAAAATCTAAGACTTTGATTTATCAAAAATGCTAATTTTTCCTGGGCTTCGCCCCTGGACCCCAATGGGGGGCTTACAGCGCCCCCATACCCCCAGCTGGATTGGTTAACAATTCCTTCGCTTCGTGAAGAAATTGATAACTTTCCTTTTTGAGCATTTCAAAATTTCACAAAACTAATACCAAAAAAAAATTCGCTCCCAGCCGCCCCTGGAATATTGAGAATGACACGTTGAACTTTCCAATTACACTCAAAGATCTACCGCTTACTCGAAGAGGTATTCTAGCCACTGTGAGCTCAATTTACGATCCACTTGGATTGGTGAGTCCACTTCTATTACATGGAAAGCGAATTCTACAACAAATAGTGGCTGACAACAAGAGTTGGGACGAAGGGGTCTCTCAGGAGCAACGATCTGCTTGGGAAAAATGGAGAAAGGACTTACAAGTCTTGGATGAAATCGAAATCAAAAGAAGTTTCAAGCCATCCCACTTTGGAAAAATTGTGTCTGCCCAGATTCATCATTTTTCAGATGCAAGTGAGGTTGGATACGGTGAGGCAAGCTATTTACGATTACTAGACGATCATGGCCAAATTTCAAACACCCTTGTCATGGCCAAATCAAGAGTTGCACCATTGAAAACATTCACGATACCACGCCTAGAACTGACAGCTGCAACGGTGGCAGTCAAAGTTGGTTACATGCTATTTAAAGAGCTACAAATTGGCAATTTGCTAGAATATTATTGGACAGATTCGCAATTGGTTTTGCAGTATTTGAGCAATGAGAAGAGAAGATTCCATGTTTTTGTCGCTAATAGAATCAAGTTGATACATGATTACACTGACGTAGACCAGTGGAGGCACGTGGAATCAAAGAACAATCCTGCAGATCATGCGTCACGAGGGCTTACTGGAAAGAAATTTATCGAATACAGTGAATGGTTTAGTGGCCCAAACTTTTTGAAACAATCTGAAGATAATTGGCCAAGCAGTTCAATCGAGAGAGAAGTAGATGACAGCGATCCTGAAGTAAAGAAAGAAGTAAAGGTCAATGCTACTGATGTCAAAGAGAGAAATCATGTTTTATCACAGCTAGAGAAATGTTCATCTAGCTGGTATCGGATGAAAAGAGTGCTAGCTATCATCATGAAGGTAATTAAACAAAAGAGTTTCAGTCGCGTTGACGTTGCAGTGGAAGATTTGCAAGAAGCTGAGAAGCTACTTTCCAAGTGGGTACAGAACGAAGCCTTTGAAGAACAGCTCAAACTTTTGACAGATTCAGATTTCGATAAAGATACACACGCGAGCAAGAAGGAAAGGAAGAAGTTCTTACGAAAGAACGATATCCTCGTGCAGCTAAATCCTTTCGTAGACCAATTTGGAATTTTGCGAGTCGGTGGACGTTTGAAAAAGTCTGACTTGGAAGAAAATATCAAGCATCCCAATATTCTTCCAAACAAAGGAAAGATATCAAGTCTTATAGTAGAGAGCTGTCACAGAAGAGTATGTCATCAAGGCCGCGGGATAACAATGAATGAGATTAGGAACTCTGGGTGTTGGATATTACAATGTAACACACTGGTACGCAAAGTTATATCTGACTGTGTTCAATGTCAATTTGTCAGAGGCCGTCGAGGAGAGCAAAGAATGGCAGATTTGCCGAGCGATCAAATGCAAGAAGCCCCACCATTCACCTACTGTGCAGTTGATTACTTTGGCCCATTTTACATAAAGGAGAAGCGGAAAGAACTAAAACGGTATGGTTGTCTTTTCACGTGTTTGACGAGTCGTGCAGTTCATATCGAGGCATCACACACCCTTGAAACAGATTCGTTCATCATGGCTCTACGTAGATTCATCAACATCAGAGGCAACATTAGACAGCTACGTTCTGACTGGGGAACCAATTTCGTTGGCGCAGAAAGAGAACTCCGCGATGCTGTTAAGGAGATGGATCATGACAGGATTAAGCGAGAGCTACTCAACGAAGGAGCTGATTATCTTCTCATCAAATGGGAAAGAAACCCACCATCAGCTAGCCATATGGGTGGAATCTGGGAAAGACAAATACGATCGGTACGGGCAATTTTGTCTGCTCTCTTTCAAGTTCATGGAACATCTCTCAATGATGAAGCTTTACGCACCGTCATGGCAGAAGCAACAGGTATCCTGAATTCAAGACCCTTGACAGTTGACAACTTGAACAGTCCGGACTGCTTGCCTCTTTCTCCAAACAACTTATTGACGATGAAGACGAAGGTTATACTACCTCCACCGGGTAATTTCTCGCGGGTTGACATATATTCAAGAAGTACTACTGGCGCAGAGTTCAACATTTAGCTGACGAGTTTTGGAGAAGATGGCGCAAAGAATATTTCCAGAATCAGCAGACGAGAACCAAGTGGTACAATCAAAGAGATAATTTCAAAGTTGGAGATATCGTGCTTATCGTTCAAGAGAATGTTTCAAGAAACGAATGGAAAAGAGGGAGGATCGTTGATGTACGAGAAGATAGCGAGGGACTTGTTCGTAGCGTTAACGTGAAAATTGGGAGCAAAACTGGTCACTCAGAACAAGTTTTAGAGCGCCCAATCGACAAGCTTGTTTTTCTTTGCTCCACTGAAGACGATGAAGAAAAAGTAGTATAATGGTTCAGTTCCTGCTGAGGAGCCAAACATATTGAAGAGAAAATGCTCTATAATTAAAGACATATCACATTTTGGGGAGCCAGATGTTGCTGCGCAGGAGAGCGAACAGGACTCATTGTTGTTTCGATTTAGTTTACATGAAAGAACACCTTTGTATTCTTATCAAAAGACATTGTTTATTGAGTTGCGGAACACAAAGGACGAATTAGCTCGTTGAACTGAGACGTTTCACGCGTTAGATTTGTTTTGCTAGTATGTTTTAAAAAGTTGTTTACGACCCAGAGAAATGGCGCTTACAGTAAAGGGTTTAAGGTTTCACGAATATTGTAAGTATGGTTTATTTGAGTTTATCGTTTGTTTTTTCGCTTTATTCGTAGGCAGGCATTATTTATATTCTTCGGTTGTTTATTTATTTCATTGTAGCGAAAACCACATATCAAAGCACACATACCACAGTACACACACATTACGAACATATGTACACACACAGATTGTTCAGTAGCCGTAAATTGCTGAATTAATGGATAAAATTGTGCGTATTCGAAGCGACTCCCTTTTTACTGACAAGTCCTAGAGGCGCCACCTCAGACAAGAGACGGGAATGGATAATGCTCACGAAGAGCACCACTACTGTCAATAACATGAATTTTAATTTTACATTACAGGTACATGTACCCCAAAAACCACAAAAAAGCATGTTGCTATAATTTTCTTCCACTGTTTTCGTTTCGAAAATGGTTTTGTGTCAATGCTGGGCTAGCAAAAACAAGCTCTTCCCATAGGTTATTGCTATTTTTTACTTAGGATTGACCGAGTACTGATATGGCAAAGTTGCTTGTTTTTCACAATATGTACCCCAAAAGCCGCACAAACAAAAAAGTCCAGAAGATTGCAGTTGATGCACCTATGCCGGTGTTATTTGGGAACAAGCCATCATAATTATAAATCAGTAATGGATAGAAACTATAGCCTGCAAACTTATTTTCAGTGGAAGTATCTATTGCACCACAAAACCCACATGACATGTACCCCAAAAACCACATGGGTTTTTTACTTATCAGACCTCTTGGTCCATAGCAGTCTTAAAAAGTGTTATTTTTCATGATTCTACATATTTTTTTGTAATCTGCTGACAATCCAACCTTAACGAGAGGCATTTTGTTTTTGATTCCTTATCAATTACAAAGTACATGTATTTTCCAAGTATCGAAATATTGAAAATGCTAATTTTCCATGATAATTTTTTTCATTATCATTACAAATTTTGATTTTTCTACTGGGTGCGCCAAAATAAACTATGCACTTTTGACAGGCCAAGATAAATTGTATACAGGACCGATTTTGAAGATTTATGAGCTAGTTTTTAGACAAGATCTTCAATTAATGCCATTAATTTTTGTACATTTTTTAGTCTTCTTTTTATGGAGGTATAAGCAAGTTTCTTCAAATTTTCGATTTCTAAAGACTCAACATGAATGGACAAAGAGAGGACGTTTTTGTGATGATTTGGGGATTTAGAAATTGATCATTTATGATCCAATGGATGAGTATTAGTTCTAAGTTGGAAGGAATGTAAAAACTACTTTTAATGATCCTGTTGAAGTTTCATTTAATTTAATGCTTTAGTGCAGGTTGCATTCCCAGTGTCAAGGGGGTGAAAAAGACAAACAGGGAAGCGTTGTGAGGCCAGCAAGCATGAAGTCTTGCTGAATTTTGTGACAGCTTTTGGGGTGGCACTTTATTCCAACTACTACTACAGAATTTTGCAACAGGCCAAGCTTTGAAATAATGCTCCTGCATAAGTTTACACTGATCAATTTCTAAATCCCCAAATCACCCTGAAAACGTTTTCTCTTTCATGTTGAGTCTTTGGAAAATTTGATTCACGGTTTTTGATTATTTTCAGTGCTTTTGAAAAACGTAAATTTTAAGAAACTCGCTTCTGGCTCTAAACTCTTAGAACAAAAAAATGTACAAATAATCCTAGAACCTAATTCAGGCTTTCTGCTAAAGATTAAGTCATACATCTTCAAAATTGGTCCAGGGTACTATTCATCGTGGCATGCCAAAAGTGCATGGTTTATTTTGGCCCATCAAGTACTTTACATGCATCCTTGATTAAGGTACTGTAATTTGCAAAAGGAAAGAACACAATACCAGCGTTGATCGTTGGATCCCAAGATCCTTCCGGTGATGCATGAGTGAATAATTTTGAGAAACACCGCAACATGATGAAAAAACAACTGCAAATATGTGCAAATTTATATTACTTGATTACTTGATTAAGTTGTTGTGTCTGGAAAATATTATGTGTTTCATTTTGGTTTTCTCTGTCATGTTTTAGCGAAATGTACCCCAAAACCACGCAAAGATTCACCAAAGTCAGGATGCCCATTCTATAGGTTCATCATATTGCATGGTGACAGTTGTGCTTTTCTGATTAGAGGACACATGAAAGATACTGAAAAACGTTAGTTTGCAAACTTAATGTGAGAATTTCCAACTTGCAACGCGTTCAAGCAAACAATCCGTAAAATTTTAAGTTCAATATTTTTTCTTTTGCATCCCATAATTTTTTTAATCCAATATATTCATGGCAAACTTATATTTTTAGGTAGCCTAGTTGTCTGAGCATTATAAATCAGCAAGAGTTTTGTGTCTTATGTTGTTCTTCTATAGATATTGCCTTTCAACTGACTTTGTGGCTTTTGGGGTACCTTAGTTTTTGGGGTACATGTACCTGTACATGAATTTTACATTAATTTTATATGAGATACTTTTATAACAGGGGGTGGTCTCTCCTCGATTAGTCTAACTACTGAGAGAGCTCCTCCTGTAAGTAATTCCCTCCATACAATCTATTCAGTTCAGTTCAGTTTTCATTTTAAAATTCCACAACATACAAAAATCCATTAAACAAACTAACATGAAAGTAAAATTATAACAAGTTACAAATACGACAAAATAGTTAATATAAATAATTACCATAAACTAGAAATTTGTATGGAGAGGAATTTCTTGAGGAGGAGCTCTCTCAATAGGTAAACTAATCGAGGAGAGAGCACCCCCTGTACTAAAATCCTATTAACTTTTGAAAATCTTCAAAGAATGTTTGGAGGTTGATATAACCAAAGAGCAAGTTATGGAAAACTTTGTTCTAAGTGATGAGACCAGTCCCAAGGCATACCAAGGCCCCCACCAAATGCACACCAGAGCATGAAATGCCCAAGAGAACCCGAAAGGCAGTGCAAGAGTTCAACACCCAGCCACACCTCAAGACAAGCCAATCAGAGACACCAGAAGGCCAGATTGGTACTCCAATACAGCCTTAGATGCCCCCAACCAGCCCATCCCAAAGCACAGCCAAGCACGAAACCCCACAGCCACCCCCAGATTCCCCAAAGCCCCCACACCCCAATATGCACCAGATAGAAAAGCCCCTAGCAGCCCCCAGGAAGACCCCACCACCCAGAATCATGCTATCATTTGGTGTCACAAGAAGATTTTAGCAAAGAAAATATTGTAATCAAAGACTTAGGACTGATATTTGGTAGAGAACAAAAACAATTTTAATCGATGACGGAAACTGATCACTGAAGGGGATTGTTTGATGTTAAATGGAATGTTATTCCAAGACTTTGCACCAGCATATCTGACAGATCTTAAGCCATATTGCAAGGTGTTTGGCTGTGTCATAAAAATACCACCCTCACAAGCCTGCCTTGTATCATATTGATGAACATCTGATAATATTGTAAAATAATTGTAAAAGTAAGGTGGAGAAAATTTGTTAACAGACTCATAGACAAAGGTAAGCAATTTCAAATCAAGCAAATCATATAATTTAAGAATTTTCAAGTCAGAGAAAATTGGAGAAGATGGAGATGTAAAATTCTGAAAAGCAATAGCTCTAACAACTTTCTTTTGTTGAAGATATATTGGTTTAGTATGAATGTCATAGGTAAGACCCCAGACAATAATTCCATATTGAAGAAATGAGGAAAATAAGGAGTTATATAAAGAAACTAGAACATTGGTAGGCAGAAGATGCCTTATTTTGAAGAAAATACCACAAGTCCTTGCTAGTTTTTTTGAAAGTTCACTCAAGTGATACTTCCAGGTAAGATTTTCATCCAACAGAACACCAAGAAACTTGACGTATTTAGCCTGCTTAACAAGTTCCTTGCCAATTTTTAAATTTATGGCTTCATCCAAAGATTTTTTGGGAGAGTGAAAAATTACAAAGTTGGTTTTATCTACACTCAAGGCAAGTTTGTTAGCATCAAGCCACTTCTTGACTTGTTTCAATTCTTTGTTGACTACTTTTTGCAGTTGATGTAAACTGTCAGATTCAAAGTAGATGTTTGTATCATCGGCAAAGAGATAGAAAGATAATTTGTTTGATGAGTTAGGAAGATCATTTATGTAAATTAGAAACAGAAGTGGACCAAGGACTGAGCCCTGTGGTACACCACAAGTAACATTAACCCTTAGCATGCTGGTCGCTTTGTTGATTGCCCAACCTTTCCAGCTGAGCATTTTCGAAAAATCCCGCATTGAATCACCGAACAACTTTTGTCAAATTGTTTTGGGTCAAATCGATGTTTGACAAAAAAGTGAAGTATTGCAAGATTATAAAGCAAATTTTGGAGAACAAATATGTGAATAAATCTTTGTGATACAAACGGTAAGCTTCCCAGTATTTTGTGAGTAATGAGATCATAAATATTTCTGAAATTGCTCTGGTTTCCTCTGTGGCGAAGAGCGGCGCTCTTGCTGACCACTCGCCATTTTGAAAGTCGGTGTGGCCTCAATTGAGGGCCAATCATATCAGAAAGAGGCTATGTCAAAAGAGAAGAGAACGGGCTTCAAAATGGTACCAAAGATCAACACAAGACACGAGTTTCTACAAATCTGAAGCCGTAAAAATGTTCATCGTCGCTGTCTTCATTCTTCACCTTCATACATCTCAAAAGGTTAATGGCGTGTCAGCTGATTCTTGGTAAATGTATAAAAACGTTGGAAGCGATGCTATGAAAAAACGGCAATAGGAAGGCCTAACTTTTTTGACATCAAAGTGGAGCTTGTTTTGTACGCTGAAAAAAAAGTTCCCGTATGTTTATGTTTGTTCGCGTGCTCCCGCAATAACCGCAGATTTCGTTGGCCTGCCTGAAATGTCGAGATATCTCGCCCGCAGTCGGAACAAAGGGGATTAATGTGTCGAGATATCTCGCCTGCAGCATGCTAAGGGTTAAGATGACCTGAGTTGTGGCCATTTACAGATACATATTGTTTTCTATTGCTAAGGTAGGAACTAAACCAGGCTAAAGCTGTACCTCGAATACCATAGTGTTCAAGTTTTTTAAGGAGAATTTGGTGGTTCACAGTATCAAATGCTTTTTGGAGATCAAGAAAGATGCCGCATCCAAAACGTTTGTTATCTAAAGTGTTCTTAATAGATTCTGTTAGACTAATCAAAGCATGATTTACTGAGTGAGAGGCCCGAAAGCCAAATTGTAGATTATACAAAATTTTATGAATCTCTAAGAAATTGTATAAGCGTTTATACATTAGTTTTTCTGAGATCTTACTGAAAACAGACAAGAGGGATATTGGCCTATAATTTGAATATATAATCTATCTTGTGTCTATGTTAGGAATATTGTATTAATTTCTTGTATTTTAGATGTATGCTTGTCTTGTTATTGATAAATTGTATGTAGTGGAATTTAAAAAATGAAACTGAACTGAACTGATAACGCAGGAAGCTGCCCTGGTGAGAGTGATGTCGTATGTTTAGATAATTTTGTTGACAATGACACAATGGACAAACACTTGATAACCCACATCAAGTTCACTTCCAGTTCTCAATCTCGAGTATGTAAAGCCTGCCAAAAGCGAGCTTCATCGCCATCAGCATCAGGGGCGGATCCAGCATTAGACAATGGGGAGGGCCATGTGAAGGAAAATGGGGGTCTGGGGGCGTAGCCCCCAAGAAAATTTTTCGTGACCACGCCCTTCAGACTCTCGGAAAACGTGGGCAACGCCCTTTTTGCTTCATCTTAGATCATTTAGCCCATCATTTAATCCATGCTTCTCCTCAAATACAAACTGGCATTTATATTTTGTGCAAAAGCTAACGCGCCATCATTTGGAAAGTGAGGGACCAATGAAATGTTTATCATAAGCACCAGTTTGAGAATGCTTATCGCTGAAATAAGCTCCACCTCAATGGAAATAAAACTGGCATAAAAACGAGGTATATCTCAAATTCACAAATCAGAGGCATTTCAATGTTCAATTGTAAATTCCATAATCGGAGTCACTAGTAAGTTATAAAAATTCTCATAGCTCACCAATTTTCTACAAGCTTCACTTGTATTCTAAACTGTGTACCTTAAAATTGAAATGACTTGATTGACACTTCATAACTCTCGCAACAGAAAATATGAGTCTTTTTGCGAAATCTATCATAAATAAATGTCAACAGCTAAGTTCACTGGAGGATCCCAACTCGCAGCGACAATTTGACAAAGTGAATGAAACAAATGATTTTCAAGTTCGATTTCCACTGAATGAAATTTTTATTCAGAATCGCATCTTTTCATACTTTTTGATGAATTGTACTTTAGTTTGTGAGTTTTGTTTGACTGGCTTGTAGTTAGCTGAGTTATCGTGTAGCTGCGCCATGGTTATTTTACGAAGTAAAGGTTTGAAACTCATTTGTTTCTTTCTCTAAGACAATGGTTTTTAAGAGAAATTTTTAAAGTTTGGGGGGGCCATGGCCCCCCCCGGCCCCCCCACTGGATCCACGCCTGATCAGCATTCGAAGACGATCCACAACCCGATGATACAACCAGAGGATCTCCAAAAACCTTGGACCAGAATCTCGATCAGTCGTCCGTGGGTCAACAAAGAGGAGATATTGGCTTTTGTTTTGGTCCCGTTTAGGCCTTACTTATGCTTGTTTTGGTGGGCTTCTCTTTGGTTTCTTCCTCAACAAAATTTAGAACCTGACAGGAAATTTGTCTGTGCCTGCTCTTTTGAAATGAAATATTCGTTGCAACATGAAAATTATTTTAAAAGTATGATGAAAATGCTACTAACCTGAGCTCAAAAGTTGAACACCGCCTCCGCCAAGTGTTCTCCTTCTCCTTCGAAGGATAGGTGGGAGGAGAACAACGAGGGCGGGCTCTGCCTCGTTTTCAATCTAATGAAAATAACAACAACAACACCAGGTGAACTGCTGCCATGGCGGACTGGTAAGCTTCCTTTTTGACTCACGTACGTCGTACGTGACCCAGGGGGGGGGTACTCCCTAACTTTCAATACGAGGGGGTCCATGCCACTGTTTCTTTGCTGACCCCTAAATATTAAGCCTAATGATTTGGGGACCCCAAATATTGAGTCTAATGTTTTGGAGACCCCAAATATTGTTATCTATTTCTGGGACCCCTAAGATGTTTTTGAATTATTTCAATTTGAGCCTCTTGATTTTTCTCAGTTTTTGAATAATACCAAAGCATTTATTTCTTGATTCGCAACTTCAGGGCCAAATTGCAGGATTCTTCCTTTCCTCAGATTTGTTGACCCCAAATATTCAATCGTTGTCCATGTTGTAATTCACAGACCCCAAATATTGATTTGATGTAAAATTTCAGACCCCAAATATTGGCACGGACCCCCCCGTACTGAAAGTCAATGAGTACCCCACCCCCTGGGGTACGTGAGTCTTAGGCATCGCTTGAACTTCCGCTTTCTACCACAATGCAGTGCGCCTTTGTTAACCCTATTTTGGTTGGGGGGGCAAATTTGCCCCCCCTAGTAGACTTTTTGTTATAACTCTGTCAGGATAACAATTATGGCCCGGAAACTTTCTGACTTCTTGCTAATACGTATTGTGCAATGACTCAAGAAGTTTCATAAAAATATTTTGACAAATGAGGGGGAGGGAGACAATTTTCCGAAACTGACTCTGTCAAAATCGCCAATACTCAAATATTAATTTTTGCGAAAAAAGTAGCAAAATTGCTATATTTTGCAAAGATATTTTGCAGGGTAGTGCTATCCAATGTATTCTATCATAATTTTCATGTTTGGATGGAAATTGAGTTCCAAATTAAATTTTATCGCATTTTCCCGTTTTTGACCGATTTTGCCACTTTTCTTGACCACACAAAGAAAAATGCTGACGCAAGCAATAATGATGGCTAATTTTAGGTTAATTTTTATATTTTCATAAAGTACATGCTTAGGGCTATTAGTACACCAAATTTGGTTGCTCTATCTATTTCCAGTCAAGAGTTAGGTAGGGGGGGCTTTTTTGCCCCCCCCAACCAAAATAGGACGTGTCAGGTAGCCCAACCACTATAGGGTTAACGCTTTGCTTTTCCTTAATCTAACCCAAATTTTGATTCCATTCATGATTATATCCCAATTGTTATCAAGCCCAATAAGCACAACGCTACAAAGGGGGGCAGAGAATCCGGTGGGCGTGTAGTATGGTTCAAAAATGAACTTGCTGCCAATGTTTGTGTATGCCGATGATACTAGTATCTATTTTGCATCTAATTCTGTTTCTGAGATCAATGACGCTATTAACGCTGATTTAGCTGCTTTGAAATTGTGGCCACAAGGAAACAAGCTATCATTAAATGTTGCAAAAACTGAAGGCATGATTATCGGACTCCCAGGTAAACTGAAAAAACTTACTTCACCTGGCTCAGCTAAACCACAGTTTAAAATCGGGGAGGACGATATTAAAATGGCTGAATATACTAAATACCTAGGAGTTCAAGTAGATCAGCAATTAAAATGGTCTTCCCAATTGGCCTCATTGACAAGTAAGATTCCCAGAGGTATTTGGCATATTAAGATACTCTAAAAGGTACGTGCCTGCATCCACTGTTAAACAGATGTACAAAAGCCTCGTGGAACCTTACTTTAGATATTGCTGCCCTGTTTGGGGGAATGCTGGTGAGACCTCTCTTAATAAACTCCAAAAGCTACAAAATCGTGCTGCCAGAATAGTTACCGGCAGTCGATATGACCAGTCAGCCTTGCCACTCTTTCGTGCCCTAGGATGGCCCACGGTTAGGGAATTGATTGATCTTGAAACACTAAAAATGGTTTTCAAGTCCCTAAACGGTGATGCGCCGTCCTATATGAGCGACATGTTCAAGTGAACGAAACAACCTCTCGCGTACTGAGGAATTCTAATATAAACCTTAGGACTCCAATGTTAAGAACATCAGCTGGTCAGAGATGTTTTTCATTCAGAGGGGCCAGTCTCTGGAATGGGTTGAATGATGAATTAAAAGGAGTACCTACTCTAAAGAAATTCCGGGAAGGGTTGATGAAATCCCACAAAGCATAAGTTGAGATACTTTATGCAAATGAACTCTTTTAATTTTACTTTTATTGATCTTATTTTAATCAGATTGTAATATCCTAGTTTAGTTTTAGTATTTTTATTGCATGGCCCCCTGTAAATCAGTTTTTCTCTAACTGAGGGGCTACCATGCCTAAAAAATTGAAAATGAAAATGAAAATGAAAAATGAAAACGTGTACTAAAAAGAGGAACTAGAGTGGTGTCGCCCATTACGTCCATGTCGTCGCGAAGTTCTAACTTAGATCCAAAAAGAGCAGTCAATGAAAAAACCAAATAGCCAGATCATATCACCAACTAATGGAGAAAAAGATCACAGAGTATTGATTTCTTACGTAAACTCTTTATACTGATTTTAGAAGATTTTGAAGAAGGGGGTAAAAACGTCGTTTTCTTCTAGCGTCGCCCATTATGGCCGCAGGAGAAACAATGAACACTACTCTCCGGTAAAAAGTTTTAATAAGAAAAACAGCTTTAATTACTGTTCTTTGTTTAACATTTGGTACTGTAAACCCAAAAATATCAATAAGAATTAACCCAAACTTCGAGTTTTGGCAATTGAAATACATGCTTCGAGTTGTTCTGAATCCTGCCTTATCTCTTGTGCATGGATGTATGAGTTATGGCATAGTTTCTAAAATGAAAATAGACTTGATGTAATGCTGCGTTTTTCTGGGTTTCGATGATTTTCCAAGTCAGTAAGTAAGATTTTCACCCAAATTGGTGTTTTTTTAATAAATGTTGGATTTTTATACTTTGAAGTGATTGGAAACTTCTCTGGTAAACTGATGGGCATAATGGGCGACGAAAATAGCAATTAGCAGCACTCAGACTTCATAACCTTAAATCTGAATCAGAAGCCACTTTGCTTTGGTTTCATTGTAGATTTCCTCTCTAGAGAAAGGACTTCTGGAAAATCAAAACATATTTCAAAAATTTCAAACCGCAAGGTGCCGAGCGAACGAAAAAGAAGGAAGGAATGTAAATAGAATCATGAAATTTGCAATACTTGAAAGAATCAATTAGAAATATGCACAAACCATCTCGTCGGGTTTCAATGCAAATGAATTGAAACTTCAGTGAAGGTCAAATCATGATAAAGCAGATGTCAGGGAAGATTTTCCGCGCAATTGCAATTTTATTACTAGTCGTCAATCCCCTGAAATTTAATTTCTCTGGCTAGCCGGCCATAATGGGTGACTGGCCATAATGGGCGACGCTACTCTAACTGTATATGGCTGAAAGATTGCAATATTATTGTTGGTGGCTTTTATATTCCACCAGCTAGCTCCAAATATTATGAAAATGATTTGTTTGGAGAGATTTCTAGTGGAATTGTAGAATATGGGCAAAATAACCTGCCTATGCTTTTGGTAGGAGATTTCAATGCAAGAACTGCAATTCTAAATGATTTTATTGATTCCAATGGAGACCAATACACAAAAACTGAGCATCTTAACTCAGAAATAGTCTCATCTAGACAGAGCTGTGACAGTGAGACCAACTCTCATGGTCATGTCCTTTTAGAAATATGCAAGACTCACAATTTAAGAATACTTAATGGTAGGAAAGAAGGTGACTCTTTGGAAACTGTACTTTCTCCAATCATAAGGGAAGTAGTGTAGTTGACTATGCAATCGTTTCAGACCAATTTTTCAACGAGGTCACTGGTTTTACCGTTAAACCTCAAACTATATTGAGTGACCACTGTCAGCTGGTAACTTGGTTCAATTCTCCACTCATAAGTAAAAAAAAGGGAGAAAGCACTTATAACTGGGCCCCCCTGCCAAGCAAGTTTAAATGGTTAACAAATAGTAAGTCTTCTTTTACTAGAGCACTGAGAGAAAAGAAAATCCAGGATAAAATCCAAAATTTTTCACCTGCCATTTTTCGAAAACTGAAGATGTTGAACGTGCAAATAGTCTTTTTACCGATATTATAATTTCCGCTGCAGACATCTCCCTTCCTGTATCAAATGGTAATAAACGAAAGTGCCACATCAAGGGTAAGAAGTGGTTTGATAACGAATGTGTTGTACTGAAAAAAGATTTTAATTTCCTTTCTAAGAAAAGACACCAAATGCCCCATGACGAGAATATAAAAGTGGAACATAAGCAAGCCTCTAAAACTCTTAGATCAACGTGTTTTAAGAAAAAACAAGCATCGCGGAAAAACTAGAAGATAATACAGGTAACAACCAATTCTGGGATACGTGGACATCTTTTGACCATAGATACCAAAACGATTCTCAACCACGACTGACTGACGGAAACGTTTGGGAACAATATTATGCAAAACTCTTTCATGAGAGCAATGATGTTATACTACCGAAAGAGACTAATAAGATAAAGAAGGATCACCATGGCCCTGCTCTCAACAAACAAATATCTGACAAAGAGATACAGAAATCAATACCAAGGCTAAAAAAGGGTAAATCACCGGGTTTAGACAGAATCAGTAACGAGATGATTATAGCAAGTTACCCCATCATGAAGGATGTCTTCCATAAACTCTTTAACTTTATGTTTAGTTGTCACAATGTCCCTGAAATTTGGTGCAAGAGCATTATCTCCCCAATCCATAAATCTGGCAACAAATTGGACCCAGATAACTACAGGCCAATTTCTGTGACTAGTTGCGTGTCTAAGTTGTTCTGTATGATACTTAACTTCAGGCTATCCGATTTTCTTAAAGAAAATAAAATATTAAGCAATAGCCAAATTAAATTGGCTTCCTTGAAGAGAGCAGAACGGTAGACCATGTCTTCAGCCTAAAGACCCTCATAAACAAGCATGTTCACAACACCCCAAAAGGAAAAATTTTTGCCTGCTTCATTGACTTTCGAAAAGCATACGACTCGGTCTGTCATAGAGCATTTTTTCAAAAACTTACAGATTTGAACATAAGTGATAACTTTATCGATGTCATAACAAATATTTACTCAAAAACAACGTGTGCTGTAAAAATTGATCATAGTAGGACCAAATTCGTCAATTATAAAAAGGTGTTAGACAGGGTTGCCCATTAAGCCCGCTCCTTTTCAATACCTTCATTAATGATCTCGCAGAGACTCTAGAAGACAAATCTTTAAACCAATTTATATTAAATAATGGCTCTAATCTTAACTGCCTCATGTATGCAGATGATATTGTCATTTTTTCGAAAACAGCTAACGGTCTACAATCGTTACTCGATAAGGTCTAGGTATACTGTGACACTTGGAATATGAACTTAAACGTAAAAAAGACTAAGTGCATTACATTTCAGAAGAAAAACAGAACTATTAAGAAGAACACTTTCATGTTTGGAAATAAGGAAATTTAATCTGTCAGTTCCTTCAACTATTTAGGTATGACAATCAATGCAAATGGTTCACCACACAGCTCAATGGAAAATCTGTCATCTAAAGCACAGAGGGCTGTGTACGCTCTTAATAATAGATTCCCTCTTAAACGACTGCCTAAAGGCCCGCTTCTGGGTGTAAAAATCGATTTTTTTCATTTTGAGGCAAATTTTGGTTTTTTGTTGATTTATATACTAAATTTATCAAGGATTTTAATGGTATGTCATTCAAGTGCCTGCGCTCAGTGCAAGATATCAAAATTTTGAATAATATGAGCAGTGCTCTCAAGTGTGAGAAAATTTTCATTCAAAAAATTTTACCCCAGCAGCGCCGTTCTCATTGCATCCCCCCCCCCCCCCAAACCCCGAGGAAACTATGGTTTCTTATGTATTTATACTTCTTTTATAGCACTATATTAGTGCTGCAGCAACCATTCTTGGAAACATTACTTTAGACATTAGGTCTCATTTTAGCTTTAATATAAACACAAAAAGTGTGGATTTGCGCACTTTATTAGCTAAAATTCGTATTCTAAAGAGTTTTGAGCTCATCTTTCTTTAAAACTTTAGTCCTGCCAGCTACTTCTTTTATAGCACTATATTAGTGCTACAGCAACCATTCTTGGAAACATTACTATAGACATTAGGTCTTTCTTTAGTCTAATTTTAGCTTTACTGCATCAACAAACATCGGTTAATTAAATGTTTATTTTCTCAAAGAAAACAAAATATAAACACAAAAAAATTTGGATTAACGCACTTTATTAGCTAAAATTCGTATTATAAAGAGTTTTGAGCTCATCTTTCTTTAAAACTTTAGTTCTGCCAGCTACTTCTTTTATAGCACTATATTAGTGCTGCAGCAACCATTCTTGGAAACATTACTATAGACATTAGGTCTCATTTTAGCTTTACTGCATCAACAAACCTAGGTAAAATTAAATGTTTATTTTCTCAAAAAAAACAAAATATAAACACAAAAAGTGCGGATTAACGCACTTTATTAGCTAAAATTCGTATTATAAAGAGTTTTGAGCTCATTTTTATTTAAAACTTTAGTTCTGCCAGCTATTTCTTTTATAGCACTATATTAGTGCTGCAGCAACCATTCTTGGAAACATTACTATAGACATTAGGTCTCATTTTAGCTTTACTGCATCAACAAACCTAGGTAAAATTAAATGTTTATTTTCTCAAAGAAAACAAAATATAAACACAAAAAGTGCGGATTAGCGCACTTTATTAGCTAAAATTCGTATTATAAAGAGTTTTGAGCTCATTTTTATTTAAAACTTTAGTTCTGCCAGCTATTTCTTTTATAGCACTATATTAGTGCTACAGCAACCATTCTTGGAAACATTACTATAGACATTAGTACTTTCTTTAGTCTAATTTAAGCTCTACTGCATCCACAAACATGGGTTAATTAAATGTTTATTTTCTCAAAGAAAACAAAATATAAACATAAAAAAGTGTGGATTAACGCACTTTATTAGCTAAAATTCGTATTATAAAGAGTTTTGAGCTCATCGTTCTTTAAAACTTTAGTTCTGCCAGCTACTTCTTTTATAGCACTATATTAGTGCTGCAGCAACCATTCTTGGAAACATTACTATAGACATTAGTTCTTTCTTTAGTCTAATTTCAGCTTTACTGCATCAACAAACATAGGTTAATTAAATGTTTTTTTTTCTCAAAGAAAACAAAATATAAATACAAAAAGTGTGGGTTAACGCACTTTATTAGCTAAAATTCGTATTATAAAGAGTTTTGAGCTCATCTTTCCTTGAAACTTTAGTTCTGCTAGCTACTTCTTTTATGGCACTATATTAGTGCTGCAGCAACCATTCTTAGAAACATTACTATAGACATTAGTTCTTTCTTTAGTCTAATTTCAGCTTTACTGCATCAACAAACATAGGTTAATTAAATGTTTATTTTCTCAAAGAAAACAAAATATAAACACAAAAAGTGCGAATTAACGCACTTTATTAGCTAAAACTAGGAATCCGAACCCGCGCTGCGCGCGGGTTTCGGAGTTCCTTGCTCCCGCGGAGGGCTTGGGGCTTACTGGCGCGCTTCGTGCGCCACAATATCGGTACCTTCAGTGTTGTTTTTCATCGTTGGTGTGGATGCTTTATATTTGCTCTTGTTATCAGTCATTGTTCTAGTTATCTTAGCTGATGTAGCTACATTGGTAAATGAAGTCAGAATGGCTGCCGCAGTTTTTCACGTACCTGAAGTGTGTGTAGTTGTTCCAGTTAACGTCATTCTCTCATTTTTTATCAATTCATATTTTCTGTTATTGTTTTCTAGCTATCGTCGTGATTTTAGGGGAGTTAGTAGGCCAAGGGTAGGGGGGGGGGGGGGGAGTTGTTTGCATGTAATGTAATTCATAATTTATTTAATGAAATCTCCATAAAAAATTCCCAACAACTCAATTGTTTTGAAGAATCTCGTAGGCTTTTTGGGAAGAGCGATAGACCCCTCGGCTTCATCAGCAGCTTTGTTAGTTTCAGTTTATACATAAATATAATTCATTTACAACGATATCCCTTCAGTAATAAATTGCAAATATAAACTTACAGATCTGAAACTAAAAAAAAAATATTAACATAATAGATTATGAAACCTGATCTTCCAGGGAGTCGTTCTTGAGGGGGCTTGAATTAATTATCAACGCTCATCAAATGCCTTTTTAAATGTTTTTTAAATAAGCGAAGCGATGGCAGTTCTCTGATATTAATTGGAATATCATTCCAAGCCTTAATGCCAGAGTAATGAAATCCTTTCTTTGTAAATTCAAGGTTTAGCCTGGGAATATGGAGATCTCTATCATTCCTCGTATTATAATTTGATACAGAGCATCTCTGTTGCAACATATTGCAAAAGTTCTCTGGGGATGGCTTGTTTACAATCTTATATACCATAAAAGAACGATCAAAACGAATAAGATTTACAACGCTTAGCCATTTTTAGGCAATGGGTCCTTAAATCTTGCGCTCTCTATAATTGACAGGGCTCTGTTTTGGAAACGTCGAAGTGCTTGAAGTTCGGTGAAGGTGAAGGTGAAGTTGCGTTTTTCAGCGCCAAGCGCTGGGATCGCAGAAATAGAGCAGACCTAATCGAGTTCACGACCCCTTGTCATGACGCTCAAGGGGTGGGGTCCTACCGGGTATCGAACCCACGCCGCCTGACTGTTCTGGCTGCAAAGTCAGAGGATTACACCACTGCGCCACAACACCTTCATGTTCACGTCAGATGAAGGGATGCTGCCCCATACTACGTTTCCGTAGCGTAGGTGACTCTCAAACAGAGCGTGATATTCATCACATAACTTTGATTGGGGAAGAATGTCCTTAAGTATTTTCAAAGATGATAAACCACTTGCTAACTTACCTGTCAGTGATTTATATTGATCCTTCCATTTCGGCCCTTCATCGATAATGACACCAACACCAAGAGACTGGGTTTTCTCCACTCGTTTTAATTCACAATGATTGATTTCGAGTGAAGGGAGGTCATCAATTTCATTTATCCTACGTTGGTGACAAACAACCATAAATTCAGTTTTTTGGGGTTCGCACTTAGTTTATTTACCCGAGTTGGTTTAGATGCCTTTGCTGTTCTAGTTACCTTAGCTGATGTTGTTGCATTGGTAGATGAAGTGAGAATAGTTGCCGCAGTTCTTCACGTACCTGAAGTGTGTTAGTAGTAGGCCTTAATTAGTAGTAGGCCTTCTTAGTAGGCCTTCTTAGTAGGCGTTCATCAGCTGTCGTAGGCCTTAATTAGCTGTAATCCCCAGTTAACTTTATTCTCTGCTTTTTTCATTAATTCACATATTTTGTTATTGTTTTCTAGCTATCCTCTTGACTTTAGTAGCGTTAGTATCCCAAGGGCGGGGTGGGGGAGAGGTAGTTTGCATTTAATTTAATCCATAATTTTTTATAGAAAAATCCATGAAAATTCCCTACAAACCTCATTGTTTTATAGAGTGCTGGAGGCTTTTGGGAAGAGAAATAGACGCCTTGGCTTCTTCAGGCAGCGTTTTTTGTTTCAGTAGGGTTGATTTAGTTGCCTGGTATTTGTTCACTTAGGTGTTTGTTTCTTTTGTGGCGTTAGTAACCTTCGCTGTTGGAGAAATTAGTTGTAGACTTTGTTTTAGTGTATGCGTTATTTGTTTAGTAGAAATGATGTAGTCGTAATTCTTGGCTTAGCGGCCATAGTAGCTTTTTTGCCGTTATTGACGGTACCCTTGTTGTTGTGGTAGCGTTGTTCATTTGGTTGCCCAGGTAGCGATTGTTGCGTTGACCCCTTGATTTAATAAAGTTGCTCTTCTTGCCTCATTGCCGTAAGTTGCAGTTGCATTTTGTGACGTTGTGATTATTATGAGCGCTTCGGTAGGTCTCAAATCTCCCTACTCGTAGAGCTTTAGTGGTTTCAGAAGAGTTGATTTAGATTCCTTCGTTGCCCTAGTTTTCTTTCTTCCTTATGTGGCGTTTGTAGCGTTTGTTGTGGGAGAAATTAGTTGTTCACTTCGTTTCGGTGTGTGCGTTATTTGTTTTTTGTTTAGTAGAGAAAGTTAATCGTAATTGTTGCCATAGTGGCCATAGTAGCTTTTGTGCCCTTAGTTGCCTTCCTTGCATTATTAGTGTTAGTTGTGCAAGGTAAACCTCGCTGTTGTGGTTGCATTAGTTGTTGAAGCTCCTCCCAGTAGCTGAACTCCCTCCATTAATGTAGTTGCTCTTCTTGGCTGAGTTGCCTTGAAGAAGTCCTGCATGGCAGGACGAAATATTGGCAAAAAATAAATTCACCAAATTTGCTGTTGTTTTTTGTCGCATTGTGGTGTTTCTACCTTTCAACTTATTCATTCTTCGTCACCGCAAGCATCTTCGGATCCGACAATCGACGCTGGTATCGTGGCCTTTATTTTTTCAAATTATGAATTCCCTTAGTTGCATTTGCAGACGTTGTTATTATTTTAGAACGTTTCTGTAGATCTCAGCCTCCCTTTTGGAAGATACCATCAGGTAGGAAGACTGCAAGAGTTATACTCAGCCCTTCAAGAAAAGTGTTATAAAAATAGTGAAGGAAATTGACTGCTCGTGCGCAGAGGCATTTGTGGAGGGAAGTTGGCATATTGCCAAAAGACGTGACATGATTTGGCAAAGTGCCAAGTCACATGACCAATTTTGGCATGCTGTCAAGTAAGTCACGTGATGTGGGGGCAGACACGTGACTGCCCCCAACTAATATCAGATAGTGTGACTGTCCGCTCAGTGTGACCCCCTTGTTGTATATAAAAGGTAATTTGAAATTAGCCAATAACAGTCGGCCTTCATCTTTAGTAGCTTCACTATGGGGTTTGTAGCAATTGAAATTAACCAATGGCAATCTGCGTATGCTAGATGGGCTGGGTCATTTGAAATTAGCCAATAACAGTCGGCTTTCATCTCTAGTAGCTTCACTATGGGGTTTGTACCAATTGAAATTAGCTAATGGCAATCTGCATTTGCTAGATCGGTTAGGTCAATAGAAATTAGCCAATAACAGTCGGCTCTCATCTTTAGTAGCTTCACTATGGGGTTTGTACCAATTGAAATTAGCCAATGGCATACTCCATATGGAAGATGGGCTCGGTCATTCGAAATTAGCCAAAAACAGTCGGCTTTCATATTTAGTAGCTTCAGTATGGAGTCTCTACCAATCGAAATTAGCCAATGGCAATCTGCGTATGCTAATTGATCTGGTCATTTGAAATTAGCCAATGGCAATCTGCGTATGCTAGATGGGTTGGGTCATTTGAAATTACCCAATAACAGTTGGCTTTCATCATTAGTAGCTTCACTATGAGGTTTGTACCAATTAAAATTAGCCAATGGCAAACTCCGTATGGAAGATGGGCTCGGTCATTTGAAATTAGCCAATAAAAGTCGGCTTTCACCTTTAGTAGCTTCAGTATGGAGTCTCTATCAATCGAAATCAGCCAATGGCAATCTGCGTATGCTAGATTGGTCGGGTCATTTGAAATTAGCCAATAACAGTCGGGCTTCATCTTTAGTAGCTTCACTATGGGGTTTGTACCAATTGAAATTAGCCAATGGCAATCTGCATATGGTAGATGGGCTCGTTCATTTGAAATTAGCCAATGACAGTCTTCTTTCATCTTTAGTAGCTTCACTATGGGGTTTGTACCAATCGGAATTAGCCAATGGCAATCTGCATATGGTATAGTTATGTGAAATTAGCCAATAGGAAGTACCTTTTGTCTTTGCTGGATAAGTGCTGAATGCGGCGCACAATAACCTTTGTGCAGGTGAACGTATTCATTATGCATTGTTGTAATGAGCAGCTAATGATGTGATCGTTCTTATAAACGATTGTTTGCCGGAGAAGTGGTTTCCTAATGATCCTGGCACAATTAACTTCCTACCTAATGATCTTGGCAAGATAAAATTACCTGCAAAATCTGTTGCGACATAAGATTTGGTCGTGCAGATGATCTGTAGTTGACCGCTGAATGTTAGGATTGTGATTCGTGAAGTTGAAATATCTACAGGAGTGTTTGTTTGGGGAGCAAATCTTCGAAGATGGCGATTATCAAACTTAAATTGAATGAAATTACCTTGGGGAAAGAAAAGTGAATGGAATTCAAAGCTGTCATTTTAGCTATTTATTTTCTAGCCTACTCTAAATAGATTTTTAATAATAAAAATAATAACAAAAATATTATTGTATATAGTTATTACAGTTAACTGTATTCTCTTTTTTTTGATTAAGTCACATTTTTTGTTACTGTTTTCTAGCTATCCTCTTGACTTTAGTGGCGTTAGTAGCCCAAGGGCGGGGTGGAGGAGGGTTAGTTTGCGTTTAATTTAATCCAGAATTTTTAAAAGAAAAATTGATCAAAAAATTCCATGCAAACCCCATTGTTTTAAAGAGTCCCGGAGGTTTTTTGGGAAGAGTGATAGACCCCTTGACTTCCTCAGGCAGCTTTTTTTTGCTTCAGTAGGGTTGATGTAATTGCCTGGTATTTGTTCACTTTGGTGTTTGTTTCATTTGTGGCGTTAGTAGTCTTCGTTGTTGGAGAAATTAGTTGTTGCCTTTGTTTTAGTGTATGCGTTATTTGTTTGGTAGAAATGATGTAGTGGTAATTCTTGGCTTAGAGGCCATAGTAGCTTTCCCCCCATTATTAACGGTACCATTGTTGTTGTGTTAGCGTTGTTCATTCGGTTGCCCAAGTAGCGTTTGTTGCGCTCATCCCTTCATTTAATGAAGTTACTCTTCTTGCGTCATTGACGTAAGTTACAGTTACATTTCGTGACGTTGTGATTATTATGACCGCTTCGGTAGATCGACTGTCTCTCTACTCGTAGAGCTTTTTTCGTTTCAGTAGAGTTGATTTAGATTCCTTCGTTGCCCTAGTTGTCTTTCTTTCTTTTGTGGCGTTGGTAGCGTTTGTTGTAGGAGAAATTAGTTGTTTGTGCGTTATTTGTTTAGTAGAGAAGATGTAGTCGTAATTGTTGCCATAGTGGCCATAGTAGCTTTTGTGCCCTTAGTTGCTATCCTTGCGTTATTAGTGTTAGTTGTGCAAGGTAAACCTCGCTGTTGTGGTTGCATTAGTTGTTGAAGCTCCTCCCAGTAGCTGAACTCCCTCCATTAATGTAGTTGCTCTTCTTGGCTGAGTTGCCTTGAAGAAGTCCTGCATGGCAGGACGAAATATTGGCAAAAAATAAATTCACCAAATTTGCTGTTGTTTTTTGTCGCATTGTGGTGTTTCTACCTTTCAACTTATTCATTCTTCGTCACCGCAAGCATCTTCGGATCCGACAATCGACGCTGGTATCGTGGCCTTTATTTTTTCAAATTATGAATTCCCTTAGTTGCATTTGCAGACGTTGTTATTATTTTAGAACGTTTCTGTAGATCTCAGCCTCCCTTTTGGAAGATACCATCAGGTAGGAAGACTGCAAGAGTTATACTCAGCCCTTCAAGAAAAGTGTTATAAAAATAGTGAAGGAAATTGACTGCTCGTGCGCAGAGGCATTTGTGGAGGGAAGTTGGCATATTGCCAAAAGACGTGACATGATTTGGCAAAGTGCCAAGTCACATGACCAATTTTGGCATGCTGTCAAGTAAGTCACGTGATGTGGGGGCAGACACGTGACTGCCCCCAACTAATATCAGATAGTGTGACTGTCCGCTCAGTGTGACCCCCTTGTTGTATATAAAAGGTAATTTGAAATTAGCCAATAACAGTCGGCCTTCATCTTTAGTAGCTTCACTATGGGGTTTGTAGCAATTGAAATTAACCAATGGCAATCTGCGTATGCTAGATGGGCTGGGTCATTTGAAATTAGCCAATAACAGTCGGCTTTCATCTCTAGTAGCTTCACTATGGGGTTTGTACCAATTGAAATTAGCTAATGGCAATCTGCATTTGCTAGATCGGTTAGGTCAATAGAAATTAGCCAATAACAGTCGGCTCTCATCTTTAGTAGCTTCACTATGGGGTTTGTACCAATTGAAATTAGCCAATGGCATACTCCATATGGAAGATGGGCTCGGTCATTCGAAATTAGCCAAAAACAGTCGGCTTTCATATTTAGTAGCTTCAGTATGGAGTCTCTACCAATCGAAATTAACCAATGGCAATCTGCGTATGCTAATTGATCTGGTCATTTGAAATTAGCCAATGGCAATCTGCGTATGCTAGATGGGTTGGGTCATTTGAAATTACCCAATAACAGTTGGCTTTCATCATTAGTAGCTTCACTATGAGGTTTGTACCAATTAAAATTAGCCAATGGCAAACTCCGTATGGAAGATGGGCTCGGTCATTTGAAATTAGCCAATAAAAGTCGGCTTTCACCTTTAGTAGCTTCAGTATGGAGTCTCTATCAATCGAAATCAGCCAATGGCAATCTGCGTATGCTAGATTGGTCGGGTCATTTGAAATTAGCCAATAACAGTCGGGCTTCATCTTTAGTAGCTTCACTATGGGGTTTGTACCAATTGAAATTAGCCAATGGCAATCTGCATATGGTAGATGGGCTCGTTCATTTGAAATTAGCCAATGACAGTCTTCTTTCATCTTTAGTAGCTTCACTATGGGGTTTGTACCAATCGGAATTAGCCAATGGCAATCTGCATATGGTATAGTTATGTGAAATTAGCCAATAGGAAGTACCTTTTGTCTTTGCTGGATAAGTGCTGAATGCGGCGCACAATAACCTTTGTGCAGGTGAACGTATTCATTATGCATTGTTGTAATGAGCAGCTAATGATGTGATCGTTCTTATAAACGATTGTTTGCCGGAGAAGTGGTTTCCTAATGATCCTGGCACAATTAACTTCCTACCTAATGATCTTGGCAAGATAAAATTACCTGCAAAATCTGTTGCGACATAAGATTTGGTCGTGCAGATGATCTGTAGTTGACCGCTGAATGTTAGGATTGTGATTCGTGAAGTTGAAATATCTACAGGAGTGTTTGTTTGGGGAGCAAATCTTCGAAGATGGCGATTATCAAACTTAAATTGTATGAAATTACCTTGGGGAAAGAAAAGTGAATGGAATTCAAAGCTGTCATTTTAGCTATTTATTTTCTAGCCTACTCTAAATAGATTTTTAATAATAAAAATAATAACAAAAATATTATTGTATATAGTTATTACAGTTAACTGTATTCTCTTTTTTTTGATTAAGTCACATTTTTTGTTACTGTTTTCTAGCTATCCTCTTGACTTTAGTGGCGTTAGTAGCCCAAGGGCGGGGTGGAGGAGGGTTAGTTTGCGTTTAATTTAATCCAGAATTTTTAAAAGAAAAATCGATCAAAAAATTCCATGCAAACCCCATTGTTTTAAAGAGTCCCGGAGGTTTTTTGCGAAGAGAGATAGACCCCTTGACTTCCTCAGGCAGCTTTTTTTTGCTTCAGTAGGGTTGATGTAATGGCCTGGTATTTGTTCACTTTGGTGTTTGTTTCATTTGTGGCGTTAGTAGTCTTCGTTGTTGGAGAAATTAGTTGTTGCCTTTGTTTTAGTGTATGCGTTATTTGTTTGGTAGAAATGATGTAGTGGTAATTCTTGGCTTAGAGGCCATAGTAGCTTTCCCCCCGTTATTAACGGTACCATTGTTGTTGTGTTAGCGTTGTTCATTCGGTTGCCCAAGTAGCGTTTGTTGCGCTCATCCCTTCATTTAATGAAGTTACTCTTCTTGCGTCATTGACGTAAGTTACAGTTACATTTCGTGACGTTGTGATTATTATGACCGCTTCGGTAGATCGACTGTCTCTCTACTCGTAGAGCTTTTTTCGTTTCAGTAGAGTTGATTTAGATACCTTCGTTGCCCTAGTTGTCTTTCTTTCTTTTGTGGCGTTGGTAGCGTTTGTTGTAGGAGAAATTAGTTGTTTGTGCGTTATTTGTTTAGTAGAGAAGATGTAGTCGTAATTGTTGCCATAGTGGCCATAGTAGCTTTTGTGCCCTTAGTTGCTATCCTTGCGTTATTAGTGTTAGTTGTGCAAGGTAAACCTCGCTGTTCTGGTTGCATTAGTTGTTGAAGTTCCTCCCAGTAGCTTTAACTCCGTCCATTAATGTAGTTGCTCTTCTTGGCTGAGTTCCCTTAGTTGCATTTGCTGACGTTGTTGTTATTTTAGAACGTTTCCATAGATCTCAACCTCCCTTGTGGAAGATAAGATCAGGTAGGAAGACTGCAAGAGTTATACTCAGCCCTTCGAGGAAAGTTTTATGGGAACAGTGGAAGAAATGGACTGCTCATGCACAGGGGCATTTGTGGGGGGAAGTTGGCACATTGCCAAATGACGTCACATAATTTGGCAAAGTGCCAAGTCACGTGACCGGAACTTGGCACCGTGCCAAGTCACATGACCAATTTTGGAACTTTGCCAAGTAAGTCACGTGACATGGGGGCAGACACGTGTCTGCCCCCAACTAAAGTGAGATAGTGTGACTGCCCTGACAGTGTAGCCCCCTTTTGTATGGGATAGGTCATTTGAAATTAGCCAATAAGAGTCGGCTGTTATGTTTAGTAAGCTCAGTATGGAGGTTGTACCAATTGAAATTAGCCAATGGCAATCTGCCTATGCTAGATCTGTTAGGTCATTTGAAATTAGCCAATAGCAGTCGGCTTTCATCTTTAGTAGCTTCACTATGGGTTTTGTACCAATTGAAATTAGCCAATGGCAATCTGCATATGCTAGATCTGTTGGATCATTTGAAATTAGCCAATAGCAGTCGGCTTTCATCTTTAGTAGCTTCACTATGGGTTTTGTACCAATTGAAATTAGCCAATGGCAATCTGCATATGCTAGATCTGTTGGATCATTTGAAATTAGCCAATAGCAGTCGGCTTTCATCTTTAGTAGCTTCACGATGGGGTTTTGTACCAATTGAAATTAGCCATTGGCAATCTGCATATGCTAGATCTGTTAGGTCATTTGAAATTAGCCAATAAGAGTCGGCTATTATGTTCAGTAAGTTCAGTATGGAGTCCGTACCAATTGAAATTAGCCAATGGCAATCTTCCTATGCTAGATGGGTTGGGTCATTTGAAATTAGCCAATAGCAGTCGGCTTTCATCTTTAGTAGCTTCACTATGGGTTTTGTACTAATTGAAATTAGCCAATGGCAATCTGCATATGCTAGATCTGTTGGATCATTTGAAATTAGCCAATAGCAGTCGGCTTTCATCTTTAGTAGCTTCACTATGGGGTTTTGTACCAATTGAAATTAGCCATTGGCAATCTGCATATGCTAGATCTGTTAGGTCATTTGAAATTAGCCAATAAGAGTCGGCGTTTATGTTCAGAAAGTTCAGTATGGAGTCCGTACCAATTGAAATTAGCCAATGGCAATCTGCCTATGCTAGATAGGTTGAGCCATTTGAAATTAGCCAATAACAGTCGGCTTTCATCTTTAGTAGCTTCACTATGGGGTTTTTTACCAATTGAAATTAGCCAATGGCAATCTTCATATTCTAGATAGGTTAGGTCATTTGAAATTAGCCAATAACAGTCGGCTATTATGTTTAGTGAGTTCAGTATGGAGTTTGTACCAATTGAATTTAGCCAATGGCAATCTGCCTATGCTGGATGGGTTGGGTCATTTGAAATTAGCCAATAAGAGTCGGCTTTCGCCTTTAGTAGCTTCACTATGGAGTCTGTACCAATCCAAATTAGCCAATGGCAATCTGCATATGGTGGAGGGGCTAGGTTATGTGAAAATAGCCAACAGGAAGTACCTTTTGTCTTTGCTGGAGAAGTGCTGAATGCTGCGCACAATGACCTCTGTGCAGGTTAACGTATTCATTATGCATTGAAGTAATGAGCAACTAATGATGTGATCGTCCTCATAACGATTGTTTCCCGTAGAAGTGGCTTCCTAATGATCTTGGCACGATTAACTTCCTACCTAATGATCTTGGCAAGATTAAATTACCTGCAAAATCTGTTGCGACATAAGATTTGGTCTTGCAGATGATCTGTAGTTAACCGCTGAATGTTAGGACAGTGATTCGTGAAGTTGAAATATCCAGAGGAGTGTTTGTTTAGGGAGAAGATCTTCGAAGATAGCGATTATGAAATTTAAATTTCCTTGGGGGAAAGAGTGAAGGAAATTCTACAGAAGATTCGGAAATCGAGAGCATGGAAGTGAAACGTAAGTAGGCCTATGTTTTCGCTGGAGCAGGAAGAAAGCTGGAGTTAAATGCTACTTGCGTATTTTTCGTGAGAGAACAGTTTTACTTCTTGCTTCAGTAGAGGGGAATAGGCCTAACTATACTCGTTGTTGACTTCCATATTGAGCTCACTCGAAACGTAGGAACTTGCGAAGTCACATGATAGGAACTGGGGCAGTGTCGAGTCACATGACAAATTTTGGGAACGTGCCAAGTGAGTCACGTGACATGGGGTGCCATCACGTGACTGTCCCCCGTCAGTTTTCCCATTGTTTGCCTGGGTGTGAGCCCCAACTGTTACGGAGGAGGAACTGAACCCCTGCGAACGTCTCTGCGTGACGTCGGTGTTACGTTGCCCCTAGGTTGTTGACAATCCAGCATTGTTTCCTGTCGACAAACCGACTTTGTCCGTTGACGACCCTTGATGACCCCATCAAGAGTCGTTAGTGACTCGCCTCGATTGTTCCGTGACGTTGAACGTAATTGATTTGCGCTGCGCAGCAGCAGCAAATCTTTAAAATAGGCTCGTAGGCTCAATGAACGAACGTTGACATGGCGCGCATAACTAAACACACAGTGAACATTTCATGGTTTCAGCCAATGACATTCCTAGAAAACAGACGCATGTTTACTGCGTTCAGGATTGACGTCATCGGAAGTTGTCATCCATTGTTGTCCACATACGTCACAAAATTTTAAGCGCGCGCAGGAGGAAGTGATCAGGAAGTAACAGTCCATTCATTGGATGTTTTTGATTGATTAAAATTGGCATGTCTGCAGAGGTTTTTGGCATCAAATTTGGAGACCAGAGAAAGATCAGGGCAGTTGGGTTGTGTTGTGAGACGCGTAGGTTGTGGAAGTTTCCCAGTCAATGAGCAAAGATTATTCGCCAGTGTCTTGTGGTAATTGCGTGTGTATAATAATCAAAATGCGATCCATGGCATTGTAAAGAACAGAAGAGAGTTGAATAGGGGTTGAATTTCTCGCGATATTCTCCAAAATCTTTTGTGAAAATCCCGTGAAATACACAGCAACTCTTTGTACAGAAAAATACTCTCCACTTTCTTCATGTTCACCTTCTTGCCTTGCCTCGCATGTTTCAGTGCATTGTGACATTTATTAATATATTGCATTATAAATAAAGAATAAAACTTTATATCAAATTTATCGATATCATGTTCAGTTGAGTAAATAAATGCTTTCCTGCTAAACGTTTCTGTATTTCTGTCATTTTTGTCTCCCTGCTCACCCTGGACAGGTAAAAAACTTGCAGACGTGCAAGCAAGCATTCTTCGAGGTAATCAATGTGCTCTACACAAATCATGCACATTCATTATCATTCCTGCACAGTTTGCAACAAAACTTCATTTGTAACAATACATATGACATAATCTTCACCCTTGCGTCTATCCTCAAAATACTGTCGCAGTTCACAGAGCAAATCTTCAGATAGCAATATCTCTTGTGCATATTATAAAAGAGTTTTGAGCTCATCTTTCTTTAAAACTTTAGTTCTGCCAGCTACTTCTTTTATAGCACTATATAAGTGCTGCAGCAACCATTCTTGGAAACATTACTATAGACATTAGTTCTTTCTTTAGTCTAATTTAAGCTTTACTGCATCAACAAACATAATTCAATTTAATGTTTATTTTCTCGAAGAAAACAAAATATAAACACAAAAAAGTGTGGATTAACGCACTTTATTAGCTAAAATTCGTATTATAAAGAGTTTTGAGCTCAGCTTTCTTTAAAACGTTAGTTCTGCCAGATACTTCTTTTATAGCACTATATTAGTGCTGCAGCAACCATTCTTGGAAACATTACTATAGACATTAGTACTTTCTTTAGTCTAATTTTAGCTTTACTGCATCAACAAACATCGGTTAATTAAATGTTTACTTTCTAAAAGAAAACAAAATATAAACACAAAAAGAGTGGATTAACGCACTTTATTATCTAAAATTCGTATTATAAAGAGTTTTGAGCTCATCTTTCTTTGAAACTTTAGTTCTGCCAGCTACTTCTTTTATAGCACTATATTAGTGCTGCAGCAACCATTCTTAGAAACATTACTATAGACATTAGTTCTTTCTTTAGTCTAATTTTAGCTTTACTGCATCAACAAACATCGGTTAATTAAATGTTTTTTTTCCCAAAGAAAACAAAATATAAACACAAAAAAGTGTGGATTAACGCACTTTATTAGCTAAAATTCGTATAATAAAGAGTTTTGAGCTCATCTTTCTTTAAAACTTTAGTTCTGCCAGCTACTTCTTTTATAGCACTATATTAGTGCTGCAGCAACCATTCTTGGAAACATTACTATAGACATTAGTACTTTCTTTAGTCTAATTTTAGCTTTACTGCATAAACAAACATCGGTTAATTAAATGTTTACTTTCTAAAAGAAAACAAAATATAAACACAAAAAGAGTGGCTTAACGCACTTTATTATCTAAAATTTGTATTATAAAGAGTTTTGAGCTCATCTTTCTTTGAAACTTTAGTTCTGCCAGCTACTTCTTTTATAGCACTACATTAGTGCTGCAGCAACCATTCTTAGAAACATTACTATAGACATTAGTTCTTTCTTTAGTCTAATTTTAGCTTTACTGCATCAACAAACATCGGTTAATTAAATGTTTTTTTTCTCAAAGAAAACAAAATATAAACACAAAAAAGTGTGGATTAAAGCACTTTATTAGCTAAAATTCGTATAATAAAGAGTTTTGAGCTCATCTTTCTTTAAAACTTTAGTTCTGCCAGCTACTTCTTTTATTGCACTATCTTAGTGCTGCAGCAACCATTCTTGGAAACATTACTATAGACAGTAGTTCTTTCTTTAGTCTAATTTCAGCTTTACCGCATCAACAAACATCGGTTAATCTCAAAGAAAACAAACAGTAAACACAAAAAAGTGTGGATTAACGCACTTTATTAGCTAAAATTCGTATTATAAAGAGTTTTGAGCTCATCTTTCTTTAAAACGTTAGTTCTGCCAGATACTTCTTTTCTAGCACTATATTAGTGCTGCAGCAACCATTCTTAGAAACATTACTATAGACATTAGTTCTTTCTTTAGTCTAATTTTAGCTTTACTGCATCAACAAACATCGGTTAATTAAATGTTTATTTTCTCAAAGAAAAAAAACTATCAACACAAAAAAGTGTGGATTAACGCACTTTATTAGCTAAAATTCGTATTATAAAGAGCTTTGAGCTCAGCTTTCTTTAAAACGTTAGTTCTGCCAGCTACTTCTTTCATAGCACTATATTAGTGCTGCAGCAACCATTCTTGGAAACATTAATATAGACATTAGTACTTTCTTTAGTCTAATTTTAGCTTTACTGCATCAACAAACATCGGTTAATTAAATGTTTATTTTCTCAAAGAAAACAAAATATAAACACAAAAAGTGCGGATTAACGCACTTTATTAGCTAAAATTCGTATTATAAAGAGTTTTGAGCTCATCTTTCTTTAAAACTTTAGTTCTGCCAGCTACTTCTTTTATAGCACTATATTAGTGCTGCAGCAACCATTCTTTGAAACATTACTATAGACATTAGTTCTTTCTTTAGTCTAATTTTAGCATTACTGCATCAACAAACATAGGTTAATCAAATGTTTATTTTCTGAAAGAAAACAAAATATAAACGCAAAAAGAGTGGATTAACGCACTTTATTAGCTAAAATTCGTATTATAAAGAGATTTGAGCTCATCTTTCTTTAAAACTTTAGTTCTGCCAGCTACTTCCTTCATAGCACTATATTAGTGCTGCAGCAACCATTCTTGGAAACATTACTATAGACATTAGTTCTTTCTTTAGTCTAATTTAAGCTTTACTGCATCAACAAACATAGGTCAATTACATGTTTATTTTCTCAAAAAAACAAAATATAAACACAAAAAGTGTGGATTAACGCACTTTATTAGCTAAAATTCGTATTATAAAGAGTTTTGAGCTCATCTTTCTTTAAAACTTTAGTTCTGCCAGCTACTTCTTTTATAGCACTATATTAGTGCTGCAGCAACCATTCTTTGAAACATTACTATAGACATTAGTTCTTTCTTTAGTCTAATTTTAGCTTTACTGCATCAACAAACATCGGTTAATTGAATGTTTATTTTCTCAAAAAAACAAAATATAAACACAAAAAGAGTGGATTAACGCACTTTATTAGCTAAAATTCGTATTATAAAGAGTTTTGAGCTCATCTTTCTTTAAAACTTTAGTTCTGCGAGCTACTTCTTTTATAGCACTATATTAGTGCTGCAGCAACCATTCTTGGAAACATTACTATAGACATTAGTACATTCTTTAGTCTAATTTTAGCTTTACTGCATCAACAAACATCTGTTAATTAAATGTTTATTTTCTCAAAAAAACAAACTATAAACACAAAAAAGTGTGGATTAACGCATTTTATTAGCTAAAATTCGTATTATAAAGAGTTTTGAGCTCAGCTTTCTTTAAAACGTTAGTTCTGCCAGATACTCCTTTTATAGCACTATATTAGTGCTGCAGCAACCATTCTTTGAAACATTACTATAGACATTAGTTCTTTCTTTAGTCTAATTTTAGCTTTACTGCATCAACAAACATCGGTTAATCTCAAAGAAAACAAACAGTAAACACAAAAAAGTGTGGATTAACGCACTTTATTAGCTAAAATTCGTATTATAAAGAGTTTTGAGCTCATCTTTCTTTAAAACGTTAGTTCTGCCAGATACTTCTTTTCTAGCACTATTTTAGTGCTGCAGCAACCATTCTTGGAAACATTACTATAGACATTAGTTCTTTCTTTAGTCTAATTTTAGCTTTACTACATCAACAAACATCGGTTAATCTCAAAGAAAACAAACAGTAAACACAAAAAAGTGTGGATTAACGCACTTTATTAGCTAAAATTCGTATTATAAAGAGTTTTGAACTCATCTTTCCTTGAAACGTTAGTTCTGCCAGCTACTTCTTTTATAGCACTATATTAGTGCTGCAGCAACCATTCTTGGAAACATTACTATAGACATTAGTTCTTTCTTTAGTCTAATTTTAGCTTTACTGCATCAACAATCATCGGTTAATTAAAAGTTTATTTTCTCAAAGAAAACAAAATATAAACACAAAAAGTGTGGATTAACGCACTTTATTAGCAAAAATTCGTATTATAAAGAGTTTTGAGCTCATCTTTCTTTAAAACTTTAGTTCTGCCAGCTACTTCTTTTATAGCACTATATTAGTACTGCAGCAACCATTCTTAGAAACATTACTATAGACATTAGTACTTTCTTTAGTCTAATTTTAGCTTTACTGCATCAACAAACATCGGTTAATTAACTGTTTATATTCTCAAAGAAAAGAAACTATAAACACAAAAAAGTGTGGATTAACGCAATTTATTAGCTAAAATTCATATTATAAAGAGGTTTGAGCTCATCTTTCTTTAAAGCTTTACCTCTGCCAGCTACTTCTTTTATAGCACTATATTAGTGCTGCAGCAACCATTCTTAGAAACATTACTATAGACATTAGTACTTTCTTTAGTCTAATTTTAGCTTTACTGCATCAACAAACATCGGTTAATTAAATGTTTATTTTCTCAAAGAAAAGAAACTATAAACACGAAAAAGTGTGGATTAACGCACTTTATTAGCTAAAATTCATATTATAAAGAGTTTTGAGCTCATCTTTCTTTAAAACTTTAGTTCTGCCAGCTACTTCTTTTATAGCACTATATTAGTGCTGCAGCAACCATTCTTGGAAACATTACTATAGACAGTAGTTCTTTCTTTAGTCTAATTTCAGCTTTACTGCATCAACAAACATCGGTTAATCAAGTGTTTATTTTCTCAAAGAAAACAAAATATAAAAACAAAAAAGTGTGGATTAACGCACTTTATTAGATAAAATTCGTATAATAAAGAGTTTTGAGCTCAGCTTTCTTTAAAACCTTAGTTCTGCCAGATACTTCTTTTATAGCACTATATTAGTGCTGCAGCAACCATTCTTTGAAACATTACTATAGACATTATTTCTTTCTTCAGTCTAATTTTAGCTTTACTGCATCAACAAACATAGGTTAATTAAATGTTTATTTTCTGAAAGAAAACAAAATATAAACACAAAAAGTGTGGATTAACGCCGAGCGACCACACTAACAGACTGAACGACAGGGATAACAAACTTCATCCTTGGCAGCTTTTGGGGTCATATCTGGCATATAATAAAACCTTCATTAAATCTCATACTCTTAAGTGATATACTTTTGAAGTCCCATATTTCTTTCTTCATACTTGTTAATACGGCATTATTTTGACATCTGCCTCATACTTTTCAATTTCCTTTCCTTGAGCCACAATCTTCTAGGGACTCGTATTTCTTGAGACTCATACAACTAAATCTCATACTCTAAACCTGATACTTTTTCAATTTATTTCTTCTGATACAACTAAATCTCAGACAAAAGCCGCAAACGTGCGGCCAGACCGCCAAAGTAACCCCAAAGCCACCAGGATGAACTTATATGACCATAACATAAACTCACAACTTTTGTATCCTCGTACAACCAAGCTCATTGCGCATATGATGAATTACTTAACTGACAACACATGTTTTTCTGCCTCACTCAAATTCTACAAGTGGCTCTGCATAGATTCACTTTCGGTGAAGTCCCATTTGTGTGGAGAATGGTGTTGAACAATTTGAAGCACATTGTTGGTGGTTCTGAGTCGTTTTGCATATGCAACTTGGAATACCTGTCGAAAGATAATCAAGAGCGAGCACATTGGCTGTTCTAACAATAGCTGAGGGTTTAATTACAATTAGCTACACCAAGGAGCAACTAAATGGTGCAATTGTAGGAGTTCCTATGCTATGCTTAGACTGTGTGTCAAGATCTGTGAGGTGACGAAAGGTCCCACTTTGGAAAATACTATACTAAACAATCTGCTGTAGTATGTGATTTGTTGCTGTGGTTGTTGTTTTATATAAATGTACATCTTGTACTGAACCCCTGATGATTATGTCTTAGTGACATTTCCTGCACTGACTCAAAATGTGTCGATGCCCAAAAGGGTGTGAATCATAGCATTGGAAGAAGGCCCTGTGTATAAAGCTGTGAGATTACTGTACCTGCAATGAAACAAAATAAGGATGGGGAAGGGGGGGGGGGTTGGTAAACCTGGGATTGTGCGTTTATCAACACAAAACAGTGGTCATCCTATTAGTATCACTGTGCTGCATTTTAGGCCTAAAGGACAATTATTCACATCTAATACTGCATATCAAGTGAAAACTATCTTTTCCTGCAAAGAGCACAAGTCGCAGCGTTGCCCAAAAGAGTACGCCCAAAAGGTACACTGGGTAGGATCATGTGGAATTACTGCACCTGCACGAAAAATTGAAGGAAAGGAGGGGGAAAAGGGGACGATGGACTGGTTAGTCTGTATTGATCTGAATTGAACAGTTATCAACCTCTACTTGAGAATTTGGAAGAACATGTGTCCTTCTCCTGACCACTATACTGGGAAAGTTGTTTACCTCCTGGCATTATGAATGAAGCCTGATGCTTGTACAATGCACAACCAGTGTAATTGGTATGACCGCCAATGATGTAGACTTTAAAATTATATTGCATAGACCATAGCATAGACCATGGAACAGCTGGACAAAACCTGGAATATTTGTGTTACACTCATAGGCCATCCTGTTATGTATGCTGTCAGCACTGCAACTCTATCAATGTGGTTAAGACTCAATGAGCAACTACAATGCTGCTGAGGGATCTGTCAGTCATTGCAACGAATTTAAATTCTTGCAAGGTTATTGCATACCACATTAATTGAGGAAAGCTAGAAAGTGACCTACTAATAGAGGTGGGGAATTTGTACAGGGAAACTGTGCAGTAAATATATATAACAGGGGTGTTTGTAAATGGAGGACAGATAATTGAAGACAAGATACCTTGTTTGTTTGTAATGCTGCCAATTTGCCTTTTGGGTGACCAGCAGCTAACATTAACAAAGATGACCCTTTTGCTTTTCTTTTCTTTTGACGTATATTGCTGTGCTCAGCACATAATGATTGTAAACGGTGGCAACAACAGAATACCACATTGTTCCTTCTTTCAACAACCCACAAGTTCTGGTCCCTTCTTGTTTGCTCACTAAAGCACTTTGTCTTTGGCAGCTTTCAATACCTTCATTTCCACCATTGCTACCCCCATTGATTAATGTAGTTGATGCTGTATAGTCAATGACAATAATAATGGTCGTTGAAGCTCCTTTACTGGGATTAGATAACCGATTGAGATGCAGTAGTTTGTGAATCTGAAGGAAGCCTTGCTCGAGCAGCAATTTGCTCCTCGTTGCTGCTTATTTGGCGCCAATGACAGCTTTTGATCCCTGCCTTTATACACCAGCAGTGATTTGCGACCGCAGTTCCAGTAATGACAGTGTTATTCACGAGATAAAGCCAGACCCGTGAAGGATAACAAATAAATTGAACGTATTGCTCGAGCTTGGTTCTTGCAATATTGAGTAGGCAGTTGGGCGGGCAAGTAAACAACAAACAGCTTTGCACATCTCTTTCCTCTTTCCTGTCAAAATGGCAGCTCATAACAATATGATATCATAGACAAATCTTGATCTACCAGACCCAATGAAGGAGAGTTGACAGGAATAAACGCGAAGCTAGATACAGGCATTGGCAATACCACGAGGTGAGACCTTGTACTAGCCAACCGACCGGGAGGATTGGGGATGAGCTTAATGGGCGTGGTGGCCTTGGCGTTAAGCTCAATTTACGAGCGTAGAATTTCCGATTAACGCACTTTATTAGCTACAATTCATATAATAAAGAAAATTGCGCCCAACTTTCTTTAAAACGTTAGTTCTGCCAGATACTTCTTTTATAGCACTATATTAGTGCTGCAGCAACCATTCTTGGAAACATTACTATAGACATTAGTTCTTTCTTTAGTCAAATTTTAGCTTTACTGCATCAACAAATATCGGTTAATTAAATGATTATTTTCTCAAAGAAAACAAAATATAAACACAAAAAGTGTGGATTTACGCACTTTATTAGCTAAAATTCGTATTATAAAGAGTTTTGAGCTCATCTTTCTTTAACCCTATCAGACCTGGGTGATTTGAAACACTCAATAGTTGGGGGAGGGGGGCGGATTCCGCCCCCCCTTTTTATCTCTGTTGTCATAAGAGATATGGCAGCCAAACTTGGCACAAAGGAAGTTCATTATGTAAACAATGCAAATTTGAAATCATAATCCAATTAGCGATGCTGTTGTTGTTGCTAGAGCATGATGATCATTATGATGTCATATGACGTCATATAAATGAAAGGTTGCTAAAAGGTCATGACACTTTATTTTTCATAGTGAAATGAAACGTATAGATCAAAATATGTATACATTCCTAATTTAGACTTAATTAGAACAATTAAACATGTTTAAAAGATATACAAAGTATGTTTTTCACAGAGTGCAGCATGAAAAATTGGAAACCATGGAAACAAGGCAAAAAATAGAATGTCCAAATTGTTGCAATTTTATTGCTCTATGATACAAAGTTAAACTTACGAAGTATCAGAGGCCTGCTGCATGTGTGGAAAACGGTGTAAACAAAAATGTACTAGGGGGGCGGAATCCCCCCCCACCAGGTCAGATAGGGTTAAAACGTTAGTTCTGCCAGATGCTTCTTTTATAGCACAATATTAGTGCTGCAGCAACCACTCTTGGAAACATTACTATAGTCATTAGTTCTTTCTTTAGTCTAATTTTAGCTTTACTGCATCAACAAACATCGGTTAATTAAATATTTATTTTCTAAAAGAAAACAAAATATAAACGCAAAAAGAGTGGATTAACGCACTTTATTGGCTAAAATTTGTATTATAAAGAGTTTTGAGCTCATCTTTCTTTGAAAATCTAGTTCTGCCAGATACTTCTTTTATAGCACTATATTAGTGTTGCAGCAACCATTCTTAGAAACATTACTATAGACATTAGTTCTTTCTTTAGTCTAATTTCAGCTTTACTGCATCAACAAACATAGGTTAATTAAATGTTTATTTTCTCAAAGAAAACAGAGTATAAATACAAAGAGTGCGGATTAACGCACTTTATCAGCTAAAATTCGTAATATAAAGAGTTTTGAGCTCATCTTTCTTTAAAACTTTAGTTCTGCCAGCTACTTCTTTTATAGCACTATATTAGTGCTGCAGCAACCATTCTTGGAAACATTACTATAGACATTAGTTCTTTCTTTAGTCTAATTTTAGCTTATTAAACATCGGTTAATTAAATGTTTATTTTCTTAAAGAAAACAAAATATAAAAACAAAAAAGTGTGGATTTACGCACTTTATTAGCTAAAATTCGTATAATAAAGAGTTTAAAGCTCAGCTTTCTTTAAAACGGTAGTTCTGCCAGATACTTCTTTTATAGCACTATATTAGTGCTGCAGCAACCATTCTTGGAAACATTACTATAGACATTAGTTCTTTCATTAGTCTAATTTTGGCTTTACTGCATCAACAAACATCGGTTAATTAAATATTTATTTTCTAAAAGAAAACAAAATATAAACACAAAAAGAGTGGATTAACGCACTTTATTGGCTAAAATTTGTAATATAAAGAGTTTTGAGCGCATCTTTCTTTAAAACCTTAGTTCTGCCAGCTATTTCTTTTATAGCACTATATTAGTGCTGCAGCAACCATTCTTGGAAACATTACTATAGACATTAGTTCTTTCTTTAGTCTAATTTTAGCTTTACTGCATCAACAAACATCGGTTAATTAAATGTTTATTTTCTTAAAGAAAAAATAATATAAACACAAAAAGTTTGGATTAACGCCGAGCGGCCACACTAACAGACTGAACGACAGGGATAACAACCTTCATCCTTGGCAGCTTTTGGGTCATATCTGGCATATAATAAAACCTTCATTAAATCTCATACTCTTAAGTGATATACTTTTGAAGTCCCATATTTCTTTCTTCATACTTGTTAATACGGCATTGTTTTGACATCTGCCTCATACTTTTCAATTTCCTTTCCTTGAGCCACAATCTTCTAGGGACTCGTATTTCTTGAGACTCATACAACTAAATCTCATACTCTAAACCTGATACTTTTTCAATTAATTTCTTCTGATACAACTAAATCTCAGACAAAAGCCGCAAACGTGCGGCCAGACCGCCAAAGTAACCCCAAAGCCACCAGGATGAACTTATATGACCATAACATAAACTCACAACTTTTTTATCCTCGTACAACCAAGCTTTTTTTTTTTTTTTTTTATATATACTCCTTAAAATCAACTACATTTAACAGATAAACTAAAAATAAGATAGAGTGTGCCACTCACAGTGAAAATGGACACATGGTCATCGAGTTCCCACTGTGAATAGCACTTACAATAGATAATTAATAAATAGTATAGTTTATCAACACAACATTACCACAAAAAACACTACATTACGAAGACGTAAACGAATGGGCGCTGCGATTTACTCAAAAATTTAAGGTAACTCTGCCCCCATCCCAACCAGAGCAGAGAGCAGAGCCACCCTAACTGAATCTTTTTGTTGCTTTCAAATATGCCATCGACGCTTCTAAAATTATACGATTTGCAACAACGGTTAAGTTGTTGCTTCCAAACAGTAACAGTTGGCATAACAGTTGGCATAACCATTCTTGGAAACATTACTATAGACATTAGTTCTTTCTTTAGTCTAATTTTAGCTTTACTGCATCAACAAACATCGGTTAATTAAATGTTTATTTTCTCAAAGAAAACAAAATATAAACACAAAAAGTGTGGATTTACGCACTTTATTAGCTTTAATTCATATTATAAAGAGAATTGCGCCCATCGTTCTTTAAAGCATTAGCTCTGCCAGCTAATTCTTTTATAGCACTATATTAGTGCTGCAGCAACCATTGTTGGAAACATTACTATAGACATAAGTACTTTCTTTAGTCTAATTTTAGCTTTACTGCATCAACAAACATCGGTTAATTAAATGTTTATTTTCTCAAAGAAAATAAAATATAAACACAAAAAGTGTGGATTAACGCACTTTATTAGCTTTAATTCATATTATAAAGAGAATTGCGCCCAATCGTAATTTAAAACTTTAGTTCTGCCAGCTAATTCTTTTATAGCACTATATTAGTTCTACAGCAACCATTCTTGGAAACATTACTATAGACATTAGTATTTTCTTTAGTCTAATTTAAGCTTCACTGCATCAACAAACATCGGTTAATTAAATGTTTATTTTCTCAAAGAAAACAAAATATAAACACAAAAAAGTGTGTATTAACGCACTTTATAAGCTACAATTCGTGTTATAAAGAGTTTTGACCTCATATTTCTTTAAAATTTTAGTTCTGCCAGCTAATTCTTTTATAGCACTATATTACTGCTGCAGCAACCATTATTGGAAACATTACTATAGACATTAGGTCTTATTTTAGCTTTACTTCATCGACAAATATCGATTAATTCAATGTTTATTTTCTCAAAGAAAACAAATTATAAACACAAAAAGTGTGGATTAACGCTCTTTATAAGCTAAAATTAATATTATAAAGAGAATTGCGCCCATCGTTCTTAAAATTTTAGTTCTGCCAGCTACTTCTTTTATAGCACTATATTACTGCTGCAGCAACCATTCTTGGAAACATTACTATAGACATTAGTACTTTCTTTAGTCTAATTTTAGCTTTACTGCATCAACAAACATAGGTTAATTAAATGTTTATTTTCTCAAAGAAAACAAAATATAAGCACAAAAAGTGCGGATTAACGCACTTTATTAGCTAATATTCGTATTCTAAAGAGTTTTGAGCTCATCTTTCTTTAAAACTTCAGTCCTGCCAGCTACTTCTTTTATACACTACATTAGCGCTGCAGCAACCATTATTGGAAACATTACTATATCAATAGTTCTTTCTTTAGTCTAATTTAAGCTTTACTGCATCAACAAACATCGGTTAATTAAATGTTTATTTTTTCAAAGAAAACAAAATATAAACACAAAAAGTGTGGATTAACGCCCTTTATTAGCTAGAATTCGTATTAAAAAGAGTTTTGAGCTCATCTTTCTTTTAAACTTTAGTTCTGACAGATACTTCTTTCATAGCACTATATTAGTGCTGCAGCAACCATTCTTGGAAACATTACTATAGACATTAGTTCTTTCTTTAGTCTAATTTTAGCTTTACTGCATCAACAAACATCGGTTAATTGAATGTTTATTTTCTCAAACAAAATTAAATATCAACACAAAAAGTGTGAATTAACGCACTTTATTAGCTACAATTCATATTATAAAGAGTATTGCGCTCATCGTTCTTTAAAACTTTAGTTCTGACAGCTACTTCTTTTATAGCACTATATTAGTGCTGCAGCAACCATTCTTGGAAATATTACTATAGACATTAGTTCTTTCTTTAGTCTAATTTTTGCTTTACTGCATCCAAAAACATCGGTTAATTAAATGTTTATTTTCTCAAAGAAAACAAAATATAAACACAAAAAATGTGGATTAACGCACTTTATTAGCTACAATTCATATTATAAAGAGAATTGCGCCTATCGTTCTTTAAAACTTTAGTTCTGCCAGCTACTTTTTTACAGCACTATATTAGTGCTGCAGCAACCATCCTGGAAACATTACTATAGGCATTAGTTCTTTCTTTAGTCTAATTTCAGCTTTACTGTATCCACATACATCGGTTATTTAAATGTTTATTTTCTCAAAGAAAACAAAATATAAACACAAAAAATGTGGATTAACGCACTTTATTAGCTACAATTCATATTATAAAGAGAATTGCGCCTATCGTTCTTTAAAACTTTAGTTCTGCCAGCTACTTTTTTACAGCACTATATTAGTGCTACAGCAACCATCCTGGAAACATTACTATAGGCATTAGTTCTTTCTTTAGTCTAATTTCAGCTTTACTGTATCCACATACATCGGTTATTTAAATGTTTATTTTCTCAAAAGAAAACAAATTATAAACACAAAAAGTGTGAATTAACGCACTTTATTAGCTACAATTCATATTATAAAGAGTATTGCGCTCATCGTTCTTTAAAACTTTAGTTCTGACAGCTACTTCATTTATAGCACTATATTAGTGCTGCAGCAACCATTCTTGGAAACATTACTATAGACATTAGTACTTTATTTAGTCTTATATCAGCTTTACTGCATCAACAAACATAGGTTAATTAAATGTTTATTTTCTCAAAGAAAACAAAATATCAACACAAAAAGTGTGAATTAACGCACTTTATTAGCTACAATTCATATTATAAAGAGTATTGCGCTCATCGTTCTTTAAAACTTTAGTTCTGACAGCTACTTCTTTTATAGCACTATATTAGTGCTGCAGCAACCATTCTTGGAAACATTACTATAGACATTAGTTCTTTCTTTAGTCTAATTTTTGCTTTACTGCATCCAAAAACATCGGTTAATTAAATGTTTATTTTCTCAAAGAAAACAAAATATAAACACAAAAAATGTGGATTAACGCACTTTATTAGCTACAATTCATATTATAAAGAGAATTGCGCCTATCGTTCTTTAAAACTTTAGTTCTGCCAGCTACTTTTTTATAGCACTATATTAGTGCTGCAGCAACCATCCTGGAAACATTACTATAGGCATTAGTTCCTTCTTTAGTCTAATTTCAGCTTTACTGTATCCACATACATCGGTTATTTAAATGTTTATTTTCTCAAAGAAAACAAAATATAAACACAAAAAATGTGGATTAACGCACTTTATTAGCTAAAATTCGTATTATAAAGAGTTTTGAGCTCATCTTTCTTTAAAACTTTAGTTCTGCCAGCTACTTCTTTTATAGCACTATATTACTGCTGAAGCAACCATTATTGGAAACATTACTATAGACATTAGGTCTTATTTTAGCTTTACTTCATCGTCAAACATCGATTAATTCAATGTTTATTTTCTCAAAGAAAACAAATTATAAACACAAAAAGTGTGGATTAACGCTCTTTATAAACTAAAATTAATATTATAAAGAGAATTGCGCCCATCGTTCTTTAAAACTTTAGTTCTGCCAGCTACTTCTTTTATAGCACTATATTACTGCTTCAGCAACCATTCTTGGAAACATTACTATAGACATTACTACTTTCTTTAGTCTAATTTCAGCTTTACTGCATCAAAAAACATAGGTCAATTTAATGTGAATTTTCTCAAAGAACACAAAATATAAACACAAAAAGTGCGGATTAACGCACTTTATTAGCTAAAGTTCGTATTATAAAGAGTTTTGAGCTCATTTTTCTTTAAAACTTTAGTTCTGCCAGCTAATTCTTTTATAGCACTATATTAGTGCTGCAGCAACCATCCTGGAAACATTACTATAGGCATTAGTTCTTTCTTTAGTCTAATTTCAGCTTTACTGTATCCACATACATCGGTTATTTAAATGTTTATTTTCTCAAAGAAAACAAAATATAAACACAAAAAAGTGTGGATTAACGCACTTTATTAGCTAAAATTCGTATTATAAAGAGTTTTGAGCTCATCTTTCTTTAAAACTTTAGTTCTGCCAGCTACTTCTTTTATAGCACTATATTACTGCTGAAGCAACCATTATTGGAAACATTACTATCGACATTAGGTCTTATTTTATCTTTACTTCATCGTCAAACATCGATTAATTCAATGTTTATTTTCTCAAAGAAAACAAATTATAAACACACAAAGTGTGGATTAACGCTCTTTATAAGCTAAAATTAATATTATAAAGAGAATTGCGCCCATCGTTCTTTAAAACTTTAGTTCTGCCAGCTACTTCTTTTATAGCACTATATTACTGCTTCAGCAACCATTCTTGGAAACATTACTATAGACATTACTACTTTCTTTAGTCTAATTTCAGCTTTACTGCATCAAAAAACATAGGTCAATTTAATGTTTATTTTCTCAAAGAACACAAAATATAAACACAAAAAGTGCGGATTAACGCACTTTATTAGCTACAATTCGTGTTATAAAGAGTTTTGACCTCATATTTCTTTAAAACTTTAGTTCTGCCAGCTACTTCTTTCATAGCACTATATTAGTGCTACAGCAACCATTCTTGGAAACATTACTATAGACATTAGTACTTTATTTAGTCTTATTTCAGCTTTACTGCATCAACAAACATAGGTTAATTAAATGTTTATTTTCTCAAAGAAAACAAAATATAAACACAAAAAGAGTGGATTAATGCACTTTATTAGCTAAAATTTGTATTATAAAGAGATTTGAGCTCATCTTTCTTTAAAACTTTAGTTCTGCCAGCTACTTCATTTATAGCACTATATTAGTGCTGCAGCAACCATTCTTGGAAACATTATTATAGACATTAGTTCTTTCTTTAGTCTAATTTCAGCTTTACTGCATCAACAAACATCGGTTAATTAAATGTTTATTTTCTCAAAGAAAACAAAATATAAACACAAAAAGTGTGGATTAACGCACTTTATTAGCTACAATTCATATTATAAAGAGAATTGCGCCTATCGTTCTTTAAAACTTTAGTTCTGCCAGCTACTTTTTTATAGCACTATATTAGTGCTGCAGCAACCATCCTGGAAACATTACTATAGGCATTAGTTCTTTCTTTAGTCTAATTTCAGCTTTACTGTATCCACATACATCGGTTATTTAAATGTTTATTTTCTCAAAGAAAACAAAATATAAACACCAAAAATGTGGATTAACGCACTTTATTAGCTACAATTCATATTATAAAGAGAATTGCGCCTATCGTTCTTTAAAACTTTAGTTCTGCCAGCTACTTTTTTACAGCACTATATTAGTGCTACAGCAACCATCCTGGAAACATTACTATAGGCATTAGTTCTTTCTTTAGTCTAATTTCAGCTTTACTGTATCCACATACATCGGTTATTTAAATGTTTATTTTCTCAAAGAAAACAAATTATAAACACAAAAAGTGTGGATTAACGCTCTTTATAAGCTAAAATTAATATTATAAAGAGAATTGCGCCCATCGTTCTTTAAAACTTTAGTTCTGCCAGGTACTTCTTTTATAGTACTATATTACTGCTTCAGCAACCATTCTTGGAAACATTACTATAGACATTACTACTTTCTTTAGTCTAATTTCAGCTTTACTGCATCAACAAACATAGGTCAATTTAATGTTTATTTTCTCAAAGAAAACAAAATATAAACACAAAAAGTGCGGATTAACGCACTTTATTAGCTAAAATTCGTATTATAAAGAGTTTTGAGCTCATTTTTCTTTAAAACTTTAGTTCTGCAAGCTAATTCTTTTAATACACTATATTAGTTCTACAACAACCGTTCTTGGAAACATTACTATAGACATTAGTACTTTCTTTAGTCTAATTTAAGCTTTACTGCATCAACAAACATCGGTTAATTAAATGTTTATTTTCTCAAAGATAATAAAATATAAACACAAAAAAGTGTGTATTAACGCACTTTATAAGCTACAATTCGTGTTATAAAGAGTTTTGACCTCATATTTCTTTAAAACTTTAGTTCTGCCAGCTACTTCTTTCATAGCACTATATTAGTGCTACAGCAACCATTCTTGGAAACATTACTATAGACATTAGTACTTTATTTAGTCTTATATCAGCTTTACTGCATCAACAAACATAGGTTAATTAAATGTTTATTTTCTCAAAGAAAACAAAATATCAACACAAAAAGTGTGAATTAACGCACTTTATTAGCTACAATTCATATTATAAAGAGTATTGCGCTCATCGTTCTTTAAAACTTTAGTTCTGACAGCTACTTCTTTTATAGCACTATATTAGTGCTGCAGCAACCATTCTTGGAAACATTACTATAGACATTAGTTCTTTCTTTAGTCTAATTTTTGCTTTACTGCATCCAAAAACATCGGTTAATTAAATGTTTATTTTCTCAAAGAAAACAAAATATAAACACAAAAAATGTGGATTAACGCACTTTATTAGCTACAATTCATATTATAAAGAGAATTGCGCCTATCGTTCTTTAAAACTTTAGTTCTGCCAGCTACTTTTTTATAGCACTATATTAGTGCTGCAGCAACCATTCTTGGAAACATTACTATAGACATTAGTTCTTTCTTTAGTCTAATTTTTGCTTTACTGTATCCACATACATCGGTTATTTAAATGTTTATTTTCTCAAAGAAAACAAAATATAAACACAAAAAAGTGTGGATTAACGCACTTTATTAGCTAAAATTCGTATTATAAAGAGTTTTGAGCTCATTTTTCTTTAAAACTTTAGTTCTGCCAGCTACTTCTTTTATAGCGCTATATTAGTGCTGCAGCAACCATCCTGGAAACATTACTATAGGCATTAGTTCTTTCTTTAGTCTAATTTCAGCTTTACTGTATCCACATACATCGGTTAATTAAATGTTTATTTTCTCAAAGAAAACAAAATATAAACACAAAAAGTGTGGATTAACGCACTTTATTAGCTACAATTCATATTATAAAGAGAATTGCGCCTATCGTTCTTTAAAACTTTAGTTCTGCCAGCTACTTTTTTACAGCACTATATTAGTGCTGCAGCAACCATCCTGGAAACATTACTATAGGCATTAGTTCTTTCTTTAGTCTAATTTCAGCTTTACTGTATCCACATACATCGGTTATTTAAATGTTTATTTTCTCAAAGAAAACAAAATATAAACACCAAAAATGTGGATTAACGCACTTTATTAGCTACAATTCATATTATAAAGAGAATTGCGCCTATCGTTCTTTAAAACTTTAGTTCTGCCAGCTACTTTTTTACAGCACTATATTAGTGCTACAGCAACCATCCTGGAAACATTACTATAGGCATTAGTTCTTTCTTTAGTCTAATTTCAGCTTTACTGTATCCACATACATCGGTTATTTAAATGTTTATTTTCTCAAAGAAAACAAATTATAAACACAAAAAGTGTGGATTAACGCTCTTTATAAGCTAAAATTAATATTATAAAGAGAATTGCGCCCATCGTTCTTTAAAACTTTTGTTCTGCCAGGTACTTCTTTTATAGTACTATATTACTGCTTCAGCAACCATTCTTGGAAACATTACTATAGACATTACTACTTTCTTTAGTCTAATTTCAGCTTTACTGCATCAACAAACATAGGTCAATTTAATGTTTATTTTCTCAAAGAAAACAAAATATAAACACAAAAAGTGCGGATTAACGCACTTTATTAGCTAAAATTCGTATTATAAAGAGTTTTGAGCTCATTTTTCTTTAAAACTTTAGTTCTGCAAGCTAATTCTTTTAATACACTATATTAGTTCTACAACAACCGTTCTTGGAAACATTACTATAGACATTAGTACTTTCTTTAGTCTAATTTAAGCTTTACTGCATCAACAAACATCGGTTAATTAAATGTTTATTTTCTCAAAGAAAACAAAATATAAACACAAAAAAGTGTGTATTAACGCACTTTATAAGCTACAATTCGTGTTATAAAGAGTTTTGACCTCATATTTCTTTAAAACTTTAGTTCTGCCAGCTACTTCTTTCATAGCACTATATTAGTGCTACAGCAACCATTCTTGGAAACATTACTATAGACATTAGTACTTTATTTAGTCTTATATCAGCTTTACTGCATCAACAAACATAGGTTAATTAAATGTTTATTTTCTCAAAGAAAACAAAATATCAACACAAAAAGTGTGAATTAACGCACTTTATTAGCTACAATTCATATTATAAAGAGTATTGCGCTCATCGTTCTTTAAAACTTTAGTTCTGACAGCTACTTCTTTTATAGCACTATATTAGTGCTGCAGCAACCATTCTTGGAAACATTACTATAGACATTAGTTCTTTCTTTAGTCTAATTTTTGCTTTACTGCATCCAAAAACATCGGTTAATTAAATGTTTATTTTCTCAAAGAAAACAAAATATAAACACAAAAAGTGTGGATTAACGCACTTTATTAGCTACAATTCATATTATAAAGAGAATTGCGCATATCGTTCTTTAAAACTTTAGTTCTGCCAGCTACTTTTTTATAGCACTATATTAGTGCTGCAGCAACCATTCTTGGAAACATTACTATAGACATTAGTTCTTTCTTTAGTCTAATTTTAGCTTTACTGCATCCACATACATCGGTTAATTAAATGTTTATTTTCTCAAAGAAAACAAAATATAAACACAAAAAAGTGTGGATTAACGCACTTTATTAGCTAAAATTCGTATTATAAAGAGTTTTGAGCTCATTTTTCTTTAAAACTTTAGTTCTGCCAGGTACTTCTTTTATAGCACTATATTAGTGCTGCAGCAACCATTCTTGGAAACATTACTATAGACATTAGTTCTTTCTTTAGTCTAATTTCAGCTTTACTGCATCCACAAACATCGGTTAATTAAATGTTTATTTTCTCAAAGAAAACAAAATATAAACACAAAAAGTGTGGATTAACGCACTTTATTAGCTACAATTCATATTATAAAGAGAATTGCGCCTATCGTTCTTTAAAACTTTAGTTCTGCCAGCTACTTTTTTATAGCACTATATTAGTGCTGCAGCAACCATCCTGGAAACATTACTATAGGCATTAGTTCCTTCTTTAGTCTAATTTCAGCTTTACTGTATCCACATACATCGGTTATTTAAATGTTTATTTTCTCAAAGAAAACAAAATATAAACACCAAAAATGTGGATTAACGCACTTTATTAGCTACAATTCATATTATAAAGAGAATTGCGCCTATCGTTCTTTAAAACTTTAGTTCTGCCAGCTACTTTTTTACAGCACTATATTAGTGCTACAGCAACCATCCTGGAAACATTACTATAGGCATTAGTTCTTTCTTTAGTCTAATTTCAGCTTTACTGCATCCACATACATCGGTTATTTAAATGTTTATTTTCTCAAAGAAAACAAATTATAAACACAAAAAGTGTGGATTAACGCTCTTTATAAGCTAAAATTAATATTATAAAGAGAATTGCGCCCATCGTTCTTTAAAACTTTAGTTCTGCCAGGTACTTCTTTTATAGTACTATATTACTGCTTCAGCAACCATTCTTGGAAACATTACTATAGACATTACTACTTTCTTTAGTCTAATTTCAGCTTTACTGCATCAACAAACATAGGTCAATTTAATGTTTATTTTCTCAAAGAAAACAAAATATAAACACAAAAAGTGCGGATTAACGCACTTTATTAGCTAAAATTCGTATTATAAAGAGTTTTGAGCTCATTTTTCTTTAAAACTTTAGTTCTGCAAGCTAATTCTTTTAATACACTATATTAGTTCTACAACAACCGTTCTTGGAAACATTACTATAGACATTAGTACTTTCTTTAGTCTAATTTAAGCTTTACTGCATCAACAAACATCGGTTAATTAAATGTTTATTTTCTCAAAGATAATAAAATATAAACACAAAAAAGTGTGTATTAACGCACTTTATAAGCTACAATTCGTGTTATAAAGAGTTTTGACCTCATATTTCTTTAAAACTTTAGTTCTGCCAGCTACTTCTTTCATAGCACTATATTAGTGCTACAGCAACCATTCTTGGAAACATTACTATAGACATTAGTACTTTATTTAGTCTTATTTCAGCTTTACTGCATCAACAAACATAGGTTAATTAAATGTTTATTTTCTCAAAGAAAACAAAGTATCAACACAAAAAGTGTCAATTAATGCACTTTACTAGCTACAATTCATAATATAAAGAGTATTGCGCTCATCGTTCTTTAAAACTTTAGTTCTGCCAGCTACTTCTTTTATAGCACTATATTAGTGCTGCAGCAACCATTCTTGGAAACATTACTATAGACATTAGTTCTTTCTTTAGTCTAATTTTTGCTTTACTGTATCCACATACATCGGTTATTTAAATGTTTATTTTCTCAAAGAAAAAAAATATAAACACAAAAAAGTGTGGATTAACGCACTTTATTAGCTAAAATTCGTATTATAAAGAGTTTTGAGCTCATCTTTCTTCAAAACTTTAGTTCTGCCAGCTACTTCTTTTATAGCACTATATTACTGCTGAAGCAACCATTATTGGAAACATTACTATAGACATTAGGTCTTATTTTAGCTTTACTTCATCGTCAAACATCGATTAATTCAATGTTTATTTTCTCAAAGAAAACAAATTATAAACACAAAAAGTGTGGATTAACGCTCTTTATAAACTAAAATTAATATTATAAAGAGAATTGCGCCCATCGTTCTTTAAAACTTTAGTTCTGCCAGCTACTTCTTTTATAGCACTATATTACTGCTTCAGCAACCATTCTTGGAAACATTACTATAGGCATTACTACTTTCTTTAGTCTAATTTCAGCTTTACTGCATGAAAAACATAGATCAATTTAATGTGAATTTTCTCAAAGAACACAAAATATAAACACAAAAAGTGCGGATTAACGCACTTTATTAGCTAAAGTTCGTATTATAAAGAGTTTTGAGCTCATTTTTCTTTAAAACTTTAGTTCTGCCAGCTAATTCTTTTATAGCACTATATTAGTGCTGCAGCAACCATCCTGGAAACATTACTCTAGGCATTAGTTCTTTCTTTAGTCTAATTTCAGCTTTACTGTATCCACATACATCGGTTATTTAAATGTTTATTTTCTCAAAGAAAACAAAATATAAACACAAAAAAGTGTGGATTAACGCACTTTATTAGCTAAAATTCGTATTATAAAGAGTTTTGAGCTCATCTTTCTTTAAAACTTTAGTTCTGCCAGCTACTTCTTTTATAGCACTATATTACTGCTGAAGCAACCATTATTGGAAACATTACTATCGACATTAGGTCTTATTTTATCTTTACTTCATCATCAAACATCGATTAATTCAATGTTTATTTTCTCAAAGAAAACAAATTATAAACACACAAAGTGTGGATTAACGCTCTTTATAAGCTAAAATTAATATTATAAAGAGAATTGCGCCCATCGTTCTTTAAAACTTTAGTTCTGCCAGCTACTTCTTTTATAGCACTATATTACTGCTTCAGCAACCATTCTTGGAAACATTACTATAGACATTACTACTTTCTTTAGTCTAATTTCAGCTTTACTGCATCAAAAAACATAGGTCAATTTAATGTTTATTTTCTCAAAGAACACAAAATATAAACACAAAAAGTGCGGATTAACGCACTTTATTAGCTACAATTCGTGTTATAAAGAGTTTTGACCTCATATTTCTTTAAAACTTTAGTTCTGCCAGCTACTTCTTTCATAGCACTATATTAGTGCTACAGCAACCATTCTTGGAAACATTACTATAGACATTAGTACTTTATTTAGTCTTATATCAGCTTTACTGCATCAACAAACATAGGTTAATTAAATGTTTATTTTCTCAAAGAAAACAAAATATATACACAAAAAGGGTGGATTAATGCACTTTATTAGCTAAAATTTGTATTATAAAGAGATTTGAGCTCATCTTTCTTTAAAACTTTAGTTCTGCCAGCTACTTCATTTATAGCACTATATTAGTGCTGCAGCAACCATTCTTGGAATCATTACTATAGACATTAGTTCTTTCTTTAGTCTAATTTCAGCTTTACTGCATCAAAAAACATATGTCAATTTAATGTTTATTTTCTCAAAGAAAACAAAATATAAACACAAAAAGTGTGGATTAACGCTCTTTATTAGCTAGAATTCGTATTAAAAAGAGTTTTGAGCTCATCTTTCTTTTAAACTTTAGTTCTGCCAGATACTTCTTTTATAGCACTATATTAGTGCTGCAGCAACCATTCTTGGAAACATTACTATAGACATTAGTTCTTTCTTTAGTCTAATTTTAGCTTTACTGCATCAACAAACATCGGTTAATTGAATGTTTATTTTCTCAAACAAAATTAAATATCAACACAAAAAGTGTGAATTAACGCGCTTTATTAACTACAATTCATATTATAAAGAGTATTGCGATCATCGTTCTTTAAAACTTTAGTTCTGCCAGCTACTTCTTTTATAGCACTATATTAGTGCTGCAGCAACCATTCTTGGAAACATTACTATAGACATTAGTTCTTTCTTTAGTCTAATTTTAGCTTTACTGCATCAACAAACATCGGTTAATTAAATGTCTATTTTCTCAAAGAAAACAAAATATAAACACAAAAATGTGGATTAACGCACTTTATTAGCTACAATTCATATTATAAAGAGTATTGCGCTCATCGTTCTTTAAAACTTTAGTTCTGCCAGCTACTTCTTTTATAGCACTATATTAGTGCTGCAGCAACCATTCTTGGAAACATTACTATAGACATTAGTTCTTTCTTTAGTCTAATTTTAGCTTTACTGCATCAACAAACATCGGTTAATTAAATGTTTATTTTCTCAAAGAAAATAAAATATCAACACAAAAAGTGTGAATTAACGCACTTTATTAACTACAATTCATATTATAAAGAGTATTGCGCTCATCGTTCTTTAAAACTTTAGTTCTGCCAGCTACTTTTTTAGAGCACTATATTAGTGCTGCAGCAACCTTCCTGGAAACATTACTATAGGCATTAGTTCTTTCTTTAGTCTAATTTCAGCTTTACTGTATCCACATACATCGGTTATTTAAATGTTTATTTTCTGAAAGAAAACAAAATATAAACACAAAAAAGTGTGGATTAACGCACTTTATTAGCTAAAATTCGTATTATAAAGAGTTTTGAGCTCATCTTTCTTTAAAACTTTATTTCTGCCAGCTACTTCTTTTATAGCACTATATTACTGCTGCAGCAACTATTATTGGAAACATTACTATAGACATTAGGTCTAATTTTAGCTTTACTGCATCAACAAACATCAGTTAATTGAATATTTATTTTCTCAAAGAAAATAAAATATCAACACAAAAAGTGTGAATTAACGCACTTTATTAGCTACAATTCATATTATAAAGAGTATTGCGCTCATCGTTCTTTAAAACTTTAGTTCTGCCAGCTACTTCTTTTATAGCACTATATTAGTGCTGCAGCAACCATTCTTGGAAACATTACTATAGACATTAGTTCTTTCTTTAGTCTAATTTTAGCTTTACTGCATCCACAAACATCGGTTAATTAAATGTTTATTTTCTCAAAGAAAACAAAATATAAACACAAAAAGTGTGGATTAACGCACTTTATTAGCTAAAATTCTTGTTATAAAGAGATTTGAGCTCATCTTTCTTTAAAACTTTAGTTCTGCCTGCTACTTCTTTTATAGCACTAAATTAGTGCTACAGCAACCATTTTTGGAAACATTACTATAGACCTTAGGTCTTATTTTTGCATTACTGCATGAACAAATATCGATTAATTAAATGTTATTTTTCCCAAAGAAAACAAATATACACACAAAAAAGTGTGGATTAACGCAATTTATTAGCTAAAATTTGTATTATAAAGAGTTGTGAGCTCATCTTTCCTTAAAACTTTAGTTCTGCCAACTCTTTCTTTTATAGCACTATATTAGTGCTGCAGCAACCTTTCTTGGAAACATTACTATAGGCATTAGGTTTACATTTAGGTTTATATTAGCTTTACTGCATCAACAAACATAGGTTAATTAAATGTTTATTTTCTAAAAGAAAACAAAATATAAGCAAAAAAAGTGCGGATTAACGCACTTTATTAGCAAAAAATCGTATTATAAAGAGTTTTGAGCTCATCTTTCTTTAAAACTTTAGTTCTGCCAGCTACTTCTTTTATAACACTCTATCACGGCTGCAGCAACCATTATTGGAAACATTACAATAGACATTAGTTCTTTCTTTGGTCTAAGTTCAGCTTTACTGCGTCAACAAACATAGGTTAATTAAATGTTTATTTTCTCAAAGAAAACAAAATATAGACACAAAATTGTGGATTAACGCACTTTATTAGCTAAAATTCGTGTTATAAAGAGTTTTGAGCTCATCTTTCTTTGAAACTTTAGTTCTGCCAGCTACTTCTTTTATAGCACTATATTAGTGCTGCAGCAACCATTCTTGGAAACATTACTATAGACATAAGTACTTTCTTTAGTCTAATTATAGCTTCACTGCATCAACAAACATCGGTTAATTAAATGTTTATTTTCTCAAAGAAAACAAAATATAAACACAAAAAAGTGTGGATGAACGCACTTTATTAGCTAAAATTCGTATTAAAAAGAGTTTTGAGCTCATCTTTCTTTGAAACTTTAGCTCTGCCAGCTACTTCTTTTATAGCACTATATTAGTGCTGCAGCAACCATTCTTGGAAACATAAATATAGACATTAGTTCTTTCTTTAGTCTAATTTTAGCTTTACTGCATCAACAAACATCGGTTAATTGAATGTTTATTTTCTCAAACAAAATAAAATATCAACACAAAAAGTGTGAATTAACGCGCTTTATTAACTACAATTCATATTATAAAGAGTATTGCGATCATCGTTCTTTAAAACTTTAGTTCTGCCAGCTACTTCTTTTATAGCACTATATTAGTGCTGCAGAAACCATTCTTGGAAACATTACTATAGACATTAGTTCTTTCTTTAGTCTAATTTTTGCTTTAATGCATCCAAAAACATCGGTTAATTAAATGTCTATTTTCTCATAGAAAACAAAATATAAACACAAAAATGTGGATTAACGCACTTTATTAGCTACAATTCATATTATAAAGAGTATTGCGCTCATCGTTCTTTAAAACTTTAGTTCTGCCAGCTACTTCTTTTATAGCACTATATTAGTGCTGCAGCAACCATTCTTGGAAACATTACTATAGACATTAGTTCTTTCTTTAGTCTAATTTTAGCTTTACTGCATCAACAAACATCGGTTAATTAAATGTTTATTTTCTCAAAGAAAATAAAATATCAACACAAAAAGTGTGAATTAACGCACTTTATTAGCTACAATTCATATTATAAAGAGTATTGCGCTCATCGTTCTTTAAAACTTTAGTTCTGCCAGCTACTTTTTTAGAGCACTATATTAGTGCTGCAGCAACCTTCCTGGAAACATTACTATAGACATTAGTTCTTTCTTTAGTCTAATTTCAGCTTTACTGTATCCACATACATCGGTTATTTAAATGTTTATTTTCTGAAAGAAAACAAAATATAAACACAAAAAGTGTGGATTAACGCTCTTTATTAGCTAGAATTCGTATTAAAAAGAGTTTTGAGCTAAATCTTTCTTTTAAACTTTAGTTCTGCCAGATACTTCTTTTATAGCACTATATTAGTGCTGCAGCAACTATTCTTGGAAACATTACTATAGACATTAGTACTTTCTTTAGTCTAATTTTAGCTTTACTGTATCGACAAACATCGGTTAATTGAATGTTTATTTTCTCAAACAAAATAAAATATCAACACAAAAAGTGTGAATTAACGCGCTTTATTAACTACAATTCATATTATAAAGAGTATTGCGATCATCGTTCTTTAAAACTTTAGTTCTGCCAGCTACTTCTTTTATAGCACTATATTAGTGCTGCAGCAACCTTCCTGGAAACATTACTATAGGCATTAGTTCTTTCTTTAGTCTAATTTCAGCTTTACTGTATCCACATACATCGGTTATTTAAATGTTTATTTTCTGAAAGAAAACAAAATATAAACACAAAAAGTGTGGATTAACGCTCTTTATTAGCTAGAATTCGTATTAAAAAGAGTTTTGAGCTAAATCTTTCTTTTAAACTTTAGTTCTGCCAGATACTTCTTTTATAGCACTATATTAGTGCTGCAGCAACCATTCTTGGAAACATTACTATAGACATTAGTTCTTTCTTTAGTCTAATTTTAGCTTTACTGCATCAACAAACATCGGTTAATTAAATGTTTATTTTCTCAAACAAAATAAAATATCAACACAAAAAGTGTGAATTAACGCGCTTTATTAACTACAATTCATATTATAAAGAGTATTGCGATCATCGTTCTTTAAAACTTTAGTTCTGCCAGCTACTTCTTTTATAGCACTATATTAGTGCTGCAGCAACCATTCTTGGAAACATTACTATAGACATTAGTTCTTTCTTTAGTCTAATTTTTGCTTTACTGCATCCAAAAACATCGGTTAATTAAATGTCTATTTTCTCAAAGAAAACAAAATATAAACACAAAAATGTGGATTAACGCACTTTATTAGCTACAATTCATATTATAAAGAGTATTGCGCTCATCGTTCTTTAAAACTTTAGTTCTGCCAGCTACTTCTTTTATAGCACTATATTAGTGCTGCAGCAACCATTCTTGGAAACATTACTATAGACATTAGTTCTTTCTTTAGTCTAATTTTAGCTTTACTGCATCAACAAACATCGGTTAATTAAATGTTTATTTTCTCAAAGAAAATAAAATATCAACACAAAAAGTGTGAATTAACGCACTTTATTAACTACAATTCATATTATAAAGAGTATTGCGCTCATCGTTCTTTAAAACTTTAGTTCTGCCAGCTACTTTTTTAGAGCACTATATTAGTGCTGCAGCAACCTTCCTGGAAACATTACTATAGGCATTAGTTCTTTCTTTAGTCTAATTTCAGCTTTACTGTATCCACATACATCGGTTATTTAAATGTTTATTTTCTGAAAGAAAACAAAATATAAACACAAAAAAGTGTGGATTAACGCACTTTATTAGCTAAAATTCGTATTATAAAGAGTTTTGAGCTCATCTTTCTTTAAAACTTTAGTTCTGCCAGCTACTTCTTTTATAGCACTATATTACTGCTGCAGCAACCATTATTGGAAACATTACTATAGACATTAGGTCTAATTTTAGCTTTACTGCATCAACAAACATCAGTTAATTGAATATTTATTTTCTCAAAGAAAACAAAATATCAACACAAAAAGTGTGAATTAACGCACTTTATTAGCTACAATTCATATTATAAAGAGTATTGGGCTCATCGTTCTTTAAAACTTTAGTTCTGCCAGCTACTTCTTTTATAGCACTATATTAGTGCTGCAGCAACCATTCTTGGAAACATTACTATAGACATTAGTTCTTTCTTTAGTCTAATTTTTGCTTTACTGCATCCAAAAACATCGGTTAATTAAATGTTTATTTTCTCAAAGAAAACAAAATATAAACACAAAAAATGTGGATTAACGCACTTTATTAGCTAAAATTCTTGTTATAAAGAGATTTGAGCTCATCTTTATTTAAAACTTTAGTTCTGCCTGCTACTTCTTTTATAGCACTAAATTAGTGCTACAGCAACCATTTTTGGAAACATTACTATAGACATTAGGTCTTATTTTTGCATTACTGCATGAACAAATATCGATTAATTAAATGTTATTTTTCCCAAAGAAAACAAATATACACACAAAAAAGTGTGGATTAACGCAATTTATTAGCTAAAATTTGTATTATAAAGAGTTTTGAGCTCATCTTTCCTTAAAACTTTAGTTCTGCCAGCTCTTTCTTTTATAGCACTATATTAGTGCTGCAGCAACCTTTCTTGGAAACATTACTATAGGCATTAGGTTTACATTTAGGTTTATATTAGCTTTACTGCATCAACAAACATAGGTTAATTAAATGTTTATTTTCTAAAAGAAAATAAAATATAAGCAAAAAAGTGCGGATTAACGCACTTTATTAGCAAAAAATCGTATTATAAAGAGTTTTGAGCTCATCTTTCTTTAAAACTTTAGTTCTGCCAGCTACTTCTTTTATAACACTCTATCACTGCTGCAGCAACCATTATTGGAAACATTACAATAGACATTAGTTCTTTCTTTGGTCTAAGTTCAGCTTTACTGCGTCAACAAACATAGGTTAATTAAATGTTTATTTTCTCAAAGAAAACAAAATATAGACACAAAATTGTGGATTAACGCACTTTATTAGCTAAAATTCGTATTATAAAGAGTTTTGAGCTCATCTTTCTTTGAAACTTTAGTTCTGCCAGCTACTTCTTTTATAGCACTATATTAGTGCTGCAGCAACCATTCTTGGAAACATTACTATAGACATAAGTACTTTCTTTAGTCTAATTATAGCTTCACTGCATCAACAAACATCGGTTAATTAAATGTTTATTTTCTCAAAGAAAACAAAATATAAACACAAAAAAGTGTGGATGAACGCACTTTATTAGCTAAAATTCGTATTAGAAAGAGTTTTGAGCTCATCTTTCTTTGAAACTTTAGCTCTGCCAGCTACTTCTTTTATAGCACTATATTAGTGCTGCAGCAACCATTCTTGGAAACATAAATATAGACATTAGTTCTTTCTTTAGTCTAATTTTAGCTTTACTGCATCAACAAACATAGATCAGTTTAATGTTTATTTTCTCAATGAAAACAAAATATAAACAAAAAAAGTGCGGATTTCATTCATTTCATTTCATTTTAATTTCTTTAAGCACGGTAACCCCGTCAATCGATAGATTGCTTTTCAGGGGGCCGTGCATAAAACGTTACAAATGAAGTTAAAAATAAATACAAAGTAAAACCCTAATTTAATTACAATAATGAACAAATGAATAAATAAATAAATAAACTATTTTTTAAAAGCTTCTTTAAATGCTTTCAACGAGGATGCCTGCTTGACTTCACAACCCAAGAGGTTCCAAACTCCAGCACCGCGATATGAGAAAGCTCGCTGACCATTACTCGTTCTCATTAGTGGGACTTGAAGATCAGTTGCGGTGTTTCTCAAATTTTTCCTACTGCATGTCGAATTTCTAATGAACATTTCTGACAGGTAATCAGGAGCAAGGTCATTTATCGATTTGTAAACCATGCAAGCTGTCTCGGTTTTTATCATATCTGCTACAGTAGGCCAATTCAAACTTTTAATCAAAGCACTAGCAGAAGAATCATAACGCATGTTTCAGCGTTTTAATCATGGCAAGGATACACGAGGAAACGGCTCACGTCTTATATTGCCAAGAGTTAAAACAGAAGCAGGAAGAAAAACGTTTGCCTTTCAAGGTGCACTAATTTTTAATGGATTGTCATCCAACATTCAGAACGAATCTTTCTTTGTAAACTTTAAACGTAAGATAGATAATCTAAGCTTTGCATGATAATCGTATAGTATTTTAGCTTTTCAATTTTTTACTTTGTCAACAGTTTCTTTAAACAGGACCTTTATTGATAGCAGTATTTTACTTGTACTGAAAAGGCGTATCCTGTATAAATATGTATTATTATTATTATTATTATTATTATGCTGTTGGTCACAATTCTAGCTGCGCGGTTTTGAAGTTTTTGCAGCACCTGCAACCCTGTCCCCCCACATGCCCCCCAGACTGAACAGCAGTAGCGGAGATGCGGTTCAACGATACCACGATACATTTTAGAGAGAGTGTCTTTTGGAAGTAACTTCTTGGCATATTTAAGAAATCCAATAGCACGAGAAACCTTAGATCGTACAAAATGGATATGTTCATCCCAAGCTAAATGTTTATCAATTTGCATCCCTAAATACTTGACCTTATCAACCATTTCAACTTCAGAGCCACCAATAGAAAATAATGGTGGTTCCACTGATTTTGTCGAAATCTTCTTAAGGTTAGGCCGAGATCCAATGACCATCGCCTGTGTCTTCAGGACATTCAATGATAACTTATTGCCTTGGAGCCATTCCCTTAAAGAATCAAGTTCTTTGTTAAGCGTCACGTTCAGATCGCTGACATTCCTTGCAGAAAAGGAGATACTGGTATCATCAGCATACATAGTCACCTGGCAGTTGTCCAGACAAAACGGAAGGTCATTGATATAAAGTATAAAATAAAGAGGCCCAAGGCAAGATCCTTGTGGAACACCACAGTGTATTTCTTCTATGGATTATCGCATTATAAAGATTATAAAATTCGTATTATAAAGAGTTTTGAGCTCATCTTTCTTTAAAACTTTATTTCTGCAAGCTATTTCTTTTATAGCACTATATTAGTGCTACAGCAACCATGTTTGGAACCATTACTATAGACATTAGTACTTTCTTTAGTCTAATTTTACCTTTACTGCATCAACAAACATCGAATAATTAAATGTTTATTTTCTCAAAGAAAACAAAATATAAACACAAAAAGTGTGGATTAACGCACTTTATTAGCTAAAATTCGTATTATAAAGGCTTTTGAGCTCATCTTTCTTTGAAACATTAGTTTTGCCAGCTACTTCTTTTATAGCACTATATTAGTGCTGCAGCAACCATTCCTAGAAACATTACTATAGGCATTAGGTTTACATTTAGGTTTATTTTAGCTTTACTGCATCAGCAAAAATAGGTTAATTAAATGTTTATTTTCTAAAAGAAAACAAAATATAAGCAAAAAAAGTGCGGATTAACGCACTTTATTAGCTAAAAATCGTATTATAAAGAGTTTTGAGCTCATCTTTCTTTAAAACTTTAGTCCAGCCAGCTACTTCTTTTATAGCACTATATTAGTGCTGCAGCAACCATTCCTAGAAACATTAATATAGAAATTAGTTCTTTCTTTAGTCTAATTTTAGCTTTACTGCATCAACAAACATAGATCAGTTTAATGTTTATTTTCTCAATGAAAACAAAATATAAACAAAAAAGTGCGGATTATCGCATTATAAAGATTATAAAATTCGTATTATAAAGAGTTTTGAGCTCATCTTTCTTTAAAACTTTATTTCTGCAAGATATTTCTTTTATAGCACTACATTAGTGCTACAGCAACTATTTTTGGAAACATTACTATAGACATTAGTACTTTCTTTAGTCTAATTTTATCTTTACTGCATCAACAAACATCGAATAATTAAATGTTTATTTTCTCAAAGAAAACAAAATATAAACACAAAAAGTGTGGATTAACGCACTTTATTAGCTAAAATTCGTATTCTAAAGAGTTTTGAGCTCATCTTTCTTTAAAACTTTAGTCCTGCCAGCTACTTCTTTTATAGCACTATATTAGTGCTGCAGCAACCATTTTTGGAAACATTACTATAGACATTAGTTCTTTCTTTAGTCTAATTTAAGCTTTACTGCATCCACAAACATCGGTTAATTAAATGTTTATTTTCTCAAAGAAAACAAAATATAAACACAAAAAGTGTGGATTAACGCAATTTATTAGCTATAATTCGTATTATAAAGAGTTTTGAGCTCATCTTTCCTTAAAACCTTGGTTCTGCCAGCTCTTTCTTTTATAGCACTATATTAGTGCTGCAGCAACCATTCTTGGAAACATTACTATAGGCATTAGGTCTACATTTAGGTTTATTTTAGCTTTACTGCATCAGCAAAAATAGGTTAATTAAATGTTTATTTTCTAAAAGAAAACAAAATATAAGCAAAAAAAGTGCGGATTAACGCACTTTATTAGCTAAAAATCGTATTATAAAGAGTTTTGAGCTCATCTTTCTTTAAAACTTTAGTCCAGCCAGCTACTTCTTTTATAGCACTATATTAGTGCTGCAGCAACCATTTTTGGAAACATTACTATAGACATTAGTTCTTTCTTTAGTCTAATTTAAGCTTTACTGCATCAACAAACATCGGTTAATTAAGTCTTTATTTTCTCAAACAAAACAAAATATTAACACAAAAAGTGTGAATTAACGCACTTTATTTGCTACAATTCATATTATAAAGATTATTGCGCTAATCGTTCTTTAAAACTTTAGTTCTGCCAGCTACTTCTTTTTAAAGCACTATATTAGTGCTGCAGCAACCATTCTTGGAAACATTACTATAGACATTAGGTCTTATTTTAGCTTTACTGCATCAACAAACATCGATTAATTAAATGTTTATTTTCCACAAGAAAACAAAATATTAACACAAAAAGTGTGAATTAACGCACTTTATTTGCTACAATTCATATTATAAAGATTATTGCTCTCATCGTTCTTTAAAACTTTAGTTCTGCCAGCTACTTCTTTTAAAGCACTATATTAGTGCTGCAGCAACCATTCTTGGCAACATTACTATAGACATTAGTACTTTCTTTAGTCTAATTTTAGCTTTTTGGTGCATTTTGATGGCGGCTACGTGATGTAGAATCGCTTTCGCAGCTCTTATAGGAAAGTAACTTTTTTAAATCATTCAGCATTCTGAATTTCTATGCTAAACCTTAATCAATGCCTTTGAGTTAATTACTCGAACATCACAATGAGCACGAAGACGCGAAATAAAGCCAAGACAGAGCCAGAAGCAGCAGCGAAGTCCAATGGTCGGGCTTGTCAAGATGGGCCTAAAGGGCCTATTTTGTCAACTCCTTCGCTGGACCCGCTGATTACCACTGAAAATGACTCACAACCACCAGCTTGGGTATCAGTATTCAGAATCCAGCTGGCAGAAGATATTGAAGAGAAGTTTAATACGAAATTAGATGCCCTTCAACATGACCTGGGGATTCGCCTATCAAGTCTCGAGAAACACGTGGACGACATTGAAGTCAAACAGGATCACCACCTTCAGAGGATCAAAGATGCTGAATCTATAGCTCAATCAAACCTGAACAAACTGATCACTACCAATGCTGAAATTGAAATGCTTAAAGGTAGAATTAATAGTCTAACAAATGAATTGGAAGATGTTCGAAACAGACAAATGCGTAAAACTCTACTATTTTATGGTTTCCCTACTCTACAGAAAGGGCAGCGAAGAAGGGAGACCTGGGATGACTGCAAAATTACACTTGAAAAGCATCTGAAAAGCTGTGGTCTTGGGCTTCCGAAGGTTGACAGAGCCCATCGTGCTAATGCCAGAAATGAATTGTCTAACAACTCAAGCTCATCTTCACCTATCTTTGCCGAGTTCCTCTCATGGCAAGATGCCAATCATGTATTGAGGAATCAAGACAAGATCTCAAAATTCATTGACCCTTCTGGAACTGAATCAAAGATTAGAGTAGAGCAACTGTATTCTGGAGCAACCCTAGACCTTCGCAAAAAGATGTTGAAAATCCGAAGATATCTTCTGTCAATGAATGATGGGTGGAAAATCAAAATGACTTATCCAGCCATACTGCACATTGACTCTGGTGACGGGAAAAATCAAATTTACAAGTACTCAGAGGATGACCTGAATAAAGCTGACGCTTACTTTACTATCTTAAATGAGAAGAAATAAAACATTCCTATCTAGCTGCATCATGAACAGCTGTCTGCTAAATATTGTTGTTGTTAAAGGTGAGCCAAATTCTGTTTGGTTTGTTTATTTATTTTTCTAGCAATTATTTCTTTTAACTTTTAACCAGATGTTGCCATCGAGGATATTGACGGATCGGATTGTGGAGAGGATGAGACATATGACAGATTTTTCTAGGGAGCCCATTAAAGCATCCTGCTGTGGAATTTGCTACAAAAAAGTAATCAGGACTCAAAAAGCTTTTACATGCAGTCAATGCAACAACATGATTCATGTAAAGTGTAATGGTACTCCAACCTCAACATATGAATATGGGAATATCTGTTTTTCTTGCATCATTCTGAATAATTCTAAAACTTTTCCATTCACCCTGGAAAATGATGATGTTCTCTTAGGCATAAATACTATTGATCTACCTTCTCTTGCTGATTCTTTGCCCTCTTTTGATATTTCTTCTAAACTGACTAACCTTCCTAATCTATCTAACTATGACATAGATGAAAATTTGAATCTCAATATAAACTCACAGTACTGCACAATTGATGAACTTGCAAACCTACAACTCTCTTACAAGGATCTCTCAATATTTCACATGAATATTCGAAGTCTTTCACTTCATCAAGATGAATTTCATTCTCTCTTGTCAAATCTTAATACTGACTTCAAAGTGATTGGTCTTTCTGAAATAAAGGCTTCTATAGATGCTCCATTAAGTGACAACATTGAACTCTCTGGCTACAAATTCCATCATACACCCTCTAATAGTGCTGCTGGTGGTGTAGGCATCTATGTAAAATCTGACCTTAAAGCTAGTAAAAGGGATGACTTGTCTTTTAGCAATGATGATTTTGAGACAATATGGATTGAAATAGAAAACTCAATGGCAAGAAATATTCTATGCTGTTGTGCATATCGACATCCTAGTTCTGATATTTCAAAGTTTAGTAACCATTTTCAGGAGACTCTCTCCAAAATAGAAAATGAAAATAAGCTTATCTTCACCATGGGAGATTTCAACATCAACTTGTTAAATTATGAAAATCATACACCTACGAATGAATTCATTAATATGATGTTTTCTAACCATCTTCAGCCTTCAGTTCTTCATCCAACCCGAATCACTGACACATCCTCTACCCTCATTGACAACATTTTTGTAAACAGTGCCCCAGATTCCAAAATTCATAGTGGGAATATTTTGTCTCTAATATCAGACCATCTACCCCAATTTTGCATCATTTATGATTGTAAATTTGATTACAAAGCCTCATCTTACCTTTCTTATGATTACAGTCACTTTGATGCCAATAAGTTCCTGGCTGATTATGCTGAAATTGACATGTCCTTCCTTGCTGATCAAAATATTAATCTGGATGGAAAGTTTGATAGCTTTCTACTAGGTCTTCATTGTCTCATTGATAAGCATTGCCCCAAAAAAAAGCTAACTAAAAAAAGATTAAAACTAAGAAATAAACCCTGGATTAAGTTGCGTATTCAAAAAATGATGAAAATCAGAGATAAGTTGTTTCAAAAGTTCAAATCAACCAACTCCTCAGCTGATCTAAGAGCATTTAAACTGTTTCGCAATCGTGTTGTGAATGAAATAAGGGAGAGTAAGAAAAATTATTATCATCAGTATTTTGATGATAATAAGAGTAACATGAAAATGCTTTGGAATGGCATCAAGAATATTATCAGTTTAAACTCAAACAATCTAGATACTATTTCTTATCTGACAGACAAAGACGGCTCCCGAATCTCTGATCCAGGCAAGATGGCAAATGAATTTAACCATTTCTTCACTAATGTTGCAAATGATATCACGAAGACAATCCCAAGGGTTCCTAGATCTCCATTTTCATACTTAGCTAATCCTAATGTGGATTCTATTTTCCTTTCCCCTTGCACTTCTAATGAAGTATCATCTGTTATTCAGGCTCTAAAGAATGGTAAATCTTGTGGTCCCAATAGTATCCCAGTCAAATTATTGAAGATACTTGAGTCACCGATCTCTTTTCATCTTGCTAGTTTGATCAATGAGTCTTTTTTAACAGGTATTTTCCCTGATAAGTTAAAAATTGCAAAGGTGATTCCAGTGTTTAAGAAAGGTCTCACTACCAAAAAGTCAAACTATAGACAGCAGGAGGGAAAATTGCATTTGCCATGCGCAAGAATTCCACAGGGAAGCAAAGCAAAAAGATGCTTGACAACGTCTACCATTATGGACTTGCGCGCGGTGCCTTAACAACAACATCCTAGCCATCTCACCAATGAAAATTTTGCGCGAAATTTGAATTTAGCCACTTCGACGAAATATAAATAATAGAAATAAAATAATACATACTTGAGAAATTGGTTGGACTTACAGGAGATAAGATGAATAAAGGCATGCTTCGGTATTTGTTAATTTTGTTTTGTGTATTATCACTATTGCTGTGAATGGAGCGCCAAAAAGAAAAGAGTACAGCAAAGAAGGTTGCAAAGCTTGCGGGAGGAAGTGGCAGCATAGGCCTTTTGCATCCACTGAAATATATAGAGACGAAGAACTTTCTGGTGCGTTTGACCGCGAAATACAGCAAGGACAAATTTGCAGTTGCTGCCAAAGAATTATCAGCCGTTGGCGCTCAAATGGAACCCAACGCAAGGTACGTACAGTTGAAGGAAAACAAAATTTGAAATGACTACCTAACAACCACAAATGCCCAATCTTCACCAAATTTACAGTTTTGACCAAGAACTTAAAGAAATATTTGCAACAAGTAAATAGGAGACCCACGTTAATAATTGGTTTAAAAAATAATTACCTTTGTTTCAAGAAGCACAAAAACAATCATCCTCAAATGTACTATTTCCAGCCTATATATAGGTATGTGCTGACATATCAGCAGTATTTATTTACAGAAAAAGTATTTAAGGTAATAGATTTTGTATGTACACAGTAAACAAATGTTCGTCTCCACAAAAGTGACCTTCTTCTCTTCAGCGAGCAAGAGCAGAACACACGGAAGGAGAGAAGAGACGAAGAGAGATAAGTTCTGATTCGAATGAGCAGGAGAACGGAGAACTGCCAACACATTGCCAGAACGAAGAAAATTTCTTTGAAACAAATAATGAAGCACTGGAATGCGAAGAAGGAGAATCAACACCAAATGCGTCACCTAGAAGATATGATGTCATACAACCGCAAAGGCCCCTCCTTGACATAGGAAATTGGCTGCCACAACAAACCCCCTTTGGAAGAGTACTCGTGAGCCCAAGAGGAGATCTTTTAATAAATTCTGATGTGTCAGACAATCTCATGTCATTGCTAAACAGATTATCAAGAGTAAGATTTATCTTTATGCAAATATAAGATATGACTCAATAACATTATACTCACAGAGAACCAAACGAGAACTAAAAATGAGACCTTTATATTGGTAAATTGAAATATCGCCTGAAAGCTCCAAGGACAAAAAGGTTGGTCAACAGAAAAAAATTCAAAAATAAAACGAATTTAAAAACGTTTAAAAAGGATAAATAACGACAGGATCCGATATTAACAGGAGCAGTTCCATGGAAAGAAACGAAAGTACACATGAAATTATAGGATAAACTATGCTTACTTCCTATATCACAACGCTGCCAAAACACGAACCATATTCACGGAACGGCAATTGCTCGAAATTCAAGACTTGAGATCCTGCGTCTGACAACGTAGAATTAAAAATAGAAAGGAATCAATTTACACAATAAAGTGAAACTTACATATTGATCCTGTTTTACTATTAATCATCCATGGTTGCAGTTCGCCAGCACATGGCCCTACCAAAAGGCATGTAAAATTGCCACAAAATCGTGCAACCAAGAAGCACTTGAGTGTAGATCTACATGATTCATTTCAAAGATTCCTTGCACAACTAAATTAGCTGATTACGATCCATGTTCTCTGTTATGTTATTTATGCTGAAAAAACTGCATTTCCATTTGATTGCTGGAACAAACATTTTTCTACCGTTAAAACACGCCAACTGAGCTGATGCCGATGATCAAATCGGTTAACCAATATTCAAATTATTCGAAATTCTTTATCATGCAAATTTTTCTCCAACCTGATTGGCTAATCTTGCACGACATCGAACATTTTCCTCTCATGGAACGTCCCTGGTCACATGTTTTATTTTCATGGAAGGGTTTCCTTCCGCAGAATCCCAATCCCATCGACCAGCTATAAGCCAAAAATGAAATATTGCTTTCTTTGAAGCGATCTACTCCCGTTTATTTTCTTTGTAAAGAAACCGCTTACAATAACCTTTAGACCGATTTCTAAAGCAGCGAAGAAACTGTGATATCTAGGTTAACATTGTGCCGAAACGCAAAGAACGTAAGCCAATATTTTCACGAGTCCTTCAATCCAAACTTCTTTTTGAAATAATTGAATTCTGGGTGTGAATGTTGTTAATATTTCTTCCGAACTGCCATTAAGTACCTGAACAATATTTTCAACGAAAGCCAATTAAATCCAAATTTATACAATCAAAACATATCGAAATCGAAGGTCAGCAGAAAATGTCCTCGAATTTAAGAGATCTTGTATCTCTCAAAATTCCAAAACTAAATTTTCTTACCGGGTGTCCCAAAAATTTGTATACGGATAACGGATTCGGTTGACTCCAGCGCTGTGAATTTAGCTTCAATCAATGTCTGATCATTCTGAAAAGTATTCCTCGATAGTTAACATGAACATAGATACCTCATTTGTGGACTTGCGCCAAGTCTCGCTCTTGATCAATAAATACGGGAGGGGAAATGAGTCCCCCCTGTACTCATTTCCCCTCCCATATTTATTGATCGAGAGCGAGACTTGGCGCAAGTCCACCTCATTTGTTGATATTGTTACTCTTCGAAAAGAGCAGACATGTTAATCTTGAAAGCTCAAATTTGCCTCTTCCTGCAAAAGCACGCCTAAGCAATTTTGGTACAGCGCATAAATCAACGATAGCCTTGATAAAATTTGAAAAATATCAGATCTTGTGTTTTCCTGTTTTCCAGAAGTCACCCTCCATTCACCCATTGGGAAGTTTCTTAATTCTTCATTAATTTCAGTTCTTACCGTAAAAGCAAAGCCCCCCTCTCTATTAAGCCCCCCCCCACTTATATAAAATTCCAGAGGTTACCAAAGATTCTCTATTTATTGAGCTAAATAAGTTTACATGTTAATTTGGATGTATTTTGAGATAAACTTTGTCGAATTCATATATTTGACTGATAAAATTGTATGTTGGTGGTGCAAAATATGAATATGTGGTGCAAAATGTGGTGCCAAATGTGGTGCAAAATGGACTAAAAAATGTCCAAAATTAAATAAGCCCCCTGGGGACTTCATAGTGCTTTTACCGTAACTTCGATATGCTTCAGAAATTTGCTTAGGCCAAAAGGCCAAAGCTTTGGTTTGTAAGGGCACGCAAATGTGAGCTTTCAAGATTGATATTTCTGCCCTCAAAGCCCCAATACCAACAAACTAGGTATCTATGTTCAAGTTAACTATCAAGGAACATTTTGAGAGTCATTGATTAAAGCTAAATGCACATCCCTGGAGTCAGCCAAATCCGTATACATTTTTTGGGACACCCAGTAAGATAATCCACAAAATGCTACACACACTCTTTTTTTTATAAGAATACTATAAATTTTTTCCAGCCTCAATATTCTTAAGTAATTTTTCGTTTTGAGCCTTAACATATTCTTAAAGTATTCTTATTTTTTTAAAGTCTGGTATGGTTTCAGGGGAACATAATTCAAACGAGTGTCATATCATTATGAAGAAATGGTCGAACGAAAGAAAAATTTAAGCAATTGTAACAATAAGAATGTTATGAACATCGCAAAACAGGCAACTGCTGGAAAATGAGACACAAATATGCGAGCTGATGCTGAGCAATATTCTTATAATATTCTTAAAATTTGGATGATTCTGAGCCTGAATATTCTTATAAAAAAAAAGAGTGTAACGAAATAGAGGCACCGTTAGGTGCAACCTCATTGTGTTGCGATTGCTGAACACTTATTTATGGTGATAATGTGTGACAATATCAGCGCTATCTTGAGCCGTAAAAGAGACAAGTTTTCGCCTCTGGTGATGTAGGGGTGACCGAGGAGCGTATCACTCTGTAAAAATCGTGTACGCTTTTGCCAAAAATCATTTTGTTTTCAAGAAAATCCGAAAATAATCCCTAGAAATCCTATTGTCAAACATATTGAAGCCTTTCAGAAGAATGATATACCCTTCAGGACGAATGTTGCGAGCAGCATACTGTATAAAAATTAAAACAAAACCCTTACGAGTGGCAGACAAGAATGTTACAAGCTGTAAAATTGCACCATATATCAAGAATGTAGTTCTAAATATTTTGGCTAAAACTGCCTGGAAGGCGATATATTTCTTTCGATGGAGGGGCATTTCAGCACAAAAAGGGGTGCTTTTTGTACCCCCTCAAAAACAGTTTTCATCATTTACCTGATTTTTATTCCCCTTCTGGATGATATCCAACGAAAACTAAATCTAAACCAGGCCTAAATCTAACGAAACGAAAAAGCAACGTCTAAATCAAAATCAAAAGCTTTCGTGTGATCAAACCTTTGGACAAGAGAAAGTTTAATTGTCCGAAATCTAGTGGTGTCCGAAAGTATTTTCACCCGAGAACTAAAATCTTTGCAAGTAGAAAGCACACACACACGTAGTAGATCGCAATCGTCATCTTTCTTATAAGCATAAAGATAATGGATAAACCTGCTATGTAAATATGGTTAGCCATCAATACTATTTCAGGTACCTTGTGTCGTCCGCCAAGAATTTTCCGTCCGAAAGTTTTCAATTTGTGGGTTTTGTGAAAATAACTTATTCCACATTTACATAGTATGTATACACTAACCATGCTGTTTTCGTGTCCTTAGGAACAGATATGGCCAAAGAAATAGAATTGATTAAGTCTGCAATGTTCCAAGCATTTGCTGTTCAAGGTCAAGCAACCATTTATGACCCTGATGAGTTGCGAAATTTCTGCATTCGGCATGGAGCGAGGACATTGTTCGACAACATATATAGAGCCATCACGGAGCATCGCCATTCTGATCAGAGGAAAGAAAATAATAGATACAACGTTGTATCTGTCATCTACCACATGTGTTTTGCTAAGAGTCAGAAATGCAATTTCCTTCAGAAAGAACACGGTAGCTACTTGAAACTCAATCATATCTCCCAAGAAGGTCTTGACACAGAGCGTATGATCGGGCATAGCGTTTCCAGTAGAACTGTTTCCAACGAAATAAGTCGACTTGTGGCGCAGAACTCCCGTGCAGTTGATGTAGAATTGAGACAGGCATTGGAGAACGATTGACTGGTGGTCGGAATAATAGATGACTACACGACTATTCACACCAAACGCCAGCCGAAAGACATGAAAACATCTGTCGCCAATAGCATGTGCACCGCAGTGTGTCGCATCTTCCCTGACATAAAAGCAGTTCGATCATCTTCAGTCACTGCTACGCATAATCCAGATGGTATAAACATTGACGCACTGGTGAAAGAGATAACAAGTTTGTCTTCCATGCATAGACTATCGCAGACTTACGCTGACACTATGCCTGACTGGTTGAAGAAAACGTTTTTCACCGCAGAATCAGAGAGACAGAGACTGATGACTCATCAATATCATCATTCGGAAAATGTGAGAAAAATGCGCTGCTTAGACAATCTTCATCTTCTTGAGTTTACGGAACAAACTTTAAAAAGCAAAGATGATTTCGCAAAAGCTTTAGCACGTGCTTCCAGACCAGCAATGCAGCGATACCTGGAAAGAATTGTTGTAGTTTTCCCAGGAGACTGGCCGGCGCAATTCTATCTGCGGCAAACAGTATTTGAATCATGTGCTTTTGAACAGAATGATGAAACGGCAGCAAACACATTGGCTGAAGACGCTATGCATTTAAATGACTTCGAACATTGTCATTCTTATTGCACGCGAAACCTAACAGCTCCACGATCGTCTGATTCTGATAGGACCTTTGCACATTTCCTTGAACTCAAAAGAAGATTTGATGATCAACTATCATACCTTTTTCAAGTTTCTTTATGAAAGAATCTTTCCCCACAGCAAGCTAGCTGACAAGCCAAAGCCGTGGAGGACGTCACTTGTACTCGAAGTCACATATTGTGGGTGGACTTTGATACGCACTAAGGTAAAGGAGGCGTTTCGTCAGTGCAGGCATCCATTCTATGCAGTTCTTCTCAATCTCTTCGACAACTATCTTCCTTTGGTTCTTTCGATGTATAGCATCACTTTTAGAAACAACAACTTCCAAGAGTATTACCACGCAATGATAGCTGTCTGGGTATACTTTTATTGCTTGAAGAGACGCCATTACAATAAGGCCCCATTAACTTGGCTCTCCAATATTCTTCACTGGAGAAACGAAAATCCATCCTTGTACCAGTTGTTTTCGTCACACCTGACCGTGACCGATGAATATCCAGTCGAAAATACACATTCTATCATTCGAGCGCAAACAACTGCCAGTGATCCAGCGGACCAACTTGAAAAAAAAGCGAATGCAGTATTTCAATCAAAAAAAAGCCAAAAAAATTTTCGAAACCATTTTACCCCGCCAAAAGATTACAACTTCCACGCTGATCAACTGACGAATTTGAAAGTCAAAGCATCTGAGGAAATCACCAACGTTTTGGAACGCATCGCATCACCCTGTCTCCAACTGACAAGCCAGATGATATTGATCAGATGTTGGGATCATTCAACATTGCCAAAGGAAATAATTGCTATCCATTGGGATATCACACCAACCATCCACCAAATCGATATGCAACGTGCGACATGCCAGGGTGCTCTGCAAAAGATGACGACAACTGGCGTGTGTTAGAAGGCTGCAGACACGCTTTTCACGAGAATTGTGTTTCTGACACATTCTGTCCAATCTGCCTTTGCCATTTAAAAAAAGTCGTGAGAAAGCTAGCAGTGGTGGCAAAAGGGTCCATGCATGTGGAAAGGCCGGTAATTGAACAGGAAAGTGACACGAATGATGGCGATGATGACGATGACAGTGCTCCCCAAATCGAAACAATCCATAAAGATGCAGTGAATCAAAAGCTAACAGCACTGAATTCCTCCATCCTGCAAATGAAGCCACCAAAGCCCGATTCCAAGTCCACTGAAGCACGTTCACTTACGTTCAATTGTGAAGCAGCGAGAGAGAAACCATCTCACTGTAAAGACTGTAGGCACATTCTACGTGGTCATCAAGGTAAGGTTTTTCATTTGACGGGTGAAACAAAGGAGTAACAACCATGATAAAAACTTTCGGAAATTCTTTGCGAATGCAAGATTTTGATGTAATTTGTATTGTACCAAATATAACACAAAATAGACATATTGAGTGAAAAAATCAGATTCATTATCAGCTGCATTTACAGAGAAAAGAGGTCTGAAAACAGTGGTTTAAATGATCATCCTATTCAAAGACCTCATTTATCTGTAACTACATCTGATAATGAACTGATTATCACACAATCGGTATGTGATATTTTACTAGTACTGTATAGATTCAATCAAAAAATTGCTTGCAGAAAGCTCTTCAGAAAGTTTTTACTGGGTGGTTGCTTTTAGGCCCACCCATTAGACAAAACATTGTTCGAAATAAAAGGAGGTTTCATCAATGTCTGCCCTTGTGATTGCTTATACAACAAAGAATTAAACAAAGGATTTGCTAAAATACTGTTGGGAAATTTTTGCAGTTACCTACATTTTTCACATCCAAAATATCAAATAAGGACCTAAAAGTGCTGTCCTTAAGTGTTTATAAATTGTCATTTGAAAATTTTATTTCTAACTCTAATCTACTTTCAAACTACTTTTATTTCTATGAAAGCATATTACCTTTCAATGAATTTGAAATAAAATGAGAAAAGTGTCGAAATCAAAACTATGCAAAAAATGTTTCTCTGCTCAAAAGCAGCAAGCCATCCCTACTTCTTGCGGTATGACCAACAGTAAACTTTCATCAAGTCCCACTTCAAATGAAGATTGAAAATGAAACAAAAGAGGTTTCTTGACTATGCTACCTTTTTCAGGTATCAAAAAAGCAGGAAACAGGAGATGTCCCATGTGCCCTAATAACGTTTGCACAGCTGAAGGAAGAAAAGTTTTATGTTCATGTCCTTGGCATTCAAAGCTAGTGAACCCAACTGAAGCATCATTTGAAGAGATCCACGCTTGAAAATGTTGGTAGCATCACTGGAGTTCTACTTGAACATAAGTACAGCCAGAGTGGGTTACTCAATGATGGAGGAGACATTAAGTCCAGCTCTGTCATTGCTACATTGTTGTGCAATGCATTTTATGAAGGATCACTGGTGGTAGAGGCAGTAGCTTCAGGAAGTGATGATAACAGGATGCTGAAGCAGGTCATACCAATAATGCAAGATGGAAATACCTTGTACTTGATATCAGAAATGCCCCCTTCATCTCCATTCGTGTCAATTGAAGCTGCTACCAATATGAAGCACATCAAGATTTCCATGAAAGATGAGCCTCTAAAGATAACATCACCATCAAAATTTGCTGCACTGATACAAATAGTAGCCAGGAGACAGCAACAGTCAGCATTCATTCTAACATTGGCATCAAAAAAGTCCATTGCTATTTGCATAACAACTGATATGGCTTGGATATTTGACAGCAATTATCATCACCTGAATTGTGGCCTTGTTGCCTTCACTTCAACAGCCAATGTACAGGAGCTTGGGATGTATTTTCACCATATGTGTTTGAAGTATCATAACTGTGGCCTAAATGAAAGCAAACTTGCAATATTACAACGTAAAGATATGTGAATGAGAGAGATTGTGTGCAAAAATTGAATCAACGTACTCATGCTTATATCTACAGTAGATATCATAGTTATCTTCAGGTGGTAGTTTCTTGTGAAAAATAGTTTGCTCTTCGACACATGGTGTAATACCACAAAAATACCCCCTCCCCCAGAGTTCTATAAAACTAGAGTATACCTATAGAGAAAGCATTACAGTCTCTGCAGTGTATAGAAAGGAGAAATAGGAACATTTTGGGGTACGTAAACCCTAACGGGAATTTACACAGCCGATATTTGTTACAGTTGAAATATTACTTAGTATATGTCTAATTTGTTGTGCAACACAGTTTGTTCTGCGGCACAACCCGTATTAGGAGAAAACTGTACCCCTATAGTTCTCTAATGCTATAGTTTCTGTATGGGGAAGTAATGAGAAATAGGAACATTTTGGGTTGTGTAAAACCCTAACGGGAATTTTCACAAACCACATTCGTTATAGTTGAAGTATTAGTTAGTATGTCTAGCTTGTTGTGCAACATAGTTTGTTCTGCGGCACAACCCGTATTAGGAGAAAACAGTACCCATATCGTTCTCTAATACTAGTTTTTGTATAGGGAAGAATGAGAAATAGGAACATTTTGGGGTGCGTAAAACCCTAACGGGAATTTTCACACACCATATTCGTTATAGTTGAAGTATTAGTTAGTATGTCTAGCTTGTTGTGCAACATAGTTTGTTCTGCGGCACAACCCGTATTAGGAGAAAACAGTACCCATATCGTTCTCTAATACTATAGTTTCTGTATGGGGAAGTAAAGAGAAATAGGAACATTTTGGGTTGTGTAAAACCCTAACGGGAATTTTCACAAACCGCATTCGTTATAGTTGAAGTATTAGTTAGTATGTCTAGCTTGTTGTGCAACATAGTTTGTTCTGCGGCACAACCCGTATTAGGAGAAAACAGTACCCATATCGTTCTCTAATACTAGTTTTTGTATAGGGAAGAATGAGAAATAGGAACAATTTGGGGTGTGTAAAACCCGAACGGGAATTTTCACAAACCATATTCGTTATAGTTGAATAGTTAGTATGTCTAGTTTGTTGTGCAACATTTTTTGTTCTGCGGCACAACCCGTATTAGGAGAAAACAGTACCCATATCGTTCTCTAATACTAGTTTTTGTATAGGGAAGAATGAGAAATAGGAACATTTTGGGGTGCGTAAAACCCTAACGGGAATTTTCACAAACCATATTCGTTATAGTTGAAGTATTAGTTAGTATGTCTAGCTTGTTGTGCAACATAGTTTGTTCTGCGGCACAACCCGTATTAGGAGAAAACAGTACCCATATCGTTCTCTAATACTAGTTTTTGTATAGGGAAGAATGAGAAATAGGAACATTTTGGGGTGCGTAAAACCCTAACGGGAATTTTCACAACCCATATTCGTTATAGTTGAAGTATTTGTTAGTATGTCTAGCTTGTTGTCCAACATAGTTTGTTCTGCAGCACAACCTGTATTAGGAGGAAATGGCACCCCTATTTTTCTCTAATTGCAATAGTCTCTACATATAGAGAAACAGGTATATTTCAAGGGGCTTAAAGACCCAACGGGAATTTTGAGAGGAACTTTCCATTATGGCTGAAGTATCTATTAGTGGGTCTAGTTTATCACCCAACATAGTTTGCTCTGCGGCACAACCTGTATTAAGAGGAAATGGCACCCCTATTTTTCTCTAATTGCAATAGTCTCTACATATAGGAATATAGAGAAACAGGTACATTTCAAGGGGCTAAAACCCCCAACGGGAATTTTAAGAGGAACTTTCCATTATGTCTGAAATATCTATTAGTGGGTCTAGTTTATCACCCAACATAGTTTGCTCTGCGGCACAACCTGTATTAGGAGGAAATGTCACCCCTATTTTTCTCTAATTGCAATAGTCTCTACATATAGGAATATAGAGAAACAGGTAAATTTCAAGGGGCTAAAACCCCCAACGGGAATTTTAAGAGGAACTTTCCATTATGGCAGAAGTATCTATTAGTGGGTCTAGTTTATCACCCAACATAGTTTGCTCTGCGGCACAACCTGTATTAAGAGGAAATGTCACCCCTATATTTCTCTAATTGCAATAGTCTCTACATTTAGGAATATAGAGAAACAGGTACATTTCAAGGGGCAAAACCCCCAACGGGAATTTTAAGAGGAACTTTCCATTATGGCAGAAGTATCTATTAGTGGGTCTAGTTTATCACCCAACATAGTTTGTTCTGCGGCACAACCTCTATTAGGAGGAAATGTCACCCCCACTTTTCTCTAATTGCAATAGTCTCTACATATAGGAATATAGAGAAACAGGTACATTTCAAGGGGCAAAAACCCCAACGGGAATTTTAAGAGGAACTTTCCATCATGGCTGAAGTATTTATTAGTGGGTCTAGTTTATCACCCAACATAGTTTGTTCTGCGGCACAACCTCTATTAGGAGGAAATGGCACCCCCACTTTTCTCTAATTGCAATAGTCTCTACATATAGGAATATAGAGAAACAGGTACATTTCAAGGGGCGAAAACCCCCAACGGGAATTCTAAGAGGAACTTTCCAATATGGCTGAAGTATCTATTAGTAGGTCTAGTTTATCACCCAACATAGTTTGTTCTGCGGCACAACCTCTATTAGGAGGAAATGGCACCCCCACTTTTCTCTAATTGCAATAGTCTCTACATATAGGAATATAGAGAAACAGGTACATTTCAAGGGGCTTAAACCCCGAACGGGAATTTTAAGAGGAACTTTCCATTATGGCTGAAGTATCTATTAGTGGGTCTAGTTTATCACCCAACATAGTTTGTTCTGCGGCACAACCTGTATTAGGAGGAAATTGCACCCCTACTTCTCTCTAATTCCAATAGTCTCTACATATAGGAATATAGAGAAACAGGTACATTTCAAGGAGCTAAAACCCCCAACAGGAATTTTAAGAGGAACTTTCCATTATGTCTGAAATATCTATTAGTGGGTCTAGTTTATCACCCAACATAGTTTGCTCTGCGGCACAACCTGTATTAAGAGGAAATGTCACCCCTATTTTTCTCTAATTGCAATAGTCTCTACATATAGGAATATAGAGAAACAGGTACATTTCAAGGGGCTAAAACCCCCAACGGGAATTCTAAGAGGAACTTTCCAATATAGCTGAAGTATCTATTAGTGGGTCTAGTTTATCACCCAACATAGTTTGTTCTGCGGCACAACCTCTATTAGGAGGAAATGGCACCCCCACTTTTCTCTAATTGCATTAGTCTCTACATATACGAATATAGAGAAACAGGTACATTTCAAGGGGCTTAAACCCGGAACGGGAATTTTAAGAGGAACTTTCCATTATGGCTGAAGTATCTATTAGTGGGTCTAGTTTATCACCCAACATAGTTTGTTCTGCGGCACAACCTGTATTAGGAGGAAATTGCACCCCTACTTCTCTCTAATTCCAATAGTCTCTACATATAGGAATATAGAGAAACAGGTACATTTCAAGGAGCTAAAACCCCCAACAGGAATTTTAAGAGGAACTTTCCATTATGTCTGAAATATCTATTAGTGGGTCTAGTTTATCACCCAACATAGTTTGCTCTGCGGCACAACCTGTATTAAGAGGAAATGTCACCCCTATTTTTCTCTAATTGCAATAGTCTCTACATATAGGAATATAGAGAAACAGGTACATTTCAAGGGGCTAAAACCCCCAACGGGAATTCTAAGAGGAACTTTCCAATATAGCTGAAGTATCTATTAGTGGGTCTAGTTTATCACCCAACATAGTTTGTTCTGCGGCACAACCTCTATTAGGAGGAAATGGCACCCCCACTTTTCTCTAATTGCATTAGTCTCTACATATACGAATATAGAGAAACAGGTACATTTCAAGGGGCTTAAACCCGGAACGGGAATTTTAAGAGGAACTTTCCATTATGGCTGAAGTATCTATTAGTGGGTCTAGTTTATCACCCAACATAGTTTGTTCTGCGGCACAACCTGTATTAGGAGGAAATTGCACCCCTACTTCTCTCTAATTCCAATAGTCTCTACATATAGGAATATAGAGAAACAGGTACATTTCAAGGAGCTAAAACCCCCAACAGGAATTTTAAGAGGAACTTTCCATTATGTCTGAAATATCTATTAGTGGGTCTAGTTTATCACCCAACATAGTTTGCTCTGCGGCACAACCTGTATTAAGAGGAAATGTCACCCCTATTTTTCTCTAATTGCAATAGTCTCTACATATAGGAATATAGAGAAACAGGTACATTTCAAGGGGCTAAAACCCCCAACGGGAATTCTAAGAGGAACTTTCCAATATAGCTGAAGTATCTATTAGTGGGTCTAGTTTATCACCCAACATAGTTTGTTCTGCGGCACAACCTCTATTAGGAGGAAATGGCACCCCCACTTTTCTCTAATTGCATTAGTCTCTACATATACGAATATAGAGAAACAGGTACATTTCAAGGGGCTTAAACCCGGAACGGGAATTTTAAGAGGAACTTTCCATTATGGCTGAAGTATCTATTAGTGGGTCTAGTTTATCACCCAACATAGTTTGTTCTGCGGCACAACCTGTATTAGGAGGAAATTGCACCCCTACTTCTCTTTAATTCCAATAGTCTCTACATATAGGAATATAGAGAAACAGGTACATTTCAAGGGGCTAAAACCCCCAACGGGAATTTTAAGAGGAACTTTCCATTATGTCTGAAATATCTATTAGTGGGTCTAGTTTATCACCCAACATAGTTTGTTCTGTGGCACAACCTGTATTAGGAGGAAATGTCACCCCTATTTTTCTCTAATTGCAATAGTCTCTACATATAGGAATATAGAGAAACAGGTACATTTCAAGGGGCTAAAACCCCCAACGGGAATTTTAAGAGGAACTTTCCAATATGGCTGAATTATCTATTAGTGGGTCTAGTTTATCACCCAACATAGTTTGCTCTGCGGCACAACCTGTATTAAGAGGAAATGTCACCCCTATTTTTCTCTAATTGCAATAGTCTCTACATATAGGAATATAGAGAAACAGGTACATTTCAAGGGGCTAAAACCCCCAACGGGAATTTTAAGAGGAACTTTCCATTATGGCAGAAGTATCTATTAGTGGGTCTAGTTTATCACCCAACATAGTTTGTTCTGCGGCACAACCTCTATTAGGAGGAAATGTCACCCCCACTTTTCTCTAATTGCAATAGTCTCTACATATAGGAATATAGAGAAACAGGTATATTTCAAGGGGCAAAAACCCCAACGGGAATTTTAAGAGGAACTTTCCATCATGGCTGAAGTATTTATTAGTGGGTCTAGTTTATCACCCAACATAGTTTGTTCTGCGGCACAACCTCTATTAGGAGGAAATGGCACCCCCACTTTTCTCTAATTGCAATAGTCTCTACATATAGGAATATAGAGAAACAGGTACATTTCAAGGGGCGAAAACCCCCAACGGGAATTCTAAGAGGAACTTTCCAATATGGCTGAAGTATCTATTAGTGGGTCTAGTTTATCACCCAACATAGTTTGTTCTGCGGCACAACCTCTATTAGGAGGAAATGGCACCCCCACTTTTCTCTAATTGCATTAGTCTCTACATATACGAATATAGAGAAACAGGTACATTTCAAGGAGCTAAAACCCCCAACGGGAATTTTAAGAGGAACTTTCCATTATGTCTGAAATATCTATTAGTGGGTCTAGTTTATCACCCAACATAGTTTGCTCTGCGGCACAACCTGTATTAAGAGGAAATGTCACCCCTATTTTTCTCTAATTGCAATAGTCTCTACATATAGGAATATAGAGAAACAGGTACATTTCAAGGGGCTAAAACCCCCAACGGGAATTCTAAGAGGAACTTTCCAATATGGCTGAAGTATCTATTAGTGGGTCTAGTTTATCACCCAACATAGTTTGTTCTGCGGCACAACCTCTATTAGGAGGAAATGGCACCCCCACTTTTCTCTAATTGCATTAGTCTCTACATATACGAATATAGAGAAACAGGTACATTTCAAGGGGCTTAAACCCGGAACGGGAATTTTAAGAGGAACTTTCCATTATGGCTGAAGTATCTATTAGTGGGTTTAGTTTATCACCCAACATAGTTTGTTCTGCGGCACAACCTGTATTAGGAGGAAATTGCACCCCTACTTCTCTTTAATTCCAATAGTCTCTACATATAGGAATATAGAGAAACAGGTACATTTCAAGGGGCTAAAACCCCCAACGGGAATTTTAAGAGGAACTTTCCATTATGTCTGAAATATCTATTAGTGGGTCTAGTTTATCACCCAACATAGTTTGCTCTGCGGCACAACCTGTATTAGGAGGAAATGTCACCCCTATTTTTCTCTAATTGCAATAGTCTCTACATATAGGAATATAGAGAAACAGGTACATTTCAAGGGGCTAAAACCCCCAACGGGAATTTTAAGAGGAACTTTCCATTATGGCTGAAATATCTATTAGTGGGTCTAGTTTATCACCCAACATAGTTTGCTCTGCGGCACAACCTGTATTAAGAGGAAATGTCACCCCTATTTTTCTCTAATTGCAATAGTCTCTACATATAGGAATATAGAGAAACAGGTACATTTCAAGGGGCTAAAACCCCCAACGGGAATTTTAAGAGGAACTTTCCATTATGGCTGAAGTATCTATTAGTGGGTCTAGTTTATCACCCAACATAGTTTGTTCTGCGGCACAACCTCTATTAGGAGGAAATGGCACCCCCACTTTTCTCTAATTGCAATAGTCTCTACATATAGGAATATAGAGAAACAGGTACATTTCAAGGGGCAAAAACCCCAACGGGAATTTTAAGAGGAACTTTCCATCATGGCTGAAGTATTTATTAGTGGGTCTAGTTTATCACCCAACATAGTTTGTTCTGCGGCACAACCTCTATTAGGAGGAAATGGCGCCCCCACTTTTCTCTAATTGCAATAGTCTCTACATATAGGAATATAGAGAAACAGGTACATTTCAAGGGGCGAAAACCCCCAACGGGAATTCTAAGAGGAACTTTCCAATATGGCTGAAGTATCTATTAGTGGGTCTAGTTTATCACCCAACATAGTTTGTTCTGCGGCACAACCTCTATTAGGAGGAAATGGCACCCCCACTTTTCTCTAATTGCAATAGTCTCTACATATAGGAATATAGAGAAACAGGTACATTTCAAGGGGCTTAAACCCCGAACAGGAATTTTAAGAGGAACTTTCCATTATGGCTGAAGTATCTATTAGTGGGTCTAGTTTATCACCCAACATAGTTTGTTCTGCGGCACAACCTGTATTAGGAGGAAATTGCACCCCTACTTTTCTCTAATTGCAATAGTCTCTACATATAGGAATATAGAGAAACAGGTACATTTCAAGGGGCTAAAACACCCAACCGGAATTTTAAGAGGAACTTTCAAATATGGCTGAATTATCTATTAGTGGGTCTAGTTTATCACCCAACATAGTTTGTTCTGCGGCACAACCTGTATTAGGAGGAAATTGCACCCCTACTTTTCTCTAATTGCAATAGTCTCTACATATAGGAATATAGAGAAACAGGTACATTTCAAGGGGCTAAAACACCCAACGGGAATTTTAAGAGGAACTTTCCAATATGGCTGAAGTATCTATTAGTGGGTCTAGTTTATCACCCAACATAGTTTGTTCTGCGGCACAACCTGGATTAGGAGGAATGGCACCCCTTTTCAAAGAATTCTCTAAATAATATACAGAGAAAAAGGAAACATTGGGACATTTTAAAGTGTGCAAAAGCATAAAGGGAATTTTTGCAGCATAATTTCAGTAGTGTTAATTAGTATGTCTGGTAAGCATTGCAATATAGTTTGTTCTGCGGCACAACCTGTATATGGAGAAGAAGTACCCCCTTTTACATTCACTTTATAACTGTTGACACAGTTTAACTGTTGACACAGCAGTCATCCATACAGAAGTTCTGATTGTTTTAGTAGTTATTTGGGTTTTTCAACATCATACAATTCATATAGCATGAGTAATGAGGCTGTGCTAGTTTTGGTTGTATATTATTGTTGTGATCTATCACAGTTACCAAGAGGCAACGATTAGATTTGGATGAATGGAATCAACTTTATCAGAGTCTTCGTGATTTTTAGGCCTGTTCCAGGCTGTTTGTTGTGAATCTCGGCCTAGACTAAGCAAAATTCGTTTGAATACAAAACTATCAAGAAGCCAGGAAAAAAATCAAACTTACCTCGTTCTCTGTTGCTACTCTGTCGATGGCCGAGCTGAGGATATCGTATATTAATCAACTTTTCTTGGTCAGACATGCAACTTTTTCCGCGCGCTTTCTTCACTGGAACAAAACCTGTGCAAAGCATGGCAAGGAGGCGCCCGCGTCACCAGTCCGCCATGGTCAGCGGCAGACAATTTACGCTCCTGTTACTATAGACCAATTTCTCTGCTTTCCATTTTCAGTAAAATATTTGAAAAAATAATGTATCAACGCCTTTATAAATTTCTTGATATATGTGAGTTGCTGTTTAACATGCAGTTTGGGTTTCGTAATGGTCACTCAACTGATCATGCGCTAGTCAGTTTAACTGAGAGTATAAAATCATCACTTGATAATAATAGAGTTGGTTGTGGTATATTTATTGATCTACAAAAGGCCTTCGATACTGTCAATCATGATATTCTCTTGAAAAAGCTGGAACACTATGGTATCAGAGGAACTGCCTTAAGTTGGTTTAAGTCTTACCTTAGTGATCGTAAGCAGTTTGTTTCAGTTAATGGTATCTCATCATCTACATGTGACATAACATGCGGTGTTCCACAGGGGTCTGTACTAGGTCCTTTGCTGTTCCTAATCTACATTAATGACTTACCAAACTCATCTAAAATATTGACTTTCTTTTTATTTGCTGATGATACCAATATTTATTTTGAAGCGAATGACCTGACAAGGCTAACCAAAAAAGTTAATAAGGAACTTAGCAAAGTAAAATCCTGGCTTGATTGCAACAAACTTGCTCTGAATATTGACAAAACAAATTTTATCCTATTTCATTCCCCCAGGAAACAATTACCAGACTTGATAAACCTTAGATTTGGCAAGAAAAGTATCAAAAGGACTAAGTATGTTAAGTTTCTAGGTGTACTTGTTGATGAGCATCTTTCTTGGAAATACCACATCAATGAACTTCGTAAAAAACTTTCTAGGACTACTGGAATCTTCTTTAAAGTCAGACACTATGTTCCTCTACAGACCCTGATCTGTCTCTATAATTCACTCTTCTCGTCTTTTCTCAATTATGGTATTATAGTATGGGGTCTTACCTATGACACTTACTTAAATCAGTTGTTCCTTTTGCAGAAGAAAACCCTAAGATGTATAAAATTCCAACCATTTACTGCTCCATCTGCACCTTTGTTTCACACATTAAAGATAATCAAGCTTCAGGACATGCTTCATTTAAATATATCAACATTTGCCTATAAAGCTATAAATAAACTCTCACCTGTCTGCTTTTATAACTACTTTACTCCAAATTCTTCTGTTCACAGGATTGGAACTCGTCAGTCTACCAGAGGTGATCTGTTTCTTTCTTTAAAAAGGACCTCCCTTTATGGACTCCAAACAGTCCAATATTTTGGCTCTAAATTATGGAATACTCTTCCACTTTTCATACGCGTTGCTGGCTCTATTTCACTCTTTCGGTCTAAATTGAAAGCTTATTATATCGACTCCTATGTCTAGTTTGTCTGTCTCTCTTCTTCCGCATCAAGGTTTGTCATTTCCTCGGGGTACATCTGGTTCATAGTTTTTTATCTTGATATTTTTTTTAGTTTCTTTGTTTTTATGGGGGGGCTCTCTCTCGATTAGTTTACCTACTTAGAGAGCTCCTCCTTAATCGAACTATACTATATACAATCATGTAATATCCTTTCCTTTTGCTTATTTTGTAGTTTTGTATTTGATGTTATTAATTTAGTATTGTATTTATTTGTAATGTAATTGTGTAGAATTGTATATAGTATAAATTGATGATCAATGAAACTGAACTGAACTTTACTGCATCAACAAACATCGGTTAATTAAATGTTTATTTTCTCAAAGAAAATAAAATATCAACACAAAAAGTGTGAATTAACGCAATTTTTATAGCTACAATTTATATCATAAAGAGTATTGCGCTCATAGTTCTTTACAACTTTAGTTCTGCCAGCTACTTCTTTTATAGCACTATATTAGTGCTGCATCAACCATTCTTGGAAACATTACTATAGACATAAGTAATTTCTTTAGTCTAATTTTAGCTTTACTGCATCAACAAACATCGGTCAATTAAATGTTAATTTTCTCAAAGAAAATAAGATATCAACACAAAAATTGTGGATAAACGCACTTTATTAGCTAAAATTCGTATTATAAAGGCTTTTGAGCTCATCTTTCTTTGAAACATTAGTTCTGCCAGCTACTTCTTTTATAGCACTATATTAGTGCTGCAGCAACCATTCCTAGAAACATTAATATAGAAATTAGTTCTTTCTTTAGTCTAATTTTAGCTTTACTGCATCAACAAGCATAGGTCAGTTTAATGTTTATTTTCTCAATGAAAACAAAATATAAATAAAAAAAAGTGCGGATTATCGCATTATAAAGATTATAAAATTCGTATTATAAAGAGTTTTGAGCTCATCTTTCTTTAAAACTTTATTTCTGCAAGCTATTTCTTTTATAGCACTATATTAGTGCTACAGCAACCATTTTTGGAAACATTACTATAGACATTAGTACTTTCTTTAGTCTAATTTTATCTTTACTGCATCAACAAACATCGAATAATTAAATGTTTATTTTCTCAAAGAAAACAAAATATAAACACAAAAAGTGTGGATAAACGCACTTCATTAGCTAAAATTCGTATTCTAAAGAGTTTTGAGCTCATCTTTCTTTAAAACTTTAGTCCAGCCAGCTACTTCTTTTATAGCACTATATTAGTGCTGCAGCAACCATTTTTCGAAACATTACTATAGACATTAGTTCTTTCTTTAGTCTAATTTAAGCTTTACTGCATCCACAAACAACGGTTAATTAAATGTTTATTTTCTCAAAGAAAACAAAATATAAACACAAAAAGTGTGGATTAACGCAATTTATTAGCTAAAATTCGTATTAACTCCTGCGGCTGGATGAGGCACAGGAAGAAAAACCATTGACTGCAATCCTGGGAGATGACAGGGGTGGAGGGAGGGGAAATTTTTTAGGATGACCAAACATGAGAGATCAAATTTCCACGAGGCAGGAAGAAGTTTGGACGCGCCTTGATTGGGGGACTGAGACGATACCGTGCCTTATAAGGCAATGACAACAAATATGGTGACCTGATTGCCTTGTCGTTAAAATACATTTACTCCTTTGGGCGTAAATGTTAACTTAACTCCTGCGGCCAGGTAAACACAGAGAAAGTAGACAAGCTTTGGCAGTTACTTGGGGTCGCATTCAATAAAGTAGTACTCTAAAAATACAACAACTCACGTATTAATAGTAGTAACTCTCTCCAGCCCGGAGAGAAATTCCCTTCTTCCCTACCCGGGAAGTAATAGTAGTAGTAGTAGTATTCCCTTCTTCCCTACCCGGGAAGTAGTAGTAGTAGTATTCCTTTCTTCCCTACCCGGGAAGTAGTAGTAGTAGTATTCCCTTCTTCCCTACCCGGGAAGTAGTAGTTGTAGTATTCCCTTCTTCCCTACCCGGGAAGTAGTAGTAGTAGTATTTCCTTCTTCCCTACCCGGGAAGTAGTAGTAGTAGTAGTAGTAGTAACTCTCTCCTACCCGGAGAGAAATTCCCTTCTTCCCTCCCTACCCGGGAGTAACTCTCTCCTACCCGGAGAGAAATTCCCTTCTTCCCTCCCTACCCGGGAAGTAGTAGTAGCAGTAGTAGTATTAACTCTCTCCTACCCGGAGAGAAATTCCCTTCCTCCCTACCCGGGAAGTAGTAGTAGTAGTAGTAATTCTCTCACCACCAGACTCACTTCCCTACTCGGGAAATGACGACCAGTAGTGAGGTTGGACAGACCACCCGCAGGGATAGTGGTAATTGAGCCAAAATGTATATTATGAGGTTTGAACGAAACATTGACCACCATAAGGGTGGTCCAGCCGCCAAAATTTACTGCCAAAATACAACCCCAATATTGCCAAAGCCTGTAATGGTTGCCAGGGTTCTGAGCTACAAACTAAAGTACCAATGATGCCATCAGGGGTACAAATATTCTGTCCATATTCTGCTCAACCAGCGAAAAGTTGTTCATGAGCTAAACTGGAACTTCAGCAGCAACTGCTGTTGTATCTGCACTAATGTGAGAGCTTTGACTTGTAGGCCTTGTCGGACTGATATGCTGGGAAGTTGTTTCTCAATTGACATTTCATTGGTATGGCTGCACTGACATTTTGTTACTGAGAGTTTTTTGCCTGGTGATTGTGCTGATTCGATATGTGCTGCAGGAGTATTGTAATTAGTCAAGATTCCAAGCTTGAAGTGTTGCAGGTGTTAGTTGACATCTATTGGAACCAGTTGGCGGGGGTTTGGTACCTGAAACAAGGCAAAAAAGAAAGAAAGCCGCAAGCCGATCAATTGTTCCAGGGATATGCTGCACACTGACAGCAAATTTATTATGGACTGCACTGCAAAGACTAAAGTAGTGGGGAGGGGGGGGGGGAGTTCAGCAATTGACAGGCCTACTTCATTTGAAGACTGATACAAGCAAGGAATTGTGTGCTGGTTGACTGGCACAAGCTGTCTGCAACTTTCAGTGATTGACCGGCGGAAAGGCAAAATATGTTAACTGAATGATTGCTTAGTCTTAGAAAGAATTATAACGCTTGTTTGTGTGATTTATTATGTTTGTGTGAACATATGCTTTTGTGACATTACTAGTGCACACATCTGTAAGTTCAGGGGCTACCTATGTTGCTCAGCCCAGTAAGAACCTATGAGTCAGTTGTTGTGGACTCAGTTTGAAGTAACGGTAGTGGTGGTAACTCTGACCTACCCATAAAGAATTTCCCTACCTGGGGAGTAATAAGTTGTAACTTCCTGAGACTAGGGAATGCAGCTAGCAGAGGTGGTATTGGTGCAACTACTGTAGTAACTTGACATTCATTCCTAGCCAGGAAAGATTATCATTTTAATCAGCTTACAAACCCAGGCAGTCTTCATATAAGACACCCTGTCTGAAAGGTACATGGTAACTTCTACCTTTCTAAAAATAACACCCGTTTAGTCGCAAAGATAGCTGCTTATCATGATAGTAATGGTGATATGTAAGCGAGTAGCTAAATCATGCGTAGAATTCAAGCTGTAAGTTGTGTGGATGTATGTCAACAAAATATCGATTTTGAGGTTTCGGTGTGAATTTGCAAACTTTTGTTATAAATTGTAAATATACAGTATATTCACCAACTGGATGGAGAAAGTGATCGTCTTCATTTGCCTGAAGAAATACCTGTAATAAAAGAGAAAACAGAAACAAAAGGTGGGGGGGGGTTGCCAGATCCTGGCTGCCTTGTCATTCTATTTATCTATTGATTTTTTACTTCCTGCTATTTCCGTTACTGTCATGGTACGTGGACGGACTGGTGTTTTACTTGAACCTGTAATAGAATATGATCAATTAAGTAAAGGGCGGTGGTGTGTTACCTTGAATTCTTTTGCCAAAAAACCACCAACCACCCAGGGTCTAAAAGCAGGTGGTGAAGTCAAGTCAGATAAACATAAGTGTTGGACCATATCCCAAGAGGCTGATGAGCAGATGCTTGGCCTGTACAAACCTAAACGGCATCCTTACTGGGAATTTCAACTATTGATATTCCTCTATTTTGTTGTCGTTGTAGTTGTTGTAATTATGTCAGTTATTTTTACCCAGATTGTGGAGCTGAAAGTTTGTTGAATGGCAGAGATGTAAATGGACCAGTGGACGAGCTACAACTACTTTAACAAGAATGTTATAAGTTAATTGGTCCCAGTGAGACTCTCCTTATGACAGGTTGTTAGTAGTGCCTGAAAGTTCCGGGCCTTGGAAGCGTATGATCAAACTGTGAGTAAAACCATGGAGCTATATTCCTGCACAGCTGCTATCAATTTATGCTCCGTTGCAGCAGATTCTTGCTGTTTAAGGATTTACCACGATTTTTCCAGGCAGAGGGGGTTTCAATTGATGTTACTACGGTCAGCAAATACACCTAGCTCACGCTAGGAAAGTTTGCAAAGGTAACAACTGACCATCTTATCGTCGGGCCGGGAAATATCTAAAGATGCAAGGCCAATTGGCTCATTGAAGGTGTGGGAAGGCGCGTTGGTTACCCATACTACATGCAACCAATTGGATTTTAAAAATTTCATTACTATCCACGGTAACTGATACTTATGCCAAGCAATTACTGCATGATTGTGATACCAACTCAACCACAAAAACCTTTGACAACAGTTTTGCCAGTAAACCCAATACACAGCAACAGCAACTACTTTTATTGCCAGTATAACAGTGGGTATCATAGACATGTTCTGCAAAAGATTAAGTTGTGCTAATTTTGTTGTGTTGTTTCATTGTTTTGTTTCTTATACATGGGTCCAGGTTGGGGCTTGTTAAGCTTGTTAAGCTTGTTTGTCGCTTGTCTTGGGTTGCATTGCAGGAGCTAAACTTCTGAACCTGGAAAGGGACAATTATGGAGTTGGTGCCCAAACAGTAGGTAATCACTTCTTGCTATGCCCAGGTAATATGCTAGCTCAATGGCCTACGAGCTAGTAGAAAAGTTGAGAAAAGTTGTAGGGATGTTAGTGGATGCTAAGTGACACCTAAAATGTAAGCATTAAAGGAGCAACACCTTGTTGGACCAGGTGACAAGCGAGAGTGAAATGTGATTATGCTTGGAAAGTAAAGAAAAAGGGGGTCAGGGGGGGAGGGTTGGACATTATCCTTTTTTCACCTTTCCTAAACAAGTAATTTGTGGTACCTGTACACACCTCGCTTATATTTCCTTGTTTTTTGTGTTGTTTTGGTTTTTGACCTTGAAGAATATATTACCCTGCTAAAAATATTTCTACATACCGCTTGTTCAACAATATTGCTTTGCTGTGCTGATGGGAGGGGCACATCTGCGTTTGCTGAGTGGCTGTATGACCAAGATCTTGCCAGAAAGAAACTGTCCTGACAAACTTGTTGGGTGACGAGAGACAGACAAACCAGCAGTTTGGTAGTTATTGTATTGATAAAGTTGATACGTCCTCGCTTCTTAGGTATCTTTAGCCAGAGAGTGAACATGATGCCAACTTGTCGAGGTGGCTTTCGTGCTTTTTTTTCACTGTTAAGCAGGCGCAAGAGGAGCGATCCATTGGTAAAATAGTTTGTTGCAAAATGAGCAATCGGTCCTCTGAACAGCGTCGAGTGGTTCAACTCGCAGGTGATTCTGACTTGTGAAGTCGCAAATTGATGGCGTGTTTGGATAGGAAGATCTCTCAAAGAACCAGTACTGATCCATGTACATACGACACAGCTTCTGCATGGGGCTACCTTTATCGTTGTACCTTTTGTGTAGATACGTTCACTCCAAGGCCCCTGAGTTCTTCCGGCGGTGACAGACAACAGAGAGTGGGCCTATCTAGGCGTCCGAGTGTCTTGATTGAGTTTGAGTGTTCCTCTTCCACAAAATCCGATACTTCGACAAGAAAGCCCAAACTTAACTTCTTGAGCCTTAGAACAGACAACTCACACTTGGTAAATGACACCAAATAAACGGCATAAGTTCACCAAAATCCTGAAATTTTTTAGGATGACCAAACATGAGAGATCAAATTTCCACGAGGCAGGAAGAAGTTTGGACGCGCCTTGATTGGGGGACTGAGACGATACCGTGCCTTATAAGGCAATGACAACAAATATGGTGACCTGATTGCCTTGTCGTTAAAATACATTTACTCCTTTGGGCGTAAATGTTAACTTATAAAGAGTTTTGAGCTCATCTTTCTTTAAAACTTTAGTTCTGCCAGCTATTTCTTTTATAGCACTATATTAGTGCTGCAGCAACCATTCTTGGAAACATTACTATAGGCATTAGGTTTACATTTAGGTTTATTTTAGCTTTACTGCATCAACAAACATAGGTTAATTAAATGTTTATTTTCTCAAAGAAAACAAAATATCAGCACAAAAAGCGCGGATTAACGCACTTTATTAGCTAAAACTCGTATTATAAAGAGTTTTGAGCTCATCTTTCTTTAAAACTTTAGTTCTGCCAGCTACTTCTTTTATAGCACTATATCACTGCTGCAGCAATCATTATTGGAAACATTACTTTAGACATTAGTTCTTTCTTTAGTCTAATTTAAGCTTTACTGCATCAACAAACATCGGTTAATTAAATGTTTATTTTCTCAAACAAAACAAAAAATTAACACAAAAAGTGTGAATTAACGCACTTTATTTGCTACAATTCATATTATAAAGATTATTGCGCTAATCGTTCTTTAAAACTTTAGTTCTGCCAGCTACTTCTTTTTAAAGCACTATATTAGTGCTGCAGCAACCATTCTTGGAAACATTACTATAGACATTAGGTCTTATTTTAGCTTTACTGCATCAACAAACATCGATTAATTAAATGTTTATTTTCCAAAAGAAAACAAAATATAAACAAAAAAAGTGTGGATTAACGCACTTTATTAGCTACCATTCATATTTTAAAGAGAATTGCGCCCATCGTTCTTTAAAACTTTAGTTCTGCCAGCTACTTCTTTTATAGCACTATATTAGTGCTGCAGCAACCATTCTTGGAAAAATTACTATATACATAAGTACTTTCTTTAGTCTAATTTTAGCTTTACTGCATCAACAAACATCGGTTAATTAAATGTTTATTTTCTCGAAGAAAACAAAATATAAACACAAAAAGTGTGGATTAACGCACTTTATTAGCTAAAATTCGAATTATAAGGAGATTTGAGCTCATCTTTCTTTAAAAGTTTATTTCTGCCAGTTACTTCTTTTATAGCACTATATTAGTGCTGCAGCAACCATTCTTGGAAACATTACTGTAGACATTAGTACTTTCTTTTGTCTAATTTTAGCTTTACTGCATCAACAACCATCGGTTAATTAAATGTTTATTTTCTCGAAGAAAACAAAATATAAACACAAAAAGTGTGGATTAACGCACTTTATTAGCTAAAATTCGTATCAAAAAGAGTTTTGGGCTCATCTTTCTTTAAAACTTTAGTTCTGCCAGCTACTTCTTTTATAGCACTATATCACTGCTGCAGCAACCATTATTGGAAACATTAATATAGACATTAGTTCTTTCTTTAGTCTAATTTAAGCTTTACTGCATCAACAAACATCGGTTAATTAAATGTTTATTTTCTCAAAGAAAATAAAATATCAACACAAAAAGTGTGAAATAACGCAATTTTTATAGCTACAATTTATATCATAAAGAGTATTGCGCTCATAGTTCTTTACGACTTTAGTTCTGCCAAGCTACTTCTTTTATAGCACTATATTAGTGCTGCATCAACCATTCTTGGAAACATTACTATAGACATAAGTAATTTCTTTAGTCTAATTTTAGCTTTACTGCATCAACAAACATCGGTCAATTAAATGTTAATTTTCTCAAAGAAAATAAGATATCAACAAAAAATTTTTGGATTAACGCACTTTATTAGCTAAAATTCGTATTATAAAGGCTTTTGAGCTCATCTTTCTTTGAAACATTAGTTCTGCCAGCTACTTCTTATATAGCACTATATTAGTGCTGCAGCAACCATTCCTAGAAACATTAATATAGAAATTAGTTCTTTCTTTAGTCTAATTTAAGCTTTACTGCATCAGCAAACAACGGTTAATTAAATGTTTATTTTCTCAAAGAAAACAAAATATAAACACAAAAAGTGTGGATTAACGCAATTTATTAGCTAAAATTCGTATTATAAAGAGTTTTGAGCTCATCTTTCCTTAAAACTTTAGTTCTGCCAGCTCGTTCTTTTATAGAACTATATTAGTGCTGCAGCAACCATTCTTGGAAACATTACTATAGGCATTAGGTTTACATTTAGGTCTATTTTAGCTTTACTGCGTCAACAAACATAGGTTAATTAAATGTTTATTTTCTAAAAGAAAACAAAATATAAGCAAAAAAAGTGCGGATTAACGCACTTTATTAGCTAAAAATCGTATCATAAAGAGTTTTGAGCTCATCTTTCTTTAAAACTTTAGTTCTGCCAGCTACTTCTTTTATAGCACTATATCACTGCTGCAGCAATCATTATTGGAAACATTACTTTAGACATTAGTTCTTTCTTTAGTCTAATTTAAGCTTTACTGCATCAACAAACATCGGTTAAATAAATGTTTATTTTCTCAAAAAAAAAAAAAAATTAACACAAAAAGTTTGAATTAACAAACTTTATTTGCTACAATTCATATTATAAAGATTATTGCGCTAATCGTTCTTTAAAACTTTAGTTCTGCCAGCTCGTTCTTTTTAAAGCACTATATTAGTGCTGCAGCAACCATTCTTGGAAACATTACTATAGACATTAGGTCTTATTTTAGCTTTACTGCATCAACAAACATCGATTAATTAAATGTTTATTTTCCACAAGAAAACAAAATATAAACAAAAAAAGTGTGGATTAACGCACTTTAATAGCTACAATTCATATTTTAAAGAGAATTGCGCCCATCGTTCTTTAAAACTTTAGTTCTGCCAGCTACTTCTTTTATAGCACTATATTAGTGCTGCAGACACCATTCTTGGAAAAATTACTATATACATAAGTACTTTCTTTAGCCTAATTTTAGCTTTACTGCATCAACAAACATCGGTTAATTAAATGTTTATTTTCTCGAAGAAAACAAAATATAAACACAAAAAGTGTGGATTAACGCACTTTATTAGCTAAAATTCGAATTATAAGGAGATTTGAGCTCATCTTTCTTTAAAACTTTATTTCTGCCAGTTACTTCTTTTATAGCACTATATTAGTGCTGCAGCAACCATTCTTGGATACATTACTGTAGACATTAGTACTTTCTTTTGTCTAATTTTAGCTTTGCTGCATCAACAAACATCGGTTAATTAAATGTTTATGTTCTCGAAGAAAACAAATATAAACACAAAAAGTGTGGATTAAGGCACTTTATTAGCTAAAATTCGTATCAAAAAGAGTTTTGAGCTCATCTTTCTTTGAAACTTTAGCTCTAACAGCTACTTCTTTTATAATACTATATTAGTGCTGCAGCAAACATTCTTGGAAACATTACTATAGACATTAGTTCTTTCTTTAGTCTAATTTTAGCTTTACTGCATCAACAAACATCGGTTAATTAAATGTTTATTTTCTCAAAGAAAATAAAATATCAACACAAAAAGTGTGAATTAACCCAATTTTTAAAGCTACAATTTATATTATAAAGAGTATTGCGCTCATCATTCTTTAAAACTTTAGTTCTGCCAGCTACTTCTTTTATAGCACTATATTAGTGCTGCAGCAACCATTCTTGGAAACATTACTATAGACATTAGGTCTTATTTTAGCTTTACTGCATGAACAAACATCGATTAATTAAATGTTCATTTTCCCTATGAAAACAAATTATAAAAACAAAAAGTGTGGATTAGCGCACTTTATTAGCTACAATTCATATTATAAAGAGAATTGCGCCCATCGTTCTTTAAAACTTTAGTTCTGCCAGCTACTTCTTTTATAGCACTATATTAGTGCTACAGCAACCATTCTTGGAAACATTACTATAGACATTAGTTCTTTCTTTAGTCTAATTTAAGCTTTACGGCATCAACAAACATCGGTTAATTAAATGTTTATTTTCTCAAAGAAGACAAAATATCAACACAAAAAGTGTGGATTTGCGCACTTTATTAGCTAAAATTCGTATTCTTAAGTGTTTTGAGCTCATCTTTCTTTAAAACTTTAGTTCTGCCAGCTACTTCTTTTATAGCACTATATTAGTGCTGCAGCAACCATTTTTGGAAACATTACTATAGACATTAGTTCTTTCTTTAGTCTAATTTAAGCTTTACTGCATCCACAAACATCGGTTAATTAAATGTTTATTTTCTCGAAGAAAACAAATATAAACACAAAAAGTGTGGATTAAGGCACTTTATTAGCTAAAATTCGTATCAAAAAGAGTTTTGAGCTCATCTTTCTTTGAAACTTTAGCTCTAACAGCTACTTCTTTTATAATGCTATATTAGTGCTGCAGCAAACATTCTTGGAAACATTACTATAGACATTAGTTCTTTCTTTAGTCTAATTTTAGCTTTACTGCATCAACAAACATCGGTTAATTAAATGTTTATTTTCTCAAAGAAAATAAAATATCAACACAAAAAGTGTGAATTAACGCAATTTTTATAGCTACAATTTATATTATAAAGAGTATTGCGCTCATCGTTCTTTAAAACTTTAGTTCTGCCAGCTACTTCTTTTATAGCACTATATTAGTGCTGCAGCAACCATTCTTGGAAACATTACTATAGACATTAGGTCTTATTTTAGCTTTACTGCATGAACAAACATCGATTAATTAAATGTTTATTTTCCCAAAGAAAACAAAATATAAACACAAAAAGTGTGGATTAACGCACTTTATTAGCTACAATTCATATTATAAAGAGAATTGCGCCCATCGTTCTTTAAAACTTTAGTTCTGCCAGTTACTTCTTTTATAGCACTACATTAGTGCTACAGCAACCATTCTTGGAAAAATTACTATATACATAAGTACTTTCTTTAGTCTAATTTTAGCTTTACTGCATCAACAAACATCGGTTAATTAAATGTTTATTTTCTCAAAGAAAACAAAATATAAACACAAAAAGTGTGGATTAACGCACTTTATTAGCTACAATTCATATTATAAAGAGAATTGCGCCCATCGTTCTTTAAAACTTTAGTTCTGCCAGCTACTTCTTTTATAGCACTATATTAGTGCTGCAGCAACCATTCTTGGAAATATTACTATATACATTAGTACTTTCTTTGGTCTAATTTTAGCTTTACTGCATCAACAAACATCGGTTAATTAAATGTTTATTTTCTCGAAGAAAACAAATATAAACACAAAAAGTGTGGATTAAGGCACTTTATTAGCTAAAATTCGTATCACAAAGAGTTTTGAGCTCATCTTTCTTTGAAACTTTAGCTCTAACAGCTACTTCTTTTATAATACTATATTAGTGCTGCAGCAACCATTCTTGGAAATATTACTATAGACATTAGTACTTTCTTTAAACTAATTTTAGCTTTACTGCATCAACAAACATCGGTTAATTAAATGTTTATTTTCTCAAAGAAAATAAAATATCAACACAAAAAGTGTGAATTAACGCAATTTTTATAGCTACAATTTATATTATAAAGAGTATTGCGCTCATCGTTCTTTAAAACTTTAGTTCTGCCAGCTACTTCTTTTATAGCACTATATTAGTGCTGCAGCAACCATTCTTGGAAACATTACTATAGACATTAGGTCTTATTTTAGCTTTACTGCATGAACAAACATCGATTAATTAAATGTTCATTTTCCCTATGAAAACAAATTATAAAAACAAAAAGTGTGGATTAGCGCACTTTATTAGCTACAATTCATATTATAAAGAGAATTGCGCCCATCGTTCTTTAAAAATTTAGTTCTGCCAGTTACTTCTTTTATAGCACTACATTAGTGCTACAGCAACCATTCCTGGAAACATTACTATAGACATTAGTTCTTTCTTTAGTCTAATTTAAGCTTTACGGCATCAACAAACATCGGTTAATTAAATGTTTATTTTCTCAAAGAAGACAAAATATCAACACAAAAAGTGTGGATTTGCGCACTTTATTAGCTAAAATTCGTATTCTTAAGTGTTTTGAGCTCATCTTTCTTTAAAACTTTAGTCCTGCCAGCTACTTCTTTTATAGCACTCTATTAGTGCTGCAGCAACAATTTTTGGAAACATTACTATAGACATTAGTTCTTTCTTTAGTCTAATTTAAGCTTTACTGCATCCACAAACATCGGTTAATTAAATGTTTATTTTCTCCAAGAAAACAAAATATAAACACCAAAAAGTGTGGATTGACGCACTTTATTAGCTAAAATTCGTATTATAAAAAGGTTTGATCTCATCTTTCTTTAAAACTTTAGTTCTGCCAGCTATTTCTTTTATAGCACTATATTAGTGCTTCAGCAACCATTCTTGGAAACATTACTATAGGCATTAGGTTTACATGTAGGTTTATTTTAGCTTTACTGCATCAACAAACATAGGTTAATTGAATGTTTATTTTCTCAAAGAAAACAAAATATAAGCACAAAAAGTGCGGATTAACGCACTTTATTAGCTAAAATTTGTATTATAAAGAGTTTTGAGCTCATCTTTCTTTAAAACTTTAGTTCTGCCAGCTACTTCTTTTATAGAACTATATCACTGCTGCAGCAACCATTATTGGAAATATTACTATAGACATTAGTTCTTTCTTTAGTCTAATTTAAGCATTACTGCATCCACAAACATCGGTTAATTAAATGTTTATTTTCCCAAAGAAAACAAAATATAAACACAAAAAGTGTGGATTAACGCACTTTATTAGCTACAATTCATAATATAAAGAGAATTGTGCCCATCGTTCTTTAAAACTTTAATTCTGCCAGCTACTTCTTTTATAGCACTATATTAGTGCTGCAGCAACCATTCTTGGAAACATTACTATAGACATTAGTTCTTTCTTTAGTCTAATTACAGCTTTACTGCGTCAACAAACATAGGTCAATTTAATGTTTGTTCTCTCAAAGAAAACAAAATATAAACACAAGAAGTGCGGATTATCGCATTATAAAGATTATAAAATTCGTATTATAAAGAGTTTTGAGCTCATCTTTCTTTAAAACTTTATTTCTGCCAGCATTTTCTTTTATAGCACTATGTTAGTGCTACAGCAACCATTCTTGGAAACATTACTATAGACATTAGTACTTTCTTTAGTCTAATTTCAGCTTTACTGCATCAACAAACATCGGATAATTAAATGTTTATTTTCTCAAAGAAAACAAAATATAAACACAAAAAGTGTGGATTAACGCACTTTATTAGCTAAAATTCGTATTAAAAAGAGTTTTGAGCTCATCTTTCTTTCCAACTTTAGCTCTGCCAGCTACTTCTTTCATAGCACTATATTAGTGCTGCAGCAACCATTCTTGGAAACATAACTATAGACATTAGTTCTTTCTTTAATCTAATTTTAGCCTTACTGCATCAACAAACATCGGTTAATTGAATGTTTATTTTCTCAAAGAAAATAAAATATCATCAAAGAAAGCGTGAATTAACGCAATGTTTATAGCTACAATTTATATTATAAAGATTATAGCGCTCATCGTTCTTTAAAACTTTAGTTCTGCCAGCTACTTTCCTGTATAGCACTATATTAGTGCTGCAGAAACCATTCTTGGAAACATTACTATAGACATCATTACTTTCTTTAGTCTAATTTTAGCTTTACTGCATCAACAAACATCGGTTAATTAAATGTTTATTTTCTCAAAGAAAACAAAATATAAACACAAAAAGTGTGGATTTACGCACTTTATTAGCTAAAATTCGTATTATAAAGAGATTTGAGCTCATATTTCTTTGAAACTTTAGTTCTGCCAGATACTTCTTTTATAGCACTATATTAGTGCTGCAGCAACCATTCTTGGAAACATTACTATAGACATTAGTTCTTTCTTTAGTCTAATTTCAGCTTTACTGCATCAACAAACATAGGTTAATTTAATGTTTATTTTCTCAAAGAAAACAAAATATAAACACAAAAAGTGCGGATTATCGCATTATAAAGATTATAAAATTCGTATTATAAAGAGTTTTGAGCTCATCTTTCTTTAAAACTTTAGTTCTGCCAGCTATTTCTTTTATAGCACTATATTAGTGCTACAGCAACCATTCTTGGAAACATTACTATAGACATTAGTACTTTCTTTAGTCTAATTTTAGCTTTACTGCATCAACAAACATCAATTAATTAAATGTTTATTTTCTCAAAGAAAACAAAATATAAACACAAAAAGTGTGGATTAACGCACTTTATTAGCTAAAATTCGTATTATAAAGAGTTTTGAGCTCATCTTTCTTTAAAACTTTAGTTCTTCCAGCTACTTCTTTTATAGCACTATATCACTGCTGCAGCAACCATTATTGGAAACATTACTATAGACATTAGTTCTTTCTTTAGTCTAATTTAAGCTTTACTGCATCAACAAACATCGGTTAATTAAATGTTTATTTTCTCAAAGGAAACAAAATATCAACACAAAAAGTGTGGATTTACGCACTTTATTAGCTAAAATTCGTATTCTAAAGAGTTTTGAGCTCATCTTTCTTTAAAACTTTAGTCCTGCCAGCTACTTCTTTTATAGCACTATATTAGTGCTACAGCAACCATTCTTGGAAACATTACTATAGACATTAGTACTTTTTTTAGTCTAATTTTAGCTTTACTGCATCAACAAACATCGGTTATTTGAATGTTTATTTTCTGAAAGAAAACAAAATATAAACACAAAAAGTGTGAATTAACGCACTTTATTAGCTAAAATTCGTATCATTAAGAGATTTGAGCTCATGTTTCTTTAAAACTCTAGTTCTGCCAGCTATTTCTTTTATAGCACAATATTAGTGCTTCAGCAACCATTCTTGGAAACATTACTATAGGCATTAGGTTTACATGTAGGTTTATTTTAGCTTTACTGCATCAACAAACATAGGTTAGTTAAATGTTTATTTTCTCAAAGAAAACAAAATATAAACACAAAAAGTGCGGATTAACGCACTTTATTAGCTAAAATTCGTATTATAAAGACTTTTGAGCTCATCTTTCTTTAAAACTTTAGTTCTGCCAGCTACTTCTTTTATAGCACTATATTACTGCTGCAGCAACCATTATTGGAAACATTACTACAGACATTAGTTCTTTCTTTAGTCTAATTTAAGCTTTACTGCATCAACAAACATCGGTTGATTAAATGTTTATTTTCTCAAAGGAAACAAAATATCAACACAAACAGTGTGGATTAACGCACTTTATTAGCTAAAATTCGTATTATAAAGAGATTTGAGCTCATCTTTCCTTAAAACTTTAGTTCTGCCAGTTACTTCTTTTATAGCACTATATTAGTGCTGCAGCAACCATTCTTGGAAACATTACTATAGACATTAGTACTTTCTTTAGTCTAATTTCAGCTTTACTGAATCAACAAACATAGGTTAATTTAATGTTTATTTTCTCAAAGAAAACAAAATATAAACACAAAAAATGCGGATTATCGCATTATAAAGATTATAAAATTCGTATTATAAAGAGTTTTGAGCTCATCTTTCTTTAAAACTTTAGTTCTGCCAGCTATTTCTTTTATAGCACTATATTAGTGCTACAGCAACCATTCTTGGAAACATTACTATAGACATTAGTACTTTCTTTAGTCTAATTTTAGCCGTACCGCATCAACAAACATCAGTCAATTAAATGTTTATTTTCTCAAAGAAAACAAAATATAAACACAAAAAGTGTGGATTAACGCACTTTATTAGCTAAAATTCGTATCATAAAGAGTTTTGAGCTAATCTTTCTTTAAAACTTTAGTTCTTCCAGCTACTTCTTTTATAGCACTATATCACTACTGCAGCAACCATTATTGGAAACATTACTATAGACATTAGTTCTTTCTTTAGTCTAATTTAAGCTTTACTGCATCAACAAACATCGGTTAATTAAATGTTTATTTTCTCAAAGAAAACAAAATATAAACACAAAAAGTGTGGATTAACGCACTTTATTAGCTAAAATTCGTATTCTAAAGAGTTTTGAGCTCATCTTTCTTTAAAACTTTAGTCCTGCCAGCTACTTCTTTTATAGCACTATATTAGTGCTACAGCAACCATTCTTGGAAACATTACTATAGACATTAGTACTTTCTTTAGTCTAATTTTAGCTTTACTGCATCAACAAACATCGGTTATTTGAATGTTTATTTTCTGAAAGAAAACAAAATATAAACACAAAAAGTGTGAATTAACGCACTTTATTAGCTAAAATTCGTATCATTAAGAGATTTGAGCTCATGTTTCTTTAAAACTCTAGTTCTGCCAGCTATTTCTTTTATAGCACAATATTAGTGCTTCAGCAACCATTCTTGGAAACATTACTATAGGCATTAGGTTTACATATAGGTTTATTTTAGCTTTACTGCATCAACAAACATAGGTTAATTAAATGTTTATTGTCTCAAAGAAAACAAAATATAAGCACAAAAAGTGCGGATTAACGCACTTTATTAGCTAAAAATCGTATTATAAAGAGATTTGAGCCCATCGTTCTTTAAAACTTTAGTCCTGCAAGCTACTTCTTTTATAGCACTATATCAGTGCTACAGCAACCATTATTGGAAACATTACTATAGACATTAGTTCTTTCTTTAGTCTAATTTAAGCTTTACTGCATCAACAAACATCGGTTAATTAAATGTTTATTTCTCAAAGGAAACAAAATATCAACACAAACAGTGTGGATTAACGCACTTTATTGCCTAAAATTCGTATTATAAAGAGATTTGAGCTCATCTTTCTTTAAAACTTTAATTCTGCCAGGTACTTCTTTTATAGCACTATATTAGTGCTGCAGCAACCATTCTTGGAAACATTACTATGGACATTAGTACTTTTTTTAGTCTAATTACAGCTTTACTGCATCAACAAACATAGGTTAATTTAATGTTTATTTTCTCAAAGAAAACAAAATATAAACACAAAAAGTGCGGATTATCGCATTATAAAGATTATAAAATTCGTATTATAAAGAGTTTTGAGCTCATCTTTCTTTAAAACTTTATTTCTGCCAGCTATTTCTTTTATAGCACTATATTAGTGCTACAGCAACCATTCTTGGAAACATTACTATAGACATTAGTACTTTCTTTAGTCTAATTTTAGCTTTACTGCATCAACAAACATCGGTTAATTAAATGTTTATTTTCTCAAAGAAAACAAAATATAAACACAAAAAGTGTGGATTAACGCACTTTATTAGCTAAAATTCGTATTATAAAGAGTTTTGAGCTCATCTTTCTTTAAAACTTTAGTTCTGCTAGCTACTTCTTTTATAGCACTATATTACTGCTGCAGCAACCATTATTGGAAACATTACTATAGACATTAGTTCTTTCTTTAGTCTAATTTAAGCTTTACTGCATCAACAAACATCGGTTAATTAAATGTTTATTTTCTCAAAGAAAACAAAATATAAACACAAAAAGTGTGGATTAACGCACTTTATTAGCTAAAATTCGTATTCTAAAGAGTTTTGAGCTCATCTTTCTTTAAAACTTTAGTCCTGCCAGCTACTTCTTTTATAGCACTATATTAGTGCTACAGCAACCATTCTTGGAAACATTACTATAGACATTAGTACTTTTTTTAGTCTAATTTTAGCTTACTGCATCAACAAACATCGGTTAATTAAATGTTTATTTTCTCAAAGAAAACAAAATATAAACACAAAAAGTGTGAATTAACGCACTTTATTAGCTAAAATTCGTATCATTAAGAGATTTGAGCTCATGTTTCTTTAAAACTCTATTTCTGCCAGCTATTTCTTTTATAGCACAATATTAGTGCTTCAGCAACCATTCTTGGAAACATTACTATAGGCATTAGGTTTACATTTAGGTTTATTTTAGCTTTACTGCATCAACAAACATAGGTTAATTAAATGTTTATTTTCTCAAAGAAAACAAAATATCAGCACAAAAAGCGCGGATTAACGCACTTTATTAGCTAAAACTCGTATTATAAAGAGTTTTGAGCTCATCTTTCTTTAAAACTTTAGTTCTGCCAGCTACTTCTTTAATAGCACTATATTACTGCTGCAGCAACCATTATTGGAAACATTACTATAGACATTAGTTCTTTCTTTAGTCTAATTTAAGCTTTACTGCATCAACAAACATCGGTTAATTAAATGTTTATTTTCTCAAAGAAAACAAAATATCAACACAAAAAGTGTGGATTAACGCACTTTATTAGCTAAAATTCGTATTATAAAGAGATTTGAGCTCATCTTTCTTTAAAACTTTAGTTCTGCCAGTTACTTCTTTTATAGCACTATATTAGTGCTGCAGCAACCATTCTTGGAAACATTACTATAGACATTAGTACTTTCCTTAGTCTAATTTCAGCTTTACTGCATCAACAAACATAGGTCAATTTAATGTTTATTTTCTCCAAGGAAACAAAATATAAACACAAAAAGTGCGGATTATCGCATTATAAAGATTATAAAATTCATATTATAAAGAGTTTTAGCTCATCTTTCTTTAAAACTTTAGTTCTGCCAGATACTTCTTTTATAGCACTATATTAGTGCTGCAGCAACCATTCTTGGAAACATTACTATAGACATTAGTACTTTCTTTAGTCTAAGTTTAGCTTTACTGCATCAACAAACATCGGTTAATTAAATGTTTATTTTCTCGAAGAAAACAAAACATAAACACAAAAAGTGTGGATTAACGCACTTTATTAGCTAAAATTCGTATCAAAAAGAGTTTTGAGCTCATCTTTCTTTGAAACTTTAGCTCTGCCAGCTACTTCTTTTATAGCACTATATTAGTGCTGCAGCAAGTATTCTTAGAAACATTACTATAGACATTAGGTCTTAGTTTAGCTTTACTGCATGAACAAACATCGATTAATTAAATGTTTATTTTCCCAAAGAAAACAAAATATAAACACAAAAAGTGTGGATTAACGCACTTTATTAGCTACAATTCATATTATAAAGAGAATTGCGCCCATCGTTCTTTAAAACTTTAGTTCTGCCAGCTACTTCTTTTATAGCACTATGTTACTGCTGCAGTAACCATTATTGGAAACATTACTATAGACATAAGTACCTTCTTTAGTCTAATTTAAGCTTTACTGCATCAGCAAACATCGGATAATTAAATGTTTATTTTCTCAAAGAAAACAAAATATCAGCACAAAAAGCGCGGATTAACGCACTTTATTAGCTAAAACTCGTATTATAAAGAGTTTTGAGCTCATCTTTCTTTAAAACTTTAGTTCTGCCAGCTACTTCTTTTATAGCACTATAATACTGCTGCAGCAACCATTATTGGAAACATTACTATAGACATTAGGTCTTATTTTAGCTTTACTTCATCGCCAAACATCGATTAATTCAAAGTTTATTTTGTCAAAGAAAACAAATTATAAACACAAAAAGTGTTGATTAACGCTCTTTATAATCTAAAATTAATCTTATAAAGAGAATAGCGCCCATCGTTCTTTAAAACTTTAGTTCTGCCAGCTACTTCTTTTATAGCATTATATTACTGCTTCAGCAACCATTCTTGGAAACATTACTATAGACATTAGTACTTTCTTTAGTCTAATTTCAGCTTTACTGCATCAAAAAACATAGGTCAATCTAATGTTTATTTTCTGAAAGAAAACAAAATATAAACACAAAAAGTGCGGATTAACGCACGTTATTAGCTATAATTCGTATTATAAAGAGTTTTGAGCTCATTTTTCTTTAAAACTTTAGTTCTGCCAGCTAATTCTTTTATAGCACTATATTAGTTCTACAGCAACCATTCTTGGAAACATTACTATAGACCTTAGTTCTTTCTTTAGTCTAATTTCAGCTTTACTGCATCAAAAAACATCGGTTAATTAAATTTTTATTTTCTCATATAAAATAAAATATCAACACAAAAAGTGAGAATTAACGCAATTTTTATAGCTACAATTTATATTATAAAGAGTATTGCGCTCATTGTTCTTTAAAAATTTAGTTCTGCCAGCTACTTCTTTTATAGCACTATATTAGTGCTGCAGCAACCATTCTTAGAAACATTACTATAGACATTAGGTCTTATTGTAGCTTTACTGCATGAACAAACATCGATTAATTAAATGTTTATTTTCCTAAAGAAAACAAAATATAAACACAAAATGTGTGGATTAACGCACTTTATTAGCTACAGTTCATATTATAAAGAGAATTGAGCCCATCGTTCTTTAAAACTTTAGTTCTGCCAGCTACTTCTTTTATAGCACTATATTAGTGCTGCAGCAACCATTCTTGGAAACATTACTATAGACATTAGGTCTTATTTTAGCTTTACTGCATGAACAAACATCGATTAATTAAATGTTTATTTTCCCTAAGAAAACAAAATATAAAAACAAAAAGTGTGGATTAGCGCACTTTATTAGCTACAATTCATATTATAAAGAGAATTGCGCCCATCGTTCTTTAAAACTTTAGTTCTGCCAGTTACTTCTTTTATAGCACTACATTAGTGCTACAGCAACCATTCTTGGAAAAATTACTATATACATAAGTACTTTCTTTAGTCTAATTTTAGCTTTACTGCATCAACAAACATCGGTTAATTAAATGTTTATTTTCTCGAAGAAAACAAAATATAAACACAAAAAGTGTGGATTAACGCACTTTATTAGCTAAAATTCGAATTATAAGGAGATTTGAGCTCATCTTTCTTTAAAACTTTATTTCTGCCAGTTACTTCTTTTATAGCACTATATTAGTGCTGCAGCAACCATTCTTGGATACATTACTGTAGACATTAGTACTTTCTTTTGTCTAATTTTAGCTTTACTGCATCAACAAACATCGGTTAATTAAATGTTTATTTTCTCGAAGAAAACAAATATAAACAGAAAAAGTGTGGATTAACGCACTTTATTAGCTAAAATTCGTATTATAAAGAGATTTGAGCTCATCTTTCTTTAAAACTTTAGTTCTGCCAGTTACTTCTTTTATAGCACTATATTAGTGCTGCAGCAACCATTCTTGGAAACATTACTATAGACATTAGTACTTTCTTTAGTCTAATTTTAGCTTTACTGCATCAACAAACATGGGTTAATTAAATGTTTATTTTCTCAAAGAAAACAAAATATAAACACAAAAAGTGTGGATTAACGCACGTTATTAGCTAAAATTCGTATTAAAAAGAGTTTTGAGCTCATCCTTCTTTGAAACTTTAGCTCTGCCCGCTACTTCTTTTATAGCACTATATTAGTGCTGTAGCAACCTTTCTTGGAAACATTACTAGAGACGTTAGTTTTCTTTATTCTAATTTTAGCTTTACTGCATTATCAAACATCGATTAATTGAAAGTTTTATTTTCTCAAAGAAAATAAAATATAAGCACAAAAAGTGCGGATTAACGCACTTCATTAACTAAAATTCGTATTATAAAGAGTTTTGAGCTCAACTTTCTTTAAAACTATAGTTCTGCCAGCTACTTCTTTTATAGCACTATAATACTGCTGCAGCAACCATTATTGGAAACATTACTATAGACATAAGTACCTTCTTTAGTCTAATTTAAGCTTTACTGCATCAACAAACATCGGATAATTAAATGTTTATTTTCTCAAAGAGAACAAAATATCAACACAAAAAGTGCGGATGAACGCACTTTATTAGCTAAAATTCGTATTATAAAGAGTTTTGAGCTCAACTTTCTTTAAAACTATAGTTCTGCCAGCTACTTCTTTTATAGCACTATAATACTGATGCAGCAACCATTATTGGAAACATTACTATAGACATTAGGTCTTATTTTAGCTTTACTTCATCGCCAAACATCGATTAATTCAAAGTTTATTTTGTCAAAGAAAACAAATTATAAACACAAAAAGTGTTGATTAACGCTCTTTATAATCTAAAATTAATCTTATAAAGAGAATAGCGCCCATCGTTCTTTAAAACTTTAGTTCTGCCAGCTACTTCTTTTATAGCATTATATTACTGCTTCAGCAACCATTCTTGGAAACATTACTATAGACATTAGTACTTTCTTTAGTCTAATTTCAGCTTTACTGCATCAAAAAACATAGGTCAATCTAATGTTTATTTTCTGAAAGAAAACAAAATATAAACACAAAAAGTGCGGATTAACGCACGTTATTAGCTATAATTCGTATTATAAAGAGTTTTGAGCTCATTTTTCTTTAAAACTTTAGTTCTGCCAGCTAATTCTTTTATAGCACTATATTAGTTCTACAGCAACCATTCTTGGAAACATTACTATAGACCTTAGTTCTTTCTTTAGTCTAATTTTAGCTTTACTGCATCAACAAACATCGGTTAATTAAATTTTTATTTTCTCATATAAAATAAAATATCAACATAAAAAGTGAGAATTAACGCAATTTTTATAGCTACAATTTATATTTTAAAGAGTATTGCGCTCATTGTTCTTTAAAAATTTAGTTCTGCCAGCTACTTCTTTTATAGCACTATATTAGTGCTGCAGCAACCATTCTTAGAAACATTACTATAGACATTAGGTCTTATTTTAGCTTTACTGCATGAACAAACATCGATTAATTAAATGTTTATTTTCCCAAAGAAAACAAAATATAAACACAAAAAGTGTGGATTAACACACTTTATTAGCTACAATTCATATTATAAAGAGAATTGCGCCCATCGTTCTTTAAAACTTTAGTTCTGCCAGCTACTTCTTTTATAGCACTATATTAGTGCTGCAGCAACCATTCTTGGAAACATTACTATAGACATTAGTACTTTCTTTAGTCTAATTTCAGCTTTACTGCATCAGCAAACATAGGTTAAATAAATGTTTATTTTCTCAAAGAAAACAAAATTAAACAAAAAAAGTGTGGATTAACGCACTTTATTAGCTAAAAATCGTATTATAAAGAGTTTTGAGCTCATCTTTCTTTGAAACTTTAGTTCTGCCAGCTACTTCTTTTATAGCACTATATTAGTGCTGCAGCAACCATTCTTAGAAACATTACTATAGACATTAGTTCTTTCTTTAGTCTAATTTCAGCTTTACTGCATCAACAAACATAGGTTAATTAAATGTTTATTTTCTCAAAGAAAACAAAATATAAACACAAAAAGTGTGGATTAACGCACTTTATTAGCTAAAATTCGTAATATAAAGAGTTTTGAGCTCATCTTTCTTTGAAACTTTAGTTCTGCCAGCTACTTCAATTATAGCACTATATTAGTGTTACAGCAACCATTCATAGAAACATTACTATAGACTTTAGTTCTTTCTTTAGTCTAATTTCAGCTTTACTGCATCAACAAACATAGGTTAATTACATGTTTATTTTTAAAAGAAAACAAAATATAAACACAAAAAGTGTAAATTAACGCACTATATTAGCTACAATTCATTTTATAAAGAGAATTGCGCCCGTCGTTCTTTAAAACTTTAGTTCTGCCAGCTACTTCTTTTATAGCACTATATTAGTGCTGCAGCAACCATTCTTAGAAACATTACTATAGACATTAGTTCTTTCTTTAGTCTTATTTCAGCTTTACTGCATCAACAAACATATGTTAATTAAATGTTTATTTTCTCAAAGAAAACAAAATATAAAAACAAAAAGGGTGGATTAACGCACTTTATTAGCTAAAATTCGTATTATAAAGAGTTTTGAGCTCATCTTTCTTTGAAACTTTAGTTCTGCCATCTACTTCTATTATAGCACTATATTAGTGCTGCATCAACCATTCTTGGAAACATTATTATAGACATAAGTACTTTCTTTAGTCTGATTTTAGCTTTACTGCATCAACAAACATCAGTTAATTAAATGTTTATTTTCTCAAAGAAAAAATATAAACACAAAAAGTGTGAATTAACGCACTTTATTAGCTAAAATTTTTTTTTAGCTAAAATTTGTATTATAAAGAGTTTTGAGCTCATCTCTCTTTGAAACTTTAGTTCTGCTAGCTACTTATTTTATAGCACTATAGTAGTGCTGCAGCAACCATTCATAGAGACATTACGATAGACATTAGTTCTTTCTTTAGTCTTATTTCAGCTTTACTGCATCAACCAAACAACGGTTAATTAAATGTTTATTTTCTCAAAGAAAACAAAATATAAACACAAAAAGTGTGGATTAACGCACTTTATTAGCTAAAATTCGTATTATAAAGAGTTTTGAGCTCATCTTTCTTTGAAACTTTAGTTCTGCCAGCTACTTCAATTATAGCACTATATTAGTGCTGCAGCAACCATTCATAGACACATTACTATAGACTTTACTTCTTTCTTTAGTCTAATTTCAGCTTTACTGCATCAACAAACATAGGTTAATTAAATGTTTATTTTTAAAAGAAAGCAAAATATAAACACAAAAAGTGTAAATTAACGCACTATATTAGCTACAATTCATATTATAAAGAGAATTGCGCCCGTCGTTCTTTAAAACTTTAGTTCTGCCAGCTACTTCAATTATAGCACTATATTAGTGCTGCAGCAACCATTCATAGAAACATTACAATAGACTTTAGTTCTTTCTTTAGTCTAATTTCAGCTTTACTGCATCAACAAACATCAGTTAATTAAATGTTTATTTTTAAATGAAAGCAAAATATAAACACAAAAAGTGTAAATTAACGCACTATATTAGCTACAATTCATATTATAAAGAGAATTGCGCCCGTCGTTCTTTAAAACTTTAGTTCTGCCAGCTACTTCTTTTATAGCACTATATTAGTGCTGCATCAACCATTCTTGGAAACATTACTATAGACATAAGTACTTTCTTTAGTCTAACTTTATCTTTACTGCATCAACAAACATCAGTTAATTAAATGTTTATTTTCTCAAAGGAAAAATATAAACACAAAAAGTGTAAATTAACGCACTATATTAGCTACAATTCATATTATAAAGAGAATTGCGCCCGTCGTTCTTTAAAACTTTAGTTCTGCCAGCTACTTCTTTTATAGCACTATATTAGTGCTGCATCAACCATTCTTGGAAACATTACTATAGACATAAGTACTTTCTTTAGTCTAACTTTAGCTTTACTGCATCAACAAACATCAGTTAATTAAATGTTTATTTTCTCAAGGAAAACAAAATATAGACACAAAAAAAGTGAGGATTAACGCACTTTATTAGCTAAAATTCGTATTATAAAGAGTTTTGAGCTCATCTTTCTTTGAAACTTTAGTTCTGCTAGCTACTTCTTTTATAGCACTATATTAGTGCTGCAGCAACCATTCCTAGAAACATTACTATAGACATTAGTTCTTTCTTTAGTCCAATTTCAGCTTTACTGCATCAACAAACATAGGTTAATTAAATGTTTATTTTCTCAAAGAAAACAAAATTAAACAAAAAAAGTGTGGATTAACGCACTTTATTAGCTAAAAATCATATTATAAAGAGTTTTGAGCTCATCTTTCTTTAAAACTTTAGTTCTGCCAGGTACTTCTATTATAGCACTATATTAGTGATGCAGCAACCATTCTTTGAAACATTACTATAGACATTAGGTCTAATTTTAGCTTTACTGCATCAACAAACATAGGTTAATTAAATGTTTATTTTCTCAAAGAAAACAAAATATAAAAACAAAAAGTGTGGATTAACGCACTTTATTAGCTAAAATTCGTATTATAAAGAGTTTTGAGCTCATCTTTCTTTGAAACTTTAGTTCTGCCAGCTACTTCAATTATAGCACTATATTAGTGCTGCAGCAACCATTCATAGAAACATTACTATAGACTTTAGTTCTTTCTTTAGTCTAATTTCAGCTTTACTGCATCAACAAACATAGGTTAATTAAATGTTTATTTTCTCAAGGAAAACAAAATATAGACACAAAAAAGTGAGGATTAACGCACTTTATTAGCTAAAATTCGTATTATAAAGAGTTTTGAGCTCATCTTTCTTTGAAACTTTAGTTCTGCCAGCTACTTCTTTTATAGCACTATATTAGTGCTGCAGCAACCATTCCTAGAAACATTACTATAGACATTAGTTCTTTCTTTAGTCCAATTTCAGCTTTACTGCATCAGCAAACATAGGTTAATTAAATGTTTATTTTCTCAAAGAAAACAAATTATACAAAAAAAGTGTGGATTAACGCACTTTCTTAGCTAAAAATCATATTATAAAGAGTTTTGAACTCATCTTTCTTTAAAACTTTAGTTCTGCCAGGTACTTCTATTATAGCACTATATTAGTGCTGCAGCAACTATTCTTGGAAACATTACTATAAACATTAGGTCTAATTTTAGCTTTACTGCATCAACAAACATAGGTTAATTAAATGTTTATTTTCTCGAAGAAAACAAAATATAAACACAAAAAGTGTAAATTAACGCACTATATTAGCTACAATTCATATTACAAAGAGAATTGCGCCCATTATTCTTTAAAACTATAGTTCTGCCATCTACTTCTTTTATAGCACTATATTAGTGCTGCAGCAACCATTCTTGGAAACATTACTAAAGACATTAGTTCTTTCTTTAGTCTAATTTCAGCTTTACTGCATCAACAAACATAGGTTAATTAAATGTTTATTTTCTCAAAGAAAGCAAAATATAAACACAAAAAGTGTGGATTAACGCACTTTATTAGCTAAAATTCGTATTATAAAGAGTTTTGAGCTCATATTTCTTTGAAACTTTAGTTCTGCCAGCTACTTCTTTTATAGCACTATATTAGTGCTGCAGCAACCATTCTTGGAAACATTACTATCGACATAAGTACTTTCTTTAGTATAATTTTAGCTTTACTGCATCAACAAACATCAGTTAATTAAATGTTTATTTTCTCACAGAAAAGAAATATAAACACAAAAAGTGTGGATTAACGCACTTTATTAGCTAAAATTCGTATTAGCTAAAATTCGTATTATAAAGAGTTTTGAGCTCATCTTTCTTTGAAACTTTAGTTCTGCCAGCTACTTATTTTATAGCACTATAGCAGTGCTGCAGCAACCATTCATAGAAACATTACCATAGACATTAGTTCTTTCTTTAGTCTTATTTCAGCTTTACTGCATCAACAAACAACGGTTAATTAAATGTTTATTTTCTCAAAGAAAACAAAATATAGACACAAAAAAAGTGTGGATTAACGCACTTTATTAGCTAAAAATCGTATTATAAAGAGTTTTGAGCTCATATTTCTTTGAAACTTTAGTATTGCCAGCTACTTCTTTTATAGCACTATATTAGTACTGCAGCAACCATTCTTGGAAACATTACTATCAACATAAGTACTTTCTTTAGTCTAATTTTAGCTTTACTGCATCAACAAACATCAGTTAATTAAATGTTTATTTTCCCACAGAAAAGAAATATAAACACAAAAAGTGTGGAATAACGCACTTTATTACCTGAAATTCGTATTAGCTAAAATTCGTATTATAAAGAGTTTTGAGCTCATCTTTCTTTGAAACTTTAGTTCTGCCAGCTACTTCAATTATAGCACTATATTAGTGCTACAGCAACCATTCATAGAAACATTACTATAGACTTTCGTTCTTTCTTTAGTCTAATTTCAGCTTTACTGCATCAACAAACATAGGTTAATTAAATCTTTATTTTTAAAAGAAAACAAAATATAAACACAAAAAGTGTAAATTAACGCACTATATTAGCTACAATTCATATTATAAAGAGAATTGCGCCCGTCGTTCTTTAAAACTTTAGTTCTGCCAGCTACTTCTTTTATAGCACTATATTAGTGCTGCAGCAACCATTCTTGGAAACATTACTATAGACATTAGTTCTTTCTTTAGGCTAATTGCAGCTTTACTGCATCAACAAACATAGGTTAATTAAATGTTTATTTTCTCAAAGAAAACAAAATATAATCACAACAAGTGTGGATTAACGCACTTTATTAGCTAAAATTCGTATTATAAAGAGTTTTGAGCTCATCTTTCTTTTAAACTTTAGTTCTGCAATCTTCTTATTTTATAGCACTATATTAGTGCTGCAGCAACCATTCTTGGAAACATTACTATCGACATAAGTATTTTCTTTAGTCTAATTTTAGCTTTACTGCATCAACAAACATCAGTTAATTAAATGTTTATTTTCTCACGGAAAAGAAATATAAACACAAAAAGTGTGGATTAACGCACTTTATTAGCTAAAATTCGTATTAGCTAAAATTCGTATTATAAAGAGTTTTGAGCTCATCTTTCTTTGAAAGTTTAGTTCTGTTAGCTACTTATTTTATAGCACTATAGCAGTGCTGCAGCAACCATTCATAGAAACATTACCATAGACATTAGTTCTTTCTTTAGTCTTGTTTCAGCTTTACTGCATCAACAAACAACGGTTAATTAAATGTTTATTTTCTCAAAGAAAACAAAATATAGACAAAAAAAAGTGTGGATTAACGCACTTTATTAGCTAAAAATCGTATTATAAAGAGTTTTGAGCTCATATTTCTTTGAAACTTTAGTATTGCCAGCTATTTCTTTTATAGCACTATATTAGTACTGCAGCAACCATTCTTGGAAACATTACTATCGACATAAGTACTTTCTTTAGTCTAATTTTAGCTCTACTGCATCAACAAACATCAGTTAATTAAATGTTTATTTTCTCACAGAAAAGAAATATAAACACAAAAAGTGTGGAATAACGCACTTTATTACCTAAAATTCGTATTAGCTAAAATTCGTATTATAAAGAGTTTTGAGCTCATCTTTCTTTGAAACTTTAGTTCTGCCAGCTACTTATTTTATAGCACTATAGTAGTGCTGCAGCAACCATTCATAGAAACATTACCATAGACATTAGTTCTTTCTTTAGTCTTATTTCAACTTTACTGCATCAACAAACACCGGTTAATTAAATGTTTATTTTCTCAAAGGAAACAAAATATAAACACAAAAAGTGTGGATTAACGCACTTTATTAGCTAAAATTCGTATTATAAAGAGTTTTTAGCTCATCTTTCTTTGAAACTTTAGTTCTGCCAGCTACTTCAATTATAGCACTATATTAGTGCTACAGCAACCATTCATAGAAACATTACTATAGACTTTAGTTCTTTCTTTAGTCTAATTTCAGCTTTACTGCATCAACAAACATAGGTTGATTAAATGTTTATTTTTAAATTAAAACAAAATATAAACACAAAAAGTGTAAATTAACGCACTATATTAGCTACAATTCATATTATAAAGAGAATTGCGCCCGTCGTTCTTTAAAACTTTAGTTCTGCAATCTTCTTATTTTATAGCACTATATTAGTGCTGCAGCAACCATTCTTAGAAACATTACCATAGACATTAGTTCTTTCTTTAGTCTTATTTCAGCTTTACTGCATCAACAAACATATGTTAATTAAATGTATATTTTCTCAAAGAAAACAAAATATAAAAACAAAAAGGGTGGATTAACGCACTTTATTAGCTAAAAATCGTATTATAAAGAGTTTTGAGCTCATATTTCTTTGAAACTTTAGTATTGGCAGCTATTTCTTTTATAGCACTATATTAGTACTGCAGCAACCATTCTTGGAAACATTACTATCGACATAAGTACTTTCTTTAGTCTAAATTTAGCTTTACTGCATCAACAAACATCAGTTAAATAAAAGTTTATTTTCTCACAGAAAAGAAATATAAACACAAAAAGTGTGGAATAACGCACTTTATTACCTAAAATTCGTATTAGCTAAAATTCGTATTATAAAGAGTTTTGAGCTCATCTTTCTTTGAAACTTTAGTTCTGCCAGCTACTTCTTTTATAGCACTTTATTAGTGCTGCAGCAACCATTCTTAGAAACATTACTATAGACATTAGTTCTTTCTTTAGGCTAATTGCAGCTTTACTGCATCAACAAACATAGGTTAATTAAATGTTTTTTTTCTCAAGGAAAACAAAATATAGACAAAAAAAAGTGTGGATTAACGCACTTTATTAGCTAAAAATCGTATTATAAAGAGTTTTGAGCTCATATTTCTTTGAAACTTTAGTATTGCCAGCTACTTCTTTTATAGCACTATATTAGTGCTGCAGCAACCATTCTTGGAAACATTACTATAGACATTTGTTCTTTCTTTAGTCTAATTTCAGCTTTACTGCATCAACAAACATAGGTTAATTAAATGTTTATTTTCTCAAAGAAAACAAAATATAAACACATAAAGTGTGGATTAACGCACTTTATTAGCTAAAATTCGTATTATAAAGAGTTTTGAGCTCATCTTTCTTTGAAACTTTAGTTCTGCCATCTTCTTATTTTATAGCACTATCTTAGTGCTGCAGCAACCATTCTTAGAAACATTACTATAGACATTAGTTCTTTCTTTAGTCTTATTTTAGCTTTACTGCATCAACAAACATAGGTTAATTAAATGTTTATTTTCTCAAAGAAAACAAAATATAAAAGCAAAAAGGGTGGATTAACGCACTTTATTAGCTAAAATTCGTATTATAAAGAGTTTTGAGCTCATCTTTCTTTGAAACTTTAGTTCTGCCAGCTACTTCTTTTATAGCACTATATTAGTGCTGCATCAACCATTCTTGGAAACATTACTATAGACATAAGTACTTTCTTTAGTCTAATTTTAGCTTTACTGCATCAACAAACATCGGTTAATTAAATGTTTATTTTTTCAAAGAAAAGAAATATAAACACAAAGAGTGTTTATTAACGCACTGTATTAGCTAAAATTCGTATTATCAAGAGTTTTGAGCTCATCTTTCTTTGAAACTTTAGTTCTGCCAGCTTCTTCTTTTATAGCACTATATTAGTGCTTTTGCAACCATTCTTCAAAACATTACTAAAGACATTAGTACTTTCTTTAGGCTAATTTTAGCTTTACTGCATCAACAAACATCGGTTAATTAAATGTTTATTTTCTCAAAAAAAAATATAAACACAAAGAGTGTTTATTAACGCACTGTATTAGCTAAAATTCGTATTATCAAGAGTTTTGAGCTCATCTTTCTTTGAAACTTTAGTTCTGCCAGCTTTTTCTTTTATAGCACTATATTAGTGCTTTTGCAACCATTCTTCAAAACATTACTAAAGACATTAGTACTTTCTTTAGGCTAATTTTAGCTTTACTGCATCAACAAACATCGGTTAATTAAATGTTTATTTTCTCAAAAAAAAATATAAACACAAAAAGTGTGCTTTAACGCTCTTTATTAGCTAAAATTCGCATTATCAAGAGTTTTGAGCTCATCTTTCTTTGAAACTTTAGTTCTGCCATCTACTTCTTTTATAGCACTATCATAGTGCTGCATCAACCATTCTTGGAAACATTACTATAGACATAAGTACTTTCTTTAGTCTAATTTTAGCTTTAATGCATCAACAAACATCAGTTAATTAAATGTTTATTTTCTCACAGAAAAGAAATATAAACACAAAAAGTGTGGATTAACGCACTTTATTAGCTAAAATTCGTATTAGCTAAAATTCGTATTATAAATAGTTTGGAGCTCATCTTTCTTTGAAACTTTAGTTCTGCCATCTTCTTATTTTATAGCACTATATTAGTGCTGCAGCAACCATTCTTAGAAACATTACTATAGACATTAGTTCTTTCTTTAGTCTTATTTCAGCTTTACAGCATCAACAAACATAGGTTAATTAAATGTTTATTTTCTCAAAGAAAACAAAATATAAACACAAAAAGTGTGGATTTACGCACTTTATTAGCTAAAATTCGTATTATAAAGAGTTTTGAGCTCATCTTTCTTTGAAACTTTAGTTCTGCCAGCTACTTCAATTATAGCACTATATTAGTGCTGCAGCAACCATTCATAGAAACATTACTATAGACTTTAGTTCTTTCTTTAGTCTAATTTCAGCTTTACTGCATCAACAAACATAGGTTAATTAAATGTTTATTTTCTCAAGGAAAACAAAATATAGACACAAAAAAGTGAGGATTAACGCACTTTATTAGCTAAAATTCGTATTATAAAGAGTTTTGAGCTCATCTTTCTTTGAAACTTTAGTATTGCCAGCTACTTCTTTTATAGCACTATATTAGTGCTGCAGCAACCATTCTTAGAAACATTACTATAGACATTAGTTCTTTCTTTAGTCCAATTTCAGCTTTACTGCATCAGCAAAAATAGGTTAATTAAATGTTTATTTTCTCAAAGAAAACAAAATTAAACAAAAAAAGTGTGGATTAACGCACTTTATTAGCTAAAAATCGTATTATAAAGAGTTTTGAGCTCATCTTTCTATGAAACTTTAGTTCTGCCAGCTACTTCAATTATAGCACTATATTAGTGCTGCAGCAACCATTCATAGAAACATTACTATAGACTTTAGTTCTTTCTTTAGTCTAATTTCAGCTTTACTGCATCAACAAACATAGGTTAATTACATGTTTATTTTTTCAAAGAAAACAAAATATAAACACAAAAAGTGTAAATTAACGCACTATATTAGCTATAATTCGTATTATCAAGAGTTTTGAGCTCATCTTTCTTTGAAACTTTAGTTCTGCCAGCTTTTTCTTTTATAGCACTATATTAGTGCTTTTGCAACCATTCTTCAAAACATTACTAAAGACATTAGTACTTTCTTTAGGCTAATTTTAGCTTTACTGCATCAACAAACATCGGTTAATTAAATGTTTATTTTCTCAAAAAAAAATATAAACACAAAAAGTGTGCTTTAACGCTCTTTATTAGCTAAAATTCGCATTATCAAGAGTTTTGAGCTCATCTTTCTTTGAAACTTTAGTTCTGCCATCTACTTCTTTTATAGCACTATCATAGTGCTGCATCAACCATTCTTGGAAACATTACTATAGACATAAGTACTTTCTTTAGTCTAATTTTAGCTTTAATGCATCAACAAACATCAGTTAATTAAATGTTTATTTTCTCACAGAAAAGAAATATAAACACAAAAAGTGTGGATTAACGCACTTTATTAGCTAAAATTCGTATTAGCTAAAATTCGTATTATAAATAGTTTGGAGCTCATCTTTCTTTGAAACTTTAGTTCTGCCATCTTCTTATTTTATAGCACTATATTAGTGCTGCAGCAACCATTCTTAGAAACATTACTATAGACATTAGTTCTTTCTTTAGTCTTATTTCAGCTTTACTGCATCAACAAACATAGGTTAATTAAATGTTTATTTTCTCAAAGAAAACAAAATATAAACACAAAAAGTGTGGATTTACGCACTTTATTAGCTAAAATTCGTATTATAAAGAGTTTTGAGCTCATCTTTCTTTGAAACTTTAGTTCTGCCAGCTACTTAATTTATAGCACTATATTAGTGCTGCAGCAACCATTCATAGAAACATTACTATAGACTTTAGTTCTTTCTTTAGTCTAATTTCAGCTTTACTGCATCAACAAACATAGGTTAATTAAATGTTTATTTTCTCAAGGAAAACAAAATATAGACACAAAAAAGTGAGGATTAACGCACTTTATTAGCTAAAATTCGTATTATAAAGAGTTTTGAGCTCATCTTTCTTTGAAACTTTAGTATTGCCAGCTACTTCTTTTATAGCACTATATTAGTGCTGCAGCAACCATTCTTAGAAACATTACTATAGACATTAGTTCTTTCTTTAGTCCAATTTCAGCTTTACTGCATCAGCAAAAATAGGTTAATTAAATGTTTATTTTCTCAAAGAAAACAAAATTAAGCAAAAAAAGTGTGGATTAACGCACTTTATTAGCTAAAAATCGTATTATAAAGAGTTTTGAGCTCATCTTTCTTTGAAACTTTAGTTCTGCCAGCTACTTCAATTATAGCACTATATTAGTGCTGCAGCAACCATTCATAGAAACATTACTATAGACTTTAGTTCTTTCTTTAGTCTAATTTCAGCTTTACTGCATCAACAAACATAGGTTAATTACATGTTTATTTTTTCAAAGAAAACAAAATATAAACACAAAAAGTGTAAATTAACGCACTATATTAGCTATAATTCATATTATAAAGAGAATTGCGCACGTCGTTCTTTAAAACTTTAGTTCTGCGAGCTACTTCTTTAATAGCACAATATTAGTGCTGCAGCAACCATTCTTAGAAACATTACTATAGACATTAGTTCTTTCGTTAGTCTTATTTCAGCTTTACTGCATCAACAAACATATGTTAATTGAATGTTTATTTTCTCAAAGAAAACAAAATATAAAAACAAAAAGGGTGGATTAAAGCACTTTATTAGCAAAAATTCGTATTATAAAGAGTTTTGAGCTCATCTTTCTTTGAAACTTTAGTTCTGCCATCTACTTCTATTATAGCACTATATTAGTGCTGCATCAACCATTCTTGGAAACATTACTATAGACATAAGTACTTTCTTTAGTCTAATTTTAGCTTTACTGCATCAACAAACATCAGTTAATTAAATGTTTATTTTCTCAAAGAAAAAATATAAACACAAAAAGTGTGAATTAACGCACTTTATTAGCTAAAATTCGTATTATAAAGAGTTTTGAGTTCATCTTTCTTTGAAACTTTAGTTCTGCCATCTACTTCTTTTATAGCACTATCTTAGTGCTGCATCAACCATTCTTGGAAACATTACTATCGACATAAGTACTTTCTTTAGTCTAATTTTAGCTTTACTGCATCAACAAACATCAGTTAATTAAATGTTTATTTTCTCAAGGAAAACAAAATATAGACAAAAAAAAGTGTGGATTAACGCACTTTATTAGCTAAAAATCGTATTATAAAGAGTTTTGAGCTCATATTTCTTTGAAACTTTAGTATTGCCAGCTACTTCTTTTATAGCACTATATTAGTGCTGCAGCAACCATTCTTGGAAACATTACTATAGACATTTGTTCTTTCTTTAGTCTAATTTCAGCTTTACTGCATCAACAAACATAGGTTAATTAAATGTTTATTTTCTCAAAGAAAACAAAATATAATCACAACAAGTGTGGATTAACGCACTTTATTAGCTAAAATTCGTATTATAAAGAGTTTTGAGCTCATCTTTCTTTGAAACTTTAGTTCTGCAATCTTCTTATTTTATAGCACTATATTAGTGCTGCAGCAACCATTCTTAGAAACATTACCATAGACATTAGTTCTTTCTTTAGTCTTATTTCAGATTTACTGCATCAACAAACATATGTTAATTAAATGTATATTTTCTCAAAGAAAACAAAATATAAAAACAAAAAGGGTGGATTAACGCACTTTATTAGCTAAAATTCGTATTATAAAGAGTTTTGAGCTCATCTTTCTTTGAAACTTTAGTTCTGCCATCTACTTCTTTTATAGCACTATATTAGTGCTGCATCAACCATTCTTGGAAACATTACTATAGACATAAGTACTTTCTTTAGTCTAATTTTAGCTTTACTGCATCAACAAACATCAGTTAATTAAATGTTTATTTTTTCAAAGAAAAGAAATATAAACACAAAGAGTGTTTATTAACGCACTGTATTAGCTAAAATTCGTATTATCAAGAGTTTTGAGCTCATCTTTCTTTGAAACTTTAGTTCTGCCAGCTTCTTCTTTTATAGCACTATATTAGTGCTTTTGCAACCATTCTTCAAAACATTACTAAAGACATTAGTACATTCTTTAGGCTAATTTTAGCTTTACTGCATCAGCAAACATCGGTTAATTAAATGTTTATTTTCTCAAAAAAAAATATAAACACAAAGAGTGTTTATTAACGCACTGTATTAGCTAAAATTCGTATTATCAAGAGTTTTGAGCTCATCTTTCTTTGAAACTTTAGTTCTGCCAGCTTTTTCTTTTATAGCACTATATTAGTGCTTTTGCAACCATTCTTCAAAACATTACTAAAGACATTAGTACTTTCTTTAGGCTAATTTTAGCTTTACTGCATCAACAAACATCAGTTAATTAAATGTTTATTTTCTCACAGAAAAGAAATATAAACACAAAAAGTGTGGATTAACGCACTTTATTAGCTAAAATTCGTATTAGCTAAAATTCGTATTATAAATAGTTTGGAGCTCATCTTTCTTTGAAACTTTAGTTCTGCCATCTTCTTATTTTATAGCACTATATTAGTGCTGCAGCAACCATTCTTAGAAACATTACTATAAACATTAGTTCTTTCTTTAGTCTTATTTCAGCTTTACAGCATCAACAAACATAGGTTAATTAACTGTTTATTTTCTCTAAGAAAACAAAATATAAACACAAAAAGTGCGGATTTACGCACTTTATTAGCTAAAATTCGTATTATAAACAGTTTTGAGCTCATATTTCTTTGAAACTTTAGTTCTGGCAGCTACTTCAATTATAGCAATATATTAGTGCTGCAGCAACCATTCATAGAAACATTACTATAGAATTTAGTTCTTTCTTTAGTCTAATTTCAGCTTTACTGCATCAACAAACATAGGTTAATTAAATGTTTATTTTCTCAAGGAAAACAAAATATAGACACAAAAAAGTGAGGACTAACGCACTTTATTAGCTAAAATTCGTATTATAAAGAGTTTTGAGCTCATCTTTCTTTGAAACTTTAGTATTGCCAGCTACTTCTTTTATAGCACTATATTAGTGCTGCAGCAACCATTCTTAGAAACATTACTATAGACATTAGTTCTTTCTTTAGTCCAATTTCAGCTTTACTGCATCAGCAAAAATAGGTTAATTAAATGTTTATTTTCTCAAAGAAAACAAAATTAAACAAAAAAAGTGTGGATTAACGCACTTTATTAGCTAAAAATCGTATTATAAAGAGTTTTGAGCTCATCTTTCTTTGAAACTTTAGTTCTGCCAGCTACTTCAATTATAGCACTATATTAGTGCTGCAGCAACCATTCATAGAACCATTACTATAGACTTTAGTTCTTTCTTTAGTCTAATTTCAGCTTTACTGCATCAACAAACATAGGTTAATTACATGTTTATTTTTTCAAAGAAAACAAAATATAAACACAAAAAGTGTAAATTAACGCACTATATCAGCTATAATTCATATTATAAAGAGAATTGCGCACGTCGTTCTTTAAAACTTTAGTTCTGCGAGCTACTTCTTTAATAGCACAATATTAGTGCTGCAGCAACCATTCTTAGAAACATTACTATAGACATTAGTTCTTTCGTTAGTCTTATTTCAGCTTTACTGCATCAACAAACATATGTTAATTGAATGTTTATTTTCTCAAAGAAAACAAAATATAAAAACAAAAAGGGTGGATTAACGCACTTTATTAGCTAAAATTCGTATTATAAAGAGTTTTGAGCTCATCTTTCTTTGAAACTTTAGTTCTGCCATCTACTTCTATTATAGCACTATATTAGTGCTGCATCAACCATTCCTTGAAACATTACTATAGACATAAGTACTTTCTTTAGTCTAATTTTAGCTTTACTGCATCAACAAACATCAGTTAATTAAATGTTTATTTTCTCAAAGAAAAAATATAAACACAAAAAGTGTGAATTAACGCACTTTATTAGCTAAAATTCGTATTATAAAGAGTTTTGAGTTCATCTTTCTTTGAAACTTTAGTTCTGCCATCTACTTCTTTTATAGCACTATCTTAGTGCTGCATCAACCATTCTTGGAAACATTACTATCGACATAAGTACTTTCTTTAGTCTAATTTTAGCCTTACTGCATCAACAAACATCAGTTAATTAAATGTTTATTTTCTCACAGAAAAGAAATATAAACACAAAAAGTGTGGATTAACGCACTTTATTAGCTAAAATTCGTATTAGCTAAAATTCGTATTATAAATAGTTTGGAGCTCATCTTTCTTTGAAACTTTAGTTCTGCCATCTTCTTATATTATAGCACTATATTAGTGCTGCAGCAACCATTCTTAGAAACATTACCATAGACATTAGTTCTTTCTTTAGTCTTATTTCAGCTTTACAGCATCAACAAACATAGGTTAATTAAATGTTTATTTTCTCAAAGAAAACAAAATATAAACACAAAAAGTGTGGATTTACGCACTTTATTAGCTAAAATTCGCATTATAAAGAGTTTTGAGCTCATCTTTCTTTGAAACTTTAGTTCTGCCAGCTACTTCAATTATAGCACTATATTAGTGCTGCAGCAACCATTCATAGAAACATTACTATAGACTTTAGTTCTTTCTTTAGTCTAATTTCAGCTTTACTGCATCAACAAACATAGGTTAATTACATGTTTATTTTTTCAAAGAAAACAAAATATAAACACAAAAAGTGTAAATTAACGCACTATATCAGCTATAATTCATATTATAAAGAGAATTGCGCACGTCGTTCTTTAAAACTTTAGTTCTGCGAGCTACTTCTTTTATAGCACTATATTAGTGCTGCAGCAACCATTCTTAGAAACATTACTATAGACATTAGTTCTTTCTTTAGTCTTATTTCAGCTTTACTGCATCAACAAACATATGTTAATTAAATGTTTATTTTCTCAAAGAAAACAAAATATAAAAACAAAAAGGGTGGATTAACGCACTTTATTAGCTAAAATTCGTATTATAAAGAGTTTTGAGCTCATCTTTCTTTGAAACTTTAGTTCTGCCATCTACTTCTATTATAGCACTATATTAGTGCTGCATCAACCATTCCTTGAAACATTACTATAGACATAAGTACTTTCTTTAGTCTAATTTTAGCTTTACTGCATCAAAAAACATCAGTTAATTAAATGTTTATTTTCTCAAAGAAAAAATATAAACACAAAAAGTGTGAATTAACGCACTTTATTAGCTAAAATTCGTATTATAAAGAGTTTTGAGTTCATCTTTCTTTGAAACTTTAGTTCTGCCATCTACTTCTTTTATAGCACTATCTTAGTGCTGCATCAACCATTCTTGGAAACATTACTATCGACATAAGTACTTTCTTTAGTCTAATTTTAGCCTTACTGCATCAACAAACATCAGTTAATTAAATGTTTATTTTCTCACAGAAAAGAAATATAAACACAAAAAGTGTGGATTAACGCACTTTATTAGCTAAAATTCGTATTAGCTAAAATTCGTATTATAAATAGTTTGGAGCTCATCTTTCTTTGAAACTTTAGTTCTGCCATCTTCTTATATTATAGCACTATATTAGTGCTGCAGCAACCATTCTTAGAAACATTACCATAGACATTAGTTCTTTCTTTAGTCTTATTTCAGCTTTACAGCATCAACAAACATAGGTTAATTAAATGTTTATTTTCTCAAAGAAAACAAAATATAAACACAAAAAGTGTGGATTTCCGCACTTTATTAGCTAAAATTCGCATTATAAAGAGTTTTGAGCTCATCTTTCTTTGAAACTTTAGTTCTGCCAGCTACTTCAATTATAGCACTATATTAGTGCTGCAGCAACCATTCATAGAAACATTACTATAGACTTTAGTTCTTTCTTTAGTCTAATTTCAGCTTTACTGCATCAACAAACATAGGTTAATTAAATGTTTATTTTCTCAAGGAAAACAAAATATAGACACAAAAAAGTGAGGATTAACGCACTTTATTAGCTAAAATTCGTATTATAAAGAGTTTTGAGCTCATCTTTCTTTGAAACTTTAGTTCTGCCATCTACTTCTATTATAGCACTATATTAGTGCTGCATCAACCATTCCTTGAAACATTACTATAGACATAAGTACTTTCTTTAGTCTAATTTTAGCTTTACTGCATCAAAAAACATCAGTTAATTAAATGTTTATTTTCTCAAAGAAAAAATATAAACACAAAAAGTGTGAATTAACGCACTTTATTAGCTAAAATTCGTATTATAAAGAGTTTTGAGTTCATCTTTCTTTGAAACTTTAGTTCTGCCATCTACTTCTTTTATAGCACTATCTTAGTGCTGCATCAACCATTCTTGGAAACATTACTATCGACATAAGTACTTTCTTTAGTCTAATTTTAGCCTTACTGCATCAACAAACATCAGTTAATTAAATGTTTATTTTCTCACAGAAAAGAAATATAAACACAAAAAGTGTGGATTAACGCACTTTATTAGCTAAAATTCGTATTAGCTAAAATTCGTATTATAAATAGTTTGGAGCTCATCTTTCTTTGAAACTTTAGTTCTGCCATCTTCTTATATTATAGCACTATATTAGTGCTGCAGCAACCATTCTTAGAAACATTACCATAGACATTAGTTCTTTCTTTAGTCTTATTTCAGCTTTACAGCATCAACAAACATAGGTTAATTAAATGTTTATTTTCTCAAAGAAAACAAAATATAAACACAAAAAGTGTGGATTTCCGCACTTTATTAGCTAAAATTCGCATTATAAAGAGTTTTGAGCTCATCTTTCTTTGAAACTTTAGTTCTGCCAGCTACTTCAATTATAGCACTATATTAGTGCTGCAGCAACCATTCATAGAAACATTACTATAGACTTTAGTTCTTTCTTTAGTCTAATTTCAGCTTTACTGCATCAACAAACATAGGTTAATTAAATGTTTATTTTCTCAAGGAAAACAAAATATAGACACAAAAAAGTGAGGATTAACGCACTTTATTAGCTAAAATTCGTATTATAAAGAGTTTTGAGCTCATCTTTCTTTGAAACTTTAGTTCTGCCAGCTTCTTCTTTTATAGCACTATATTAGTGCTGCAGCAACCATTCCTAGAAACATTACTATAGACATTAGTTCTTTCTTTAGTCCAATTTCAGCTTTACTGCATCAGCAAAAATAGGTTAATTAAATGTTTATTTTCTCAAAGAAAACAAAATTAAACAAAAAAGTGTGGATTAACGCACTTTATTAGCTAAAAATCGTATTATAAAGAGTTTTGAGCTCATCTTTCTTTGAAACTTTAGTTCTGCCAGCTACTTCAATTATAGCACTATATTAGTGCTGCAGCAACCATTCATAGAAACATTACTATAGACATAAGTACTTTCTTTAGTCTAATTTTAGCTTTACTGCATCAACAAACATCAGTTAATTAAATGTTTATATTCTCAAAGAAAAAATATAAACACAAAAAGTGTGAATTAACGCACTTTATTAGCTAAAATTCGTATTATAAAGAGTTTTGAGTTCATCTTTCTTTGAAACTTTAGTTCTGCCATCTATTTCTTTTATAGCACTATCTTAGTGCTGCATCAACCATTCTTGGAAACATTACTATCGACATAAGTACTTTCTTTAGTCTAATTTTAGCTTTACTGCATCAACAAACGTCAGTTAATTAAATGTTTATTTTCTCACAGAAAAGAAATATAAACACAAAAAGTGTGGATTAACGCACTTTATTAGCTAAAATTTGTATTAGCTAAAATTCGTCAACATCAACAAACATAGGTTAATTAAATGTTTATTTTCTCAAGGAAAACAAAATATAGACACAAAAAAGCGAGGATTAACGCACTTTATTAGCTAAAATTCGTATTATAAAGAGTTTTGAGCTCATCTTTCTTTGAAACTTTAGTTCTGCCAGCTACTTCTTTTATAGCACTATATTAGTGCTGCAGCAACCATTCCTAGAAACATTACTATAGACATTAGTTCTTTCTTTAGTCAAATTTCAGCTTTACTGCATCAGCAAACATAGGTTAATTAAATGTTTATTTTCTCAAAGAAAACAAAATTAAACAAAAAAAGTGTGGATTAACGCACTTTATTAGCTAAAAATCATATTATAAAGAGTTTTGAGCTCATCTTTCTTTAAAATTTTAGTTCTGCCAGGTACTTCTATTATAGCACTATATTAGTGCTGCAGCATTTATTCTTGGAAACATTACTATAGACATTAGGTCTAATTTTAGCTTTACTGCATCAACAAACATAGGTTAATTAAATGTTTATTTTCTCAAAGAAAACAAAATATAAACACAAAAAGTGTGGATTAACGCACTTTATTAGCTAAAATTCGTATTATAAAGAGTTTTGAGCTCATCTTTCTTTGAAACTTTAGTTCTGCCAGCTACTTCTTTTATAGCACTATATTAGTGCTGCAGCAACCATTCATAGAAACATTACTATAGACTTTAGTTCTTTCTTTAGTCCAATTTCAGCTTTACCGCATCAGCAAACATAGGTTAATTAAATGTTTATTTTCTCAAAGAAAACAAAATTAAACAAAAAAAGTGTGGATTAACGCACTTTATTAGCTAAAAATCATATTATAAAGAGTTTTGAGCTCATCTTTCTTTAAAACTTTAGTTCTGCCAGCTACTTCTTTTATAGCACTATATTAGTGCTGCAGCAACCATTCTTGGAAACATTACTATAGACATTAGGTCTAATTTTAGCTTTACTGCATCAACAAACATAGGTTAATTAAATGTTTATTTTCTCAAAGAAAACAAAATATAAACACAAAAAGTGTAAATTAACGCACTTTATTACCTAAAATTCGTATTATAAAGGGTTTTGAGCTCATCTTTCTTTAAAGCATTAGTTCTGCCAGCTACTTCTTTTATAGCACTATATTAGTGCTGCAGCAACCATTCTTAGAAACATTACCATAGACATTAGTTCTTTCTTTAGTCTTATTTCAGCTTTACTGCATCAACAAACATATGTTAATTAAATGTATATTTTCTCAAAGAAAACAAAATATAAAAACAAAAAGGGTGGATTGACGCACTTTATTAGCTAAAATTCGTATTATAAAGAGTTTTGAGCTCATCTTTCTTTGAAACTTTAGTTCTGCCATCTACTTCTTTTATAGCACTATATTAGTGCTGCATCAACCATTCTTGGAAACATTACTATAGACATAAGTAACACAAAAAGTGCGGATTAACGCACTTTATTAGCTAAAATTCGTATTATAAAGAATTTTGAACTCATCTTTCTTTATAACTTTAGTTCTGCCAGCTACTTCTATTATAGCACTATATTAGTGCTGCAGCAACCATTCTTAGAAACATTACTATAGACATTAGTTCTTTCTTTAGTCTTATTTCAGCTTTACTGCATCAACAAACATAGGTTAATTAAATGTTTATTTTCTCAAAGAAAACAAAATTAAACAAAAAAAGTGTGGATTAACGCACTTTATTAGCTAAAAATCATATTATAAAGAGTTTTGAGCTCATCTTTCTTTAAAACTTTAGTTCTGCCAGGTACTTCTATTATAGCACTATATTAGTGCTGCAGCAACCATTCTTGGAAACATTACTATAGACATTAGGTCTAATTTTAGCTTTACTGCATCAACAAACATAGGTTAATTAAATGTTTATTTTCTCAAAGAAAACAAAATATAAACACAAAAAGTGTGGATTAACGCACTTTATTAGCTAAAATTCGTATTATAAAGAGTTTTGAGCTCATCTTTCTTTGAAACATTAGTTCTGCCAGCTACTTCTTTTATAGCACTATATTAGTGCGGCAGCAACCATTCTTAGAAACATTTCTATAGACATTAGTTCTTTCTTTAGTCTTATTTCAGCTTTACTGCATCAACAAACATATGTTAATTAAATGTATATTTTCTCAAAGAAAACAAAATATAAAAACAAAAAGGGTGGATTGACGCACTTTATTAGCTAAAATTCGTATTATAAAGAGTTTTGAGCTCATCTTTCTTTGAAACTTTAGTTCTGCCATCTACTTCTTTTATAGCACTATATTAGTGCTGCATCAACCATTCTTGGAAACATTACTATAGACATAAGTAACACAAAAAGTGCGGATTAACGCACTTTATTAGCTAAAATTCGTATTATAAAGAATTTTGAACTCATCTTTCTTTAAAACTTTAGTTCTGCCAGCTACTTCTTTTATAGCACTATATTAGTGCTGCAGCAACCATTCTTAGAAACATTACTATAGACATTAGTTCTTTCTTTAGTCTAATTTCAGCTTTACTGCATCAACAAACATAGGTTAATTAAATGTTTATTTTCTCAAAGAAAACAAAATATAAACACAAAAAGTGTAAATTAACGCACTATATCAGCTATAATTCATATTATAAAGAGAATTGCGCACGTCGTTCTTTAAAACTTTAGTTCTGCGAGCTACTTCTTTAATAGCACTATATTAGTGCTGCAGCAACCATTCTTAGAAACATTACTATAGACATTAGTTCTTTCTTTAGTCTTATTTCAGCTTTACTGCATCAACAAACATATGTTAATTGAATTTTTATTTTCTCAAAGAAAACAAAATATAAAAACAAAAAGGGTGGATTAACGCACTTTATTAGCTAAAATTCGTATTATAAAGAGTTTTGAGCTCATCTTTCTTTGAAACTTTAGTTCTGCCATCTACTTCTATTATAGCACTATATTAGTGCTGCATCAACCATTCCTTGAAACATTACTATAGACATAAGTACTTTCTTTAGTCTAATTTTAGCTTTACTGCATCAACAAACATCAGTTAATTAAATGTTTATTTTCTCAAAGAAAAAATATAAACACAAAAAGTGTGAATTAACGCACTTTATTAGCTAAAATTCGTATTATAAAGAGTTTTGAGTTCATCTTTCTTTGAAACTTTAGTTCTGCCATCTACTTCTTTTATAGCACTATCTTAGTGCTGCATCAACCATTCTTGGAAACATTACTATCGACATAAGTACTTTCTTTAGTCTAATTTTAGCCTTACTGTATCAACAAACATCAGTTAATTAAATGTTTATTTTCTCACAGAAAAGAAATATAAACACAAAAAGTGTGGATTAACGCACTTTATTAGCTAAAATTCGTATTAGCTAAAATTCGTATTATAAATAGTTTGGAGCTCATCTTTCTTTGAAACTTTAGTTCTGCCATCTTCTTATATTATAGCACTATATTAGTGCTGCAGCAACCATTCTTAGAAACATTACCATAGACATTAGTTCTTTCTTTAGTCTTATTTCAGCTTTACAGCATCAAGAAACATAGGTTAATTAAATGTTTATTTTCTCAAAGAAAACAAAATATAAACACAAAAAGTGTGGATTTCCGCACTTTATTAGCTAAAATTCGCATTATAAAGAGTTTTGAGCTCATCTTTCTTTGAAACTTTAGTTCTGCCAGCTACTTCAATTATAGCACTATATTAGTGCTGCAGCAACCATTCATAGAAACATTACTATAGACTTTAGTTCTTTCTTTAGTCTAATTTCAGCTTTACTGCATCAACAAACATAGGTTAATTAAATGTTTATTTTCTCAAGGAAAACAAAATATAGACACAAAAAAGTGAGGATTAACGCACTTTATTAGCTAAAATTCGTATTATAAAGAGTTTTGAGCTCATCTTTCTTTGAAACTTTAGTTCTGCCAGCTTCTTCTTTTATAGCACTATATTAGTGCTGCAGCAACCATTCCTAGAAACATTACTATAGACATTAGTTCTTTCTTTAGTCCAATTTCAGCTTTACTGCATCAGCAAAAATAGGTTAATTAAATGTTTATTTTCTCAAAGAAAACAAAATTAAACAAAAAAAGTGTGGATTAACGCACTTTATTAGCTAAAAATCGTATTATAAAGAGTTTTGAGCTCATCTTTCTTTGAAACTTTAGTTCTGCCAGCTACTTCAATTATAGCACTATATTAGTGCTGCAGCAACCATTCATAGAAACATTACTATAGACATAAGTACTTTCTTTAGTCTAATTTTAGCTTTACTGCATCAACAAACATCAGTTAATTAAATGTTTATATTCTCAAAGAAAAAATATAAACACAAAAAGTGTGAATTAACGCACTTTATTAGCTAAAATTCGTATTATAAAGAGTTTTGAGTTCATCTTTCTTTGAAACTTTAGTTCTGCCATCTATTTCTTTTATAGCACTATCTTAGTGCTGCATCAACCATTCTTGGAAACATTACTATCGACATAAGTACTTTCTTTAGTCTAATTTTAGCTTTACTGCATCAACAAACGTCAGTTAATTAAATGTTTATTTTCTCACAGAAAAGAAATATAAACACAAAAAGTGTGGATTAACGCACTTTATTAGCTAAAATTTGTATTAGCTAAAATTCGTCAACATCAACAAACATAGGTTAATTAAATGTTTATTTTCTCAAGGAAAACAAAATATAGACACAAAAAAGCGAGGATTAACGCACTTTATTAGCTAAAATTCGTATTATAAAGAGTTTTGAGCTCATCTTTCTTTGAAACTTTAGTTCTGCCAGCTACTTCTTTTATAGCACTATATTAGTGCTGCAGCAACCATTCCTAGAAACATTACTATAGACATTATTTCTTTCTTTAGTCCAATTTCAGCTCTACTGCATCAGCAAACATAGGTTAATTAAATGTTTATTTTCTCAAAGAAAACAAAATTAAACAAAAAAAGTGTGGATTAACGCACTTTATTAGCTAAAAATCATATTATAAAGAGTTTTGAGCTCATCTTTCTTTAAAATTTTAGTTCTGCCAGGTACTTCTATTATAGCACTATATTAGTGCTGCAGCATTTATTCTTGGAAACATTACTATAGACATTAGGTCTAATTTTAGCTTTACTGCATCAACAAACATAGGTTAATTAAATGTTTATTTTCTCAAAGAAAACAAAATATAAACACAAAAAGTGTGGATTAACGCACTTTATTAGCTAAAATTCGTATTATAAAGAGTTTTGAGCTCATCTTTCTTTGAAACTTTAGTTCTGCCAGCTACTTCTTTTATAGCACTATATTAGTGCTGCAGCAACCATTCATAGAAACATTACTATAGACTTTAGTTCTTTCTTTAGTCCAATTTCAGCTTTACCGCATCAGCAAACATAGGTTAATTAAATGTTTATTTTCTCAAAGAAAACAAAATTAAACAAAAAAAGTGTGGATTAACGCACTTTATTAGCTAAAAATCATATTATAAAGAGTTTTGAGCTCATCTTTCTTTAAAACTTTAGTTCTGCCAGGTACTTCTATTATAGCACTATATTAGTGCTGCAGCAACCATTCTTGGAAACATTACTATAGACATTAGGTCTAATTTTAGCTTTACTGCATCAACAAACATAGGTTAATTAAATGTTTATTTTCTCAAAGAAAACAAAATATAAACACAAAAAGTGTGGATTAACGCACTTTATTACCTAAAATTCGTATTATAAAGGGTTTTGAGCTCATCTTTCTTTAAAGCATTAGTTCTGCCAGCTACTTCTTTTATAGCACTATATTAGTGCTGCAGCAACCATTCTTAGAAACATTACCATAGACATTAGTTCTTTCTTTAGTCTTATTTCAGCTTTACTGCATCAACAAACATATGTTAATTAAATGTATATTTTCTCAAAGAAAACAAAATATAAAAACAAAAAGGGTGGATTGACGCACTTTATTAGCTAAAATTCGTATTATAAAGAGTTTTGAGCTCATCTTTCTTTGAAACTTTAGTTCTGCCATCTACTTCTTTTATAGCACTATATTAGTGCTGCAGCAACCATTCTTAGAAACATTACCATAGACATTAGTTCTTTCTTTAGTCTTATTTCAGCTTTACTGCATCAACAAACATATGTTAATTAAATGTATATTTTCTCAAAGAAAACAAAATATAAAAACAAAAAGGGTGGATTGACGCACTTTATTAGCTAAAATTCGTATTATAAAGAGTTTTGAGCTCATCTTTCTTTGAAACTTTAGTTCTGCCATCTACTTCTTTTATAGCACTATATTAGTGCTGCATCAACCATTCTTGGAAACATTACTATAGACATAAGTAACACAAAAAGTGCGGATTAACGCACTTTATTAGCTAAAATTCGTATTATAAAGAGTTTTGAGCTCATCTTTCTTTGAAACTTTAGTTCTGCCAGCTACTTCTATTATAGCACTATATTAGTGCTGCAGCAACCATTCTTAGAAACATTACTATAGACATTAGTTCTTTCTTTAGTCTTATTTCAGCTTTACTGCATCAACAAACATATGTTAATTAAATGTATATTTTCTCAAAGAAAACAAAATATAAAAACAAAAAGGGTGGATTAACGCACTTTATTAGCTAAAATTCGTATTATAAAGAGTTTTGAGCTCATCTTTCTTTGAAACTTTAGTTCTGCCATCTACTTCTTTTATAGCACTATATTAGTGCTGCATCAACCATTCTTGGAAACATTACTATAGACATAAGTACTTTCTTTAGTCTAATTTTAGCTTTACTGCATCAACAAACATCAGTTAATTAAATGTTTATTTTCTCAAAGAGAAGAAATATAAACACAAAGAGTGTGTATTAACGCACTGTATTAGCTAAAATTCGTATTATAAAGAGTTTTGAGCTCATCTTTCATTGAAACTTTAGTTCTGCCAGCTTCTTCTTTTATAGCACTATATTAGTGCTTTTGCAACCATTCTTCAAAACATTACTAAAGACATTAGTACTTTCTTTATGCTAATTTTAGCTTTACTGCATCAGCAAACATCGGTTAATTAAATGTTTATTTTCTCAAAAAAAAAATATAAACACAAAAAGTGTGCTTTAACGCTCTTTATTACCTAAAATTCGTATTATAAAGGGTTTTGAGCTCATCTTTCTTTAAAACATTAGTTCTGCCAGCTACTTCTTTTATAGCACTATATCACTGCTGCAGCAATCATTATTGGAAACATTACTATAGACATTAGTTCTTTCTTTAGTCTAATTTAAGCTTTACTGCATCAACAAACATCGGTTAAATAAATGTTTATTTTCTCAAACAAAACAAAAAATTAACACAAAAAGTGTGAATTAACGCACTTTATTTGCTACAATTCATATTATAAAGATTATTGCGCTAATCGTTCTTTAAAACTTTAGTTCTGCCAGCTCGTTCTTTTTAAAGCACTATATTAATGCTGCAGCAACCATTCTTGGAAACATTACTATAGACATTAGGTCTTATTTTAGCTTTACTGCATCAACAAACATCGATTAATTAAATGTTTATTTTCCACAAGAAAACAAAATATAAACACAAAAAGTGTGGATTAACGCACTTTAATAGCTACAATTCATATTTTAAAGAGAATTGCGCCCATCGTTCTTTAAAACTTTTGTTCTGCCAGCTACTTCTTTTATAGCACTATATTAGTGCTGCAGACACCATTCTTGGAAAAATTACTATATACATAAGTACTTTCTTTAGCCTAATTTTAGCTTTACTGCATCAACAAACATCGGTTAATTAAATGTTTATTTTCTCGAAGAAAACAAAATATAAACACAAAAAGTGTGGATTAACGCACTTTATTAGCTAAAATTCGAATTATAAGGAGATTTGAGCTCATCTTTCTTTAAAACTTTATTTCTGCCAGTTACTTCTTTTATAGCACTATATTAGTGCTGCAGCAACCATTCTTAGAAACATTACTATAGACATTAGTTCTTTCTTTAGTCCAATTTCAGCTTTACTGCATCAGCAAAAATAGGTTAATTAAATGTTTATTTTCTCAAAGAAAACAAAATTAAGCAAAAAAAGTGTGGATTAACGCACTTTATTAGCTAAAAATCGTATTATAAAGAGTTTTGAGCTCATCTTTCTTTGAAACTTTAGTTCTGCCAGCTACTTCAATTATAGCACTATATTAGTGCTGCAGCAACCATTCATAGAAACATTACTATAGACTTTAGTTCTTTCTTTAGTCTAATTTCAGCTTTACTGCATCAACAAACATAGGTTAATTACATGTTTATTTTTTCAAAGAAAACAAAATATAAACACAAAAAGTGTAAATTAACGCACTTTATTAGCTAAAAATCATATTATAAAGAGTTTTGAGCTCATCTTTCTTAAAAACTTTAGTTCTGCCAGGTACTACTATTATAGTACTATATTAGTGCTGCAGCAACCATTCTTGGAAACATTACTATAGACATTAGGTCTAAATTTAGCTTTACTGCATCAACAAACATATGTTAATTAAATGTATATTTTCTCAAAGAAAACAAAATATAAAAACAAAAAGGGTGGATTAACGCACTTTATTAGCTAAAATTCGTATTATAAAGAGTTTTGAGCTCATCTTTCTTTGAAACTTTAGTTCTGCCATCTACTTCTTTTATAGCACTATATTAGTGCTGCATCAACCATTCTTGGAAACATTACTATAGACATAAGTACTTTCTTTAGTCTAATTTTAGCTTTACTGCATCAACAAACATCAGTTAATTAAATGTTTATTTTCTCAAAGAGAAGAAATATAAACACAAAGAGTGTGTATTAACGCACTGTATTAGCTAAAATTCGTATTATAAAGAGTTTTGAGCTCATCTTTCATTGAAACTTTAGTTCTGCCAGCTTCTTCTTTTATAGCACTATATTAGTGCTTTTGCAACCATTCTTCAAAACATTACTAAAGACATTAGTACTTTCTTTAGGCTAATTTTAGCTTTACTGCATCAACAAACATCGGTTAATTAAATGTTTATTTTCTCAAAAAAAAATATAAACACAAAAAGTGTGCTTTAACGCTCTTTATTAGCTAAAATTCGTATTATAAAGAGTTTTGAGCTCATCTTTCTTTAAAACTTTAGTTCTGCCAGCTACTTCTTTTATAGCACTATATCACTGCTGCAGCAATCATTATTGGAAACATTACTATAGACATTAGTTCTTTCTTTAGTCTAATTTAAGCTTTACTGCATCAACAAACATCGGTTAAATAAATGTTTATTTTCTCAAACAAAACAAAAAATTAACACAAAAAGTGTGAATTAACGCACTTTATTTGCTACAATTCATATTATAAAGATTATTGCGCTAATCGTTCTTTAAAACTTTAGTTCTGCCAGCTCGTTCTTTTTAAAGCACTATATTAGTGCTGCAGCAACCATTCTTGGAAACATTACTATAGACATTAGGTCTTATTTTAGCTTTACTGCATCAACAAACATCGATTAATTAAATGTTTATTTTCCACAAGAAAATAAAATATAAACAAAAAAAGTGTGGATTAACGCACTTTAATAGCTACAATTCATATTTTAAAGAGAATTGCGCCCATCGTTCTTTAAAACTTTTGTTCTGCCAGCTACTTCTTTTATAGCACTATATTAGTGCTGCAGACACCATTCTTGGAAAAATTACTATATACATAAGTACTTTCTTTAGCCTAATTTTAGCTTTACTGCATCAACAAACATCGGTTAATTAAATGTTTATTTTCTCGAAGAAAACAAAATATAAACACAAAAAGTGTGGATTAACGCACTTTATTAGCTAAAATTCGAATTATGAGGAGATTTGAGCTCATCTTTCTTTAAAACTTTATTTCTGCCAGTTACTTCTTTTATAGCACTATATTAGTGCTGCAGCAACCATTCTTGGATACATTACTGTAGACATTAGCACTTTCTTTTGTCTAATTTTAGCTTTACTGCATCAACAAACATCGGTTAATTAAATGTTTATTTTCTCGAAGAAAACAAATATAAACACAAAAAGTGTGGATTAAGGCACTTTATTAGCTAAAATTCGTATCAAAAAGAGTTTTGAGCTCATCTTTCTTTGAAACTTTAGCTCTAACAGCTACTTCTTTTATAATACTATATTAGTGCTGCAGCAACCATTCTTGGAAACATTACTATAGACATTAGTTCTTTCTTTAGTCTAATTTTAGCTTTACTGCATCAACAAACATCGGTTAATTAAATGTTTATTTTCTCAAAGAAAATAAAATATCAACACAAAAAGTGTGAATTAACGCAATTTTTATAGCTACAATTTATATTATAAAGAGTATTGCGCTCATCGTTCTTTAAAACTTTAGTTCTGCCAGCTACTTCTTTTATAGCACTATATTAGTGCTGCAGCAACCATTCTTGGAAACATTACTATAGACATTAGGTCTTATTTTAGCTTTACTGCATTAACAAACATCGATTAATTAAATGTTCATTTTCCCTATGAAAACAAATTATAAAAACAAAAAGTGTGGATTAGCGCACTTTATTAGCTACAATTCATATTATAAAGAGAATTGCGCCCATCGTTCTTTAAAACTTTAGTTCTGCCAGTTACTTCTTTTATAGCACTATATTAGTGCTACAGCAACCATTCTTGGAAACATTACTATAGACATTAGTTCTTTCTTTAGTCTAATTTTAGCTTTACGGCATCAACAAACATCGGTTAATTAAATGTTTATTTTCTCAAAGAAGACAAAATATCAACACAAAAAGTGTGGATTTGCGCACTTTATTAGCTAAAATTCGTATTCTTAAGTGTTTTGAGCTCATCTTTCTTTAAAACTTTAGTCCTGCCAGCTACTTCTTTTATAGCACTCTATTAGTGCTGCAGCAACCATTTTTGGAAACATTACTATAGACATTAGTTCTTTCTTTAGTCTAATTTAAGCTTTACTGCATCCACAAACATCGGTTAATTAAATGTTTATTTTCTCGAAGAAAACAAATATAAACACAAAAAGTGTGGATTAAGGCACTTTATTAGCTAAAATTCGTATCAAAAAGAGTTTTGAGCTCATCTTTCTTTGAAACTTTAGCTCTAACAGCTACTTCTTTTATAATACTATATTAGTGCTGCAGCAAATATTCTTGGAAACATTACTATAGACATTAGTTCTTTCTTTAGTCTAATTTTAGCTTTACTGCATCAACAAACGGTTAATTAAATGTTTATTTTCTCAAAGAAAATAAAATATCAACACAAAAAGTGTGAATTAACGCAATTTTTATAGCTACAATTTATATTATAAAGAGTATTGCGCTCATCGTTCTTTAAAACTTTAGTTCTGCCAGCTACTTCTTTTATAGCACTATATTAGTGCTGCAGCAACCATTCTTGGAAACATTACTATAGACATTAGGTCTTATTTTAGCTTTACTGCATGAACAAACATCGATTAATTAAATGTTTATTTTCCCAAAGAAAACAAAATATAAACACAAAAAGTGTGGATTAACGCACTTTATTAGCTACAATTCATATTATAAAGAGAATTGCGCCCATCGTTCTTTAAAACTTTAGTTCTGCCAGTTACTTCTTTTATAGCACTACATTAGTGCTACAGCAACCATTCTTGGATACATTACTGTAGACATTAGTACTTTCTTTTGTCTAATTTTAGCTTTACTGCATCAACAAACATCGGTTAATTAAATGTTTATTTTCTCAAAGAAAACAAATATAAACACAAAAAGTGTGGATTAAGGCACTTTATTAGCTAAAATTCGTATCACAAAGAGTTTTGAGCTCATCTTTCTTTGAAACTTTAGCTCTAACAGCTACTTCTTTTATAATACTATATTAGTGCTGCAGCAACCATTCTTGGAAACATTACTATAGACATTAGTTCTTTCTTTAATCTAATTTTAGCTTTACTGCATCAACAAACATCGGTTAATTAAATGTTTATTTTCTCAAAGAAAATAAAATATCAACACAAAAAGTGTGAATTAACGCAATTTTTATAGCTACAATTTATATTATAAAGAGTATTGCGCTCATCGTTCTTTAAAACTTTAGTTCTGCCAGCTACTTCTTTTATAGCACTATATTAGTGCTGCAGCAACCATTCTTGGAAACATTACTATAGACATTAGGTCTTATTTTAGCTTTACTGCATGAACAAACATCGATTAATTAAATGTTCATTTTCCCTATGAAAACAAATTATAAAAACAAAAAGTGTGGATTAGCGCACTTTATTAGCTACAATTCATATTATAAAGAGAATTGCGCCCATCGTTCTTTAAAACTTTAGTTCTGCCAGTTACTTCTTTTATAGCACTATATTAGTGCTACAGCAACCATTCCTGGAAACATTACTATAGACATTAGTTCTTTCTTTGGTCTAATTTAAGCTTTACGGCATCAACAAACATCGGTTAATTAAATGTTTATTTTCTCAAAGAAGACAAAATATCAACACAAAAAGTGTGGATTTGCGCACTTTATTAGCTAAAATTCGTATTCTTAAGTGTTTTGAGCTCATCTTTCTTTAAAACTTTAGTTCTGCCAGTTACTTCTTTTATAGCACTACATTAGTGCTACAGCAACCATTCTTGGATACATTACTGTAGACATTAGTACTTTCTTTTGTCTAATTTTAGCTTTACTGCATCAACAAACATCGGTTAATTAAATGTTTATTTTCTCGAAGAAAACAAATATAAACACAAAAAGTGTGGATTAAGGCACTTTATTAGCTAAAATTCGTATCAAAAAGAGTTTTGAGCTCATCTTTCTTTGAAACTTTAGCTCTAACAGCTACTTCTTTTATAATACTATATTAGTGCTGCAGCAAACATTCTTGGAAACATTACTATAGACATTAGTTCTTTCTTTAGTCTAATTTTAGCTTTACTGCATCAACAAACGGTTAATTAAATGTTTATTTTCTCAAAGAAAATAAAATATCAACACAAAAAGTGTGAATTAACCCAATTTTTATAGCTACAATTTATATTATAAAGAGTATAGCGCTCATCGTTCTTTAAAACTTTAGTTCTGCCAGCTACTTCTTTTATAGCACTATATTAGTGCTGCAGCAACCATTCTTGGAAACATTACTATAGACATTAGGTCTTATTTTAGCTTTACTGCATGAACAAACATCGATTAATTAAATGTTCATTTTCCCTATGAAAACAAATTATAAAAACAAAAAGTGTGGATTAGCGCACTTTATTAGCTACAATTCATATTATAAAGAGAATTGCGCCCATCGTTCTTTAAAACTTTAGTTCTGCCAGTTACTTCTTTTATAGCACTACATTAGTGCTACAGCAACCATTCCTGGAAACATTACTATAGAAATTAGTTCTTTCTTTGGTCTAATTTAAGCTTTACGGCATCAACAAACATCGGTTAATTAAATGTTTATTTTCTCAAAGAAGACAAAATATCAACACAAAAAGTGTGGATTTGCGCACTTTATTAGCTAAAATTCGTATTCTTAAGTGTTTTGAGCTCATCTTTCTTTAAAACTTTAGTCCTGCCAGCTACTTCTTTTATAGCACTCTATTAGTGCTGCAGCAACCATTTTTGGAAACATTACTATAGACATTAGTTCTTTCTTTCGTCTAATTTCAGCTTTACTGCATCCACAAACATCTTTTAATCAAATGTTTATTTTCTCAAAGAAAACAAAATATAAACACAAAAAGTGTGGATTGACGCACTTTATTAGCTAAAATTCGTATTATAAAAAGGTTTGATCTCATCTTTCTTTAAAACTTTAGTTCTGCCAGCTATTTCTTTTATAGCACTATATTAGTGCTTCAGCAACCATTCTTGGAAACATTACTATAGACATTAGTTCTTTCTTTAGTCCAATTTCAGCTTTACTGCATCAGCAAAAATAGGTTAATTAAATATTTATTTTCTTAAAGAAAACAAAATTAAACAAAAAAAGTGTGGATTAACGCACTTTATTAGCTAAAAATCGTATTATAAAGAGTTTTGAGCTCATCTTTCTTTGAAACTTTAGTTCTGCCAGCTACTTCAATTATAGCACTATATTAGTGCTGCAGCAACCATTCTTGGAAACATTACTATCGACATAAGTACTTTCTTTAGTCTAATTTTAGCATTACTGCATCAACAAACATCAGTTAATTAAATGTTTATTTTCTCACAGAAAAGAAATATAAACACAAAAAGTGTGGATTAACGCACTTTATTAGCTAAAATTCGTATTAGCTAAAATTCGTATTATAAATAGTTTGGAGCTCATCTTTCTTTGAAACTTTAGTTCTGCCATCTTCTTATATTATAGCACTATATTAGTGCTGCAGCAACCATTCTTAGAAACATTACCATAGACATTAGTTCTTTCTTTAGTCTTATTTCAGCTTTACAGCATCAACAAACATAGGTTAATTAAATGTTTATTTTCTCAAAGAAAACAAAATATAAACACAAAAAGTGTGGATTTACGCACTTTATTAGCTAAAATTCGTATTATAAAGAGTTTTGAGCTCATCTTTCTTTGAAACTTTAGTTCTGCCAGCTACTTCAATTATAGCACTATATTAGTGCTGCAGCAACCATTCATAGAAACATTACTATAGACTTTAGTTCTTTCTTTAGTCTAATTTCAGCTTTACTGCATCAACAAACATAGGTTAATTAAATGTTTATTTTCTCAAGGAAAACAAAATATAGACACAAAAAAGTGAGGATTAACGCACTTTATTAGCTAAAATTCGTATTATAAAGAGTTTTGAGCTCATCTTTCTTTGAAACTTTAGTTCTGCCATCTACTTCTTTTATAGCACTATCTTAGTGCTGCATCAACCATTCTTGGAAACATTACTATCGACATAAGTACTTTCTTTAGTCTAATTTTAGCCTTACTGCATCAACAAACATCAGTTAATTAAATGTTTATTTTCTCACAGAAAAGAAATATAAACACAAAAAGTGTGGATTAACGCACTTTATTAGCTAAAATTCGTATTAGCTAAAATTCGTATTATAAATAGTTTGGAGCTCATCTTTCTTTGAAACTTTAGTTCTGCCATCTTCTTATATTATAGCACTATATTAGTGCTGCAGCAACCATTCTTAGAAACATTACCATAGACATTAGTTCTTTCTTTAGTCTTATTTCAGCTTTACAGCATCAACAAACATAGGTTAATTAAATGTTTATTTTCTCAAAGAAAACAAAATATAAACACAAAAAGTGTGGATTTACGCACTTTATTAGCTAAAATTCGCATTATAAAGAGTTTTGAGCTCATCTTTCTTTGAAACTTTAGTTCTGCCAGCTACTTCAATTATAGCACTATATTAGTGCTGCAGCAACCATTCATAGAAACATTACTATAGACTTTAGTTCTTTCTTTAGTCTAATTTCAGCTTTACTGCATCAACAAACATAGGTTAATTAAATGTTTATTTTCTCAAGGAAAACAAAATATAGACACAAAAAAGTGAGGATTAACGCACTTTATTAGCTAAAATTCGTATTATAAAGAGTTTTGAGCTCATCTTTCTTTGAAACTTTAGTTCTGCCAGCTTCTTCTTTTATAGCACTATATTAGTGCTGCAGCAACCATTCCTAGAAACATTACTTTAGACATTAGTTCTTTCTTTAGTCCAATTTCAGCTTTACTGCATCAGCAAAAATAGGTTAATTAAATGTTTATTTTCTCAAAGAAAACAAAATTAAACAAAAAAAGTGTGGATTAACGCACTTTATTAGCTAAAAATCGTATTATAAAGAGTTTTGAGCTCATCTTTCTTTGAAACTTTAGTTCTGCCAGCTACTTCAATTATAGCACTATATTAGTGCTGCAGCAACCATTCATAGAAACATTACTATAGACATAAGTACTTTCTTTAGTCTAATTTTAGCTTTACTGCATCAACAAACATCAGTTAATTAAATGTTTATATTCTCAAAGAAAAAATATAAACACAAAAAGTGTGAATTAACGCACTTTATTAGCTAAAATTCGTATTATAAAGAGTTTTGAGTTCATCTTTCTTTGAAACTTTAGTTCTGCCATCTATTTCTTTTATAGCCCTTTTTTTAGTGCTGCATCAACCATTCTTGGAAACATTACTATCGACATAAGTACTTTCTTTAGTCTAATTTTAGCTTTACTGCATCAACAAACGTCAGTTAATTAAATGTTTATTTTCTCACAGAAAAGAAATATAAACACAAAAAGTGTGGATTAACGCACTTTATTAGCTAAGATTTGTATTAGCTAAAATTCGTCAACATCAACAAACATAGGTTAATTAAATGTTTATTTTCTCAAGGAAAACAAAATATAGACACAAAAAAGCGAGGATTAACGCACTTTATTAGCTAAAATTCGTATTATAAAGAGTTTTGAGCTCATCTTTCTTTGAAACTTTAGTTCTGCCAGCTACTTCTTTTATAGCACTATATTAGTGCTGCAGCAACCATTCCTAGAAACATTACTATAGACATTATTTCTTTCTTTAGTCCAATTTCAGCTTTACTGCATCAGCAAACATAGGTTAATTAAATGTTTATTTTCTCAAAGAAAACAAAATTAAACAAAAAAAGTGTGGATTAACGCACTTTATTAGCTAAAAATCATATTATAAAGAGTTTTGAGCTCATCTTTCTTTAAAACTTTAGTTCTGCCAGGTACTTCTATTATAGCACTATATTAGTGCTGCAGCAACCATTCTTGGAAACATTACTATAGACATTAGGTCTAATTTTAGCTTTACTGCATCAACAAACATAGGTTAATTAAATGTTTATTTTCTCAAAGAAAACAAAATATAAACACAAAAAGTGTAAATTAACGCACTTTATTACCTAAAATTCGTATTATAAAGGGTTTTGAGCTCATCTTTCTTTGAAACATTAGTTCTGCCAGCTACTTCTTTTATAGCACTATATTAGTGCTGCAGCAACCATTCTTAGAAACATTACCATAGACATTAGTTCTTTCTTTAGTCTTATTTCAGCTTTACTGCATCAACAAACATATGTTAATTAAATGTATATTTTCTCAAAGAAAACAAAATATAAAAACAAAAAGGGTGGATTGACGCACTTTATTAGCTAAAATTCGTATTATAAAGAGTTTTGAGCTCATCTTTCTTTGAAACTTTAGTTCTGCCATCTACTTCTTTTATAGCACTATATTAGTGCTGCATCAACCATTCTTGGAAACATTACTATAGACATAAGTAACACAAAAAGTGCGGATTAACGCACTTTATTAGCTAAAATTCGTATTATAAAGAATTTTGAACTCATCTTTCTTTAAAACTTTAGTTCTGCCAGCTACTTCTATTATAGCACTATATTAGTGCTGCAGCAACCATTCTTAGAAACATTACTATAGACATTAGTTCTTTCTTTAGTCTTATTTCAGCTTTACTGCATCAACAAACATAGGTTAATTAAATGTTTATTTTCTCAAAGAAAACAAAATTAAACAAAAAAAGTGTGGATTAACGCACTTTATTAGCTAAAAATCATATTATAAAGAGTTTTGAGCTCATCTTTCTTAAAAACTTTAGTTCTGCCAGGTACTACTATTATAGCACTATATTAGTGCTGCAGCAACCATTCTTGGAAACATTACTATAGACATTAGGTCTAAATTTAGCTTTACTGCATCAACAAACATATGTTAATTAAATGTATATTTTCTCAAAGAAAACAAAATATAAAAACAAAAAGGGTGGATTAACGCACTTTATTAGCTAAAATTCGTATTATAAAGAGTTTTGAGCTCATCTTTCTTTGAAACTTTAGTTCTGCCATCTACTTCTTTTATAGCACTATATTAGTGCTGCATCAACCATTCTTGGAAACATTACTATAGACATAAGTACTTTCTTTAGTCTAATTTTAGCTTTACTGCATCAACAAACATCAGTTAATTAAATGTTTATTTTCTCAAAGAGAAGAAATATAAACACAAAGAGTGTGTATTAACGCACTGTATTAGCTAAAATTCGTATTATAAAGAGTTTTGAGCTCATCTTTCATTGAAACTTTAGTTCTGCCAGCTTCTTCTTTTATAGCACTATATTAGTGCTTTTGCAACCATTCTTCAAAACATTACTAAAGACATTAGTACTTTCTTTAGGCTAATTTTAGCTTTACTGCATCAACAAACATCGGTTAATTAAATGTTTATTTTCTCAAAAAAAAATATAAACACAAAAAGTGTGCTTTAACGCTCTTTATTAGCTAAAATTCGTATTATAAAGAGTTTTGAGCTCATCTAACTTTAAAACTTTAGTTCTGCCAGCTACTTCTTTTATAGCACTATATCACTGCTGCAGCAATCATTATTGGAAACATTACAATAGACATTAGTTCTTTCTTTAGTCTAATTTAAGCTTTACTGCATCAACAAACATCGGTTAAATAAATGTTTATTTTCTCAAACAAAACAAAAAATTAACACAAAAAGTGTGAATTAACGCACTTTATTTGCTACAATTCATATTATAAAGATTATTGCGCTAATCGTTCTTTAAAACTTTAGTTCTGCCAGCTCGTTCTTTTTAAAGCACTATATTAGTGCTGCAGCAACCATTCTTGGAAACATTACTATAGACATTAGGTCTTATTTTAGCTTTACTGCATCAACAAACATCGATTAATTAAATGTTTATTTTCCACAAGAAAACAAAATATAAACAAAAAAAGTGTGGATTAACGCACTTTAATAGCTACAATTCATATTTTAAAGAGAATTGCGCCCATCGTTCTTTAAAACTTTTGTTCTGCCAGCTACTTCTTTTATAGCACTATATTAGTGCTGCAGACACCATTCTTGGAAAAATTACTATATACATAAGTACTTTCTTTAGTCTAATTTTAGCTTTACTGCATCAACAAACATCGGTTAATTAAATGTTTATTTTCTCGAAGAAAACAAAATATAAACACAAAAAGTGTGGATTAACGCACTTTATTAGCTAAAATTCGTATTATAAAGAGATTTGAGCTCATCTTTCTTTAAAACTTTATTTCTGCCAGTTACTTCTTTTATAGCACTATATTAGTGCTGCAGCAACCATTCTTGGATACATTACTGTAGACATTAGTACTTTCTTTTGTCTAATTTTAGCTTTACTGCATCAACAAACATCGGTTAATTAAATGTTTATTTTCTCGAAGAAAACAAATATAAACACAAAAAGTGTGGATTAAGGCACTTTATTAGCTAAAATTCGTATCAAAAAGAGTTTTGAGCTCATCTTTCTTTGAAACTTTAGCTCTAACAGCTACTTCTTTTATAATACTATATTAGTGCTGCAGCAACCATTCTTGGAAACATTACTATAGACATTAGTTCTTTCTTTAGTCTAATTTTAGCTTTACTGCATCAACAAACATCGGTTAATTAAATGTTTATTTTCTCAAAGAAAATAAAATATCAACACAAAAAGTGTGAATTAACGCAATTTTTATAGCTACAATTTATATTATAAAGAGTATTGCGCTCATCGTTCTTTAAAACTTTAGTTCTGCCAGCTACTTCTTTTATAGCACTATATTAGTGCTGCAGCAACCATTCTTGGAAACATTACTATAGACATTAAGTCTTATTTTAGCTTTACTGCATCAACAAACATCGATTAATTAAATGTTCATTTTCCCTATGAAAACAAATTATAAAAACAAAAAGTGTGGATTAGCGCACTTTATTAGCTACAATTCATATTATAAAGAGAATTGCGCCCATCGTTCTTTAATACTTTAGTTCTGCCAGTTACTTCTTTTATAGCACTACATTAGTGCTACAGCAACCATTCTTGGAAACATTACTATAGACATTAGTTCTTTCTTTAGTCTAATTTAAGCTTTACGGCATCAACAAACATCGGTTAATTAAATGTTTATTTTCTCAAAGAAGACAAAATATCAACACAAAAAGTGTGGATTTGCGCACTTTATTAGCTAAAATTCGTATTCTCAAGTGTTTTGAGCTCATCTTTCTTTAAAACTTTAGTCCTGCAAGCTACTTCTTTTATAGCACTCTATTAGTGCTGCAGCAACCATTTTTGGAAACATTACTATAGACATTAGTTCTTTCTTTAGTCTAATTTAAGCTTTACTGCATCCACAAACATCGGTTAATTAAATGTTTATTTTCTCGAAGAAAACAAATATAAACACAAAAAGTGTGGATTAAGGCACTTTATTAGCTAAAATTCGTATCAAAAAGAGTTTTGAGCTCATCTTTCTTTGAAACTTTAGCTCTAACAGCTACTTCTTTTATAATACTATATTAGTGCTGCAGCAAACATTCTTGGAAACATTACTATAGACATTAGTTCTTTCTTTAGTCTAATTTTAGCTTTACTGCATCAACAAACGGTTAATTAAATGTTTATTTTCTCAAAGAAAATAAAATATCAACACAAAAAGTGTGAATTAACGCAATTTTTATAGCTACAATTTATATTATAAAGAGTATTGCGCTCATCGTTCTTTAAAACTTTAGTTCTGCCAGCTACTTCTTTTATAGCACTATATTAGTGCTGCAGCAACCATTCTTGGAAACATTACTATAGACATTAGTTCTTTCTTTAGTCTAATTTTAGCTTTACTGCATCAACAAACATCGGTTAATTAAATGTTTATTTTCTCAAAGAAAATAAAATATCAACACAAAAAGTGTTAATTAACGCACTTTATTAGCTACAATTCATATTATAAAGAGTATTGCGATCATCGTTCTTTAAAACTTTAGTTCTGCCAGCTACTTCTTTTATAGCACTATATTAGTGCTGCAGCAACCATTCTTAGAAACATTACCATAGACATTAGTTCTTTCTTTAGTCTTATTTCAGCTTTACTGCATCAACAAACATAGGTTAATTAAATGTTTATTTTCTCAAAGAAAACAAAATATAAACACAAAAAGTGTGGATTAACGCACTTTATTAGCTAAAATTCGTATTATAAAGAGTTTTGAGCTCATCTTTCTTTGAAACTTTAGTTCTGCCAGCTACTTCAATTATAGCACTATATTAGTGCTACAGCAACCATTCATAGAAACATTACTATAGACTTTAGTTCTTTCTTTAGTCTAATTTCAGCTTTACTGCATCAACAAACATAGGTTAATTAAATGTTTATTTTCTCAAGGAAAACAAAATATAGACACAAAAAAGTGAGGATTAACGCACTTTATTAGCTAAAATTCGTATTATAAAGAGTTTTGAGCTCATCTTTCTTTGAAACTTTAGTTCTGCCAGCTTCTTCTTTTATAGCACTATATTAGTGCTGCAGCAACCATTCCTAGAAACATTACTTTAGACATTAGTTCTTTCTTTAGTCCAATTTCAGCTTTACTGCATCAGCAAAAATAGGTTAATTAAATGTTTATTTTCTCAAAGAAAACAAAATTAAACAAAAAAAGTGTGGATTAACGCACTTTATTAGCTAAAAATCGTATTATAAAGAGTTTTGAGCTCATCTTTCTTTGAAACTTTAGTTCTGCCAGCTACTTCAATTATAGCACTATATTAGTGCTGCAGCAACCATTCATAGAAACATTACTATAGACATAAGTACTTTCTTTAGTCTAATTTTAGCTTTACTGCATCAACAAACATCAGTTAATTAAATGTTTATATTCTCAAAGAAAAAATATAAACACAAAAAGTGTGAATTAACGCACTTTATTAGCTAAAATTCGTATTATAAAGAGTTTTGAGTTCATCTTTCTTTGAAACTTTAGTTCTGCCATCTATTTCTTTTATAGCCCTTTTTTTAGTGCTGCATCAACCATTCTTGGAAACATTACTATCGACATAAGTACTTTCTTTAGTCTAATTTTAGCTTTACTGCATCAACAAACGTCAGTTAATTAAATGTTTATTTTCTCACAGAAAAGAAATATAAACACAAAAAGTGTGGATTAACGCACTTTATTAGCTAAGATTTGTATTAGCTAAAATTCGTCAACATCAACAAACATAGGTTAATTAAATGTTTATTTTCTCAAGGAAAACAAAATATAGACACAAAAAAGCGAGGATTAACGCACTTTATTAGCTAAAATTCGTATTATAAAGAGTTTTGAGCTCATCTTTCTTTGAAACTTTAGTTCTGCCAGCTACTTCTTTTATAGCACTATATTAGTGCTGCAGCAACCATTCCTAGAAACATTACTATAGACATTATTTCTTTCTTTAGTCCAATTTCAGCTTTACTGCATCAGCAAACATAGGTTAATTAAATGTTTATTTTCTCAAAGAAAACAAAATTAAACAAAAAAAGTGTGGATTAACGCACTTTATTAGCTAAAAATCATATTATAAAGAGTTTTGAGCTCATCTTTCTTTAAAACTTTAGTTCTGCCAGGTACTTGTTTATAGCACTATATTAGTGCTGCAGCAACCATTCTTGGAAACATTACTATAGACATTTGGTCTAATTTCAGCTTTACTGCATCAACAAACATAGGTTAATTAAATGTTTATTTTCTCAAAGAAAACAAAATATAAACACAAAAAGTGTAAATTAACGCACTTTATTACCTAAAATTCGTATTATAAAGGGTTTTGAGCTCATCTTTCTTTGAAACATTAGTTCTGCCAGCTACTTCTTTTATAGCACTATATTAGTGCTGCAGCAACCATTCTTAGAAACATTACCATAGACATTAGTTCTTTCTTTAGTCTTATTTCAGCTTTACTGCATCAACAAACATATGTTAATTAAATGTATATTTTCTCAAAGAAAACAAAATATAAAAACAAAAAGGGTGGATTGACGCACTTTATTAGCTAAAATTCGTATTATAAAGAGTTTTGAGCTCATCTTTCTTTGAAACTTTAGTTCTGCCATCTACTTCTTTTATAGCACTATATTAGTGCTGCATCAACCATTCTTGGAAACATTACTATAGACATAAGTAACACAAAAAGTGCGGATTAACGCACTTTATTAGCTAAAATTCGTATTATAAAGAATTTTGAACTCATCTTTCTTTAAAACTTTAGTTCTGCCAGCTACTTCTATTATAGCACTATATTAGTGCTGCAGCAACCATTCTTAGAAACATTACTATAGACATTAGTTCTTTCTTTAGTCTTATTTCAGCTTTACTGCATCAACAAACATAGGTTAATTAAATGTTTATTTTCTCAAAGAAAACAAAATTAAACAAAAAAAGTGTGGATTAACGCACTTTATTAGCTAAAAATCATATTATAAAGAGTTTTGAGCTCATCTTTCTTAAAAACTTTAGTTCTGCCAGGTACTACTATTATAGCACTATATTAGTGCTGCAGCAACCATTCTTGGAAACATTACTATAGACATTAGGTCTAAATTTAGCTTTACTGCATCAACAAACATATGTTAATTAAATGTATATTTTCTCAAAGAAAACAAAATATAAAAACAAAAAGGGTGGATTAACGCACTTTATTAGCTAAAATTCGTATTATAAAGAGTTTTGAGCTCATCTTTCTTTGAAACTTTAGTTCTGCCATCTACTTCTTTTATAGCACTATATTAGTGCTGCATCAACCATTCTTGGAAACATTACTATAGACATAAGTACTTTCTTTAGTCTAATTTTAGCTTTACTGCATCAACAAACATCAGTTAATTAAATGTTTATTTTCTCAAAGAGAAGAAATATAAACACAAAGAGTGTGTATTAACGCACTGTATTAGCTAAAATTCGTATTATAAAGAGTTTTGAGCTCATCTTTCATTGAAACTTTAGTTCTGCCAGCTTCTTCTTTTATAGCACTATATTAGTGCTTTTGCAACCATTCTTCAAAACATTACTAAAGACATTAGTACTTTCTTTAGGCTAATTTTAGCTTTACTGCATCAACAAACATCGGTTAATTAAATGTTTATTTTCTCAAAAAAAAATATAAACACAAAAAGTGTGCTTTAACGCTCTTTATTAGCTAAAATTCGTATTATAAAGAGTTTTGAGCTCATCTAACTTTAAAACTTTAGTTCTGCCAGCTACTTCTTTTATAGCACTATATCACTGCTGCAGCAATCATTATTGGAAACATTACAATAGACATTAGTTCTTTCTTTAGTCTAATTTAAGCTTTACTGCATCAACAAACATCGGTTAAATAAATGTTTATTTTCTCAAACAAAACAAAAAATTAACACAAAAAGTGTGAATTAACGCACTTTATTTGCTACAATTCATATTATAAAGATTATTGCGCTAATCGTTCTTTAAAACTTTAGTTCTGCCAGCTCGTTCTTTTTAAAGCACTATATTAGTGCTGCAGCAACCATTCTTGGAAACATTACTATAGACATTAGGTCTTATTTTAGCTTTACTGCATCAACAAACATCGATTAATTAAATGTTTATTTTCCACAAGAAAATAAAATATAAACAAAAAAAGTGTGGATTAACGCACTTTAATAGCTACAATTCATATTTTAAAGAGAATTGCGCCCATCGTTCTTTAAAACTTTTGTTCTGCCAGCTACTTCTTTTATAGCACTATATTAGTGCTGCAGACACCATTCTTGGAAAAATTACTATATACATAAGTACTTTCTTTAGCCTAATTTTAGCTTTACTGCATCAACAAACATCGGTTAATTAAATGTTTATTTTCTCGAAGAAAACAAAATATAAACACAAAAAGTGTGGATTAACGCACTTTATTAGCTAAAATTCGAATTATAAGGAGATTTGAGCTCATCTTTCTTTAAAACTTTATTTCTGCCAGTTACTTCTTTTATAGCACTATATTAGTGCTGCAGCAACCATTCTTGGATACATTACTGTAGACATTAGTACTTTCTTTTGTCTAATTTTAGCTTTACTGCATCAACAAACATCGGTTAATTAAATGTTTATTTTCTCGAAGAAAACAAATATAAACACAAAAAGTGTGGATTAAGGCACTTTATTAGCTAAAATTCGTATCAAAAAGAGTTTTGAGCTCATCTTTCTTTGAAACTTTAGCTCTAACAGCTACTTCTTTTATAATACTATATTAGTGCTGCAGCAAACATTCTTGGAAACATTACTATAGACATTAGTTCTTTCTTTAGTCTAATTTTAGCTTTACTGCATCAACAAACATCGGTTAATTAAATGTTTATTTTCTCAAAGAAAATAAAATATCAACACAAAAAGTGTGAATTAACGCAATTTTTATAGCTACAATTTATATTATAAAGAGTATTGCGCTCATCGTTCTTTAAAACTTTAGTTCTGCCAGCTACTTCTTTTATAGCACTATATTAGTGCTGCAGCAACCATTCTTGGAAACATTACTATAGACATTAAGTCTTATTTTAGCTTTACTGCATCAACAAACATCGATTGATTAAATGTTCATTTTCCCTATGAAAACAAATTATAAAAACAAAAAGTGTGGATTAGCGCACTTTATTAGCTACAATTCATATTATAAAGAGAATTGCGCCCATCGTTCTTTAATACTTTAGTTCTGCCAGTTACTTCTTTTATAGCACTACATTAGTGCTACAGCAACCATTCTTGGAAACATTACTATAGACATTAGTTCTTTCTTTAGTCTAATTTAAGCTTTACGGCATCAACAAACATCGGTTAATTAAATGTTTATTTTCTCAAAGAAGACAAAATATCAACACAAAAAGTGTGGATTTGCGCACTTTATTAGCTAAAATTCGTATTCTCAAGTGTTTTGAGCTCATCTTTCTTTAAAACTTTAGTCCTGCAAGCTACTTCTTTTATAGCACTCTATTAGTGCTGCAGCAACCATTTTTGGAAACATTACTATAGACATTAGTTCTTTCTTTAGTCTAATTTAAGCTTTACTGCATCCACAAACATCGGTTAATTAAATGTTTATTTTCTCGAAGAAAACAAATATAAACACAAAAAGTGTGGATTAAGGCACTTTATTAGCTAAAATTCGTATCAAAAAGAGTTTTGAGCTCATCTTTCTTTGAAACTTTAGCTCTAACAGCTACTTCTTTTATAATACTATATTAGTGCTGCAGCAAACATTCTTGGAAACATTACTATAGACATTAGTTCTTTCTTTAGTCTAATTTTAGCTTTACTGCATCAACAAACGGTTAATTAAATGTTTATTTTCTCAAAGAAAATAAAATATCAACACAAAAAGTGTGAATTAACGCAATTTTTATAGCTACAATTTATATTATAAAGAGTATTGCGCTCATCGTTCTTTAAAACTTTAGTTCTGCCAGCTACTTCTTTTATAGCACTATATTAGTGCTGCAGCAACCATTCTTGGAAACATTACTATAGACATTAGGTCTTATTTTAGCTTTACTGCATGAACAAACATCGATTAATTAAATGTTTATTTTCCCAAAGAAAACAAAATATAAACACAAAAAGGGTGGATTAACGCACTTTATTAGCTACAAATCATATTATAAAGAGAATTGCGCCCATCGTTCATTAAAACTTTAGTTCTGCCAGTTACTTCTTTTATAGCACTAAATTAGTGCTGCAGCAACCATTCTTGGAAATATTACAATAGACATTAGTACTTTCTTTAAACTAATTTTAGCTTTACTGCATCAACAAACATCGGTTAATTAAATGTTTATTTTCTCAAAGAAAACAAAATATAAACACAAAAAGTGTGGATTAACGCACTTTATTAGCTAAAATTCGTATTATAAGGAGATTTGAGCTCATCTTTCTTTAAAACTTTATTTCTGCCAGTTACTTCTTTTATAGCACTATATTAGTGCTGCAGCAACCATTCTTGGATACATTACTGTAGACATTAGTACTTTCTTTTGTCTAATTTTACCTTTACTGCATCAACAAACATCGGTTAATTAAATGTTTATTTTCTCGAAGAAAACAAATATAAACACAAAAAGTGTGGATTAAGGCACTTTATTAGCTAAAATTCGTATCACAAAGAGTTTTGAGCTCATCTTTCTTTTAAACTTTAGCTCTAACAGCTACTTCTTTTATAATACTATATTAGTGCTGCAGCAAACATTCTTGGAAACATTACTATAGACATTAGTTCTTTCTTTAGTCTAATTTTAGCTTTACTGCATCAACAATCATCGGTTAATTAAATGTTTATTTTCTCAAAGAAAATAAAATATCAACACAAAAAGTGTGAATTAACCCAATTTTTATAGCTACAATTTATATTATAAAGAGTATAGCGCTCATCGTTCTTTAAAACTTTAGTTCTGCCAGCTACTTCTTTTATAGCACTATATTAGTGCTGCAGCAACCATTCTTGGAAACATTACTATAGACATTAGGTCTTATTTTAGCTTTACTGCATGAACAAACATCGATTAATTAAATGTTCATTTTCCCTATGAAAACAAATTAGAAAAACAAAAAGTGTGGATTAGCGCACTTTATTAGCTACAATTCATATTATAAAGAGAATTGCGCCCATCGTTCTTTAAAACTTTAGTTCTGCCAGTTACTTCTTTTATAGCACTATATTAGTGCTACAGCAACCATTCCTGGAAACATTACTATAGACATTAGTTCTTTCTTTAGTCTAATTTAAGCTTTACGGCATCAACAAACATCGGTTAATTAAATGTTTATTTTCTCAAAGAAGACAAAATATCAACACAAAAAGTGTGGATTTGCGCACTTTATTAGCTAAAATTCGTATTCTTAAGTGTTTTGAGCTCATCTTTCTTTAAAACTTTAGTCCTGCCAGCTACTTCTTTTATAGCACTCTATTAGTGCTGCAGCAACCATTTTTGGAAACATTACTATAGACATTAGTTCTTTCTTTAGTCTAATTTAAGCTTTACTGCATCCACAAACATCGGTTAATTAAATGTTTATTTTCTCCAAGAAAACAAAATATAAACACCAAAAAGTGTGGATTGACGCACTTTATTAGCTAAAATTCGTATTATAAAAAGGTTTGATCTCATCTTTCTTTAAAACTTTAGTTCTGCCAGCTATTTCTTTTATAGCACTATATTAGTGCTTCAGCAACCATTCTTGGAAACATTACTATAGGCATTAGGTTTACATGTAGGTTTATTTTAGCTTTACTGCATCAACAAACATAGGTTAATTGAATGTTTATTTTCTCAAAGAAAACAAAATATAAGCACAAAAAGTGCGGATTAACGCACTTTATTAGCTAAAATTTGTATTATAAAGAGTTTTGAGCTCATCTTTCTTTAAAACTTTAGTTCTGCCAGCTACTTCTTTTATAGCACTATATTACTGCTGCAGCAACCATTATTGGAAACATTACTATAGACATTAGTTCTTTCTTTAGTCTAATTTAAGCATTACTGCATCCACAAACATCGGTTAATTAAATGTTTATTTTCCCAAAGAAAACAAAATATAAACACAAAAAGTGTGGATTAACGCACTTTATTAGCTACAATTCATATTATAAAGAGAATTGTGCCCATCGTTCTTTAAAACTTTAGTTCTGCCAGCTACTTCTTTTATAGCACTATATTAGTGCTGCAGCAACCATTCTTGGAAACATTACTATAGACATTAGTTCTTTCTTTAGTCTAATTTCAGCTTTACTGCATCAACAAACATAGGTTAATTTAATGTTTATTTTCTCAAAGAAAACAAAATATAAACACAAAAAGTGCGGATTATCGCATTATAAAGATTATAAAATTCGTATTATAAAGAGTTTTGAGCTCATCTTTCTTTAAAACTTTAGTTCTGCCAGCTATTTCTTTTATAGCACTATATTAGTGCTACAGCAACCATTCTTGGAAACATTACTATAGACATTAGTACTTTCTTTAGTCTAATTTTAGCTTTACTGCATCAACAAACATCGGATAATTAAATGTTTATTTTCTCAAAGAAAACAAAATATAAACACAAAAAGTGTGGATTAACGTACTTTATTGGCTAAAATTCGTATTAAAAAGAGTTTTGAGCTCATCTTTCTTTCAAACTTTAGCTCTGCCAGCTACTTCTTTTATAGCACTATATTAGTGCTGCAGCAACCATTCTTGGAAACATAACTATAGACATTAGTTCTTTCTTTAATCTAATTTTAGCCTTACTGCATCAACAAACATCGGTTAATTGAATGTTTATTTTCTCAAAGAAAATAAAATATCATCAAAGAAAGCGTGAATTAACGCAATTTTTATAGCTACAATTTATATTATAAAGATTATAGCGCTCATCGTTCTTTAAAACTTTAGTTCTGCCAGCTACTTTCCTGTATAGCACTATATTAGTGCTGCAGCAACCATTCTTGGAAACATTACTATAGACATAAGTACTTTCTTTAGTCTAATTTTAGCTTTACTGCATCAACAAACATCGGTTAATTAAATGTTTATTTTCTCCAAGAAAATAAAATATCAACACAAAAAGTGTGAATTATCGCATTATAAAGATTAAAAAATTCATATTATAAAGAGTTTTGAGCTCATCTTTCTTTAAAACTTTAGTTCTGCCAGTTACTTCTTCTATAGCACTATATTAGTGCTGCAGCAACCATTCTTGGAAACATTACTATAGACATTAGTACTTTCTTTAGTCTAATTTTAGCTTTACTGCATCAACAAACATCGGTTAATTAAATGTTTATTTTCTCAAAGAAAACAAAACATAAACACAAAAAGTGTGGATTAACGCACTTTATTAGCTAAAATTCGTATTATAAAGAGATTTGAGCTCATCTTTCTTTAAAACTTTAGTTCTGCCAGTTACTTCTTTTATAGCACTATATTAGTGCTGCAGCAACCATTCTTGGAAACATTACTATAGACATTAGTACTTTCTTTAGTCTAATTTCAGCTTTACTGCATCAACAAACATAGGTTAATTTAATGTTTATTTTCTCAAAGAAAACAAAATATAAACACAAAAAGTGCGGATTATCGCATTATAAAGATTATAAAATTCGTATTATAAAGAGTTTTGAGCTCATCTTTCTTTAAAACTTTAGTTCTGCCAGTTACTTCTTTTATAGCACTATATTAGTGCTGCAGCAACCATTCTTGGAAACATTACTATAGACATTAGTACTTTCTTTAGTCTAATTTTAGCTTTACTGCATCAACAAACATCGGTTAATTAAATGTTTATTTTCTCGAAGAAAACAAAACATAAACACAAAAAGTGTGGATTAACGCACTTTATTAGCTAAAATTCGTATCAAAAAGAGTTTTGAGCTCATCTTTCTTTGAAACTTTAGCTCTGCCAGCTACTTCTTTTATAGCACTATATTAGTGCTGCAGCAACCATTCTTAGAAACATTACTATAGACATTAGGTCTTAGTTTAGCTTTACTGCATGAACAAACATCGTTTAATTAAATGTTTATTTTCCCAAAGAAAACAAAATATAAACACAAAAAGTGTGGATTAACGCACTTTATTAGCTACAATTCATATTATAAAGAGAATTGCGCCCATCGTTCTTTAAAACTTTAGTTCTGCCAGCTACTTCTTTTATAGCACTATATTAGTGCTGCAGCAACCATTCTTGGAAACATTACTATAGACATAAGTATTTTCTTTTTTCTAATTTTACCTTTACTGCATCAACAAACATCGGTTAATTAAATGTTTCTTTTCTCAAGGAAAACAAAATATAAACACAAAAAGTGTGGATTAACGCACTTTATTAGCTAAAATTCGTATTATAAAGAGATTTGAGCTCATCTTTCTTTAAAACTTTAGTTCTGCCAGTTAATTCTTTTATAGCACTATATTAGTGCTGCAGCAACCATTCTTGGAAACATTACTATAGACATTAGTACTTTCTTTAGTCTAATTTTAGCTTTACTGCATCAACAAACATCGGTTAATTAAATGTTTATTTTCTCGAGGAAAAAAAAATATAAACACAAAAAGTGTGGATTAACGCTCTTTATAAGCTAAAATTAATCTTATAAAGAGAATAGCGCCCATCGTTCTTTAAAACTTTAGTTCTGCCAGCTACTTCTTTTATAGCCTTATATTACTGCTTCAGCAACCATTCTTGGAAACAGTACTATAGACATTAGTACTTTCGTTAGTCTAATTTCAGCTTTACTGCATCAAAAAACATAGGTCAATCTAATGTTTATTTTCTCAAAGAAAACAAAATATAAACACAAAAAGTGCGGATTAACGCACTTTATTAGCTAAAATTCGTATTATAAAGAGTTTTGAGCTCATTTTTCTTTAAAACTTTAGTTCTGCCAGCTAATTCTTTTATAGCACTATATTAGTTCTACAGCAACCATTCTTGGAAACATTACTATAGACCTTAGTTCTTTCTTTAGTCTAATTTTAGCTTTACTGCATCAAAAAACATCGGTTAATTAAATTTTCATTTTCTCATATAAAATAAAATATCAACACAAAAAGTGAGAATTAACGCAATTTTTATAGCTACAATTTATATTATAAAGAGTATTGCGCTCATCGTTCTTTAAAACTTTAGTTCTGCCAGCTACTTCTTTTATAGCACTATATTAGTGCTGCAGCAACCATTCTTAGAAACATTACTATAGACATTAGGTCTTATTGTAGCTTTACTGCATGAACAAACATCGATTAATTAAATGATTATTTTCCTAAAGAAAACAAAATATAAACACATAAAGTGTGGATTAACACAATTTATTAGCTACAATTCATATTATAAACAGAATTATGCCCATCGTTCTTTAAAACTTTAGTTCTGCCAGCTACTTCTTTTATAGCACTATATTAGTGCTGCAGCAACCATTCTTGGAAACATTACTATAGACATTAGTACTTTTTTTAGTCTAATTACAGCTTTACTGCATCAACAAACATAGGTCAATTTAATGTTTATTCTCTCAAAGAAAACAAAATATAAACACAAAAAGTGCGGAATATCGCATTATAAAGATTATAAAATTCGTATTATAAAGAGTTTTGAGCTCATCTTTCTTTAAAACTTTATTTCTGCCAGCTATTTCTTTTATAGCACTATATTAGTGCTACAGCAACCATTCTTGGAAACATTACTATAGACATTAGTACTTTCTTTAGTCTAATTTTAGCTTTACTGCATCAACAAACATCGGTTAATTAAATGTTTATTTTCTCAAAGAAAACAAAATATAAACACAAAAAGTGTGGATTAACGCACTTTATTAGCTAAAATTCATATTATAAAGAGTTTTGAGCTCATCTTTCTTTAAAACTTTAGTTCTGCCAGCTACTTCTTTTATAGCACTATATTACTGCTGCAGCAACCATTATTGGAAACATTACTATAGACATTAGTTCTTTCTTTAGTCTAATTTAAGCTTTACTGCATCAACAAACATCGGTTAATTAAATGTTTATTTTCTCAAAGAAAACAAAATATCAACACAAAAAGTGTGGATTAACGCACTTTATTAGCTAAATTTCGTATTATAAAGAGAATTGTGCCCATCGTTCTTTAAAACTTTAGTCCTGCAAGCTACTTCTTTTATAGCACTATATTAGTGCTACAGCAACCATTCTTGGAAACATTACTATAGACATTAGTACTTTTTTTAGTCTAATTTTAGCTTTACTGCATCAACAAACATCGGTTATTTGAATGTTTATTTTCTGAAAGAAAACAAAATATAAACACAAAAAGTGTGAATTAACGCACTTTATTAGCTAAAATTCGTATCATTAAGAGATTTGAGCTCATGTTTCTTTAAAACTCTAGTTCTGCCAGCTATTTCTTTTATAGCACAATATTAGTGCTTCAGCAACCATTCTTGGAAACATTACTATAGGCATTAGGTTTACATGTAGGTTTATTTTAGCTTTACTGCATCAACAAACATAGGTTAATTAAATGTTTATTTCTCAAAGGAAACAAAATATAAACACAAAAAGTGTGGATTAACGCACTTTATTAGCTAAAATTCGTATTATAAAGAGATTTGAGCTCATCTTTCTTTAAAACTTTAGTTCTGCCAGCTACTTCTTTTATAGCACTATATTAGTGCTGCAGCAACCATTCTTGGAAACATTACTATAGACATTAGTACTTTTTTTAGTCTAATTTTAGCTTACTGCATCAACAAACATCGGTTACTTAAATGTTTATTTTCTCAAAGAAAACAAAATATAAACACAAAAAAGTGTGGATTAACGCACTTTATTAGCTAAAATTCGTATCATTAAGAGATTTGAGCTCATGTTTCTTTAAAACTCTAGTTCTGCCAGCTACTTCTTTTATAGCACTATATCACTGCTGCAGCAACCATTATTGGAAACATTACTATAGTTATTAGTTCTTTCTTTAGTCTAATTTAAGCTTTACTGCATCAACAAACATCGGTTAATTAAATGTTTATTTCTCAAAGGAAACAAAATATCAACACAAACAGTGTGGATTAACGCACTTTATTAGCTAAAGTTCGTATTATAAAGAGATTTGAGCTCATCTTTCTTTAAAACTTTAGTTCTGCCAGATATTTCTTTTATAGCACTATATTAGTGCTGCAGCAACCATTCTTGGAAACATTACTATAGGCATTAGTACTTTTTTTAGTCTAATTACAGCTTTACTGCATCAACAAACATAGGTCAATTTAATGTTTATTCTCCCAAAGAAAACAAAATATAAACACAAAAAGTGCGGATTATCGCATTATAAAGATTATAAAATTCGTATTATAAAGAGTTTTGAGCTCATCTTTCTTTAAAACTTTATTTCTGCCAGCTATTTCTTTTATAGCACTATATTAGTGCTACAGCAACCATTCTTGGAAACATTACTATAGACATTAGTACTTTCTTTAGTCTAATTTTAGCTTTACTGCATCAACAAACATCGGTTAATTAAATGTTTATTTTCTCAAAGAAAACAAAATATAAACACAAAAAGTGTGGATTAACGCACTTTATTAGCTAAAATTCGTATTATAAAGAGTTTTGAGCTCATCTTTCTTTAAAACTTTAGTTCTTCCAGCTACTTCTTTTATAGCACTATATTACTGCTGCAGCAACCATTATTGGAAACATTACTATAGACATTAGTTCTTTCTTTAGTCTAATTTAAGCTTTACTGCATCAACAAACATCGGTTAATTAAATGTTTATTTTCTCAAAGGAAACAAAATATAAACACAAAAAGTGTGGATTAACGCACTTTATTAGCTAAAATTCGTATTATAAAGAGTTTTGAGCTCATCTTTTTTTAAAACTTTAGTTCTGCCAGCTACTTCTTTTATAGCACTATATTAGTGCTACAGCAACCATTCTTGGAAACATTACTATAGACATTAGTACTTTTTTTAGTCTAATTTTAGCTTTACTGCATCAACAAACATCGGTTAATTAAATGTTTATTTTCTCAAAGAAAACAAAATATAAACACAAAAAGTGTGGATTAACGCACTTTATTAGCTAAAATTCGTATCATTAAGAGATTTGAGCTCATGTTTCTTTAAAACTCTATTTCTGCCAGCTATTTCTTTTATAGCACAATATTAGTGCTTCAGCAACCATTCTTGGAAACATTACTATAGGCATTAGGTTTACATGTAGGTTTATTTTAGCTTTACTGCATCAACAAACATAGGTTAATTAAATGTTTATTTTCTCAAAGAAAACAAAATATAAGCACAAAAAGTGCGGATTAACGCACTTTATTAGCTAAAATTCGTATTATAAAGAGTTTTGAGCTCATCTTTCTTTAAAACTTTAGTTCTGCCAGCTACTTCTTTAATAGCACTATATTACTGCTGCAGCAACCATTATTGGAAACATTACTATAGACATTAGTTCTTTCTTTAGTCTAATTTAAGCTTTACTGCATCAACAAACATCGGTTAATTAAATGTTTATTTTCTCAAAGGAAACAAAATATCAACACAAACAGTGTGGATTAACGCACTTTATTAGCTAAAATTCGTATTATAAAGAGATTTGAGCTCATCTTTCTTTAAAACTTTAGTTCTGCCAGTTACTTCTTTTATAGCACTATATTAGTGCTGCAGCAACCATTCTTGGAAACATTACTATAGACATTAGTACTTTTCTTAGTCTAATTTCAGCTTTACTGCATCAACAAACATAGGTCAATTTAATGTTTATTTTCTCCAAGGAAACAAAATATAAACACAAAAAGTGCGGATTATCGCATTATAAAGATTATAAAATTCATATTATAAAGAGTTTTGAGCTCATCTTTCTTTAAAACTTTAGTTCTGCCAGTTACTTCTTTTATAGCACTATATTAGTGCTGCAGCAACCATTCTTGGAAACATTACTATAGACATTAGGTCTTATTTTAGCTTTACTGCATGAACAAACATCGATTAATTAAATGTTTATTTTCCCAAAGAAAACAAAATATAAACACAAAAAGTGTGGATTAACGCACTTTATTAGCTACAATTCATATTATAAAGAGAATTGCGCCCATCGTTCTTTAAAACTTTAGTTCTGCCAGCTACTTCTTTTATAGCACTATATTAGTGCTGCAGCAACCATTCTTGGAAACATTACTATAGACATAAGTACTTTCTTTATTCTAATTTTAGCTTTACTGCATCAACAAACATCGGTTAATTAAATGTTTCTTTTCTCAAGGAAAACAAAATATAAACACAAAAAGTGTGGATTAACGCACTTTATTAGCTAAAATTCGTATTATAAAGAGATTTGAGCTCATCTTTCTTTAAAACTTTAGTTCTGCCAGTTACTTCTTTTATAGCACTATATTAGTGCTGCAGCAACCATTCTTGGAAACATTACTATAGACATTAGTACTTTCTTTAGTCTAATTTTAGCTTTACTGCATCAACAAACATCGGTTAATTAAATGTTTATTTTCTCGAGGAAAAAAAAATATAAACACAAAAAGTGTGGATTAACGCACGTTATTAGCTAAAATTCGTATTAAAAAGAGTTTTGAGCTCATCTTTCTTTGAAACTTTAGCTCTGCCCGCTACTTCTTTTATAGCACTATATTAGTGCTGCAGCAACCATTCTTGGAAACATTACTATAGACCTTAGTACTTTCTTTAGTCTAATTTTAGCTTTACTGCATCAACAAACATCGGTTAATTAAATTTTTATTTTCTCAAAGAAAATAAAATATAAGCACAAAAAGTGCGGATTAACGCACTTCATTAACTAAAATTCGTATTATAAAGAGTTTTGAGCTCATCTTTCTTTAAAACTTTAGTTCTGCCAGCTACTTCTTTAATAGCACTATATTACTGCTGCAGCAACCATTATTGGAAACATTACTATAGACATTAGTACTTTCTTTAGTCTAATTTTAGCTTTACTGCATCAACAAACATCGGTTAATTAAATGTTTATTTTCTCAAAGAAAACAAAATATCAACACAAAAAGTGCGGATTAACGCACTTTATTAGCTAAAATTCGTATTATAAAGAGTTTTGAGCTCATCTTTCTTTAAAACTTTAGTTCTGCCAGCTACTTCTTTTATAGCACTATATTACTGCTGCAGCAACCATTATTGGAAACATTACTATAGACATTAGGTCTTATTTTAGCTTTACTTCATCGCCAAACATCGATTAATTCAAAGTTTATTTTGTCAAAGAAAACAAATTATAAACACAAAAAGTGTTGATTAACGCTCTTTATAATCTAAAATTAATCTTATAAAGAGAATAGCGCCCATCGTTCTTTAAAACTTTAGTTCTGCCAGCTACTTCTTTTATAGCATTATATTACTGCTTCAGCAACCATTCTTGGAAACATTACTATAGACATTAGTACTTTCTTTAGTCTAATTTCAGCTTTACTGCATCAAAAAACATAGGTCAATCTAATGTTTATTTTCTGAAAGAAAACAAAATATAGACACAAAAAGTGCGGATTAACGCACTTTATTAGCTATATATTTCGTATTATAAAGAGTTTTGAGCTCATTTTTCTTTAAAACTTTAGTTCTGCCAGCTAATTCTTTTATAGCACTATATTAGTTCTACAGCAACCATTCTTGGAAACATTACTATAGACCTTAGTTCTTTCTTTAGTCTAATTTTAGCTTTACTGCATCAACAAACATCGGTTAATTAAATTTTTATTTTCTCATATAAAATAAAATATCAACACAAAAAGTGAGAATTAACGCAATTTTTATAGCTTCAATTTATATTTTAAAGAGTATTGCGCTCATTGTTCTTTAAAACTTTAGTTCTGCCAGCTACTTCTTTTATAGCACTATATTAGTGCTGCGCACTATATTAGTGCTGCAGCAACCATTCTTAGAAACATTACTATAGACATATTAGGTCTTATTGTAGCTTTACTGCATGAACAAACATCGATTAATTAAATGTTTATTTTCCTAAAGAAAACAAAATATAAACACAAAATGTGTGGATTAACACAATTTATTAGCTACAATTCATATTATAAACAGAATTATGCCCATCGTTCTTTAAAACTTTAGTTCTGCCAGCTACTTCTTTTATAGCACTATATTAGTGCTGCAGCAACCATTCTTGGAAACATTACTATAGACATTAGTACTTTCTTTAGTCTAATTTCAGCTTTACTGCATCAGCAAACATAGGTTAATTAAATGTTTATTTTCTCAAAGAAAACAAAATTAAACAAAAAAAGTGTGGATTAACGCACTTTATTAGCTAAAAATCGTATTATAAAGAGTTTTGAGCTCATCTTTCTTTGAAACTTTAGTATTGCCAGCTACTTCTTTTATAGCGCTATATTAGTGCTGCAGCAACCATTCTTAGAAACATTACCATAGACATTAGTTCTTTCTTTAGTCTTATTTCAGCTTTACTGCATCAACAAACATCAGTTAATTAAATGTTTATTTTCTCAAAGAAAAAATATAAACACAAAAAGTGTGAATTAACGCACTTTATTAGCTAAAATTTTTATTAGCTAAAATTTGTATTATAAAGAGTTTTGAGCTCATCTCTCTTTGAAACTTTAGTTCTGCTAGCTACTTATTTTATAGCACTATAGTAGTGCTGCAGCAACCATTCATAGAAACATTACGATAGACATTAGTTCTTTCTTTAGTCTTATTTCAGCTTTACTGCATCAACCAAACAACGGTTAATTAAATGTTAATTTTCTCAAAGAAAACAAAATATAAACACAAAAAGTGTGGATTAACGCACTATATTAGCTACAATTCATATTATAAAGAGAATTGCGCCCGTCGTTCTTTAAAACTTTAGTTCTGCCAGCTACTTCAATTATAGCACTATATCAGTGCTGCAGCAACCATTCATAGAAACATTACTAAAGACTTTAGTTCTTTCTTTAGTCTAATTTCAGCTTTACTGCATCAACAAACATAGGTTAATTAAATGTTTATTTTTAAAAGAAAGCAAAATATAAACACAAAAAGTGTGAATTAACGCACTTTATTAGCTAAAATTTTTATTAGCTAAAATTTGTATTATAAAGAGTTTTGAGCTCATCTCTCTTTGAAACTTTAGTTCTGCTAGCTACTTATTTTATAGCACTATAGTAGTGCTGCAGCAACCATTCATAGAAACATTACTAAAGACTTTAGTTCTTTCTTTAGTCTAATTTCAGCTTTACTGCATCAACAAACATAGGTTAATTGCATGTTTATTTTTAAAAGAAAACAAAATATATACACAAAAAGTGTAAATTAACGCACTATATTAGCTACAATTCATTTTATAAAGAGAATTGCGCCCGTCGTTCTTTAAAACTTTAGTTCTGCCAGCTACTTCTTTTATAGCACTATATTAGTGCTGCAGCAACCACTCTTAGAAACATTACTATAGACATTAGTTCTTTCTTTAGTCTTATTTCAGCTTTACTGCATCAACAAACATATGTTAATTAAATGTTTATTTTCTCAAAGAAAACAAAATATAAAAACAAAAAGGGTGGATTAACGCACTTTATTAGCTAAAATTCGTATTATGAAGAGTTTTGAGCTCATCTTTCTTTGAAACTTTAGTTCTGCCATCTACTTCTATTATAGCACTATATTAGTGCTGCATCAACCATTCTTGGAAACATTATTATAGACATAAGTACTTTCTTTAGTCTGATTTTAGCTTTACTGCATCAACAAACATCAGTTAATTAAATGTTTATTTTCTCAAAGAAAAAATATAAACACAAAATGTGTGAATTAACGCACTTTATTAGCTAAAATTTTTATTAGCTAAAATTTGTATTATAAAGAGTTTTGAGCTCATCTTTCTTTGAAACTTTAGTTCTGCTAGCTACTTATTTTATAGCACTATAGTAGTGCTGCAGCAACCATTCATAGAAACATTACGATAGACATTAGTTCTTTCTTTAGTCTTATTTCAGCTTTACTGCATCAACCAAACAACGGTTAATTAAATGTTTATTTTCTCAAAGAAAACAAAATATAAACACAAAAAGTGTGGATTAACGCACTTTATTAGCTAAAATTCGTATTATAAAGAGTTTTGAGCTCATCTTTCTTTGAAACTTTAGTTCTGCCAGCTACTTCAATTATAGCACTATATTAGTGCTGCAGCAACCATTCATAGAAACATTACTATAGACTTTAGTTCTTTCTTTAGTCTAATTTCAGCTTTACTGCATCAACAAACATAGGTTAATTAAATGTTTATTTTTAAAAGAAAGCAAAATATAAACAAAAAAGTGTAAATTAACGCACTATATTAGCTACAATTCATATTATAAAGAGAATTGCGCCCGTCGTTCTTTAAAACTTTAGTTCTGCCAGCTACTTCAATTATAGCACTATATCAGTGCTGCAGCAACCATTCCTAGAAACATTACTAAAGACTTTAGTTCTTTCTTTAGTCTAATTTCAGCTTTACTGCATCAACAAACATAGGTTAATTAAATGTTTATTTATAAAAGAAAGCAAAATATAAACACAAAAAGTGTAAATTAACGCACTATATTAGCTACAATTCATATTATAAAGAGAATTGCGCCCGTCGTTCTTTAAAACTTTAGTTCTGCCAGCTACTTCTTTTATAGCACTATATTAGTGCTGCATCAACCATTCTTGGAAACATTACTATAGACATAAGTACTTTCTTTAGTCTAACTTTAGCTTTACTGCATCAACAAACATCAGTTAATTAAATGTTTATTTCTCAAAGGAAAAATATAAACACAAAAAGTGTAAATTAACGCACTATATTAGCTACAATTCATATTATAAAGAGAATTGCGCCCGTCGTTCTTTAAAACTTTAGTTCTGCCAGCTACTTCTTTTATAGCACTATATTAGGGCTGCATCAACCATTCTTGGAAACATTACTATAGACATAAGTACTTTCTTTAGTCTAACTTTAGCTTTACTGCATCAACAAACATCAGTTAATTAAATGTTTATTTTCTCAAGGAAAACAAAATATAGACACAAAAAAGTGAGGATTAACACACTTTATTAGCTAAAGTTCGTATTATAAAGAGTTTTGAGCTCATCTTTCTTTGAAACTTTAGTTCTGCTAGCTACTTCTTTTATAGCACTATATTAGTGCTGCAGCAACCATTCCTAGAAACATTACTATAGACATTAGTTCTTTCTTTAGTCCAATTTCAGCTTTACTGCATCAGCAAACATAGGTTAATTAAATGTTTATTTTTTCAAAGAAAACAAAATTAAACAAAAAAAGTGTGGATTAACGCACTTTATTAGCTAAAAATCATATTATAAAGAGTTTTGAGCTCATCTTTCTTTAAAACTTTAGTTCTGCCAGGTACTTCTATTATAGCACTATATTAGTGCTGCAGCAACCATTCTTTGAAACATTACTATAGACATTAGGTCTAATTTTAGCTTTACTGCATCAACAAACACAGGTTAATTAAATGTTTATTTTCTCAAAGAAAACAAAATATAAAAACAAAAAGTGTGGATTAACGCACTTTTTTAGATAAAATTCGTATTATAAAGAGTTTTTAGCTCATCTTTCTTTGAAACTTTAGTTCTGCCAGCTACTTCAATTATAGCACTATATTAGTGCTGCAGCAACCATTCATAGAAACATTACTATAGACTTTAGTTCTTTCTTTAGTCCAATTTCAGCTTTACTGCATCAACAAACATAGGTTAATTAGATGTTTATTTTCTCAAGGAAAACAAAATATAGACACAAAAAAGTGAGGATTAACGCACTTTATTAGCTAAAATTCGTATTATAAAGAGTTTTGAGCTCATCTTTCTTTAAAACTTTAGTTCTGCCAGGTACTTCTATTATAGCACTATATTAGTGCTGCAGCAACCATTCTTTGAAACATTACTATGGACATTAGGTCTAATTTTAGCTTTACTGCATCAACAAACATAGGTTAATTAAATGTTTATTTTCTCAAAGAAAACAAAATATAAAAACAAAAAGTGTGGATTAACGCACTTTTTAGCTAAAATTCGTATTATAAAGAGTTTTTAGCTCATCTTTCTTTGAAACTTTAGTTCTGCCAGCTACTTCAATTATAGCACTATATTAGTGCTGCAGCAACCATTCATAGAAACATTACTATAGACTTTAGTTCTTTCTTTAGTCTAATTTCAGCTTTACTGCATCAACAAACATAGGTTAATTAAATGTTTATTTTCTCAAGGAAAACAAAATATAGACACAAAAAAGTGAGGATTAACGCACTTTATTAGCTAAAATTCGTATTATAAAGAGTTTTGAGCTCATCTTTCTTTGAAACATTAGTTCTGCCAGCTACTTCTTTTATAGCACTATATTAGTGCTGCAGCAACCATTCCTAGAAACATTACTATAGACATTAGTTCTTTCTTTAGTCAAATTTCAGCTTTACTGAATCAACAAACATAGGTTAATTTAATGTTTATTTTCTCAAAGAAAACAAAATTAAACAAAAAAAGTGTGGATTAACGCACTTTCTTAGCTAAAAATCATATTATAAAGAGTTTTGAACTCATCTTTCTTTAAAACTTTAGTTCTGCCAGGTACTTCTATTATAGCACTATATTAGTGCTGCAGCAACTATTCTTGGAAACATTACTATAAACATTAGGTCTAATTTTAGCTTTACTGCATCAACAAACATAGGTTAATTAAATGTTTATTTTCTCGAAGAAAACAAAATATAAACACAAAAAGTGTAAATTAACGCACTATATTAGCTACAATTCATATTATAAAGAGAATTGCGCCCATCGTTCTTTAAAACTTTAGTTCTGCCAGCTACTTCTTTTATAGCACTATATTAGTGCTGCAGCAACCATTCTTAGAAACATTACTATAGACATTAGTTCTTTCTTTGGGCTAATTGCAGCTTTACTGCATCAACAAACATAGGTTAATTAAATGTTTATTTTCTCAAAGAAAACAAAATATAGACAAAAAAAGTGGATTAACGCACTTTATTAGATAAAAATCGTATTATAAAGAGTTTTGAGCTCATATTTCTTTGAAAATTTAGTATTGCCAGCTACTTCTTTTATAGCACTATATTAGTGCTGCAGCAACCATTCTTGGAAACATTACTATCGACATAAGTACTTTCTTTAGTATAATTTTAGCTTTACTGCATCAACAAACATCAGTTAATTAAATGTTTATTTTCTCACGGAAAAGAAATATAAACACAAAAAGTGTGGATTAACGCACTTTATTAGCTAAAATTCGTATTAGCTAAAATTCGTATTATAAAGAGTTTTGAGCTCATCTTTCTTTGAAACTTTAGTTCTGCCAGCTTCTTATTTTATAGCACTATAGCAGTGCTGCAGCAACCATTCATAGAAACATTACCATAGACATTAGTTCTTTCTTTAGTCTTATATCAGCTTTACTGCATCAACAAACAACTGTTAATTAAATGTTTATTTTCTCAAAGAAAACAAAATATAGACACAAAAAAAGTGTGGATTAACGCACTTTATTAGCTAAAAATCGTATTATAAAGAGTTTTGAGCTCATATTTCTTTGAAACTTTAGTATTGCCAGCTACTTCTTTTATAGCACTATATTAGTACTGCAGCAACCATTCTTGGAAACATTACTATCAACACTACTACTTTCTTTAGTCTAATTTTAGCTTTACTGCATCAACAAACATCAGTTAATTAAATGTTTATTTTCTCACAGAAAAGAAATATAAACACAACAAGTGTGGATTAACGCACTTTATTAGCTAAAATTCGTATTAGCTAAAATTCGTATTATAAAAAGTTTTGAGCTCATCTTTCTTTGAAACTTTAGTTCTGCCAGCTACTTCAATTATAGCACTATATTAGTGCTACAGCAACCATTCATAGAAACATTACTATAGACTTTCGTTCTTTCTTTAGTCTAATTTCAGCTTTACTGCATCAACAAACATAGGTTAATTAAATGTTTATTTTTAAAAGAAAACAAAATATAAACACAAAAAGTGTAAATTAACGCACTATATTAGCTACAATTCATATTATAAAGAGAATTGCGCCCGTCGTTCTTTAAAACTTTAGTTCTGCCAGCTACTTCTTTTATAGCACTATATTAGTGCTGCAGCAACCATTCTTGGAAACATTACTATAGACATTAGTTCTTTCTTTAGGCTAATTGCAGCTTTACTGCATCAACAAACATAGGTTAATTAAATGTTTATTTTCTCAAAGAAAACAAAATATAATCACAACAAGTGTGGATTAACGCACTTTATTAGCTAAAATTCGTATTATAAAGAGTTTTGAGCTCATCTTTCTTTTAAACTTTAGTTCTGCAATCTTCTTATTTTATAGCACTATATTAGTGCTGCAGCAACCATTCTTGGAAACATTACTATAGACATTAGGTCTAATTTCAGCTTTACTGCATCAACAAACATAGGTTAATTAAATGTTTATTTTCTCAAAGAAAACAAAATATGAACACAAAAAGTGTAAATTAACGCACTATATTAGCTACAATTCATATTATAAAGAGAATTGCGCCCATCGTTCTTTAAAACTCTAGTTCTGCCAGCTACTTCTTTTATAGCACTATATTAGTGCTGCAGCAACCATTCTTAGAAACATTACTATAGACATTAGTTCTTTCTTTAGGCTAATTGCAGCTTTACTGCATCAACAAACATAGGTTAATTAAATGTTTATTTTCTCAAAGAAAACAAAATATAGACAAAAAAAAGTGGATTAACGCACTTTTTTAGCTAAAAATCGTATTATAAAGAGTTTTGAGCTCATATTTCTTTGAAAATTTAGTATTGCCAGCTACTTCTTTTATAGCACTATATTAGTGCTGCAGCAACCATTCTTGGAAACATTACGATCGACATAAGTACTTTCTTTAGTCTAATTTTAGCTTTACTGCATCAACAAACATCAGTTAATTAAATGTTTATTTTCTCACGGAAAAGAAATATAAACACAAAAAGTGTGGATTAACGCACTTTATTAGCTAAAATTCGTATTAGCTAAAATTCGTATTATAAAGAGTTTTGAGCTCATCTTTCTTTGAAAGTTTAGTTCTGTTAGCTACTTATTTTATAGCACTATAGCAGTGCTGCAGCAACCATTCATAGAAACATTACCATAGACATTAGTTCTTTCTTTAGTCTTATTTCAGCTTTACTGCATCAACAAACAACGGTTAATTAAATGTTTATTTTCTCAAAGAAAACAAAATATAGACAAAAAAAGTGTGGATTAACGCACTTTATTAGCTAAAAATCGTATTATAAAGAGTTTTGAGCTCATATTTCTTTGAAACTTTAGTATTGCCAGCTATTTCTTTTATAGCACTATATTAGTACTGCAGCAACCATTCTTGGAAACATTACTATCGACATAAGTACTTTATTTAGTCTAATTTTAGCTTTACTGCATCAACAAACATCAGTTAATTAAATGTTTATTTTCTCACAGAAAAGAAATATAAACACAAAAAGTGTGGAATAACGCACTTTATTACCTAAAATTCGTATTAGCTACAATTCATATTATAAAGATAATTGCGCCCATCGTTCTTTAAAACTCTAGTTCTGCCAGCTACTTCTTTTATAGCACTATATTAGTGCTGCAGCAACCATTCTTAGAAACATTACTATAGACATTAGTTCTTTCTTTAGGCTAATTGCAGCTTTACTGCATCAACAAACATAGGTTAATTAAATGCTTTTTTTCTCAAGGAAAACAAAATATAGACAAAAAAAAGTGTGGATTAACGCACTTTATTAGCTAAAATTCGTATTATAAAGAGTTTTGAGCTCATATTTCTTTGAAACTTTAGTTCTGCCAGCTACTTCTTTTATAGCACTATATTAGTGCTGCAGCAACCATTCTTGGAAACATTACTATAGACATTTGTTCTTTCTTTAGTCTAATTTCAGCTTTACTGCATCAACAAACATAGGTTAATTAAATGTTTATTTTCTCAAAGAAAACAAAATATAAACACAAAAAGTGTGGATTAACGCACTTTATTAGCTAAAATTCGTATTATAAAGAGTTTTGAGCTCATCTTTCTTTAAAACTTTAGTTCTGCAATCTTCTTATTTTATAGCACTATATTAGTGCTGCAGCAACTATTCTTAGAAACATTACCATAGACATTAGTTCTTTCTTTAGTCTTATTTCAGCTTTACTGCATCAACAAACATATGTTAATTAAATGTATATTTTCTCAGAGAAAACAAAATATAAAAACAAAAAGGGTGGATTAACGCACTTTATTAGCTAAAATTCGTATGATAAAGAGTTTTGAGCTCATCTTTCTTTGAAACTTTAGTTCTGCCATCTACTTCTTTTATAGCACTATATTAGTGCTGCAGCAACCATTCTTGGAAACATTACTATAGACATTAGTTCTTTCTTTAGTCTAATTTTAGCTTTACTGCATCAACAAACATCAGTTAATTAAATGTTTATTTTCTCACAGAAAAGAAATATAAACACAAAAAGTGTGGATTAACGCACTTTATTAGCTAAAATTCGTATTATCAAGAGTTTTGAGCTCATCTTTCTTTGAAACTTTAGTTCTGCCAGCTTCTTCTTTTATAGCACTATATTAGTGCTTTTGCAACCATTCTTCAAAACATTACTAAAGACATTAGTACTTTCTTTAGGCTAATTTTAGCTTTACTGCATCAACAAACATCGGTTAATTAAATGTTTATTTTCTCAAAAAAAAATATAAACACAAAGAGTGTTTATTAACGCACTGTATTAGCTAAAATTCGTATTATCAAGAGTTTTGAGCTCATCTTTCTTTGAAACTTTAGTTCTGCCAGCTTTTTCTTTTATAGCACTATATTAGTGCTGCAGGAACTATTCTTGGAAACATTACTATAAACATTAGGTCTAATTTTAGCTTTACTGCATCAACAAACATAGGTTAATTAAATGTTTATTTTCTCGAAGAAAACAAAATATAAACACAAAAAGTGTAAATTAACGCACTATATTAGCTACAATTCATATTATAAAGAGAATTGCGCCCATCGTTCTTTAAAACTTTAGTTCTGCCAGCTACTTCTTTTATAGCACTATATTAGTGCTGCAGCAACCATTCTTAGAAACATTACTATAGACATTAGTTCTTTCTTTGGGCTAATTGCAGCTTTACTGCATCAACAAACATAGGTTAATTAAATGTTTATTTTCTCAAAGAAAACAAAATATAGACAAAAAAAGTGGATTAACGCACTTTATTAGATAAAAATCGTATTATAAAGAGTTTTGAGCTCATATTTCTTTGAAAATTTAGTATTGCCAGCTACTTCTTTTATAGCACTATATTAGTGCTGCAGCAACCATTCTTGGAAACATTACTATCGACATAAGTACTTTCTTTAGTATAATTTTAGCTTTACTGCATCAACAAACATCAGTTAATTAAATGTTTATTTTCTCACGGAAAAGAAATATAAACACAAAAAGTGTGGATTAACGCACTTTATTAGCTAAAATTCGTATTAGCTAAAATTCGTATTATAAAGAGTTTTGAGCTCATCTTTCTTTGAAACTTTAGTTCTGCCAGCTTCTTATTTTATAGCACTATAGCAGTGCTGCAGCAACCATTCATAGAAACATTACCATAGACATTAGTTCTTTCTTTAGTCTTATATCAGCTTTACTGCATCAACAAACAACTGTTAATTAAATGTTTATTTTCTCAAAGAAAACAAAATATAGACACAAAAAAAGTGTGGATTAACGCACTTTATTAGCTAAAAATCGTATTATAAAGAGTTTTGAGCTCATATTTCTTTGAAACTTTAGTATTGCCAGCTACTTCTTTTATAGCACTATATTAGTACTGCAGCAACCATTCTTGGAAACATTACTATCAACACTACTACTTTCTTTAGTCTAATTTTAGCTTTACTGCATCAACAAACATCAGTTAATTAAATGTTTATTTTCTCACAGAAAAGAAATATAAACACAACAAGTGTGGATTAACGCACTTTATTAGCTAAAATTCGTATTAGCTAAAATTCGTATTATAAAAAGTTTTGAGCTCATCTTTCTTTGAAACTTTAGTTCTGCCAGCTACTTCAATTATAGCACTATATTAGTGCTACAGCAACCATTCATAGAAACATTACTATAGACTTTCGTTCTTTCTTTAGTCTAATTTCAGCTTTACTGCATCAACAAACATAGGTTAATTAAATGTTTATTTTTAAAAGAAAACAAAATATAAACACAAAAAGTGTAAATTAACGCACTATATTAGCTACAATTCATATTATAAAGAGAATTGCGCCCGTCGTTCTTTAAAACTTTAGTTCTGCCAGCTACTTCTTTTATAGCACTATATTAGTGCTGCAGCAACCATTCTTGGAAACATTACTATAGACATTAGTTCTTTCTTTAGTCTAATTGCAGCTTTACTGCATCAACAAACATAGGTTAATTAAATGTTTATTTTCTCAAAGAAAACAAAATATAATCACAACAAGTGTGGATTAACGCACTTTATTAGCTAAAATTCGTATTATAAAGAGTTTTGAGCTCATCTTTCTTTTAAACTTTAGTTCTGCAATCTTCTTATTTTATAGCACTATATTAGTGCTGCAGCAACCATTCTTGGAAACATTACTATAGACATTAGGTCTAATTTCAGCTTTACTGCATCAACAAACATAGGTTAATTAAATGTTTATTTTCTCAAAGAAAACAAAATATGAACACAAAAAGTGTAAATTAACGCACTATATTAGCTACAATTCATATTATAAAGAGAATTGCGCCCATCGTTCTTTAAAACTCTAGTTCTGCCAGCTACTTCTTTTATAGCACTATATTAGTGCTGCAGCAACCATTCTTAGAAACATTACTATAGACATTAGTTCTTTCTTTAGGCTAATTGCAGCTTTACTGCATCAACAAACATAGGTTAATTAAATGTTTATTTTCTCAAAGAAAACAAAATATAGACAAAAAAAAGTGGATTAACGCACTTTTTTAGCTAAAAATCGTATTATAAAGAGTTTTGAGCTCATATTTCTTTGAAAATTTAGTATTGCCAGCTACTTCTTTTATAGCACTATATTAGTGCTGCAGCAACCATTCTTGGAAACATTACTATCGACATAAGTACTTTCTTTAGTCTAATTTTAGCTTTACTGCATCAACAAACATCAGTTAATTAAATGTTTATTTCTCACGGAAAAGAAATATAAACACAAAAAGTGTGGATTAACGCACTTTATTAGCTAAAATTCGTATTAGCTAAAATTCGTATTATAAAGAGTTTTGAGCTCATCTTTCTTTGAAACTTTAGTTCTGTTAGCTACTTATTTTATAGCACTATAGCAGTGCTGCAGCAACCATTCATAGAAACATTACCATAGACATTAGTTCTTTCTTTAGTCTTATTTCAGCTTTACTGCATCAACAAACAACGGTTAATTAAATGTTTATTTTCTCAAAGAAAACAAAATATAGACAAAAAAAGTGTGGATTAACGCACTTTATTAGCTAAAAATCGTATTATAAAGAGTTTTGAGCTCATATTTCTTTGAAACTTTAGTATTGCCAGCTATTTCTTTTATAGCACTATATTAGTACTGCAGCAACCATTCTTGGAAACATTACTATCGACATAAGTACTTTCTTTAGTCTAATTTTAGCTCTACTGCATCAACAAACATCAGTTAATTAAATGTTTATTTTCTCACAGAAAAGAAATATAAACACAAAAAGTGTGGAATAACGCACTTTATTACCTAAAATTCGTATTAGCTACAATTCATATTATAAAGATAATTGCGCCCATCGTTCTTTAAAACTCTAGTTCTGCCAGCTACTTCTTTTATAGCACTATATTAGTGCTGCAGCAACCATTCTTAGAAACATTACTATAGACATTAGTTCTTTCTTTAGGCTAATTGCAGCTTTACTGCATCAACAAACATAGGTTAATTAAATGTTTTTTTTCTCAAGGAAAACAAAATATAGACAAAAAAAAGTGTGGATTAACGCACTTTATTAGCTAAAATTCGTATTATAAAGAGTTTTGAGCTCATCTTTCTTTGAAACTTTAGTTCTGCCAGCTACTTCTTTTATAGCACTATATTAGTGCTGCAGCAACCATTCTTGGAAACATTACTATAGACATTTGTTCTTTCTTTAGTCTAATTTCAGCTTTACTGCATCAACAAACATAGGTTAATTAAATGTTTATTTTCTCAAAGAAAACAAAATATAAACACAAAAAGTGTGGATTAACGCACTTTATTAGCTAAAATTCGTATTATAAAGAGTTTTGAGCTCATCTTTCTTTGAAACTTTAGTTCTGCAATCTTCTTATTTTATAGCACTATATTAGTGCTGCAGCAACTATTCTTAGAAACATTACCATAGACATTAGTTCTTTCTTTAGTCTTATTTCAGCTTTACTGCATCAACAAACATATGTTAATTAAATGTATATTTTCTCAGAGAAAACAAAATATAAAAACAAAAAGGGTGGATTAACGCACTTTATTAGCTAAAATTCGTATTATAAAGAGTTTTGAGCTCATCTTTCTTTGAAACTTTAGTTCTGCCATCTACTTCTTTTATAGCACTATATTAGTGCTGCAGCAACCATTCTTGGAAACATTACTATAGACATAAGTACTTTCTTTAGTCTAATTTTAGCTTTACTGCATCAACAAACATCAGTTAATTAAATGTTTATTTTTTCAAAGAAAAGAAATATAAACACAAAGAGTGTTTATTAACGCACTGTATTAGCTAAAATTCGTATTATCAAGAGTTTTGAGCTCATCTTTCTTTGAAACTTTAGTTCTGCCAGCTTCTTCTTTTATAGCACTATATTAGTGCTTTTGCAACCATTCTTCAAAACATTACTAAAGACATTAGTACTTTCTTTAGGCTAATTTTAGCTTTACTGCATCAACAAACATCGGTTAATTAAATGTTTATTTTCTCAAAAAAAAATATAAACACAAAGAGTGTTTATTAACGCACTGTATTAGCTAAAATTCGTATTATCAAGAGTTTTGAGCTCATCTTTCTTTGAAACTTTAGTTCTGCCAGCTTTTTCTTTTATAGCACTATATTAGTGCTTTTGCAACCATTCTTCAAAACATTACTAAAGACATTAGTACTTTCTTTAGGCTAATTTTAGCTTTACTGCATCAACAAACATCGGTTAATTAAATGTTTATTTTCTCAAAAAAAAATATAAACACAAAAAGTGTGCTTTAACGCTCTTTATTAGCTAAAATTCGCATTATCAAGAGTTTTGAGCTCATCTTTCTTTGAAACTTTAGTTCTGCCATCTACTTCTTTTATAGCACTATCATAGTGCTGCATCAACCATTCTTGGAAACATTACTATAGACATAAGTACTTTCTTTAGTCTAATTTTAGCTTTACTGCATCAACAAACATCAGTTAATTAAATGTTTATTTTCTCAAAGAAAAAATATAAACACAAAAAGTGTGAATTAACGCACTTTATTAGCTAAAATTCGTATTATAAAGAGTTTTGAGTTCATCTTTCTTTGAAACTTTAGTTCTGCCATCTACTTCTTTTATAGCACTATCTTAGTGCTGCATCAACCATTCTTGGAAACATTACTATCGACATAAGTACTTTCTTTAGTCTAATTTTAGCTTTACTGCATCAACAAACATCAGTTAATTAAATGTTTATTTTCTCAAGGAAAACAAAATATAGACAAAAAAAAGTGTGGATTAACGCACTTTATTAGCTAAAAATCGTATTATAAAGAGTTTTGAGCTCATATTTCTTTGAAACTTTAGTATTGCCAGCTACTTCTTTTATAGCACTATATTAGTGCTGCAGCAACCATTCTTGGAAACATTACTATAGACATTTGTTCTTTCTTTAGTCTAATTTCAGCTTTACTGCATCAACAAACATAGGTTAATTAAATGTTTATTTTCTCAAAGAAAACAAAATATAATCACAACAAGTGTGGATTAACGCACTTTATTAGCTAAAATTCGTATTATAAAGAGTTTTGAGCTCATCTTTCTTTGAAACTTTAGTTCTGCCATCTTCTTATTTTATAGCACTATATTAGTGCTGCAGCAACCATTCATAGAAACATTACCATAGACATTAGTTCTTTCTTTAGTCTTATTTCAGCTTTACTGCATCAACAAACATATGTTAATTAAATGTATATTTTCTCAAAGAAAACAAAATATAAACACAAAAAGTGTGGATTAACGCACTTTATTAGCTAAAATTCGTATTATAAAGAGTTTTGAGCTCATCTTTCTTTGAAACTTTAGTTCTGCCAGCTTTTTCTTTTATAGCACTATATTAGTGCTTTTGCAACCATTCTTCAAAACATTACTAAAGACATTAGTACTTTCTTTAGGCTAATTTTAGCTTTACTGCATCAACAAACATCGGTTAATTAAATGTTTATTTTCTCAAAAAAAAATATAAACACAAAAAGTGTGCTTTAACGCTCTTTATTAGCTAAAATTCGCATTATCAAGAGTTTTGAGCTCATCTTTCTTTGAAACTTTAGTTCTGCCATCTACTTCTTTTATAGCACTATCATAGTGCTGCATCAACCATTCTTGGAAACATTACTATAGACATAAGTACTTTCTTTAGTCTAATTTTAGCTTTACTGCATCAACAAACATCAGTTAATTAAATGTTTATTTTCTCACAGAAAAGAAATATAAACACAAAAAGTGTGGATTAACGCACTTTATTAGCTAAAATTCGTATTAGCTAAAATTCGTATTATAAATAGTTTGGAGCTCATCTTTCTTTGAAACTTTAGTTCTGCCATCTTCTTATTTTATAGCACTATATTAGTGCTACAGCAACCATTTTTGGAAACATTACTATAGACATTAGTTCTTTCTTTAGTCTTATTTCAGCTTTACAGCATCAACAAACATAAGTTAATTAAATGTTTATTTTCTCAAAGAAAACAAAATATAAACACAAAAAGTGTGGATTTACGCACTTTATTAGCTAAAATTCGTATTATAAAGAGTTTTGAGCTCATCTTTCTTTGAAACTTTAGTTCTGCCAGCTACTTAAATTATAGCACTATATTAGTGCTGCAGCAACCATTCATAGAAACATTACTATAGACTTTAGTTCTTTCTTTAGTCTAATTTCAGCTTTACTGCATCAACAAACATAGGTTAATTAAATGTTTATTTTCTCAAGGAAAACAAAATATCGACACAAAAAAGTGAGGATTAACGCACTTTATTAGCTAAAATTCGTATTATAAAGAGTTTTGAGCTCATCTTTCTTTGAAACTTTAGTTCTGCCATCTACTTCTATTATAGCGTTATATTAGTGCTGCATCAACCATTCTTGGAAACATTACTATAGACATAAGTACTTTCTTTAGTCTAATTTTAGCTTTACTGCATCAACAAACATCGGTTAATTAAATGTTTATTTTCTCAAAAAAAAATATAAACACAAAAAGTGTGCTTTAACGCTCTTTATTAGCTAAAATTCGCATTATCAAGAGTTTTGAGCTCATCTTTCTTTGAAACTTTAGTTCTGCCATCTACTTCTTTTATAGCACTATCATAGTGCTGCATCAACCATTCTTGGAAACATTACTATAGACATAAGTACTTTCTTTAGTCTAATTTTAGCTTTACTGCATCAACAAACATCAGTTAATTAAATGTTTATTTTCTCACAGAAAAGAAATATAAACACAAAAAGTGTGGATTAACGCACTTTATTAGCTAAAATTCGTATTAGCTAAAATTCGTATTATAAATAGTTTGGAGCTCATCTTTCTTTGAAACTTTAGTTCTGCCATCTTCTTATTTTATAGCACTATATTAGTGCTGCAGCAACCATTCTTAGAAACATTACTATAGACATTAGTTCTTTCTTTAGTCTTATTTCAGCTTTACAGCATCAACAAACATAGGTTAATTAAATGTTTATTTTCTCAAAGAAAACAAAATATAAACACAAAAAGTGTGGATTTACGCACTTTATTAGCTAAAATTCGTATTATAAAGAGTTTTGAGCTCATCTTTCTTTGAAACTTTAGTTCTGCCAGCTACTTATTTTATAGCACTATATTAGTGCTGCAGCAACCATTCATAGAAACATTACTATAGACTTTAGTTCTTTCTTTAGTCTAATTTCAGCTTTACTGCATCAACAAACATAGGTAAATTAAATGTTTATTTTCTCAAGGAAAACAAAATATAGACACAAAAAAGTGAGGATTAACGCACTTTATTAGCTAAAATTCGTATTATAAAGAGTTTTGAGGTCATCTTTCTTTGAAACTTTAGTTCTGCCAGCTACTTAAATTATAGCACTATATTAGTGCTGCAGCAACCATTCATAGAAACATTACTATAGACTTTAGTTCTTTCTTTAGTCTAATTTCAGCTTTACTGCATCAACAAACATAGGTTAATTAAATGTTTATTTTCTCAAGGAAAACAAAATATAGACACAAAAAAGTGAGGATTAACGCACTTTATTAGCTAAAATTCGTATTATAAAGAGTTTTGAGCTCATCTTTCTTTGAAACTTTAGTATTGCCAGCTACTTCTTTTATAGCACTATATTAGTGCTGCAGCAACCATTCTTAGAAACATTACTATAGACATTAGTTCTTTCTTTAGTCCAATTTCAGCTTTACTGCATCAGCAAAAATAGGTTAATTAAATGTTTATTTTCTCAAAGAAAACAAAATTAAGCAAAAAAAGTGTGGATTAACGCACTTTATTAGCTAAAAATCGTATTATAAAGAGTTTTGAGCTCATCTTTCTTTGAAACTTTAGTTCTGCCAGCTACTTCAATTATAGCACTATATTAGTGCTGCAGCAACCATTCATAGAAACATTACTATAGACTTTAGTTCTTTCTTTAGTCTAATTTCAGCTTTACTGCATCAACAAACATAGGTTAATTACATGTTTATTTTTTCAAAGAAAACAAAATATAAACACAAAAAGTGTAAATTAACGCACTATATTAGCTATAATTCATATTATAAAGAGAATTGCGCACGTCGTTCTTTAAAACTTTAGTTCTGCGAGCTACTTCTTTAATAGCACAATATTAGTGCTGCAGCAACCATTCTTAGAAACATTACTATAGACATTAGTTCTTTCGTTAGTCTTATTTCAGCTTTACTGCATCAACAAACATATGTTAATTGAATGTTTATTTTCTCAAAGAAAACAAAATATAAAAACAAAAAGGGTGGATTAACGCACTTTATTAGCAAAAATTCGTATTATAAAGAGTTTTGAGCTCATCTTTCTTTGAAACTTTAGTTCTGCCATCTACTTCTATTATAGCGTTATATTAGTGCTGCATCAACCATTCTTGGAAACATTACTATAGACATAAGTACTTTCTTTAGTCTAATTTTAGCTTTACTTCATCAACAAACATCAGTTAATTAAATGTTTATTTTCTCAAAGAAAAAATATAAACACAAAAAGTGTGAATTAACGCACTTTATTAGCTAAAATTCGTATTATAAAGAGTTTTGAGTTCATCTTTCTTTGAAACTTTAGTTCTGCCATCTACTTCTTTTATAGCACTATCTTAGTGCTGCATCAACCATTCTTGGAAACATTACTATCGACATAAGTACTTTCTTTAGTCTAATTTTAGCTTTACTGCATCAACAAACATCAGTTAATTAAATGTTTATTTTCTCAAGGAAAACAAAATATAGACAAAAAAAAGTGTGGATTAACGCACTTTATTAGCTAAAAATCGTATTATAAAGAGTTTTGAGCTCATATTTCTTTGAAACTTTAGTATTGCCAGCTACTTCTTTTATAGCACTATATTAGTGCTGCAGCAACCATTCTTGGAAACATTACTATAGACATTTGTTCTTTCTTTAGTCTAATTTCAGCTTTACTGCATCAACAAACATAGGTTAATTAAATGTTTATTTTCTCAAAGAAAACAAAATATAATCACAAAAAGTGTGGATTAACGCACTTTATTAGCTAAAATTCGTATTATAAAGAGTTTTGAGCTCATCTTTCTTTGAAACTTTAGTTCTGCAATCTTCTTATTTTATAGCACTATATTAGTGCTGCAGCAACCATTCATAGAAACATTACCATAGACATTAGTTCTTTCTTTAGTCTTATTTCAGCTTTACTGCATCAACAAACATATGTTAATTAAATGTATATTTTCTCAAAGAAAACAAAATATAAAAACAAAAAGGGTGGATTAACGCACTTTATTAGCTAAAATTCGTATTATAAAGAGTTTTGAGCTCATCTTTCTTTGAAACTTTAGTTCTGCCATCTACTTCTTTTATAGCACTATATTAGTGCTGCATCAACCATTCTTGGAAACATTACTATAGACATAAGTACTTTCTTTAGTCTAATTTTAGCTTTACTGCATCAACAAACATCAGTTAATTAAATGTTTATTTTCTCAAGGAAAACAAAATATAGACAAAAAAAAGTGTGGATTAACGCACTGTATTAGCTAAAATTTGTATTATCAAGAGTTTTGAGCTCATCTTTCTTTGAAACTTTAGTTCTGCCAGCTTCTTCTTTTATAGCACTATATTAGTGCTTTTGCAACCATTCTTCAAAACATTACTAAAGACATTAGTACTTTCTTTAGGCTAATTTTAGCTTTACTGCATCAACAAACATCGGTTAATTAAATGTTTATTTTCTCAAAAAAAAATATAAACACAAAGAGTGTTTATTAACGCACTGTATTAGCTAAAATTCGTATTATCAAGAGTTTTGAGCTCATCTTTCTTTGAAACTTTAGTTCTGCCAGCTTTTTCTTTTATAGCACTATATTAGTGCTTTTGCAACCATTCTTCAAAATATTACTAAAGACATTAGTACTTTCTTTAGGCTAAGTTTAGCTTTACTGCATCAACAAACATCGGTTAATTAAATGTTTATTTTCTCAAAAAAAATATAAACACAAAAAGTGTGCTTTAACGCTCTTTATTAGCTAAAATTCGCATTATCAAGAGTTTTGAGCTCATCTTTCTTTGAAACTTTATTTCTGCCATCTACTTCTTTTATAGCACTATCAAAGTGCTGCATCAACCATTCTTGGAAACATTACTATAGACATAAGTACTTTCTTTAGTCTAATTTTAGCTTTACTGCATCAACAAACATCAGTTAATTAAATGTTTATTTTCTCACAGAAAAGAAATATAAACACAAAAAGTGTGGATTAACGCACTTTATTAGCTAAAATTCGTATTAGCTAAAATTCGTATTATAAATAGTTTGGAGCTCATCTTTCTTTGAAACTTTAGTTCTGCCATCTTCTTATTTTATAGCACTATATTAGTGCTGCAGCAACCATTCTTAGAAACATTACTATAAACATTAGTTCTTTCTTTAGTCTTATTTCAGCTTTACTGCATCAACAAACATAGGTTAATTAAATGTTTATTTTCTCAAAGAAAACAAAATATAAACACAAAAAGTGTGGATTTACGCACTTTATTAGCTAAAATTCGTATTATAAAGAGTTTTGAGCTCATCTTTCTTTGAAACTTTAGTTCTGCCAGCTACTTCAATTATAGCAATATATTAGTGCTGCAGCAACCATTCATAGAAACATTACTATAGACTTTAGTTCTTTCTTTAGTCTAATTTCAGCTTTACTGCATCAACAAACATAGGTTAATTAAATGTTTATTTTCTCAAGGAAAACAAAATATAGACACAAAAAAGTGAGGACTAACGCACTTTATTAGCTAAAATTCGTATTATAAAGAGTTTTGAGCTCATCTTTCTTTGAAACTTTAGTATTGCCAGCTACTTCTTTTATAGCACTATATTAGTGCTGCAGCAACCATTCTTAGAAACATTACTATAGACATTAGTTCTTTCTTTAGTCCAATTTCAGCTTTATTGCATCAGCAAAAATAGGTTAATTAAATGTTTATTTTCTCAAAGAAAACAAAATTAAACAAAAAAAGTGTGGATTAACGCACTTTATTAGCTAAAAATCGTATTATAAAGAGTTTTGAGCTCATCTTTCTTTGAAACTTTAGTTCTGCCAGCTACTTCAATTATAGCACTATATTAGTGCTGCAGCAACCATTCATAGAAACATTACTATAGACTTTAGTTCTTTCTTTAGTCTAATTTCAGCTTTACTGCATCAACAAACATAGGTTAATTACATGTTTATTTTTTCAAAGAAAACAAAATATAAACACAAAAAGTGTAAATTAACGCACTATATCAGCTATAATTCATATTATAATAAGAATTGCGCACGTCGTTCTTTAAAACTTTAGTTCTGCGAGCTACTTCTTTAATAGCACTATATTAGTGCTGCAGCAACCATTCTTAGAAACATTACTATAGACATTAGTTCTTTCTTTAGTCTTATTTCAGCTTTACTGCATCAACAAACATATGTTAATTGAATGTTTATTTTCTCAAAGAAAACAAAATATAAAAACAAAAAGGATGGATTAACGCACTTTATTAGCTAAAATTCGTATTATAAAGAGTTTTGAGCTCATCTTTCTTTGAAACTTTAGTTCTGCCATCTACTTCTATTATAGCACTATATTAGTGCTGCATCAACCATTCCTTGAAACATTACTATAGACATAAGTACTTTCTTTAGTCTAATTTTAGCTTTACTGCATCAACAAACATCAGTTAATTAAATGTTTATTTTCTCAAAGAAAAAATATAAACACAAAAAGTGTGAATTAACGCACTTTATTAGCTAAAATTCGTATTATAAAGAGTTTTGAGTTCATCTTTCTTTGAAACTTTAGTTCTGCCATCTACTTCTTTTATAGCACTATCTTAGTGCTGCATCAACCATTCTTGGAAACATTACTATCGACATAAGTACTTTCTTTAGTCTAATTTTAGCCTTACTGCATCAACAAACATCAGTTAATTAAATGTTTATTTTCTCACAGAAAAGAAATATAAACACAAAAAGTGTGGATTAACGCACTTTATTAGCTAAAATTCGTATTAGCTAAAATTCGTATTATAAATAGTTTGGAGCTCATCTTTCTTTGAAACTTTAGTTCTGCCATCTTCTTATATTATAGCACTATATTAGTGCTGCAGCAACCATTCTTAGAAACATTACCATAGACATTAGTTCTTTCTTTAGTCTTATTTCAGCTTTACAGCATCAACAAACATAGGTTAATTAAATGTTTATTTTCTCAAAGAAAACAAAATATAAACACAAAAAGTGTGGATTTACGCACTTTATTAGCTAAAATTCGCATTATAAAGAGTTTTGAGCTCATCTTTCTTTGAAACTTTAGTTCTGCCAGCTACTTCAATTATAGCACTATATTAGTGCTGCAGCAACCATTCATAGAAACATTACTATAGACTTTAGTTCTTTCTTTAGTCTAATTTCAGCTTTACTGCATCAACAAACATAGGTTAATTAAATGTTTATTTTCTCAAGGAAAACAAAATATAGACACAAAAAAGTGAGGATTAACGCACTTTATTAGCTAAAATTCGTATTATAAAGAGTTTTGAGCTCATCTTTCTTTGAAACTTTAGTTCTGCCAGCTTCTTCTTTTATAGCACTATATTAGTGCTGCAGCAACCATTCCTAGAAACATTACTATAGACATTAGTTCTTTCTTTAGTCCAATTTCAGCTTTACTGCATCAGCAAAAATAGGTTAATTAAATGTTTATTTTCTCAAAGAAAACAAAATTAAACAAAAAAAGTGTGGATTAACGCACTTTATTAGCTAAAAATCGTATTATAAAGAGTTTTGAGCTCATCTTTCTTTGAAACTTTAGTTCTGCCAGCTACTTCAATTATAGCACTATATTAGTGATGCAGCAACCATTCATAGAAACATTACTATAGACATAAGTACTTTCTTTAGTCTAATTTTAGCTTTACTGCATCAACAAACATCAGTTAATTAAATGTTTATATTCTCAAAGAAAAAATATAAACACAAAAAGTGTGAATTAACGCACTTTATTAGCTAAAATTCGTATTATAAAGAGTTTTGAGTTCATCTTTCTTTGAAACTTTAGTTCTGCCATCTATTTCTTTTATAGCACTATCTTAGTGCTGCATCAACCATTCTTGGAAACATTACTATCGACATAAGTACTTTCTTTAGTCTAATTTTAGCTTTACTGCATCAACAAACGTCAGTTAATTAAATGTTTATTTTCTCACAGAAAAGAAATATAAACACAAAAAGTGTGGATTAACGCACTTTATTAGCTAAAATTTGTATTAGCTAAAATTCGTCAACATCAACAAACATAGGTTAATTAAATGTTTATTTTCTCAAGGAAAACAAAATATAGACACAAAAAAGCGAGGATTAACGCACTTTATTAGCTAAAATTCATATTATAAAGAGTTTTGAGCTCATATTTCTTTGAAACTTTAGTTCTGCCAGCTACTTCTTTTATAGCACTATATTAGTGCTGCAGCAACCATTCCTAGAAACATTACTATAGACATTAGTTCTTTCTTTAGTCAAATTTCAGCTTTACTGAATCAACAAACATAGGTTAATTTAATGTTTATTTTCTCAAAGAAAACAAAATTAAACAAAAAAAGTGTGGATTAATGCACTTTATTAGCTAAAAATCATATTATGAAGAGTTTTGAGCTCATCTTTCTTTAAAATTTTAGTTCTGCCAGGTACTTCTATTATAGCACTATATTAGTGCTGCAGCAACCATTCTTGGAAACATTACTATAGACATTAGGTTTAATTTTAGCTTTACTGCATCAACAAACATAGGTTAATTAAATGTTTATTTTCTCAAAGAAAACAAAATATAAACACAAAAAGTGTGGATTAACGCACTTTATTAGCTAAAATTCGTATTATAAAGAGTTTTGAGCTCATCTTTCTTTGAAACTTTAGTTCTGCCAGCTACTTCTTTTATAGCACTATATTAGTGCTGCAGCAACCATTCTTAGAAACATTACTATAGACTTTAGTTCTTTCTTTAGTCCAATTTCAGCTTTACTGCATCAGCAAACATAGGTTAATTAAATGTTTATTTTCTCAAAGAAAACAAAATTAAACAAAAAAAGTGTGGATTAACGCACTTTATTAGCTAAAAATCATATTATAAAGAGTTTTGAGCTCATCTTTCTTTAAAACTTTAGTTCTGCCAGCTACTTCTTTTATAGCACTATATTAGTGCTGCAGCAACCATTCTTGGAAACATTACTATAGACATTAGGTCTAATTTTAGCTTTACTGCATCAACAAACATAGGTTAATTAAATGTTTATTTTCTCAAAGAAAACAAAATATAAACACAAAAAGTGTAAATTAACGCACTTTATTACCTAAAATTCGTATTATAAAGGGTTTTGAGCTCATCTTTCTTTGAAACATTAGTTCTGCCAGCTACTTCTTTTATAGCACTATATTAGTGCTGCAGCAACCATTCTTAGAAACATTACCATAGACATTAGTTCTTTCTTTAGTCTTATTTCAGCTTTACTGCATCAACAAACATATGTTAATTAAATGTATATTTTCTCAAAGAAAACAAAATATAAAAACAAAAAGGGTGGATTGACGCACTTTATTAGCTAAAATTCGTATTATAAAGAGTTTTGAGCTCATCTTTCTTTGAAACTTTAGTTCTGCCATCTACTTCTTTTATAGCACTATATTAGTGCTGCATCAACCATTCTTGGAAACATTACTATAGACATAAGTAACACAAAAAGTGCGGATTAACGCACTTTATTAGCTAAAATTCGTATTATAAAGAATTTTGAACTCATCTTTCTTTAAAACTTTAGTTCTGCCAGCTACTTCTATTATAGCACTATATTAGTGCTGCAGCAACCATTCTTAGAAACATTACTATAGACATTAGTTCTTTCTTTAGTCTTATTTCAGCTTTACTGCATCAACAAACATAGGTTAATTAAATGTTTATTTTCTCAAAGAAAACAAAATTAAACAAAAAAAGTGTGGATTAACGCACTTTATTAGCTAAAAATCATATTATAAAGAGTTTTGAGCTCATCTTTCTTAAAAACTTTAGTTCTGCCAGGTACTACTATTATAGCACTATATTAGTGCTGCAGCAACCATTCTTGGAAACATTACTATAGACATTAGGTCTAAATTTAGCTTTACTGCATCAACAAACATATGTTAATTAAATGTATATTTTCTCAAAGAAAACAAAATATAAAAACAAAAAGGGTGGATTAACGCACTTTATTAGCTAAAATTCGTATTATAAAGAGTATTGCGCTCATTTTTCTTTAAAACTATAGTTCTGCCATCTACTTCTTTTATAGCACTATATTAGTGCTGCAGCAACCATTCTTGGAAACATTACTATAGACATAAGTACTTTCTTTAGTCTAATTTTAGCTTTACTGCATCAACAAACATCGGTTAATTAAATGTTTATTTTCTCAAAGAGAAGAAATATAAACACAAAGAGTGTGTATTAACGCACTGTATTAGCTAAAATTCGTATTGTAAAGAGTTTTGAGCTCAACTTTCATTGAAACTTTAGTTCTGCCAGCTTCTTCTTTTATAGCACTATATTAGTGCTTTTGCAACCATTCTTCAAAACATTACTAAAGACATTAGTACTTTCTTTAGGCTAATTTTAGCTTTACTGCATCAACAAACATCGGTTAATTAAATGTTTATTTTCTCAAAAAAAAAATATAAACACAAAAAGTGTGCTTTAACGCTCTTTATTAGCTAAAATTCGTATTATAAAGAGTTTTGAGCTCATCTTTCTTTGAAACTTTAGTTCTGCCATCTTCTTATTTTATAGCACTATATTAGTGCTGCAGCAACCATTCTTAGAAACATTACTATAGACATTAGTTCTTTCTTTAGTCTAATTTCAGCTTTACTGCATCAACAAACATAGGTTAATTAAATGTTTATTTTCTCAAAGAAAACAAAATATAGACAAAAAAAGTGGATTAACGCACTTTATTAGCTAAAAATCGTATTATAAAGAGTTTTGAGCTCATATTTCTTTGAAAATTTAGTATTGCCCGCTACTTCTTTTATAGCACTATATTAGTGCTGCAGCAACCATTCTTGGAAACATTACTATCGACATAAGTACTTTCTTTAGTCTAATTTTAGCTTTACTGCATCAACAAACATCGGTTAAATAAATGTTTATTTTCTCAAAAAAAAAATATAAACACAAAAAGTGTGCTTTAACGCTCTTTATTAGCTAAAATTCGTATTATAAAGAGTTTTGAGCTCATCTTTCTTTGAAACTTTAGTTCTGCCATCTTCTTATTTTATAGCACTATATTAGTGCTGCAGCAACCATTCTTAGAAACATTACTATAGACATTAGTTCTTTCTTTAGTCTTATTTCAGCTTTACAGCATCAACAAACATAGGTTAGTTAAATGTTTATTTTCTCACAGAAAACAACATATAGACACAAAAAAGTGTGGATTAACGCACTTTATTAGCTAAAATTCAAGTGTGTAAGTGTACACAGAGAATAAACACACTTTAACGCACTTTATTAGCTACAGTTAAGATTATAAAAGGAAATTCCGCCAATCGTTCTTTAAAACTTTAGTTCTGCCAGCTACTTTTTTATAGCACTATATTAGTGCTGCAGCAACCATTCTTGGAAACATTACTATAGACATTAGGTCTAATTTTAGCTTTACTGCATCAACAAACATAGGTTAAATAAATGTTTATTTTTTCAAAGAAAACAAAATATAAACACAAAAAGTGTGGATTAACGCACTTTATTAGCTAAAATTCGTATTATAAAGAATTTTGAACTCATCTTTCTATAAAACTTTAGTTCTCGCAGCAACTTCTATTATAGCACTATATTAGTTCTGCAGCAACCATTCTTGGAGACATTACTTTAGACATTAGTTCTTTCTTTAGTCTAATTTAAGCTTTACTGCATCCACAAACATCGGTTAATTAAATGTTTATTTTATCAAAGAAAACAAAATATGAACACAAAAAGTGTGGATTAACGCACTTTATTAGCTACAATTCATATTATAAAGAGAATTGCGCCCATCGTTCTTTAAAACTTTAGTTCTGCCAGCTACTTTTTTATAGCACTATATTAGTGCTGCAGCAACAATTCTTGGAAACATTACTATAGACATTAGGTCTAATTTTAGCTTTACTGCATCAACAAACATAGGTTAAATAAATGCTTATTTTCTCAAAGAAAACAAAATATAAACACAAAAAGTGCGGATTAACGCACTTTATTAGCTAAAATTCGTATTATGAAGAATTTTGAACTCATCTTTCTTTAAAACTTTAGTTCTGCCAGCTACTTCTATTATAGCACTATATTAGTGCTGCAGCAACCATTCTTAGAAACATTACTATAGACATTAGTTCTTTCTTTAGTCTTATTTCAGCTTTACTGCATCAACAAACATAGGTTAATTAAATGTTTATTTTCTCAAAGAAAACAAAATTAAACAAAAAAAGTGTGGATTAACGCACTTTATTAGCTAAAAATCATATTATAAAGAGTTTTGAGCTCATCTTTCTTTAAAACTTTAGTTCTGCCAGGTACTTCTATTATAGCACTATATTAGTGCTGCAGCAACCATTCTTGGAAACATTACTATAGACATTAGGTCTAATTTTAGCTTTACTGCATCAACAAACATAGGTTAATTAAATGTTTATTTTCTCAAAGAAAACAAAATATAAACACAAAAAGTGTAAATTAACGCACTATATTAGCTACAATTCATATTATAAAGAGAATTGCGCCCATTGTTCTTTAAAACTTTAGTTCTGCCAGCTACTTCTTTTATAGCACTATATTAGTGCTGCAGCAACCATTCTTAGAAACATTACTATAGACATTAGTTCTTTCTTTAGGCTAATTGCAGCTTTACTGCATCAACAAACATAGGTTAATTAAATTTTTATTTTCTCAAAGAAAACAAAATATAGACAAAAAAAAGTGGATTAACGCACTTTATTAGCTAAAAATCGTATTATAAAGAGTTTTGAGCTCATATTTCTTTGAAAATTTAGTATTGCCAGCTACTTCTTTTATAGCACTATATTAGTGCTGCATCAACCATTCTTGGAAACATTACTATAGACATAAGTACTTTCTTTAGTCTAATTGCAGCTTTACTGCATCAACAAACATAGGTTAATTAAATTTTTATTTTCTCAAAGAAAAGAAATATAAACACAAAGAGTGTGTATTAACGCACTGTATTAGCTAAAATTCGTATTATAAAGAGTTTTGAGCTCATCTTTCATTGAAACTTTAGTTCTGCCAGCTTCTTCTTTTATAGCACTATATTAGTGCTTTTGCAACCATTCTTCAAAACATTACTAAAGACATTAGTACTTTCTATAGGCTAATTTTAGCTTTACTGCATCAACAAACATCGGTTAATTAAATGTTTATTTTCTCAAAAAAAAAATATAAACACAAAAAGTGTGCATTAACGCTCTTTATTAGCTAAAATTCGTATTATAAAGAGTTTTGAGCTCATCTTTCTTTGAAACTTTAGTTCTGCCATCTTCTTATTTTATAGCACTATATTAGTGCTGCAGCAACCATTCTTAGAAACATTACTATAGACATTAGTTCTTTCTTTAGTCTTATTTCAGCTTTACAGCATCAACAAACATAGGTTAATTAAATGTTTATTTTCTCACAGAAAACAAAATATAGACACAAAAAAGTGTGGATTAACGGACTTTATTAGCTAAAATTCATATTACACAGAGAATAAACACACTTTAACGCACTTTATTAGCTACAGTTAAGATTATAAAGAGAATTGCGCCAATCGTTCTTTAAAACTTTAGTTCTGCCAGGTACTTCTATTATAGCACTATATTAGTGCTGCAGCAACCATTCTTGGAAACATTACTATAGACATTAGGTCTAAATTTAGCTTTACTGCATCAACAAACATAGGTTAATTAAATGTTTATTTTCTCAAAGAAAACAAAATATAAACACAAAAAGTGTAAATTAACGCACTATATTAGCTACAATTCATATTATAAAGAGAATTGCGCCCATCGTTCTTTAAAACTTTAGATCTGCCAGCTACTTCTTTTATAGCACTATATTAGTGCTGCAGCAACCATTCTTAGAAACATTACTATAGACATTAGTTCTTTCTTTAGGCTAATTGCAGCTTTACTGCATCAACAAACATAGGTTAATTAAATTTTTATTTTCTCAAAGAAAACAAAATATAGACAAAAAAAAGTGGATTAACGCACTTTATTAGCTAAAAATCGTATTATAAAGAGTTTTGAGCTCATATTTCTTTGAAAATTTAGTATTGCCAGCTACTTCTTTTATAGCACTATATTAGTGCTGCATCAACCATTCTTGGAAACATTACTATAGACATAAGTACTTTCTTTAGTCTAATTTTAGCTTTACTGCATCAACAAACATAGGTTAATTAAATTTTTATTTTCTCAAAGAAAAGAAATATAAACACAAAGAGTGTGTATTAACGCACTGTATTAGCTAAAATTCGTATTATAAAGAGTTTTGAGCTCATCTTTCATTGAAACTTTAGTTCTGCCAGCTTCTTCTTTTATAGCACTATATTAGTGCTTTTGCAACCATTCTTCAAAACATTACTAAAGACATTAGTACTTTCTTTAGGCTAATTTTAGCTTTACTGCATCAACAAACATCGGTTAATTAAATGTTTATTTTCTCAAAAAAAAAATATAAACACAAAAAGTGTGCTTTAACGCTCTTTATTAGCTAAAATTCGTATTATAAAGAGTTTTGAGCTCATCTTTCTTTGAAACTTTAGTTCTGCCATCTTCTTATTTTATAGCACTATATTAGTGCTGCAGCAACCATTCTTAGAAACATTACTATAGACATTAGTTCTTTCTTTAGTCTTATTTCAGCTTTACAGCATCAACAAACATAGGTTAATTAAATGTTTATTTTCTCACAGAAAACAAAATATAGACACAAAAAAGTGTGGATTAACGGACTTTATTAGCTAAAATTCATATTACACAGAGAATAAACACACTTTAACGCACTTTATTAGCTACAGTTAAGATTATAAAGAGAATTGCGCCAATCGTTCTTTAAAACTTTAGTTCTGCCAGCTACTTTTTTATAGCACTATATTAGTGCTGCAGCAACCATTCTTGGAAACATTACTATAGACATTAGGACTAATTTTAGCTTTACTGCATCAACAAACATAGGTTAAATAAATGTTTATTTTTTCAAAGAAAACAAAATATAGACACAAAAAGTGTGGATTAACGCACTTCATTAGCTAAAATTCGTATTATAAAGAATTTTGAACTCACCTTTCTATAAAACTTTAGTTCTCGCAGCAACTTCTATTATAGCACTATATTAGTTCTGCAGCAACCATTCTTGGAGACATTACTTTAGACATTAGTTCTTTCTTTAGTCTAATTTAAGCTTTACTGCATCCACAAACATCGGTTAATTAAATGTTTATTTTATCAAAGAAAACAAAATATGAACACAAAAAGTGTGGATTAACGCACTTTATTAGCTACAATTCATATTATAAAGAGAATTGCGCCCATCGTTCTTTAAAACTTTAGTTCTGCAAGCTACTTTTTTATAGCACTATATTAGTGCTGCAGCAACCATTCTTGGAAACAATACTATAGACATTAGGTCTAATTTTAGCTTTACTGCATCAACAAACATAGGTTAAATAAATGTTTATTTTCTCAAAGAAAAAAAAATATAAACACAAAAAGTGCGGATTAACGCACTTTATTAGCTAAAATTCGTATTATAAAGAATTTTGAACTCATCTTTCTTTAAAACTTTAGTTCTGCCAGCTACTTCTATTATAGCACTATATTAGTGCTGCAGCAACCATTCTTAGAAACATTACTATAGACATTAGTTCTTTCTTTAGTCTTATTTCAGCTTTACTGCATCAACAAACATCAGTTAATTAAGTGTTTATTTTCTCACAGAAAAGAAATATAAACACAAAAAGTGTGGAATAACGCACTTTATTACCTAAAATTCGTATTAGCTAAAATTCGTATTATAAAGAGAATTGCGCCAATCGTTCTTTAAAACTTTAGTTCTGCAAGCTACTTTTTTATAGCACTATATTAGTGCTCCAGCAATCATTCTTGAATACATTACTATAGACATTAGTACTTTCTTAAGTCTAATTTTAGCTTTACTGCATCAACAAACATTGGTTAATTAAATGTTTATTTTCTCAAAGAAAACAAAATATAAACACAAAAAGTGCGGATTAACGCACTTTATTAGCTAAAATTCGTGTTATAAAGAATTTTGAGCTCATCTTTCTTTAAAACTTTAGTTCTGCCAGCTACTTTTTTATAGCACTATATTAGTGCTCCAGCAATCATTCTTGAATACATTACTATAGACATTAGTACTTTCTTAAGTCTAATTTTAGCTTTACTGCATCAACAAACATTGGTTAATTAAATGTTTATTTTCTCAAAGAAAGCAAAATATAAACACAAAAAGTGTGGATTAATGCACTTTATTAGCTAAAATTCATAATATAAAGAGAATTGCGTCCATCGCTCTTTAAAACTTTAGTTCTGCCAGCTACTTCTATCATAGCACTATATTAGTGCTGCAGCAACCATTCTTAGAAACATTACTATAGACATTAGTTCTTTCTTTAGTCTTATTTCAGCTTTACTGCATCAACAAACATCAGTTAATTAAATGTTTATTTTCTCACAGAAAAGAAATATAAACACAAAAAGTGTGGAATAACGCACTTTATTACCTAAAATTCGTATTAGCTAAAATTCGTATTATAAAGAGTTTTGAGCTCATCTTTCTTTGAAACTTTAGTTCTGCCAGCTACTTATTTTATAGCACTATATTAGTGCTACAGCAACCATTCATAGAAACATTACTATAGACTTTAGTTCTTTCTTTAGTCTAATTTCAGCTTTACTGCATCAACAAACATAGGTTAATTAAATGTTTTTTTTTTAAAGAAAACAAAATATAAACACAAAAAGTGTAAATTAACGCACTATATTAGCTACAATTCATATTATAAAGAGAATTGCGCCCGTCGTTCTTTAAAACTTTAGTTCTGCCAGCTACTTCTTTTATAGCACTATATTAGTGCTGCAGCAACCATTCTTAGAAACATTACTATAGACATTAGTTCTTTCTTTAGGCTAATTACAGCTTTACTGCATCAACAAACATAGGTTAATTAAATGTTTTTTTTCTCAAGGAAAACAAAATATAGACCAAAAAAAAGTGTGGATTAACGCACTTTATTAGCTAAAATTCGTATTATAAAGAGTTTTGAGCTCATCTTTCTTTGAAACTTTAGTTCTGCCATCTACTTCTTTTATAGCACTATATTAGTGCTGCAGCAACCATTCCTAAAAACATTACTATAGACATTAGTTCTTTCTTTAGGCTAATTGCAGCTTTACTGCATCAACAAACATAGGTTAATTAAATGTTTTTTTCTCAAGGAAAACAAAATTAAGACAAAAAAAAGTGTGGATTAACGCACTTTATTAGCTAAAAATCGTATTATAAAGAGTTTTGAGCTAATATTTCTTTGAAACTTTAGTATTGCCAGCTACTTCTTTTATAGCACTATATTAGTGCTGCAGCAACCATTCTTAGAAACATTACCATAGACATTAGTCCTTTCTTTAGTCTTATTTCAGCTTTACTGCATCAACAAACATATGTTAATTAAATGTATATTTTCTCAAAGAAAACAAAATATAAAAACAAAAAGGGTGGATTAACGCACTTTATTAGCTAAAATTCGTATTATAAAGAGTTTTGAGCTCATCTTTCTTTGAAACTTTAGTTCTGCCATCTACTTCTTTTATAGCACTATATTAGTGCTGCATCAACCATTCTTGGAAACATTACTATAGACATAAGTACTTTCTTTAGTATAATTTTAGCTTTACTGCATCAACAAACATCAGTTAATTAAATGTTTATTTTCTCAAAGAAAAGAAATATAAACACAAAGAGTGTGTATTAACGCACTGTATTAGCTAAAATTCGTATTATAAAGAGTTTTGAGCTCATCCTTCTTTGAATCTTTAGTTCTGCCAGCTTCTTCTTTTGTAGCACTATATTAGTGCTTTTGCAACCATTCTTCAAAACATTACTAAAGACATTAGTACTTTCTTTAGGCTAATTTTAGCTTTACTGCATCAACAAACATCGGTTAATTAGATGTTTATTTTCTCAAAAAAAAAATATAAACACAAAAAGTGTGCTTTAACGCTCTTTATTAGCTAAAATTCGTATTATAAAGAGTTTTGAGCTCATCTTTCTTTGAAACTTTAGTTCTGCCATCTACTTCTTTTATAGCACTATCTTAGTGCTGCATCAACCATTCTTGGAAACATTACTATAGACATAAGTACTTTCTTTAGTCTAATTTTAGCTTTACTGCATCAACAAACATCAGTTAATTAAATATTTATTTTCTCACAGAAAAGAAATATAAACACAAAAAGTGTGGATTAACGCACTTTATTAGCTAAAATTCGTATTAGCTAAAATTCGTATTATAAATAGTTTGGAGCTCATCTTTCTTTGAAACTTTAGTTCTGCCATCTACTTCTTTTATAGCACTATCTTAGTGCTGCATCAACCATTCTTGGAAACATTACTATAGACATTATTTCTTTCTTTAGTCTTATTTCAGCTTTACTGCATCAACAAACATAGTTTAATTAAATTTTTATTTTCTCAAAGAAAACAAAATATAGACACAAAATAGTGTGGATTAACGCACTTTATTAGCTAAAATTGTTGGTATAAAGAGATTTGAGCTCATTCTTCTTTAAAACTTTAGATCTGCCTGCTACTTCTTTTATAGCACTATATTAGTGCTACAGCAAACAATTTTTGGAAACATTACTATAGACATTAGTTCTTTCTTTAGTCTATTTTTAGCTTTACTGCGTCAACAAACATCGATTAATTAAATGAGATTTCTCAAAAATATAAAACTTGCATTTACGTTTCGCTTTCGCTTCATCAGAACTCTGAGTTCTGATGAAGCGAAAGCGAAACGTAAATGCAAGTTCTATATTTTTGAGAAATTTTTATCAATTTTATATAGTTATCGAGGAGGCTCATGATTTATCGCTTTAAAATATGCTAGGATTGAGTATGGAAGGGTACAATAATTTGGGGTTAAATATGTTAATTGTCACGGAATTCGAAAAAAGAGTTCTGATGAAGCGAAAGCGAAACGTAAATGCAAGTTCAATATTTTTGAGAAATCTTTATTAATTTTATATAGTTATCGAGGAGGCTCATGATTTATCGTTTTACAATATGCTAGGATTGGGTATGGAAGGGTACAATAATTTGGGGTTAAAAATGTTAATTGTCACGGAATTCGAAAAAAAGAGTTCTGATGAAGCGAAAGCGAAACGTAAATGCAAGTTCTATATTTTTGAGAAATCTTTATTAATTTTATATAGTTATCGAGGAGGCTCATGATTTATCGGTTAATTAAATGTTTATTTTCTCAAAGAAAACAAAATATAAACAAAAAATGTGTGGATTAACACACTTTATTAGCTACAATTCATATTACATAGAGAATAAACACACTTTAACGCACTTTATTAGCTACAATTAATATTATAAAGAGAATTGCGCCAATCGTTCTTTAAAACTTTAGTTCTGCAAGCTACTTTTTTATAGCACTATATTAGTGCTGCAGCAACAATTCTTGGAAACATTACTATAGACATTAGGTCAAATTTTAGCTTTACTGCATCAACAAACATAGGTTAATTAAATGTTTATTTTTTCAAAGAAAACAAAATATAAACACAAAAAGTGCGGATTAACGCACTTTATTAGCTAAAATTCGTATTGTAAAGAATTTTGAACTCATCTTTCTTTATAACTTTAGTTCTCCCAGCAACTTCTATTATAGCACTATATTAGTTCTGCAGCAACCATTCTTGGAGACATTACTTTAGACATTAGTTCTCTCTTTAGTCTAATTTAAGCTTTACTGCATCCACAAACATCGGTTAATTAAATAATTATTTTATCAAAGAAAACAAAATATGAACACAAAAAGTGTGGATTAACGCACTTTATTATTTACAATTCATATCAGAAAGAGAATTGCGCCCATCGTTCTTTAAAACTTTAGTTCTGCCAGCTACTTTTTTATAGCACTATATTAGTGCTGCAGCAACAATTCTTGGAAACATTACTATAGACATTATAATATGAATTGTACCTAATAAATTGCGTTAATCCACACTTTTTGTGTTTATATTTTGTTTTCTTTGAGAAAATAAACATTTATTTAACCTATGTTTGTTGATGCAGTAAAGCTAAAATTAGACCTAATGTTTATATTCTGAAAGAAAACAAAATATAAACACAGAGAGTGCGGATTAACGCACTTTATTAGCTAAAATTCGTATTATAAAGAGATTTGAGCTCATCTTTCTTTAAAACTTTAGTTCTGCCGGCTACTTCTTTTATAGCACTATATTAATGCTGCAGCAACCATTCTTGGAAACATTACTATAGACATTAGGTCTTATTTTAGCTTTACTGCATCAACAAACATAGGTTAATTAAATGTTTATTTTCTGAAAGAAAACAAAATATAAACACAAAAAGTGCGGATTAACGCACTTTATTAGCTAAAATTCATATTATAAAGAGAATTGCGCCCATCGCTCTTTAAAAATTTAGTTCTGCCAGCTACTTTTTTATAGCACTATATTAGTGCTGCAGCAACCATTCTTGGAAACATTACTATAGACATTAGCTCTTATTTTAGCTTTAATGCATCAACAAACATAGATTAATTAAATGTTTATTTTCTCAAAAAACAAAATATAAACACAAAAAGTGTGGATTAACGCACTTTTTTAGCTACAATTCATATTATAAAGAGAATTGCGCCCATCGTTCTTTAAAACTTTAGTTCTGGCAGCTACTTTTTTATAGCACTATATTAGTGCTTCAACAACCATTCTTGGAAACATTACTATAGACATTAGGTCTTTCTTTAGTCTAATGTTAGCTTTACTGCATCAACAAACAACGATTAATTAAATGTTTATTTTCTCAAAGAAAACAAAATATAAACACAAAAAGTGCGGATTAACGCACTTTATTAGCTATAATTCGCATGATAAAGAGTTTTGAGCTCATCTTTCTTTAAAACTTTAGTTCTGCCAGCTATTTCTTTTATAGCACTATATTAGTGCTGCAGCAACCATTCTTGGAAGCATTATTATAGACATTAGTTCTTTCTTTAGTCTAATTTTAGCTTTACTGCACCAACAAACATCGGTTAATTAAATGTTTATTTTCTCAAAGAAAGCAAAATATAAACACAAAAAGTGTGGATTAGCTACACTTTATTAGCTACAATTCATATCATAAAGAGAATTGCGCCCATTGTTCTTTAAAACTTTTGTTCTGCCAGCTAATTTTTTATAGCACTATATTAGTGCTCCAGCAATCATTCTTGAATACATTACTATAGACATTAGGCCTTTCTTTAGTCTAATGTTAGCTTTACTGCATCAACAAACAACGATTAATTAAATGTTTATTTTCTCAAAGAAAACAAAATATAAACACAAAAAGTGCGGATTAACGCAATTTATTAGCTATGATTCGCATTATAAAGAGTTTTGAGCTCATCTTTCTTTAAAAATTTAGTTCTGCCAGCTACTTTTTTATAGCACTATATTAGTGCTCCAGCAATCATTCTTGAATACATTACTATAGACATTAGTACTTTCTTAAGTCTAATTTTAGCTTTACTGCATCAACAAACATTGGTTAATTAAATGTTTATTTTCTCAAAGAAAACAAAATATAAACACAAAAAGTGCGGATTAACGCACTTTATTAGCTAAAATTCGTGTTATAAAGAATTTTGAGCTCATCTTTCTTTAAAACTTTAGTTCCGCCAGCTACTTTTTTATAGCACTATATTAGTGCTCCAGCAATCATTCTTGAATACATTACTATAGACATTAGTACTTTCTTAAGTCTAATTTTAGCTTTACTGCATCAACAAACATTGGTTAATTAAATGTTTATTTTCTCAAAGAAAGCAAAATATAAACACAAAAAGTGTGGATTAATGCACTTTATTAGCTAAAATTCATAATATAAAGAGAATTGCGTCCATCGCTCTTTAAAACTTTAGTTCCGCCAGCTACTTTTTTATAGCACTATATTAGTGCTCCAGCAATCATTCTTGAATACATTACTATAGACATTAGTACTTTCTTAAGTCTAATTTTAGCTTTACTGCATCAACAAACATTGGTTAATTAAATGTTTATTTTCTCAAAGAAAGCAAAATATAAACACAAAAAGTGTAAATTAACGCACTATATTAGCTACAATTCATATTATAAAGAGAATTGCGCCCGTCGCTCTTTAAAACTTTAGTTCTGCCAGCTACTTTTTTATAGCACTATATTAGTGCTCCAGCAATCATTCTTGAATACATTACTATAGACATTAGTACTTTCTTAAGTCTAATTTTAGCTTTACTGCATCAACAAACATTGGTTAATTAAATGTTTATTTTCTCAAAGAAAACAAAATATAAACACAAAAAGTGCGGATTAACGCACTTTATTAGCTAAAATTCGTGTTATAAAGAATTTTGAGCTCATCTTTCTTTAAAACTTTAGTTCTGCCAGCTACTTTTTTATAGCACTATATTAGTGCTGCAACAACCATTCTTGGAAACATTACTATAGACATTAGGTCTTATTTTAGCTTTACTGCATCAACAAACATAGGTTAATTAAATGTTTATTTGCTCAAAGAAAACAAAATATAAATACAAAAAGTGTGGATTAATGCACTTTAATAGCTAAAATTCGTATTATGAAGAATTTTGAGCTCATCTTTCTTTAAAACTTTAGTTCTGCCAGCTACTTCTTTTATAGCACTATATTAGTGCTGCAGCAACAATTCTTGGAAACATTACTATAGACATTAGTTCTTTCTTTAGTCTAATTTAAGCTTTACTGCATCCACAAACATCGGTTAATTATATGTTTATTTTATCAAAGGAAACAAAATATAAACACAAAAAGTGTTGATTAACGCATTTTATTAGCTAAAATTCATATTAACGCTCGACGGCCGCTGAGAACACCCGACACAAAATAAGAGACTGTATTCCCCTTTTCACTTATCATTGGCAGCTTTTGGGGTCGTATCTTTGGCATTTGTCATATGCTTTATTTCATGGCTGCCTTGACCTCTTTTAAACAAGACCGGTGTCTTGCCGGGGTCACAGGTTACAGCCTATTTCAACTTTCTTCAACGCTGCCCTGACCTCTTTGAAACAAGACCGGTGTCTTGCCGGGGTCACAGGTTTCAGCTTTCTTCAACTTTCTTTTACGCTGCCCTGATCTCTTTGAAACAAGACCGGTGTCTTGCCGGGATCACGGGTTCCAGCTTTCTTCAACTTTCTTTTACGCTGCCCTGATCTCTTTGAAACAAGACCGGTGTCTTGCCGGGATCACGGGTTACAGCTATTTCTTTAAACATAACAAATTAACATACAGGCTAAATACAGACTAATTAATGACACTCATCATAATGGATAACTATTGATTGGACTTTATTGCTATCGTGACCAAAATCATATTCTCAGAGCCACCATAATGGTGGCCCTACTGCCAAGATACACCCAAAGCATGCCTTTGATTTTTTGCCGACCGACCGATTAACCACGAACTCCTTGACTTTTGACTTGGCGAGAAGCCGCGGCTGGGGACGGGGACCAAGGGAAAGAACTAGGCCCCATTATTTTTTCCCATAACATTGTTAACCCTTTGCCGTCCTCTCCTATTCTTTCACCTGATCACTAGCGAGTACCTTATGTGTACGGTGGAGATGTCCTAGTAAAGTCACCTTTTCTTGTTGAATCTTTCTCAGGATAGACTGACATAGCCAGTTGCATGTGGTCTTTCTTGTGAGCTACGTGTGTCTCTTGCACTCTGTAGACCTGTTGAAAAGATGGCAAAAGCGAGCATATGCTGGTCTAAGAATAAATTTTGGCTTAAATCAAGGGACATTAGCTGCAACAAAGAAATCATTAGAAAAAATGGGACAATGAGGGTACATTGATATGTTTTGACAGTGTGACAGGTGTGAGGCTGATTTAGCGGAATCTTCCTATTTGATAACAATTTCATTCTGTTGTAGTTCTCTGTGGCATATTGTTGTGAATATTTTCTATCAATCAAACCTATCTTTGTTTGCTGCCTGAAAGGCTTTGCATAGAGCTGGTTGACTGTTAGGCCTGCAAACAAATAAACACACAAAGATGCATAAAGAGGAGGGGTGGTAACTGGGGGAGAATTGAACTGCACAATTATGTTCCTTTAAACTCCTGCATTACTTCTGAACTTCTTTTTTACAAGGATTTCAATTCTTGACGTTGGCCTATCAATTTAGGCATTGAAGTTGTGAACCTACTTGAGCTGCAAGGAAAACAAAGAACAAGGGGTGGAGGAGGGTGGCTATTGTTTCTGTTTTCTATGTACCTGAAACACTACTGACAATTACGTGATGAATTCCATTTGTGTGAACCTGCAGAGAAGAAGAGAAGAGAGGGGTGGGGAGTGCTCAATAGGGGCTGGCGTTTAATATACCTCTACTGTATATTGGAGCACCCTTCCTACTTTTGTTGAATTGCTTCACATTTTTTAATCTATAATCTGCAAATAATATTATCCATATATCTAGCGCAGGTTATAGTCGCTAACCAGTAACGAACCTGTGCCTAATGAACCTATAATTGGTTAATGAACATTAATAGTGTAGATACAGTAGATCGATAGATCTCATTCCTTGCAAAGGCTTCAATTTTTGTGTTGCCTAAACTTTGCATCAATGTTTGAAGTACAGTATACTGTATCTGCAAGAAAACAAAGAAGTATGGGGTAGGTGAAGGGGAGGGGGTGGGTTGCATCTGTTTATTTCAACATTGGTCACTGTTGTTGTTTCATTTGACGGTCATTTCTTGTGCTTCTCTGAGAGTAAATAAGATTTAAGGTTGTGAAAGTGACCTACTGGCACGAATAAATTGGGGTTACAAAAGAGGGAAAGGTTTACTTTCACATGGTGAATGTGCTGGAAGATTTTTTATGGTTTCCTCCTGCAAAAAATTCTGAGACATTCTGTGTAGGTCTCTTGGTGCAGCTGATGAGACGATCTTGTTGTACAGCTTGGAAAGTGAGCCAACTGACAACGTTAGAATACTGCCTTGCAACAACTAAAACATGAAAATGTAGAAATCCCTGTGATACCTCATGTAGACTACAGTACATTTACGTGCTTTCCCATTTTTAAGTGCCCCAATATTAGTCAACCACAACAAGCTGATTGCTGTGTTGCTGACAACCAAAAACAGGGCAACTAAAATTTGATGCAGCAACTAAACTGTCTGTTTTGCTAATACTTTATTTGCAAAGTGAATGTCCGGTATGTAGCATGGCCATGAACCTGGACAAAACAGTGTAGATAAACCTTGCCAGTTCATCTTCCTTCCCTTGTTATCCATATTAGACAATGCCTGATTGCAAGATGACTAGCAGGACAATAACTAATAATCATTACTCATTGCATGCATATTCAGACTTTAAAGTGGTATTGAAACACATACTGTAATTTGTATAGTTGGACGGAGGATTAAAACTCCTTCATATTGCTGTCTCCAAGAAACCACTCACTTCACAATCACAAAGCTTTTCCAAAGAAACACGGCATTAGATCTGAATCCTTCATCTAGGCTGTTGTGACACTTGCTATTTTTAATACTTATGATAAAAGTTGAATCCAACCGATATGCTGAAAAAGAAGAGTGTAGGCCCTTGTTGCTTTAAATCGAAACTTACTAATGCCTGGCTGTAGTTAAATGTAAGGACAAGAATTTGTACTTTATCATTTGGCATTCATTACATTACCTTTATATTTCCAAATCTTCATGTTGCAGTATTTGAGATCCCTGCTTCGCAAAAAAAATGCCAATATTCGACTGACAAGCATTTGATTTGGAGAAGGTAAAACTGAGTGGTCAGCAGTACCCCAGCCATAAATAAATGTTGCCACTTGTATTCATTTAGAATCATAGAGTATTCTTATTGTGGACTGGCTGAGAGTTGCACTGATCAATGCCAAACAAAGCACACTGTTAATTAATTTACTCAGGAACTGTACTTGATGTCTTACTCCTGTTGTGACTGCTTTTGATTGGGTATATTTCATCTGGCTTCATTATCAACTTCCACTTACTTATAACAAGATTTCGGTAACGTTGTTGACAATGATGAAGTGACAGATATTAAGAGCAATCTGTGTTTTTGTCAAGGAGTATGATGACAGGCCTTCAATTAGTTGCAATTCTTACATTTTCTTCTTGAATTCTACCTCTGATGTTGAGAATTGCCATTAAATTGCGAAGCATTTCTACTTTCTTGAAATTTGTACTTTATGGTCATAACAACAAATGGGTTCATTCAATTTGGGTTCGTGAATATGACAGTGTGAGTGGCGCCAGATGATGTTGGTTGGGAATAATGGCTATAAGCTAAGCTACACTTCTTCGCAGCTTCGGTTTTCTAGTCCATTACACTTCAGGCATCATCTTTCTCCAGGTATTGAAATAGCAGATGGAGTTGATATACAAATGCCAAGAATAATGCAACCAGGAGACAGTGATGGATAACACGCTGTTCTTGATCGATTATGTGACGCAAATGGCCTAGACCATGGAAGGCATGTCCAGAACTACAAACTGTGGTGCTCTTTTAGGCCAACATCAACATGGCTGCACGACGAGATAAAATGATCTTCAAATAAAGCCTTGTTTCATGAGCCATCATTCTGATACGAATGATACCTTCGGATATCATCTTGAAAACAAATTTCGTGAACAAGATTTGGCCGAACCGAAAGCATGCAAACACGATGAGGAATGCATGGACTGGGAGCGAGGGGTATGGGCAGGAGATTACACAAACGCAGGGGGTCTATGCTGACAAAATGAGCGGCCTTAGCGTTAACACACATTTACTGCGTAGAATGCTGCACTTATAAAGTGACTTGAGCTCATCGTTCTTTAAAACTTTAGTTCTGCCAGCAACTTCTTTTATAGCACTATATTAGTGCGGCAGCAACCATTCTTGGAAACATTGCAATAGACATTAGGTCTTATTTTAGCTTTAATGCATCAACAAACATAGGTTAATCAAATGTTTTTTTTCTCAAAGAAAACAAAATATAAACAAAAAAAGTGCGGATTAACGCACTTTCTTAGTTAAAATTCGTATTACAAAGAGTTTTGAGCTCATCTTTCTTTAAAGCTTTAATTCTGCCAGCTACTTCTTTTATAGCACTATATTAGTGCTGTAGCAACCATTCTTGGAAACATTACTATAGACATTAGTTCTTTCTTTAGTCTAATTTAAGCTAATTATATAAGCTTTACTGCATCAAGAAACATAGGTTAATTAAATGTTTTTTTTCTCAAAGAAAAAAATATAAACACAAAAAGTGCGGATTTACTCACTTTATTAGCTAGAATTCGTATTATAAAGAGTTTTGAGCTCATTTTTCTTTAAAACTTTAGTTCTGCTAGCTATTTCTTTTTATAGCACTATATTAGTACTGCAGCAACCATTCTTGGAAAATTACAATAGACATTAGGTCTTATTTTAGCTTTACTGCATCAACAAACATAGGGTAATTAAATGTTTATTTTATCAAAGAAAAAAATATAAACACAAAAAGTGCGGATTTACTCACTTGATTAGCTAGAATTCGTATTATAAAGAGTTTTGAGCTCATTTTTCTTTAAAACTTTAGTTCTGCTAGCTATTTCTTTTTATAGCACTATATTAGTACTGCAGCAACCATTCTTGGAAAATTACAATAGACATTAGGTCTTATTTTAGCTTTACTGCATCAACAAACATAGGGTAATTAAATGTTTATTTTCTCAAAGAAAACAAAATATGAACACAAAAAGTGTGGATTAACGCAGTTTATTAGCTATAATTCGTATTATAAAGAGATTTGAGCTCATCTTTCTTAAAAACTTTAGTTCTGCCAGCAACTTCTTTTATAGCACTATATTAGTGCTGCAGCAACCATTCTTGGAAACATTACAATAGACATTAGGTCTTATTTTAGCTTTAATGCATCAACAAACATAGGTTAATTAAATGTTTTTTTTCTCAAAGAAAACAAAATATAAACAAAAAAAGTGCGGATTAACGCACTTTCTTAGTTAAAATTCGTATTACAAAGAGTTTTGAGCTCATCTTTCTTTAAAGCTTTAATTCTGCCAGCTACTTCTTTTATAGCACTATATTAGTGCTGTAGCAACCATTCTTGGAAACATTACTATAGACATTAGTTCTTTCTTTAGTCTAATTTAAGCTAATTATATAAGCTTTACTGCATCAAGAAACATAGGTTAATTAAATGTTTTTTTTCTCAAAGAAAAAAATATAAACACAAAAAGTGCGGATTTACTCACTTTATTAGCTAGAATTCGTATTATAAAGAGTTTTGAGCTCATTTTTCTTTAAAACTTTAGTTCTGCTAGCTATTTCTTTTTATAGCACTATATTAGTACTGCAGCAACCATTCTTGGAAAATTACAATAGACATTAGGTCTTATTTTAGCTTTACTGCATCAACAAACATAGGGTAATTAAATGTTTATTTTATCAAAGAAAAAAATATAAACACAAAAAGTGCGGATTTACTCACTTGATTAGCTAGAATTCGTATTATAAAGAGTTTTGAGCTCATTTTTCTTTAAAACTTTAGTTCTGCTAGCTATTTCTTTTTATAGCACTATATTAGTACTGCAGCAACCATTCTTGGAAAATTACAATAGACATTAGGTCTTATTTTAGCTTTACTGCATCAACAAACATAGGGTAATTAAATGTTTATTTTCTCAAAGAAAACAAAATATGAACACAAAAAGTGTGGATTAACGCAGTTTATTAGCTATAATTCGTATTATAAAGAGATTTGAGCTCATCTTTCTTAAAAACTTTAGTTCTGCCAGCAACTTCTTTTATAGCACTATATTAGTGCTGCAGCAACCATTCTTGGAAACATTACAATAGACATTAGGTCTTATTTTAGCTTTAATGCATCAACAAACATAGGTTAATTAAATGTTTTTTTTCTCAAAGAAAACAAAATATAAACAAAAAAAGTGCGGATTAACGCACTTTCTTAGTTAAAATTCGTATTACAAAGAGTTTTGAGCTCATCTTTCTTTAAAGCTTTAATTCTGCCAGCTACTTCTTTTATAGCACTATATTAGTGCTGTAGCAACCATTCTTGGAAACATTACTATAGACATTAGTTCTTTCTTTAGTCTAATTTAAGCTAATTATATAAGCTTTACTGCATCAAGAAACATAGGTTAATTAAATGTTTTTTTTCTCAAAGAAAAAAATATAAACACAAAAAGTGCGGATTTACTCACTTTATTAGCTAGAATTCGTATTATAAAGAGTTTTGAGCTCATTTTTCTTTAAAACTTTAGTTCTGCTAGCTATTTCTTTTTATAGCACTATATTAGTACTGCAGCAACCATTCTTGGAAAATTACAATAGACATTAGGTCTTATTTTAGCTTTACTGCATCAACAAACATAGGGTAATTAAATGTTTATTTTATCAAAGAAAAAAATATAAACACAAAAAGTGCGGATTTACTCACTTGATTAGCTAGAATTCGTATTATAAAGAGTTTTGAGCTCATTTTTCTTTAAAACTTTAGTTCTGCTAGCTATTTCTTTTTATAGCACTATATTAGTACTGCAGCAACCATTCTTGGAAAATTACAATAGACATCAGGTCTTATTTTAGCTTTACTGCATCAACAAACATAGGGTAATTAAATGTTTATTTTCTCAAAGAAAACAAAATATGAACACAAAAAGTGTGGATTAACGCAGTTTATTAGCTATAATTCGTATTATAAAGAGATTTGAGCTCATCTTTCTTAAAAACTTTAGTTCTGCCGGCTACTTCTTTTATAGCACTATATTAGTGCTGCAGCAACCATTCTTGGAAACATTACTATAGACATTAGGTCTTATTTTAGCTTTACTGTATCAACAAACATAGGTTAATTAAATGTTTATTTTCTGAAAGAAAACAAAATAGAAACACAAAAAGTGCGGATTAACGCACTTTATTAGCTAAAATTCCTATTATAAAGAGATTTGAGCTCATCTTTCTTTAAAACTTTAGTTCTGCCGGCTACTTCTTTTATAGCACTATATTAGTGCTGCAGCAACCATTCTTGGAAACATTACTATAGACATTAGTTCTTTCTTCAGTCTAATGTTAGCTTTACTGCATCAACAAACAACGATTAATTAAATGTTTATTTTCTCAAAGAAAACAAAATATAAACACAAAAAGTGCGGATTAACGCACTTTATTAGCTATAATTCGCATGATAAAGAGTTTTGAGCTCATCTTTCTTTAAAACTTTAGTTCTGCCAGCTATTTCTTTTATAGCACTATATTAGTGCTGCAGCAACCATTCTTGGAAGCATTATTATAGACATTAGTTCTTTCTTTAGTCTAATTTTAGCTTTACTGCACCAACAAACATCGGTTAATTAAATGTTTATTTTCTCAAAGAAAGCAAAATATAAACACAAAAAGTGTGGATTAATGCACTTTATTAGCTACAATTCATATTATAAAGAGAATTGCGGCAATTGTTCTTTAAAACTTTAGTTCTGCCAGCTACTTTTTTATAGCACTATATTAGTGCTCCAGCAATCATTCTTGAATAAATTACTATAGACTTAGTACTTTCTTTAGTCTAATTTTAGCTTTACTGCACCAACAAACATCGGTTAACTAGATGTTTATTTTCTCAAAGAAAGCAAAATATAAACACAAAAAGTGTGGATTAATGCACTTTTTGTTAGCTACAATTCATATTATAAAGAGAATTGCGCCCATTGTTCTTTAAACATTTAGTTCTGCCAGCTACTTTTTTATAGCACTATATTAGTGCTGCAGCAACCATTCTTGGAAACATTACTATAGACATTAGTTCTTTCTTCAGTCTAATTTTAGCTTTACTGCACCAACAAACATCGGTTAATTAAATGTTTATTTTCTAAAAAAAACAAAATATAAACACAAAAAGTGTGGATTAACGCAGTTTATTAGCTATAATTCGTATTATAAAGAGATTAGAGCTCATCTTTCTTTAAAACTTTAGTTCTGCCGGCTACTTCTTTTATAGCACTATATTAATGCTGCAGCAACCATTCTTGGAAACATTACTATAGACATTAGGTCTTATTTTAGCTTTACTGTATCAACAAACATAGGTTAATTAAATGTTTATTTTCTGAAAGAAAACAAAATAGAAACACAAAAAGTGCGGATTAACGCACTTTATTAGCTAAAATTCCTATTATAAAGAGATTTGAGCTCATCTTTCTTTAAAACTTTAGTTCTGCCGGCTACTTCTTTTATAGCACTATATTAGTGCTGCAGCAACCATTCTTGGAAACATTACTATAGATATTAGTTCTTTCTTCAGTCGAATGTTAGCTTTACTGCATCAACAAACAACGATTAATTAAATGTTTATTTTCTCAAAGAAAACAAAATATAAACACAAAAAGTGCGGATTAACGCACTTTATTAGCTATAATTCGCATGATAAAGAGTTTTGAGCTCATCTTTCTTTAAAACTTTAGTTCTGCCAGCTATTTCTTTTATAGCACTATATTAGTGCTGCAGCAACCATTCTTGGAAGCATTATTATAGACATTATGTTCTTTCTTTAGTCTAATTTTAGCTTTACTGCACCAACAAACATCGGTTAATTAAATGTTTATTTTCTCAAAGAAAGCAAAATATAAACACAAAAAGTGTGGATTAATGCACTTTATTAGCTACAATTCATATTATGAAGAGAATTGCGCCCAATGTTCTTTAAAACTTTAGTTCTGCCAGCTACTTTTTTATAGCACTATATTTGTGCTCCAGCAATCATTCTTGAATACATTACTATAGACTTAGTACTTTCTTTAGTCTAATTTTAGCTTTACTGCATCAACAAACATTGGTTAATTAAATGCTTATTTAATCAAAGAAAACAAAATATAAACACAAAAAGTGCGGATTAACGCACTTTATTAGCTAAAATTCATATTATAAAAAGAATTGCGCCCATCGCTCTTTAAAAATTTAGTTCTGCCAGCTAGTTTTTTATAGCACTATATTAGTGCTGCAGAAACCATTCTTGGAAACATTACTATAGACAATAGTTCTTTCTTCAGTCTAATTTTAGCTTTACTGCACAAACAAACATCGGTTAATTAAATGTTTATTTTCTCAAAGAAAACAAAATATAAACACAAAAAGTGGGGATTAACGCAGTTTATTAGCTATAATTAGTATTATAAAGAGATTTGAGCCTATCTTTCTTTAAAACTTTAGTTCTGCCGGCTACTTCTTTTATAGCACTATATTAGTGCTGCAGCAACCATTCTTGGAAACATTACTATAGACATTAGGTCTTTCTTTAGTCTAATTTTAGCATTACTGCATCAACAAACTTCGGTTAATTAAATGTTTATTTTCTCAAAGAAAACAAAATATAAACACAAAAAGTGTGGATTAACGCAGTTTATTAGCTATAATTCGTATTATAAAGAGATTAGAGCTCATCTTTCTTTAAAACTTTAGTTCTGCCGGCTACTTCTTTTATAGCACTATATTAATGCTGCAGCAACCATTCTTGGAAACATTACTATAGACATTAGGTCTTATTTTAGCTTTACTGTATCAACAAACATAGGTTAATTAAATGTTTATTTTCTGAAAGAAAACAAAATAGAAACACAAAAAGTGCGGATTAACGCACTTTATTAGCTAAAATTCCTATTATAAAGAGATTTGAGCTCATCTTTCTTTAAAACTTTAGTTCTGCCGGCTACTTCTTTTATAGCACTATATTAGTGCTGCAGCAACCATTCTTGGAAACATTACTATAGACATTAGTTCTTTCTTCAGTCGAATGTTAGCTTTACTGCATCAACAAACAACGATTAATTAAATGTTTATTTTCTCAAAGAAAACAAAATATAAACACAAAAAGTGCGGATTAACGCACTTTATTAGCTATAATTCGCATGATAAAGAGTTTTGAGCTCATCTTTCTTTAAAACTTTAGTTCTGCCAGCTATTTCTTTTATAGCACTATATTAGTGCTGCAGCAACCATTCTTGGAAGCATTATTATAGACATTATGTTCTTTCTTTAGTCTAATTTTAGCTTTACTGCACCAACAAACATCGGTTAATTAAATGTTTATTTTCTCAAAGAAAGCAAAATATAAACACAAAAAGTGTGGATTAATGCACTTTATTAGCTACAATTCATATTATGAAGAGAATTGCGCCCAATGTTCTTTAAAACTTTAGTTCTGCCAGCTACTTTTTTATAGCACTATATTTGTGCTCCAGCAATCATTCTTGAATACATTACTATAGACTTAGTACTTTCTTTAGTCTAATTTTAGCTTTACTGCACCAACAAACATCGGTTAATTAAATGTTTATTTTCTCAAAGAAAGCAAAATATAAACACAAAAAGTGTGGATTAATGCACTTTTTTAGCTACAATTCATATTATAAAGAGAATTGCGCCCATTGTTCTTTAAACCTTTAGTTCTGCCAGCTACTTTTTTATAGCACTATATTAGTGCTCCAGCAATCATTCTTGAATACATTACTATAGACTTAGTACTTTCTTTAGTCTAATTTTAGCTTTACTGCATCAACAAACATTGGTTAATTAAATGCTTATTTAATCAAAGAAAACAAAATATAAACACAAAAAGTGCGGATTAACGCACTTTATTAGCTAAAATTCATATTATAAAAAGAATTGCGCCCATCGCTCTTTAAAAATTTAGTTCTGCCAGCTAGTTTTTTATAGCACTATATTAGTGCTGCAGAAACCATTCTTGGAAACATTACTATAGACAATAGTTCTTTCTTCAGTCTAATTTTAGCTTTACTGCACAAACAAACATCGGTTAATTAAATGTTTATTTTCTCAAAGAAAACAAAATATAAACACAAAAAGTGGGGATTAACGCAGTTTATTAGCTATAATTAGTATTATAAAGAGATTTGAGCCTATCTTTCTTTAAAACTTTAGTTCTGCCGGCTACTTCTTTTATAGCACTATATTAATGCTGCAGCAACCATTCTTGGAAACATTACTATAGACATTAGGTCTTTCTTTAGTCTAATTTTAGCTTTACTGCATAAACAAACATCGGTTAATTAAATGTTTATTTTCTCAAAGAAAACAAAATATAAACACAAAAAGTGCGGATTAACGCACTTTATTAGCTAAAATTCGTATTATAAAGAGTTTTGAGCTCATCTTTCTTTAAAACTTTAATTCTGCCAGCTACTTCTTTTATAGCACTATATTAGTGCTGCAGCAACCATTCTTGGAAACATTACTATAGACATTAGTTCTTTCTTTAGTCTAATTTAAGCTAATTATATAAGCTTTACTGCATCAAGAAACATAGGTTAACTAAATGTTTATATTCTGAAAGAAAACAAAATATAAACACAAAATGTGCGGATTAACGCACTTTATTAGCTAAAATTCGTATTAAAAAGAGATTTGAGCTCATCTTTCTTTAAAACTTTAGTTCTGCCAGCTAATTCTTTTATAGCACTATATTAGTGCTGCAGCAATCATTCTTGGAGACATTACTTTAGACATTAGTTCTTTTTTTAGTCTAATTTAAGCTTTACTGCATCCACAAACATCGGTTAATTAAATGTTTATTTTCTCAAACAAAACAAAATATAAACACAAGAAGTGTGGATTAACGCATTTTATTAGCTAAAATTCATATTATAAAGTGATTTGAGCTCATCGTTCTTTAAAACTTTAGTTCTGCCAGCAACTTCTTTTATAGCACTATATTAGTGCTGCAGCAACCATTCTTGGAAATGTTACAATAGACATTAGGTCTTATTTTAGCTTTAATGCATCAACAAACATAGGTTAATTAAATGTTTTTTTTCTCAAAGAAAAGAATATAAACACAAAAAGTGCGGAATTACTCACTTTATTAGCTAGAATTCGTATTATAAAGAGTTTTGAGCTCATTTTTCTTAAAAACTTTAGTTCTGCCGGCTACTTCTTTTATAGCACTATATTAGTGCTGCAGCAACCATTCTTGGAAACATTACAATAGACATTAGGTCTTATTTTAGCTTTACTGCATCAACAAACATAGGGTAATTAAAAGTTTTTTTTCACAAAGAAAAAAACATAAACACAAAAAGTGCGGATTCACTCACTTTATTAGCTAGAATTCGTATTATAAAGAGTTTTGAGCTCATTTTTCTTTGAAACTTTAGTTCTGCTAGCTATTTCTTTTTACAGCACAATATTAGTACTGCAGCAACCATTCTTGGAAACATTACTATAGACATTAGGTCTTATTTTAGCTTTAATGAATCAACAAACATAGGTTAATTAAATGTTTATTTTCTCAAAGAAAACAAAATAGAAACACAAAAAGTGCGGATTAACGCACTTTATTAGCTAAAATTCCTAATATAAAGATATTTGAGCTCATCTTTCTTAAAAACTTTAGTTCTGCCGGCTACTTCTTTTATAGCATTATATTAGTGCTGCAGCAACCATTCTTGGAAACATTACTATAGACATTTGGTCTTATTTTAGCTTTACTGTATCAACAAACATAGGTTAATTAAATGTTTATTTTCTGAAAGAAAACAAAATATAAACACAAAAAGTGCGGATTAACGCACTTTATTAGCTAAAATTCCTATTATAAAGAGATTTGAGCTCATCTTTCTTTAAAACTTTAGTTCTGCCAGCTACTTCTTTTATAGCACTATATTAGTGCTGCAGCAACCATTCTTGGAAACATTACTATAGACATTAGGTCTTATTTTAGCTTTACTGCATGAACAAACATCGATTAATTAAATGTTTATTTTCCCAAAGAAAACAAAATATAAACACAAAAAGGGTGGATTAACGCACTTTATTAGCTACAATTCATATTATAAAGAGATTTGAGCTCATCTTTCTTTAAAACTTTAGTTCTGCCAGCTACTTCTTTTATAGCACTATATTAGTGCTGCAGCAACCATTCTTGGAAACATTACTATAGACATTAGTTCTTTCTTCAGTCTAATGTTAGCTTTACTGCATCAACAAACAACGATTAATTAAATGTTTATTTTCTCAAAGAAAACAAAATATAAACACAAAAAGTGCGGATTAACGCACTTTATTAGCTATAATTCGCATGATAAAGAGCTTTGAGCTCATCTTTCTTTAAAACTTTAGTTCTGCCAGCTATTTCTTTTATAGCACTATATTAGTGCTGCAGCAACCATTCTTGGAAGCATTATTATAGACATTAGTTCTTTCTTTAGTCTAATTTTAGCTTTACTGCACCAACAAACATCGGTTAATTAAATGTTTATTTTCTCAAAGAAAGCAAAATATAAACACAAAAAGTGCGGATTAACGCACTTTATTAGCTAAAATTCGTATTATAAAGAGATTTGAACTCATCTTTCTTTAAAACTTTAGTTCTGCCGGCTACTTCTTCTATAGCACTATATTAATGCTGCAGCAACCATTCTTGGAAACATTACTATAGACATTAGGTCTTATTTTAGCTTTACTGCATCAACAAACATAGGTTAATTAAATGTTTATTTTCTGAAAGAAAACAAAATATAAACACAAAAAGTACGGATTAACTAAAGTTTTATTAGCTAAAATTCGTATTATAAAGAGATTTGAACTCATCTTTCTTTAAAACTTTAGTTCTGCCGGCTACTTCTTCTATAGCACTATATTAATGCTGCAGCAACCATTCTTGGAAACATTACAATAGATATTAGGTCTTATTTTAGCTTTAATGCATCAACAAACATAGGTTAATTAAATGTTTTTTTTCTCAAAGAAAAAAACATAAACACAAAAAGTGCGGATTCACTCACTTTATTAGCTAGAATTCGTATTATAAAGAGTTTTGAGCTCATTTTTCTTTGAAACTTTAGTTCTGCTAGCTATTTCTTTTTACAGCACAATATTAGTACTGCAGCAACCATTCTTGGAAACATTACTATAGACATTAGGTCTTATTTTAGCTTTACTGTATCAACAAACATAGGTTAATTAAATGTTTATTTTCTCAAAGAAAACAAAATAGAAACACAAAAAGTGCGGATTAACGCACTTTATTAGCTAAAATTCCTAATATAAAGAGATTTGAGCTCATCTTTCTTTAAAACTTTAGTTCTGCCGGCTATTTCTTTTATAGCACTATATTAGTGCTGCAGCAACCATTCTTGGAAACATTACTATAGACATTAGTTCTTTCTTCAGTCTAATTTTAGCTTTACTGCATCAACAAACATCGGTTAATTAAATGTTTATTTTCTCAAAGAAAACAAAATATAAACACAAAAAGTGTGGATTAACGCAGTTTATTAGCTATAATTCGTATTATAAAGAGATTTGAGCTCATCTTTCTTTAAAACTTTAGTTCTGCCGGCTACTTCTTTTATAGCACTATATTAAAGCTGCAGCAACTATTCTTGGAAACATTACTATAGACATTAGTACTTTCTTAAGTCTAATTTTAGCTTTACTGCATCAACAAACATAGGTTAATTAAATGTTTATTTTCTGAAAGAAAACAAAATATAAACACAAAAAGTGCGGATTAACTAAAGTTTTATTAGCTAAAATTCATATCATAAAGTGATTTGAGCTCATCGTTCTTTAAAACTTTAGTTCTGCCAGCAACTTCTTTTATAGCACTATATTAGTGCTGCAGCAACCATTCTTGGAAACATTACAATAGATATTAGGTCTTATTTTAGCTTTAATGCATCAACAAACATAGGTTAATTAAATGTTTTTTTTCTCAAAGAAAAAAACATAAACACAAAAAGTGCGGATTTACTCACTTTATTAGCTAGAATTCGTATTATAAAGAGTTTTGAGCTCATTTTTCTTTGAAACTTTAGTTCTGCTAGCAACTTCTTTTATAGCACTATATTAGTGCTGTAGCAACCATTCTTGGAAACATTACTATAGACATTAGTTCTTTCTTTAGTCTAATGTTAGCTTTACTGCATCAACAAACAACGATTAATTAAATGTTTATTTTCTCAAAGAAAACAAAATATAAACACAAAAAGTGGGATTAATGCACTTTATTAGCTATAATTCGCATGATAAAGAGTTTTGAGCTCATATTTCTTTAAAGCTTTAGTTCTGCCAGCTACTTCTTTTATAGCACTATATTAGTGCTGCAGCAACCATTCTTGGAAACATTACTATAGACATTAGTTCTTTCTTTAGTCTAATTTAAGCTTATAATATAAGCTTTACTGCATCAAGAAACATAGGTTAACTAAATGTTTATATTCTGAAAGAAAACAAAATATAAACACAAAAAGTGCGGATTAACGCACTTTATTAGCTAAATTTCGTATTGTAAAGAGATTTGAGCTCATCTTTCTTTAAAACTTTAGTTCTGCCGGCTACTTCATTTAAGCACTATATTAGTGCTGTAGCAATCATTCTTGGAGACATTACTTTAGACATTAGTTCTTTCTTTAGTCTAATTTAAGCTTTACTGCATCCACAAACATCGGTTAATTAAATGTTTATTTTCTCAAAGAAAGCAAAATATAAACACAAAAAGTGTGGATTAATGCACTTTATTAGCTAAAATTCATATTATAAAGAGAATTGCGTCCATCGCTCTTTAAAAATTTAGTTCTGCCAGCTACTTTTTTATAGCACTATATTAGTGCTCCAGCAATCATTCTTGAATACATTACTATAGACATTAGTACTTTCTTAAGTCTAATTTTAGCTTTACTGCATCAACAAACATTGGTTAATTAAATGTTTATTTTCTCAAAGAAAACAAAATATAAACACAAAAAGTGCGGATTAACGCACTTTATTAGCTAAAATTCGTGTTATAAAGAATTTTGAGCTCATCTTTCTTTAAAACTTTAGTTCTGCCAGCAACTTCTTTTATAGCACTATATTAGTGCTGCAGCAACCATTCTTGGAAACATTACTATAGACATTAGTACTTTCTTAAGTCTAATTTTAGCTTTACTGCATCAACAAACAACGATTAATTAAATGTTTATTTTCTCAAAGAAAACAAAATATAAACACAAAAAGTGGGATTAATGCACTTTATTAGCTATAATTCGCATGATAAAGAGTTTTGAGCTCATATTTCTTTAGAGCTTTAGTTCTGCCAGCTACTTCTTTTATAGCACTATATTAGTGCTGCAGCAACCATTCTTGGAAACATTACTATAGACATTAGTTCTTTCTTTAGTCTAATTTAAGCTAATTATATAAGCTTTACTGCATCAAGAAACATAGGTTAACTAAATGTTTATATTCTGAAGGAAAAAAATATAAACACAAAAAGTGCGGATTTACTCACTTTATTAGCTAGAATTCGTATTATAAAGAGTTTTGAGCTCATTTTTCTTTGAAACTTTAATTCTGCTAGCTACTTCTTTTATAGCAATATATTAGTGCTGCAGCAACCATTCTTGGAAACATTACTATAGACATTAGTTCTTTCTTTAGTCTAATGTTAGCTTTACTGCATCAACAAACAACGATTAATTAAATGTTTATTTTCTCAAAGAAAACAAAATATAAACACAAAAAGTGGGATTAATGCACTTTATTAGCTATAATTCGCATGATAAAGAGTTTTGAGCTCATATTTCTTTAAAGCTTTAGTTCTGCCAGCTACTTCTTTTATAGCACTATATTAGTGCTGCAGCAACCATTCTTGGAAACATTACTATAGACATTAGTTCTTTCTTTAGTCTAATTTAAGCTAATTATATAAGCTTTACTGCATCAAGAAACATAGGTTAACTAAATGTTTATATTCTGAAAGAAAACAAAATATAAACACAAAAAGTGCGGATTTACTCACTTTATTAGCTAGAATTCGTATTATAAAGAAATTTGAGCTCATTTTTCTTAAAAACTTTAGTTCTGCCGGCTACTTCTTTTATAGCACTATATTAGTGCTACAGCAACCATTCTTGGAAACATTACTATAGACATTAGTTCTTTCTTCAGTCTAATTTTAGCTTTACTGCATCAACAAACATCGGTTAATTAAATGTTTATTTTCTCAAATAAAACAAAATATAAACACAAAAAGTGTGGATTAACGCAGTTTATTAGCTATAATTTGTATTATAAAGAGATTTGAGCTCATTTTTCTTTGAAACTTTAGTTTTTCTAGCTTTTTCTTTTTATAGCACTATATTAGCACTGCAGCAACCATTCTTGGAAACATTTTTATAGACATTAGGTCTTATTTTAGCTTTACTGCATCAAGAAACATAGGTTAACTAAATGTTTATATTCTGAAAGAAAACAAAATATAAACACAAAAAGTGCGGATTAACGCACTTTATTAGCTAAAATTCATATTGTAAAGAGATTTGAGCTCATCTTTCTTTAAAACTTTAGTTCTGGCAGCTACTTTTTTATAGCACTATATTAGTGCTCCAGCAATCATTCTTGAATACATTACTATAGTCATTAGTACTTTCTTAAGTCTAATTTTAGCTTTACTGCATCAACAAACATTGGTTAATTAAATGTTTATTTTCTCAAAGAAAGCAAAATATAAACACAAAAAGTGTGGATTAATGCACTTTATTAGCTAAAATTCATATTATAAAGAGAATTGCGTCCATCGCTCTTTAAAAATTTAGTTCTGCCAGCTACTTTTTTATAGCACTATATTAGTGCTCCAGCAATCATTCTTGAATACATTACTATAGACATTAGTACTTTCTTAAGTCTAATTTTAGCTTTACTGCATCAACAAACATTGGTTAATTAAATGTTTATTTTCTCAAAGAAAACAAAATATAAACACAAAAAGTGCGGATTAACGCACTTTATTAGCTAAAATTCGTGTTATAAAGAATTTTGAGCTCATCGTTCTTTAAAACTTTAGTTCTGCCAGCAACTTCTTTTATAGCACTATATTAGTGCTGCAGCAACCATTCTTGGAAACATTAAAATAGACATTAGGTCTTATTTTAGCTTTAATGCATCAACAAACATAGGTTAATTAAATGTTTTTTTTCTCAAAGAAAGCAAAATATAAACAAAAAAAGTGCGGATTATCGCACTTTCTTAGTTAAAATTCGTATTACAAAGAGTTTTGAGCTCATATTTCTTTAAAGCTTTAATTCTGCCAGCTACTTCTTTTATAGCACTATATTAGTGCTGCAGCAACCATTCTTGGAAACATTACTATAGACATTAGTTCTTTCTTTAGTCTAATGTTAGCTTTACTGCATCAACAAACAACGATTAATTAAATGTTTATTTTCTCAAAGAAAACAAAATATAAACACAAAAAGTGGGATTAATGCACTTTATTAGCTATAATTCGCATGATAAAGAGTTTTGAGCTCATATTTCTTTAAAGCTTTAATTCTGCCAGCTACTTCTTTTATAGCACTATATTAGTGCTGCAGCAACCATTCTTGGAAACATTACTATAGACATTAGTTCTTTCTTTAGTCTAATTTAAGCTAATTATATAAGCTTTACTGCATCAAGAAACATAGGTTAACTAAATGTTTATATTCTGAAAGAAAACAAAATATAAACACAAAAAGTGCGGATTAACGCACTTTATTAGCTAAAATTCGTATTGTAAAGAGATTTGAGCTCATCTTTCTTTAAAACTTTAGTTCTGCCGGCTACTTCATTTATAGCACTATATTAGTGCTGCAGCAATCATTCTTGGAGACATTACTTTAGACATTAGTTCTTTCTTTAGTCTAATTTAAGCTTTACTGCATCCACAAACATCGGTTAATTAAATATTTATTTTCTCAAACAAAACAAAATATAAACACAAGAAGTGTGGATTAACGCATTTTATTAGTTAAAATTCATATTATAAAGTGATTTGAGCTCATCGTTCTTTAAAACTTTAGTTCTGCCAGCAACTTCTTTTATAGCACTATATAAGTGCTGCAGCAACCATTCTTGGAAATATTACAATAGACATTAGGACTTATTTTAGCTTTAATGCATCAACAAACATAGGTTAATTAAATGTTTTTTTTCTCAAGGAAAAAAAAATAAACACAAAAAGTGCGGATTTACTCACTTTATTAGCTCGAATTCGTATTATAAAGAGTTTTGAGCTCATTTTTCTTTAAAACTTTAGTTCTGCTAGCTATTTCTTTTTATAGCACTATATTAGTACTGCAGCAACCATTCTTGGAAACATTACAGTAGACATTAGGTCTTATTTTAGCTTTACTGCATCAACAAACTTAGGGTAATTAAATGTTTATTTTCTCAAAGAAGACAAGATATGAACACAAAAAGTGTGGATTAACGCAGTTTATTAGCTATAACTCGTATTATAAAGAGATTTGAGCTCATCTTTCTTAAAAACTTTAGTTCTGCCGGCTATTTCTTTTATAGCACTATATTAGTGCTGCAGCAACCATTCTTGGAAACATTACTGTAGACATTAGGTCTTATTTTAGCTTTACTGTATCAACAAACATAGGTTAATTAAATGTTTATTTTCTGAAAGAAAACAAAATAGAAACACAAAAAGTGCGGATTAACGCACTTTATTAGCTAAAATTCCTATTATAAAGAGATTTGAGCTCATCTTTCTTTAAAACTTTAGTTCTGCCGGCTACCTCTTTTATAGCACTATATTAGTGCTGCAGCAACCATTTTTGGAAACATTACTTTAGACATTAGTTCTTTCTTCAGTGTAATGTTAGCTTTACTGCATCAACAAACAACGATTAATTAAATGTTTATTTTCTCAAAGAAAACAAAATATAAATACAAGAAGTGTGGATTAACGCATTTTATTAGTTAAAATTCATATTATAAACTGATTTGAGCTCATCGTTCTTTAAAACTTTAGTTCTGCCAGCAACTTCTTTTATAGCACTATATTAGTGCTGCAGCAACCATTCTTGGAAACATTACTATAGACATTAGTTCTTTCTTAAGTCTAATTTAAGCTAATTATATAAGCTTTACTGCATCAAGAAACATAGGTTAACTAAATGTTTATATTCTGAAAGAAAACAAAATATAAACACAAAATGTGCGGATTAACACACTTTATTAGCTAAAATTCGTATTATAAAGAGATTTGAGCTCATCTTTCTTTAAAACTTTAGTTCTGCCAGCTACTTCATTTATAGCACTATATTAGTGCTGCAGCAATCATTCTTGGAGACATTACTTTAGACATTAGTTCTTTCTTTAGTCTAATTTAAGCTTTACTGCATCCACAAACATCGGTTAATTAAATATTTATTTTCTCAAACAAAACAAAATATAAACACAAGAAGTGTGGATTAACGCATTTTATTAGTTAAAATTCATATTATAAAGTGATTTGAGCTCATCGTTCTTTAAAACTTTAGTTCTGCCAGCAACTTCTTTTATAGCACTATATTAGTGCTGCAGCAACCATTCTTGGAAATATTACAATAGACATTAGGTCTTATTTTAGCTTTAATGCATCAACAAACATAGGTTAATTAAATGTTTTTTTTCTCAAGGAAAAAATATAAACACAAAAAGTGCGGATTTACTCACTTTATTAGCTAGAATTCGTATTATAAAGAGTTTTGAGCTCATTTTTCTTTAAAACTTTAGTTCTGCTAGCTATTTCTTTTTATAGCACTATATTAGTACTGCAGCAACCATTCTTGGAAACATTACAATAGACATTAGGTCTTATTTTAGCTTTACTGCATCAACAAACTTAGGGTAATTAAATGTTTATTTTCTCAAAGAAGACAAGATATGAACACAAAAAGTGTGGATTAACGCAGTTTATTAGCTATAACTCGTTTTATAAAGAGATTTGAGCTCATCTTTCTTAAAAACTTTAGTTCTGCCGGCTATTTCTTGTATAGCACTATATTAGTGCTGCAGCAACCATTCTTGGAAACATTACTGTAGACATTAGGTCTTATTTTAGCTTTACTGTATCAACAAACATAGGTTAATTAAATGTTTATTTTCTGAAAGAAAACAAAATAGAAACACAAAAAGTGCGGATTAACGCACTTTATTAGCTAAAATTCCTATTATAAAGAGATTTGAGCTCATCTTTCTTTAAAACTTTAGTTCTGCCGGCTACCTCTTTTATAGCACTATATTAGTGCTGCAGCAACCATTTTTGGAAACATTACTTTAGACATTAGTTCTTTCTTCAGTCTAAAATTAGCTTTACTGCATCAACAAACAACGATTAATTAAATGTTTATTTTCTCAAAGAAAACAAAATATAAACACAAAAAGTGGGATTAATGCACTTTATTAGCTATAATTCGCATGATAAAGAGTTTTGAGCTCATCTTTCTTTAAAACTTTAGTTCTGTCAGCTACTTCTTTTATAGCACTATATTAGTGCTCCAGCAATCATTCTTGAATACATTACTATAGACTTAGTACTTTCTTTAGTCTAATTGTAGCTTTACTGCACCAACAAACATCGGTTAATTAAATGTTTATTTTCTCAAAGAAAGCAAAATATAAACACAAAAAGTGTGGATTAACGCAGTTTATTAGCTATAATTAGTATTATAAAGAGATTTGAGCTCATCTTTCTTAAAAACTTTAGTTCTGCCGGCTACTTCTTTTATAGCACTATATTAATGCTGCAGCAAACATTCTTGGAAACATTACTATAGACATTAGGTCTTATTTTAGCCTTACTGCATCAACAAACATAGGTTAATTAAATGTTTATTTTCTGAAAGAAAACAAAATAGAAACACAAAAAGTGCGGATTAACGCACTTTATTAGCTAAAATTCGTATTTTAAAGAGTTTTGAGCTCATCTTTCTTTAGAACTTTAATTCTGCCAGCTACTTCTTTTATAGCACTATATTAGTGCTGCAACAACCATTCTTGGAAACATTACTATAGACATTAGTTCTTTCTTTCGTCTAATTTAAGCATTACTGCATCAACAAACATCGGTCAATTTAATGTTTATCTTCTCAAAGAAAACAAAATATAAACACAAGAAGTGTGGATTAACGCATTTTATTAGCTAAAATTCATATTATAAAGTGATTTGAGCTCATCGTTCTTTAAAACTTTAGTTCTGCCAGCTACTTCTTTTATAGCACTATATTAGTGCTGCAGCAACCATTCTTGGAAACATTACTATAGACATTAGTTCTTTCTTTCGTCTAATTTAAGCATTACTGCATCAACACACATAGGTCAATTTAATGTTTATTTTCTCAAAGAAAACAAAATATAAACACAAAAAGTGTGGATTAACGCAGTTTATTAGCTATAATTAGTATTATAAAGAGATTTGAGCTCATCTTTCTTAAAAACTTTAGTTCTGCCGGCTACTTCTTTTATAGCACTATATTAGTGCTGCAGCAACCATTCTTGGAAACATTACTATAGACATTAGTTCTTTCTTCAGTCTAATGTTAGCTTTACTGCATCAACAAACAACGATTAATTAAATGTTTATTTTCTCAAAGAAAACAAAATATAAACACAAAAAGTGCGGATTAACGCACTTTATTAGCTATAATTCGCATGATAAAGAGTTTTGAGCTCATATTTCTTAAAAACTTTAGTTCTGCCGGCTACTTCTTTTATAGCACTATATTATTTCTGCAGCAACCATTCTTGGAAACATTACTATAGACATTAGTTCTTTCTTCAGTCTAATGTTAGCTTTACTGCATCAACAAACAACGATTAATTAAATGTTTATTTTCTCAAAGAAAACAAAATATAAACACAAAAAGTGCGGATTAACGCACTTTATTAGCTATAATTCGCATGATAAAGAGTTTTGAGCTCATATTTCTTTAAAGCTTTAGTTCTGCCAGCTACTTCTTTTATAGCACTATATTAGTGCTGCAGCAACCATTCTTGGAAACATTACTATAGACATTAGTTCTTTCTTCAGTCTAATGTTAGCTTTACTGCATCAACAAACAACGATTAATTAAATGTTTATTTTCTCAAAGAAAACATAATATAAACACAAGAAGTGTGGATTAACGCACTTTATTAGCAAAAATTCGTATTATAAAGAGATTTGAGCTCATCTTTCGTTAAAACTTTAGTTCTGCCGGCTACTTCTTTTATAGCACTATATTAATGCTGCAGCAACCATTCTTGGAAACATTACTATAGACATTAGGTCTTATTTTAGCTTTACTGCATCAACAAACATAGGTTAATTAGATGTTTATTTTCTGAAAGAAAACAAAATATAAACACAAAAAGTGCGGATTAACGCACTTTATTACCTACAATTCATATTATAAAGAGAATTGCGCCCATCGTTTTTTAAAACTTTAGTTCTGCCAGCTACTTCTTTTTATAGCACTATATTAGTGCTGCAGCAACCATTCTTGGAAACATTACTATAGACATTAGGTCTTATTTTAGCTTTACTGTATCAACAAACATAGGTTAATTAAATGTTTATTTTCTGAAAGAAAACAAAATAGAAACACAAAAAGTGCGGATTAACGCACTTTATTAGCCAAAATTCCTAATATAAAGAGATTTGAGCTCATCTTTCTTTAAAACTCTAGTTCTGCCGGCTATTTCTTTTATAGCACTATATTAGTGCTGCAGCAACCATTCTTGGAAACATTACTATAGACATTCGGTCTTATTTTAGCTTTACTATATGAACAAACATAGGTTAATTAAATGTTTATTTTCTGAAAGAAAACAAAAAAGAAACACAAAAAGTGCGGATTAACGCACTTTATTAGCTAAAATTCCTAATATAAAGAGATTTGAGCTCATCTTTCTTTAAAACTTTAGTTCTGCCGGCTATTTCTTTTATAGCACTATATTAGTGCTGCAGCAACCATTCTTGGAAACATTACTATAGACATTAGTTCTTTCTTCAGTCTAATTTTAGCTTTACTGCACCAACAAACATCGGTTAATTAAATGTTTATTTTCTCAAAGAAAACAAAATATAAACACAAAAAGTGTGGATTAACGCACTTTATTAGCTAAAATTCGTATTATAAAGAGATTTGAGCTCATCTTTCTTTAAAACTTTAGTTCTGCCGGCTACTTCTTTTATAGCACTATATTAATGCTGCAGCAACCATTCTTTGAAACATTACTATAGACATTAGGTCTTATTTTAGCTTTACTGCATCAACAAACATAGGTTAATTAAATGTTTATTTTCTGAAAGAAAACAAAATATAAACACAAAAAGTGCGGATTAACGCACTTTATTAGCTAAAATTCATATTATAAAGAGAATTGCGCCCATCGCTCTTTAAAAATTTAGTTCTGCCAGCTACATTTTTATAGCACTATATTAGTGCTGCAGCAACCATTCTTGGAAACATTACTATAGACAATAGCTCTTATTTTAGCTTTAATGCATCAACAAACATAGATTAATTCAATGTTTATTTTCTCAAAAAAACATAATATAAACACAAAAAGTGTGGATAAACGCACTTTATTAGCTATAATTCGCATGATAAAGAGTTTTGAGCTCATCTTTCTTTAAAACTTTAGTTCTGCCAGCTATTTCTTTTATAGCACTATATTAGTGCTGCAGCAACCATTCTTGGAAGCATTATTATAGACATTAGTTCTTTCTTTAGTCTAATTTTAGCTTTACTGCACCAACAAACATCGGTTAATTAAATGTTTATTTTCTCAAAGAAAGCAAAATATAAACACAAAAAGTGTGGATTAGCTACACTTTATTAGCTACAATTCATATCATAAAGTGATTTGAGCTCATCGTTCTTTAAAACTATAGTTCTGCCAGCTACTTCTTTTATAGCACTATATTAGTGCTGCAGCAACCATTCTTGGAAACATTACTATAGACATTAGTTCTTTCTTTCGTCTAATTTAAGCATTACTGCATCAACACACATAGGTCAATTTAATGTTTATTTTCTCAAAGAAAACAAAATATAAACACAAAAAGTGTGGATTAACGCAGTTTATTAGCTATAATTAGTATTATAAAGAGATTTGAGCTCATCTTTCTTAAAAACTTTAGTTCTGCCGGCTACTTCTTTTATAGCACTATATTAGTTCTGCAGCAACCATTCTTGGAAACATTACTATAGACATTAGTTCTTTCTTCAGTCTAATGTTAGCTTTACTGCATCAACAAACAACGATTAATTAAATGTTTATTTTCTCAAAGAAAACAAAATATAAACACAAAAAGTGCGGATTAACGCACTTTATTAGCTATAATTCGCATGATAAAGAGTTTTGAGCTCATATTTCTTAAAAACTTTAGTTCTGCCGGCTACTTCTTTTATAGCACTATATTATTTCTGCAGCAACCATTCTTGGAAACATTACTATAGACATTAGTTCTTTCTTCAGTCTAATGTTAGCTTTACTGCATCAACAAACAACGATTAATTAAATGTTTATTTTCTCAAAGAAAACAAAATATAAACACAAAAAGTGCGGATTAACGCACTTTATTAGCTATAATTCGCATGATAAAGAGTTTTGAGCTCATATTTCTTTAAAGCTTTAGTTCTGCCAGCTACTTCTTTTATAGCACTATATTAGTGCTGCAGCAACCATTCTTGGAAACATTACTATAGACATTAGTTCTTTCTTCAGTCTAATGTTAGCTTTACTGCATCAACAAACAACGATTAATTAAATGTTTATTTTCTCAAAGAAAACATAATATAAACACAAGAAGTGTGGATTAACGCACTTTATTAGCAAAAATTCGTATTATAAAGAGATTTGAGCTCATCTTTCGTTAAAACTTTAGTTCTGCCGGCTACTTCTTTTATAGCACTATATTAATGCTGCAGCAACCATTCTTGGAAACATTACTATAGACATTAGGTCTTATTTTAGCTTTACTGCATCAACAAACATAGGTTAATTAGATGTTTATTTTCTGAAAGAAAACAAAATATAAACACAAAAAGTGCGGATTAACGCACTTTATTACCTACAATTCATATTATAAAGAGAATTGCGCCCATCGTTTTTTAAAACTTTAGTTCTGCCAGCTACTTCTTTTTATAGCACTATATTAGTGCTGCAGCAACCATTCTTGGAAACATTACTATAGACATTAGGTCTTATTTTAGCTTTACTGTATCAACAAACATAGGTTAATTAAATGTTTATTTTCTGAAAGAAAACAAAATAGAAACACAAAAAGTGCGGATTAACGCACTTTATTAGCCAAAATTCCTAATATAAAGAGATTTGAGCTCATCTTTCTTTAAAACTCTAGTTCTGCCGGCTATTTCTTTTATAGCACTATATTAGTGCTGCAGCAACCATTCTTGGAAACATTACTATAGACATTCGGTCTTATTTTAGCTTTACTGTATGAACAAACATAGGTTAATTAAATGTTTATTTTCTGAAAGAAAACAAAAAAGAAACACAAAAAGTGCGGATTAACGCACTTTATTAGCTAAAATTCCTAATATAAAGAGATTTGAGCTCATCTTTCTTTAAAACTTTAGTTCTGCCGGCTATTTCTTTTATAGCACTATATTAGTGCTGCAGCAACCATTCTTGGAAACATTACTATAGACATTAGTTCTTTCTTCAGTCTAATTTTAGCTTTACTGCATCAACAAACATCGGTTAATTAAATGTTTATTTTCTCAAAGAAAACAAAATATAAACACAAAAAGTGTGGATTAACGCACTTTATTAGCTAAAATTCGTATTATAAAGAGATTTGAGCTCATCTTTCTTTAAAACTTTAGTTCTGCCGGCTACTTCTTTTATAGCACTATATTAATGCTGCAGCAACCATTCTTGGAAACATTACTATAGACATTAGGTCTTATTTTAGCTTTACTGCATCAACAAACATAGGTTAATTAAATGTTTATTTTCTGAAAGAAAACAAAATATAAACACAAAAAGTGCGGATTAACGCACTTTATTAGCTAAAATTCATATTATAAAGAGAATTGCGCCCATCGCTCTTTAAAAATTTAGTTCTGCCAGCTACATTTTTATAGCACTATATTAGTGCTGCAGCAACCATTCTTGGAAACATTACTATAGACAATAGCTCTTATTTTAGCTTTAATGCATCAACAAACATAGATTAATTCAATGTTTATTTTCTCAAAAAAACATAATATAAACACAAAAAGTGTGGATAAACGCACTTTATTAGCTATAATTCGCATGATAAAGAGTTTTGAGCTCATCTTTCTTTAAAACTTTAGTTCTGCCAGCTATTTCTTTTATAGCACTATATTAGTGCTGCAGCAACCATTCTTGGAAGCATTATTATAGACATTAGTTCTTTCTTTAGTCTAATTTTAGCTTTACTGCACCAACAAACATCGGTTAATTAAATGTTTATTTTCTCAAAGAAAGCAAAATATAAACACAAAAAGTGTGGATTAGCTACACTTTATTAGCTACAATTCATATCATAAAGAGAATTGCGCCCATTGTTCTTTAAAACTTTTGTTCTGCCAGCTAATTTTTTAAAGCACTATATTAGTGCTCCAGCAATCATTCTTGAATACATTACTATAGACTTAAAACTTTCATTAGTCTAATTTTAGCTTTACTGCACCAACAAACATCGGTTAATTAAATGTTTATTTTCTCAAAGAAAACAAAATATAAACACAAGAAGTGTGGATTAACGCACTTTATTAGCAAAAATTCGTATTATAAAGAGATTTGAGCTCATCTTTCGTTAAAACTTTAGTTCTGCCGGCTACTTCTTTTATAGCACTATATTAATGCTGCAGCAACCATTCTTGGAAACATTACTATAGACATTAGGTCTTATTTTAGCTTTACTGCATCAACAAACATAGGTTAATTAGATGTTTATTTTCTGAAAGAAAACAAAATATAGACACAAAAAGTGCGGATTAACGCACTTTATTAGCTACAATTCATATTATAAAGAGAATTGCGCCCATCGTTTTTTAAAACTTTAGTTCCGTCAGCTACTTCTTTTTATAGCACTATATTAGTGCTGCAGCAACCATTCTTGGAAACATTACTATAGACATTAGGTCTTATTTTAGCTTTACTGTATCAACAAACATAGGTTAATTAAATGTTTATTTTCTGAAAGAAAACAAAATAGAAACACAAAAAGTGCGGATTAACGCACTTTATTAGCTAAAATTCCTAATATAAAGAGATTTGAGCTCATCTTTCTTTAAAACTTTAGTTCTGCCGGCTATTTCTTTTATAGCACTATATTAGTGCTGCAGCAACCATTCTTGGAAACATTACTATAGACATTAGGTCTTATTTTAGCTTTACTGTATCAACAAACATAGGTTAATTAAATGTTTATTTTCTGAAAGAAAACAAAAAAGAAACACAAAAAGTGCGGATTAACGCACTTTATTAGCTAAAATTCCTAATATAAAGAGATTTGAGCTCATCTTTCTTTAAAACTTGAGTTCTGCCGGCTATTTCTTTTATAGCACAATATTAGTGCTGCAGCAACCATTCTTGGAAACATTATTATAGACATTAGTTCTTTCTTCAGTCTAATTTTAGCTTTACTGCACCAACAAACATCGGTTAATTAAATGTTTATTTTCTCAAAAAAACATAATATAAACACAAAAAGTGCGGATAAACGCACTTTATTAGCTATAATTCGCATGATAAAGAGTTTTGAGCTCATCTTTCTTTAAAACTTTAGTTCTGCCAGCTATTTCTTTTATAGCACTATATTAGTGCTGCAGCAACCATTCTTGGAAGCATTATTATAGACATTAGTTCTTTATTTAGTCTAATTTTAGCTTTACTGCACCAACAAACATCGGTTAATTAAATGTTTATTTTCTCAAAGAAAGCAACATATAAACAGAAAAAGTGTGGATTAGCTACACTTTATTAGCTACAATTCATATCATAAAGAGAATTGCGCCCATTGTTCTTTAAAACTTTTGTTCTGCCAGCTAATTTTTTAAAGCACTATATTAGTGATCCAGCAATCATTCTTGAATACATTACTATAGACTTAGTACTTTCATTAGTCTAATTTTAGCTTTACTGCATCAACAAACATTGGTTAATTAAATGTTTATTTACTCAAAGAAAACAAAATATAAACACAAAAAGTGCGGATTAAAGCACTTTATTAGCTAAAATTCATATTATAAAGAGAATTGCGCCCATCGCTCTTTAAAAATTTAGTTCTGCCAGCTACTTTTGTATAGCACTATATTAGTGCTGCAGCAACCATTCTTTTAAACATTACTATAGACATTAGCTCTTATTTTAGCTTTACTGCATCAACAAACATAGATTAATTAAATGTTTATTTTCTCAACAAAAAAAATATAAACACAAAAAGTGTGGATTAACGCACTTTATTAGCTATGATTCGCATTATAAAGAGTTTTGAGCTCATCTTTCTTTAAAACTTTAGTTCTGCCAGCTATTTCTTTTATAGCACTATATTAGTGCTGCAACAACCATTCTTGGAAACATTACTATAGACATTAGGTCTTTCTTTAGTCTAATGTTAGCTTTACTGCATCAACAAACAACGATTAATTAAATGTTTATTTTCTCAAAGAAAGCAAAATATAAACACAGAAAGTGCGGATTAACGCACTTTATTAGCTAAAATTCGTATTATAAAGAGATTTGAGCTCATCTTTCTCTAAAACTTTAGTTCTGCCGGCTACTTCTTTTATAGCATTATATTAATGCTGCAGCAACCATTCTTGGAAACATTACTATAGACATTAGTTCTTTCTTTAGTCTAATTTAAGCTAATTATATAAGCTTTACTGCATCAAGAAACATAGGTTAACTAAATGTTTATATTCTGAAAGAAAACAAAATATAAACACAAAAAGTGCGGATTAACGCACTTTATTAGCTAAAATTCGTATTGTAAAGAGATTTGAGCTCATCTTTCTTTAAAACTTTAGTTCTGCCAGCTACTTCTTTTATAGCACTATATTAGTGCTGCAGCAATCATTCTTGGAGACATTACTTTAGACATTAGTTCTTTCTTTAGTCTAATTTAAGCTTTACTGCATCCACAAACATCGGTTAATTAAATATTAATTTTCTCAAACAAAACAAAATATAAACACAAGAAGTGTGGATTAACGCATTTTATTAGCTAAAATTCATATTATAAAGTGATTTGAGCTCATCGTTCTTTAAAACTTTAGTTCTGCCAGCAACTTCTTTTATAGCACTATATTAGTGCTGCAGCAACCATTCTTGGAAACATTACAATAGACATTAGGTCTTATTTTAGCTTTAATGCATCAACAAACATCGGTTAATTAAATGTTTATTTTCTCAAAGAAAACAAAATATAAACACAAAAAGTGTGGATTAACGCACTTTATTAGCTAAAATTCGTATTATAAAGAGATTTGAGCTCATCTTTCTTTAAAACTTTAGTTCTGCCTGCTACTTCTTTTATAGCACTATATTAATGCTGCAGCAACCATTCTTTGAAACATTACTATAGACATTAGGTCTTATTTTAGCTTTACTGCATCAACAAACATAGGTTAATTAAATGTTTATTTTCTGAAAGAAAACAAAATATAAACACAAAAAGTGCGGATTAACGCACTTTATTAGCTAAAATTCATATTATAAAGAGAATTGCGCCCATCGCTCTTTAAAAATTTAGTTCTGCCAGCTACATTTTTATAGCACTATATTAGTGCTGCAGCAACCATTCTTGGAAACATTACTATAGACAATAGCTCTTATTTTAGCTTTAATGCATCAACAAACATAGATTAATTCAATGTTTATTTTCTCAAAAAAACATAATATAAACACAAAAAGTGTGGATAAACGCACTTTATTAGCTATAATTCGCATGATAAAGAGTTTTGAGCTCATCTTTCTTTAAAACTTTAGTTCTGCCAGCTATTTCTTTTATAGCACTATATTAGTGCTGCAGCAACCATTCTTGGAAGCATTATTATAGACATTAGTTCTTTCTTTAGTCTAATTTTAGCTTTACTGCACCAACAAACATCGGTTAATTAAATGTTTATTTTCTCAAAGAAAGCAAAATATAAACACAAAAAGTGTGGATTAGCTACACTTTATTAGCTACAATTCATATCATAAAGTGATTTGAGCTCATCGTTCTTTAAAACTATAGTTCTGCCAGCTACTTCTTTTATAGCACTATATTAGTGCTGCAGCAACCATTCTTGGAAACATTACTATAGACATTAGTTCTTTCTTTCGTCTAATTTAAGCATTACTGCATCAACACACATAGGTCAATTTAATGTTTATTTTCTCAAAGAAAACAAAATATAAACACAAAAAGTGTGGATTAACGCAGTTTATTAGCTATAATTAGTATTATAAAGAGATTTGAGCTCATCTTTCTTAAAAACTTTAGTTCTGCCGGCTACTTCTTTTATAGCACTATATTAGTGCTGCAGCAACCATTCTTGGAAACATTACTATAGACATTAGTTCTTTCTTCAGTCTAATGTTAGCTTTACTGCATCAACAAACAACGATTAATTAAATGTTTATTTTCTCAAAGAAAACAAAATATAAACACAAAAAGTGCGGATTAACGCACTTTATTAGCTATAATTCGCATGATAAAGAGTTTTGAGCTCATATTTCTTAAAAACTTTAGTTCTGCCGGCTACTTCTTTTATAGCACTATATTATTTCTGCAGCAACCATTCTTGGAAACATTACTATAGACATTAGTTCTTTCTTCAGTCTAATGTTAGCTTTACTGCATCAACAAACAACGATTAATTAAATGTTTATTTTCTCAAAGAAAACAAAATATAAACACAAAAAGTGCGGATTAACGCACTTTATTAGCTATAATTCGCATGATAAAGAGTTTTGAGCTCATATTTCTTTAAAGCTTTAGTTCTGCCAGCTACTTCTTTTATAGCACTATATTAGTGCTGCAGCAACCATTCTTGGAAACATTACTATAGACATTAGTTCTTTCTTCAGTCTAATGTTAGCTTTACTGCATCAACAAACAACGATTAATTAAATGTTTATTTTCTCAAAGAAAACATAATATAAACACAAGAAGTGTGGATTAACGCACTTTATTAGCAAAAATTCGTATTATAAAGAGATTTGAGCTCATCTTTCTTTAAAACTTTAGTTCTGCCGGCTACTTCTTTTATAGCACTATATTAATGCTGCAGCAACCATTCTTGGAAACATTACTATAGACATTAGGTCTTATTTTAGCTTTACTGCATCAACAAACATAGGTTAATTAGATGTTTATTTTCTGAAAGAAAACAAAATATAAACACAAAAAGTGCGGATTAACGCACTTTATTACCTACAATTCATATTATAAAGAGAATTGCGCCCATCGTTTTTTAAAACTTTAGTTCTGCCAGCTACTTCTTTTTATAGCACTATATTAGTGCTGCAGCAACCATTCTTGGAAACATTACTATAGACATTAGGTCTTATTTTAGCTTTACTGTATCAACAAACATAGGTTAATTAAATGTTTATTTTCTGAAAGAAAACAAAATAGAAACACAAAAAGTGCGGATTAACGCACTTTATTAGCCAAAATTCCTAATATAAAGAGATTTGAGCTCATCTTTCTTTAAAACTCTAGTTCTGCCGGCTATTTCTTTTATAGCACTATATTAGTGCTGCAGCAACCATTCTTGGAAACATTACTATAGACATTCGGTCTTATTTTAGCTTTACTGTATGAACAAACATAGGTTAATTAAATGTTTATTTTCTGAAAGAAAACAAAATAGAAACACAAAAAGTGCGATTAACGCACTTTATTAGCTAAAATTCCTAATAAAAAGAGATTTGAGCTCATCTTTCTTTAAAACTTTAGTTCTGCCGGCTATTTCTTTTACAGCACTATATTAGTGCTGCAGCAACCATTCTTGGAAACATTACTATAGACATTAGTTCTTTCTTCAGTCTAATTTTAGCTTTACTGCACCAACAAACATCGGTTAATTAAATGTTTATTTTCTCAAAGAAAACAAAATATAAACACAAAAAGTGTGGATTAACGCACTTTATTAGCTAAAATTCGTATTATAAAGAGATTTGAGCTCATCTTTCTTTAAAACTTTAGTTCTGCCGGCTACTTCTTTTATAGCACTATATTAATGCTGCAGCAACCATTCTTGGAAACATTACTATAGACATTAGGTCTTATTTTAGCTTTACTGCATCAACAAACATAGGTTAATTAAATGTTTATTTTCTGAAAGAAAACAAAATATAAACACAAAAAGTGCGGATTAACGCACTTTATTAGCTAAAATTCATATTATAAAGAGAATTGCGCCCATCGCTCTTTAAAAATTTAGTTCTGCCAGCTACATTTTTATAGCACTATATTAGTGCTGCAGCAACCATTCTTGGAAACATTACTATAGACAATAGCTCTTATTTTAGCTTTAATGCATCAACAAACATAGATTAATTCAATGTTTATTTTCTCAAAAAAACATAATATAAACACAAAAAGTGTGGATAAACGCACTTTATTAGCTATAATTCGCATGATAAAGAGTTTTGAGCTCATCTTTCTTTAAAACTTTAGTTCTGCCAGCTATTTCTTTTATAGCACTATATTAGTGCTGCAGCAACCATTCTTGGAAGCATTATTATAGACATTAGTTCTTTCTTTAGTCTAATTTTAGCTTTACTGCACCAACAAACATCGGTTAATTAAATGTTTATTTTCTCAAAGAAAGCAAAATATAAACACAAAAAGTGTGGATTAGCTACACTTTATTAGCTACAATTCATATCATAAAGAGAATTGCGCCCATTGTTCTTTAAAACTTTTGTTCTGCCAGCTAATTTTTTAAAGCACTATATTAGTGCTCCAGCAATCATTCTTGAATACATTACTATAGACTTAGTACTTTCATTAGTCTAATTTTAGCTTTACTGCACCAACAAACATCGGTTAATTAAATGTTTATTTTCTCAAAGAAAACAAAATATAAACACAAGAAGTGTGGATTAACGCACTTTATTAGCAAAAATTCGTATTATAAAGAGATTTGAGCTCATCTTTCTTTAAAACTTTAGTTCTGCCGGCTACTTCTTTTATAGCACTATATTAATGCTGCAGCAACCATTCTTGGAAACATTACTATAGACATTAGGTCTTATTTTAGCTTTACTGCATCAACAAACATAGGTTAATTAGATGTTTATTTTCTGAAAGAAAACAAAATATAGACACAAAAAGTGCGGATTAACGCACTTTATTAGCTACAATTCATATTATAAAGAGAATTGCGCCCATCGTTTTTTAAAACTTTAGTTCCGTCAGCTACTTCTTTTTATAGCACTATATTAGTGCTGCAGCAACCATTCTTGGAAACATTACTATAGACATTAGGTCTTATTTTAGCTTTACTGTATCAACAAACATAGGTTAATTAAATGTTTATTTTCTGAAAGAAAACAAAATAGAAACACAAAAAGTGCGGATTAACGCACTTTATTAGCTAAAATTCCTAATATAAAGAGATTTGAGCTCATCTTTCTTTAAAACTTTAGTTCTGCCGGCTATTTCTTTTATAGCACTATATTAGTGCTGCAGCAACCATTCTTGGAAACATTACTATAGACATTAGGTCTTATTTTAGCTTTACTGTATCAACAAACATAGGTTAATTAAATGTTTATTTTCTGAAAGAAAACAAAAAAGAAACACAAAAAGTGCGGATTAACGCACTTTATTAGCTAAAATTCCTAATATAAAGAGATTTGAGCTCATCTTTCTTTAAAACTTGAGTTCTGCCGGCTATTTCTTTTATAGCACAATATTAGTGCTGCAGCAACCATTCTTGGAAAGATTATTATAGACATTAGTTCTTTCTTCAGTCTAATTTTAGCTTTACTGCACCAACAAACATCGGTTAATTAAATGTTTATTTTCTCAAAAAAACATAATATAAACACAAAAAGTGCGGATAAACGCACTTTATTAGCTATAATTCGCATGATAAAGAGTTTTGAGCTCATCTTTCTTTAAAACTTTAGTTCTGCCAGCTATTTCTTTTATAGCACTATATTAGTGCTGCAGCAACCATTCTTGGAAGCATTATTATAGACATTAGTTCTTTATTTAGTCTAATTTTAGCTTTACTGCACCAACAAACATCGGTTAATTAAATGTTTATTTTCTCAAAGAAAGCAAAATATAAACACAAAAAGTGTGGATTAGCTACACTTTATTAGCTACAATTCATATCATAAAGAGAATTGCGCCCATTGTTCTTTAAAACTTTTGTTCTGCCAGCTAATTTTTTAAAGCACTATATTAGTGCTCCAGCAATCATTCTTGAATACATTACTATAGACTTAGTACTTTCATTAGTCTAATTTTAGCTTTACTGCATCAACAAACATTGGTTAATTAAATGTTTATTTACTCAAAGAAAACAAAATATAAACACAAAAAGTGCGGATTAAAGCACTTTATTAGCTAAAATTCATATTATAAAGAGAATTGCGCCCATCGCTCTTTAAAAATTTAGTTCTGCCAGCTACTTTTGTATAGCACTATATTAGTGCTGCAGCAACCATTCTTTTAAACATTACTATAGACATTAGCTCTTATTTTAGCTTTACTGCATCAACAAACATAGATTAATTAAATGTTTATTTTCTCAACAAAAAAAATATAAACACAAAAAGTGTGGATTAACGCACTTTATTAGCTATGATTCGCATTATAAAGAGTTTTGAGCTCATCTTTCTTTAAAACTTTAGTTCTGCCAGCTATTTCTTTTATAGCACTATATTAGTGCTGCAACAACCATTCTTGGAAACATTACTATAGACATTAGGTCTTTCTTTAGTCTAATGTTAGCTTTACTGCATCAACAAACAACGATTAATTAAATGTTTATTTTCTCAAAGAAAGCAAAATATAAACACAGAAAGTGCGGATTAACGCACTTTATTAGCTAAAATTCGTATTATAAAGAGATTTGAGCTCATCTTTCTCTAAAACTTTAGTTCTGCCGGCTACTTCTTTTATAGCATTATATTAATGCTGCAGCAACCATTCTTGGAAACATTACTATAGACATTAGTTCTTTCTTTAGTCTAATTTAAGCTAATTATATAAGCTTTACTGCATCAAGAAACATAGGTTAACTAAATGTTTATATTCTGAAAGAAAACAAAATATAAACACAAAAAGTGCGGATTAACGCACTTTATTAGCTAAAATTCGTATTGTAAAGAGATTTGAGCTCATCTTTCTTTAAAACTTTAGTTCTGCCAGCAACTTCTTTTATAGCACTATATTAGTGCTGCAGCAATCATTCTTGGAGACATTACTTTAGACATTAGTTCTTTCTTTAGTCTAATATAAGCTTTACTGCATCCACAAACATCGGTTAATTAAATATTTATTTTCTCAAACAAAACAAAATATAAATACAAGAAGTGTGGATTAACGCATTTTATTAGTTAAAATTCATATTATAAACTGATTTGAGCTCATCGTTCTTTAAAACTTTAGTTCTGCCAGCAACTTCTTTTTTAGCACTATATTAGTGCTGCAGCAACCATTCTTGGAAACATTACAATAGACATTAGGTCTTATTTTAGCTTTAATGCATCAACAAACATAGGTTAATTAAATGTTTTTTTTCTCAAAGAAAAAAATATAAACACAAAAAGTGCGGATTTACTCACTTTATTAGCTAGAATTCGTATTATAAAGAGTTTTGAGCTCATTTTTCTTTAAAACTTTAGTTCTGCTAGCTATTTCTTTTTATAGCACTATATTAGTACTGCAGCAACCATTCTTGGAAACATTACAATAGACATTAGGTCTTATTTTAGCTTTACTGCATCAACAAACTTAGGGTAATTAAATGTTTATTTTCTCAAAGAAGACAAGATATGAACACAAAAAGTGTGGATTAACGCAGTTTATTAGCTATAACTCGTATTATAAAGAGATTTGAGCTCATCTTTCTTAAAAACTTTATTTCTGCCGGCTATTTCTTTTATAGCACTATATTAGTGCTGCAGCAACCATTCTTGGAAACATTACTGTAGACATTAGGTCTTATTTTAGCTTTACTGTATCAACAAACATAGGTTAATTAAATGTTTATTTTCTGAAAGAAAACAAAATAGAAACACAAAAAGTGCGGATTAACGCACTTTATTAGCTAAAATTCCTATTATAAAGAGATTTGAGCTCATCTTTCTTTAAAACTTTAGTTCTGCCGGCTACCTCTTTTATAGCACGATATTAGTGCTGCAGCAACCATTTTTGGAAACATTACTTTAGACATTAGTTCTTTCTTCAGTCTAATGTTAGCTTTACTGCATCAACAAACAACGATTAATTAAATGTTTATTTTCTCAAAGAAAACAAAATACAAACACAAAAAGTGGGATTGATGCACTTTATTAGCTATAATTCGCATGATAAAGAGTTTTGAGCTCATCTTTCTTTAAAACTTTAGTTCTGCCAGCTATTTCTTTTATAGCACTATATTAGTGCTCCAGCAATCATTCTTGAATACATTACTATAGACTTAGTACTTTCTTTAGTCTAATTTTAGCTTTACTGCACCAACAAACATCGGTTAATTAAATGTTTATTTTCTCAAAGAAAGCAAAATATAAACACAAAAAGTGTGGATTAACGCACTTTTTTAGCTAAAGTTCATATTATAAAGAGAATTGCGCCCATCGTTCTTTAAAACTTTAGTTCTGCCAGCTACTTTTTTATAGCACTATATTAGTGCTGCAGCAACCATTCTTGGAAACATTACTATAGACATTAGTTCTTTCTTCAGTCTAATTGTAGCTTTACTGCACCAACAAACACCGGTTAATTAAATGTTTATTTTCTCTAAGAAAAAAAATATAAACACTAGCTATAATTCGTATTATAAAGAGATTTGAGCTCATCTTTCTTTAAAACTTTAGTTCTGCCGGCTACTTCTTTTATAGCACTATATTAATGCTGCAGCAACCATTCTTGGAAACATTACTATAGACATTAGGTCTTATTTTAGCTTTACTGCATCAACAAACATAGGTTAATTAAATGTTTATTTTCCCAAAGAAAACAAAATATAAACACAAAAAGTGTGGATTAACGCAGTTTATTAGCTATAATTCGTATTATAAAGAGATTTGAGCTCATCTTTCTTTAAAACTTTAGTTCTGCCGGCTACTTCTTTTATAGCACTATATTAATGCTGCAGCAACCATTCTTGGAAACATTACTATAGACATTAGGTCTTATTTTAGCTTTACTGCATCAACAAACATAGGTTAATTAAATGTTTATTTTCTGAAAGAAAACAAAATAGAAACACAAAAAGTGCGGATTAACGCACTTTATTAGCTAAAATTCGTATTATAAAGAGTTTTGAGCTCATCTTTCTTTAAAACTTTAATTCTGCCAGCTACTTCTTTTATAGCACTATATTAGTGCTGCAGCAACCATTCTTGGAAACATTACTATAGACATTAGTTCTTTCTTTCGTCTAATTTAAGCTTTACTGCATCAACAAACATAGGTCAATTTAATGTTTATTTTCTCAAAGAAAACAAAATATAAACACAAGAAGTGTGGATTAACGCATTTTATTAGCTAAAATTCATATTATAAAGTGATTTGAGCTCATCGTTCTTTAAAACTATAGTTCTGCCAGCTACTTCTTTCATAGCACTATATTAGTGCTGCAGCAACCATTCTTGGAAACATTACTATAGACATTAGTTCTTTCTTTCGTCTAATTTAAGCATTACTGCATCAACACACATAGGTCAATTTAATGTTTATTTTCTCAAAGAAAACAAAATATAAACACAAAAAGTGTGGATTAACGCAGTTTATTAGCTATAATTAGTATTATAAAGAGATTTGAGCTCATCTTTCTTAAAAACTTTAGTTCTGCCGGCTACTTCTTTTATAGCACTATATTAGTTCTGCAGCAACCATTCTTGGAAACATTACTATAGACATTAGTTCTTTCTTCAGTCTAATGTTAGCTTTACTGCATCAACAAACAACGATTAATTAAATGTTTATTTTCTCAAAGAAAACAAAATATAAACACAAAAAGTGCGGATTAACGCACTTTATTAGCTATAATTCGCATGATAAAGAGTTTTGAGCTCATATTTCTTAAAAACTTTAGTTCTGCCGGCTACTTCTTTTATAGCACTATATTAGTTCTGCAGCAACCATTCTTGGAAACATTACTATAGACATTAGTTCTTTCTTCAGTCTAATGTTAGCTTTACTGCATCAACAAACAACGATTAATTAAATGTTTATTTTCTCAAAGAAAACAAAATATAAACACAAAAAGTGCGGATTAACGCACTTTATTAGCTATAATTCGCATGATAAAGAGTTTTGAGCTCATATTTCTTTAAAGCTTTAGTTCTGCCAGCTACTTCTTTTATAGCACGATATTAGTGCTGCAGCAACCATTCTTGGAAACATTACTATAGACATTAGTTCTTTCTTCAGTCTAATGTTAGCTTTACTGCATCAACAAACAACGATTAATTAAATGTTTATTTTCTCAAAGAAAACATAATATAAACACAAGAAGTGTGGATTAACGCACTTTATTAGCAAAAATTCGTATTATAAAGAGATTTGAGCTCATCTTTCGTTAAAACTTTAGTTCTGCCAGCTACTTCTTTTATAGCACTATATTAGTGCTGCAGCAACCATTCTTGGAAACATTACTATAGACATTAGGTCTTATTTTAGCTTTACTGCATCAACAAACATAGGTTAATTAAATGTTTATTTTCTGAAAGAAAACAAAATATAAACACAAAAAGTGTGGATTAACGCACTTTATTAGCTACAATTCATATTATAAAGAGAATTGCGCCCATCGTTTTTTAAAACTTTAGTTCTGCCAGCTACTTCTTTTATAGCACTATATTAGTGCTGCAGCAACCATTCTTGGAAACATTACTATAGACATTAGTTCTTTCTTCAGTCTAATTTTAGCTTTACTGCACCAACAAACATCGGTTAATTAAATGTTTATTTTCTCAAAGAAAACAAAATATAAACACAAAAAGTGTGGATTAACGCACTTTATTAGCTAAAATTCGTATTATAAAGAGATTTGAGCTCATCTTTCTTTAAAACTTTAGTTCTGCCGGCTACTTCTTTTATAGCACTATATTAATGCTGCAGCAACCATTCTTGGAAACATTACTATAGACATTAGGTCTTATTTTAGCTTTACTGCATCAACAAACATAGGTTAATTAAATGTTTATTTTCTGAAAGAAAACAAAATAGAAACACAAAAAGTGCGGATTAACGCACTTTATTAGCTAAAATTCATATTATAAAGAGAATTGCGCCCATCACTCTTTAAAAATTTAGTTCTGCCAGCTACATTTTTATAGCACTATATTAGTGCTGCAGCATCCATTCTTGGAAACATTACTATAGACAATAGCTCTTATTTTAGCTTTAATGCATCAACAAACATAGATTAATTCAATGTTTATTTTCTCAAAAAAACATAATATAAACACAAAAAGTGTGGATAAACGCACTTTATTAGCTAGAATTCGCATGATAAAGAGTTTTGAGCTCATCTTTCTTTAAAACTTTAGTTCTGCCAGCTATTTCTTTTATAGCACTATATTAGTGCTGCAGCAACCATTCTTGGAAGCATTATTATAGACATTAGTTCTTTCTTTAGTCTAATTTTAGCTTTACTGCACCAACAAACATCGGTTAATTAAATGTTTATTTTCTCAAAGAAAGCAAAATATAAAAACAAAAAGTGTGGATTAGCTACACTTTATTAGCTACAATTCATATCATAAAGAGAATTGCGCCCATTGTTCTTTAAAACTTTTGTTCTGCCAGCTAATTTTTTAAAGCACTATATTAGTGCTCCAGCAATCATTCTTGAATACATTACTATAGACTTAGTACTTTCATTAGTCTAATTTTAGCTTTACTGCACCAACAAACATCGGTTAATTAAATGTTTATTTTCTCAAAGAAAACAAAATATAAACACAAGAAGTGTGGATTAACGCACTTTATTAGCAAAAATTCGTATTATAAAGAGATTTGAGCTCATCTTTCTTTAAAACTTTAGTTCTGCCGGCTACTTCTTTTATAGCACTATATTAATGCTGCAGCAACCATTCTTGGAAACATTACTATAGACATTAGGTCTTATTTTAGCTTTACTGCATCAACAAACATAGGTTAATTAGATGTTTATTTTCTGAAAGAAAACAAAATATAGACACAAAAAGTGCGGATTAACGCACTTTATTAGCTACAATTCATATTATAAAGAGAATTGCGCCCATCGTTTTTTAAAACTTTAGTTCCGTCAGCTACTTCTTTTTATAGCACTATATTAGTGCTGCAGCAACCATTCTTGGAAACATTACTATAGACATTAGGTCTTATTTTAGCTTTACTGTATCAACAAACATAGGTTAATTAAATGTTTATTTTCTGAAAGAAAACAAAATAGAAACACAAAAAGTGCGGATTAACGCACTTTATTAGCTAAAATTCCTAATATAAAGAGATTTGAGCTCATCTTTCTTTAAAACTTTAGTTCTGCCGGCTATTTCTTTTATAGCACTATATTAGTGCTGCAGCAACCATTCTTGGAAACATTACTATAGACATTAGGTCTTATTTTAGCTTTACTGTATCAACAAACATAGGTTAATTAAATGTTTATTTTCTGAAAGAAAACAAAAAAGAAACACAAAAAGTGCGGATTAACGCACTTTATTAGCTAAAATTCCTAATATAAAGAGATTTGAGCTCATCTTTCTTTAAAACTTGAGTTCTGCCGGCTATTTCTTTTATAGCACAATATTAGTGCTGCAGCAACCATTCTTGGAAACATTACTATAGACATTAGTTCTTTCTTCAGTCTAATTTTAGCTTTACTGCACCAACAAACATCAGTTAATTAAATGTTTATTTTCTCAAAAAAACATAATATAAACACAAAAAGTGCGGATAAACGCACTTTATTAGCTATAATTCGCATGATAAAGAGTTTTGAGCTCATCTTTCTTTAAAACTTTAGTTCTGCCAGCTATTTCTTTTATAGCACTACATCAGTGCTGCAGCAACCATTCTTGGAAGCATTATTATAGACATTAGTTCTTTCTTTAGTCTAATTTAAGCTTTACTGCACCAACAAACATCGGTTAATTAAATGTTTATTTTCTCAAAGAAAGCAAAATATAAACACAAAAAGTGTGGATTAGCTACACTTTATTAGCTACAATTCATATCATAAAGAGAATTGCGCCCATTGTTCTTTAAAACTTTTGTTCTGCCAGCTAATTTTTTAAAGCACTATATTAGTGCTCCAGCAATCATTCTTGAATACATTACTATAGACTTAGTACTTTCATTAGTCTAATTTTAGCTTTACTGCATCAACAAACATTGGTTAATTAAATGTTTATTTACTCAAAGAAAACAAAATATAAACGCAAAAAGTCTGGATTAAAGCACTTTATTGGCTAAAATTCATATTATAAAGAGAATTGCGCCCATCGCTCTTTAAAAATTTAGTTCTGCCAGCTACTTTTGTATAGCACTATATTAGTGCTGCAGCAACCATTCTTTTAAACATTACTATAGACATTAGCTCTTATTTTAGCTTTACTGCATCAACAAACATAGATTAATTAAATGTTTATTTTCTCAACAAAAAAAATATAAACACAAAAAGTGTGGATTAACGCACTTTATTAGCTATGATTCGCATTATAAAGAGTTTTGAGCTCATCTTTCTTTAAAACTTTAGTTCTGCCAGCTATTTCTTTTATAGCACTATATTAGTGCTGCAACAACCATTCTTGGAAACATTACTATAGACATTAGGTCTTTCTTTAGTCTAATGTTAGCTTTACTGCATCAACAAACAACGATTAATTAAATGTTTATTTTCTCAAAGAAAGCAAAATATAAACACAGAAAGTGCGGATTAACGCACTTTATTAGCTAAAATTCGTATTATAAAGAGATTTGAGCTCATCTTTCTCTAAAACTTTAGTTCTGCCAGCTACTTCTTTTTATAGCACTATATTAGTGCTGCAGCAACCATTCTTGGAAACATTACTATAGACATTAGGTCTTATTTTAGCTTTACTGCATCAACAAACATAGGTTAATTAAATGTTTATTTTCTGAAAGAAAACAAAATATAAACACAAAAAGTGCGGATTAACGCACTTTATTAGCTACAATTCATATTATAAAGAGAATTGCGCCCATAGTTTTTTAAAACTTTAGTTCTGCCAGCTACTTCTTTTTATAGCACTATATTAGTGCTGCAGCAACCATTCTTGGAAACATTACTATAGACATTAGGTCTTATTTTAGCTTTACTGTATCAACAAACATAGGTTAATTAAATGTTTATTTTCTGAAAGAAAACAAAATAGAAACACAAAAAGTGCGGATTAACGCACTTTATTAGCTAAAATTCCTAATATAAAGAGATTTGAGCTCATCTTTCTTTAAAACTTTAGTTCTGCCGGCTATTTCTTTTATAGCACTATATTAGTGCTGCAGCAACCATTCTTGGAAACATTACTATAGACATTAGTTCTTTCTTCAGTCTAATTTTAGCTTTACTGCACCAACGAACATCGGTTAATTAAATGTTTATTTTCTCAAAGAAAACAAAATATAAACACAAAAAGTGTGGATTAATGCACTTTATTAGCTAAAATTCCTAATATAAAGAGATTTGAGCTTATCTTTCTTTAAAACATTAGTTCTGCCGGCTATTTCTTTTATAGCACTATATTAGTGCTACAGCAACCATTCTTGGAAACATTACTATAGAAATTAGGTCTTATTTTAGCTTTACTGTATCAACAAACATAGGTTAATTAAATGTTTATTTTCTGAAAGAAAACAAAATAGAAACACAAAAAGTGCGGATTAACGCACTTTATTAGCTAAAATTCCTAATATAAAGAGCTCATCTTTCTTTAAAACTTTAGTTCTGCCGGCTATTTCTTTTATAGCACTATATTAGTGCTGCAGCAACCATTCTTGGAAACATTACTATAGACATTAGTTCTTTCTTCAGTCTAATTTTAGCTTTACTGCACCAACAAACATCGGTTAATTAAATGTTTATTTTCTCAAAGAAAACAAAATATAAACACAAGAAGTGTGGATTAACGCACTTTATTAGCTAAAATTCGTATTATAAAGAGATTTGAGCTCATCTTTCTTTAAAACTTTAGTTCGGCCGGCTACTTCTTTTATAGCACTATATTAATGCTGCAGCAACCATTCTTGGAAACATTACTATAGACATTAGGTCTTATTTTAGCTTTACTGCATCAACAAACATAGGTTAATTAGATGTTTATTTTCTGAAAGAAAACAAAATATAAACACAAAAAGTGCGGATTAACGCACTTTATTAGCTACAATTCATATTATAAAGAGAATTGCGCCCATCGTTTTTTAAAACTTTAGTTCTGCCAGCTACTTCTTTTTATAGCACTATATTAGTGCTGCAGCAACCATTCTTGGAAACATTACTATAGACATTAGGTCTTATTTTAGCTTTACTGTATCAACAAACATAGGTTAATTAAATGTTTATTTTCTGAAAGAAAACAAAATAGAAACACAAAAAGTGCGGATTAACGCACTTTATTAGCTAAAATTCCTAATATAAAGAGATTTGAGCTCATCTTTCTTTAAAACTTTAGTTCTGCCGGCTATTTCTTTTATAGCACTATATTAGTGCTGCAGCAACCATTCTTGGAAACATTACTATAGACATTAGTTCTTTCTTCAGTCTAATTTTAGCTTTACTCTATCAACAAACATCGGTTAATTAAATGTTTATTTTTACAAAGAAAACAAAATATAAACACAAAAAGTGCGGATTAACGCACTTTATTAGCTAAAATTCATATTATAAAGAGAATTGCGCCCATCGCTCTTTAAAAATTTAGTTCTGCCAGCTACTTTTTTATAGCACTATATTAGTGCTGCAGCAACCATTCTTGGAAACATTACTATAGACATTAGCTCTTATTTTAGCTTTAATGCATCAACAAACATAGATTAATTCAATGTTTATTTTCTCAAAAAAACAAAATATAAACACAAAAAGTGTGGATTAACGCACTTTTTTAGCTACAATTCATATTATAAAGAGAATTGCGCCCATCGTTCTTTAAAACTTTAGTTCCCGGCAGCTATTTTTTTATAGCACTATATCAGTGCTTCAACAACAATTCTTGGAAGCATTATTATAGACATTAGTTCTTTCTTTAGTCTAATTTTAGCTTTACTGCACCAACAAACAACGATTAATTAAATGTTTATTTTCTCTAAGAAAACATAATATAAACACAAAAAGTGCGGATAAACGCACTTTATTAGCTATAATTCGCATGATAAAGAGTTTTGAGCTCATCTTTCTTTAAAACTTTAGTTCTGCCAGCTATTTCTTTTATAGCACTATATTAGTGCTGCAGCAACCACTCTTGGAAGCATTATTATAGACATTAGTTCTTTCTTTAGTCTAATTTTAGCTTTACTGCACCAACAAACATCGGTTAATTAAATGTTTATTCTCTCAAAGAAAGCAAAATATAAACACAAAAAGTGTGGATTAGCTACACTTTATTAGCTACAATTCATATCATAAAGAGAATTGCGCCCATTGTTCTTTAAAACTTTTGTTCTGCCAGCTAATTTTTTAAAGCACTATATAAGTGCTCCAGCAATCATTCTTGAATACATTACTATAGACATTAGGTCTTATTTTAGCTTTACTGCATCAACAAACATAGGTTAATTAAATGTTTGTTTTCTGAAAGAAAACAAAATATAAACACAAAAAGTGCAGATTAACGCACTTTATTAGCTACAATTCATATTATAAAGAGAATTGCGCCCATCGTTTTTTAAAACTTTAGTTCTGCCAGCTACTTCTTTTTATAGCACTATATTAGTGCTGCAGCAACCATTCTTGGAAACATTACTATAGACATTAGGTCTTATTTTAGCTTTACTGTATCAACAAACATAGGTTAATTAAATGTTTATTTTCTGAAATAAAACAAAATAGAAACACAAAAAGTGCGGATTAATGCACTTTATTAGCTAAAATTCCTAATATAAAGAGATTTGAGCTTATCTTTCTTTAAAACTTTAGTTCTGCCGGCTATTTCTTTTATAGCACTATATTAGTGCTGCAGCAACCATTCTTGGAAACATTACTATAGACATTAGGTCTTATTTTAGCTTTACTGTATCAACAAACATAGGTTAATTAAATGTTTATTTTCTGAAAGAAAACAAAATAGAAACACAAAAAGTGCGGATTAACGCACTTTATTAGCTAAAATTCCTAATATAAAGAGATTTGAGCTCATCTTTCTTTAAAACTTTAGTTCTGCCGGCTATTTCTTTTATAGCACTATATTAGTGCTGCAGCAACCATTCTTGGAAACATTACTATAGACATTAGTTCTTTCTTCAGTCTAATTTTAGCTTTACTGCACCAACAAACATCGGTTAATTAAATGTTTATTTTCTCAAAGAAAACAAAATATAAACACAAGAAGTGTGGATTAACGCACTTTATTAGCTAAAATTCGTATTATAAAGAGATTTGAGCTCATCTTTCTTTAAAACTTTAGTTCTGCCGGCTACTTCTTTTATAGCACTATATTAATGCTGCAGCAACCATTCTTGGAAACATTACTATAGACATTAGGTCTTATTTTAGCTTTTCTGCATCAACAAACATAGATTAATTAAATGTTTATTTGCTCAAAGAAAACAAAATATAAATACAAAAAGTGTGGATTAATGCACTTTAATAGCTATAATTCGTATTATGAAGAATTTTGAGCTCATCTTTCTTTAAAACTTTAGTTCTGCCAGCTACTTCTTTTATAGCACTATATTAGTGCTGCAGCAACAATTCTTGGAAACATTACTATAGACATTAGTTCTTTCTTTAGTCTAATTTAAGCTTTACTGCATCCACAAACATTGGTTAATTATATGTTTATTTTCTCAAAGAAAACAAAATATAAACACAAAAAGTGTGGATTAACGCACTTTATTAGCTAAAATTCGTATTATAAAGAGATTTGAGCTCATCTTTCTTTAAAACTTTAGTTCTGCCAGCTACTTCTTTTATAGCACTATATTAGTGCTGCAGCAACCATTCTTGGAAACATTACTATAGACATTAGGTCTTATTTTAGCTTTACTGCATCAACAAACATAGGTTAATTAAATGTTTATTTGCTCAAAGAAAACAAAATATAAATACAAAAAGTGTGGATTAATGCACTTTAATAGCTAAAATTCGTATTATGAAGAATTTTGAGCTCATCTTTCTTTAAAACTTTAGTTCTGCCAGCTACTTCTTTTATAGCACTATATTAGTGCTGCAGCAACAATTCTTGGAAACATTACTATAGACATTAGTTCTTTCTTTAGTCTAATTTAAGCTTTACTGCATCCACAAACATTGGTTAATTATATGTTTATTTTATCAAAGGAAACAAAATATAAACACAAAAAGTGTGGATTAACGCATTTTATTAGCTAAAATTCATATTATAAAGTGATTTGAGCTCATCGTTCTTTAAAACTTTAGTTCTGCCAGCAACTTCTTTTATAGCACTATATTAGTGCTGCAGCAACCATTCTTGGAAACATTACAATAGACATTAGGTCTTATTTTAGCTTTAATGCATCAACAAACATAGGTTAATTAAATGTTTTTTTTCTCAAAGAAAACAAAATATAAACAAAAAAAGTGCGGATTAACGCACTTTCTTAGTTAAAATTCGTATTACAAAGAGTTTTGAGCTCATCTTTCTTTAAAGCTTTAATTCTGCCAGCTACTTCTTTTATAGCACTATATTAGTGCTGCAGCAACCATTCTTGGAAGCATTACTATAGACATTAGTTCTTTCTTTAGTCTAATTTAAGCTAATTATATAAGCTTTACTGCATCAAGAAACATAGGTTAACTAAATGTTTATATTCTGAAAGAAAACAAAATATAAACACAAAAAGTGCGGATTAACGCACTTTATTAGCTAAAATTCGTATTATAAAGAGATTTGAGCTCATCTTTCTTTAAAACTTTAGTTGTGCCAGCAACTTCATTTATAGCACTTTATTAGTGCTGCAGCAACCATTCTTGGAAATATTACAATAGACATTAGGTCTTATTTTAGCTTTAGTGCATCAACAAACATAGGTTAATTAAATGTTTTTTTTCTCAAAGAAAAAAATATAAACACAAAAAGTCCGGATTTACTCACTTTATTAGCTAGAATTCGTATTATAAAGAGTTTTGAGCTCATTTTTCTTTAAAACTTTAGTTCTGCTAGCTATTTCTTTTTATAGCACTATATTAGTACTGCAGCAACCATTCTTGGAAACATTACAATAGACATTAGGTCTTATTTTAGCTTTACTGCATCAACAAACATAGTGTAATTAAATGTTTATTTTCTCAAAGAAAACAAAATATGAACACAAAAAGTGTGGATTAACGCAGTTTATTAGCAATAATTCATATTATAAAGAGAATTGCGTCAATCGCTCTTTAAAAACTTTAGTTCTGCCGGCTACTTCTTTTATAGCACTATATTAGTGCTGCAGCAACCATTCTTGGAAACATTACTATCGACATTAGGTCTTATTTTAGCTTTACTGTATCAACAAACATAGGTTAATTAAATGTTTATTTTCTGAAAGAAAACAAAATAGAAACACAAAAAGTGCGGATTAACGCACTTTATTAGCTAAAATTCCTATTATAAAGAGATTTGAGCTCATCTTTCTTTAAAACTTTAGTTCTGCCGGCTACTTCTTTTATAGCACTATATTAGTGCTGCAGCAACCATTCTTGGAAACATTACTATAGACATTAGTTCTTTCTTCAGTCTAATGTTAGCTTTACTGTATCAACAAACAACGATTTATTAAATGTTTATTTTCTCAAAGAAAACAAAATATAAACACAAAAAGTGCGGATTAACGCACTTTATTAGCTATAATTCGCATGATAAAGAGTTTTGAGCTCATCTTTCTTTAAAACTTTAGTTCTGCCAGCTATTTCTTTTATAGCACTATAATAGTGCTGCAGCAACCATTCTTGGAAGCATTATTATAGACATTAGTTCTTTCTTTCGTCTAATTTTAGCTTTACTGCACCAACAAACATCGGTTAATTAAATGTTTATTTTCTCAAAGAAAGAAAAATATAAAAACGAAAAGTGTGGATTAATGCACTTTATTAGCTACAATTCATATTATAAAGAGAATTGCGCCCATTGTTCTTTAAAACTTTAGTTCTGCCAGCTACATTTTTATAGCACTATATTAGTGCTCCAGCAATCATTTTTGAATACATTACTATAGACTTAGTACTTTCTTTAGTCTAATTTTAGCTTTACTGCATCAACAAACATTGGTTAATTAAATGTTTATTTACTCAAAGAAAACAAAATATAAACACAAAAAGTGCGGATTAACGCACTTTATTAGCTAAAATTCATATTATAAAGAGAATTGCGCCCATTGCTCTTTAAAAATTTAGTTCTGCCAGCTACTTTTTTATAGCACTATATTAGTGCTGCAGCAACCATTCTTGGAAACATTACTATAGACATTAGTTCTTCCTTCAGTCTAATTTTAGCTTTACTGCACCAACAAACATCGGTTAATTAAATGTTTATTTTCTCAAAGAAAACAAAATATAAACAAAAAAAGTGTGGATTAACGCAGTTTATTAGCTATAATTCGTATTATAAAGAGATTTGAGCTCATCTTTCTTTAAAACTTTAGTTCTGCCGGCTACTTCTTTTATAGCACTATATTAATGCTGCAGCAACCATTCTTGGAAACATTACTATAGACATTAGGCCTTATTTTAGCTTTACTGCATCAACAAACATAGGTTAATTAAATGTTTATTTTCTCAAAGAAAGAAAAATATAAAAACAAAAAGTGTGGATTAATGCACTTTATTAGCTACAATTCATATTATAAAGAGAATTGCGCCCATTGTTCTTAAAAACTTTAGTTCTGCCAGCTACATTTTTATAGCACTATATTAGTGCTCCAGCAATCATTTTTGAATACATTATTATAGACTTAGTACTTTCTTTAGTCTAATTTTAGCTTTACTGCATCAACAAACATTGGTTAATTAAATGTTTATTTTCTCAAAGAAAACAAAATATAAGCACAAGAAGTGTGGATTAACGCATTTTATTAGCTAAAATTCATATTATAAAGTGATTTGAGCTCATCGTTCTTTAAAACTTTAGTTCTGCCAGCAACTTCTTTTATAGCACTATATTAGTGCTGCAGCAACCATTCTTGGAAATATTACAATGGACATTAGGTCTTATTTTAGCTTTACTGCATCAACAAACATAGGGTATTAAATGTTTATTTTCTCAAAGAAAACAAAATATGAACACAAAAAGTGTGGATTAACGCAGTTTATTAGCTATAATTCGCATTATAAAGAGATTTGAGCTCATCTTTCTTAAAAACTTTAGTTCTGCCAGCAACTTCTTTTATAGCACTATATTAGTGCTGCAGCAACCATTCTTGGAAACATTACTATAGACATTAGTTCTTTCTTAAGTCTAATTTAAGCTAATTATATAAGCTTTACTGCATCAAGAAACATAGGTTAACTAAATGTTTATATTCTGAAAGAAAACAAAATATAAACACAAAAAGTGCGGATTAACGCACTTTATTAGCTAAAATTCGTATTATAAAGAGATTTGAGCTCATCTTTCTTTAAAACTTTAGTTCTGCCAGCTACTTCTTTTATAGCACTATATTAGTGCTGCAGCAATCATTCTTGGAGACATTACTTTAGACATAAGTTCTTTCTTTAGTCTAATTTAAGCTTTACTGCACCAACAAACATAGGTTAATTAAATGTTTTTTTTCTCAAAGAAAAAAATATAAACACAAAAAGTGCGGATTTACTCACTTTATTAGCTAGAATTCGTATTATAAAGAGTTTTGAGCTCATTTTTCTTTAAAACTTAAGTTCTGCTAGCTATTTCTTTTTATAGCACTATATTAGTACTGCAGCAACCATTCTTGGAAACATTACAATAGACATTAGGTCTAATTTTAGCTTTACTGCATCAACAAACATAGGGTTATTAAATGTTAATTTTCTCAAAGAAAACAAAATATGAACACAAAAAGTGTGGATTAACGCAGTTTATTAGCTATAATTCGCATTATAAAGAGATTTGAGCTCATCTTTCTTAAAAACTTTAGTTCTGCCGGCTACTTCTTTTATAGCACTATATTAGTGCTGCAGCAACCATTCTTGGAAACATTACTATAGACATTAGGTCTTATTTTAGCTTTACTGTATCAACAAACATAGGTTAATTAAATGTTTATTTTCTGAAAGAAAACAAATAAGAAACATAAAAAGTGCGGATTAACGCACTTTATTAGCTAAAATTCATATTATAAAGTGATTTGAGCTCATCGTTCTTTAAAACTTTAGTTCTGCCAGCAACTTCTTTTATAGCACTATATTAGTGCTGCAGCAACCATTCTTGGAAATATTACAATGGACATTAGATCTTATTTTAGCTTTAATGCACCAACAAACATAGGTTCATTAAATGTTTTTTTTCTCAAAGAAAAAAATATAAACACAATAAGTGCGGATTTACTCACTTTATTAGCTAGAATTCTTATTATAAAGAGTTTTTAACTCATTTTTCTTTAAAACTTTAGTTCTGCTAGCTATTTCTTTTTATAGCACTATATTAGTACTGCAGCAACCATTCTTGGAAACATTACAATAGACATTAGGTCTTATTTTAGCTTTACTGCATCAACAAACATTGGTTAATTAAATGTTTATTTGCTCAAAGAAAACAAAATATAAATACAAAAAGTGTGGATTAATGCACTTTAATAGCTATAATTCGTATTATGAAGAATTTTGAGCTCATCTTTCTTTAAAACTTTAGTTCTGCCAGCTACTTCTTTCATAGCACTATATTAGTGCTGCAGCAATCATTCTTGAATACATTACTATAGACATTAGTTCTTTTTTTAGTCTAATTTAAGCTTTACTGCATCCACAAACATCGGTTAATTATATGTTTATTTTATCAAAGGAAACAAAATATAAACACAAAAAGTGTGGATTAACTCATTTTATTAGCTAAAATTCATATTATAAAGTGATTTGAGCTCATCGTTCTTTAAAACTTTAGTTCTGCCAGCAACTTCTTTTATAGCACTATATTAGTGCTGCAGCAACCATTCTTGGAAATATTACAATAGACATTAGGTCTTATTTTAGCTTTAATGCATCAACAAACATAGGTTAATTAAATGTTTTTTTTCTCAAAGAAAAAAATATAAACACAAAAAGTCCGGATTTACTCACTTTATTAGCTAGAATTCGTATTATAAAGAGTTTTGAGCTCATTTTTCTTTAAAACTTTAGTTCTGCTAGCTATTTCTTTTTATAGCACTATATTAGTACTGCAGCAACCATTCTTGGAAACATTACAATAGACATTAGGTCTTATTTTAGCTTTACTGCATCAACAAACATAGTGTAATTAAATGTTTATTTTCTCAAAGAAAACAAAATATGAACACAAAAAGTGTGGATTAACGCAGTTTATTAGCAATAATTCATATTATAAAGAGAATTGCGTCAATCGCTCTTTAAAAACTTTAGTTCTGCCGGCTACTTCTTTTATAGCACTATATTAGTGCTGCAGCAACCATTCTTGGAAACATTACTATCGACATTAGGTCTTATTTTAGCTTTACTGTATCAACAAACATAGGTTAATTAAATGTTTATTTTCTGAAAGAAAACAAAATAGAAACACAAAAAGTGCGGATTAACGCACTTTATTAGCTAAAATTCCTATTATAAAGAGATTTGAGCTCATCTTTCTTTAAAACTTTAGTTCTGCCGGCTACTTCTTTTATAGCACTATATTAGTGCTGCAGCAACCATTCTTGGAAACATTACTATAGACATTAGTTCTTTCTTCAGTCTAATGTTAGCTTTACTGTATCAACAAACAACGATTTATTAAATGTTTATTTTCTCAAAGAAAACAAAATATAAACACAAAAAGTGCGGATTAACGCACTTTATTAGCTATAATTCGCATGATAAAGAGTTTTGAGCTCATCTTTCTTTAAAACTTTAGTTCTGCCAGCTATTTCTTTTATAGCACTATAATAGTGCTGCAGCAACCATTCTTGGAAGCATTATTATAGACATTAGTTCTTTCTTTCGTCTAATTTTAGCTTTACTGCACCAACAAACATCGGTTAATTAAATGTTTATTTTCTCAAAGAAAGAAAAATATAAAAACAAAAAGTGTGGATTAATGCACTTTATTAGCTACAATTCATATTATAAAGAGAATTGCGCCCATTGTTCTTTAAAACTTTAGTTCTGCCAGCTACATTTTTATAGCACTATATTAGTGCTCCAGCAATCATTTTTGAATACATTACTATAGACTTAGTACTTTCTTTAGTCTAATTTTAGCTTTACTGCATCAACAAACATTGGTTAATTAAATGTTTATTTACTCAAAGAAAACAAAATATAAACACAAAAAGTGCGGATTAACGCACTTTATTAGCTAAAATTCATATTATAAAGAGAATTGCGCCCATCGCTCTTTAAAAATTTAGTTCTGCCAGCTACTTTTTTATAGCACTATATTAGTGCTGCAGCAACCATTCTTGGAAACATTACTATAGACATTAGTTCTTCCTTCAGTCTAATTTTAGCTTTACTGCACCAACAAACATCGGTTAATTAAATGTTTATTTTCTCAAAGAAAACAAAATATAAACAAAAAAAGTGTGGATTAACGCAGTTTATCAGCTATAATTCGTATTATAAAGAGATTTGAGCTCATCTTTCTTTAAAACTTTAGTTCTGCCGGCTACTTCTTTTATAGCACTATATTAATGCTGCAGCAACCATTCTTGGAAACATTACTATAGACATTAGGCCTTATTTTAGCTTTACTGCATCAACAAACATAGGTTAATTAAATGTTTATTTTCTCAAAGAAAGAAAAATATAAAAACAAAAAGTGTGGATTAATGCACTTTATTAGATACAATTCATATTATAAAGAGAATTGCGCCCATTGTTCTTTAAAACTTTAGTTCTGCCAGCTACATTTTTATAGCACTATATTAGTGCTCCAGCAATCATTTTTGAATACATTATTATAGACTTAGTACTTTCTTTAGTCTAATTTTAGCTTTACTGCATCAACAAACATTGGTTAATTAAATGTTTATTTACTCAAAGAAAGTTCTGCCGGCTACTTCTTTTATAGCACTATATTAGTGCTGCAGCAACCATTCTTGGAAACATTACTATAGACATTAGTTCTTTCTTAAGTCTAATTTAAGCTAATTATATAAGCTTTACTGCATCAAGAAACATAGGTTAACTAAATGTTTATATTCTGAAAGAAAACAAAATATAAACACAAAAAGTGCGGATTAACGCACTTTATTAGCTAAAATTCATATTATAAAGTGATTTGAGCTCATCGTTCTTTAAAACTTTAGTTCTGCCAGCAACTTCTTTTATAGCACTATATTAGTGCTGCAGCAACCATTCTTGGAAATATTACAATGGACATTAGGTCTTATTTTAGCTTTAATGCACCAACAAACATAGGTTAATTAAATGTTTTTTTTCTCAAAGAAAAAAATATAAACACAATAAGTGCGGATTTACTCACTTTATTAGCTAGAATTCTTATTATAAAGAGTTTTGAGCTCATTTTTCTTTAAAACTTTAGTTCTGCTAGCTATTTCTTTTTATAGCACTATATTAGTACTGCAGCAACCATTCTTGGAAACATTACAATAGACATTAGGTCTTATTTTAGCTTTACTGCATCAACAAACATAGGGTATTAAATGTTTATTTTCTCAAAGAAAACAAAATATGAACACAAAAAGTGTGGATTAACGCAGTTTATTAGCTATAATTCGCATTATAAAGAGATTTGAGCTCATCTTTCTTAAAAACTTTAGTTCTGCCGGCTACTTCTTTTATAGCACTATATTAGTGCTGCAGCAACCATTCTTGGAAACATTACTATAGACATTAGGTCTTATTTTAGCTTTACTGTATCAACAAACATAGGTTAATTAAATGTTTATTTTCTGAAAGAAAACAAAATAGAAACACAAAAAGTGCGGATTAACGCACTTTATTAGCTAAAATTCATATTATAAAGTGATTTGAGCTCATCGTTCTTTAAAACTTTAGTTCTGCCAGCAACTTCTTTTATAGCACTATATTAGTGCTGCAGCAACCATTCTTGGAAATATTACAATGGACATTAGGTCTTATTTTAGCTTTAATGCACCAACAAACATAGGTTAATTAAATGTTTTTTTTCTCAAAGAAAAAAATATAAACACAATAAGTGCGGATTTACTCACTTTATTAGCTAGAATTCTTATTATAAAGAGTTTTGAGCTCATTTTTCTTTAAAACTTTAGTTCTGCTAGCTATTTCTTTTTATAGCACTATATTAGTACTGCAGCAACCATTCTTGGAAACATTACAATAGACATTAGGTCTTATTTTAGCTTTACTCCATCAACAAACATTGGTTAATTAAATGTTTATTTGCTCAAAGAAAACAAAATATAAATACAAAAAGTGTGGATTAATGCACTTTAATAGCTATAATTCGTATTATGAAGAATTTTGAGCTCATCTTTCTTTAAAACTTTAGTTCTGCCAGCTACTTCTTTTATAGCACTATATTAGTGCTGCAGCAACAATTCTTGGAAACATTACTATAGACATTAGTTCTTTCTTTAGTCTAATTTAAGCTTTACTGCATCCACGAACATTGGTTAATTATATGTTTTTTTTTTCAAAGAAAACAAAATATAAACACAAAAAGTGTGGATTAACGCATTTTATTAGCTAAAATTCATATTATAAAGTGATTTGAGCTCATCGTTCTTTAAAACTTTAGTTCTGCCAGCAACTTCTTTTATAGCACTATATTAGTGCTGCAGCAACCATTCTTGGAAACATTACAATAGACATTAGGTCTTATTTTAGCTTTAATGCATCAACAAACATAGGTTAATTATATGTTTTTTTTTCTCAAAGAAAACAAAATATAAACAAAAAAAGTGCGGATTAACGCACTTTCTTAGTTAAAATTCGTATTACAAAGAGTTTTGAGCTCATCTTTCTTTAAAGCTTTAATTCTGCCAGCTACTTCTTTTATAGCACTATATTAGTGCTGCAGCAACCATTCTTGGAAGCATTACTATAGACATTAGTTCTTTCTTTAGTCTAATTTAAGCTAATTATATAAGCTTTACTGCATCAAGAAACATAGGTTAACTAAATGTTTATATTCTGAAAGAAAACAAAATATAAACACAAAAAGTGCGGATTAACGCACTTTATTAGCTAAAATTCGTATTATAAAGAGATTTGAGCTCATCTTTCTTTAAAACTTTAGTTGTGCCAGCAACTTCATTTATAGCACTATATTAGTGCTGCAGCAATCATTCTTGGAGACATTACTTTAGACATTAGTTCTTTCTTTAGTCTAATTTAAGCTTTACTGCATCCACAAACATCGGTTAATTAAATGTTTATTTTCTCAAAGAAAACAAAATATAAACACAAGAAGTGTGGATTAACGCATTTTATTAGCTAAAATTCATATTATAAAGTGATTTGAGCTCATCGTTCTTTAAAACTTTAGTTCTGCCAGCAACTTCTTTTATAGCACTATATTAGTGCTGCAGCAACCATTCTTGGAAATATTACAATAGACATTAGGTCTTATTTTAGCTTTACTGCATCAACAATCATAGTGTAATTAAATGTTTATTTTCTCAAAGAAAACAAAATATGAACACAAAAAGTGTGGATTAACGCAGTTTATTAGCAATAATTCATATTATAAAGAGAATTGCGTCAATCGCTCTTTAAAAACTTTAGTTCTGACGGCTACTTCTTTTATAGCACTATATTAGTGCTGCAGCAACCATTCTTGGAAATATTACAATGGACATTAGGTCTTATTTTAGCTTTAATGCACCAACAAACATAGGTTAATTAAATGTTTTTTTTCTCAAAGAAAAAAATATAAACACAATAAGTGCGGATTTACTCACTTTATTAGCTAGAATTCTTATTATAAAGAGTTTTGAGCTCATTTTTCTTTAAAACTTTAGTTGTGCTAGCTATTTCTTTTGATAGCACTATATTAGTACTGCAGCAACCATTCTTGGAAACATTACAATAGACATTAGGTCTTATTTTAGCTTTACTGCATCAACAAACATAGGGTAATTAAATGTTTATTTTCTCAAAGAAAACAAAATATGAACACAAAAAGTGTGGATTAACGCAGTTTATTAGCTATAATTCGTATTATAAAGAGATTTGAGCTCATCTTTCTTAAAAACTTTAGTTCTGCCGGCTACTTCTTTTATAGCACTATATTAGTGCTGCAGCAACCATTCTTGGAAACATTAATATAGACATTAGGTCTTATTTTAGCTTTACTGTATCAACAAACATAGGTTAATTAAATGTTTATTTTCTGAAAGAAAACAAAATAGAAACACAAAAAGTGCGGATTAACGCACTTTATTAGCTAAAATTCGTATTGTAAAGAGATTTGAGCTCATCTTTCTTTAAAACTTTAGTTCTGCCGGCTACTTTATTTATAGCACTATATTAGTGCTGCAGCAATCATTCTTGGAGACATTACTTTAGACATTAGTACTTTCTTTAGTCTAATTTTAGCTTTACTGCATCAACAAACCCTGGTTAATTAAATGTTTATTTACTCAAAGAAAACAAAACATAAACACAAAAAGTGCGGATTAACGCCCTTTATTAGCTAAAATTCGTATTATAAAGAATTTTGAGCTCATCTTTCTTTAAAACTTTAGTTCTGCCGGCTACTTCTTTTATAGCACTATATTAGTGCTGCAGCAACCATTCTTGGAAACATTACTATAGACATTAGTTCTTTCTTTAGTCTAATTTTAGCTTTACTGCACCAACAAACATCGGTTAATTAAATGTTTATTTTCTCAAAGAAAACAAAATATAAACACAAAAAGTGTGGATTAACGCAGTTTATTAGCTATAATTTGTATTATAAAGAGATTTGAGCTCATCTTTCTTTAAAACTTTAGTTCTGCCGGCTACTTCTTTTATAGCACTATATTAATGCTGCAGCAACCATTCTTGGAAACATTACTATAGACATTAGGTCTTATTTTAGCTTTACTGCATCAACAAACATAGGTTAATTAAATGTTTATTTTCTGAAAGAAAACAAAATATAAACACAAAAAGTGCGGATTAACGCACTTTATTAGCTAAAATTCGTATTATAAAGAATTTTGAGCTCATCTTTCTTTAAAACTTTAGCTCTGCCAGCTATTTCTTTTATAGCACTATATTAGTGCTGCAGCAACCATTCTTGGAAGCATTATTATAGACATTAGTTCTTTCTTCAGTCTAATGTTAGCTTTACTGCATCAACAAACAACGATTAATTAAATGTTTATTTTCCCAAAGAAAGCAAAATATAAACACAAAAAGGGTGGATTAATGCACTTTATTAGCTACAATTCATATTATAAAGAGAATTGAGCTCATCGTTCTTTAAAACTTTAGTTCTGCCAGCAACTTCTTTTATAGCACTATATTAGTGCTGCAGCAACCATTCTTGGAAACATTACTATAGACATTAGGTCTTATTTTAGCTTTACTGCATCAACAAACATAGGTTAATTAAATGTTTATTTTCTGAAAGAAAACAAAATATAAACACAAAAAGTGCGGATTAACGCACTTTATTAGCTAAATTTCGTATTATGAAGAATTTTGAGCTCATCTTTCTTTAAAACTTTAGTTCTGCCAGCTACTTCTTTTATAGCACTATATTAGTGCTGCAGCAACCATTCTTGGAAACATTACTATAGACATTAGTTCTTTCTTTAGTCTAATTTAAGCTTTACTGCATCCACAAACATCGGTTAATTATATGTTTATTTTATCAAAGGAAACAAAATATAAACACAAAAAGTGTGGATTAACGCATTTTATTAGCTAAAATTCATATTATAAAGTGATTTGAGCTCATCGTTCTTTAAAACTTTAGTTCTGCCAGCAACTTCTTTTATAGCACTATATTAGTGCTGCAGCAACCATTCTTGGAAACATTACAATAGACATTAGGTCTTATTTTAGCTTAAATGCATCAACAAACATAGGTTAATTAAATGTTTTTTTTTCTGAAAGAAAACAAAATATAAACAAAAAAAGTGCGGATTAACGCACTTTCTTAGTTAAAATTCGTATTACAAAGAGTTTTGAGCTCATCTTTCTTTAAAGCTTTAATTCTGCCAGCTACTTCTTTTATAGCACTATATTAGTGCTGCAGCAACCATTCTTGGAAGCATTACTATAGACATTAGTTCTTTCTTTAGTCTAATTTAAGCTAATTATATAAGCTTTACTGCATCAAGAAACATAGGTTAACTAAATGTTTATATTCTGAAAGAAAACAAAATATAAACACAAAAAGTGCGGATTAACGCACTTTATTAGCTAAAATTCGTATTATAAAGAGATTTGAGCTCATCTTTCTTTAAAACTTTAGTTGTGCCAGCAACTTCATTTATAGCACTATATTAGTCCTGCAGCAATCATTCTTGGAGACATTACTTTAGACATTAGTTCTTTCTTTAGTCTAATTTAAGCTTTACTGCATCCACAAACATCGGTTAATTAAATGTTTATTTTCTCAAAGAAAACAAAATATAAACACAAGAAGTGTGGATTAACGCATTTTATTAGCTAAAATTCATATTATAAAGTGATTTGAGCTCATCGTTCTTTAAAACTTTAGTTCTGCCAGCAACTTCTTTTATAGCACTATATTAGTGCTGCAGCAACCATTCTTGGAAACATTACAATAGACATTAGGTCTTATTTTAGCTTTACTGCATCAACAATCATAGTGTAATTAAATGTTTATTTTCTCAAAGAAAACAAAATATGAACACAAAAAGTGTGGATTAACGCAGTTTATTAGCAATAATTCATATTATAAAGAGAATTGCGTCAATCGCTCTTTAAAAACTTTAGTTCTGACGGCTACTTCTTTTATAGCACTATATTAGTGCTGCAGCAACCATTCTTGGAAATATTACAATGGACATTAGGTCTTATTTTAGCTTTAATGCACCAACAAACATAGGTTAATTAAATGTTTTTTTTCTCAAAGAAAAAAATATAAACACAATAAGTGCGGATTTACTCACTTTATTAGATAGAATTCTTATTATAAAGAGTTTGGAGCTCATTTTTCTTTGAAACTTTAGTTCTGCTAGCTATTTCTTTTTATAGCACTATATTAGTACTGCAGCAACCATTCTTGGAAACATTACAATAGACATTAGGTCTTATTTTAGCTTTACTGCATCAACAAACATAGGGTAATTAAATGTTTATTTTCTCAAAGAAAACAAAATATGAACACAAAAAGTGTGGATTAACGCAGTTTATTAGCTATAATTCGCATTATAAAGAGATTTGAGCTCATCTTTCTTAAAAACTTTAGTTCTGCCGGCTACTTCTTTTATAGCACTATATTAGTGCTGCAGCAACCATTCTTGGAAACATTAATATAGACATTAGGTCTTATTTTAGCTTTACTGTATCAACAAACATAGGTTAATTAAATGTTTATTTTCTGAAAGAAAACAAAATATAAACACAAAAAGTGCGGATTAACGCACTTTATTAGCTAAAATTCGTATTGTAAAGAGATTTGAGCTCATCTTTCTTTAAAACTTTAGTTCTGCCGGCTACTTTATTTATAGCACTATATTAGTGCTGCAGCAATCATTCTTGGAGACATTACTTTAGACATTAGTACTTTCTTTAGTCTAATTTTAGCTTTACTGCATCAACAAACATTGGTTAATTAAATGTTTATTTACTCAAAGAAAACAAAATATAAACACAAAAAGTGCGGATTAACGACCTTTATTAGCTAAAATTCGTATTATAAAGAATTTTGAGCTCATCTTTCTTTAAAACTTTACTTCTGCCAGCTACTTCTTTTATAGCACTATATTAGTGCTGCAGCAACCATTCTTGGAAACATTACTATAGACATTAGTTCTTTCTTGAGTCTAATTGTAGCTTTACTGCACCAACAAAGATCGGTTAATTAAATGTTTATTTTCTCAAAGAAAACAAAATATAAACACAAAAAGTGTGGATTAACGCAGTTTATTAGCTATAATTTGTATTATAAAGAGATTTGAGCTCATCTTTCTTTAAAACTTTAGTTCTGCCGGCTACTTCTTTTATAGCACTATATTAATGCTGCAGCAACCATTCTTGGAAACATTACTATAGACATTAGGTCTTATTTTAGCTTTACTGCATCAACAAACATAGGTTAATTAAATGTTTATTTTCTGAAAGAAAACAAAATATAAACACAAAAAGTGCGGATTAACGCACTTTATTAGCTAAATTTCGTATTATAAAGAATTTTGAGCTCATCTTTCTTTAAAACTTTACTTCTGCCAGCTACTTCTTTTATAGCACTATATTAGTGCTGCAGCAACCATTCTTGGAAGCATTATTATAGACATTAGTTCTTTCTTCAGTCTAATGTTAGCTTTACTGCATCAACAAACAACGATTAATTAAATGTTTATTTACTCAAAGAAAACAAAATATAAACACAAAAAGTGCGGATTAACGCCCTTTATTAGCTAAAATTCGTATTATAAAGAATTTTGAGCTCATCTTTCTTTAAAACTTTAGTTCTGCCGGCTACTTCTTTTATAGCACTATATTAGTGCTGCAGCAACCATTCTTGGAAACATTACTATAGACATTAGTTCTTTCTTGAGTCTAATTGTAGCTTTACTGCACCAACAAACATCGGTTAATTAAATGTTTATTTTCTCAAAGAAAACAAAATATAAACACAAAAAGTGTGGATTAACGCAGTTTATTAGCTATAATTTGTATTATAAAGAGATTTGAGCTCATCTTTCTTTAAAACTTTAGTTCTGCCGGCTACTTCTTTTATAGCACTATATTAATGCTGCAGCAACCATTCTTGGAAACATTACTATAGACATTAGGTCTTATTTTAGCTTTACTGCATCAACAAACATAGGTTAATTAAATGTTTATTTTCTGAAAGAAAACAAAATAGAAACACAAAAAGTGCGGATTAACGCACTTTATTAGCTAAAATTCGTATTATAAAGAATTTTGAGCTCATCTTTCTTTAAAACTTTAGCTCTGCCAGCTATTTCTTTTATAGCACTATATTAGTGCTGCAGCAACCATTCTTGGAAGCATTATTATAGACATTAGTTCTTTCTTCAGTCTAATGTTAGCTTTACTGCATCAACAAACAACGATTAATTAAATGTTTATTTTCTCAAAGAAAGCAAAATATAAACACAAAAAGTGTGGAATAATGCACTTTATTAGCTACCATTCATATTATAAAGAGAATTGCGCCCATTGTTCTTTAAAACTTTAGTTCTGCCAGCTACTTTTTTATAGCACTATATTAGTGCTCCAGCAATCATTCTTGAATACATTACTATAGACTTAGTACTTTCTTTAGTCTAATTTTAGCTTTACTGCATCAACAAACATTGGTTAATTAAATTTTATTTACTCAAGGAAAACAAAATATAAACACAAAAAGTGCGGATTAACGCCCTTTATTAGCTAAAATTCGTATTATAAAGAGATTTGAGCTCATCTTTCTTTAAAACTTTAGTTCTGCCGGCTACTTCTTTTATAGCACTATATTAGTGCTGCAGCAACCATTCTTGGAAACATTACAATAGACATTAGATCTTATTTTAGCTTTACTGCATCAACAATTATAGGTTAATTAAATGTTTATATTCTGAAAGAAAACAAAATATAAACACAGAAAGTGCGGATTAACGCACTTTATTAGCTAAAATTCGTATTATAAAGAGATTTGAGCTCATCTTTCTTTAAAACTTTAGTTCTGCCGGCTACTTCTTTTATAGCACTATATTAATGCTGCAGCAACCATTCTTGGAAACATTACTATAGACATTAGGTCTTATTTTAGCTTTACTGCATCAACAAACATAGGTTAATTAAATGTTTATTTTCTGAAAGAAAACAAAATATAAATACAAAAAGTGCGGATTAACGCACTTTATTAGCTATAATTCGCATGATAAAGAGTTGTGAGCTCATCTTTCTTTAAAACTTTAGTTTTGCCAGGTATTTCTTTTATAGCACTATATTAGTGCTGCAGCAACCATTCTTGGAAGCATTATTATAGACATTAGTTCTTTCTTCAGTCTAATGTTAGCTTTACTGCATCAACAAACAACGATTAATTAAATGTTTATTTTCTCAAAGAAAACAAAATATAAACACAAAAAGTGGGATTAATGCACTTTATTAGCTATAATTCGCATGATAAAGAGTTTTCAGCTCATCTTTCTTTAAAACTTTAGTTCTGCCAGCTATTTCTTTTATAGCACTATATTAGTGCTGCAGCAACCATTCTTGGAAGCATTATTATAGACATTAGTTCTTTCTTTAGTCTAATTTTAGCTTTACTGCACCAACAAACATCGGTTAATTAAATGTTTATTTTCTCAAAGAAAGCAAAATATAAACACAAAAAGTGTGGATTAATGCACTTTATTAGCTACAATTCATATTATAAAGAGAATTGCGCCCATTGTTCTTTAAAACTTTAGTTCTGCCAGCTACTTTTTTATAGCACTATATTAGTGCTCCAGCAATCATTCTTGAATACATTACTATAGACTTAGTACTTTCTTTAGTCTAATTTTAGCTTTACTGCACCAACAAACATCGGTTAATTAAATGTTTATTTTCTCAAAGAAAGCAAAATATAAACACAAAAAGTGTGGATTAATGCATTTTTTAGCTAAAATTCAGATTATAAAGAGGATTGCGCCCATCGCTCTTTAAAAATTTAGTTCTGCCAGCTACTTTTTTATAGCACTATATTAGTGCTGCAGCAACCATTCTTGGAAGCATTATTTTAGACATTAGTTCTTTCTTTAGTCTAATTTTAGCTTTACTGCACCAACAAACATCGGTTAATTAAATGTTTATTTTCTCAAAGAAAACAAAATATAAACACAAAAAGTGCGGATTAACGCCCTTTATTAGCTAAAAGTCGTATTATAAAGAATTTTGAGCTCATCTTTCTTTAAAACTTTAGTTCTGCCGGCTACTTCTTTTATAGCACTATATTAGTGCTCCAGCAATCATTTTTGAATACATTACTATAGACTTAGTACTTTCTTTAGTCTAATTTTAGCTTTACTGCATCAACAAACATTGGTTAATTAAATGTTTATTTACTCAAAGAAAACAAAATATAAACACAAAAAGTGCGGATTAACGCCCTTTATTAGCTAAAATTCGTATTATAAAGAATTTTGAGCTCATCTTTCTTTAAAACTTTAGTTCGGCCGGCTACTTCTTTTATAGCACTATATTAGTGCTGCAGCAACCATTCTTGGAAACATTACTATAGACATTAGTTCTTTCTTCAGTCTAATTTTAGCTTTACTGCATCAACAAACATCGGTTAATTAAATGTTTATTTTCTCAAATAAAACAAAATATAAACACAAAAAATGTGGATTAACACAGTTTATTAGCTATAATTTGTATTATAAAGAGATTTGAGCTCTTCTTTCTTTAAAACTTTAGTTCTGCCAGCAACTTCATTTATAGCACTATATTAGTGCTGCAGCAATCATTCTTGGAGACATTACTTTAGACATTAGTTCTTTCTTTAGTCTAATTTAAGCTTTACTGCATCCACAAACATCGGTTAATTAAATGTTTATTTTCTCAAAGAAAACAAAATATAAACACAAGAAGTGTGGATTAACGCACTTTATTAGCTATAATTCGTATTATAAAGAGATTTGAGCTCATCTTTCTTTAAAACTTTAGTTCTGCCGGCTACTTCTTTTATAGCACTATATTAATGCTGCAGCAACCATTCTTGGAAACATTACTATAGACATTAGTTCTTTCTTCAGTCTAATTTTAGCTTTACTGCATCAACAAACATCGGTTAATTAAATGTTTATTTTCTCAAATAAAACAAAATATAAACACAAAAAGTGTGGATTAACGCAGTTTATTAGCTATAATTTGTATTATAAAGAGATTTGAGCTCATCTTTCTTTAAAACTTTAGTTCTGCCGGCTACTTCTTTTATAGCACTATATTAATGCTGCAGCAACCATTCTTGGAAACATTACTAAAGACATTAGGTCTTATTTTAGCTTTACTGCATCAACAAACATAGGTTAATTAAATGTTTATTTACTCAAAGAAAACAAAATATAAACACAAAAAGTGCGGATTAACGCACTTTATTAGCTAAAATTCGTATTATAAAGAGATTTGAGCTCATCTTTCTTTAAAACTTTAGTTCTGCCGGCTACTTCTTTTATAGGACTATATTAATGCTGCAGCAACCATTCTTGGAAACATTACTATAGACATTAGGTCTTATTTTAGCTTTACTGCATCAACAAACATAGGTTAATTAAATGTTTATTTTCTCACAGAAAGCAAAATATAAACACAAAAAGTGTGGATTAATGCATTTTTTAGCTAAAATTCAGATTATAAAGAGGATTGCGCCCATTGCTCTTTAAAAATTTAGTTCTGCCAGCTACTTTTTTATAGCACTATATTAGTGCTGCAGCAACCATTCTTGGAAGCATTATTTTAGACATTAGTTCTTTCTTTAGTCTAATTTTAGCTTTACTGCACCAACAAACATCGGTTAATTAAATGTTTATTTTCTCAAAGAAAACAAAATATAAACACAAAAAGTGTGGATTAATGCATTTTTTAGCTAAAATTCAGATTATAAAGAGGATTGCGCCCATCGCTCTTTAAAAATTTAGTTCTGCCAGCTACTTTTTTATAGCACTATATTAGTGCTGCAGCAACCATTCTTGGAAGCATTATTTTAGACATTAGGTCTTATTTTAGCTTTACTGCATCAACAAACATAGGTTAATTAAATGTTTATTTTCTGAAAGAAAACAAAATAGAAACACAAAAAGTGCGGATTAACGCACTTTATTAGCTAAATTTCGTATTATAAAGAATTTTGAGCTCATCTTTCTTTAAAACTTTAGCTCTGCCAGCTATTTCTTTTATAGCACTATATTAGTGCTGCAGCAACCATTCTTGGAAGCATTATTATAGACATTAGTTCTTTCTTCAGTCTAATGTTAGCTTTACTGCATCAACAAACAACGATTAATTAAATGTTTATTTTCTCAAAGAAAGCAAAATATAAACACAAAAAGTGTGGAATAATGCACTTTATTAGCTACCATTCATATTATAAAGAGAATTGCGCCCATTGTTCTTTAAAACTTTAGTTCTGCCAGCTACTTTTTTATAGCACCATATTAGTGCTCCAGCAATCATTCTTGAATACATTACTATAGACTTAGTACTTTCTTTAGTCTAATTTTAGCTTTACTGCATCAACAAACATTGGTTAATTAAATTTTATTTACTCAAGGAAAACAAAATATAAACACAAAAAGTGCGGATTAACGCACTTTATTAGCTAAAATTCGTATTATAAAGAGATTTGAGCTCATCTTTCTTTAAAACTTTAGTTCTGCCGGCTACTTCTTTTATAGCACTATATTAATGCTGCAGCAACCATTCTTGGAAACATTACTATAGACATTAGGTCTTATTTTAGCTTTACTGCATCAACAAACATAGGTTAATTAAATGTTTATTTTCTCAAAGAAAGCAAAATATAAACACAAAAAGTGTGGATTAATGCATTTTTTAGCTAAAATTCAGATTATAAAGAGGATTGCGCCCATCGCTCTTTAAAAATTTAGTTCTGCCAGCTACTTTTTTATAGCACTATATTAGTGCTGCAGCAACCATTCTTGGAAGCATTATTTTAGACATTAGTTCTTTCTTTAGTCTAATTTTAGCTTTACTGCACCAACAAACATCGGTTAATTAAATGTTTATTTTCTCAAAGAAAACAAAATATAAACACAAAAAGTGCGGATTAACGCCCTTTATTAGCTAAAAGTCGTATTATAAAGAATTTTGAGCTCATCTTTCTTTAAAATTTTAGTTCTGCCGGCTACTTCTTTTATAGCACTATATTAGTGCTGCAGCAACCATTCTTGAATACATTACTATAGACTTAGTACTTTCTTTAGTCTAATTTTAGCTTTACTGCATCAACAAACATTGGTTAATTAAATGTTTATTTACTCAAAGAAAACAAAATATAAACACAAAAAGTGCGGATTAACGCCCTTTATTAGCTAAAAGTCGTATTATAAAGAATTTTGAGCTCATCTTTCTTTAAAACTTTAGTTCGGCCGGCTACTTCTTTTATAGCACTATATTAGTGCTGCAGCAACCATTCTTGGAAACATTACTATAGACATTAGTTCTTTCTTCAGTCTAATTTTAGCTTTACTGCATCAACAAACATCGGTTAATTAAATGTTTATTTTCTCAAATAAAACAAAATATAAACACAAAAAATGTGGATTAACACAGTTTATTAGCTATAATTTGTATTATAAAGAGATTTGAGCTCTTCTTTCTTTAAAACTTTAGTTCTGCCAGCAACTTCATTTATAGCACTATATTAGTGCTGCAGCAATCATTCTTGGAGACATTACTTTAGACATTAGTTCTTTCTTTAGTCTAATTTTAGCTTTACTGCATCCACAAACATCGGTTAATTAAATGTTTATTTTCTCAAAGAAAACAAAATATAAACACAAAAAGTGTGGATTAACGCACTTTATTAGCTAGAATTCGTATTATAAAGAGATTTGAGCTCATCTTTCTTTAAAACTTTAGTTCTGCCGGCTACTTCTTTTATAGCACTATATTAGTGCTGCAGCAACCATTCTTGGAAACATTACTATAGACATTAGTTCTTTCTTCAGTCTAATTTCAGCTTTACTGCATCAACAAACATCGGTTAATTAAATGTTTATTTTCTCAAATAAAACAAAATATAAACACAAAAAGTGTGGATTAACGCAGTTTATTAGCTATAATTTGTATTATAAAGAGATTTGAGCTCATCTTTCTTTAAAACTTTAGTTCTGCCGGCTACTTCTTTTATAGCACTATATTAATGCTGCAGCAACCATTCTTGGAAACATTACTAAAGACATTAGGTCTTATTTTAGCTTTACTGCATCAACAAACATAGGTTAATTAAATGTTTATTTACTCAAAGAAAACAAAATATAAACACAAAAAGTGCGGATTAACGCACTTTATTAGCTAAAATTCGTATTATAAAGAGATTTGAGCTCATCTTTCTTTAAAACTTTAGTTCTGCCGGCTACTTCTTTTATAGGACTATATTAATGCTGCAGCAACCATTCTTGGAAACATTACTATAGACATTAGGTCTTATTTTAGCTTTACTGCATCAACAAACATAGGTTAATTAAATGTTTATTTTCTGAAAGAAAACAAAATAGAAACACAAAAAGTGCAGATTAACGCACTTTATTAGCTTAAATTCGTATTATAAAGAATTTTGAGCTCATCTTTCTTTAAAACTTTAGCTCTGCAAGCTACTTCTTTTATAGCACTATATCAGTGCTGCAGCAACCATTCTTGGAAACATTACAATAGACATTAGATCTTATTTTAGCTTTACTGCATCAACAATTATAGGTTAATTAAATGTTTATATTCTGAAAGAAAACAAAATATAAACACAGAAAGTGCGGATTAACGCACTTTTTTAGCTAAAATTCGTATTATAAAGAGATTTGAGCTCATCTTTTTTTAAAACTTTAGTTCTGCCGGCTACTTCTTTTATAGCACTATATTAATGCTGCAGCAACCATTCTTGGAAACATTACTATAGACATTAGGTCTTATTTTAGCTTTACTGCATCAACAAACATAGGTTAATTAAATGTTTATTTTCTGAAAGAAAACAAAATATAAACACAAAAAGTGCGGATTAACGCACTTTATTCGCTATAATTCGCATGATAAAGAGTTTTGAGCTCATCTTTCTTTAAAACTTTAGTTCTGCCAGCTATTTCTTTTATAGCACTATATTAGTGCTGCAGCAACCATTCTTGGAAGCATTATTATAGACATTATTTCTTTCTTCAGTCTAATGTTAGCTTTACTGCATCAACAAACAACGATTAATTAAATGTTTATTTTCTCAAAGAAAGCAAAATATAAACACAAAAAGTGTGGATTAATGCACTTTATTAGCTACAATTCATATTATAAAGAGAATTGCGCCCATTGTTCTTTAAAACTTTAGTTCTGCCAGCTACTTTTTTATAGCACTATATTAGTGCTACAGCAATCATTTTTGAATACATTACTATAGACTTAGTACTTTCTTTAGTCTAATTTTAGCTTTACTGCACCAACAAACATCGGTTAATTAAATGTTTATTTTCTCAAAGAAAACAAAATATAAACACAAAAAGTGCGGATTAACGCCCTTTATTAGCTAAAAGTCGTATTATAAAGAATTTTGAGCTCATCTTTCTTTAAAACTTTAGTTCTGCCGGCTACTTTATTTATAGCACTATATTAGTGCTGCAGCAATCATTCTTGGAGACATTACTTTAGACATTAGTACTTTCTTTAGTCTAATTTTAGCTTTACTGCATCAACAAACATTGGTTAATTAAATGTTTATTTACTCAAAGAAAACAAAATATAAACACAAAAAGTGCGGATTAACGCCCTTTATTAGCTAAAATTCGTATTATAAAGAATTTTGAGCTCATCTTTCTTTAAAACTTTAGTTCTGCCGGCTACTTCTTTTATAGCACTATATTAGTGCTGCAGCAACCATTCTTGGAAACATTACTATAGACATTAGTTCTTTCTTGAGTCTAATTGTAGCTTTACTGCACCAACAAACATCGGTTAATTAAATGTTTATTTTCTCAAAGAAAACAAAATATAAACACAAAAAGTGTGGATTAACGCAGTTTATTAGCTATAATTTGTATTATAAAGAGATTTGAGCTCATCTTTCTTTAAAACTTTAGCTCTGCCAGCTATTTCTTTTATAGCACTATATTAGTGCTGCAGCAACCATTCTTGGAAGCATTATTATAGACATTAGTTCTTTCTTCAGTCTAATGTTAGCTTTACTGCATCAACAAACAACGATTAATTAAATGTTTATTTACTCAAAGAAAACAAAATATAAACACAAAAAGTGCGGATTAACGCCCTTTATTAGCTATAAAGAATTTTGAGCTCATCGTTTTTTAAAACTTTAGTTCTGCCGGCTACTTCTTTTATAGCACTATATTAATGCTGCAGCAACCATTCTTGGAAACATTACTATAGACATTAGGTCTTATTTTAGCTTTACTGCATCAACAAACATAGGTTAATTAAATGTTTATTTTCTGAAAGAAAACAAAATATAAACACAAAAAGTGCGGATTAACGCACTTTATTAGCTAAATTTCGTATTATAAAGAATTTTGAGCTCATCTTTCTTTAAAACTTTAGTTCTGCCAGCTATTTCTTTTATAGCACTATATTAGTGCTGCAGCAACCATTCTTGGAAGCATTATTATAGACATTAGTTCTTTCTTCAGTCTAATGTTAGCTTTACTGCATCAACAAACAACGATTAATTAAATGTTTATTTACTCTGCAGCAGCAACCATTCTTGGAAACATTACTATAGACATTAGTTCTTTCTTCAGTCTAATTGTAGCTTTACTGCACCAACAAACATCGGTTAATTAAATGTTTATTTTCTCAAAGAAAACAAAATATAAACACAAAAAGTGTGGATTAACGCAGTTTATTAGCTATAATTTGTATTATAAAGAGATTTGAGCTCATCTTTCTTTAAAACTTTAGTTCTGCCGGCTACTTCTTTTATAGCACTATATTAATGCTGCAGCAACCATTCTTGGAAACATTACTATAGACATTAGGTCTTATTTTAGCTTTACTGCATCAACAAACATAGGTTAATTAAATGTTTATTTTCTGAAAGAAAACAAAATAGAAACACAAAAAGTGCGGATTAACGCACTTTATTAGCTAAAATTCGTATTATAAAGAATTTTGAGCTCATCTTTCTTTAAAACTTTAGCTCTGCCAGCTATTTCTTTTATAGCACTATATTAGTGCTGCAGCAACCATTCTTGGAAGCATTATTATAGACATTAGTTCTTTCTTCAGTCTAATGTTAGCTTTACTGCATCAACAAACAACGATTAATTAAATGTTTATTTTCTCAAAGAAAGCAAAATATAAACACAAAAAGTGTGGATTAATGCACTTTATTAGCTACCATTCATATTATAAAGAGAATTGCGCCCATTGTTCTTTAAAACTTTAGTTCTGCCAGCTACTTTTTTATAGCACTATATTAGTGCTCCAGCAATCATTCTTGAATACATTACTATAGACTTAGTACTTTCTTTAGTCTAATTTTAGCTTTACTGCATCAACAAACATTGGTTAATTAAATTTTATTTACTCAAAGAAAACAAAATATAAACACAAAAAGTGCGGATTAACGCCCTTTATTAGCTAAAATTCGTATTATAAAGAGTTTTGAGCTCATCTTTCTTTAAAACTTTAGTTCTGCCGGCTACTTCTTTTATAGCACTATATTAGTGCTGCAGCAACCATTCTTGGAAACATTACAATAGACATTAGATCTTATTTTAGCTTTACTGCATCAACAATTATAGGTTAATTAAATGTTTATATTCTGAAAGAAAACAAAATATAAACACAGAAAGTGCGGATTAACGCACTTTATTAGCTAAAATTTGTATTATAAAGAGATTTGAGCTCATCTTTCTTTAAAACTTTAGTTCTGCCGGCTACTTCTTTTATAGCACTATATTAATGCTGCAGCAACCATTCTTGGAAACATTACTATAGACATTAGGTCTTATTTTAGCTTTACTGCATCAACAAACATAGGTTAATTAAATGTTTATTTTCTGAAAGAAAACAAAATATAAATACAAAAAGTGCGGATTAACGCACTTTATTAGCTATAATTCGCATGATAAAGAGTTGTGAGCTCATCTTTCTTTAAAACTTTAGTTTTGCCAGGTATTTCTTTTATAGCACTATATTAGTGCTGCAGCAACCATTCTTGGAAGCATTATTATAGACATTAGTTCTTTCTTCAGTCTAATGTTAGCTTTACTGCATCAACAAACAACGATTAATTAATTGTTTATTTTCTCAAAGAAAACAAAATATAAACACAAAAAGTGGGATTAATGCACTTTATTAGCTATAATTCGCATGATAAAGAGTTTTGAGCTCATCTTTCTTTAAAACTTTAGTTCTGCCAGCTATTTCTTTTATAGCACTATATTAGTGCTGCAGCAACCATTCTTGGAAGCATTATTATAGACATTAGTTCTTTCTTTAGTCTAATTTTAGCTTTACTGCATCAACAAACATCTGTTAATTAAATGTTTACTTTCTCAAAGAAAGCAAAATATAAAAACAAAAAGTGTGGATTAATGCACTTTATTAGCTACAATTCATATGATAAAGAGAATTGCGCCCATTGTTCTTTAAAACTTTAGTTCTGCCAGCTACTTTTTTATAGCACTATATTAGTGCTCCAGCAATCATTCTTGAATACATTACTATAGACTTAGTACTTTCTTTAGTCTAATTTTAGCTTTACTGCACCAACAAACATCGGTTAATTAAATGTTTATTTTCTCAAAGAAAGCAAAATATAAACACAAAAAGTGTGGATTAATGCATTTTTTAGCTAAAATTCAGATTATAAAGAGGATTGCGCCCATCGCTCTTTAAAACTTTAGTTCTGCCGGCTACTTCTTTTATAGCACTATATTAGTGCTCCAGCAATCATTTTTGAATACATTACTATAGACTTAGTACTTTCTTTAGTCTAATTTTAGCTTTACTGCATCAACAAACATTGGTTAGTTAAATGTTTATTTACTCAAAGAAAACAAAATATAAACACAAAAAGTGCGGATTAACGCCCTTTATTAGCTAAAAGTCGTATTATAAAGAATTTTGAGCTCATCTTTCTTTAAAACTTTAGTTCTGCCAGCTACTTCTTTTATAGCACTATATTAGTGCTGCAGCAACCATTCTTGGAAACATTACTATAGACATTAGTTCTTTCTTCAGTCTAATTTTAGCTTTACTGCATCAACAAACATCGGTTAATTAAATGTTTATTTTCTCAAATAAAACAAAATATAAACACAAGAAGTGTGGATTAACGCACTTTATTAGCTACAATTCGTATTATAAAGAGATTTGAGCTCATCTTTCTTTAAAACTTTAGTTCTGCCGGCTACTTCTTTTATAGCACTATATTAATGCTGCAGCAACCATTCTTGGAAACATTACTAAAGACATTAGGTCTTATTTTAGCTTTACTGCATCAACAAACATAGGTTAATTAAATGTTTATTTTCTGAAAGAAAACAAAATATAAACACAAAAAGTGCGGATTAACGCACTTTATTAGCTAAAATTCGTATTATAAAGAGATTTGAGCTCATCTTTCTTTAAAACTTTAGTTCTGCCGGCTACTTCTTTTATAGCACTATATTAATGCTGCAGCAACCATTCTTGGAAACATTACTATAGACATTAGGTCTTATTTTAGCTTTACTGCATCAACAAACATAGGTTAATTAAATGTTTATTTTCTGAAAGAAAACAAAATAGAAACACAAAAAGTGCAGATTAACGCACTTTATTAGCTTAAATTCGTATTATAAAGAATTTTGATCTCATCTTTCTTTAAAACTTTAGCTCTGCAAGCTACTTCTTTTATAGCACTATATCAGTGCTGCAGCAACCATTCTTGGAAACATTACAATAGACATTAGATCTTATTTTAGCTTTACTGCATCAACAATTATAGGTTAATTAAATGTTTATATTCTGAAAGAAAACAAAATATAAACACAGAAAGTGCGGATTAACGCACTTTTTTAGCTAAAATTCGTATTATAAAGAGATTTGAGCTCATCTTTTTTTAAAACTTTAGTTCTGCCGGCTACTTCTTTTATAGCACTATATTAATGCTGCAGCAACCATTCTTGGAAACATTACTATAGACATTAGGTCTTATTTTAGCTTTACTGCATCAACAAACATAGGTTAATTAAATGTTTATTTTCTCAAAGAAAACAAAATATAAACACAAAAAGTGTGGATTAACGCACTTTATTCGCTATAATTCGCATGATAAAGAGTTTTGAGCTCATCTTTCTTTAAAACTTTAGTTCTGCCAGCTATTTCTTTTATAGCACTATATTAGTGCTGCAGCAACCATTCTTGGAAGCATTATTATAGACATTATTTCTTTCTTCAGTCTAATGTTAGCTTTACTGCATCAACAAACAACGATTAATTAAATGTTTATTTTCTCAAAGAAGGCAAAATATAAACACAAAAAGTGTGGATTAATGCACTTTATTAGCTAAAATTCATATTATAAAGAGAATTGCGCCCATTGTTCTTTAAAACTTTAGTTCTGCCAGCTACTTTTTTATAGCACCATATTAGTGCTCCAGCAATCATTCTTGAATACATTACTATAGACTTAGTACTTTCTTTAGTCTAATTTTAGCTTTACTGCATCAACAAACATAGGTTAATTAAATGTTTATTTTCTGAATGAAAACAAAATAGAAACACAAAAAGTGCGGATTAACGCCCTTTATTAGCTAAAAGTCGTATTATAAAGAATTTTGAGCTCATCTTTCTTTAAAACTTTAGTTCTGCCGGCTACTTCTTTTATAGCACTATATTAGTGCTCCAGCAATCATTTTTGAATACATTACTATAGACTTAGTACTTTCTTTAGTCTAATTTTAGCTTTACTGCATCAACAAACATTGGTTAATTAAATGTTTATTTACTCAAAGAAAACAAAATATAAACACAAAAAGTGCGGATTAACGCCCTTTATTAGCTAAAATTCGTATTATAAAGAATTTTGAGCTCATCTTTCTTTAAAACTTTAGTTCGGCCGGCTACTTCTTTTATAGCACTATATTAGTGCTGCAGCAACCATTCTTGGAAACATTACTATAGACATTAGTTCTTTCTTCAGTCTAATTTTAGCTTTACTGCATCAACAAACATCGGTTAATTAAATGTTTATTTTCTCAAATAAAACAAAATATAAACACAAAAAATGTGGATTAACACAGTTTATTAGCTATAATTTGTATTATAAAGAGATTTGAGCTCTTCTTTCTTTAAAACTTTAGTTCTGCCAGCAACTTCATTTATAGCACTATATTAGTGCTGCAGCAATCATACTTGGAGACATTACTTTAGACATTAGTTCTTTCTTTAGTCTAATTTTAGCTTTACTGCATCCACAAACATCGGTTAATTAAATGTTTATTTTCTCAAAGAAAACAAAATATAAACACAAGAAGTGTGGATTAACGCACTTTATTAGCTATAATTCGTATTATAAAGAGATTTGAGCTCATCTTTCTTTAAAACTTTAGTTCTGCCGGCTACTTCTTTTATAGCACTATATTAATGCTGCAGCAACCATTCTTGGAAACATTACTAAAGACATTAGTTCTTTCTTCAGTCTAATTTTAGCTTTACTGCATCAACAAACATCGGTTAATTAAATGTTTATTTTCTCAAATAAAACAAAATATAAACACAAAAAGTGTGGATTAACGCAGTTTATTAGCTATAATTTGTATTATAAAGAGATTTGAGCTCATCTTTCTTTAAAACTTTAGTTCTGCCAGCTACTTCTTTTATAGCACTATATTAATGCTGCAGCAACCATTCTTGGAAACATTACTATAGACATTAGGTCTTATTTTAGCTTTACTGCATCAACAAACATAGGTTAATTAAATGTTTATTTTCTGAAAGAAAACAAAATATAAACACAAAAAGTGCGGATTAACGCACTTTATTAGCTAAAATTCGTATTATAAAGAGATTTGAGCTCATCTTTCTTTAAAACTTTAGTTCTGCCGGCTACTTCTTTTATAGCACTATATTAATGCTGCAGCAACCATTCTTGGAAACATTACTATAGACATTAGGTCTTATTTTAGCTTTACTGCATCAACAAACATAGGTTAATTAAATGTTTATTTTCTGAAAGAAAACAAAATAGAAACACAAAAAGTGCGGATTAACGCACTTTATTAGCTAAAATTCGTATTATAAAGAATTTTGAGCTCATCTTTCTTTAAAACTTTAGCTCTGCCAGCTACTTCTTTTATAGCACTATATCAGTGCTGCAGCAACCATTCTTGGAAACATTACAATAGACATTAGATCTTATTTTAGCTTTACTGCATCAACAATTATAGGTTAATTAAATGTTTATATTCTGAAAGAAAACAAAATATAAACACAGAAAGTGCGGATTAACGCACTTTTTTAGCTAAAATTCGTATTATAAAGAGATTTGAGCTCATCTTTCTTTAAAACTTTAGTTCTGCCGGCTACTTCTTTTATAGCACTATATTAATGCTGCAGCAACCATTCTTGGAAACATTACTATAGACATTAGGTCTTATTTTAGCTTTACTGCATCAACAAACATAGGTTAATTAAATGTTTATTTTCTGAAAGAAAACAAAATATAAACACAAAAAGTGCGGATTAACGCACTTTATTCGCTATAATTCGCATGATAAAGAGTTTTGAGCTCATCTTTCTTTAAAACTTTAGTTCTGCCAGCTATTTCTTTTATAGCACTATATTAGTGCTGCAGCAACCATTCTTGGAAGCATTATTATAGACATTATTTCTTTCTTCAGTCTAATGTTAGCTTTACTGCATCAACAAACAACGATTAATTAAATGTTTATTTTCTCAAAGAAAGCAAAATATAAACACAAAAAGTGTGGATTAATGCACTTTATTAGCTACAATTCATATTATAAAGAGAATTGCGCCCATTGTTCTTTAAAACTATAGTTCTGCCAGCTACTTTTTTATAGCACTATATTAGTGCTCCAGCAATCATTTTTGAATACATTACTATAGACTTAGTACTTTCTTTAGTCTAATTTTAGCTTTACTGCATCAACAAACATTGTTTAATTAAATGTTTATTTACTCAAAGAAAACAAAATATAAACACAAAAAATGTGGATTAACGCACTTTATTAGCTATAATTCGTATTATAAAGAGATTTGAGCTCATCTTTCTTTAAAACTTTAGTTCTGCCGGCTACTTCTTTTATAGCACTATATTAATGCTGCAGCAACCATTCTTGGAAACATTACTATAGACATTAGTTCTTTCTTCAGTCTAATTTTAGCTTTACTGCATCAACAAACATCGGTTAATTAAATGTTTATTTTCTCAAATAAAACAAAATATAAACACAAAAAGTGTGGATTAACAAAGTTTATTAGCTATAATTTGTATTATAAAGAGATTTGAGCTCATCTTTCTTTAAAACTTTAGTTCTGCCGGCTACTTCTTTTATAGCACTATATTAATGCTGCAGCAACCATTCTTGGAAACATTACTATAGACATTAGGTCTTATTTTAGCTTTACTGCATCAACAAACATAGGTTAATTAAATGTTTATTTTCTGAAAGAAAACAAAATAGAAACACAAAAAGTGCGGATTAACGCATTTTATTAGCTAAAATTCGTATTATAAAGAGATTTGAGCTCATCTTTCTTTAAAACTTTAGTTCTGCCGGCTACTTCTTTTATAGCACTATATTAATGCTGAAGCAACCATTCTTGGAAACATTACTATCGACATTAGGTCTTATTTTAGCTTTACTGCATCAACAAACATAGGTTAATTAAATATTTATTTTCTGAAAGAAAACAAAATATAAACACAAAAAGTGCGGATTAACGCACTTTATTAGCTAAAATTCATATTATAAAGAGAATTGCGCCCATCGTTCTTTAAAACTTTAGTTCTGGCAGCTACTTTTTTATAGCACTAATTTAGTGCTTCAACAACCATTCTTGGAAACATTACTATAGATACATTACTATACTAACATTAAGCATTACCATATTAACATTTTATTAGCTAAAATTCGTATTATAAAGAATTTTGAGCTCATCTTTCTTTAAAACTTTAGTTCTGACGGCTACTTCTTTTATAGCACTATATTAGTGCTGCAGCAACCATTCTTGGAAACATTACTATAGACATTAGTTCTTTCTTGAGTCTAATTGTAGCTTTACTGCACCAACAAACATCGGTTAATTAAATGTTTATTTTCTCAAAGAAAACAAAATATAAAAACAAAAAGTGTGGATTAACGTAGTTTATTAGCTATAATTTGTATTATAAAGAGTTTTGAGCTCATCTTTTTTTAAAACTTTAGTTCTGCCAGCTACTTCTTTTATACCACTATATTAGTGCTGCAGCAACCATTCTTGGAAACATTACTATAGACATTAGCTCATATTTTAGCTTTACTGTATCAACAAACATCGATTAATTAAATGTTTATTTTCTTAAAGAAAACAAAATATAAACACAAAAAGTGTGGATTAACGCACTTTATTCGCTATAATTCGCATGATAAAGAGTTTTGAGCTCATCTTTCATTAAAACTTTAGTTCTGCCAGCTATTTCTTTTATAGCACTATATTAGTGCTGCAGCAACCATTCTTGGAAGCATTATTATAGACATTAGTTCTTTCTTCAGTCTAATGTTAGCTTTACTGCATCAACAAACGACGATTAATTAAATGTTTATTTTCTCAAAGAAAGCAAAATATAAACACAAAAAGTGTGGATTAATGCACTTTATTAGCTACAATTCATATTATAAAGAGAATTGCGCCCATTGTTCTTAAAAACTTTAGTTCTGCCAGCTACTTTTTTATAGCACTATATTAGTGCTCCAGCAATCATTCTTGAATACATTACTATAGACTTAGTACTTTCTTTAGTCTAATTGTAGCTTTACTGCACCAACAAACATCGGTTAATTAAATGTTTATTTTCTCAAAGAAAACAAAATATAAACACAAAAAGTGTGGATTAACGCAGTTTATTAGCTATAATTTGAATTATAAAGAGATTTGAGTTCATCTTTCTTTAAAACTTTAGTTCTGCCGGCTACTTCTTTTATAGCACTATATTAATGCTGCAGCAACCATTCTTAGAAACATTACTATAGACATTAGGTCTCATTTTAGCTTTACTGCATCAACAAACATAGGTTAATTAAATGTTTATTTTCTGAAAGAAAACAAAATAGAAACACAAAAAGTGCGGATTAACGCACTTTATTAGCTAAAATTCGTATTATAAAGAATTTTGAGCTCATCTTTCTTTAAAACTTTAGCTCTGCAAGCTACTTCTTTTATAGCACTATATCAGTGCTGCAGCAACCATTCTTGGAAACATTACAATAGACATTAGATCTAATTGTAGCTTTACTGCACCAACAAACATCTGTTAATTAAATGTTTATTTTCTCAAAGAAAACAAAATAGAAACACAAAAAGTGCGGATTAACGCACTTTATTAGCTAAAATTCGTATTATAAAGAGTTTTGAGCTCATCTTTCTTTAAAACTTTAGTTCTGCCAGCTATTTCTTTTATAGCACTATATTAGTGCTGCAGCAACCATTCTTGGAAGCATTATTATAGACATTATTTCTTTCTTCAGTCTAATGTTAGCTTTACTGCATCAACAAACAACGATTAATTAAATGTTTATTTTCTCAAAGAAAGCAAAATATAAACACAAAAAGTGTGGATTAATGCACTTTATTAGCTACAATTCATATTATAAAGAGAATTGCGCCCATTGTTCTTTAAAACTTTAGTTCTGCCAGCTACTTTTTTAAAGCACTATATTAGTGCTCCAGCAATCATTCTTGAATACATTACTATAGACTTAGTACTTTCTTTAGTCTAATTTTAGCTTTACTGCATCAACAAACATTGTTTAATTAAATGTTTATTTACTCAAAGAAAACAAAATATAAACACAAAAAGTGCGGATTAACGCCCTTTATTAGCTAAAAGTCGTATTATAAAGAATTTTGAGCTCATCTTTCTTTAAAACTTTAGTTCTGCCAGCTACTTCTTTTATAGCACTATATTAGTGCTACAGCAACCATTCTTGGAAACATTACTATAGACATTAGTTCTTTCTTCAGTCTAATTTTAGCTTTACTGCATCAACAAACATCGGTTAATTAAATGTTTATTTTCTCAAATAAAACAAAATATAAACACAAAAAGTGTGGATTAACGCAGTTTATTAGCTATAATTTGTATTATAAAGAGATTTGAGCTCATCTTTCTTTAAAACTTTAGTTCTGCCGGCTACTTCTTTTATAGCACTATATTAATGCTGCAGCAACCATTCTTGGAAACATTACTATAGACATTAGGCCTTATTTTAGCTTTACTGCATCAACAAACATAGGTTAATTAAATGTTTATTTTCTGAAAGAAAACAAAATAGAAACACAAAAAGTGCGGATTAACGCACTTTATTAGCTAAAATTCGTATTATAAAGAGATTTGAGCTCATCTTTCTTTAACACTTTAGTTCTGCCAGCTACTTCTTTTATAGCACTATATTAATGCTGAAGCAACCATTCTTGGAAACATTACTATCGACATTAGGTCTTATTTTAGCTTTACTGCATCAACAAACATAGGTTAATTAAATATTTATTTTCTGAAAGAAAACAAAATATAAACACAAAAAGTTCGGATTAACGCACTTTATTAGCTAAAATTCATATTATAAAGAGAATTGGGCCCATCGTTCTTTAAAACTTTAGTTCTGGCAGCTACTTTTTTATAGCACTAATTTAGTGCTTCAACAACCATTCTTGGAAACATTACTATAGATACATTACTATACTAACATTAAGCATTACCATACTAACATTTTATTAGCTAAAATTCGTATTATAAAGAATTTTGAGCTCATCTTTCTTTAAAACTTTAGTTCTGCCGGCTACTTCTTTTATAGCACTATATTAGTGCTGCAGCAACCATTCTTGGAAACATTACTATAGACATTAGTTCTTCCTTCAGTCTAATTGTAGCTTTACTGCACCAACAAACATCGGTTAATTAAATGTTTATTTTCTCAAAGAAAACAAAATATAAACACAAAAAGTGTGGATTAACGCAGTTTATTAGCTATAATTTGTATTATAAAGAGATTTGAGCTCATCTTTCTTTAAAACTTTAGTTCTGCCGGCTACTTCTTTTATAGCACTATATTAATGCTGCAGCAACCATTCTTGGAAACATTACTATAGACATTAGCTCTTATTTTAGCTTTACTGTATCAACAAACATAGGTTAATTAAATGTTTATTTTCTGAAAGAAAACAAAATATAAACACAAAAAGTGCGGATTAACGCACTTTATTCGCTATAATTCGCATGATAAAGAGTTTTGAGCTCATCTTTCATTAAAACTTTAGTTCTGCCAGCTATTTCTTTTATAGCACTATATTAGTGCTGCAGCAACCATTCTTGGAAGCATTATTATAGACATTAGTTCTTTCTTCAGTCTAATTTTAGCTTTACTGCATCAACAAACATCGGTTAATTAAATGTTTATTTTCTCAAAGAAAACAAAATATAAACACAAAAAGTGTGGATTAACGCAGTTTATTAGCTATAATTTGTATTATAAAGAGATTTGAGCTCATCTTTCTTTAAAACTTTAGTTCTGCCGGCTACTTCTTTTATAGCACTATATTAATGCTGCAGCAACCATTCTTGGAAACATTACTATAGACATTAGCTCTTATTTTAGCTTTACTGTATCAACAAACATAGGTTAATTAAATGTTTATTTTCTGAAAGAAAACAAAATATAAACACAAAAAGTGCGGATTAACGCACTTTATTCGCTATAATTCGCATGATAAAGAGTTTTGAGCTCATCTTTCATTAAAACTTTAGTTCTGCCAGCTACTTTTTTATAGCACTATATTAGTGCTCCAGCAATCATTCTTGAATACATTACTATAGACTTAGTACTTTCTTTAGTCTAATTGTAGCTTTACTGCACCAACAAACATCGGTTAATTAAATGTTTATTTTCTCAAAGAAAACAAAATATAAACACAAAAAGTGTGGATTAACGCAGTTTATTAGCTATAATTTGAATTATAAAGAGATTTGAGTTCATCTTTCTTTAAAACTTTAGTTCTGCCGGCTACTTCTTTTATAGCACTATATTAATGCTGCAGCAACCATTCTTAGAAACATTACTATAGACATTAGGTCTCATTTTAGCTTTACTGCATCAACAAACATAGGTTAATTAAATGTTTATTTTCTGAAAGAAAACAAAATAGAAACACAAAAAGTGCGGATTAACGCACTTTATTAGCTAAAATTCGTATTATAAAGAATTTTGAGCTCATCTTTCTTTAAAACTTTAGCTCTGCAAGCTATTTCTTTTATAGCACTATATCAGTGCTGCAGCAACCATTCTTGGAAACATTACAATAGACATTAGATCTAATTGTAGCTTTACTGCACCAACAAACATCTGTTAATTAAATGTTTATTTTCTCAAAGAAAACAAAATATAAACACAAAAAGTGCGGATTAACGCACTTTATTAGCTAAAATTCGTATTATAAAGAATTTTGAGCTCATCTTTCTTTAAAACTTTAGTTCTGCCAGCTATTTCTTTTATAGCACTATATTAGTGCTGCAGCAACCATTCTTGGAAGCATTATTATAGACATTATTTCTTTCTTCAGTCTAATGTTAGCTTTACTGCATCAACAAACAACGATTTATTAAATGTTTATTTTCTCAAAGAAAGCAAAATATAAACACAAAAAGTGTGGATTAATGCACTTTATTAGCTACAATTCATATTATAAAGAGAATTGCGCCCATTGTTCTTTAAAACTTTAGTTCTGCCAGCTACTTTTTTATAGCACTATATTAGTGCTCCAGCAATCATTTTTGAATACATTACTATAGACTTAGTACTTTCTTTAGTCTAATTTTAGGCTTACTGCATCAACAAACATTGTTTAATTAAATGTTTATTTACTCAAAGAAAACAAAATATAAACACAAAAAGTGCGGATTAACGCCCTTTATTAGCTAAAATTCGTATTATAAAGAGTTTTGAGCTCATCTTTCTTTAAAACTTTAGTTCTGCCGGCTACTTCTTTTATAGCACTATATTAGTGCTACAGCAACCATTCTTGGAAACATTACTATAGACATTAGTTCTTTCTTCAGTCTAATTTTAGCTTTACTGCATCAACAAACATCGGTTAATTAAATGTTTATTTTCTCAAATAAAACAAAATATAAACACAAAAAGTGTGGATTAACGCAGTTTATTAGCTATAATTTGTATTATAAAGAGATTTGAGCTCATCTTTCTTTAAAACTTTAGTTCTGCCGGCTACTTCTTTTATAGCACTATATTAATGCTGCAGCAACCATTCTTGGAAACATTACTATAGACATTAGGTCTTATTTTAGCTTTACTGCATCAACAAACATAGGTTAATTAAATGTTTATTTTCTGAAAGAAAACAAAATAGAAACACAAAAAGTGCGGATTAACGCATTTTATTAGCTAAAATTCGTATTATAAAGAGATTTGAGCTCATCTTTCTTTAAAACTTTAGTTCTGCCGGCTACTTCTTTTATAGCACTATATTAATGCTGAAGCAACCATTCTTGGAAACATTACTATCGACATTAGGTCTTATTTTAGCTTTACTGCATCAACAAACATAGGTTAATTAAATATTTATTTTCTGAAAGAAAACAAAATATAAACACAAAAAGTTCGGATTAACGCACTTTATTAGCTAAAATTCATATTATAAAGAGAATTGGGCCCATCGTTCTTTAAAACTTTAGTTCTGGCAGCTACTTTTTTATAGCACTAATTTAGTGCTTCAACAACCATTCTTGGAAACATTACTATAGATACATTACTATACTAACATTAAGCATTACCATACTAACATTTTATTAGCTAAAATTCGTATTATAAAGAATTTTGAGCTCATCTTTCTTTAAAACTTTAGTTCTGCCGGCTACTTCTTTTATAGCACTATATTAGTGCTGCAGCAACCATTCTTGGAAACATTACTATAGACATTAGTTCTTTCTTTAGTCTAATTGTAGCTTTACTGCACCAACAAACATCGGTTAATTAAATGTTTATTTTCTCAAAGAAAACAAAATATAAACACAAAAAGTGTGGATTAACGCAGTTTATTAGCTATAATTTGTATTATAAAGAGATTTGAGCTCATCTTTCTTTAAAACTTTAGTTCTGCCGGCTACTTCTTTTATAGCACTATATTAATGCTGCAGCAACCATTCTTGGAAACATTACTATAGACATTAGCTCTTATTTTAGCTTTACTGTATCAACAAACATAGGTTAATTAAATGTTTATTTTCTGAAAGAAAACAAAATATAAACACAAAAAGTGCGGATTAACGCACTTTATTCGCTATAATTCGCATGATAAAGAGTTTTGAGCTCATCTTTCATTAAAACTTTAGTTCTGCCAGCTATTTCTTTTATAGCACTATATTAGTGCTGCAGCAACCATTCTTGGAAGCATTATTATAGACATTAGTTCTTTCTTCAGTCTAATGTTAGCTTTACTGCATCAACAAACAACGATTAATTAAATGTTTATTTTCTCAAAGAAAGCAAAATATAAACACAAAAAGTGTGGATTAATGCACTTTATTAGCTACAATTCATATTATAAAGAGAATTGCGCCCATTGTTCTTAAAAACTTTAGTTCTGCCAGCTACTTTTTTATAGCACTATATTAGTGCTCCAGCAATCATTCTTGAATACATTACTATAGACTTAGTACTTTCTTTAGTCTAATTGTAGCTTTACTGCACCAACAAACATCGGTTAATTAAATGTTTATTTTCTCAAAGAAAACAAAATATAAACACAAAAAGTGTGGATTAACGCAGTTTATTAGCTATAATTTGAATTATAAAGAGATTTGAGTTCATCTTTCTTTAAAACTTTAGTTCTGCCGGCTACTTCTTTTATAATTTGAAAAAGTAAAGGCCACGATACCAACGTCGATTGCCGGATCCGAAGACGCTTGCGATGACGAAAAAATGAATAAATTTAAAGGCAGAAACACCGCAACACGACAAAAAACAACAGCAAATACGATTAATTTAATTTTTGCCAATATTTCGTCCTGCCATGCAGGACTTCTTCAGGGCTGTAATGTGACAGTTATATGATACTTCTTTTATAGCACTATATTAATGCTGCAGCAACCATTCTTAGAAACATTACTATAGACATTAGGTCTCATTTTAGCTTTACTGCATCAACAAACATAGGTTAATTAAATGTTTATTTTCTGAAAGAAAACAAAATAGAAACACAAAAAGTGCGGATTAACGCACTTTATTAGCTAAAATTCGTATTTTAAAGAATTTTGAGCTCATCTTTCTTTAAAACTTTAGCTCTGCAAGCTACTTCTTTTATAGCACTATATCAGTGCTGCAGCAACCATTCTTGGAAACATTACAATAGACATTAGATCTAATTGTAGCTTTACTGCACCAACAAACATCTGTTAATTAAATGTTTATTTTCTCAAAGAAAACAAAATATAAACACAAAAAGTGCGGATTAACGCACTTTATTAGCTAAAATTCGTATTATAAAGAATTTTGAGCTCATCTTTCTTTAAAACTTTAGTTCTGCCTGCTACTTCTTTTATAGCACTATATTAGTGCTGCAGCAACCATTCTTGGAAACATTACTATAGACATTAGTTCTTTCTTTAGTCTAATTTAAGCTTTACTGCATCAACAAACATCGGTTAATTAAATGTTTATTTTCTCAAAGAAAACAAAATATAAACACAAAGAGTGTGGATTAACGCAGTTTATTAGCTATAATTTGTATTATAAAGAGATTTGAGCTCATCTTTCTTTAAAACTTTAGTTCTGCCGGCTACTTCTTTTATAGCACTATATTAATGCTGCAGCAACCATTCTTGGAAACATTACTATAGACATTAGGTCTTATTTTAGCTTTACTGCATCAACAAACATAGGTTAATTAAATGTTTATTTTCTGAAAGAAAACAAAATATAAACACAAAAAGTGCGGATTAACGCACTTTATTCGCTATAATTCGCATGATAAAGAGTTTTGAGCTCATCTTTCTTTAAAACTTTAGTTCTGCCAGCTATTTCTTTTATAGCACTATATTAGTGCTGCAGCAACCATTCTTGGAAGCATTATTATAGACATTAGTTCTTTCTTCAGTCTAATGTTAGCTTTACTGCATCAACAAACAACGATTAATTAAATGTTTATTTTCTCAAAGAAAGCAAAATATAAACACAAAAAGTGTGGATTAATGCACTTTAATAGCTACAATTCATATTATAAAGAGAATTGCGCCCATTGTTCTTTAAAACTTTAGTTCTGCCAGCTACTTTTTTATAGCACTATATTAGTGCTCCAGCAATCATTCTTGAATACATTACTATAGACTTAGTACTTTCTTTAGTCTAATTGTAGCTTTACTGCACCAACAAACATCGGTTAATTAAATGTTTATTTTCTCAAAGAAAACAAAATATAAACACAAAAAGTGTGGATTAACGCAGTTTATTAGCTATAATTCGTATTATAAAGAGATTTGAGATCATCTTTCTTTAAAACTTTAGTTCTGCCGGCTACTTCTTTTATAGCACTATATTAATGCTGCAGCAACCATTCTTGGAAACATTACTATAGACATTAGGTCTTATTTTAGCTTACTGCATCAACAAACATAGGTTAATTAAATGTTTATTTTCTGAAAGAAAACAAAATAGAAACACAAAAAGTGCGGATTAACGCACTTTATTAGCTAAAACTCGTATTTTAAAGAATTTTGAGCTCATCTTTCTTTAAAACTTTAGCTCTGCCAGCTACTTCTTTTATAGCACTATATCAGTGCTGCAGCAACCATTCTTGGAAACATTACAATAGACATTAGATCTAATTGTAGCTTTACTGCACCAACAAACATCTGTTAATTAAATGTTTATTTTCTCAAAGAAAACAAAATATAAACACAAAAAGTGCGGATTAACGCACTTTATTAGCTAAAATTCGTATTATAAAGAATTTTGAGCTCATCTTTCTTTAAAACTTTAGTTCTGCCAGCTACTTCTTTTATAGCACTATATTAGTGCTGCAGCAACCATTCTTGGAAACATTACTATAGACATTAGTTCTTTCTTGAGTCTAATTGTAGCTTTACTGCACCAACAAACATCGGTTAATTAAATGTTTATTTTCTCAAAGAAAACAAAATATAAACACAAAGAGTGTGGATTAACGCAGTTTATTAGCTATAATTTGTATTATAAAGAGATTTGAGCTCATCTTTCTTTAAAACTTTAGTTCTGCCGGCTACTTCTTTTATAGCACTATATTAATGCTGCAGCAACCATTCTTGGAAACATTACTATAGACATTAGGTCTTATTTTAGCTTTACTGCATCAACAAACATAGGTTAATTAAATGTTTATTTTCTGAAAGAAAACAAAATATAAACACAAAAAGTGCGGATTAACGCACTTTATTCGCTATAATTCGCATGATAAAGAGTTTTGAGCTCATCTTTCTTTAAAACTTTAGTTCTGCCAGCTATTTCTTTTATAGCACTATATTAGTGCTGCAGCAACCATTCTTGGAAGCATTATTATAGACATTAGTTCTTTCTTCAGTCTAATGTTAGCTTTACTGCATCAACAAACAACGATTAATTAAATGTTTATTTTCTCAAAGAAAGCAAAATATAAACACAAAAAGTGTGGATTAATGCACTTTAATAGCTACAATTCATATTATAAAGAGAATTGCGCCCATTGTTCTTTAAAACTTTAGTTCTGCCAGCTACTTTTTTATAGCACTATATTGGTGCTCCAGCAATCATTCTTGAATACATTACTATAGACTTAGTACTTTCTTTAGTCTAATTGTAGCTTTACTGCACCAACAAACATCGGTTAATTAAATGTTTATTTTCTCAAAGAAAACAAAATATAAACACAAAAAGTGTGGATTAACGCAGTTTATTAGCTATAATTTGTATTATAAAGAGATTTGAGTTCATCTTTCTTTAAAACTTTAGTTCTGCCGGCTACTTCTTTTATAGCACTATATTAATGCTGCAGCAACCATTCTTGGAAACATTACTATAGACATTAGGTCTCATTTTAGCTTTACTGCATCAACAAACATCGGTTAATTAAATGTTTATTTTCTTAAAGAAAACAAAATAGAAACACAAAAAGTGCGGATTAACGCATTTTATTAGCTAAAATTCGTATTATAAAGAATTTTGAGCTCATCTTTCTTTAAAACTTTAGCTCTGCCAGCTACTTCTTTTATAGCACTATATCAGTGCTGCAGCAACCATTCTTGGAAACATTACAATAGACATTAGATCTAATTGTAGCTTTACTGCACCAACAAACATCGGTTAATTAAATGTTTATTTTCTCAAAGAAAACAAAATAGAAACACAAAAAGTGCGGATTAACGCACTTTATTAGCTAAAATTCGTATTATAAAGAATTTTGAGCTCATCTTTCTTTAAAACTTTAGTTCTGCCAGCTACTTCTTTTATAGCACTATATTAATGCTGCAGCAACCATTCTTGGAAACATTACTATAGACATTAGGTCTTATTTTAGCTTTACTGCATCAACAAACATAAGTTAATTAAATGTTTATTTTCTGAAAGAAAACAAAATATAAACACAAAAAGTGCGGATTAACGCACTTTATTAGCTATAATTCGCATGATAAAGAGTTGTGAGCTCATCTTTCTTTAAAACTTTAGTTCTGCCAGGTATTTCTTTTATAGCACTATATTAGTGCTGCAGCAACCATTCTTGGAAGCATTATTATAGACATTAGTTCTTTCTTCAGTCTAATGTTAGCTTTACTGCATCAACAAACAACGATTAATTAAATGTTTATTATCTCAAAGAAAACAAAATATAAACACAAAAAGTGGGATTAATGCACTTTATTAGCTATAATTCGCATGATAAAGAGTTTTGAGCTCATCTTTCTTTAAAGCTTTAGTTCTGCCAGCTATTTCTTTTATAGCACTATATTAGTGCTGCAGCAACCATTCTTGGAAGCAGTATTATAGACATTAGTTCTTTCTTCAGTCTAATTTTAGCTTTACTGCACCAACAACCATCGGTTAATTAAATGTTTATTTTCTCAACGAAAGTAAATTATAAACACAAAAAGTGTGAATTAATGCACTTTATTAGCTACAATTCATATTATAAAGAGAATTGCGCCCATTGTTCTTTAAAACTTTAGTTCTGCCAGCTACTTTTTTATAGCACTATATTAGTGCTCCAGCAATCATTCTTGAATACATTACTATAGACTTAGTACTTTCATTAGTCTAATTTTAGCTTTACTGCATCAACAAACATCGGTTAATTAAATGTTTATTTTCTCAAAGAAAGCAAAATATAAACACAAAAAGTGTGGATTAATGCATTTTGTAGCTAAAATTCATATTATAAAGAGAATTGCGCCCATCGCTCTTTAAAAATTTAGTTCTGCCAGCTACTTTTTTATAGCACTATATTAGTGCTGCAACAACCATTCTTGGAAGCATTATTTTAGACATTAGTTCTTTCTTCAGTCTAATGTTAGCTTTACTGCATCAACAAACAACGATTTATTAAATGTTTATTTTCTCAAAGAAAGCAAAATATAAACACAAAAAGTGTGGATTAATGCACTTTATTAGCTACAATTCATATTATAAAGAGAATTGCGCCCATTGTTCTTTAAAACTTTAGTTCTGCCAGCTACTTTTTTATAGCACTATATTAGTGCTCCAGCAATCATTTTTGAATACATTACTATAGACTTAGTACTTTCTTTAGTCTAATTTTAGGCTTACTGCATCAACAAACATTGTTTAATTAAATGTTTATTTACTCAAAGAAAACAAAATATAAACACAAAAAGTGCGGATTAACGCCCTTTATTAGCTAAAAGTCGTATTATAAAGAGTTTTGAGCTCATCTTTCTTTAAAACTTTAGTTCTGCCGGCTACTTCTTTTATAGCACTATATTAGTGCTACAGCAACCATTCTTGGAAACATTACTATAGACATTAGTTCTTTCTTCAGTCTAATTTCAGCTTTACTGCATCAACAAACATTGGTTAATTAAATGTTTATTTTCTCAAAGAAAGCAAAATATAAACACAAAAATTGTGGATTAACGCACTTTATTAGCTAAAATTTGTATTATAAAGAGATTTTAGCTCATCTTTCTTTAAAATTTTAGTTCTGCCAGCTACTTCTTTTATAGCACTATATTAGTGCTTCAGCAACCATTCTTGGAAACATTACTATAGACATTAGGTCTTATTTTAGCTTTACTGCATCAACAAACATCGGTTAATTAAATGTTTATTTTCTTAAAGAAAACAAAATATAAACACAAAAAGTGAGGATTAACGCATTTTATTAGCTAAAATTCGTATTATAAAGAGTTTTGAGCTCATCTTTCTTTAAAACTTTAGTTCTGCCGGCTACTTCTTTTATAGCACTATATTAATGCTGAAGCAACCATTCTTGGAAACATTACTATCGACATTAGGTCTTATTTTAGCTTTACTGCATCAACAAACATAGGTTAATTAAATATTTATTTTCTGAAAGAAAACAAAATATAAACACAAAAAGTTCGGATTAACGCACTTTATTAGCTAAAATTCATATTATAAAGAGAATTGGGCCCATCGTTCTTTAAAACTTTAGTTCTGGCAGCTACTTTTTTATAGCACTAATTTAGTGCTTCAACAACCATTCTTGGAAACATTACTATAGATACATTACTATACTAACATTAAGCATTACCATACTAACATTTTATTAGCTAAAATTCGTATTATAAAGAATTTTGAGCTCATCTTTCTTTAAAACTTTAGTTCTGCCGGCTACTTCTTTTATAGCACTATATTAGTGCTGCAGCAACCATTCTTGGAAACATTACTATAGACATTAGTTCTTTCTTCAGTCTAATTGTAGCTTTACTGCACCAACAAACATCGGTTAATTAAATGTTTATTTTCTCAAAGAAAACAAAATATAAACACAAAAAGTGTGGATTAACGCAGTTTATTAGCTATAATTTGTATTATAAAGAGATTTGAGCTCATCTTTCTTTAAAACTTTAGTTCTGCCGGCTACTTCTTTTATAGCACTATATTAATGCTGCAGCAACCATTCTTGGAAACATTACTATAGACATTAGCTCTTATTTTAGCTTTACTGTATCAACAAACATAGGTTAATTAAATGTTTATTTTCTGAAAGAAAACAAAATATAAACACAAAAAGTGCGGATTAACGCACTTTATTCGCTATAATTCGCATGATAAAGAGTTTTGAGCTCATCTTTCATTAAAACTTTAGTTCTGCCAGCTATTTCTTTTATAGCACTATATTAGTGCTGCAGCAACCATTCTTGGAAGCATTATTATAGACATTAGTTCTTTCTTCAGTCTAATGTTAGCTTTACTGCATCAACAAACAACGATTAATTAAATGTTTATTTTCTCAAAGAAAGCAAAATATAAACACAAAAAGTGTGGATTAATGCACTTTATTAGCTACAATTCATATTATAAAGAGAATTGCGCCCATTGTTCTTAAAAACTTTAGTTCTGCCAGCTACTTTTTTATAGCACTATATTAGTGCTCCAGCAATCATTCTTGAATACATTACTATAGACTTAGTACTTTCTTTAGTCTAATTGTAGCTTTACTGCACCAACAAACATCGGTTAATTAAATGTTTATTTTCTCAAAGAAAACAAAATATAAACACAAAAAGTGTGGATTAACGCAGTTTATTAGCTATAATTTGAATTATAAAGAGATTTGAGTTCATCTTTCTTTAAAACTTTAGTTCTGCCGGCTACTTCTTTTATAATTTGAAAAAGTAAAGGCCACGATACCAACGTCGATTGCCGGATCCGAAGACGCTTGCGATGACGAAAAAATGAATAAATTTAAAGGCAGAAACACCGCAACACGACAAAAAACAACAGCAAATACGATTAATTTAATTTTTGCCAATATTTCGTCCTGCCATGCAGGACTTCTTCAGGGCTGTAATGTGACAGTTATATGATACTTCTTTTATAGCACTATATTAATGCTGCAGCAACCATTCTTAGAAACATTACTATAGACATTAGGTCTCATTTTAGCTTTACTGCATCAACAAACATAGGTTAATTAAATGTTTATTTTCTGAAAGAAAACAAAATAGAAACACAAAAAGTGCGGATTAACGCACTTTATTAGCTAAAATTCGTATTTTAAAGAATTTTGAGCTCATCTTTCTTTAAAACTTTAGCTCTGCAAGCTACTTCTTTTATAGCACTATATCAGTGCTGCAGCAACCATTCTTGGAAACATTACAATAGACATTAGATCTAATTGTAGCTTTACTGCACCAACAAACATCTGTTAATTAAATGTTTATTTTCTCAAAGAAAACAAAATAGAAACACAAAAAGTGCGGATTAACGCACTTTATTAGCTAAAATTCGTATTATAAAGAATTTTGAGCTCATCTTTCTTTAAAACTTTAGTTCTGCCGGCTACTTCTTTTATAGCACTATATTAATGCTGCAGCAACCATTCTTGGAAACATTACTATAGACATTAGTTCTTTCTTGAGTCTAATTGTAGCTTTACTGCACCAACAAACATCGGTTAATTAAATGTTTATTTTCTCAAAGAAAACAAAATATAAACACAAAAAGTGTGGATTAACGCAGTTTATTAGCTATAATTTGTATTATAAAGAGATTTGAGCTCATCTTTCTTTAAAACTTTAGTTCTGCCGGCTACTTCTTTTATAGCACTATATTAATGCTGCAGCAACCATTCTTGGAAACATTACTATAGACATTAGCTCTTATTTTAGCTTTACTGTATCAACAAACATAGGTTAATTAAATGTTTATTTTCTGAAAGAAAACAAAATATAAACACAAAAAGTGCGGATTAACGCACTTTATTCGCTATAATTCGCATGATAAAGAGTTTTGAGCTCATCTTTCATTAAAACTTTAGTTCTGCCAGCTATTTCTTTTATAGCACTATATTAGTGCTGCAGCAACCATTCTTGGAAGCATTATTATAGACATTAGTTCTTTCTTCAGTCTAATGTTAGCTTTACTGCATCAACAAACATCGGTTAATTAAATGTTTATTTTCTCAAAGAAAACAAAATATAAACACAAAAAGTGTGGATTAACGCAGTTTATTAGCTATAATTTGTATTATAAAGAGATTTGAGCTCATCTTTCTTTAAAACTTTAGTTCTGCCGGCTACTTCTTTTATAGCACTATATTAATGCTGCAGCAACCATTCTTGGAAACATTACTATAGACATTAGCTCTTATTTTAGCTTTACTGTATCAACAAACATAGGTTAATTAAATGTTTATTTTCTGAAAGAAAACAAAATATAAACACAAAAAGTGCGGATTAACGCACTTTATTCGCTATAATTCGCATGATAAAGAGTTTTGAGCTCATCTTTCATTAAAACTTTAGTTCTGCCAGCTATTTCTTTTATAGCACTATATTAGTGCTGCAGCAACCATTCTTGGAAGCATTATTATAGACATTAGTTCTTTCTTCAGTCTAATGTTAGCTTTACTGCATCAACAAACAACGATTAATTAAATGTTTATTTTCTCAAAGAAAGCAAAATATAAACACAAAAAGTGTGGATTAATGCACTTTATTAGCTACAATTCATATTATAAAGAGAATTGCGCCCATTGTTCTTAAAAACTTTAGTTCTGCCAGCTACTTTTTTATAGCACTATATTAGTGCTCCAGCAATCATTCTTGAATACATTACTATAGACTTAGTACTTTCTTTAGTCTAATTGTAGCTTTACTGCACCAACAAACATCGGTTAATTAAATGTTTATTTTCTCAAAGAAAACAAAATATAAACACAAAAAGTGTGGATTAACGCAGTTTATTAGCTATAATTTGAATTATAAAGAGATTTGAGTTCATCTTTCTTTAAAACTTTAGTTCTGCCGGCTACTTCTTTTATAGCACTATATTAATGCTGCAGCAACCATTCTTAGAAACATTACTATAGACATTAGGTCTCATTTTAGCTTTACTGCATCAACAAACATAGGTTAATTAAATGTTTATTTTCTGAAAGAAAACAAAATAGAAACACAAAAAGTGCGGATTAACGCACTTTATTAGCTAAAATTCGTATTATAAAGAATTTTGAGCTCATCTTTCTTTAAAACTTTAGCTCTGCAAGCTATTTCTTTTATAGCACTATATCAGTGCTGCAGCAACCATTCTTGGAAACATTACAATAGACATTAGATCTAATTGTAGCTTTACTGCACCAACAAACATCTGTTAATTAAATGTTTATTTTCTCAAAGAAAACAAAATAGAAACACAAAAAGTGCGGATTAACGCACTTTATTAGCTAAAATTCGTATTATAAAGAATTTTGAGCTCATCTTTCTTTAAAACTTTAGTTCTGCCAGCTATTTCTTTTATAGCACTATATTAGTGCTGCAGCAACCATTCTTGGAAGCATTATTATAGACATTATTTCTTTCTTCAGTCTAATGTTAGCTTTACTGCATCAACAAACAACGATTTATTAAATGTTTATTTTCTCAAAGAAAGCAAAATATAAACACAAAAAGTGTGGATTAATGCACTTTATTAGCTACAATTCATATTATAAAGAGAATTGCGCCCATTGTTCTTTAAAACTTTAGTTCTGCCAGCTACTTTTTTATAGCACTATATTAGTGCTCCAGCAATCATTTTTGAATACATTACTATAGACTTAGTACTTTCTTTAGTCTAATTTTAGGCTTACTGCATCAACAAACATTGTTTAATTAAATGTTTATTTACTCAAAGAAAACAAAATATAAACACAAAAAGTGCGGATTAACGCCCTTTATTAGCTAAAATTCGTATTATAAAGAATTTTGAGCTCATCTTTCTTTAAAACTTTAGTTCTGCCGGCTACTTCTTTTATAGCACTATATTAGTGCTACAGCAACCATTCTTGGAAACATTACTATAGACATTAGTTCTTTCTTCAGTCTAATTTTAGCTTTACTGCATCAACAAACATCGGTTAATTAAATGTTTATTTTCTCAAAGAAAACAAAATATAAACACAAAAAGTGTGGATTAACGCAGTTTATTAGCTATAATTTGTATTATAAAGAGATTTGAGCTCATCTTTCTTTAAAACTTTAGTTCTGCCGGCTACTTCTTTTATAGCACTATATTAATGCTGCAGCAACCATTCTTGGAAACATTACTATAGACATTAGGTCTTATTTTAGCTTTACTGCATCAACAAACATAGGTTAATTAAATGTTTATTTTCTGAAAGAAAACAAAATAGAAACACAAAAAGTGCGGATAAACGCATTTTATTAGCTAAAATTCGTATTATAAAGAGATTTGAGCTCATCTTTCTTTAAAACTTTAGTTCTGCCGGCTACTTCTTTTATAGCACTATATTAATGCTGAAGCAACCATTCTTGGAAACATTACTATCGACATTAGGTCTTATTTTAGCTTTACTGCATCAACAAACATAGGTTAATTAAATATTTATTTTCTGAAAGAAAACAAAATATAAACACAAAAAGTTCGGATTAACGCACTTTATTAGCTAAAATTCATATTATAAAGAGAATTGGGCCCATCGTTCTTTAAAACTTTAGTTCTGGCAGCTACTTTTTTATAGCACTAATTTAGTGCTTCAACAACCATTCTTGGAAACATTACTATAGATACATTACTATACTAACATTAAGCATTACCATACTAACATTTTATTAGCTAAAATTCGTATTATAAAGAATTTTGAGCTCATCTTTCTTTAAAACTTTAGTTCTGCCGGCTACTTCTTTTATAGCACTATATTAGTGCTGCAGCAACCATTCTTGGAAACATTACTATAGACATTAGTTCTTTCTTCAGTCTAATTGTAGCTTTACTGCACCAACAAACATCGGTTAATTAAATGTTTATTTTCTCAAAGAAAACAAAATATAAACACAAAAAGTGTGGATTAACGCAGTTTATTAGCTATAATTTGTATTATAAAGAGATTTGAGCTCATCTTTCTTTAAAACTTTAGTTCTGCCAGCTACTTCTTTTATAGCACTATATTAATGCTGCAGCAACCATTCTTGGAAACATTACTATAGACATTAGCTCTTATTTTAGCTTTACTGTATCAACAAACATAGGTTAATTAAATGTTTATTTTCTGAAAGAAAACAAAATATAAACACAAAAAGTGCGGATTAACGCACTTTATTCGCTATAATTCGCATGATAAAGAGTTTTGAGCTCATCTTTCATTAAAACTTTAGTTCTGCCAGCTATTTCTTTTATAGCACTATATTAGTGCTGCAGCAACCATTCTTGGAAGCATTATTATAGACATTAGTTCTTTCTTCAGTCTAATGTTAGCTTTACTGCATCAACAAACAACGATTAATTAAATGTTTATTTTCTCAAAGAAAGCAAAATATAAACACAAAAAGTGTGGATTAATGCACTTTATTAGCTACAATTCATATTATAAAGAGAATTGCGCCCATTGTTCTTAAAAACTTTAGTTCTGCCAGCTACTTTTTTATAGCACTATATTAGTGCTCCAGCAATCATTCTTGAATACATTACTATAGACTTAGTACTTTCTTTAGTCTAATTGTAGCTTTACTGCACCAACAAACATCGGTTAATTAAATGTTTATTTTCTCAAAGAAAACAAAATATAAACACAAAAAGTGTGGATTAACGCAGTTTATTAGCTATAATTTGAATTATAAAGAGATTTGAGTTCATCTTTCTTTAAAACTTTAGTTCTGCCGGCTACTTCTTTTATATTTTGAAAAAGTAAAGGCCACGATACCAACGTCGATTGCCGGATCCGAAGACGCTTGCGATGACGAAAAAATGAATAAATTTAAAGGCAGAAACACCGCAACACGACAAAAAACAACAGCAAATACGATTAATTTAATTTTTGCCAATATTTCGTCCTGCCATGCAGGACTTCTTCAGGGCTGTAATGTGACAGTTATATGATACTTCTTTTATAGCACTATATTAATGCTGCAGCAACCATTCTTAGAAACATTACTATAGACATTAGGTCTCATTTTAGCTTTACTGCATCAACAAACATAGGTTAATTAAATGTTTATTTTCTGAAAGAAAACAAAATAGAAACACAAAAAGTGCGGATTAACGCACTTTATTAGCTAAAATTCGTATTTTAAAGAATTTTGAGCTCATCTTTCTTTAAAACTTTAGCTCTGCAAGCTACTTCTTTTATAGCACTATATCAGTGCTGCAGCAACCATTCTTGGAAACATTACAATAGACATTAGATCTAATTGTAGCTTTACTGCACCAACAAACATCTGTTAATTAAATGTTTATTTTCTCAAAGAAAACAAAATATAAACACAAAAAGTGCGGATTAACGCACTTTATTAGCTAAAATTCGTATTATAAAGAATTTTGAGCTCATCTTTCTTTAAAACTTTAGTTCTGCCAGCTACTTCTTTTATAGCACTATATTAGTGCTGCAGCAACCATTCTTGGAAACATTACTATAGACATTAGTTCTTTCTTTAGTCTAATTGTAGCTTTACTGCATCAACAAACATCGGTTAATTAAATGTTTATTTTCTCAAAGAAAACAAAATATAAACACAAAGAGTGTGGATTAACGCAGTTTATTAGCTATAATTTGTATTATAAAGAGATTTGAGCTCATCTTTCTTTAAAACTTTAGTTCTGCCGGCTACTTCTTTTATAGCACTATATTAATGCTGCAGCAACCATTCTTGGAAACATTACTATAGACATTAGGTCTTATTTTAGCTTTACTGCATCAACAAACATAGGTTAATTAAATGTTTATTTTCTGAAAGAAAACAAAATATAAACACAAAAAGTGCGGATTAACGCACTTTATTCGCTATAATTCGCATGATAAAGAGTTTTGAGCTCATCTTTCATTAAAACTTTAGTTCTGCCAGCTATTTCTTTTATAGCACTATATTAGTGCTGCAGCAACCATTCTTGGAAGCATTATTATAGACATTAGTTCTTTCTTCAGTCTAATGTTAGCTTTACTGCATCAACAAACAACGATTAATTAAATGTTTATTTTCTCAAAGAAAGCAAAATATAAACACAAAAAGTGTGGATTAATGCACTTTAATAGCTACAATTCATATTATAAAGAGAATTGCGCCCATTGTTCTTTAAAACTTTAGTTCTGCCAGCTACTTTTTTATAGCACTATATTAGTGCTCCAGCAATCATTCTTGAATACATTACTATAGACTTAGTACTTTCTTTAGTCTAATTGTAGCTTTACTGCACCAACAAACATCGGTTAATTAAATGTTTATTTTCTCAAAGAAAACAAAATATAAACACAAAAAGTGTGGATTAACGCAGTTTATTAGCTATAATTTGTATTATAAAGAGATTTGAGATCATCTTTCTTTAAAACTTTAGTTCTGCCGGCTACTTCTTTTATAGCACTATATTAATGCTGCAGCAACCATTCTTGGAAACATTACTATAGACATTAGGTCTTATTTTAGCTTACTGCATCAACAAACATAGGTTAATTAAATGTTTATTTTCTGAAAGAAAACAAAATAGAAACACAAAAAGTGCGGATTAACGCACTTTATTAGCTAAAACTCGTATTTTAAAGAATTTTGAGCTCATCTTTCTTTAAAACTTTAGCTCTGCAAGCTACTTCTTTTATAGCACTATATCAGTGCTGCAGCAACCATTCTTGGAAACATTACAATAGACATTAGATCTAATTGTAGCTTTACTGCACCAACAAACATCTGTTAATTAAATGTTTATTTTCTCAAAGAAAACAAAATATAAACACAAAAAGTGCGGATTAACGCACTTTATTAGCTAAAATTCGTATTATAAAGAATTTTGAGCTCATCTTTCTTTAAAACTTTAGTTCTGCCTGCTACTTCTTTTATAGCACTAGATTAGTGCTGCAGCAACCATTCTTGGAAACATTACTATAGACATTAGTTCTTTCTTTAGTCTAATTTTAGCTTTACTGCATCAACAAACATCGGTTAATTAAATGTTTATTTTCTCAAAGAAAACAAAATATAAACACAAAGAGTGTGGATTAACGCAGTTTATTAGCTATAATTTGTATTATAAAGAGATTTGAGCTCATCTTTCTTTAAAACTTTAGTTCTGCCGGCTACTTCTTTTATAGCACTATATTAATGCTGCAGCAACCATTCTTGGAAACATTACTATAGACATTAGGTCTTATTTTAGCTTTACTGCATCAACAAACATAGGTTAATTAAATGTTTATTTTCTGAAAGAAAACAAAATATAAACACAAAAAGTGCGGATTAACGCACTTTATTCGCTATAATTCGCATGATAAAGAGTTTTGAGCTCATCTTTCATTAAAACTTTAGTTCTGCCAGCTATTTCTTTTATAGCACTATATTAGTGCTGCAGCAACCATTCTTGGAAGCATTATTATAGACATTAGTTCTTTCTTCAGTCTAATGTTAGCTTTACTGCATCAACAAACAACGATTAATTAAATGTTTATTTTCTCAAAGAAAGCAAAATATAAACACAAAAAGTGTGGATTAATGCACTTTAATAGCTACAATTCATATTATAAAGAGAATTGCGCCCATTGTTCTTTAAAACTTTAGTTCTGCCAGCTACTTTTTTATAGCACTATATTAGTGCTCCAGCAATCATTCTTGAATACATTACTATAGACTTAGTACTTTCTTTAGTCTAATTGTAGCTTTACTGCACCAACAAACATCGGTTAATTAAATGTTTATTTTCTCAAAGAAAACAAAATATAAACACAAAAAGTGTGGATTAACGCAGTTTATTAGCTATAATTTGTATTATAAAGAGATTTGAGTTCATCTTTCTTTAAAACTTTAGTTCTGCCGGCTACTTCTTTTATAGCACTATATTAATGCTGCAGCAACCATTCTTGGAAACATTACTATAGACATTAGGTCTCATTTTAGCTTTACTGCATCAACAAACATAGGTTAATTAAATGTTTATTTTCTGAAAGAAAACAAAATAGAAACACAAAAAGTGCGGATTAACGCATTTTATTAGCTAAAATTCGTATTATAAAGAATTTTGAGCTCATCTTTCTTTAAAACTTTAGCTCTGCCAGCTACTTCTTTTATAGCACTATATCAGTGCTGCAGCAACCATTCTTGGAAACATTACAATAGACATTAGATCTAATTGTAGCTTTACTGCACCAACAAACATCGGTTAATTAAATGTTTATTTTCTCAAAGAAAACAAAATAGAAACACAAAAAGTGCGGATTAACGCACTTTATTAGCTAAAATTCGTATTATAAAGAATTTTGAGCTCATCTTTCTTTAAAACTTTAGTTCTGCCTGCTACTTCTTTTATAGCACTATATTAATGCTGCAGCAACCATTCTTGGAAACATTACTATAGACATTAGGTCTTATTTTAGCTTTACTGCATCAACAAACATAGGTTAATTAAATGTTTATTTTCTGAAAGAAAACAAAATATAAATACAAAAAGTGCGGATTAACGCACTTTATTAGCTATAATTCGCATGATAAAGAGTTGTGAGCTCATCTTTCTTTAAAACTTTAGTTTTGCCAGGTATTTCTTTTATAGCACTATATTAGTGCTGCAGCAACCATTCTTGGAAGCATTATTATAGACATTAGTTCTTTCTTCAGTCTAATGTTAGCTTTACTGCATCAACAAACAACGATTAATTAATTGTTTATTTTCTCAAAGAAAACAAAATATAAACACAAAAAGTGGGATTAATGCACTTTATTAGCTATAATTCGCATGATAAAGAGTTTTGAGCTCATCTTTCTTTAAAACTTTAGTTCTGCCAGCTATTTCTTTTATAGCACTATATTAGTGCTGCAGCAACCATTCTTGGAAGCATTATTATAGACATTAGTTCTTTCTTTAGTCTAATTTTAGCTTTACTGCACCAACAAACATCGGTTAATTAAATGTTTATTTTCTCAAAGAAAGCAAAATATAAACACAAAAAGTGTGGATTAATGCACTTTATTAGCTACAATTCATATCATAAAGAGAATTGCGCCCATTGTTCTTTAAAACTTTAGTTCTGCCAGCTACTTTTTTATAGCACTATATTAGTGCTCCAGCAATCATTCTTGAATACATTACTATAGACTTAGTACTTTCTTTAGTCTAATTTTAGCTTTACTGCATCAACAAACATCGGTTAATTAAATGTTTATTTTCTCAAAGAAAGCAAAATATAAACACAAAAAGTGTGGATTAATGCATTTTGTAGCTAAAATTCATATTATAAAGAGAATTGCGCCCATCGCTCTTTAAAAATTTAGTTCTGCCAGCTACTTTTTTATAGCACTATATTAGTGCTGCAACAACCATTCTTGGAAGCATTATTTTAGACATTAGTTCTTTCTTTAGTCTAATTTTAGCTTTACTGCATCAACAAACATCGGTTAATTAAATGTTTATTTTCTCAAAGAAAACAAAATATAAACACAAAAAGTGCGGATTAACGCCCTTTATTAGCTAAAAGTCGTATTATAAAGAATTTTGAGCTCATCTTTCTTTAAAACTTTAGTTCTGCCGGCTACTTCTTTTATAGCACTATATTAGTGCTGCAGCAACCATTCTTGGAAACATTACTATAGACATTAGTTCTTTCTTCAGTCTAATTTCAGCTTTACTGCATCAACAAACATCGGTTAATTAAATGTTTATTTTCTCAAATAAAACAAAATATAAACACAAAAAGTGTGGATTAACGCAGTTTATTAGCTATAATTTGTATTATAAAGAGATTTGAGCTAATCTTTCTTTAAAACTTTAGTTCTGCCGGCAACTTCTTTTATAGCACTATATTAATGCTGCAGCTACCATTCTTGGAAACATTACTATAGACAGTAGGTCTTATTTTAGCTTTACTTCATCAACAAACATAGGTTAATTAAATGTTTATTTTCTGAAAGAAAACAAAATAGAAACACAAAAAGTGCGGATTGACGCACTTTATTAGCTAAAATTCGTATTATAAAGAGATTTGAGCTCATCTTTCTTTAACACTTTAGTTCTGCCGGCTACTTCTTTTATAGCACTATATTAATGCCGCAGCAACCATTCTTGGAAACATTACTATCGATATTAGGTCTTATTTTAGCTTTACTGCATCAACAAACATAGGTTAATTAAATATTTATTTTCTGAAAGAAAACAAAATGTAAACACAAAAAGTGCGGATTAACGCACTTTATTAGCTAAAATTCATATTATAAAGAGAATTGCGCCCATCGTTCTTTAAAACTTTAGTTCTGGCAGCTACTTTTTTATAGCACTAATTTAGTGCTTCCACAACCATTCTTGGAAACATTACTATAGACATTAGGTCTTTCTTTAGTCTAATGTTAGCTTTACTGCATCAACAAACAACGATTAATTAAATGTTAATTTTCTCAAAGAAAACAAAATATAAACACAAAAAGTGCGGATTAACGCACTTTATTAGCTATAGTTCGCATGATAAAGAGTTTTGAGCTCATCTTTCTTTAAAACTTTAGTTCTGCCAGCTATTTCTTTTATAGCACTATATTAGTGCTGCAGCAACCATTCTTGGAAGCATTATTATAGACATTAGTTCTTTCTTTAGTCTAAATTTAGCGTTACTGCACCAACAAACATCGCTTAATTAAATGTTTATTTTCTCAAAGAAAGCAAAATATAAACACAAAAAGTGTGGATTAATGCACTTTTTTAGCTACAATTCATATTACAAAGAGAATTGCGCCCATTGTTCTTTAAACCTTTAGTTCTGCCAGCTATTTCTTTTATAGCACTATATTAGTGCTGCAGCAACCATTCTTGGAAGCATTATTATAGACATTAGTTCTTTCTTTAGTCTAAGTTTAGCTTTACTGCACCAACAAACATCGGTTAATTAAATGTTTATTTTCTCAAAGAAAGCAAAATATAAACACAAAAAGTGTGGATTAATGCACTTTTTTAGCTACATTTCATATTATAGAGAGAATTGCGCCCATTGTTCTTTAAAACTTCAGTTCTGCCAGCTACTTTTTTATAGCATTATATTAGTGCTGCAGCAACCATTCTTGGAAACATTACTATAGACATTAGGTCTAATTTTAGCTTTACTGCATCAACAAACATCGATTATTCAAATGTTTATTTTCTCAAACAAAAACAAAATATAAACACAAAAAGTGTGGATTAATGCACTTTATTAGCTAAAATTCGTTTTATAAAGAATTTTGAGCTCATCTTTCTTTAAAACTTTAGTTCTGCCAGCTACTTTTTTATAGCAGTATATTAGTGCTGCAGCAACCATTCTTGGAAACATTACTATAGACATTAGGTCTAATTTTAGCTTTACTGTATCAACAAACATAGGTTAATTAAATGTTTATTTTCTCAAAGAAAACAAAATATAAACACAAAAAGTGCGGATGAACGCACTTTATTAGCTAAAATTCATATTATAAAGAGAATTGCGCCCATCGTTCTTTAAAACCTTAGTTCTGGCAGCTACTTTTTTATAGCACTATATTAGTGCTGCAACAACCATTCTTGGAAACATTACTATAGACATTAGGTCTTTCTTTAGTCTAATGTTAGCTTTACTGCATCAACAAACAACGATTAATTAAATGTTTATTTTCTCAAAGAAAACAAAATATAAGCACAAAAAGTGCGGATTAAAGCACTTTATTAGCTAAAATTCATATTATAAAGAGAATTGCGCCCATTGTTCTTTAAAACTTTAGTTCTGCCAGCTACTTTTTTATAGCACCATATTAGTGCTCCAGCAATCATTCTTGAATACATTACTATAGACTTAGTACTTTCTTTAGTCTAATTGTAGCTTTACTGCACCAACAAACATCGGTTAATTAAATGTTTATTTTCTCAAAGAAAACAAAATATAAACACAAAAAGTGTGGATTAACGCAGTTTATTAGCTATAATTTGTATTATAAAGAGATTTGAGCTCATCTTTCTTTAAAACTTTAGTTCTGCCGGCTACTTCTTTTATAGCACTATATTAATGCTGCAGCAACCATTCTTGGAAACATTACTATAGACATTAGGTCTTATTTTAGCTTTACTGCATCAACAAACATAGGTTAATTAAATGTTTATTTTCTGAAAGAAAACAAAATAGAAACACAAAAAGTGCGGATTAACGCACTTTATTAGCTAAAATTCGTATTATAAAGAATTTTGAGCTCATCTTTCTTTAAAACTTTAGCTCTGCCAGCTACTTCTTTTATAGCACTATATCAGTGCTGCAGCAACCATTCTTGGAAACATTACAATAGACATTAGATCTTATTTTAGCTTTACAGCATCAACAAACATAGGGTAATTAAATGTTAATTTTCTCAAAGAAAACAAAATAGAAACACAAAAAGTGCGGATTAACGCACTTTATTAGCTAAAATTCGTATTATAAAGAGATTTGAGCTCATCTTTCTTTAAAACTTTAGTTCTGCCGGCTACTTCTTTTATAGCACTATATTAATGCTGCAGCAACCATTCTTGGAAACATTACTATAGACATTAGGTCTTATTTTAGCTTTACTGCATCAACAAACATAAGTTAATTAAATGTTTATTTTCTGAAAGAAAACAAAATATAAACACAAATAGTGCGGATTAACGCACTTTATTAGCTATAATTCGCATGATAAAGAGTTTTGAGCTCATCTTTCTTTAAAACTTTAGTTCTGCCAGCTATTTCTTTTATAGCACTATATTAGTGCTGCAGCAACCATTCTTGGAAGCATTATTATAGACATTAGTTCTTTCTTCAGTCTAATGTTAGCTTTACTGCATCAACACACAACGATTAATTAAATGTTTATTTTCTCAAAGAAAACAAAATATAAACACAAAAAGTGGGATTAATGCACTTTATTAGCTATAATTCGCATGATAAAGAGTTTTGAGCTCATCTTTCTTTAAAACTTTAGTTCTGCCAGCTATTTCTTTTATAGCACTATATTAGTGCTGCAGCAACCATTCTTGGAAGCATTATTATAGACATTAGTTCTTTCTTTAGTCTAATTTTAGCTTTACTGCACCAACAAACATCGGTTAATTAAATGTTTATTTTCTCAAAGAAAGCAAAATATAAACACAAAAAGTGTGGATTAATGCACTTTATTAGCTACAATTCATATCATAAAGAGAATTGCGCCCATTGTTCTTTAAAACTTTAGTTCTGCCAGCTACTTTTTTATAGCACTATATTAGTGCTCCAGCAATCATTCTTGAATACATTACTATAGACTTAGTACTTTCATTAGTCTAATTTTAGCTTTACTGCATCAACAAACATCGGTTAATTAAATGTTTATTTTCTCAAAGAAAGCAAAATATAAACACAAAAAGTGTGGATTAATGCATTTTGTAGCTAAAATTCATATTATAAAGAGAATTGCGCCCATCGCTCTTTAAAAATTTAGTTCTGCCAGCTACTTTTTTATAGCACTATATTAGTGCTGCAACAACCATTCTTGGAAGCATTATTTTAGACATTAGTTCTTTCTTTAGTCTAATTTTAGCTTTACTGCACCAACAAACATCGGTTAATTAAATGTTTATTTTCTCAAAGAAAACAAAATATAAACACAAAAAGTGCGGATTAACGCCCTTTATTAGCTAAAAGTCGTATTATAAAGAATTTTGAGCTCATCTTTCTTTAAAACTTTAGTTCTGCCGGCTACTTCTTTTATAGCACTATATTAGTGCTCCAGCAATCATTTTTGAATACATCACTATAGACTTAGTACTTTCTTTAGTCTAATTTTAGCTTTACTGCATCAACAAACATTGGTTAATTAAATGTTTATTTACTCAAAGAAAACAAAATATAAACACAAAAAGTGCGGATTAACGCACTTCATTAGCTAAAAGTCGTATTATAAAGAATTTTGAGCTCATCTTTCTTTAAAACTTTAGTTCTGCCGGCTACTTCTTTTATAGCACAATATTAGTGCTGCAGCAACCATTCTTGGAAACATTACTATAGACATTAGTTCTTTCTTCTGTCTAATTTTAGCTTTACTGCATCAACAAACATCGGTTAATTAAATGTTCATTTTCTCAAATAAAACAAAATATAAACACAAAAAGTGTGGATTAACACAGTTTATTAGCTATAATTTGTATTATAAAGAGATTTGAGCTCATCTTTCTTTAAAACTTTAGTTCTGCCGGCTACTTCTTTTATAGCACTATATTAATGCCGCAGCAACCCTTCTTGGAAACATTACTATAGACATTAGGTCTTATTTTAGCTTTACTTCATCAACAAACATAGGTTAATTAAATGTATATTTTCTGAAAGAAAACAAAATAGAAACACAAAAAGTGCGGATTGACGCACTTTATTAGCTAAAATTCGTATTATAAAGAGATTTGAGCTCATCTTTCTTTAAAACTTTAGTTCTGCCGGCTACTTCTTTTATAGCACTATATTAATGCCGCAGCAACCATTCTTGGAAACATTACTATCGATATTAGGTCTTATTTTAGCTTTACTGCATCAACAAACATAGGTTAATTAAATATTTATTTTCTGAAAGAAAACAAAATGTAAACACAAAAAGTGCGGATTAACGCACTTTATTAGCTAAAATTCATATTATAAAGAGAATTGCGCCCATCGTTCTTTAAAACTTTAGTTCTGGCAGCTACTTTTTTATAGCACTAATTTAGTGCTTCCACAACCATTCTTGGAAACATTACTATAGACATTAGGTCTTTCTTTAGTCTAATGTTAGCTTTACTGCATCAACAAACAACGATTAATTAAATGTTTATTTTCTCAAAGAAAACAAAATATAAACACAAAAAGTGCGGATTAACGCACTTTATTAGCTATAGTTCGCATGATAAAGAGTTTTGAGCTGATCTTTCTTTAAAACTTTAGTTCTGCCAGCTATTTCTTTTATAGCACTATATTAGTGCTGCAGCAACCATTCTTGGAAGCATTATTATAGACATTAGTTCTTTCTTTAGTCTAAATTTAGCGTTACTGCACCAACAAACATCGCTTAATTAAATGTTTATTTTCTCAAAGAAAGCAAAATATAAACACAAAAAGTGTGGATTAATGCACTTTTTTAGCTACAATTCATATTATAAAGAGAATTGCGCCCATTGTTCTTTAAACCTTTAGTTCTGCCAGCTACTTTTTTATAGCACTATATTAGTGCTCCAGCAATCATTCTTGAATACATTACTATAGACTTAGTACTTTCTTTAGTCTAATTTTAGCTTTACTGCATCAACAAACATTGGTTAATTAAATGTTTATTTACTCAAAGAAAACAAAATATAAACACAAAAAGTGCGGATTAACGCACTTTATTAGCTAAAGTTCATATTATAAAGAGTTTTGAGCTCATCTTTCTTTAAAACTTTAGTTCTGCCAGCTATTTCTTTTATAGCACTATATTAGTGCTGCAGCAACCATTCTTGGAAGCATTATTATAGACATTAGTTCTTTCTTTAGTCTAAGTTTAGCTTTACTGCACCAACAAACATCGGTTAATTAAATGTTTATTTTCTCAAAGAAAGCAAAATATAAACACAAAAAGTGTGGATTAATGCACTTTTTTAGCTACAATTCATATTATAAAGAGAATTGCGCCCATCGTTCTTTAAAACTTGAGTTCTGCCAGCTACTTTTTTATAGCATTATATTAGTGCTGCAGCAACCATTCTTGGAAACATTACTATAGACATTAGGTCTAATTTTAGCTTTACTGCATCAACAAACATCGATTATTCAAATGTTTATTTTCTCAAACAAAAACAAAATATAAACACAAAAAGTGTGGATTAATGCACTTTATTAGCTAAAATTCGTATTATAAAGAATTTTGAGCTCATCTTTCTTTAAAACTTTAGTTCTGCCAGCTACTTTTTTATAGCAGTATATTAGTGCTGCAGCAACCATTCTTGGAAACATTACTATAGACATTAGGTCTAATTTTAGCTTTACTGTATCAACAAACATAGGTTAATTAAATGTTTATTTTCTCAAAGAAAACAAAATATAAACACAAAAAGTGCGGATGAACGCACTTTATTAGCTAAAATTCATATTATAAAGAGAATTGCGCCCATCGTTCTTTAAAACCTTAGTTCTGGCAGCTACTTTTTTATAGCACTATATTAGTGCTGCAACAACCATTCTTGGAAACATTACTATAGACATTAGGTCTTTCTTTAGTCTAATGTTAGCTTTACTGCATCAACAAACAACGATTAATTAAATGTTTATTTTCTCAAAGAAAACAAAATATAAACACAAAAAGTGCGGATTAACGCACTTTATTAGCTATAATTCGCATTATAAAGAGTTTTGAGCTCATTTTTCTTTAAAACTTTAGTTCTGCCAGCTATTTCTTTTATAGCACTATATTAGTGCTGCAGCAACCATTCTTGGAAGCATTATTATAGACATTAGTTCTTTCTTTAGTCTAATTTTAGCTTTACTGCACCAACAAACATCGGTTAATTAAATGTTTATTTTCTCTAAGAAAGCAGAATATAAACACAAAAAGTGTTGATTAATGCACTTTATTATCTACAATTCATATTATAAAGAGAATTGCGCCCATTGTTCTTTAAAACTTTAGTTCTGCCAGATACTTTTTTATAGCACTATATTAGTGCTCCAGCAATCATTCTTGAATACATTACTATAGACATTAGTACTTTCTTTAGTCTAATTTTAGCTTTACTGCATCAACAAACATCGGTTAATTAAATGTTTATTTTCTCAAACAAAGCAAAATATAAACACAAAAAGTGTGGATTAATGCACTTTATTAGCTAAAATTCGTATTATAAAGAATTTTGAGCTCATTTTTCTTTAAAACTTTAGTTCTGCCAGCTATTTCTTTTATAGCACTATATTAGTGCTGCAGCAACAATTCTTAGAAACAATACTATAGACATTAGTTCTTTCTTTAGTCTCATTTAAGCTTTACTCCATCCACAAACATCGGTTAATTAAATGTTTATTTTATCAAAGGAAACAAAATATAAACACAAAAAGTGTGGATTAACGCACTTTATTAGCTACAATTCATATTATAAAGAGAATTGCGCCCATCGTTCTTTAAAACTTCAGTTCTGCCAGCTACTTTTTTATAGCATTATATTAGTGCTGCAGCAACCATTCTTGGAAACATTACTATAGACATTAGGTCTAATTTTAGCTTTACTGCATCAACAAACATCGATTATTTAAATGTTTATTTTCTCAAACAAAAACAAAATATAAACACAAAAAGTGTGGATTAATGCACTTTATTAGCTAAAATTCGTATTATAAAGAATTTTGAGCTCATCTTTCTTTAAAACTTTAGTTCTGCAAGCTACTTCTTTCGTAGCACTATATTAGTGCTGCAGCAACCGATCTTGGAAACATTACTATAGACATTAGTTCTTTCTTCAGTCTAATTTAAGCTTTGCTGCATCCACAAACATCGGTTAATTAAATGTTTATTTTCTCAAAGAAAACAAAATATAAACACAAGAAGTGTGGATTAACGCACGTTATTAGCTATAATTCGTAGTATAAAGTGATTTGAGCTCATCTTTCTTTAAAACTTTCATTCTGCCATTTACTTCTTTTATAGCACTATATTATTGCTGCAGCAACCATTTTTGGAATAATTACTAAAGACATTAGGTCTAATTGTAGCTTTACTGCATCAACAAACATCGATTATTTAAATGTTTATTTTCTCAAAGAAAACAAAATATAAATACAAAAAGTGCGGATTACTGCACTTTATTAGCTAAAATTCGTAATATAAAGAATTTTGAACTCATGTTTCTTTAAAACTTTAGTTCTGTCAGCTACTTCTTTTTATAGCACTATATTAGTGCTACAGCAACCGTTCTTGGAAACATTACTATAGACATTGGTTCTTTATTAAGTCTAATTTTAGCTTTACTGCATCCACAAACATCGGTTAATTAAATGTTTATTTTCTCAAAGAAAACAAAATATAAACACAAAAAATGTGGATTAACGCACTTTATTAGCTAAAATTCGTATTAAAAAGAATTTTGAGCTCATCTTTCTTTAAAACTTTAGTTCTGCCGGCTACTTCTTATATAGCACTATATTAGTACTGCAGCAACCATTCTTGGAAACATTACTATAGACATTAGGTCTTATTTTAGCTTTACTATATCAACAAACATAGGTTAATTAAATGTTTATTTTCTCAAAGAAATCAAAATATAAATACAAAAAGTGCGGATTACTGCACTTTATTAGCTAAAATTCGTAATATAAAGAATTTTGAACTCATGTTTCTTTAAAACTTTAATTCTGTCAGCTACTTCTTTTTATAGCACTATATTAGTGCTACAGCAATCATTCTTGAATACATTACTATAGACATTAGTACTTTCTTTAGTCTAATTTTAGCTTTACTGCATCCACAAACATCGGTTAATTAAATGTTTATTTTCTCAAAGAAAACAAAATATAAACACAAAAAGTGTGGATTAACGCACTTTATTAGCTATAATTCGTAGTATAAAGTGATTTGAGCTCATCTTTTTTTAAAACTTTAATTCTGCCTTTTACTTCTTTTATAGCACTATATTATTGCTGCAGCAACCATTTTTGGAATAATTACTAAAGACATTAGGTCTAATTGTAGCTTTACTGCATCAACAAACATCGATTATTTAAATGTTTATTTTCTCAAAGAAAACAAAATATAAATACAAAAAAAGCGGATTACTGCACTTTATTAGCTAAAATTCGTATTATAAAGAGATTTGAGCTCATCTTTCTTTAAAACTTTAGTTCTGCAAGCTACTTCTTTCGTAGCACTATATTAGTGCTGCAGCAACCGATCTTGGAAACATTACTATAGACATTAGTTCTTTCTTCAGTCTAATTTAAGCTTTGCTGCATCCACAAACATCGGTTAATTAAATGTTTATTTTCTCAAAGAAAACAAAATATAAACACAAGAAGTGTGGATTAACGCACGTTATTAGCTATAATTCGTAGTATAAAGTGATTTGAGCTCATCTTTCTTTAAAACTTTCATTCTGCCATTTACTTCTTTTATAGCACTATATTATTGCTGCAGCAACCATTTTTGGAATAATTACTAAAGACATTAGGTCTAATTGTAGCTTTACTGCATCAACAAACATCGATTATTTAAATGTTTATTTTCTCAAAGAAAACAAAATATAAATACAAAAAGTGCGGATTACTGCACTTTATTAGCTAAAATTCGTAATATAAAGAATTTTGAACTCATGTTTCTTTAAAACTTTAATTCTGTCAGCTACTTCTTTTTATAGCACTATATTAGTGCTACAGCAATCATTTTTGAATACATTACTATAGACATTAGTACTTTCTTTAGTCTAATTTTAGCTTTACTGCATCAACAAACATCGGTTAATTAAATGTTTATTTTCTCAAACAAAGCAAAATATAAACACAAAAAGTGTGGATTAATGCACTTTATTAGCTAAAATTCGTATTATAAAGAATTTTGAACTCATTTTTCTTTAAAACTTTAGTTCTGCCAGCTACTTCTTTTATAGCACTATATTAGTGCTACAGCAACCATTCTTGGAAACATTACTATAGACATTGGTTCTTTCTTTAGTCTAATTTAAGCTTTACTGCATCCACAAACATCGGTTAATTAAATGTTTATTTTCTCAAAGAAAACAAAATATAAACACAAAAAGTGTGGATTAACGCACTTTATAAGCTAAAATTCGTATTATAAAGAATTTTGAGCTCATTTTTCTCTAAAACTTTAGTTCTGTCAGCTACTTCTTTTTATAGCACTATATTAGTGCTACAGCAACCGTTCTTGGAAACATTACTATAGACATTAGTTCTTTCTTCAGTCTAATTTAAGCTTTGCTGCATCCACAAACATCGGTTAATTAAATGTTTATTTTCTCAAAGAAAACAAAATATAAACACAAGAAGTGTGGATTAACGCACGTTATTAGCTATAATTCGTAGTATAAAGTGATTTGAGCTCATCTTTCTTTAAAACTTTCATTCTGCCATTTACTTCTTTTATAGCACTATATTATTGCTGCAGCAACCATTTTTGGAATAATTACTAAAGACATTAGGTCTAATTGTAGCTTTACTGCATCAACAAACATCGATTATTTAAATGTTTATTTTCTCAAAGAAAAACAAAATATAAACACAAAAAGTGTGGATTAACGCACTTTATTAGCTAAAATTCGTATTATAAAGAATTTTGAGCTCATCTTTCTTTAAAACTTTAGTTCTGCCAGCTACTTCTTTTATAGCACTATATTAGTACTGCAGCAACCATTCTTGGAAACATTACTATAGACATTAGGTCTTATTTTAGCTTTACTATATCAACAAACATTGGTTAATTAAATGTTTATTTTCTCAAAGAAAAGTAAATATAAACACAAAAATTGCGGATTAACGCACTTTATTAGCTAATATTCGTATTATAAAGAATTTTGAGCTCATCTATCTTTAAAACTTTAGTTCTGCCAGATACTTCTTTTATAGCACAATATTAGTACTGCAGCAACCATTCTTGGAAACATTACTATCGACATTAGGTCTTATTTTAGCTTTACTGTATCCACAAACATCGGTTAATTAAATGTTTATTTTCTCAAAGAAAAGTAAATATAAACACAAAAAGTGCGGATTAACGCACTTTATTAGCTAAAATTCGTATTATAAAGAATTTTGAGCTCATCTTTATTTAAAACTTTAGTTCTGCCAGCTACTTCTTTTATAGCACTATATTAGTGCTGCAGCAACCATTCTTGGAAACATTACTATAGACATTAGTTCTTTCTTTAGTCTAATTTAAGCTTTACTGCATCCACAAACATCGGTTAATTAAATGTTTATTTTCTCAAAGAAAACAAAATATAAACACAAAAGGTGTGGATTAACGCACTTTATTAGCTAAAATTCGTATTATAAAGAGATTTGAGCTCATCTATCTTTATAACTTTAGTTCTGCCAGATACTTCTTTTATAGCACAATATTAGTACTGCAGCAACCATTCTTGGAAACATTACTATCGACATTAGGTCTTATTTTAGCTTTACTGTATCAACAAACATTGGTTAATTAAATGTTTATTTTCTCAAAGAAAAGTAAATATAAACACAAAAATTGCGGATTAACGCACTTTATTAGCTAAAATTCGTATTATAAAGAAGTTTGAGCTCATCTATCTTTAAAACTTTAGTTCTGCCAGATACTTCTTTTATAGCACAATATTAGTACTGCAGCAACCATTCTTGGAAACATTACTATCGACATTAGGTCTTATTTTAGCTTTACTGTATCAACAAACATTGGTTAATTAAATGTTTATTTTCTCAAAGAAAAGTAAATATAAACACAAAAAGTGCGGATTAACGCACTTTATTAGCAAAAATTCGTATTATAAAGAATTTTGAGCTCATCTTTCTTTAAAACTTTAGTTCTGCCAGCTACTTCTTTCATAGCACTATATTAGTTCTGCAGCAACCGTTCTTTGAAACATTACTATAGACATTAGTTCTTTCTTCAGTCTAATTAAGCTGTACTGCATCCACAGACATCGGTTAATTAAATGTTTATTTTCTCAAAGAAAACAAAATATAAACACAAGAAGTGTGGATTAACGCACTTTATTAGCTATAATTCGTAGTGTAAAGTGATTTGAGCTCATCTTTCTTTAAAACTTTAATTCTGCCAGCTACTTCTTTTAAAGCACAATATTAGTACTGCAGCAACCATTCTTGGAAACATTATCATAGACATTAGGTCTTATTTTAGCTTTACTGTATCAACAAACATAGGTTAATTAAATGTTTATTTTCTCAAAGAAAACAAAATATAAACACAAAAAGTGCGGATTAACGCACTTTGTTAGCTAAAATTCGTATTATAAAGAATTTTGAGCTCATTTTTCTTTAAAACTTTAATTCTGTCAGCTACTTCTTTTTATAGCACTATATTAGTGCTACAGCAACCGTTCTTGGAAACATTACTATAGACATTGGTTCTTTATTAAGTCTAATTTTAGCTTTACTGCATCTACAAACATCGGTTAATTAAATGTTTATTTTCTCAAAGAAAACAAAATATAAACACAAAAAATGTGGATTAACGCACTTTATTAGCTAAAATTCGTATCAAAAAGAATTTTGAGCTCATCTTTCTTTAAATCTTTAGTTCTGCCGGCTACTTCTTATATAGCACTATATTAGTACTGCAGCAACCATTCTTGGAAACATTACTATAGACATTAGGTCTTATTTTAGCTTTACTATATCAACAAACATAGGTTAATTAAATGTTTATTTCTCAAAGAAATCAAAATATAAATACAAAATGTGCGGATTACTGCACTTTATTAGCTAAAATTCGTAATATAAAGAATTTTGAACTCATGTTTCTTTAAAACTTTAATTCTGTCAGCTACTTCTTTTTATAGCACTATATTAGTGCTACAGCAACCGTTCTTGGAAACATTACTATGGACATTGGTTCTTTCTTTAGTCTAATTTAAGCTTTACTGCATCCACAAACATCGGTTAATTAAATGTTTATTTTCTCAAAGAAATCAAAATATAAACACAAAAGGTGTGGATTAACGCACTTTATTAGCTAAAATTCGTATTATAAAGAGATTTGAGCTCATCTATCTTTATAACTTTAGTTCTGCCAGATACTTCTTTTATAGCACAATATTAGTACTGCAGCAACCATTCTTGGAAACATTACTATCGACATTAGGTCTTATTTTAGCTTTACTGTATCAACAAACATTGGTTAATTAAATGTTTATTTTCTCAAAGAAAAGTAAATATAAACACAAAAAGTGCGGATTAACGCACTTTATTAGCTAAAATTCGTATTATAAAGAATTTTGAGCTCATCTATCTTTAAAACTTTAGTTCTGCCAGATACATCTTTTATAGCACTATATTAGTACTGCAGCAACCATTCTTGGAAACATTACTATAGACATTAGTTCCTTCTTTATTCTAATTTTAGCTTTACTGCATCAACAAACATCGGTTGATTAAATGTTTATTTTCTCAAAGAAAACAAAATATAAACACAAAAAGTGCGGATTAACGCACTTTGTTAGGTAAAATTCGTATTATAAAGAATTTTGAGCTCATTTTTCTTTAAAACTTTAGTTCTGTCAGCTACTTCTTTTTAAAGCACTATATTAGTGCTACAGCAACCGTTCTTGGAAACATTACTATAGACATTGGTTCTTTATTAAGTCTAATTTTAGCTTTACTGCATCCACAAACATCGGTTAATTAAATGTTTATTTTCTCAAAGAAAACAAAATATAAACACAAAAAATGTGGATTAACGCACTTTATTAGCTAAAATTCGTATCAAAAAGAATTTTGAGCTCATCTTTCTTTAAATCTTTAGTTCTGCCGGCTACTTCTTATATAGCACTATATTAGTACTGCAGCAACCATTCTTGGAAACATTACTATAGACATTAGGTCTTATTTTAGCTTTACTATATCAACAAACATAGGTTAATTAAATGTTTATTTCTCAAAGAAATCAAAATATAAATACAAAATGTGCGGATTACTGCACTTTATTAGCTAAAATTCGTAATTTAAAGAGATTTGAGCTCATCTATCTTTAAAACTTTAGTTCTGCCAGATACTTCTTTTATAGCACAATATTAGTACTACAGCAACCATTCTTGGAAACATTACTATCGACATTAGGTCTTATTTTAGCTTTACTGTATCAACAAACATTGGTTAATTAAATGTTTATTTTCTCAAAGAAAAGTAAATATAAACACAAAAAGTGCGGATTAACGCACTTTATTAGCTAAAATTCGTATTATAAAGAATTTTGAGCTCATCTATCTTTAAAACTTTAGTTCTGCCAGATACTTCTTTTATAGCACAATACTGCAGCAACCATTCTTGGAAACATTACTATCGACATTAGGTCTTATTTTAGCTTTGCTGTATCAACAAACATTAGTTAATTAAATGTTTATTTTCTCAAAGAAAAGAAAATATAAACACAAAAAGTGCGGATTAACGCACTTTATTATCTAAAATTCGTATTATAAAGAATTTTGAGCTCATCTTTTTTTAAAACTTTAGTTCTGCCAGCTACTTCTTTTATAGCACTATATTAGTACTGCAGCAACCATTCATTGAAACATTACTATAGACATTATGTCTAATTTTAGCTTTACTGCATCAACAAACATCGGTTAATTAAATGTTTATTTTCTCAAAGAAAAGAAAATATAAACACAAAAAGTGTGGATTAATGCACTTTATTAGCTACAATTCTTTAAAACTTTAGTTCTGCCAGCTACTTTTTTATAGCACTATATTAGTGCTGCAACAACAATTCTTGGACACATTACTATAGACATTAAGTCTTATTTTAGCTGTACTGCATCAACAAACATCGATTGAGTAAATGATTATTTTCTCAAAGAAAACAAAATACAAACACAAAAGGTGTGGATTAACTCACTTTATTAGCTAAAATTCGTATTATAAAGAGATTTGAGCTCATCTATCTTTAAAACTTTAGTTCTGCCAGATACTTCTTTTATAGCAGAATATTAGTACTGCAGCAACCATTCTTGGAAACATTACTATCGACATTAGGTCTTATTTTAGCTTTACTGTATCAACAAACATTGGTTAATTAAATGTTTATTTTCTCAAAGAAAAGTAAATATAAACACAAAAAGTGCGGATTAACGCACTTTATTAGCTAAAATTCGTATTATAAAGAATTTTGAGCTCATCTATCTTTAAAACTTTAGTTCTGCCAGATACTTCTTTTATAGCACAATACTGCAGCAACCATTCTTGGAAACATTACTATCGACATTAGGTCTTATTTTAGCTTTGCTGTATCAACAAACATTGGTTAATTAAATGTTTATTTTCTCAAAGAAAAGTAAATATAAACACAAAAAGTGCGGATTAACGCACTTTATTAGCTAAAATTCGTATTATAAAGAATTTTGAGCTCATCTTTCTTTAAAACTTTAGTTCTGCCAGCTACTTCTTTTATAGCACTATATTAGTGCTGCAGCAACCATTCTTGGAAACATTACTATAGACATTAGTTCCTTCTTTAGTCTAATTTTAGCTTTACTGCATCAACAAACATCGGTTAATTAAATGTTTATTTTCTCAAAGAAAACAAAATATAAACACAAAAAGTGTGGATTAACGCACTTTATTAGCTACAATTCATATTATAAAGAGAATTGCGCCCATCGTTCTTTAAAACTTTAGTTCTGCCAGCTACTTTTTATAGTACTATATTAGTGCTGCAACAACCATTCTTAGAAACATTACTATAGACATTAGGTCTTATTTTAGCTTTACTGCATCAACAAACATAGGTTAATTAAATGTTTATTTTCTCAAAGAAAACAAAATATAAACACAAAAAGTGCGGATTAACGCACTTTATTAGCTAAAATTCGTATTATAAAGAATTTTGAGCTCATCTTTCTTTAAAACTTTAGTTCTTTCAGCTACTTCTTTTATAGCACTATATTTTATGCTGCAGCAACCATTCTTGGAAACATTACTTTAGACATTAGTTCCTTCTTTAGTCTAATTTTAGCTTTACTGCATCAACAAACATCGGTTAATTAAATGTTTATTTTCTCAAAGAAAAGAAAATATAAACACAAAAAGTGTGGATTAACGCACTTTATGAGCTACCATTCATATTATAAAGAGTTTTGAGCTCATCTTTCTTTAAAACTTTAGTTCTGCCAGCTACTTCTTTTATAGCACTATATTAGTACTGCAGCAACCATTCTTGGAAACATTACTATAGACATTAGTTCCTTCTTTATTCTAATTTTAGCTTTACTGCATCAACAAACATCGGTTGATTAAATGTTTATTTTCTCAAAGAAAAGAAAATATAAACACAAAAAGTGTGGATTAATGCACTTTATTAGCTACAATTCTTTAAAACTTTAGTTCTGCCAGCTACTTTTTTATAGCACTATATTAGTGCTGCAACAACAATTCTTGGAAACATTACTATAGACATTAGGTCTTATTTTAGCTTTACTGCATCAACAAACATAGATTAATTAAATGTTTATTTTCTCAAAGAAAACAAAATATAAACACAAAAGGTGTGGATTAACGCACTTTATTAGCTAAAATTCGTATTATAAAGAGATTTGAGCTCATCTATCTTTAAAACTTTAGTTCTGCCAGATACTTCTTTTATAGCACAATATTAGTACTGCAGCAACCATTCTTGGAAACATTACTATCGACATTAGGTCTTATTTTAGCTTTACTATATCAACAAACATTGGTTAATTAAATGTTTATTTTCTCAAAGAAAAGTAAATATAAACACAAAAAGTGCGGATTAACGCACTTTATTAGCTAAAATTCGTATTATAAAGAATTTTGAGCTCATCTATCTTTAAAACTTTAGTTCTGCCAGATACTTCTTTTATAGCACAATACTGCAGCAACCATTCTTGGAAACATTAATATCGACATTAGGTCTTATTTTAGCTTTGCTGTATCAACAAACATTGGTTAATTAAATGTTTATTTTCTCAAAGAAAAGAAAATATAAACACAAAAAGTGTGGATTAACGCACTTTATTAGCTACAATTCATATTATAAAGAGAATTGCGCCAATCGTTCTTTAAAGCTTTAGTTCTGCCAGCTACTTTTTATAGTACTATATTAGTGCTGCAACAACCATTATTAGAAACATTACTATAGACATTAGGTCTTATTTTAGCTTTACTGCATCAACAAACATCGGTTAATTAAATGTTTATTTTCTCAAAGAAAACAAAATATAAACACAAAAAGTGCGGATTAACGCACTTTATTAGCTAAAATTCGTATTATAAAGAATTTTGAGCTCATCTTTCTTTAAAACTTTAGTTCTTTCAGCTACTTCTTTTATAGCACTATATTTTATGCTGCAGCAACCATTCTTGGAAACATTACTTTAGACATTAGTTCCTTCTTTAGTCTAATTTTAGCTTTACTGCATCAACAAACATCGGTTAATTAAATGTTTATTTTCTCAAAGAAAAGAAAATATAAACACAAAAAGTGTGGATTAACGCACTTTATGAGCTACCATTCATATTATAAAGAGTTTTGAGCTCATCTTTCTTTAAAACTTTAGTTCTGCCAGCCACTTTTTTTATAGCACTATATTAGTACTGCAGCAACCATTCTTGGAAACATTACTATAGACATTAGTTCCTTCTTTATTCTAATTTTAGCTTTACTGCATCAACAAACATCGGTTGATTAAATGTTTATGTTCTCAAAGAAAAGAAAATATAAACACAAAAAGTGTGGATTAATGCACTTTATTAGCTACAATTCTTTAAAACTTTAGTTCTGCCAGCTACTTTTTTATAGCACTATATTAGTGCTGCAACAACAATTCTTGGAAACATTACTATAGACATTAGGTCTTATTTTAGCTTTACTGTATCAACAAACATAGATTAATTAAATGTTTATTTTCTCAAAGAAAACAAAATATAAACACAAAAGGTATGGATTAACGCACTTTATTAGCTAAAATTCGTATTATAAAGAGATTTGAGCTCATCTATCTTTAAAACTTTAGTTCTGCCAGATACTTCTTTTATAGCACAATATTAGTACTGCAGCAACCATTCTTGGAAACATTACTATCGACATTAGGTCTTATTTTAGCTTTACTGTATCAACAAACATTGGTTAATTAAATGTTTATTTTCTCAAAGAAAAGTAAATATAAACACAAAAAGTGCGGATTAACGCACTTTATTAGCTAAAATTCGTATTATAAAGAATTTTGAGCTCATCTATCTTTAAAACTTTAGTTCTGCCAGATACTTCTTTTATAGCACAATACTGCAGCAACCATTCTTGGAAACATTACTATCGACATTAGGTCTTATTTTAGCTTTGCTGTATCAACAAACATTGGTTAATTAAATGTTTATTTTCTCAAAGAAAAGTAAATATAAACACAAAAAGTGCGGATTAACGCACTTTATTAGCTAAAATTCGTATTATAAAGAATTTTGAGCTCATCTTTATTTAAAACTTTAGTTCTGCCAGCTACTTCGTTTATAGCACTATATTAGTGCTGCAGCAACAATTCTTGGAAACAATACTATAGACATTAGTTCTTTCTTTAGTCTAATTTAAGCTTTACTGCATCCACAAACATCGATTAATTAAATGTTTATTTTATCAAAGGAAACAAAATATAAACACAAAAAGTGTGGATTAACGCACTTTATTAGCTACAATTCATATTATAAAGAGAATTGCGCCCATCGTTCTTTAAAACTTCAGTTCTGCCAGCTACTTTTTTATAGCATTATATTAGTGCTGCAGCAACCATTCTTGGAAACATTGCTATAGACATTAGGTCTTATTTTAGCTTTACTGTATCAACAAACATTGGTTGATTAAATGTTTATTTTCTCAAAGAAAAGTTAATATAAACACAACAAGTGCGGATTAACGCACTTTATTAGCAAAAATTCGTATTATAAAGAATTTTGAGCTCATCTTTCTTTAAAACTTTAGTTCTGCCAGCTACTTCTTTCATAGCACTATATTAGTGCTGCAGCAACCGTTCTTTGAAACATTACTATAGACATTAGTTCTTTCTTCAGTCTAATTAAGCTGTACTGCATCCACAGACATCGGTTAATTAAATGTTTATTTTCTCAAAGAAAACAAAATATAAACACAAGAAGTGTGGATTAACGCACTTTATTAGCTATAATTCGTAGTGTAAAGTGATTTGAGCTCATCTTTCTTTAAAACTTTAATTCTGCCAGCTACTTCTTTTATAGCACAATATTAGTACTGCAGCAACCATTTTTGGAAACATTACTATAGACATTAGGTCTTATTTTAGCTTTACTGTATCAACAAACATAGGTTAATTAAATGTTTATTTTCTCAAAGAAAACAAAATATAAACACAAAAAAGTGCGGGTTAACGCACTTTGTTAGCTAAAATTCGTATTATAAAGAATTTTGAGCTCATTTTTCTTTAAAACTTTAGTTCTGTCAGCTACTTCTTTTTAAAGCACTATATTAGTGCTACAGCAACCGTTCTTGGAAACATTACTATAGACATTGGTTCTTTATTAAGTCTAATTTTAGCTTTACTGCATCCACAAACATCGGTTAATTAAATGTTTATTTTCTCAAAGAAAACAAAATATAAACACAAAAAATGTGGATTAACGCACTTTATAAGCTAAAATTCGTATTAAAAAGAATTTTGAGCTCATCTTTCTTTAAAACTTCAGTTCTGCCAGCTACTTTTTTATAGCATTATATTAGTGCTGCAGCAACCATTCTTGGAAACATTGCTATAGACATTAGGTCTTATTTTTGCTTTACTGTATCAACAATCATTGGTTAATTAAATGTTTATTTTCTCAAAGAAAAGTAAATATAAACACAACAAGTGCGGATTAACGCACTTTATTAGCAAAAATTCGTATTATAAAGAATTTTGAGCTCATCTTTCTTTAAAACTTCAGTTCTGCCAGCTACTTCTTTCATAGCACTATATTAGTGCTGCAGCAACCGTTCTTTGAAACATTACTATAGACATTAGTTCTTTCTTCAGTCTAATTAAGCTGTACTGCATCCACAGACATCGGTTAATTAAATGTTTATTTTCTCAAAGAAAACAAAATAGAAACACAAAAAGTGCGGATTAACGCACTTTATTAGTCAAAATTCGTATTATAAAGAGTTTTGAGCTCATCGTTCTTTAAAACTTTAGTTCTGCCAGCTACTTCTTTTAAAGCACAATATTAGTACTGCAGCAACCATTCTTGGAAACATTACTATAGACATTAGGTCTTATTTTAGCTTTACTGTATCAACAAACATAGGTTAATTAAATGTTTATTTTCTCAAAGAAAACAAAATATAAACACAAAAAGTGCGGATTAACGCACTTTGTTAGCTAAAATTCGTATTATAAAGAATTTTTAGCTCATTTTTCTTTAAAACTTTAGTTCTGTCAGCTACTTCTTTTTAAAGCACTATATTAGTGCTACAGCAACCGTTCTTGGAAACATTACTATAGACATTGGTTCTTTATTAAGTCTAATTTTAGCTTTACTGCATCCACAAACATCGGTTAATTAAATGTTTATTTTCTCAAAGAAAACAAAATATAAACACAAAAAATGTGGATTAACGCACTTTATTAGCTAAAATTCGTATTAAAAAGAATTTTGAGCTCATCTTTCTTTAAAACTTTAGTTCTGCCGGCTACTTCTTATATAGCACTATATTAGTACTGCAGCAACCATTCTTGGAAACATTACTATAGACATTAGGTCTTATTTTAGCTTTACTATATCAACAAACATAGGTTAATTAAATGTTTATTTTCTCAAAGAAATCAAAATATAAATACAAAAAGTGCGGATTACTGCACTTTATTAGCTAAAATTCGTAATATAAAGAATTTTGAACTCATGTTTCTTTAAAACTTTAATTCTGTCAGCTACTTCTTTTTATAGCACTATATTAGTGCTACAGCAACCGTTCTTGGAAACATTACTATAGACATTGGTTCTTTCTTTAGTCTAATTTAAGCTTTACTGCATCCACAAACATCGGTTAATTAAATGTTTATTTTCTCAAAGAAATCAAAATATAAACACAAAAGGTGTGGATTAACGCACTTTATTAGCTAAAATTCGTATTATAAAGAGATTTGAGCTCATCTATCTTTATAACTTTAGTTCTGCCAGATACTTCTTTTATAGCACAATATTAGTACTGCAGCAACCATTCTTGGAAACATTACTATCGACATTAGGTCTTATTTTAGCTTTACTGTATCCACAACCATCGATTAATTAAATGTTTATTTTATCAAAGGAAACAAAATATAAACACAAAAAGTGTGGATTAACGCACTTTATTAGCTACAATTCATATTATAAAGAGAATTGCGCCCATCGTTCTTTAAAACTTCAGTTCTGCCAGCTACTTTTTTATAGCATTATATTAGTGCTGCAGCAACCATTCTTGGAAACATTGCTATAGACATTAGGTCTTATTTTTGCTTTACTGTATCAACAAACATTGGTTAATTAAATGTTTATTTTCTCAAAGAAATCAAAATATAAACACAAAAGGTGTGGATTAACGCACTTTATTAGCTAAAATTCGTATTATAAAGAGATTTGAGCTCATCTATCTTTAAAACTTTAGTTCTGCCAGATACTTCTTTTATAGCACAATATTAGTACTGCAGCAACCATTCTTGGAAACATTACTATCGACATTAGGTCTTATTTTAGCTTTACTGTATCAACAAACATTGGTTAATTAAATGTTTATTTTCTCAAAGAAAAGTAAATATAAACACAAAAAGTGCAAATTAACGCACTTTATTAGCTAAAATTCGTATTATAAAGAATTTTGAGCTCATCTTTATTTAAAACTTTAGTTCTGCCAGCTACTTCGTTTATAGCACTATATTAGTGCTGCAGCAACAATTCTTGGAAACAATACTATAGACATTAGTTCTTTCTTTAGTCTAATTTAAGCTTTACTGCATCCACAAACATCGATTAATTAAATGTTTATTTTATCAAAGGAAACAAAATATAAACACAAAAACTGTGGATTAACGCACCTTATTAGCTACAATTCATATTATATAGAGCATTGCGCCCATCGTTCTTTAAAACTTCAGTTCTGCCAGCTACTTTTTTATAGCATTATATTAGTGCTGCAGCAACCATTCTTGGAAACATTGCTATAGACATTAGGTCTTATTTTAGCTTTACTGTATCAACAAACATTGGTTAATTAAATGTTTATTTTCTCAAAGAAAAGTAAATATAAACACAACAAGTGCGGATTAACGCACTTTATTAGCAAAAATTCGTATTATAAAGAATTTTGAGCTCATCTTTCTTTAAAACTTTAGTTCTGCCAGCTACTTCTTTCATAGCACTATATTAGTGCTGCAGCAACCGTTCTTTGAAACATTACTATAGACATTAGTTCTTTCTTCAGTCTAATTAAGCTTTACTGCATCCACAGACATCGGTTAATTAAATGTTTATTTTCTCAAAGAAAACAAAATATAAACACAAGAAGTGTGGATTAACGCACTTTATTAGCTATAATTCGTAGTATAAAGTGATTTGAGCTCATCTTTCTTTAAAACTTTAATTCTGCCAGCTACTTCTTTTATAGCACAATATTAGTACTGCAGCAACCATTCTTGGAAACATTACTATAGACATTAGGTCTTATTTTAGCTTTACTGTATCAACAAACATAGGTTAATCAAATGTTTATTTTCTCAAAGAAAACAAAATATAAACACAAAAAGTGCGGATTAACGCACTTTGTTAGCTAAAATTCGTATTATAAAGAATTTTGAGCTCATTTTTCCTTAAAACTTTAGTTCTGTCAGCTACTTCTTTTTATAGCACTATATTAGTGCTACAGCAACCGTTCTTGGAAACATTACTATAGACATTGGTTCTTTCTTGAGTCTAATTTAAGCTTTACTGCATCCACAAACATCGGTTAATTAAATGTATATTTTCTCAAAGAAAACAAAATATAAACACAAAAAGTGTGGATTAACGCACTTTATTAGCTAAAATTCGTATTAAAAAGAATTTTGAGCTCATCTTTCTTTAAAACTTTAGTTCTTTCGGCTACTTCTTTTATAGCACAATATTAGTACTGCAGCAACCATTCTTGGAAACATTACTATAGACATTAGGTCTTATTTTAGCTTTACTGTATCAACAAACATGGGTTAATTAAATGTTTATTTTCTCAAAGAAAACAAAATATAAACACAAAAAGTGCGGATTAACGCACTTTATTAGCTAAAATTCGTATTATAAAGAATTTTGAGCTCATCTTTATTTAAAACTTTAGTTCTGCCAGCTACATCTTTTATAGCACTATATTAGTGCTGCAGCAACCATTCTTGGAAACATTACTATAGACATTAGTTCCTTCTTTAGTCTAATTTTAGCTTTACTGCATCAACAAACATCGGTTAATTAAATGTTTATTTTCTCAAAGAAAACAAAATATAAACACAAAAAGTGTGGATTAATGCACTTTATTAGCTACAATTCATATTATAAAGAGAATTGCGCCCATCGTTCTTTAAAGCTTTAGTTCTGCCAGCTACTTTTTTATAGTACTATATTAGTGCTGCAACAACCATTCTTGGAAACATTACTATAGACATTAGGTCTTATTTTAGCTTTACTGCATCAACAAACATAGGTTAATTAAATGTTTATTTTCTCAAAGAAAACAAAATATAAACACAAAAAGTGCGGATTAACGCACTTTATTAGCTAAAATTCGTATTATAAAGAATTTTGAGCTCATCTTTCTTTAAAACTTTAGTTCTGCCTGCTACTTCTTTTATAGCACTATATTTTATGCTGCAGCATTCATTCTTGGAAACATTACTTCAGACATTAGTTCCTTCTTTAGTCTAATTTTAGCTTTACTGCATCAACAAACATCGGTTGATTAAATGTTTATTTTCTCAAAGAAAAGAAAATATAAACACAAAAAGTGTGGATTAATGCACTTTATTAGCTACAATTCTTTAAAACTTTAGTTCTGCCAGCTACTTTTTTATAGCACTATATTAGTGCTGCAACAACAATTCTTGGAAACATTACTATAGACATTAGGTCTTATTTTAGCTTTACTGCATCAACAAACATAGATTAATTAAATGTTTATTTTCTCAAAGAAAACAAAATATAAACACAAAAAGTGCAGATTAACGCACTTTATTAGCTAAAATTCGTATCATAAAGAATTTTGAGCTCATCTTTCTTTAAAACTTTAGTTCTTTCAGCTACTTCTTTTATAGCACTATATTTTATGCTGCTGCAACCATTCTTGGAAACATTACTTTAGACATTAGTTCCTTCTTTAGTCTAATTTTAGCTTTACTGCATCAACAAACATCGGTTAATTAAATGTTTATTTTCTCAAAGAAAAGAAAATATAAACACAAAAAGTGTGGATTAATGCACTTTATGAGCTACAATTCATATTATAAAGAGTTTTGAGCTCATCTTTCTTTAAAACTTTAGTTCTGCCAGCTACTTCTTTTATAGCACTATATTAGTACTGCAGCAACCATTCTTGGAAACATTACTATAGACATTAGTTCCTTCTTTAGTCTAATTTTAGCTTTACTGCATCAACAAACATCGGTTGATTAAATGTTTATTTTTTCAAAGAAAAGAAAGTATAAATACAAAAAGTGTGGATTAACGCACTTTATTAGCTACAATTCATATTATAAAGAGAATTGCGCCCATCGTTCTTTAAAGCTTTAGTTCTGCCAGCTACTTTTTTATAGTACTATATTAGTGCTGCAACAACCATTCTTGGAAACATTACTATAGACATTAGGTCTTATTTTAGCTTTACTGCATCAACAAACATAGGTTAATTAAATGTTTATTTTCTCAAAGAAAACAAAATATCAACACAAAAGGTGCGGATTAACGCACTTTATTAGCTAAAATTCGTATTATAAAGAGATTTGAGCTCATCTTTCTTTAAAACTTCAGTTCTGCCAGCTATTTCATTTATAGCACAATATTAGTACTGCAGCAACCATTCTTGGAAACATTACTATCGACATTAGGTCTTATTTTAGCTTTACTGTATCAACAAACATTGGTTAATTAAATGTTTATTTTCTCAAAGAAAAGTAAATATAAACACAACAAGTGCGGATTAACGCACTTTATTAGCAAAAATTCATATTATAAAGAATTTTGAGCTCATCTTTCTTTAAAACTTTAGTTCTGCCAGCTACTTCTTTCATAGCACTATATTAGTGCTGCAGCAACCGTTCTTTGAAACATTACTATAGACATTAGTTCTTTCTTCAGTCTAATTAAGCTTTACTGCATCCACAGACATCGGTTAATTAAATGTTTATTTTCTCAAAGAAAACAAAATATAAACACAAGAAGTGTGGATTAACGCACTTTATTAGCTATAATTCGTAGTGTAAAGTGATTTGAGCTCATCTTTCTTTAAAACTTTAATTCTGCCAGCTACTTCTTTTATAGCACAATATTAGTACTGCAGCAACCATTCTTGGAAACATTACTATAGACATTAGGTCTTATTTTAGCTTTACTGTATCAACAAACATAGGTTAATTAAATGTTTATTTTCTCAAAGAAAACAAAATATAAACACAAAAAGTGCGGATTAACGCACTTTGTTAGCTAAAATTCGTATTATAAAGAATTTTGAGCTCATTTTTCTTTAAAACTTTAGTTCTGTCAGCTACTTCTTTTTATAGCACTATATTAGTGCTACAGCAACCGTTCTTGGAAACATTACTATAGACATTGGTTCTTTCTTGAGTCTATTTTTAGCTTTACTGCATTCACAAACATCGGTTAATTAAATGTATATTTTCTCAAAGAAAACAAAATATAAACACAAAAAGTGTGGATTAACGCACTTTATTAGCTAAAATTCGTATTAAAAAGAATTTTGAGCTCATCTTTCTTTAAAACTTTAGTTCTTTCGGCTACTTCTTTTATAGCACAATATTAGTACTGCAGCAACCATTCTTGGAAACATTACGATAGACATTAGGTCTTATTTTAGCTTTACTGTATCAACAAACATGGGTTAATTAAATGTTTATTTTCTCAAAGAAAACAAAATATAAACACAAAAAGTGCGGATTAACGCATTTTATTAGCTAAAATTCGTATTATAACGAATTTTGAGCTCATCTTTATTTAAAACTTTAGTTCTGCCAGCTACTTCTTTTATAGCACTATATTAGTGCTGCAGCAACCATTCTTGGAAACATTACTATAGACATTAGTTCCTTTTTTAGTCTAATTTTAGTTTTACTGCATCAAGAAACATCGGTTAATTAAATGTTTATTTTCTCAAAGAAAAGAAAATATAAACACAAAAAGTGTGGATTAACGCACTTTATGAGCTACCATTCATATTATAAAGAGTTTTGAGCTCATTTTTCTTTAAAACTTTAGTTCTGTCAGCTACTTCTTTTTATAGCACTATATTAGTGCTACAGCAACCGTTCTTGGAAACATTACTATAGACATTGGTTCTTTCTTGAGTCTATTTTTAGCTTTACTGCATCCACAAACATCGGTTAATTAAATGTATATTTTCTCAAAGAAAACAAAATATAAACACAAAAAGTGTGGATTAACGCACTTTATTAGCTAAAATTCGTATTAAAAAGAATTTTGAGCTCATCTTTCTTTAAAGCTTTAGTTCTGCCAGCTACTTTTTTATAGTACTATATTAGTGCTGCAACAACCATTCTTGGAAACATTACTATAGACATTAGGTCTTATTTTTGCTTTACTGCATCAACAAACATAGGTTAATTAAATGTTTATTTTCTCAAAGAAAACAGAATATAAACACAAAAAATGCGGATTAACGCACTTTATTAGCTAAAATTCGTATTATAAAGAATTTTGAGCTCATCTTTCTTTAAAACTTTAGTTCTTTCAGCTACTTCTTTTATAGCACTATATTTTATGCTGCAGCAACCATTCTTGGAAACATTACTTTAGACATTAGTTCTTTCTTTAGTCTAATTTTAGCTTTACTGCATCAACAAACATCGGTTAATTAAATGTTTATTTTCTCAAAGAAAATAAAATATAAACACAAAAAGTGTGGATTAACGCACTTTATTAGCTACAATTCATATTATAAAGAGTTTTGAGCTCATCTTTCTTTAAAACTTTAGTTCTGCCAGCTACTTCTTTTATAGCACTATATTAGTGCTGCAGCAACCATTCTTGGAAACATTACTATAGACATTAGTTCCTTCTTTATTCTAATTTTAGCTTTACTGCATCAACAAACATCGGTTGATTAAATGTTTATTTTCTCAAAGAAAAGAAAATATAAACACAAAAAGTGTGGATTAATGCACTTTATTAGGTACAATTCTTTAAAACTTTAGTTCTGCCAGCTACTTTTTTATAGCACTATATTAGTGCTGCAACAACAATTCTTGGAAACATTACTATAGACATTAGGTCTTATTTTAGCTTTACTGCATCAACAAACATATGTTAATTAAATGTTTATTTTCTCAAAGAAAACAAAATATAAACACAAAAAGTGCAGATTAACGCACTTTATTAGCTAAAATTCGTATTATAAAGAATTTTGAGCTCATCTTTCTTTAAAACTTTAGTTCTCTCAGCTACTTCTTTTATAGCACTATATTTTATGCTGCAGCAACCATTCTTGGAAACATTACTTTAGACATTAGTTCCTTTTTTAGTCTAATTTTAGCTTTACTGCATCAACAAACATCGGTTAATTAAATGTTTATTTTCTCAAAGAAAAGAAATTAGAAACACAAAAAGTGTGGAGTAACGCACTTTATGAGCTACAATTCATATTATAAAGAGTTTTGAGCTCATCTTTCTTTAAAACTTTAGTTCTGCCAGCTACTTCTTTTATAGCACTATATTAGTACTGCAGCAACCATTCTTGGAAACATTACTATAGACATTAGTTCCTTCTTTAGTCTAATTTTAGCTTTACTGCATCAACAAACATCGGTTGATTAAATGTTTATTTTCTCAAAGAAAAGAAAATATAAATACAAAAAGTGTGGATTAACGCACTTTATTAGCTACAATTCATATTATAAAGAGAATTGCGCCCATCGTTCTTTAAAGCTTTAGTTCTGCCAGCTACTTTTTTATAGTACTATATTAGTGCTGCAACAACCATTCTTGGAAACATTACTATAGACATTAGGTCTTATTTTAGCTTTACTGCATCAACAAACATAGGTTAATTAAATGTTTATTTTCTCAAAGAAAACAAAATATAAACACAAAAAGTGCAGATTAACGCACTTTATTAGCTAAAATTCGTATTATAAAGAATTTTGAGCTCATCTTTCTTTAAAACTTTAGTTCTCTCAGCTACTTCTTTTATAGCACTATATTTTATGCTGCAGCAACCATTCTTGGAAACATTACTTTAGACATTAGTTCCTTTTTTAGTCTAATTTTAGCTTTACTGCATCAACAAACATCGGTTAATTAAATGTTTATTTTCTCAAAGAAAACAAAATATAAACACAAAAGGTGCGGATTAACGCACTTTATTACCTAAAATTCGTATTATAAATAATTTTGAGCTCATCTTTCTTTAAAACTTTAGTTCTGCCAGCTACTTCTTTTATAGCACTATAATAGTGCTGCAGCAACCATTCTTGGAAACATTACTATAGACATTAGTTCCTTCTTTAGTCTAATTTTAGCTTTACTGCATCAGCAAACATCGGTTGATTAAATGTTTATTTTCTCAAAGAAAAGAAAATATAAACACAAAAAGTGTGGATTAATGCACTTTATTAGCTACAATTCTTTAAAACTTTAGTTCTGCCAGCTACTTTTTTATAGCACTATGTTAGTGCTGCCACAACCATTCTTGGAAACATTACTATAGACATTAGTTCCTTCTTTAGTCTAATTTTAGCTTTACTGCATCAACAAACATCGGTTGATTAAATGTTTATTTTCTCAAAGAAAAGAAAATATAAACACAAAAAGTGTGGATTAATGCACTTTATTAGCTACAATTCTTTAAAACTTTAGTTCTGCCAGCTACTTTTTTATAGCACTATATTAGTGCTGCAACAACCATTCTTGTAAACATTACTATAGACATTAGGTCTTATTTTAGCTTTACTGCATCAACAAACATAGGTTAATTAAATGTTTATTTTCTCAAAGAAAACAAAATATAAACACAAAAGGTGCGGATTAACGCACTTTATTAGCTAAAATTCGTATTATAAAGAATTTTGAGCTCATCTTTCTTTAAAACTTTAGTTCTGCCAGCTACTTCTTTTATAGCACTATATTAGTGCTGCAGCAATCATTCTTGGAGACATTACTTTAGACATTAGTTCTTTCTTTAGTCTAATTTAAGCTTTACTGCATCCACAAACATCGGTTACTTAAATGTTTATTTTCTCAAAGAAAACAAAATATAAACACAAAAATTTTTGATTAATCGAGCAGTAACTGTGGTTAACGCAGCAGGCACAATGTTTTGTCAAAAGTCAATCATGCATTACTTCCTGACTCATCGTTCGTCGTGTGGTTGAGCTGGGTTCATATCCTAGCCAAAGAGCTCCTACTAAAGACCATTTTCAAAGTCCAAGATAATATCTGAAGCTATAATTTGGTATCAAAATAATGGATCAGGTAACAAGTCTCCATTTTGAAGATCATTTTATCTCGTTGTGCATCCATGTTAGCATGAAATAGCATCGCAGTTTGTGTTCTTGGCACGCCCTCCGTGGCCTACGCCATTTGCGTCTCATATTCTATCAAGAACATCGTGTGATCCATCACTTTTTCCTGATTCCATTCATTGCATTTTCATATCAACTTGCACTGCTTTTCAATTCCTGGAGATCGATGATGCCTGTAGGGCGCCTGTAGTGGGCTATAACTCTGAAGCTACAAAGAAATCTAGCTTAAACGTTATTCCCAACATCATCTGTCGCCATTCTCATTCACGGACGTAAATTGAAAGAGGCGTTCCATTTGTTGTTGACCACATGGTCCAAAACTTCAAGAAAATAGAACTGCTTGACAATTTAATGGCGATTCTCAGGATCAAACGTGGGACTTTCAAGTAGAAAAGGAAGAAGTAACACTACATGGAAGGCCGTCGATACTCGATACTCCCTTCGACAAACGGGCGACAAACACACATGAATTGCTCTTCAATGTCTGCGTCACCAAAATCTTATTATCTGAGCTGAGTGGAAGTATACAAATACAAATGAAACCAGATGAAATCGACCCAGTCAATGCAGCTCCACAGAGACGTAAAGCATGGATACAGTCCTGAGTAAATTAACTCTGTGCTTGGGCACTCTTCAGCATTGCTACTCTCAGCTATCACCATATTAACAACAACATATGGCCCCATAAGATGAAGAATTGGAAATATAAAGGTAATGCATTGAATGCAAAATGAAATAATAAAATAAAAGTTCTTGTCTTTTCACTTACTGCAGCAGGGCATTTGGAAGTTTGAATTTAAAGCCACAGGGCCCCTATGTCTTCTCTTCCAGCAGGTCGGTTGGTTTACAAATGGCAAAACTTTTTATCATGAGTAGTATTAATACGGGCATACCTGCATACATTTCACAAAGCCAAGATGAAGGATTCAGTGCCAATGCCCCGTTTAATTTGAAAAGTTTTATGATTGTGAAGTTAGGGTTTCTTGTAGTGTGCAATATGCTGAATTTTCACCCTCCACCCCCCGCCTCTTCCAGCTATACTTATTACATTGGGTTTTCAATACAATTTAAAGCGTCTGGTTATGCTTCTTGTGATAAGTCATGTCCACCCCTTATTGTCCTGCCAATTGCTTACAGTTATGTATTGTTTACTTTACAATGGATAACAAAAGTAGTTAGACATGATGGCAAAGTCGCTTTATCTTTATACTGTCTTCTCTAGATTTATGGCCATGTTATATTCATTTAGCCTTTATAGTATTAGCAAAGCCTACATTTTATTGCTTCATTGTAATTCATTTGCCCTGTTTTGTTTGTCATCAACACAGCAACCATCCCTTTGTGGTTGATTAATATTATAGCATTTGCAAATGGAAGAACAACAGACATACTGCAATTGAGATGCAGTATCCCAGGATTTTAACTTTCTCGTGTTTTAGTTGTTACAGCGGAATATTCAAGAACTGACAGTTGGCTCACTGTACAATCTGTAAATCAAGTTCATCTTATCAGCTGAAACCCCAACGCAGAATGTGTCAGAATTATGTGCAGTAGGAAACCATAAAATCTTCCTGCACTTTTGCAATGTGAAAGCAAACCCTTCCTATTTGTAGCCCCAACTTAGTCTGTCCAGTGTGTCACTTTCGCAACCTTGAATCTGATTTGCTCTCAGAGACCCACAAGAAATATGTTATGTGAAACAGCAACAATTACCAGTTTTTGACATCTTAGACATTGGACAATCCACCTCCGCCCCTTCACCTACCGCCACCCCTTCTTTGTTTTTCTTGCAGATACAGTCTACTTCCAACAATTATGCGTAGTCTCAGACAACACCAAAGATTGTATCACTTTACAAGGAAGGAGATCTCTGTATTGATCTATCTATACGATTAATGTACAATAAACCAAATATATCGTTATTACGCACAGGTTTCTTACTGGTTAGCTCTATAACCTTGATCCATGAGGGAGATATAGATGTTTAAGCCTGCACTAGATGTATGAATAGTATATTCAAAGATTATATATTAGAAACTACGAAGCTACAACAGTAGTACAATGGGTGCTCCAATATACAGCAAGGTGTATCACCCCCCAGCCCCTACTCAGCAATTCCCACCCAACTCTCATTTGTTATCTGCAGGTTCACACAAAAGGAATTCATCGGTACTTGTCAGTTGTGTGTCAGGTACAAAGAAGTATTAAAAATTCATGATGTGCAAGCCAAATATCCACCCCCTCCACCCCTTCTTCCTTTGTTTCTTGCAGGGCAAGTAGGTTCACAACGTCGATGCCGGAAAGTTATTGGCTGATGACCCCAAGTCACCACCCCCTCTTCTTTGTGCTCCTTTGTGTGTTTGTTTATTTGCAGGTCCAACGGTCATCAGCTCTATACTAAGCCTTTCAGGCAACAATAAATATGGACTTAATTGCTGGAAATATTCACCACAAAATGTCGCAGAACTACAACAGGATGAAATTGTTATCAAAAAGAAAGAGAACCAAAATCAGCCTCACACCTTTACACTGTCAAAGCTAATCAATATAAACACCCGTTTTGTCCCATTTTTCTCTAATTTCTTCTTTTTTGCAGCTCATGTCCCTTGATTAAAACCAAACGTTATTCTTAGACCAGCATATGCTTGCCTTTCTTCTCCTTTCAGCAGGTCTACCGAGTTGCAAGATACACGCAGCTCAAAAGAAGAACCATATACAACTGCCTGTGTCGGTCATTCCATCAAGAGGGAAAAGGGACTATTCAAGGACATACCTTATACATGATGCACTTAATTAGTTATCAGGTGAAAGGATTCAATAAAATGTCACCAATAGGTTGATCATGTTCTGGAATGGAAAGGTGAGGGAAAGTCTTCTGATAAATAAAAATTCCCAACCAAAGAAAAGGGACAAGAAAGCAAAGCATCTCCTAACCATAAAATAAAAGGGACCCATACAAATTGGTATCGCACTTGGCAAATCTAGCTAACCTCATCTAAATATATATATGAAAAAAAATATAAAAGTTGCTGATAATTTGGAGATAACACATCAATGCTATCACACAAAAGAGACATGGGGTCTGCACAACTGGTAAATGAACATTGAATAGATAATAGAAAAATTCAAGCTCTCCACCCAGAAATTGACTTGTAACATGTTCGGGCATACACTGTATCGCAAACATCTAACAAAAACATTTCAACATTGCAGGTGGCTATAAGCTTGGTGCCACAGTGAATCAGCAGTGTCATAGCTCCCATACCATCTTATCATGGTTTCGATTTACTGGTCCAGTGTTGAGCTTGCCGCATTAAATAGGGAAACCTACTGTGACATAGATAATGTATCCCAATACAAGGTCCAGTGCGATCTATGTCCGCCCCAATGGTTGGCAGTCCCAGGAAATAATTAATTGCATGTGGTAGACTTGGGCGAACTTTGGCGAACTTTGGCGGTCATGGCCACCTTCAGGTGGCACTTACATTATTTACTGAATTCCAGATTGGATTCAGTACTCAAGCCAATGGTTCTGTTCCGCCCATTACCGAACCCTTTCACTCTGCAACCAAGAATTGTTGCAACGTTAGGGCCTCCGGTATAAGTGTTCGCTCGGTAAAAGTGTCCGCCCGTTACCGACCCCTTTCACTCTGCAACCAAGAAGTCTTGCAGCGTTAGGGTCTCCGGTAAAAGTGTCCGCTCGGTAAAAGTGTCCGCCCATTACCGACCCCTTTCACTCTGCAGCCAAGAAGTGTTGCAACGTTAGGGCGTCTTGCGTATGTATTTACCTTTATGATCATTTTCGTTCATCAATAGTTTCGTTTGTTTGCTGAAAGTTTACATTGATATTTCGTGAAAGATACAACCCCAAGTACTGCCACATGCCTCGTTTTCCTTAGTGTTCTCTATTGTGCCGCACGGGGTTAACACACTTTATTAGCTAAAATTCGTTTTAAAAAGAATTTTGAGCTCATCTTTCTTTAAAACTTTAGTTCTGCCGGCTACTTCTTTTATAGCACTATATTAGTACTGCAGCAACCATTCTTGGAAACATTACTATAGACATTAGGTCTTATTTTAGCTTTACTGCATCAACAAACATCGGTTAATTAAATGTTTATTTTCTCAAAGAAAAGAAAATATAAACACAAAAAGTGTGGATTAACGCACTTTATGAGCTAAAATTCATATGATAAAGAGAATTGCGCCCATCGTTCTTTAAAACTTTAGTTCTGCCAGCTACTTATTTATAGCACTATATTATTGCTGCAACAACCATTCTTGGAAACATTACTATAGACATTAGGTCTTATTTTAGCTTTACTGCATCAACAAACATAGGTTAATTAAATGTTTATTTTCTCAAAGAAAACAAAATATAAAAACAAAAAGTGCAGATTAACGCACTTTATTAGCTAAAGTTCGTATTATAAAGAATTTTGAGCTCATTTTTCTTTAAAACTTTAGTTCTGTCAGCTACTTCTTTTTATAGCACTATATTAGTGCTACAGCAACCATTCTTGGAAACATTACTATAGACATTAGTTCTTTCTTTAGTCTAATTTAAGCTTTACTGCATCCACAAACATCGGTTAATTAAATGTTTATTTTCTCAAAGAAAACAAAATATAAACACAAAAAGTGTGGATTAACGCACTTTATTAGCTAAAATTCGTATTATAAAGAGATTTGAGCTCATCTTTCTTTAAAACTTTAGTTCTGCCAGCTACTTCTTTTATAGCACTATATTAGTGCTGCAGCAACCATTCTTGGAAACATTACTATAGACATTAGGTCTTATTTTAGCTTTACTGTATCAACAAACATAGGTTAATTAAATGTTTATTTTCTCAAAGAAAACAAAATATAAACACAAAAAGTGCGGATTAACGCACTTTATTAGCTAAAATTCGTATTATAAAGAATTTTGAGCACATCTTTCTTTAAAACTTTAGTTCTGCCAGCTACTTCTTCTATAGCACTATATTAGTGCTGCAGCAACCATTCTTGGAAACATTACTATAGACATTAGTTCCTTCTTTAGTCTAATTTTAGCTTTACTGCATCGACAAACATCGGTTGATTAAATGTTTATTTTCTCAAAGAAAAGAAAATATAAACACAAAAAGTGTGGATTAATGCACTTTATTAGCTACAATTCTTTAAAACTTTAGTTCTGCCAGCTACTTTTTTATAGCACTATATTAGTGCTGCAACAACCATTCTTGGAAACATTACTATAGACATTAGGTCTTATTTTAGCTTTACTGCATCAACAAACATAGGTTAATTAAATGTTTATTTTCTCAAAGAAAACAAAATATAAACACAAAAGGTGCGGATTAACGCACTTTATTAGCTGAAAATCGTATTATAAAGAATTTTGAGCTCATCTTTCTTTAAAATTTTAGTTCTGCCGGCTACTTCTTTTATAGCACTATATTAGTGCTGCAGCAATCATTCTTGGAGACATTACTTTAGACATTAGTTCTTTCTTTAGTCTAATTTAAGCTTTACTGCATCCACAAACATCGGTTAATTAAATGTTTATTTTCTCAAAGAAAACAAAATATAATCACAAAAAGTGTGGATTAACGCACTTTATTAGCTAAAATTCGTATTAAAAAGAATTTTGAGCTCATCTTTCTTTAAAACTTTAGTTCTGCCGGCTACTTCTTTTATAGCACTATATTAGTACTGCAGCAACCATTCTTGGAAACATTACTATAGACATTAGGTCTTATTTTAGCTTTACTGTATCAACAAACATAGGTTAATTAAATGTTTATTTTCTCAAAGAAGACAAAATGTAAACACAAAAGGTGCGGATTACTGCACTTTATTAGCTAAAATTCGTTTTATAAAGAATTTTGAGCTCATCTTTATTTAAAACTTTAGTTCTGCCAGCTACTTCTTTTATAGCACAATATTAGTACTGCAGCAACCATTCTTGGAAACATTACTATAGACATTAGGTCTTATTTTAGCTTTACTGTATCAACAAACATAGGTTAATTAAATGTTTATTTTCTCAAAGAAAACAAAATATAAACACAAAAAGTGCGGATTAACGCACTTTATTAGCTAAAATTCGTATTATAAAGAATTTTGAGCTGATCTTTATTTAAAACTTTAGTTCTGTCAGCTACTTCTTTTTATAGCACTATATTAGTGCTACAGCAACCGTTCTTGGAAACATTACTATAGACATTAGGTCTAATTTTAGCTTTACTGTATCAACAAACATAGGTTAATTAAATGTTTATTTTCTCAAAGAAAACAAAATATAAACACAAAAAGTGCGGATTAACGCACTTTATTAGCTAAAATTCGTATTATAAAGAATTTTGAGCTCATCTTTATTTAAAACTTTAGTTCTGTCAGCTACTTCTTTTTATAGCACTATATTAGTGCTACAGCAACCGTTCTTGGAAACATTACTATAGACATTGGTTCTTTCTTTAGTCTAATTTAAGCTTTACTGCATCCACAAACATCGGTTAATTAAATGTTTATTTTCTCAAAGAAATCAAAATATAAACAAAAAAGGTGTAGATTAACGCACTTTATTAGCTAAAATTCGTATTATAAAGAGATTTGAGCTCATCTTTCTTTAAAACTTTAGTTCTGCCAGCTACTTCTCTTATAGCACAATATTAGTACTGCAGCAACCATTCTTGGAAACATTACTATAGACATTAGGTCTTATTTTAGCTTTACTGTATCAACAAACATAGGTTAATTAAATGTTTATTTTCTCAAAGAAAACAAAATATAAACACAAAAAGTGCGGATTAACGCACTTTATTAGCTAAAATTCGTATTATAAAGAATTTTGAGCTCATCTTTATTTAAAACTTTAGTTCTGCCAGCTACTTCTTTTATAGCACTATATTAGAGCTGCAGCAACCATTCTTGGAAACATTACTATAGACATTGGTTCTTTCTTTAGTCTAATTTATGCTTTACCGCATCAAGAAACATAGGTTTATTTTCTCAAAGAAAAAAAATATAAACACAAAAAGTGCAGATTAACTCACTTTATTAGCTAAAATTCGTATTATAAAGAGTTTTGAGCTCATTTTTCTTTAAAACTTTAGTTCTGCCAGCTACTTCTTTTTATAGCACTATGTTAGTGCTACAGAAACCATTCTTGGAAACATTACTATAGACATTTGTTCTTTCTTTTGTCTAATTTAAGCTTTACTGCATCCACAAACATCGGTTAATTAAATGTTTATTTTCTCAAAGAAAACAAAATATAAACACAAGAAGTGTGGATTAACGCACTTTATTAGCTAAAATTCGTATTATAAAGTGATTTGAGCTCATCTTTCTTTAAAACTTTAGTTCTGCCAGCTACTTCTTTTATAGCACTATATTAGTGCTGCAGCACTCATTCTTTGAAACATTAGAATAGACATTAGGTCCTATTTTAGCTTTACTGCATCAACAAACATAGCTTAATTAAATGTTTATTTTCTCAAAGAAAAAAAATATAAACACAAAAAATGTGGATGAACGCACTTTATTAGCTAAAATTCGTATTATAAAGAGATTTGAGCTCATCTTTCTTTAAAACTTTAGTTCTGCCAGCTACTTCTTTTATAGCACTATATTAGTGCTGCAGCAACCATTCTTGGAAACATTACAATAGACATTAGGTCTTATTTTAGCTTTACTGCATCAACAAACATAGGTTAATTAAATGGTTATTTTCTCAAAGAAAACAAAATGTAAACACAAAAAGTGCGGATTAACGCACTTTATTAGTTAAAATTCGTATTTTAAAGAGTTTTGAGCTCATCTTTCATTAAAACTTTAGTTCTGCCAACTACTTCTTTTATAGCACTATATTAGTGCGGCAGCATCCATTCTTGGAAACATTACTATAGACATTAGTTCTTTCTTTAGTCTAATTTATGCTTTACCGCATCAATAAACATAGGTTAATTAAATGTTTATTTTCTCAAAGAAAAAAAATATAAACACAAAAAGTGCAGATTAACTCACTTTATTAGCTAAAATTCGTATTATAAAGAGTTTTGAGCTCATTTTTCTTTAAAACTTTAGTTCTGCCAGCTACTTCTTTTTATAGCACTATGTTAGTGCTACAGAAACCATTCTTGGAAACATTACTATAGACATTTGTTCTTTCTTTTGTCTAATTTAAGCTTTACTGCATCCACAAACATCGGTTAATTAAATGTTTATTTTCTCAAAGAAAACAAAATATAAACACAAGAAGTGTGGATTAACGCACTTTATTAGCTAAAATTCGTATTATAAAGTGATTTGAGCTCATCTTTTTTTAAAACTTTAGTTCTGCCAGCTACTTCTTTTATAGCACTATATTAGTGCTGCAGCATTCATTCTTGGAAACATTAGAATAGACATTAGGTCTTATTTTAGCTTTACTGCATCAACAAACATAGCTTAATTAAATGTTTATTTTCTCAAAGAAAAAAAATATAAACACAAAAAATGTGGATGAACGCACTTTATTAGCTAAAATTCGTATTATAAAGAGATTTGAGCTCATCTTTCTTTAAAACTTTAGTTCTGCCAGCTACTTCTTTTATAGCACTATATTAGTGCTGCAGCAACCATTCTTGGAAACATTACAATAGACATTAGGTCTTATTTTAGCTTTACTGCATCAACAAACATAGGTTAATTAAATGGTTATTTTCTGAAAGAAAACAAAATATAAATACAAAAAGTGCGGATTAACGCACTTTATTAGCTAAAATTCGTATTATAAAGAGATTTGAGCTCATCTTTCTTTAAAACTTTAGTTCTGCCAGCTACTTCTTTTATAGCACTATATTAGTGCTGCAGCAACCATTCTTGGAAACATTACAATAGACATTAGGTCTTATTTTAGCTTTACTGTATCAACAAACATAGGTTAATTAAATGTTTATTTTCTCAAAGAAGACAAAATGTAAACACAAAAGGTGCGGATTACTGCACTTTATTAGCTAAAATTCGTTTTATAAAGAATTTTGAGCTCATCTTTATTTAAAACTTTAGTTCTGCCAGCTACTTCTTTTATAGCACAATATTAGTACTGCAGCAACCATTCTTGGAAACATTACTATAGACATTGGTTCTTTCTTTAGTCTAATTTATGCTTTACCGCATCAAGAAACATAGGTTAATTAAATGTTTATTTTCTCAAAGAAAAAAAATATAAAGACAAAAAGTGCAGATTAACTCACTTTATTAGCTAAAATTCGCATTATAAAGAGTTTTGAGCTCATTTTTCTTTAAAACTTTAGTTCTGCCAGCTACTTCTTTTTATAGCACTATGTTAGTGCTACAGAAACCATTCTTGGAAACATTATTATAGACATTTGTTCTTTCTTTTGTCTAATTTAAGCTTTACTGCATCCACAAACATCGGTTAATTAAATGTTTTTTTCTCAAAGAAAACAAAATATAAACACAACAAGTGTGGATTAACGCACTTTATTAGCTACAATTCGTATTATAAAGTGATTTGAGCTCATCTTTCTTTAAAACTTTAGTTCTGCCAGCTACTTCTTTTATAGCACTATATTAGTGCTGCAGCACTCATTCTTTGAAACATTAGAATAGACATTAGGTCCTATTTTAGCTTTACTGCATCAACAAACATAGCTTAATTAAATGTTTATTTTCTCAAAGAAAAAAAATATAAACACAAAAAATGTGGATGAACGCACTTTATTAGCTAAAATTCGTATTATAAAGAGATTTGAGCTCATCTTTCTTTAAAACTTTAGTTCTGCCAGCTACCTCTTTTATAGCACTATATTAGTGCTGCAGCAACCATTCTTGGAAACATTACAATAGACATTAGGTCTTATTTTAGCTTTACTGCATCAACAAACATAGGTTAATTAAATGGTTATTTTCTCAAAGAAAACAAAATGTCAACACAAAAAGTGCGGATTAACGCACTTTATTAGTTAAAATTCGTATTTTAAAGAGTTTTGAGCTCATCTTTCATTAAAACTTTAGTTCTGCCAACTACTTCTTTTATAGCACTATATTAGTGCGGCAGCATCCATTCTTGGAAACATTACTATAGACATTAGTTCTTTCTTTAGTCTAATTTATGCTTTACCGCATCAATAAACATAGGTTAATTAAATGTTTATTTTCTCAAAGAAAAAAAATATAAACACAAAAAGTGCAGATTAACTCACTTTATTAGCTAAAATTCGTATTATAAAGAGTTTTGAGCTCATTTTTCTTTAAAACTTTAGTTCTGCCAGCTACTTCTTTTTATAGCACTATGTTAGTGCTACAGAAACCATTCTTGGAAACATTACTATAGACATTTGTTCTTTCTTTTGTCTAATTTAAGCTTTACTGCATCCACAAACATCGGTTAATTAAATGTTTATTTTCTCAAAGAAAACAAAATATAAACACAAGAAGTGTGGATTAACGCACTTTATTAGCTAAAATTCGTATTATAAAGAGATTTGAGCTCATCTTTTTTTAAAACTTTAGTTCTGCCAGCTACTTCTTTTATAGCACTATATTAGTGCTGCAGCATTCATTCTTGGAAACATTAGAATATACATTAGGTCTTATTTTAGCTTTACTGCATCAACAAACATAGCTTAATTAAATGTTTATTTTCTAAAAAAAAAAAAATATAAACACAAAAAGTGTGGATTAACGCACTTTATTAGCTAAAATTCGTATTATAAAGAGATTTGAGCTCATCTTTCTTTAAAACTTTAGTTCTGCCAGCTACTTCTTTTATAGCACTATATTAGTGCTGCAGCAACCATTCTTGGAAACATTACAATAGACATTAGGTCTTATTTTAGCTTTACTGCATCAACAAACATAGGTTAATTAAATGTTTATTTTCTGAAAGAAAACAAAATATAAACACAAAAAGTGCGGATTAACGCACTTTATTAGCTAAAATTCGTATTATAAAGAATTTTGAGCTGATCTTTATTTAAAACTTTAGTTCTGTCAGCTACTTCTTTTTATAGCACTATATTAGTGCTACAGCAACCGTTCTTGGAAACATTACTATAGACATTAGGTCTAATTTTAGCTTTACTGTATCAACAAACATAGGTTAATTAAATGTTTATTTTCTCAAAGAAAACAAAATATAAACACAAAAAGTGCGGATTAACGCACTTTATTAGCTAAAATTCGTATTATAAAGAATTTTGAGCTCATCTTTATTTAAAACTTTAGTTCTGTCAGCTACTTCTTTTTATAGCACTATATTAGTGCTACAGCAACCGTTCTTGGAAACATTACTATAGACATTGGTTCTTTCTTTAGTCTAATTTAAGCTTTACTGCATCCACAAACATCGGTTAATTAAATGTTTATTTTCTCAAAGAAATCAAAATATAAACACAAAAGGTGTGGATTAACGCACTTTATTAGCTAAAATTCGTATTATAAAGAGATTTGAGCTCATCTTTCTTTAAAGCTTTAGTTCTGCCAGCTACTTTTTTATAGTGCTATATTAGTGCTGCAACAACCATTCTTGGAAACATTACTATAGACATTAGGTCTTATTTTAGCTTTACTGCATCAACAAACATAGGTTAATTAAATGTTTTTTTTCTCAAAGAAAACAAAATATAAACACAAAAAGTGCGGATTAACGCACTTTATTATCTAAAATTCGTATTATAAAGAGTTTTGAGCTCATTTTTCTTTAAAACTTTAGTTCTGCTAGCTATTTCTTTTTATAGCACTATATTAGTGCTACAGAAACCATTCTTGGAAACATTACTATAGACATTAGTTCTTTCTTTAGTCTAATTTAAGCCTTACTGCATCCACAAACATCGGCTAATTAAATGTTTATTTTCTCAAAGAAAACAAAATATAAACACAAGAAGTGTGGATTAACGCACTTTATTAGCTAAAATTCGTATTATAAAGAGATTTGAGCTCATCTTTCTTTAAAACTTTAGTTCTGCCAGCTACTTCTTTTACAGCACTATATTAGTACTGCAGCAACCATTCTTGGAAACATTACTATAGACATTAGTTCCTTCTTTAGTCTAATTTTAGCTCTACTGCATCAACAAACATCGGTTGATTAAATGTTTATTTTCTCAAAGAAAAGAAAATATAAACACAAAAAGTGTGGATTAATGCACTTTATTAGCTACAATTCTTTAAAACTTTAGTTCTGCTAGCTAATTTCTTATAGCACTATATTAGTGCTGCAACAACCATTCTTAGAAACATTACTATAGACATTAGGTCTTATTTTAGCTTTACTGCATCAACAAACATAGGTTAATTAAATGTTTATTTTCTCAAAGAAAACAAAATATAAACACAAGAAGTGTGGATCAACGCACTTTATTAGCTACAATTCATATTATAAAGAGAATTGCGCCCATCGTTCTTTAAAACTTTAGTTCTGCCAGCTACTTTTTTATAGCCCTATATTAGTGCTACAGCAACCATTCTTGGAAACATTACTATAGACATTAGGTCTTATTTTAGCTTTAACGCATCAACAAACATAGGTTAATTAAATGTTTATTTTCTCAAAGAAAAAAAATATAAACACAAAAAGTGCAGATTAACGCACTTTATTAGCTAAAATTCGTATTATAAAGAATTTTGAGCTCATCTTTCTTTAAAACTTTAGTTCTGCCAGCTACTTCTTCTATAGCACTATAATAGTGCTGCAGCAACCATTCTTGGAAACATTACTATAGACATTAGTTCCTTCTTTAGTCTAATTTTAGCTCTACTGCATCAACAAACATCGGTTGATTAAATGTTTATTTTCTCAAAGAAAAGAAAATATAAACACAAAAAGTGTGGATTAATGCACTTTATTAGCTACAATTCTTTAAAACTTTAGTTCTGCTAGCTAATTTCTTATAGCACTATATTAGTGCTGCAACAACCATTCTTAGAAACATTACTATAGACATTAGGTCTTATTTTAGCTTTACTGCATCAACAAACATAGGTTAATTAAATGTTTATTTTCTCAAAGAAAACAAAATATAAACACAAGAAGTGTGGATCACACACTTTATTAGCTACAATTCATATTATAAAGAGAATTGCGCCCATCATTCTTTAAAACTTTAGTTCTGCCAGCTACTTTTTTATAGCCCTATATTAGTGCTACAGCAACCATTCTTGGAAACATTACTATAGACATTAGGTCTTATTTTAGCTTTACTGCATCAACAAACATCGGTTAATTAAATGTTTATTTTCTCAAAGAAAAGAAAATATAAACACAAAAAGTGTGGATTAACGCACTTTATTAGCTAAAATTCGTATTATAAAGAATTTTGAGCTCATCTTTCTTTAAATCTTTAGTTCTGCCAGCTACTTCTTTTATAGCACTATATTAGTACTGCAGCAACCATTCTTGGAAACATTACTATAGACATTAGGTCTTATTTTAGCTTTCTGTATCAACAAACATAGGTTAATTAAATGTTTTTTTTCTCAAAGAAAAAAAATTATAAACACAAAAAGTGCGGATTAACGCACTTTATTAGCTAAAATTCGTATTATAAAGAATTTTGAGCTCATCTTTCTTTAAAACTTTAGTTCTGCCAGCTACTTCTTCTATAGCACTATAATAGTGCTGCAGCAACCATTTTTGGAAACATTACTATAGACATTAGTTCCTTCTTTAGTCTAATTTTAGCTCTACTGCATCAACAAACATCGGTTGATTAAATGTTTATTTTCTCAAAGAAAAGAAAATATAAACACAAAAAGTGTGGATTAATGCACTTTATTAGCTACAATTCTTTAAAACTTTAGTTCTGCTAGCTACTTTTTTATAGCACTATATTAGTGCTGCAACAACCATTCTTGGAAACATTACTATAGACATTAGTTCTTATTTTAGCTTTACTGCATCAACAAACATAGGTTAATTAAATGTTTATTTTCTCAAAGAAAACAAAATATAAACACAAAAGGTGCGGATTAACGCACTTTATTAGCTAAAATTCGTATTATAAAGAATTTTGAGCTCATCTTTCTTTAAAACTTTAGTTCTGCCAGCTACTTCTTTTATAGCACTATATTAGTGCTGCAGCAATCATTCTTGGAGACATTACTTTAGACATTAGTTCTTTCTTCAGTCTAATTTAAGCTTTACTGCATCCACAAACATCGGTTATTTAAATGTTTATTTTATCAAAGAAAACAAAATATAAACACAAGAAGTGTCGATTAACGCACTTTATTAGCTAAAATTTGTATTATAAAGAGATTTGAGCTAATCTTTCTTTAAAACTTTAGTTCTGCCAGCTACTTCTTTTACAGCACTATATTAGTACTGCAGCAACAATTCTTGGAAACATTACTATAGACATTAGGTCTTATTTTAGCTTTACTGCATCAACAAACATAGGTTAATTAAATGTTTATTTTCTCAAAGAAAACAAAATATAAACACAAGAAGTGTGGATCAACGCACTTTATTAGCTACAATTCATATTATAAAGAGAATTGCGCCCATCGTTCTTTAAAACTTTAGTTCTGCCAGCTACTTTTTTATAGCCCTATATTAGTGCTACAGCAACCATTCTTGGAAACATTACTATAGACATTAGGTCTTATTTTAGCTTTACCGCATCAACAAACATAGCTTAATTAAATGTTTATTTTCTCAAAGAAAAAAAATAAAAACACAAAAAGTGCAGATTAACTCACTTTATTAGCTAAAATTCGTATTATAAAGAGTTTTGAGCTCATTTTTCTTTAAAACTTTAGTTCTGCCAGCTATTTCTTTTTATAGCACTATATTAGTGCTACAGAAACCATTCTTGGAAACATTACTATAGACATTAGTTCTTTCTTTATTTTAATTTATGCCTTACTGCATCCACAAACATCGGCTAATTAAATGTTTATTTTCTCAAAGAAAACAAAATATAAACACAAGAAGTGTGGATTAACGCACTTTATTAGCTAAAATTCGTATGATAAAAAGATTTGAGCTCATCTTTCTTTAAAACTTTAGTTCTGCCAGCTTCTTCTTTTATAGCACTATATTAGTGCTGCAGCAACCAATTTTGGAAACATTACAATAGACATTAGGTCTTTGTTTAGCTTTACTGCATCAACAAACATAGCTTAATTAAATGTTTATTTTCTCAAAGAAAAAAATATAAACACAAAAAATGTGGATTAATGCACTTTATTAGCTAAAATTCGTATTATAAAGAGATTTGAGCTCATCTTTCTTTAAAACTTTAGTTCTGCCAGCTACTTCTTTTATAGCACTATATTAGTGTTGCAGCAACCATTCTTGGAAACATTACAATAGACATTAGGTCTTAGTTTAGCTTTACTGCATCAACAAACATCGGTTAATTAAATGTTTATTTTCTCAAAGAAAAAATATAAACACAATAAATGTGGATTAACGCACTTTATTAGCTAAAATTCGTATTATAAAGAGATTTGAGCTCATCTTTCTTTAAAACTTTAGTTCTGCCAGCTACTTCTTTTATAGCACTATATTAGTGCTGCAGCAACCATTCTTGGAAACATTACAATAGACATTAGGTCTTATTTTAGCTTTACTGCATCAACAAACATAGGTTAATTAAATGGTTATTTTCTCAAAGAAAACAAAATGTAAACACAAAAAGTGCGGATTAACGCACTTTATTAGTTAAAATTCTTATTTTAAAGAGTTTTCAGCTCATCTTTCTTTAAAACTTTAGTTCTGCCAGCTAGCAAGGGTAAATTTTGTAACAATAGAAATTTTGGTTTGTTTACATTTTGACAGCAGCCAATCAATAAGCTCCATTTTGAGCACGTGATCAACAACTTTGCGCGCCGCGGCTCGTAGCTGTGGGGAAAACCACTGGAAAACTACCCTCTCAACTTTTCCTTGCCGCGAAAATATACTTTTGAGGAACCCTTAGAAAATTTAAATCTGCATTGTCAAATAAATTTCCCATCCAAAGTTGCTTGCCCATCGATATGCTGCGCCCGGTTTTCACGAAATAATTTTTTAAAACTTGGCCATTTCCGCGGTCCTCTCGCGTCCTTTCATGGGGCTTAGGCCCATCCCAGACAAAATTACCTTTAGCCTTTGCAAACCATAAAAAACACTCTACTTGTCGCAAATAATCAGTTTTTAACTGAAAACAAGTCTCGGCTACAATAATTAGCCCTCCTCCATCCGCTCTAAAGTCTTTTTCCGCGGCGATCGGCACCCGTGCGTTACTAATTCATAGGAGAGGATTGGAGAATCAAAAGGAGGGTACCTCTTTCTCAAAACGGAAGATCATGGCGCCGAACTTTTGATGAGGGGACAAACATTTTTACAACTAAAAGAGCACTACTTACAACATGTCAAGACAACGTGATTACAGGTCTTTTCCAGCCCCAGATTTCTGCAAGAAGCTGCTCCATGCTTGGACAATCATCCTGAAATGAATCGATCTCCACCGACAACTCTTCAACCTCGCCTCCTCGATTTCCTGCATCTTCTTCTTCCGCACCCGCACCCTGATCTTCTTCATCGACATCTATTTCAAATACCGCCTGATTTGCCTTTGCTGCGAGCTGCTCAATGCTTTGGTGTAACGATTTCTCACACAATTGACACGAACTGATGTTTGGGATGATGCACACAACATGATAAGAATGGCCGCATCCAAGAAACACTCGCCATACTGGACTGTCACTATCACACCCAGGTTTGTCACATTTTCTGAATTATAAAATTTATCTTACAATGTCAAGCTTAACAATACAAAGGTATTGCTATTACCAAGGTTTGCCACATTTTCTGAATTATAAAATTTATCTTACAATTTCAAGCTTAACAATACAAAGGTATTGCTATTACATGGTGAACCAATTCCTCCTGAGTTTGTTGGTATCAGTCAATTGATGAAACATAAAATAAGACACAATCAATCATATTATTGGAATTATTGGCAGACCAACAATGTGCAACAAGCGTGAGGCTGCTGGTGGCAAGGGGATTTAATTGCTTCCCTTTCTAAGATACTCGATTACTACGCTTTCTGAGATTAAAACTGAGACTTGCAGCAAGTCAAGTACCTTACAACAATATTTTAGCACTGACTATTCATTTGTTGATTTTTGTCAACAAATTCTGTTTCTAGGAGCTTAATGTGCATAAATTTATTGATGTTATATGTCCGTGCTTGCCACAAAAGAACTATCAAATTTGATAGGTTTACTCCTTACCTCAGTGGGTCAGGAGAAGTAGTTGAAGAAAGATATCCAATGGGAAGAACTTCACTTTTCACAATTTTCTCTGGTCCAAAGAGATTTGGCAATTTCCATCTTGTTTTTTTATTTTCTTTTTGATTTTTTGTTGTTGATTTTTTTGATTTTTTTTGTTGATCTGTTAAACACTTTGCCTGTCCAGGATTGGCCATGATTACTCCAAACTTCTTGGTTATGAATTCTGCTGACTTTAGTTTCAATGATTTTATCTTCCTTTCACTAAATCCAGATTTTCTAATTGGCACAAACACGGTCTGAAAGTCATGAAGCTCGTGTTTTCTTGCATCAATTTCTCTTGCTGCTCGATTGATCTTGTCTGCTGTGTCTGTGTCTTGAGTACGTGCTCTCAGAAGAGAATGGAAATTTTCCACAGGGTACTCATCAAAAGCACAAAGTGAAGAGAAAATAGTTTGCAAGAGAGGATGATCAATATTTTTCAAGTATTGAATGTTGGATAGTGCAATAAGAAGGGCCTTGTCGTAATGCCTCCTGCCAAACATCAAGAACATCATCCAACAACGCAGCATAGAATCATAGTAGGTATCTGGCATATTATTCCTGAAGATCACAGAATAGATACTCAGCACCAGTGGTATGTAATTGTCAAGGAGGTTGAGGAATGTCAGGAATTCAATATCCTTAGAATGCGAAAAAGCCCCCAAGATCTCATCACGGACAAGTGTCCAACCACCATACATGACCTCAAGCAAGAAAGAAATACGCCAAGGTTTTGGCTTCTTTGCGAGGGCTTTCTTTCCACCAAACAAAAAGGCATAGAGATCTCTGAATACCTCATAAAACTTCAAGATGACATTTTCCCTTGCATTTAGAGAGATGTGCAGAGGGCCAAGGAATGATATTATGTTGTGAGCGTGTTGTAAAGAAGTGTAGGAAATTTGACGGACATAGAATTGTGCAGGCCAATCACCAATGAAGGGAACAATGAATTTGTCCAAGTAAGTAGACAAACCATTATCAAGAAAGATCTGGAAAGCTGCTGCAAAATTGGAATTGGACTTCAATGGCATCTCAATGCAGTCAACCAGTTTGCAGTTATCCATGGACCTGAGTTCTCTAATCTCTTGCTGTTGATAATCGTGTACCAATAGTCGATGGCGTTGGGATTCTGGGTCAAAGAACATAGTTTGAAGCCAATCTGGCATTTCATGGACATATGTTTTTGAGAGGACTTTCATTTTGCTTGACATTAAATCTTTCAGTGCTTCTGTATTGGCTGGAATGGGGTCATTTATGGGATCCTGGTTGTGGGGTATTGCCTTGGTATCAAACACTTTAATTAAAAGAGTTGCCATGTGTATGACCTGTGTTGTTTCAATAGTGGAGGGACGGTGATGAGAGTGAATATTGTGGTAATCATCAATGTATATCATGATCAATTTCTCATTTTCAGTGGCGTCATGGATGGTTTGCTGTACACTGCTTAGATGATCTGCAGAAGCTTTCTTGCAAGCATTGTTGACAGTTACTGGATGCGCAGCCAACCCCATGTTTCTTAAAGTCTCCATGCCTCTATCAGAAATACCAAGCCCCTTCAAAGTTCTTGCTGTTGCTACCTGGAACCAGTTGGCTTGCTGGGACTGTCCAAAGATGAGGGTATAAATCACGGAAACTGCACGCAATTCATTCAGACCTTTCCTTTTGTCAGATTGCCTATCAGTGCTCATGGAATCTATTATTGCATCAAATATTTTATGTGCTCCTGCTTGCTTACAAAATGCTTTGAAGGCAACTGGATCAGAGACAGGAGTACCCCTTTTGCCAAACTTCTCAAAACACAGTTCTCTGACAAGGGACACTTCTCTTTGCAAGTCACACATTGTAGATACTTTTCCTAAAATTTGCTGGAAAACTTCCCTGTCCAAGATAACATTGTCTCCATCAAAGGTTATTTCTGTTTTGATATCATCACAGAAGACTGTTTCTCTATTAATTTTGTTATCTGCTCTGGTATCTGGCTCAGTCTCTTGGGAACTTAACCATAATTTTTGACTAGGAGAGCTCAGAGTAAAGGTCCTTTCAGAATTTAATGAGTGCTGTGAATCAAGGTCATCACCAGATATGGTGTTCATTGCCATGGCATCAGTTAGTGATTGCTGCAGGAAAAGAGCATTTTTCTAACTGATTGTCAAGGTTTTTTAAGGTTCAAGTCATGTTTCTTATGTATTAGCTGCAATGCATTAAACAATAACTTAAAATGGAAATTAGCAATATTTCAATCATTTTGGCACTGCAACAACTCAAAATCATAGCCTTGTATACTAAAGTTCTGTAGAATGCATTTAATGCAGGTTCATCTTGCGCACATCTTTTTGATAAACAATTTAAAGGCATTGAGTCCCCATAAATAGCAGGCTCTGGACCAATATCAACTTCTTTTCAATCATAAAACAAAAGTTGTGATTATTGAAATTAAACCAAAGAAATTCTTGAGGATAATGCAACGGATTAAGAAGTATTTGGTCTCCACTGCTAATAGCTTTAGCATTATTGTGCAATAACAAAGGGCCATCAATGATTTGTCAGCAAAAATTCAGGATAGGGTTAGCATGCTCAGCTATTTATATGGACTCAATGCCTTTAATATTAAATTATTTTGCTATAATAGGGATTGATAACATGAGTGGTAATAATTGTAGTTTCCCTTTATGTAACTGATGCATTTAAATGCTCATCAATTACATAAGGACCACTCATATTATCAATCCCTATTACAGTAAAAAATGTATATTTGATGTCATTGCACTGGAAGCAATAACAGTACATGTATTCATGTAATAGACCTTTTAGCTATTCTACAAAATGTAGGATTTTCTGCTTCATTTTTCAAAACTTTATGTAGATACTTGTTGACGTCTTAATGTGCACAATGATCATGCATTTTTGATTGGAACTTTTGAGTCAAAGTCAAAATGAAGAAAAAGTTGCCCAATCCACACTTTCACAGAATAGCTAGTAATATTATGGTATGCTAATAATTTCCGTCTGGTCTGAAGAATGAATTCAGGTAGAAATATGTATGGTCTCATTTAATATGTTGTCCTTTTGTGATAAAGGTATTGTATGTTAGATTCAAAATTTAGCACTATCAACATTAAAGTAAGTTGACGGAGATAAATAGCCAACTCAAGAGCTGCATATGCATGTTTAAAATTAGCCTATTGTATTTGACGATATTGACACATGCATGCATATCTTTTCACTAGGGGAGCAATTACATACATAGGCGTTTCTTTGTCCTATTTATAGATTGCCTCTACTTAGCTCCGTCAACTAACTTTAAACTGTACATTGGAGTCTTCACAACACTTTACACTTCATTTGAGATGAACATTAATTGCACTTACTGGTCTTTAAGAATGGTGTGCCCTCTACCATTCTGACTACAAAACCAAATTTTATTAGTAAGTTTGATTATTTTTGATATCGTGATTTGAAGAATCAGTTCTAACAGCAAAATCATCAGAATGGGCATGATTGGTAATGGCAATCCACTCTAAAAGACCAACTTAGTGTGTGTTTCAAGTATGAGGAAAGGAGAGCTGTTTTCTTTCGCAAAAAACTGGTTTATAACTGTTGTGTTTGGCATGCTAAAACTGGGGGGAAATGACTTGTTGATCCACATAATTAAACATGTTACTTTTGTTAACTGTCAAAGAGAACATTAGGAAATGCTGTGGTCAAGAGCCAAAGATAGTGTATTCTTGGGTCAAAAGAACTGCAAAATGTGTGGGACATACCTCAACAGAACCAACTGGTTCTGGAATTGGAACTGATAGAGTTTCATCATTTTCTACCTCTCTACTTTTGACAATCTCAAGGCACTCGTCACAAATTGCCTGAATTCTTTGACTTCTGGTATGACCTTCCAATCTTGCTAACACTTTCAATGACTTTAGAAACTTATATTCTGGTCTTCTAACTTTTGTTGCAATTTTCTCATCAGTCTTATTCCAATCACAATGTAGTGGATTGCTACACTTTTTCTTGGGCTTTCCCATTTTGACATGACACACAAAAAACTTATAAGACTCTCGATAAATATCACATTGATCTGTTAGCTAATGGATCCCCCAATTTTCCCGCCAAAACATCCCTCAGAACAAAAGGATTTTACAACCCCCCCCATTGGTTAACCCCTTGCTCCCAGGGGCATGGACGACCCAAATAAGGGTTAAATATGCATATAAAGAAATTTAAATTAACAATACTCTCATTGTCCAACATGTTCTGATCGTTTTTCGTTCAAGGACAGTCATTCCTTTGGCTTCTTACTTCTTCATCAGTCCAAGACTCTCATCTCAGACGAGCTGAATTTCCATTTTCCACTTGCGATCAGTTCTTTCGTTTGATGCTGTGCCAGATGCAGAAAGATATTCCTGGCACACCTACGCGATCCTCTTCAAGAGAAATTGTGATGCTTTTTGCAGAACTAACTGAACTGCTGCTTGACCTTTAGTTTTGAGTTGGTTTTGCAGTACCAAATGAACATCCTTCTGCGGCCATTTTTGTTTGTGAGTGAAGTGAATGCGAGATGAGAAAGAGGTGCCCTCCTTCGTAACGTTACGTATGAGTGCCGATCGCCGCGGAAAAAGACTTTAGAGCGGATGGAGGAGGGCTAATTATTGTAGCCGAGACTTGTTTTCAGTTAAAAACTGATTATTTGCGATAAGTAGAGTGTTTTTTATGGTTTGCAAAGGCTAAGGTAATTTTGTCTGGGATGGGCCTAAGCCCCATGAAAGGACGCGAGAGGACCGCGGAAATGGCCAAGTTTTAAAAAATTATTTCGTGAAAACCGGGCGCAGCATATCGATGGGCAAGCAACTTTGGATGGGAAATTTATTTGACAATGCAGATTTAAATTTTCTAAGGGTTCCTCAAAAGTATATTTTCGCGGCAAGGAAAAGTTGAGAGGGTAGTTTTCCAGTGGTTTTCCCTACAGCTACGAGCCGCGGCGCGCGAAGTTGTTGATCACGTGCTCAAAATGGAGCTTATTGATTGGCTGCTGTCAAAATGCAAACAAACCAAAATTTCTATTGTTACAAAATTTACCCTTGCTCTGCCAGCTACTTCTTTTATAGCACTATATTAGTGCGGCAGCAACCATTCTTGGAAACATTACTATAGACATTAGTTCTTTCTTTAGTCTAATTTAAGCTTTACTGCATCAAGAAACATCGGTTAATTAAATGTTTATTTTCTCAAAAAAAAAACAAAATATAAGCACAAAAAGTGTGGATTAACGCACTTTATTAGCTACAATTCATATGATAAAGAGAATTGCGCCCATCGTTCTTTAAAACTTTAGTTCTGCCAGCTACTTTTTTATAGCCCTATATAAGTGCTGCAGCAACCATTCTTGGAAACATTACTATAGACATTAGGTCTTATTTTAGCTTTACTGCATCAACAATCATAGGTTAATTAAATGTTTATTTTCTCAAAGAAAAAAAATATAAACACAAAAAGTGCGGATTAACTCACTTTATTAGCTAAAATTTGTATTATAAAGAGTTTTGAGCTCATTTTTCTTTAAAACTTTAGTTCTGCCAGCTACTTCTTTTATAGCACTATATTAGTGCTACAGCAACCATTCTTGGAAACATTACTATAGACATTAGTTCTTTCTTTAGTCTAATTTAAGCTTTACTGCATCCACAAACATCGGTTAATTAAATGTTTATTTTCTCAAAGAAAACAAAATATAAACACAAAAAGTGCGGATTAACGCACTTTATTAGCTAAAATTCGTATTATAAAGAATTTTGAGCTCATCTTTCTTTAAAACTTTAGTTCTGCCAGCTACTTCTTCTATAGCACTATAATAGTGCTGCAGCAACCATTTTTGGAAACATTACTATAGACAATTAGTTCCTTCTTTAGTCTAATTTTAGCTCTACTGCATCAACAAACATCGGTTGATTAAATGTTTATTTTCTCAAAGAAAAGAAAATATAAACACAAAAAGTGTGGATTAATGCACTTTATTAGCTACAATTCTTTAAAACTTTAGTTCTGCTAGCTACTTTTTTATAGCACTATATTAGTGCTGCAACAACCATTCTTAGAAACATTACTATAGACATTAGGTCTTATTTTAGCTTTACTGCATCAACAAACATAGGTTAATTAAATGTTTATTTTCTCAAAGAAAACAAAATATAAACACAAGAAGTGTGGATTAACGCACTTTATTAGCTACAATTCATATTATAAAGAGAATTGCGCCCATCGTTCTTTAAAACTTTAGTTCTGCCAGCTACTTTTTTATAGCCCTATATTAGTGCTACAGCAACCATTCTTGGAAACATTACTATAGACATTAGGTCTTATTTTAGCTTTACCGCATCAACAAACATAGGTTAATTAAATGTTTATTTTCTCAAAGAAAAAAAATATAAACACAAAAAGTGCATATTAACTCACTTTATTAGCTAAAATTCATATTATAAAGAGTTTTGAGCTCATTTTTCTTTAAAACTTTAGTTCTGCTAGCTATTTCTTTTTATAGCACTATATTAGTGCTACAGAAACCATTCTTGGAAACATTACGATAGACATTAGTTCTTTCTTTAGTCTAATTTATGCCTTACTGCATCCACAAACATCGGCTAATTAAATGTTTATTTTCTCAAAGAAAACAAAATATAAACACAAGAAGTGTGGATTAACGCACTTTATTAGCTAAAATTCGTATGATAAAGAGATTTGAGCTCATATTTCTTTAAAACTTTAGTTCTGCCAGCTACTTCTTTTACAGCACTATATTACTGCTGAAGCAACCATTATTGGAAACATTACTATCGACATTAGGTCTTATTTTAGCTTTACCGCATCAACAAACATAGGTTAATTAAATGTTTATTTTCTCAAAGAAAAAAAATATAATCACAAAAAGTGCAGATTAACTCACTTTATTAGCTAAAATTCGTATTATAAAGAGTTTTGAGCTCATTTTTCTTTAAAACTTTAGTTCTGCCAGCTATTTCTTTTTATAGCACTATATTAGTGCTACAGAAGCCATTCTTGGAAACATTACTATAGACATTAGTTCTTTCTTTAGTCTAATTTATGCCTTACTGTATCAACAAACATCGGCTAATTAAATGTTTATTTTCTCAAAGAAAACAAAATATAAACACAAAAAGTGCAGATTAACGCACTTTATTAGCTAAAATTCGTATTATAAAGAATTTTGAGCTCATCTTTCTTTAAAACTTTAGTTCTGCCAGCTACTTCTTCTATAGCACTATAATAGTGCTGCAGCAACCATTCTTGGAAACATTACTATAGACATTAGTCCCTTCTTTAGTCTAATTTTAGCTCTACTGCATCAACAAACATCGGTTGATTAAATGTTTATTTTCTCAAAGAAAAGAAAATATAAACACAAAAAGTGTGGATTAATGCACTTTATTAGCTACAATTCTTTAAAACTTTAGTTCTGCTAGCTAATTTTTTATAGCACTATATTAGTGCTGCAACAACCATTCTTAGAAACATTACTATAGACATTAGGTCTTATTTTAGCTTTACTGCATCAACAAACATAGGTTAATTAAATGTTTATTTTCTCAAAGAAAAAAAAATATAAACACAAGAAGTGTGGATCAACGCACTTTATTAGCTACAATTCATATTATAAAGAGAATTGCGCCCATCGTTCTTTAAAACTTTAGTTCTGCCAGCTACTTTTTTATAGCCCTATATTAGTGCTACAGCAACCATTCTTGGAAACATTACTATAGACATTAGGTCTTATTTTAGCTTTACCGCATCAACAAACATAGGTTAATTAAATGTTTATTTTCTCAAAGAAAAAAAATATAAACACAAAAAGTGCAGATTAACTCACTTTATTAGCTAAAATTCGTATTATAAAGAGTTTTGAGCTCATTTTTCTTTAAAACTTTAGTTCTGCCAGCTATTTCTTTTTATAGCACTATATTAGTGCTACAGAAACCATTCTTGGAAACATTACTATAGACATTAGTTCTTTCTTTAGTCTAATTTATGCCTTACTGCATCCACAAACATCGGCTAATTAAATGTTTATTTTCTCAAAGAAAACAAAATATAAACACAAGAAGTGTGGATTAACGCACTTTATTAGCTAAAATTCGTATTATAAAGAGATTTGAGCTCATCTTTCTTTAAAACTTTAGTTCTGCCAGCTACTTCTTTTACAGCACTATATTAGTACTGCAGCAACCATTCTTGGTAACATTACTATAGACATTAGGTCTTATTTTAGCTTTACTGTATCAACAAACATAGGTTAATTAAATGTTTTTTTTCTCAAAGAAAACAAAATATAAACACAAAAAGTGCAGATTAACGCACTTTATTAGCTAAAATTCGTATTATAAAGAATTTTGAGCTCATCTTTCTTTAAAACTTTAGTTCTGCCAGCTACTTCTTCTATAGCACTATAATAGTGCTGCAGCAACCATTCTTGGAAACATTACTATAGACATTAGTCCCTTCTTTAGTCTAATTTTAGCTCTACTGCATCAACAAACATCGGTTGATTAAATGTTTATTTTCTCAAAGAAAAGAAAATATAAACACAAAAAGTGTGGATTAATGCACTTTATTAGCTACAATTCTTTAAAACTTTAGTTCTGCTAGCTAATTTTTTATAGCACTATATTAGTGCTGCAACAACCATTCTTAGAAACATTACTATAGACATTAGGTCTTATTTTAGCTTTACTGCATCAACAAACATAGGTTAATTAAATGTTTATTTTCTCAAAGAAAAAAAATATAAACACAAAAAGTGCAGATTAACTCACTTTATTAGCTAAAATTCATATTATAAAGAGAATTGCGCCCATCGTTCTTTGAAACTTTAGTTCTGCCAGCTACTTTTTTATAGCCCTATATTAGTGCTACAGCAACCATTCTTGGAAACATTACTATAGACATTAGGTCTTATTTTAGCTTTACCGCATCAACAAACATAGGTTAATTAAATGTTTATTTTCTCAAAGAAAAAAAATATAAACAGAAAAAGTGCGGATTAACTCACTTTATTAGCTAAAATTTGTATTATAAAGAGTTTTGAGCTCATTTTTCTTTAAAACTTTAGTTCTGCCAGCTATTTCTTTTTATAGCACTATATTAGTGCTACAGCAACCATTCTTGGAAACATTACTATAGACATTGGTTCTTTCTTTAGTCTAATTTATGCTTTACTGCATCCACAAACATCGGTTAATGAAATGTTTATTATCTCAAAGAAAACAAAATATAAACACAAAAAGTGTGGATTAACGCAGTTTATTAGCTAAGGTTCGTATTATAAAGAGATTTGAGCTCATCTTTCTTTAAAACTTTAGTTCTGCCAGCTACTTCTTTTATAGCACTATATTAGTGCTGCAGCAACCATTTTTGGAATAATTACTAAAGACATTAGGTCTAATTTTAGCTTTACTGCATCAACAAACATCGATTATTTAAATGTTTATTTTCTCAAAGAAAACAAAATATAAACACAAAAAGTGTGGATTTACGCACTTTATTAGCTAAAATTCGTATTATAAAGAATTTTGAGCTCATCTTTCTTTAAAACTTTAGTTCTGCCAGCTACATCTTTTATAGCACTATATTAGTGCTACAGCAACCATTCTTGGAAACATTACTATAGACATTGGTTCTTTCTTTAGTCTAATTTGAGCTTTACTGCATCCACAAACATCGGTTAATTAAATGTTTATTTTCTCAAAGAAAACGAAATATAAACACAAAAAGTGTGGATTAACGCAGTTTATTAGCTAAAATTCGTATTATAAAGAGATTTGAGCTCATCTTTCTTTAAAACTTTAGTTTTGCCAGCTACTTCTTTTATAGCACTATATTAGTGCTGCAGCAACCATTCTTGGAAACATTACTATAGACATTAGGTCTTATTTTAGCTTTACTGCATCCACAAACAACTGTCAATTAAATGTTTAATTTATCAAAGAAAACAAAATATAAAGACAAAAAGTGTGGATTTACGCACTTTATTAGCTACAATTCATATTATAAAGAGAATTGCGCCCATCGTTCTTTAAAACTTTCGTTCTGGCAGCTACTTTTTTATAGCACCATATTAGTGCTGCAGCAACCATTCTTGGAAACATTACTATAGACATCAGGTCTAATTTTAGCTTTACTGCATCAACAAACATCGATTATTTAAATGTTTATTTTCTCAAAGAAAGCAAAATATAAACACAAAAAGTCCGAATTAACGCACTTTATTTGCTAAAATTCGTATTATAAAGAATTTTGAGCTCATCTTTCTTTAAAACATTAGTTGTGCCAGCTACTTCTTTTATAGCACTATATTAGAGCTGCAGCAACCATTCCTGGAAACATTACTATAGACATTAGTTCTTTCTTTAGTCTAATTTAAGCTTTACTGCATCCACAAACATCGGTTACTTAAATGTTTATTTTCTCAAAGAAAAACAAACAAAATATAAGCACAAAAAGTGTGGATTAACGCACTTTATTAGCTACAATTCATATTATAAAGAGAATTGCGCCCATCGTTCTTTAAAACTTTAGTTCTGCCAGCTACATTTTTGTAGCCCTATATTAGTGCTGCAGCAACCATTCTTGGAAACATTACTAAAGACATTAGGTCTAATTTTAGCTTTACTGCATCAACAAACATCGATTATTTAAATGTTTATTTTCTCAAAGAAAACAAAATATAGACACAAAAAGGCCGGATTAACGCACTTTATTAGCTAAAATTCGTATTATAAAGAGTTTTGAGCTCATTTTTCTTTAAAACTTTAGTTCTGCCCGCTATTTCTTTTTATAGCACTATGTTAGTGCTAAAGAAACCATTCTTGGAAACATTACTATAGACATTTGTTCTTTCTTTTGTCTAATTTAAGCTTTACTGCATCCACAAACATCGGTTAATTAAATGTTTATTTTCTCAAAGAAAACAAAATATAAACACAAGAAGTGTGGATTAACGCACTTTATTAGCTAAAATTCGTATTATAAAGTGATTTGAGCTCATCTTTCTTTAAAACTTTAGTTCTGCCAGCTACTTCTTTTATAGCACTATATTAGTGCTGCAGCAACCATTCTTGGAAACATTAGAATAGACATTAGGTCTTATTTTAGCTTTACTGCATCGACAAACATAGCTTAATTAAATGTTTATTTTCTCAAAGAAAAAAATATAAACACAAAAAATGTGGATGAACGCACTTTATTAGCTAAAATTCGTAATATAAAGAGATTTGAGCTCAACTTTCTTTAAAACTTTAGTTCTGCCAGCTACTTCTTTTATAGCACTATATTAGTGCTGCAGCAACCATTCTTGGAAACATTACAATAGACATTAGGTCTTTCTTTAGTCTAATTTAAGCTTTACTGCATCAAGAAACATCGGTTAATTAAATGTTTATTTTCTCAAAAAAAAACACAATATAAGCACAAAAAGTGTGGATTAACGTCCTTTATTAGCTACAATTCATATGATAAAGAGAATTGCGCCCATCGTTCTTTAAAACTTTAGTTCTGCCAGCTACTTTTTTATAGCCCTATCTTAGTGCTGCAGCAACCATTCTTGGAAACATTACTATAGACATTAGGGCTTATTTTAGCTTTACTGCATCAACAATTATAGGTTAATTAAATGCTTATATTCTCAAAGAAAAAAAGTATAAACACAAAAAGTGCGGATTAACTCACTTTATTAGCTAAAATTCGTATTATAAAGAGTTTTGAGCTCATTTTTCTATAAAACTTTAGTTCTGCCAGCTATTTCTTTTTATAGCACTATATTAGTGCTACAGAAACCATTCTTGGAAACATTACTATAGACATTAGTTCTTTCTTTAGTCTAATTTAAGCTTTACTGCATCCACAAACATCGGTTAATGAAATGTTTATTTTCTCAAAGAAAACAAAATATAAACACAAAAAGTGTGGATTAACGCACTTTATTAGCTAAAATTCGTATTATAAAGAGATTTGAGCTCATCTTTCTTTAAAACTTTAGTTCTGCCAGCTACTTCTTTTATAGCACTATATTAGTGCTGCAGCAACCATTCTTGGAAACATTACTATAGACATTAGGTCTAATTTTAGCTTTACTGCATCAACAAACATCGATTATTTAAATGTTTATTTTCTCAAAGAAAACAAAATATAAACACAAAAAGTGTGGATTAACGCACTTTATTAGCTAAAATTCGTATTATAAAGAATTTTGAGCTCATCTTTCTTTAAAACTTTAGATCTGCCAGCTACATCTTTTATAGCACTATATTAGTGCTACAGCAACCATTCTTTTAAACATTACTATAGACATTGGTTCTTTCTTTAGTCTAATTTGAGCTTTACTGCATCCACAAACATCGGTTAATTAAATGTTTATTTTCTCAAAGAAAACAAAATATAAACACAAAAAGTGTGGATTAACGCAGTTTATTAGATAAAATTCGTATTATAAAGAGATTTGAGCTCATCTTTCTTTAAAACTTTAGTTCTGCCAGCTACTTCTTTTATAGCACTATATTAGTGCTGCAGCAACCATTCTTGGAAACATTACAATAGACATTAGGTCTTATTTTAGCTTTACTGCATCCACAAACAACGGTCAATTAAATGTTTAATTTATCAAATAAAAACAAAATATAAAGACAAAAAGTGTGGATTTACGCACTTTATTAGCTACAATTCATATTATGAAGAGAATTGCGCCAATCGTTCTTTAAAACTTTAGTTCTGGCAGCTACTTTTTTATAGCACTATATTAGTGCTGCAGCAACCATTCTTGGAAACATTACTATAGACATCAGGTCTAATTTTAGCTTTACTGATTCAACAAACATCGATTATTTAAATGTTTATTTTCTCAAAGAAAACAAAATATAAACACAAAAAGTCCGGATTAACGCACTTTATTTGCTGAAATTTGTATTATAAAGAATTTTGAGCTCATCTTTCTTTAAAACATTAGTTGTGCCAGCTACTTCTATTATAGCACTATATTAGAGCTGCAGCAACCATTCCTGGAAACATTACTATAGACATTGGTTCTTTCTTTAGTCTAATTTATGCTTTATCGCATCAAGAAACATAGGTTAATTAAATGTTTATTTTCTCAAAGAAAAAAAATATAAACACAAAAAGTGCAGATTAACTCACTTTATTAGCTAAAATTCGTATTATAAAGAGTTTTGAGCTCATTTTTCTTTAAAACTTTAGTTCTGCCAGCTATTTCTTTTTATAGCACTATATTAGTGCTACAGAAACCATTCTTGGAAACATTACTATAGACATTAGTTCTTTCTTTAGTCTAATTTAAGCTTTACTGCATCCACAAACATCGGTTAATTAAATGTTTATTTTCTCAAAGAAAACAAAATATAAACACAAGAAGTGTGGATTAACGCACTTTATTAGCTAAAATTCGTATTATAAAGTGATTTGAGCTCATCTTTCTTTAAAACTTTAGTTCTGCCAGCTACTTCTTTTATAGCACTATATTAGTGCTGCAGCAACCATTCTTGGAAACATTACAATAGACATTAGGTCTTTGTTTAGCTTTACTGCATCAACAAACATCGGTTAATTAAATGTTTATTTTCTCAAAGAAAAAAATATAAACACAATAAATGTGGATTAACGCACTTTATTAGCTAAAATTCGTATTATGAAGAGATTTGAGCTCATCTTTCTTTAAAACTTTAGTTCTGCCAGCTACTTCTTTTATAGCACTATATTAGTGCTGCAGCAACCATTCTTGGAAACATTACAATAGACATTAGGTCTTATTTTAGCTTTACTGCATCAACAAACATAGGTTAATTAAATGGTTATTTTCTCAAAGAAAACAAAATGTAAACACAAAAAGTGCGGATTAACGCACTTTATTAGTTAAAATTCTTATTTTAAAGAGTTTTCAGCTCATCTTTCTTTAAAACTTTAGTTCTGCCAGCTACTTCTTTTATAGCACTATATTAGTGCGGCAGCAACCATTCTTGGAAACATTACTATAGACATTAGTTCTTTCTTTAGTCTAATTTAAGCTTTACTGCATCCACAAACATCGGTTAATGAAATGTTTATTTTCTCAAAGAAAACAAAATATAAACACAAAAAGTGCGGATTAACGCACTTTATTAGCTAAAATTCGTATTATGAAGAGTTTTGAGCTCATCTTTCTTTAAAACTTTAGTTCTGCCAGCTACTTCTTTTATAGCACTATATTAGTGCTGCAGCAACCATTCATTGAAACATTACTATAGACATTATGTCTAATTTTAGCTTTACTGCATCAACAAACATCGATTATTTAAATGTTTATTTTCTCAAAGACAACAAAGAATAAACACAGAAAGTGCGGATTAACGCACTTTATTTGCTAAAATTTGTATTATAAAGAATTTTGAGCTCATCTTTCTTTAAAACATTAGTTGTGCCAGCTACTTCTTTTATAGCACTATATTAGAGCTGCAGCAACCATTCCTGGAAATATTACTATAGACATTGGTTCTTTCTTTAGTCTAATTTATGCTTTACCGCATCAAGAAACATAGGTTAATTAAATGTTTATTTTCTCAAAGAAAAAAAATATAAACACAAAAAGTGCAGATCAACTCACTTTATTAGCTAAAGTTCGTATTATAAAGAGTTTTGAGCTCATTTTTCTTTAAAACTTTAGTTCTGCCAGCTATTTCTTTTTATAGCACTAAGTTAGTGCTACAGAAACCATTCTTGGAAACATTACTACAGACATTTGTTCTTTCTTTTGTCTAATTTAAGCTTTACTGCATCTACAAACATCGGTAAATTAAATGTTTATTTTCTCAAAGAAAACAAAATATAAACACAAGAAGTGTGGATTAACGCACTTTATTAGCTAAATTTCGTATTATAAAGTGATCTGAGCTCATCTTTCTTTAAAACTTTAGTTCTGCCAGCTACTTCTTTTATAGCACTAAATTAGTGCTGCAGCAACCATTCTTGGAAACAGTACAATAGACATTAGGTCTTATTTTAGCATTACTGCATCAACAAACATAGGTTAATTAAATGTTTATTTTCTCAAAGAAAACAAAATGTAAACACAAAAAGTGCGGATTAACGCACTTTATTAGTTAAAATTCGTATTTTAAAGAGTTTTGAGCTCATCTTTCTTTAAAACTTTAGTTCTGCCAGCTACTTCTTTTATAGCACTATATTAGTGCTGCAGCAACCATTCTTGGAAACATTACTATAGACATTAGGTCTTATTTTAGCTTTACTGCATCCACAAACAACGGTCAATTAAATGTTTAATTTATCAAAGAAAACAAAATATAAAGACAAAAAGTGTGGATTTACGCACTTTATTAGCTACAATTCATATTATGAAGAGAATTGCGCCAATCGTTCTTTAAAACTTTAGTTCTGGCAGCTACTTTTTTATAGCACTATATTAGTGCTGCAGCAACCATTCTTGGAAACATTACTATAGACATCAGGTCTAATTTTAGCTTTACTGCATCAACAAACATCGATTATTTAAATGTTTATTTTCTCAAAGAAAACAAAATTTAAACACAAAAAGTCCGGATTAACGCACTTTATTTGCTAAAATTTGTATGATAAAGAATTTTGAGCTCTTTTTTCCTTTAAAACATTAGTTGTGCCAGCTACTTCTTTTATAGCACTATATTAGTGCTGCAGCAACCATTCTTGGAAACATTACTATAGACATTAGTTCTTTCTTTAGTCTAATTTAAGCTTTACTGCATCCACAAACATCGGTTAATTAAATGTTTATTTTCTCAAAGAAAACAAAATATAAACACAAGAAGTGTGGATTAACGCACTTTATTAGTTAAAATTCGTATTATAAAGAGTTTTGAGCTCATCTTTCATTAAAACTTTAGTTCTGCCAGCTACTTCTTTTATAGCACTATATTAGTGCGGCAGCATCCATTCTTGGAAACATTACTATAGACATTAGTTCTTTCTTTAGTCTAATTTATGCTTTACTGCATCAATAAACATAGGTTAATTAAATGTTTATTTTATCAAAGAAAAAAAATATAAACACAAAAAGTGCAGATTAACTCACTTTATTAGCTAAAATTCGTATTATAAAGAGTTTTGAGCTCATTTTTCTTTAAAACTTTAGTTCTGCCAGCTTCTTCTTTTATAGCACTATATTAGTGCTGCAGCAACCAATTTTGGAAACATTACTATAGACATTTGTTCTTTCTTTTGTCTAATTTAAGCTTTACTGCATCCACAAACATCGGTTAATTAAATGTTTATTTTCTCAAAGAAAACAAAATATAAACACAAGAAGTGTGGATTAACGCACTTTATTAGTTAAAATTCGTATTATAAAGTGATTTGAGCTCATCTTTCTTTAAAACTTTAGTTCTGCCAGCTACTTCTTTTATAGCACTATATTAGTGCTGCAGCATTCATTCTTGGAAACATTAGAATAGACATTAGGTCTTATTTTAGCTTTACTGCATCAACAAACATAGGTTAATTAAATGGTTATTTTCTCAAGGTAAACAAAATGTAAACACAAAAAGTGCGGAGTAACGCACTTTATTAGTTAAAATTCGTATTTTAAAGAGTTTTGAGCTCATTTTTCTTTAAAACTTTAGTTCTGCCAGCTATTTCTTTTTATAGCACTATATTAGTGCTACAGCAACCATTCTTGGAAACATTACTTTAGACATTGGTTCTTTCTTTAGTCTAATTTATGCTTTACTGCATCCACAAACATCGGTTAATGAAATGTTCATTTTCTCAAAGAAAACAAAATATAAACACAAAAAGTGTGGATTAACGCACTTTATTAGCTAAAATTCGTATTATAAAGAGATTTGAGCTCATCTTTCTTTAAAACTTTAGTTCTGCCAGCTACTTCTTTTATAGCACTATATTAGTGCTGCAGCAACCATTCTTGGAAACATTACTACAGACATTAGGTCTTATTTTAGCTTTACTGCATCAACAAACATCGATTAATTAAATGTTTATTTTCTCAAAGAAAACAAAATATAAACACAAAAAGTGCGGATTAACGCACTTTATTTGCTAAAATTTGTATTATAAAGAATTTTGAGCTCATCTTTCTTTAAAACATTAGTTGTGCCAGCTACTTCTTTTATAGCACTATATTAGAGCTGCAGCAACCATTCCTGGGAACATTACTATAGACATTGGTTCTTTCTTTAGTCTAATTTATGCTTTACCGCATCAAGAAACATAGGTTAATTAAATGTTTATTTTCTCAAAGAAAAAAAATATAAACACAAAAAGTGCCGATTAACTCACTTTATTAGCTAAAATTCGTATTATAAAGAGTTTTGAGCTCATTTTTCTTTAAAACTTTAGTTCTGCCAGCTATTTCTTTTTATAGCACTAAGTTAGTGCTACAGAAACCATTCTTGGAAACATTACTATAGACATTTGTTCTTTCTTTTGTCTAATTTATGCTTTACTGCATCTACAAACATCGGTAAATTAAATGTTTATTTTCTCAAAGAAAACAAAATATAAACACAAGAAGTGTGGATTAACGCACTTTATTAGCTAAATTTCGTATTATAAAGTGATTTGAGCTCATCTTTCTTTAAAACTTTAGTTCTGCCAGCTACTTCTTTTATAGCACTAAATTAGTGCTGCAGCAACCATTCTTGGAAACAGTACAATAGACATTAGGTCTTATTTTAGCATTACTGCATCAACAAACATAGGTTAATTGAATGTTTATTTTCTCAAAGAAAACACAATGTAAACACAAAAAGTGCGGATTAACGCACTTTATTAGTTAAAATTCGTATTATAAAGAGTTTTGAGCTCATCTTTCTTTAAAACTTTAGTTCTGCCAGCTACTTCTTTTATAGCACTATATTAGTGCTGCAGCAACCATTCTTGGAAACATTACTATAGACATTAGGTCTTATTTTAGCTTTACTGCATCCACAAACAACGGTCAATTAAATGTTTAATTTATCAAAGAAAACAAAATATAAAGACAAAAAGTGTGGATTTAAGCACTTTATTAGCTACAATTCATATTATGAAGAGAATTGCGCCAATCGTTCTTTAAAACTTTAGTTCTGGCAGCTACTTTTTTATAGCACTATATTAGTGCTGCAGCAACCATTCTTGGAAACATTACTATAGACATCAGGTCTAATTTTAGCTTTACTGCATCAACAAACATCGATTATTTAAATGTTTATTTTCTCAAAGAAAACAAAATTTAAACACAAAAAGTCCGGATTAACGCACTTTAATTGCTAAAATTTGTATGATAAAGAATTTTGAGCTCATCTTTCTTTAAAACATTAGTTGTGCCAGCTACTTCTTTTATAGCACTATATTAGAGCTGCAGCAACCATTCTTGGAAACATTACTATAGACATTGGTTCTTTCTTTAGTCTAATTTATGCTTTACCGCATCAAGAAACATAGGTTAATTAAATGTTTATTTTCTCAAAGAAAAAAAATATAAACACAAAAAGTGCAGATTAACTCACTTTATTAGCTAAAATTCGTATTATAAAGAGTTTTGAGCTCATTTTTCTTTAAAACTTTAGTTCTGCCAGCTACTTCTTTTTATAGCACTATGTTAGTGCTACAGAAACCATTCTTGGAAACATTACTATAGACATTTGTTCTTTCTTTTGTCTAATTTAAGCTTTACTGCATCCACAAACATCGGTTAATTAAATGTTTATTTTCTCAAAGAAAACAAAATATAAACACAAGAAGTGTGGATTAACGCACGTTATTAGTTAAAATTCGTATTTTAAAGAGTTTTGAGCTCATCTTTCATTAAAACTTTAGTTCTGCCAGCTACTTCTTTTATAGCACTATATTAGTGCGGCAGCATCCATTCTTGGAAACATTACTATAGACATTAGTTCTTTCTTTAGTCTAATTTATGCTTTACTGCATCAATAAACATAGGTTAATTAAATGTTTATTTTCTCAAAGAAAAAAAATATAAACACAAAAAGTGCAGATTAACTCACTTTATTAGCTAAAATTCGTATTATAAAGAGTTTTGAGCTCATTTTTCTTTAAAACTTTAGTTCTGCCAGCTATTTCTTTTTATAGCACTATGTTAGTGCTACAGAAACCATTCTTGGAAACATTACTATAGACATTAGTTCTTTCTTTAGTCTAATTTAAGCTTTACTGCATCCACAAACATCGGTTAATTAAATGTTTATTTTCTCAAAGAAAACAAAATATAAACACAAAAAGTGTGGATTAACGCACTTTATTAGCTAAAATTCGTATTATGAAGTGATTTGAGCTCATCTTTCTTTAAAACTTTAGTTCTGCCAGCTACTTCTTTTATAGCACTATATTAGTGCTGCAGCATTCATTCTTGGAAACATTAGAATAGACATTAGGTCTTATTTTAGCTTTACTGCATCAACAAACATAGGTTAATTAAATGATTATTTTCTCAAAGAAAACAAAATGTAAACACAAAAAGTGCGGATTAACGCACTTTATTAGTTAAAATTCGTATTTTAAAGAGTTTTGAGCTCATCTTTCTTTAAAACTTTAGTTCTGCCAGCTACTTCTTTTATAGCACTATATTAGTGCTGCAGCAACCATTCTTGGAAACATTACTATAGACATTAGGTCTTATTTTAGCTTTACTGCATCCACAAACAACGGTCAATTAAATGTTTAATTTATCAAAGAAAACAAAATATAAAGACAAAAAGTGTAGATTTACGCACTTTATTAGCTACAATTCATATTATGAAGAGAATTGCGCCAGTCGTTCTTTAAAACTTTAGTTCTGGCAGCTACTTTTTTATAGCACTATATTAATGCTGCAGCAACCATTCTTGGAAACATTACTATAGACATCAGGTCTAATTTTAGCTTTACTGCATCAACAAACATCGATTATTTAAATGTTTATTTTCTCAAAGAAAACAAAATTTAAACACAAAAAGTCCGGATTAACGCACTTTATTTGCTAAAATTTGTATTATAAAGAATTTTGAGCTCATCTTTCTTTAAAACATTAGTTGTGCCAGCTACTTCTTTTATAGCACTATATTAGAGCTGCAGCAACCATTCTTGGAAACATTACTATAGACATTGGTTCTTTCTTTAGTCTAATTTATGCTTTACCGCATCAAGAAACATAGGTTAATTAAATGTTTATTTTCTCAAAGAAAAAAAATATAAACACAAAAAGTGCAGATTAACTCACTTTATTAGCTAAAATTCGTATTATAAAGAGTTTTGAGCTCATTTTTCTTTAAAACTTTAGTTCTGCCAGCTACTTCTTTTTATAGCACTATGTTAGTGCTACAGAAACCATTCTTGGAAACATTACTATAGACATTTGTTCTTTCTTTTGTCTAATTTAAGCTTTACTGCATCCACAAACATCGGTTAATTAAATGTTTATTTTCTCAAAGAAAACAAAATATAAACACAAGAAGTGTGGATTAACGCACTTTATTAGCTAAAATTCGTATTTTAAAGAGTTTTGAGCTCATCTTTCATTAAAACTTTAGTTCTGCCAGCTACTTCTTTTATAGCACTATATTAGTGCGGCAGCATCCATTTTTGGAAACATTACTATAGACATTAGTTCTTTCTTTAGTCTAATTTATGCTTTACCGCATCAATAAACATAGGTTAATTAAATGTTTATTTTCTCAAAGAAAAAAAATATAAACACAAAAAGTGCAGATTAACTCACTTTATTAGCTAAAATTCGTATTATAAAGAGTTTTGAGCTCATTTTTCTTTAAAACTTTAGTTCTGCCAGCTACTTCTTTTTATAGCACTATGTTAGTGCTACAGAAACCATTCTTGGAAACATTACTATAGACATTTGTTCTTTCTTTTGTCTAATTTAAGCTTTACTGCATCCACAAACATCGGTTAATTAAATGTTTATTTTCTCAAAGAAAACAAAATATAAACACAAGAAGTGTGGATTAACGCACTTTATTAGCTAAAATTCGTATTATAAAGTGATTTGAGCTCATCTTTCTTTAAAACTTTAGTTCTGCCAGCTACTTCTTTTATAGCACTATATTAGTGCTGCAGCATTCATTCTTGGAAACATTAGAATAGACATTAGGTCTTATTTTAGCTTTACTGCATCAACAAACATAGGTTAATTAAATGGTTATTTTCTCAAAGAAAACAAAATGTAAACACAAAAAGTGCGGATTAACGCACTTTATTAGTTAAAATTCGTATTTTAAAGAGTTTTGAGCTCATCTTTCATTAAAACTTTAGTTCTGCCAGCTACTTCTTTTATAGCACTATATTAGTGCGGCAGCATCCATTCTTGGAAACATTACTATAGACATTGGTTCTTTCTTTAGTCTAATTTATGCTTTACTGCATCCACAAACATCGGTTAATGAAATGTTTATTTTCTCAAAGAAAACAAAATATAAACACAAAAAGTGTGGATTAACGCAGTTTATTAGCTAAAATTCGTATTATAAAGAGATTTGAGCTCATCTTTCTTTAAAACTTTAGTTCTGCCAGCTACTTCTTTTATAGCACTATATTAGTGCTGCAGCAACCATTCTTGGAAACATTACTAAAGACATTAGGTCTAATTTTAGCTTTACTGCATCAACAAACATCGATTATTTAAATGTTTATTTTCTCAAAGAAAAAAAATATAAACACAAAAAGTGTGGATTAACTCACTTTATTAGCTAAAATTCGTATTATAAAGAGTTTTGAGCTCATTTATCTTTAAAACTTTAGTTCTGCCAGCTATTTCTTTTTATAGCACTATATTAGTGCTACAGCAACCATTCTTGGAAACATTACTATAGACATTAGGTCTAATTTTAGCTTTACTGCATCAACAAACATCGATTATTTAAATGTTTATTTTCTCAAAGAAAAAAAATATAAACAAAAAAAATTCGGATTAACTCACTTTATTAGCTAAAATTCGTATTATAAAGAGTTTTGAGCTCATTTTTCTTTAAAACTTTAGTTCTGCCAGCTATTTCTTTTTATAGCACTATATTAGTGCTACAGCAACCATTCTTGGAAACATTACTATAGACATTGGTTCTTTCTTTAGTCTAATTTATGCTTTACTGCATCCACAAACATCGGTTAATGAAATGTTTATTTTCTCAAAGAAAACAAAATATAAACACAAAAAGTGTGGATTAACGCACTTTATTAGCTAAAATTCGAATTATAAAGAGATTTGAGCTCATCTTTTTTTAAAACTTTAGTTCAGCTAGCTACTTCTTTTAGAGCACTATATTAGTGCTGCAGCAACCATTCTTGGAAACATTACTAAAGACATTAGGTCTATTTTTAGCTTTACTGCATCAACAAACATAGATTATTTAAATGTTTATTTTCTCAAAGAAAACAAAATATAAACACAAAAAGTCCGGATTAACGCACTTTATTTGCTAAAATTTGTATTATAAAGAATTTTGAGCTCATCTTTCTTTAAAACATTAGTTGTGCCAGCTACTTCTTTTATAGCACTATATTAGAGCTGCAGCAACCATTCCTGGAAACATTACTATAGACATTGGTTCTTATTTTAGTCTAATTTATGCTTTACCGCATCAAGAAACATAGGTTAATTAAATGTTTATTTTCTCAAAGAAAAAAAATATAAACACAAAAAGTGCAGATTAACTCACTTTATTAGCTAAAATTCGTATTATAAAGAGTTTTGAGCTCATTTTTCTTTAAAACTTTAGTTCTGCCAGCTATTTCTTTTTATAGCACTATGTTAGTGCTACAGAAACCATTCTTGGAAACATTACTATAGACATTTGTTCTTTCTTTTGTCTAATTTAAGCTTTACTGCATCCACAAACATCGGTAAATTAAATGTTTATTTTCTCAAAGAAAACAAAATATAAACACAAGAAGTGTGGATTAACGCACTTTATTAGCTAAATTTCGTATTATAAAGTGATTTGAGCTCATCTTTCTTTAAAACTTTAGTTCTGCCAGCTACTTCTTTTATAGCACTAAATTAGTGCTGCAGCAACCATTCTTGGAAACATTACTATAGACATCAGGTCTAATTTTAGCTTTACTGCATCAACAAACATCGATTATTTAAATGTTTATTTTCTCAAAGAAAACAAATTTAAACACAAAAAGTCCGGATTAACGCACTTTATTTGCTAAAATTTGTATTATAAAGAATTTTGAGCTCATGTTTCTTTAAAACTTTAGTTCTGCCAGCTACTTCTTTTATAGCACTATATTAGTGCTGCAGCAACCATTCTTGGAAACATTACAATAGACATTAGGTCTTTCTTTAGTCTAATTTATGCTTTACCGCATCAAGAAATATAGGTTAATTAAATGTTTATTTTCTCAAAGAAAAAAAATATAAACACAAAAAGTGCAGATTAACTCACTTTATTAGCTAAAATTCGTATTATAAAGAGTTTTGAGTTCATTTTTCTTTAAAACTTTAGTTCTGCCAGCTATTTCTTTTTATAGCACTATGTTAGTGCTACAGAAACCATTCATGGAAACATTACTATAGACATTTGTTCTTTCTTTTGTCTAATTTAAGCTTTACTGCATCCACAAACATCGGTTAATTAAATGTTTATTTTCTCAAAGAAAACAAAATATAAACACAAGAAGTGTGGATTAACGCACTTTATTAGCTAAAATTCGTATTATAAAGTGATTTGAGCTCATCTTTCTTTAAAACTTTAGTTCTGCCAGCTACTTCTTTTATAGCAATATATTAGTGCTGCAGCATTCATTCTTGGAAACATTAGAATAGACATTAGGTCTTATTTTAGCTTTACTGCATCAACAAACATAGCTTAATTAAATGTTTATTTTCTCAAAGAAAAAAAATAAAAACACAAAAAATGTGGATGAACGCACTTTATTAGCTAAAATTCGTATTATAAAGAGATTTGAGCTCATCTTTCTTTAAAACTTTAGTTCTGCCAGCTACTTCTTTTATAGCACTATATTAGTGCTGCAGCAACCATTCTTGGAAACATTACAATAGACATTAGGTCTTATTTTAGCTTTACTGCATCAACAAACATAGGTTAATTAAATGGTTATTTTCTCAAAGAAAACAAAATGTAAACACAAAAAGTGCGGATTAACGCACTTTATTAGTTAAAATTCGTATTTTAAAGAGTTTTGAGCTCATCTTTCATTAAAACTTTAGTTCTGCCAGCTACTTCTTTTATAGCACTATATTAGTGCGGCAGCATCCATTCTTGGAAACATTACTATAGACATTAGTTCTTTCTTTAGTCTAATTTAAGCTTTACTGCATCAAGAAACATCGGTTAATTAAATGTTTATTTTCTCAAAAAAAAAACACAATATAAGCACAAAAAGTGTGGATTAACGCACTTTATTAGCTACAATTCATATGATAAAGAGTATTGCGCCCATCGTTCTTTAAAACTTTAGTTCTGCCAGCTACTTCTTTTATAGCACTATATTAGTGCGGCAGCATCCATTCTTGGAAACATTACTATAGACATTAGTTCTTTCTTTAGTCTAATTTAAGCTTTACTGCATCAAGAAACATCGGTTAATTAAATGTTTATTTTCTCAAAAAAAAACACAATATAAGCACAAAAAGTGTGGATTAACGCACTTTATTAGCTACAATTCATATGATAAAGAGAATTGCGCCCATCGTTCTTTAAAACTTTAGTTCTGCCAGCTACTTTTTTATAGCCCTATATTAGTGCTGCAGCAACCATTCTTGGAAACATTACTATAGACATTAGGTCTTATTTTAGCTTTACTGCATCAACAATCATAGGTTAATTAAATGTTTATTTTCTCAAAGAAAAAAATATAAACACAAAAAGTGCGGATTAACTCACTTTATTAGCTAAAATTCGTATTATAAAGAGTTTTGAGCTCATTTTTCTTTAAAACTTTAGTTCTGCCAGCTATTTCTTTTTATAGCACTATATTAGTGCTACAGCAACCATTCTTGGAAACATTACTATAGACATTGGTTCTTTCTTTAGTCTAATTTATGCTTTACTGCATTCACAAACATCGGTTAATGAAATGTTTATTTTCTCAAAGAAAACAAAATATAAAGACAAAAAGTGTGGATTTACGCACTTTATTAGCTAAAATTCGTATTATAAAGAGATTTGAGCTCATCTTTCTTTAAAACTTTAGTTCTGCCAGCTACTTCTTTTATAGCACTATATTAGTGCTGCAGCAACCATTCTTGGATACATTACTAAAGACATTAGGTCTAATTTTAGCTTTACTGCATCAACAAACATCGATTATTTAAATGTTTATTTTCTCAAAGAAAACAAAATATAAACACAAAAAGTCCGGATTAACGCACTTTATTTGCTAAAATTTGTATTATAAAGAATCTTGAGCTTATCTTTCTTTAAAACATTAGTTGTGCCAGCTACTTCTTTTATAGCACTATATTAGAGCTGCAGCAACCATTCCTGGAAACATTACTATAGACATTGGTTCTTTCTTTAGTCTAATTTATGCTTTACCGCATCAAGAAACATAGTTTAATTAAATGTTTATTTTCTCAAAGAAAAAAAATATAAACACAAAAAGTGCAGATTAACTCACTTTATTAGCTAAAATTCGTATTATAAAGAGTTTTGAGCTCATTTTTCTTTAAAACTTTAGTTCTGCCAGCTATTTCTTTTTATAGCACTATGTTAGTGCTACAGAAACCATTCTTGGAAACATTACTATAGACATTTGTTCTTTCTTTTGTCTAATTTAAGCTTTACTGCATCCACAAACATCGGTTAAGTAAATGTTTATTTTCTCAAAGAAAACAAAATATAAACACAAGAAGTGTGGATTAACGCACTTTATTAGCTAAATTTCGTATTATAAAGTGATTTGAGCTCATCTTTCTTTAAAACTTTAGTTCTGCCAGCTACTTCTTTTATAGCACTATATTAGTGCGGCAGCATCCATTCTTGGAAACATTACTATAGACATTAGTTCTTTCTTTAGTCTAATTTAAGCTTTACTGCATCAAGAAACATCGGTTAATTAAATGTTTATTTTCTCAAAAAAAAAACACAATATAAGCACAAAAAGTGTGGATTAACGCAGTTTATTAGCTAAAATTCGTATTATAAAGAGATTTGAGCTCTCTTCTTTAAAACTTTAGTTCTGCCAGCTACTTCTTTTATAGCACTATATTAGTGCTGCAGCAACCATTCTTGGAAACATTACTATAGACATTAGGTCTTATTTTAGCTTTACTGCATCAACAATCATAGGTTAATTAAATGTTTATTTTCTCAAAGAAAAAAAAATATAAACACAAAAAGTGCGGATTAACTCACTTTATTAGCTAAAATTCGTATTATAAAGAGTTTTGAGCTCATTTTTCTTTAAAACTTTAGTTCTGCCAGCTATTTCTTTTTATAGCACTATATTAGTGCTACAGCAACCATTCTTTTAAACATTACTATAGACATTGGTTCTTTCTTTAGTCCAATTTAAGCTTTACTGCATCAAGAAACATCGGTTAATTAAATGTTTATTTTCTCAAAAAAAAACACAATATAAGCACAAAAAGTGTGGATTAACGCACTTTATTAGCTACAATTCATATGATAAAGAGTATTGCGCCCATCGTTCTTTAAAACTTTAGTTCTGCCAGCTACTTTTTTATAGCCCTATATTAGTGCTGCAGCAACCATTCTTGGAAACATTACTATAGACAATAGGTCTTATTTTAGCTTTACTGCATCAACAATCATACCGGGTGAGTCAGAAAAAACGTGGGGTGTTTGGCGGATTGTGATGTCGCACTCAGCAACCCAATCGTAGCGAACTAAATTTTTTCTTGCAGCCAGACGTCTAACTTAGATCATAAGCCTTTCCCCATCGAAATCGGTCACTTGATGCATTAATCAGAAAATATTTTCTTCGTAAGACGTTGTATGGGAGTTTTGCAAACTTATGAAATATTTGATAGAGCCCCTTCAGCATTTTACACTTGCCAAAGATGCAGGTACATGTGGTATTATCAGGGGAGAATGAAATAGTTTTGTCATGAAACATTGCGTTGATCTTGTTGAAATAAATCTCTTTACAACACAAAGAAGCATGCGTTTTTACTGTCTCTCAAACATATTCTCTTTGCAGGACAACTCATGACGTGACAAAGCATCCCAGGGGAGAAAACACTATTTCCGAACTGTTTCATGCTCCCCAGCTAATACCACGTGTACCTGCAGCTTTGGCAAGGCTAAAATGCTGAAGGGGCTTGGTTAAAGGTTTCCTCAGTTTGTAAGACTCCCATACAAAGTTTTAGGAAGAAAATCGTTTTTAAATAATGAATCACATGACCGATTTCGATGGGGAAAAGTTTATGATCTAAGTCAGATTTATGGCTGCTCGAAATAATTTAGTTCACAACGGTCGGGTGGCTAAACGCGACGTCATAGTCCGCCAAACACCCCACGTTTTTTCTGACTCACCCGGTAGGTTAATTAAATGTTTATTTTCTCAAAGAAAAAAAATATAAACACAAAAAGTGCGGATTAACTCACTTTATTAGCTAAAATTTTTATTATAAAGAGTTTTGAGCTCATTTTTCTTTAAAACTTTAGTTCTGCCAGCTATTTATTTTTATAGCACTATATTAGTGCTACAGCAACCATTCTTGGAAACATTACTATAGACATTGGTTCTTTCTTTAGTCTAATTTATGCTTTACTGCATCCACAAACATCGGTTAATGAAATGTTTATTTTCTCAAAGAAAACAAAATATAAACACAAAAAGTGTGGATTAACGCAGTTTATTAGCTAAAATTCGTATTATAAAGAGATTTGAGCTCATCTTTCTTTAAAACCTTAGTTCTGCCAGCTACTTCTTTTATAGCACTATATTAGTGCTGCAGCAACCATTCTTGGAAACATTACTAAAGACATTAGGTCTAATTTTAGCTTTACTGCATCAACAAACATCGATTATTTAAATGTTTATTTTCTCAAAGAAAACAAAATATAAACACAAAAAGTGTGGATTAACGCACTTTATTAGCTAAAATTCGTATTATGAAGAATTTTGAGCTCATCTTTCTTTAAAACTTTAGTTCTGCCAGCTATATCTTTTATAGCACTATATTAGTGCTACAGCAACCATTCTTTTAAACATTACTATAGACATTGGTTCTTTCTTTAGTCTAATTTGAGCTTTACTGCATCCACAAACATCGGTTAATTAAATGTTTATTTTCTCAAAGAAAACAAAATATAAACACAAAAAGTGTGGATTAACGCAGTTTATTAGATAAAATTCGTATTATAAAGAGATTTGAGCTCATCTTTCTTTAAAACTTTAGTTCTGCCAGCTATTTCTTTTATAGCACTATTTTAGTGCTGCAGCAACCATTCTTGGAAACATTACTATAGACATTAGGTCTTATTTTAGCTTTACTGCATCCACAAACAACTGTCAATTAAATGTTTAATTTATCAAAGAAAACAAAATATAAAGACAAAAAGTGTGGATTTACGCACTTTATTAGCTACAATTCATATTATGAAGAGAATTGCGCCAATCGTTCTTTAAAACTTTAGTTCTGGCAGCTACTTTTTTATAGCACTATATTAGTGCTGCAGCAACCATTCTTGGAAACATTACTATAGACATCAGGTCTAATTTTAGCTTTACTGCATCAACAAACATCGATTATTTAAATGTTTATTTTCTCAAAGAAAACAAAATATAAACACAAAAAGTCCGGATTAACGCACTTTATTTGCTAAAATTTGTATTATAAAGAATTTTGAGCTCATCTTTCTTTAAAACATTAGTTGTGCCAGCTACTTCTTTTATAGCACTATATTAGAGCTGCAGCAACAATTCCTGGAAACATTACTATAGACATTGGTTCTTTCTTTAGTCTAATTTATGCTTTACCGCATCAAGAAACATAGGTTAATTAAATGTTTATTTTCTCAAAGAAAAAAATATAAACACAAAAAGTGCAGATTAACTCACTTTATTAGCTAAAATTCGTATTATAAAGACTTTTGAGCTCATTTTTCTTTAAAACTTTAGTTCTGCCACCTATTTCTTTTTATAGCACTATGTTAGTGCTACAGAAACCATTCTTGGAAACATTACTATAGACATTTGTTCTTTCTTTTGTCTAATTTAAGCTTTACTGCATCCACAAACATCGGTTAATTAAATGTTTATTTTCTCAAAGAAAACAAAATATAAACACAAGAAGTGTGGATTAACGCACTTTATTAGCTAAAATTCGTATTATAAAGTGATTTGAGCTCATCTTTCTTTAAAACTTTAGTTCTGCCAGCTACTTCTTTTATAGCACTATATTAGTGCTGCAGCAACCATTCTTGGAAACATTAGAATAGACATTAGGTCTTATTTTAGCTTTACTGCATCAACAAACATAGCTTAATTAAATGTTTATTTTCTCAAAGAAAAAAAATATAAACACAAAAAATGTGGATGAACGCACTTTATTAGCTAAAATTCGTATTATAAAGAGATTTGAGCTCATCTTTCTTTAAAACTTTAGTTCTGCCAGCTACTTCTTTTATAGCACTAAATTAGTGCTGCAGCAACCATTCTTGGAAACATTACAATAGACATTAGGTCTTATTTTAGCTTTACTGCATCAACAAACATAGGTTAATTAAATGTTTATTTTCTCAAAGAAAACAAAATGTAAACACAAAAAGTGCGGATTAACGCACTTTATTAGTTAAAATTCGTATTTTAAAGAGTTTTGAGCTCATCTTTCATTAAAACTTTAGTTCTGCCAGCTACTTCTTTTATAGCACTATATTAGTGCTGCAGCAACCATTCTTGGAAACATTACTATAGACATTGGTTCTTTCTTTAGTCTAATTTATGCTTTACTGCATCCACAAACATCGGTTAATGAAATGTTTATTTTCTCAAAGAAAACAAAATATAAACACAAAAAGTGTGGATTAACGCACTTTATTAGCTAAAATTCGTATTATAAAGAGATTTGAGCTCATTTTTCTTTAAAACTTTAGTTCTGCCAGCTACTTCTTTTATAGCACTATATTAGTGCTGCAGCAACCATTCTTGGAAACATTACTATAGACATTAGGTCTAATTTTAGCTTTACTGCATCAACAAACATCGATTATTTAAATGTTTATTTTCTCAAAGAAAAAAAATATAAACACAAAAAGTGCGGATTAACTCACTTTATTAGCTAAAATTCGTATTATAAAGAGTTTTGAGCTCATTTTTCTTTAAAACTTTAGTTCTGCCAGCTATTTCTTTTTATAGCACTATATTAGTGCTACAGCAACCATTCTTGGAAACATTACTATAGACATTGGTTCTTTCTTTAGTCTAATTTATGCTTTACTGCATCCACAAACATCGGTTAATGAAATGTTTATTTTCTCAAAGAAAACAAAATATAAACACAAAAAGTGTGGATTAACGCAGTTTATTAGCTAAAATTCGTATTATAAAGAGATTTGAGCTCATCTTTCTTTAAAACTTTAGTTCTGCCAGCTACTTCTTTTATAGCACTATATTAGTGCTGCAGCAACCATTCTTGGAAACATTACTAAAGACATTAGGTCTAATTTTAGCTTTACTGCATCAACAAACATCGATTATTTAAATGTTTATTTTCTCAAAGAAAACAAAATATAAACACAAAAAGTCCGGATTAAAGCACTTTATTTGCTAAAATTTGTATTATAAAGAATTTTGAGCTCAATTTTCTTTAAAACATTAGTTGTGCCAGCTACTTCTTTTATAGCACTATATTAGAGCTGCAGCAACCATTCCTGGAAACATTACTATAGACATTGGTTCTTTCTTTAGTCTAATTTATGCTTTACCGCATCAAGAAACATAGGTTAATTAAATGTTTATTTTCTCAAAGAAAAAAAATATAAGCACAAAAAGTGCAGATTAACTCACTTTATTAGCTAAAATTCGTATTATAAAAAGTTTTGAGCTCATTTTTCTTTAAAACTTTAGTTCTGCCAGCTGCTTCTTTTTATAGCACTATGTTAGTGCTACAGAAACCATTCTTGGAAACATTACTATAGACATTTGTTCTTTCTTTTGTCTAATTTAAGCTTTACTGCATCCACAAACATCGGTTAATTAAATGTTTATTTTCTCAAAGAAAACAAAATATAAACACAAGAAGTGTGGATTAACGCACTTTATTAGCTAAAATTCGTATTATAAAGTGATTTGAGCTCATCTTTCTTTAAAACTTTAGTTCTGCCAGCTACTTCTTTCATAGCACTAAATTAGTGCTGCAGCAACCATTCTTGGAAACAGTACAATAGACATTAGGTCTTATTTTAGCATTACTGCATCAACAAACATAGGTTAATTAAATGTTTATTTTCTCAAAGAAAACAAAATGTAAACACAAAAAGTGCGGATTAACGCACATTTTTAGGTAAAATTCGTATTTTAAAGAGTTTTGAGCTCATCTTTCTTTAAAACTTTAGTTCTGCCAGCTACTTCTTTTATAGCATTATATCAGTGCTGCAGCAACCATTCTTGGAAACATTACTATAGACATTAGGTCTTATTTTAGCTTTACTGCATCCACAAACAACGGTCAATTAAATGTTTAATTTATCAAAGAAAACAAAATATAAAGACAAAAAGTGTGGATTTACGCACTTTATTAGCTACAATTCATATTATGAAGAGAATTGCGCCAATCGTTCTTTAAAACTTTAGTTCTGGCAGCTACTTTTTTATAGCACTATATTAGTGCTGCAGCAACCATTCTTGGAAACATTACTATAGACATCAGGTCTAATTTTAGCTTTACTGCATCAACAAACATCGATTATTTAAATGTTTATTTTCTCAAAGAAAACAAAATATAAACACAAAAAGTCCGGATTAACGCACTTTATTTGCTAAAATTTGTATTATAACGAATTTTGAGCTCATCTTTCTTTAAAACATTAGTTGTGCCAGCTACTTCTTTTATAGCACTATATTAGAGCTGCAGCAACCATTCCTGGAAACATTACTATAGACATTGGTACTTTCTTTAGTCTAATTTATGCTTTACCGCATTAAGAAACATAGGTTAACTAAATGTTTATTTTCTCAAAGAAAAAAAATATAAACACAAAAAGTGCAGATTAACTCACTTTATTAGCTAAAATTCGTATTATAAAGAGTTTTGAGCTCATTTTTCTTTAAAACTTTAGTTCTGCCAGCTACTTCTTTTTATAGCACTATGTTAGTGCTACAGAAACCATTCTTGGAAACATTACTATAGACGTTTGTTCTTTCTTTTGTCTAATTTAAGCTTTACTGCATCCACAAACATCGGTTAATTAAATGTGTATTTTCTCAAAGAAAACAAAATATAAACACAAGAAGTGTGGATTAACGCATTTTATTAGCTAAAATTCGTATTATAAAGTGATTTGAGCTCATCTTTCCTTAAAACTTTAGTTCTGCCAGCTACTTCTTTTATAGCACTAAATTAGTGCTGCAGTAACCATTCTTGGAAACATTACAATACACATTAGGTCTTATTTTAGCTTAAATGCTTCAACAAACATAGGTTAATTAAATGTTTTTTTTCTCAAAGAAAACAAAATATAAACACAAAAAGTGCGGATTAACGCACTTTCTTAGTTAAAATTCGTATTATGAAGAGTTTTGAGCTCATCTTTCATTAAAACTTTAGTTCTGCCAGCAACTTCTTTTATAGCACTATATTAGTGCGGCAGCATCCATTCTTGGAAACATTACTATAGACATTGGTTCTTTCTTTAGTCTAATTTATGCTTTACTGCATCCACAAACATCGGTTAATGAAATGTTTATTTTCTCAAAGAAAACAAAATATAAACACAAAAAGTGTGGATTAACGCAGTTTATTAGCTAAAATTCGTATTATAAAGAGATTTGAGCTCATCTTTCTTTAAAACTTTAGTTCTGCCAGCTACTTCTTTTATAGCACTATATTAGTGCTGCAGCAACAATTCTTGGAAACATTACTAAAGACATTAGGTCTAATTTTAGCTTTACTGCATCAACAAACATCGATTATTTAAATGTTTATTTTCTCAAAGAAAAAAAATATAAACACAAAAAGTGCGGATTAACTCACTTTATTAGCTAAAATTCGTATTATAAAGAGTTTTGAGCTCATTTTTCTTTAAAACTTTAGTTCTGCCAGCTATTTCTTTTTATAGCACTATATTAGTGCTACAGCAACCATTCTTGGAAACATTACTATAGACATTGGTTCTTTCTTTAGTCTAATTTATGCTTTACTGCATCCACAAACATCGGTTAATGAAATGTTTATTTTCTCAAAGAAAACAAAATATAAACACAAAAAGTGTGGATTAACGCAGTTTTTTTTAGCTAAAATTCTTGTTATAAAGAGATTTGAGCTCATCTTTCTTTAAAACTTTAGTTCTGCCAGCTACTTCTTTTATAGCACTATATTAGTGCTGCAGCAACCATTCTTGGAAACATTACTAAAGACATTAGGTCTAATTTTAGCTTTACTGCATCAACAAACATCGATTATTTAAATGTTTATTTTCTCAAAGAAAACAAAATATAAACACAAAAAGTCCGGATTAACGCACTTTATTTGCTAAAATTTGTATTATAAAGAATTTTGAGCTCATCTTTCTTTAAAACATTAGTTGTGCCAGCTACTTCTTTTATAGCACTATATTAGAGCTGCAGCAACCATTCCTGGAAACATTACTATAGACATTGGTTCTTTCTTTAGTCTAATTTATGCTTTACCGCATCAAGAAACATAGGTTAATTAAATGTTTATTTTCTCAAAGAAAAAAATATAAACACAAAAAGTGCAGATTAACTCACTTTATTAGCTAAAATTCGTATTATAAAGAGTTTTGAGCTCATTTTTCTTTAAAACTTTAGTTCTGCCAGCTATTTCTTTTTATAGCACTATGTTAGTGCTACAGAAACCATTCTTGGAAACATTACTATAGACATTTGTTCTTTCTTTTGTCTAATTTAAGCTTTACTGCATCCACAAACATCGGTAAATTAAATGTTTATTTTCTCAAAGAAAACAAAATATAAACACAAGAAGTGTGGATTAACGCACTTTATTAGCTAAATTTCGTATTATAAAGTGATTTGAGCTCATCTTTCTTTAAAACTTTAGTTCTGCCAGCTACTTCTTTTATAGCACTAAATTAGTGCTGCAGCAACCATTCTTGGAAACAGTACAATAGACATTAGGTCTTATTTTAGCATTACTGCATCAACAAACATAGGTTAATTAAATGTTTATTTTCTCAAAGAAAACAAAATGTAAACCCAAAAAGTGCGGATTAACGCACTTTATTAGCTAAAATTCGTATTTTAAAGAGTTTTGAGCTCATCTTTCTTTAAAACTTTAGTTTTTCCAGCTACTTCTTTTATAGCATTATATTAGTGCTGCAGCAACCATTCTTGGAAACATTACTATAGACATTAGGTCTTATTTTAGCTTTACTGCATCCACAAACAACCGTCAATTAAATGTCTAATTTATCAAAGAAAACAAAATATAAAGACAAAAAGTGTGGATTTACGCACTTTATTAGCTACAATTCATATTATGAAGAGAATTGCGCCAATCGTTCTTTAAAACTTTAGTTCTGGCAGCTACTTTTTTATAGCACTATATTAGTGCTGCAGCAACCATTCTTGGAAACATTACTATAGACATCAAGTCTAATTTTAGCTTTACTGCATCAACAAACATCGATTATTCAAATGTTTATTTTCTCAAAGAAAACAAAATATAAACACAAAAAGTCCGGATTAACGCACTTTATTTGCTAAAATTTGTATTATAAAGAATTTTGAGCTCATCTTTCTTTAAAACATTAGTTGTGCCAGATACTTCTTTTATAGCACTATATTAGAGCTGCAGCAACCATTCTTGGAAACATTACTATAGACATTGGTTCTTTCTTTAGTCTAATTTATGCTTTACCGCATCAAGAAACATAGGTTTATTTTCTCAAAGAAAAAAAATATAAACACAAAAAGTGCAGATTAACTCACTTTATTAGCTAAAATTCGTATTATAAAGAGTTTTGAGCTCATTTTTCTTTAAAACTTTAGTTCTGCCAGCTACTTCTTTTTATAGCACTATGTTAGTGCTACAGAAACCATTCTTGGAAACATTACTATAGACATTTGTTCTTTCTTTTGTCTAATTTAAGCTTTACTGCATCCACAAACATCGGTTAATTAAATGTTTATTTTCTCAAAGAAAACAAAATATAAACACAAGAAGTGTGGATTAATGCACTTTATTAGCTAAAATTCGTATTATAAAGTGATTTGAGCTCATCTTTCTTTAAAACTTTAGTTCTGCCAGCTACTTCTTTTATAGCACTATATTAGTGCTGCAGCACTCATTCTTGGAAACATTAGAATAGACATTAGGTCTTATTTTAGCTTTACTGCATCAACAAACATAGCTTAATTAAATGTTTATTTTCTCAAAGAAAAAAAATATAAACACAAAAAATGTGGATGAACGCACTTTATTAGCTAAAATTCGTATTATAAAGAGATTTGAGCTCATCTTTCTTTAAAACTTTAGTTCTGCCAGCTACTTCTTTTATAGCACTATATTAGTGCTGCAGCAACCATTCTTGGAAACATTACAATAGACATTAGGTCTTATTTTAGCTTTACTGCATCAACAAACATAGGTTAATTAAATGGTTATTTTCTCAAAGAAAACAAAATGTAAACACAAAAAGTGCGGATTAACGCACTTTATTAGTTAAAATTCGTATTTTAAAGAGTTTTGAGCTCATCTTTCATTAAAACTTTAGTTCTGCCAGCTACTTCTTTTATAGCACTATATTAGTGCGGCAGCATCCATTCTTGGAAACATTACTATAGACATTAGTTCTTTCTTTAGTCTAATTTATGCTTTACCGCATCAATAAACATAGGTTAATTAAATGTTTATTTTCTCAAAGAAAAAAAATATAAACACAAAAAGTGCAGATTAACTCACTTTATTAGCTAAAATTCGTATTATAAAGAGTTTTGAGCTCATTTTTCTTTAAAACTTTAGTTCTGCCAGCTACTTCTTTTTATAGCACTATGTTAGTGCTACAGAAACCATTCTTGGAAACATTACTATAGACATTTGTTCTTTCTTTTGTCTAATTTAAGCTTTACTGCATCCACAAACATCGGTTAATTAAATGTTAATTTTCTCAAAGAAAACAAAATATAAAGACAAGAAGTGTGGATTAACGCACTTTATTAGCTAAAATTCGTATAATAAAGTGATTTGAGCTCATCTTTTTTTAAAACTTTAGTTCTGCCAGCTACTTCTTTTATAGCACTATATTAGTGCTGCAGCATTCATTCTTGGAAACATTAGAATAGACATTAGGTCTTATTTTAGCTTTACTGCATCAACAAACATAGCTTAATTAAATGTTTATTTTCTCAAAGAAAAAAAATATAAACACAAAAAATGTAGATGAACGCACTTTATTAGCTAAAATTCGTATTATAAAGAGATTTGAGCTCATCTTTCTTTAAAACTTTAGTTCTGCCAGCTACTTCTTTTATAGCACTATATTAGTGCTGCAGCAACCATTCTTGGAAACATTACAATAGACATTAGGTCTTATTTTAGCTTTACTGCATCAACAAACATAGGTTAATTAAATGGTTATTTTCTGAAAGAAAACAAAATATAAATACAAAAAGTGCGGATTAACGCACTTTATTAGCTAAAATTCGTATTATAAAGAGATTTGAGCTCATCTTTCTTTAAAACTTTAGTTCTGCCAGCTACTTCTTTTATAGCACTATATTAGTGCTGCAGCAACCATTCTTTGAAACATTACAATAGACATTAGGTCTTATTTTAGCTTTACTGCATCAACAAACATAGTTTAATTAAATGTTTATTTTCTCAAAGAAAACAAAATGTAAACACAAAAAGTGCGGATTAACGCACTTTATTAGTTAAAATTCGTATTTTAAAGAGTTTTGAGCTCATCTTTCATTAAAACTTTAGTTCTGCCAGCTACTTCTTTTATAGCACTATATTAGTGCGGCAGCATCCATTCTTGGAAACATTACTATAGACATTAGTTCTTTCTTTAGTCTAATTTAAGCTTTACTGCATCAAGAAACATCGGTTAATTAAATGTTTATTTTCTCAAAAAAAAAACACAATATAAGCACAAAAAGTGTGGATTAACGCACTTTATTAGCTACAATTCATATGATAAAGAGAATTGCGCCCATCGTTCTTTAAAACTTTAGTTCTGCCAGCTACTTCTTTTATAGCACTATATTAGTGCGGCAGCAACCATTCTTGGAAACATTACAATAGACATTAGGACTTATTTTAGCTTTACTGCATCAACAAACATAGGTTAATTAAATGTTTATTTTCTCAAAGAAAACAAAATGTAAACACAAAAAGTGCGGATTAACGCACTTTATTAGTTAAAATTCATATTATAAAGTGATTTGAGCTCATCTTTCTTTAAAACTTTAATTCTGCCAGCTACTTCTTTTATTGCACTATATTAGTGCTGCAGCAACCATTCTTGGAAACATTACAATAGACATTAGGTCTTATTTTAGCTTTACTGCATCAACAAACATAGCTTAATTAAATGTTTATTTTCTCAAAGAAAACAAAATGTAAACACAAAAAGTGCGGATTAACGCACTTTATTAGTTAAAATTCGTATTTTAAAGAGTTTTGAGCTCATCTTTTATTAAAACTTTAGTTCTGCCAGCTACTTCTTTTATAGCACTATATTAGTGCGGCAGCATCCATTCTTGGAAACATTACTATAGACATTAGTTCTTTCTTTAGTCTAATTTAAGCTTTACTGCATCAAGAAACATCGGTTAATTAAATGTTTATTTTCTCAAAAAAAAAACACAATATAAGCACCAAGAGTGTGGATTAACGCACTTTATTAGCTACAATTCATATGATAAAGAGAATTGCGCCCATCGTTCTTTAAAACTTTAGTTCTGCCAGCTACTTTTTTATAGCCCTATATTAGTGCTGCAGCAACCATTCTTGGAAACATTACTATAGACATTAGGTCTTATTTTAGCTTTACTGCATCAACAATCATAGGTTAATTAAATGTTTATTTTCTCAAAGAAAAAAATATAAACACAAAAAGTGCGGATTATAACTCACTTTATTAGCTAAAATTCGTATTATAAAGAGTTTTGAGCTCATTTTTCTTTAAAACTTTAGTTCTGCCAGCTATTTCTTTTTATAGCACTATATTAGTGCTACAGCAACCATTCTTGGAAACATTACTATAGACATTGGTTCTTTCTTTAGTCTAATTTATGCTTTACTGCATCCACAAACATCGGTTAATGAAATGTTTATTTTCTCAAAGAAAACAAAATATAAAGACAAAAAGTGTGGATTTACGCACTTTATTAGCTAAAATTCGTATTATAAAGAGATTTGAGCTCATCTTTCTTTAAAACTTTAGTTCTGCCAGCTACTTCTTTTATAGCACTATATTAGTGCTGCAGCAACCATTCTTGGATACATTACTAAAGACATTAGGTCTAATTTTAGCTTTACTGCATCAACAAACATCGATTATTTAAATGTTTATTTTCTCAAAGAAAACAAAATATAAACACAAAAAGTCCGGATTAACGCACTTTATTTGCTAAAATTTGTATTATAAAGAATTTTGAGCTCATCTTTCTTTAAAACATTAGTTGTGCCAGCTACTTCTTTTATAGCACTATATTAGAGCTGCAGCAACCATTCCTGGAAACATTACTATAGACATTGGTTCTTTCTTTAGTCTAATTTATGCTTTACCGCATCAAGAAACATAGGTTAATTAAATGTTTATTTTCTCAAAGAAAAAAAATATAAACACAAAAAGTGCAGATTAACTCACTTTATTAGCTAAAATTCGTATTATAAAGAGTTTTGAGCTCATTTTTCTTTAAAACTTTAGTTCTGCCAGCTATTTCTTTTTATAGCACTATGTTAGTGCTACAGAAACCATTCTTGGAAACATTACTATAGACATTTGTTCTTTCTTTTGTCTAATTTAAGCTTTACTGCATCCACAAACATCGGTTAAGTAAATGTTTATTTTCTCAAAGAAAACAAAATATAAACACAAGAAGTGTGGATTAACGCACTTTATTAGCTAAATTTCGTATTATAAAGTGATTTTTAGCTCATCTTTCTTTAAAACTTTAGTTCTGCCAGCTACTTCTTTTATAGCACTATATTAGTGCTGCAGCAACCATTCTTGGAAACATTAGAATAGACATTAGGTCTTATTTTAGCTTTACTGCATCAACAAACATAGCTTAATTAAATGTTTATTTTCTCAAAGAAAAAAATATAAACACAAAAAGTGCGGATTATAACTCACTTTATTAGCTAAAATTCGTATTATAAAGAGTTTTGAGCTCATTTTTCTTTAAAACTTTAGTTCTGCCAGCTATTTCTTTTTATAGCACTATATTAGTGCTACAGCAACCATTCTTGGAAACATTACTATAGACATTGGTTCTTTCTTTAGTCTAATTTATGCTTTACTGCATCCACAAACATCGGTTAATTAAATGTTTATTTTCTCAAAGAAAACAAAATATAAAGACAAAAAGTGTGGATTTACGCACTTTATTAGCTAAAATTCGTATTATAAAGAGATTTGAGCTCATCTTTCTTTAAAACTTTAGTTCTGCCAGCTACTTCTTTTATAGCACTATATTAGTGCTGCAGCAACCATTCTTGGAAACATTACAATAGACATTAGGTCTTATTTTAGCTTTACTGCATCAACAAACATAGGTTAATTAAATGTTTATTTTCTCAAAGAAAACAAAATGTAAAAACAAAAAGTGCGGATTAACGCACTTTATTTGCTAAAATTTGTATTATAAAGAATTTTGAGCTCATCTTTCTTTAAAACATTAGTTGTGCCAGCTACTTCTTTTATAGCACTATATTAGAGCTGCAGCAACTATTCCTGGAAACATTACTATAGACATTGGTTCTTTCTTTAGTCTAATTTATGCTTTACCGCATCAAGAAACATAGGTTAATTAAATGTTTATTTTCTCAAAGAAAAAAAATATAAACACAAAAAGTGCAGATTAACTCACTTTATTAGCTAAAATTCGTATTATAAAGAGTTTTGAGCTCATTTTTCTTTAAAACTTTAGTTCTGCCAGCTATTTCTTTTTATAGCACTGTGTTAGTGCTACAGAAACCATTCTTGGAAACATTACTATAGACATTTGTTCTTTCTTTTGTCTAATTTAAGCTTTACTGCATCCACAAACATCGGTTAAGTAAATGTTTATTTTCTCAAAGAAAACAAAATATAAACACAAGAAGTGTGGATTAACGCACTTTATTAGCTAAATTTCGTATTATAAAGTGATTTTTAGCTCATCTTTCTTTAAAACTTTAGTTCTGCCAGCTACTTCTTTTATAGCACTATATTAGTGCTGCAGCAACCATTCTTGGAAACATTAGAATAGACATTAGGTCTTATTTTAGCTTTACTGCATCAACAAACATAGCTTAATTAAATGTTTATTTTCTCAAAGAAAAAAATATAAACACAAAAAGTGCGGATTATAACTCACTTTATTAGCTAAAATTCGTATTATAAAGAGTTTTGAGCTCATTTTTCTTTAAAACTTTAGTTCTGCCAGCTATTTCTTTTTATAGCACTATATTAGTGCTACAGCAACCATTCTTGGAAACATTACTATAGACATTGGTTCTTTCTTTAGTCTAATTTATGCTTTACTGCATCCACAAACATCGGTTAATGAAATGTTTATTTTCTCAAAGAAAACAAAATATAAAGACAAAAAGTGTGGATTTACGCACTTTATTAGCTAAAATTCGTATTATAAAGAGATTTGAGCTCATCTTTCTTTAAAACTTTAGTTCTGCCAGCTACTTCTTTTATAGCACTATATTAGTGCTGTAGCAACCATTCTTGGAAACATTACAATAGACATTAGGTCTTATTTTAGCTTTAATGCATCAACAAACATAGGTTAATTAAATGGTTATTTTCTCAAAGAAAACAAAATGTAAACACAAAAAGTGCGGATTAACGCACTTTATTAGTTAAAATTCGTATTTTAAAGAGTTTTGAGCTCATCTTTCATTAAAACTTTAGTTCTGCCAGCTACTTCTTTTATAGCACTATATTAGTGCGGCAGCAACCATTCTTGGAAACATTACTATAGACATTAGTTCTTTCTTTAGTCTAATTTAAGCTTTACTGCATCAAGAAACATCGGTTAATTAAATGTTTATTTTCTAAAAAAAAAACAAAATATAAGCACAACAAGTGTGGATTAACGCACTTTATTAGCTAAAATTCGTATTATAAAGAGATTTGAGCTCATCTTTCTTTAAAACTTTAGTTCTGCCAGCTACTTCTTTTATAGCACTACCGGGTGAGCCAGAAAAAAGTTCCCACTTACGACAGACCAGGATAAATCACACACTAGGCCAATTTTAGTAGTTTCTGTTTTAATCTTTTGTCAATACCCTATATTATTTTGAGTTATTTTTTGTAGATTTTTCAGTTGCAAATTTACCGATATATTAACGATTTCTTGAAATTTTTTGGCCTGCAGACTGCCCAAAAAGATCGAAAAACGGTGATCAAATTTCCTAAAGATTGAACTTGGCAGAACAAAGGGAGTGCTCTTTGAAATGACTAGGGAATTTGGAAATGGATTACGTACAATCTGTCGCACGAGCGGTCGTTCAATGATTGCACAAGTTTAATGTCACTTTTATTAGTACAAAGACTCTCAGTTGTTGTATCATTTCTTTGAAATTATACTCGATAGCAAATGTAAATTAATGCATGTTGGGAATTGAAAAATATTTCAAACAAGCGTGTAGATTTAGGACTTTGCTAGCCGCGCGTTATTATAACTATTCTTGACGCATGCAAGCCTTTCATTCAAGGCGCTTAGCAAGTGCAGTTCTTCCTTTAAGTATTTCAAGATCATTTTGCTTTATTGATGCGTTATTTACTCTCATTTTTATTCAAGTTCGCTTTCTGTTTTGATATTCCTGTTGGCCTAAGAGCGGCAAATATCACGTGGGCCAAAATTGGCCAGTACACGATTTTTTTATGAGAAACTGGTTTATAAGAAACTAAGTACTACGATGAATAAAATTTTAAGAAACTTTAGCACTACGTTCAAGGACAATTAAGAAGCTCTAAAATTCCTATTCTAGAATACGAGTCGGTCGATTACGGTTCGCGCGGCACTGCGTGTGTAAATATGAAGTTTTGACTGCCAAAATTAGCAACTTTTTGCCTTTATGTGCATATGGCTTATTAGTGGTGACAATAACAATGCAAAAAAAGACAGCCTTTTATCGAAAAGAAGGTTTAACTTCGAACCATAACACAATTTTAGACCCGAAAAATAAAAATAAACTAATCAAGAAAATTTTACCACTAAAACACCTAAATTTTCATGCGAAATTAAGAAACTTCTAGGACTATGTGCTGATCCAAGTTTCTCAAACAAAAAAAACGTGTAGAAACTTTTGAAAACGATGCTTCTCTAAATTAGGCAGCGAGAATTGGAGGGGCACAGCTGAGTTTACTTTGGAAAAAACGGATGAAAAGCTGGATGAAGGGCAACTGACAAAGTCGTTTCTCCATTGGAAAGTTTCTTAACTTGCTGCTGCAGTGCAGATAATAATGAATGACTATTTTGAGCCGAACATTGACGAAAGAATAATCAGATGCCCAAATTCAGTGTAAGGAAAAGAGCTCAATTTCTTGATTATTTTCGTCTGGAATTGGTCACATCAAATCGATAATAAACAGAATTTTCGAGTTCAAAAGTTGCTACTGGCCAATTTCGGCCTACGTGACATGTTCCGCTGTTAGGCCAACAGGAATATCAAAACAGAAAATGAACTCAAGTGTAAATGAGAGCAAATAACGCATCAATAAAGCAAAATGTTCTTGAAAGGTTTCACGGAAGAACTGCACTTGCTTGGCGCCTTGAATGGAAGGCTTGCATATGTCAGGAATAGCTACAATGACCCGCGGCAAGCAGGTCTTCGCGTCACACAGTCCTAAATCTACACGTTCGTTTGAAATATTCTTTCCATTCCCAACATGCATTAATTTACAACAGCTATCAAGTATAATTTCAAAGAAATGATACAACAACCGAGAGTCTTTGTGTTAATAAAAATGACATTGAACTTGCGCAATCATTGAACGACCGCTCGTGCAACAGATTGTACGTAATCCATTTCCAAATTCCCTAGTCATTTCAAAGAGCACTCCCTTTGTTCTGCCAAGTTAAATCTGTAGGAAATTTGATCACTGTTTTTCGACTTTTTTGGGCAGTCTGCAGGCCAAAAAATTTCAGGCAATCGTTAATATATCGATAAATTGGCATCCGAAAAATCTACAAAAAATAACCCAGAATATTATAGAGTATTGACAAAAGATTAAATCAAAAATAACTAAAATTGGCCTAGTGTGTGATTTATCCAGGCCTGCTGAAAGTGGGAACTTTTTTCTGGCTCACCCGGTATATTAGTGCTGCAGCAACCATTCTTGGATACATTACTAAAGACATTAGGTCTAATTTTAGCTTTACTGCATCAACAAACATCGATTATTTAAATGTTTATTTTCTCAAAGAAAACAAAATATAAACACAAAAAGTCCGGATTAACGCACTTTATTTGCTAAAATTTGTATTATAAAGAATTTTGAGCTCATCTTTCTTTAAAACATTAGTTGTGCCAGCTACTTCTTTTATAGCACTATATTAGAGCTGCAGCAACCATTCCTGGAAACATTACTATAGACATTGGTTCTTTCTTTAGTCTAATTTATGCTTTACCGCATCAAGAAACATAGGTTAATTAAATGTTTATTTTCTCAAAGAAAAAAAATATAAACACAAAAAGTGCAGATTAACTCACTTTATTAGCTAAAATTCGTATTATAAAGAGTTTTGAGCTCATTTTTCTTTAAAACTTTAGTTCTGCCAGCTATTTCTTTTTATAGCACTATGTTAGTGCTACAGAAACCATTCTTGAAAACATTACTATAGACATTTGTTCTTTCTTTTGTCTAATTTAAGCTTTACTGCATCCACAAACATCGGTTAAGTAAATGTTTATTTTCTCAAATAAAACAAAATATAAACACAAGAAGTGTGGATTAACGCACTTTATTAGCTAAATTTCGTATTATAAAGTGATTTTTAGCTCATCTTTCTTTAAAACTTTAGTTCTGCCAGCTACTTCTTTTATAGCACTATATTAGTGCTGCAGCAACCATTCTTGGAAACATTAGAATAGACATTAGGTCTTATTTTAGCTTTACTGCATCAACAAACATAGCTTAATTAAATGTTTATTTTCTCAAAGAAAAAAATATAAACACAAAAAGTGCGGATTATAACTCACTTTATTAGCTAAAATTCGTATTATAAAGAGTTTTGAGCTCATTTTTCTTTAAAACTTTAGTTCTGCCAGCTATTTCTTTTTATAGCACTATATTAGTGCTACAGCAACCATTCTTGGAAACATTACTATAGACATTGGTTCTTTCTTTAGTCTAATTTATGCTTTACTGCATCCACAAACATCGGTTAATGAAATGTTTATTTTCTCAAAGAAAACAAAATATAAAGACAAAAAGTGTGGATTTACGCACTTTATTAGCTAAAATTCGTATTATAAAGAGATTTGAGCTCATCTTTCTTTAAAACTTTAGTTCTGCCAGCTACTTCTTTTATAGCACTATATTAGTGCTGCAGCAACCATTCTTGGAAACATTACAATAGACATTAGGTCTTATTTTAGCTTTACTGCATCAACAAACATAGGTTAATTAAATGGTTATTTTCTCAAAGAAAACAAAATGTAAACACAAAAAGTGCGGATTAACGCACTTTATTAGTTAAAATTCTTATTTTAAAGAGTTTTCAGCTCATCTTTCTTTAAAACTTTAGTTCTGCCAGCTACTTCTTTTATAGCACTATATTAGTGCGGCAGCAACCATTCTTGGAAACATTACTATAGACATTAGTTCTTTCTTTAGTCTAATTTAAGCTTTACTGCATCAAGAAACATCGGTTAATTAAATGTTTATTTTCTCAAAAAAAAAAACAAAATATAAGCACAAAAAGTGTGGATTAACGCACTTTATTAGCTACAATTCATATGATAAAGAGAATTGCGCCCATCGTTCTTTAAAACTTTAGTTCTGCCAGCTACTTCTTTTATTAGTGCGGCAGCATCTATTCTTGGAAACATTACTATAGACATTAGTTCTTTCTTTAGTCTAATTTAAGCTTTACTGCATCAAGAAACATCGGTTAATTAAATGTTTATTTTCTCAAAAAAAAAAACACAATATAAGCACAAAAAGTGTGGCTTAACGCACTTTATTAGCTACAATTCATATGATGAAGAGAATTGCGCCCATCGTTCTTTAAAACTTTAGTTCTGCCAGCTACTTTTTTATAGCCCTATATTAGTGCTGCAGCAACCATTCTTGGAAACATTACTATAGACATTAGGTCTTATTTTAGCTTTACTGCATCAACAATCATAGGTTAATTAAATGTTTATTTTCTCAAAGAAAAAAATATGAACACAAAAAGTGCGGATTAACTCACTTTATTAGCTAAAATTCGTATTATAAAGAGTTTTGAGCTCATTTTTCTTTAAAACTTTAGTTCTGCCAGCTATTTCTTTTTATAGCACTATATTAGTGCTACAGCAACCATTCTTGGAAACATTACTATAGACATTGGTTCTTTCTTTAGTCTAATTTATGCTTTACTGCATCCACAAACATCGGTTAATGAAATGTTTATTTTCTCAAAGAAAACAAAATATAAAGACAAAAAGTGTGGATTTACGCACTTTATTAGCTAAAATTCGTATTATAAAGGGATTTGAGCTTATCTTTCTTTAAAACTTTAGTTCTGCCAGCTACTTCTTTTATAGCACTATATTAGTGCTGCAGCAACCATTCTTGGATACATTACTAAAGACATTAGGTCTAATTTTAGCTTTACTGCATCAACAAACATCGATTATTTAAATGTTTATTTTCTCAAAGAAAACAAAATATAAACACAAAAAGTCCGGATTAACGCACTTTATTTGCTAAAATTTGTATTATAAAGAATTTTGAGCTCATCTTTCTTTAAAACATTAGTTGTGCCAGCTACTTCTTTTATAGCACTATATTAGAGCTGCAGCAACCATTCCTGGAAACATTACTATAGACATTGGTTCTTTCTTTAGTCTAATTTATGCTTTACCGCATCAAGAAACATAGGTTAATTAAATGTTTATTTTCTCAAAAAAAAAAAACACAATATAAGCACAAAGAGTGTGGATTAACGCACTTTATTAGCTACAATTGATATGATAAAGAGAATTGCGCCCATCGTTCTTTAAAACTTTAGTTCTGCCAGCTACTTTTTTATAGCCCTATATTAGTGCTGCAGCAACCATTCTTGGAAATATTACTATAGACATTAGGTCTTATTTTAGCTTTACTGCATCAACAATCATAGGTTAATTAAATGTTTATTTTCTCAAAGAAAAAAATATGAACACAAAAAGTGTGGATTAACTCACTTTATTAGCTAAAATTCGTATTATAAAGAGTTTTGAGCTCATTTTTCTTTAAAACTTTAGTTCTGCCAGCTATTTCTTTTTATAGCACTATGTTAGTGCTACAGAAACCATTCTTGGAAACATTACTATAGACATTTGTTCTTTCTTTTGTCTAATTTAAGCTTTACTGCATCCACAAACATCGGTTAAGTAAATGTTTATTTTCTCAAAGAAAACAAAATATAAACACAAGAAGTGTGGATTAACGCACTTTATTTAGCTAAATTTCGTATTATAAAGTGATTTGAGCTCATCTTTCTTTAAAACTTTAGTTCTGCCAGCTACTTCTTTTATAGCACTATATTAGTGCTGCAGCAACCATTCTTGGAAACATTAGAATAGACATTAGGTCTTATTTTAGCTTTACTGCATCAACAAACATAGCTTAATTAAATGTTTATTTTCTCAAAGAAAACAAAATGTAAACACAAAAAGTGCGGATTAACGCACTTTATTAGTTAAAATTCGTATTTTAAAGAGTTTTGAGCTCATCTTTCATTAAAACTTTAGTTCTGCCAGCTACTTCTTTTATAGCACTATATTAGTGCGGCAGCATCCATTCTTGGAAACATTACTATAGACATTAGTTCTTTCTTTAGTCTAATTTAAGCTTTACTGCATCAAGAAACATCGGTTAATTAAATGTTTATTTTCTCAAAAAAAAAACACAATATAAGCACAAAGAGTGTGGATTAACGCACTTTATTAGCTACAATTAATATGATAAAGAGAATTGCGCCCATCGTTCTTTAAAACTTTAGTTCTGCCAGCTACTTTTTTATAGCCCTATATTAGTGCTGCAGCAACCATTCTTGGAAACATTACTATAGACATTAGGTCTTATTTTAGCTTTACTGCATCAACAATCATAGGTTAATTAAATGTTTATTTTCTCAAAGAAAAAAATATAAACACAAAAAGTGCGGATTAACTCACTTTATTAGCTAAAATTCGTATTATAAAGAGTTTTGAGCTCATTTTTCTTTAAAACTTTAGTTCTGCCAGCTATTTCTTTTCATAGCACTATATTAGTGCTACAGCAACCATTCTTGGAAACATTACTATAGACATTGGTTCTTTCTTTAGTCTAATTTATGCTTTACTGCATCCACAAACATCGGTTAATGAAATGTTTATTTTCTCAAAGAAAACAAAATATAAAGACAAAAAGTGTGGATTTACGCACTTTATTAGCTAAAATTCGTATTATAAAGAGATTTGAGCTCATCTTTCTTTAAAACTTTAGTTCTGCCAGCTACTTCTTTTATAGCACTATATTAGTGCTGCAGCAACCATTCTTGGATACATTACTAAAGACATTAGGTCTAATTTTAGCTTTACTGCATCAACAAACATCGATTATTTAAATGTTTATTTTCTCAAAGAAAACAAAATATAAACACAAAAAGTCCGGATTAACGCACTTTATTTGCTAAAATTTGTATTATAAAGAATTTTGAGCTCATCTTTCTTTAAAACATTAGTTGTGCCAGCTACTTCTTTTATAGCACTATATTAGAGCTGCAGCAACCATTCCTGGAAACATTACTATAGACATTGGTTCTTTCTTTAGTCTAATTTATGCTTTACCGTATCAAGAAACATAGGTTAATTAAATGTTTATTTTCTCAAAGAAAAAAAATATAAACACAAAAAGTGCAGATTAACTCACTTTATTAGCTAAAATTCGTATTATAAAGAGTTTTGAGCTCATTTTTCTTTAAAACTTTAGTTCTGCCAGCAATTTCTTTTTATAGCACTATGTTAGTGCTACAGAAACCATTCTTGGAAACATTACTATAGACATTTGTTCTTTCTTTTGTCTAATTTAAGCTTTACTGCATCCACAAACATCGGTTAAGTAAATGTTTATTTTCTCAAAGAAAACAAAATATAAACACAAGAAGTGTGGATTAACGCACTTTATTAGCTAAATTTCGTATTATAAAGTGATTTGAGCTCATCTTTCTTTAAAACTTTAGTTCTGCCAGCTACTTCTTTTATAGCACTATATTAGTGCTGCAGCAACCATTCTTGGAAACATTAGAATAGACATTAGGTCTTATTTTAGCTTTACTGCATCAACAAACATAGCTTAATTAAATGTTTATTTTCTCAAAGAAAACAAAATGTAAACACAAAAAGTGCGGATTAACGCAATTTATTAGTTAAAATTCGTATTTTAAAGAGTTTTGAGCTCATCTTTCATTAAAACTTTAGTTCTGCCAGCTACTTCTTTTATAGCACTATATTAGTGCGGCAGCATCCATTCTTGGAAACATTACTATAGACATTAGTTCTTTCTTTAGTCTAATTTAAGCTTTACTGCATCAAGAAACATCGGTTAATTAAATGTTTATTTTCTCAAAAAAAAAAACACAATATAAGCACAAAGAGTGTGGATTAACGCACTTTATTAGCTACAATTGATATGATAAAGAGAATTGCGCCCATCGTTCTTTAAAACTTTAGTTCTGCCAGCTACTTTTTTATAGCCCTATATTAGTGCTGCAGCAACCATTCTTGGAAACATTACTATAGACATTAGGTCTTATTTTAGCTTTACTGCATCAACAATCATAGGTTAATTAAATGTTTATTTTCTCAAAGAAAAAAATATAAACACAAAAAGTGCGGATTAACTCACTTTATTAGCTAAAATTCGTATTATAAAGAGTTTTGAGCTCATTTTTCTTTAAAACTTTAGTTCTGCCAGCTATTTCTTTTTATAGCACTATATTAGTGCTACAGCAACCATTCTTGGAAACATTACTATAGACATTGGTTCTTTCTTTAGTCTAATTTATGCTTTACTGCATCCACAAACATCGGTTAATGAAATGTTTATTTTCTCAAAGAAAACAAAATATAAAGACAAAAAGTGTGGATTTACGCACTTTATTAGCTAAAATTCGTATTATAAAGAGATTTGAGCTAATCTTTCTTTAAAACTTTAGTTCTGCCAGCTACTTCTTTTATAGCACTATATTAGTGCTGCAGCAACCATTCTTGGATACATTACTAAAGACATTAGGTCTAATTTTAGCTTTACTGCATCAACAAACATCGATTATTTAAATGTTTATTTTCTCAAAGAAAACAAAATATAGACAAAAAAAGTCCGGATTAACGCACTTTATTTGCTAAAATTTGTATTATAAAGAATTTTGAGCTCATCTTTCTTTAAAACATTAGTTGTGCCAGCTACTTCATTTATAGCACTATATTAGAGCTGCAGCAACCATTCCTGGAAACATTACTATAGACATTGGTTCTTTCTTTAGTCTAATTTATGCTTTACCGCATCAAGAAACATAGGTTAATTAAATGTTTATTTTCTCAAAGAAAAAAAATATAAACACAAAAAGTGCAGATTAACTCACTTTATTAGCTAAAATTCGTATTATAAAGAGTTTTGAGCTCATTTTTCTTTAAAACTTTAGTTCTGCCAGCTATTTCTTTTTATAGCACTATGTTAGTGCTACAGAAACCATTCTTGGAAACATTACTATAGACATTTGTTCTTTCTTTTGTCTAATTTAAGCTTTACTGCATCCACAAACATCGGTTAAGTAAATGTTTATTTTCTCAAAGAAAACAAAATATAAGCGCAAAAAGGTGGATTAACGCACTTTATTAGCTACAATTCATATTATAAAGAGAATTGCGCCCATCGTTCTTTAAAACTTTAGTTCTGCCAGCTACTTTTTTATAGCCCTATATAAGTGCTGCAGCAACCATTCTTGGAAACATTACTAAAGACATTAGGTCTAATAATAATTAATAATAATAATAATAATAATAATGAAATCAAGACCAGTATCTCCACAGAGTGGCTCTTCACCTGGTCGCTACAGACTACCGGGTGACCCAGAAAAAAGTGACCCAACGCAATCTGTTATAGAGAAAAAAGTAAGTGGCAGATTGAAATATTTCAAACGTTGTTTTGTCGCTAAAAGACCAGCCTACATTATGAGTATTTTTTGCAATTTTTTTGGGCACGGGAAGGTTTCCGAATTAAGGATTTTGAGGAAAAGGGCAGGCTTGAAATTCTCAAAAAGTCGTCAAAAACAAGGGATCGATTTGAAGCCATTTCAGATCTTCGAAACAACGAGGAGCGTGTTTCTTTCTGCCTGAGAATATTTTCAAGTACCTAGGGACTATAAACTTGCTCTGAAGACTTCCGACTGTGTTACCTATTCCCAGTTTGAAATGAAACACGCTCCTCGTTGTTTTGAAGATTTGAAATGGCTGTAAATCGATGCCCTGTTTTTGACGACTTTATGAGGATTTCAGGCATGCTCTTTTCCACGAAATCCTTAATTTTGGAAATTTACCGCGCCGAAAAAATTGCGAAAAATACTTATGGCATAGGCTAGTCTTTTAGCGACAGAACAACGTTTGAAGCATCTCAATCGGCAACTTGGTTAATTTTCTGTAACAGATTGCGTTGGGTCACTTTTTTCTGGGTCACCCGGTACTTTACATGTATTTAAAGGAACGAACTAATTAAAATATTTACAATGTGAACGCTAATTTTAAGAAAGTAATAAAAATTCAATCCATTCTAATGTTGAGCTAAGAGTCTTCTCTTTGCTTCTATGAATAAGTGATTGCGCGTTTGTGTTGAAAATTCCATTGCAGTCTTAGCTTTTCTAATTTCTGCAGGCAGTTTATTAAAGAGTTCTGCCGCATCGTTCCTGAAAGTGTTGGAAGCCCGTGACGACGCGATAAGCGGCACAGAACTAGATCTTAAGTTTCTGATATTTTCTTTCAGCGATATGTCAATATATTTGGGCTTTTGTTGATCGTAAACAATTTTAGCTTTACTGCATCAACAAACATCGATTATTTAAAAGTTTATTTTCTCAAAGAAAACAAAATATAAACACAAAAAGTGTGGATTAACGCACTTTATTAGCTAAAATTCGTATTATGAAGAATTTTGAGCTCATCTTTCTTTAAAACTTTAGTTCTGCCAGCTATATCTTTTATAGCACTATATTAGTGCTACAGCAACCATTCTTTTAAACATTACTATAGACATTGGTTCTTTCTTTAGTCTAATTTAAGCTTTACTGCATCAAGAAACATCGGTTAATTAAATGTTTATTTTCTCAAAAAAAAAACACAATATAAGCACAAAAAGTGTGGATTAACGCACTTTATTAGCTACAATTCATATGATAAAGAGAATTGCGCCCATCGTTCTTTAAAACTTTAGTTCTGCCAGCTACTTTTTTATAGCCCTATATTAGTGCTGCAGCAACCATTCTTGGAAACATTACTATAGACAATAGGTCTTATTTTAGCTTTACTGCATCAACAATCATAGGTTAATTAAATGTTTATTTTCTCAAAGAAAAAAAATATAAACACAAAAAGTGCGGATTAACTCACTTTATTAGCTAAAATTCGTATTATAAAGAGTTTTGAGCTCATTTTTCTTTAAAACTTTAGTTCTGCCAGCTATTTCTTTTTATAGCACTATATTAGTGCTACAGCAACCATTCTTGGAAACATTACTATAGACATTGGTTCTTTCTTTAGTCTAATTTATGCTTTACTGCATCCACAAACATCGGTTAATGAAATGTTTATTTTCTCAAAGAAAACAAAATATAAACACAAAAAGTGTGGATTAACGCACTTTATTAGCTAAAATTCGTATTATAAAGAGATTTGAGCTCATCTTTCTTTAAAACTTTAGTTCTGCCTGCTACTTCTTTTATAGCACTATATTAGTGCTGCAGCAACCATTCTTGGAAACATTACTATAGACATTAGGTCTAATTTTAGCTTTACTGCATCAACAAACATCGATTATTTAAATGTTTATTTTCTCAAAGAAAACAAAATATAAAGACAAAAAGTGTGGATTAACGCACTTTATTAGCTAAAATTCGTATTATGAAGAATTTTGAGCTCATCTTTCTTTAAAACTTTAGTTCTGCCAGCTATATCTTTTATAGCACTATATTAGTGCTACAGCAACCATTCTTTTAAACATTACTATAGACATTGGTTCTTTCTTTCGTCTAATTTGAGCTTTACTGCATCCACAAACATCGGTTAATTAAATGTTTATTTTCTCAAAGAAAACAAAATATAAACACAAAAAGTGTGGATTAACGCAGTTTATTAGATAAAATTCGTATTATAAAGAGATTTGAGCTCATCTTTCTTTAAAACTTTAGTTCTGCCAGCTATTTCTTTTATAGCACTATTTTAGTGCTGCAGCAACCATTCTTGGAAACATTACTATAGACATTAGGTCTTATTTTAGCTTTACTGCATCCACAAACAACTGTCAATTAAACGTTTAATTTATCAAAGAAAACAAAATATAAAGACAAAAAGTGTGGATTTACGCACTTTATTAGCTACAATTCATATTATAAAGAGAATTGCGCCAATCGTTCTTTAAAACTTTAGTTCTGGCAACTACTTTTTTATAGCACTATATTAGTGCTACAGCAACCATTCTTGGAAACATTACTATAGACATTAGGTCTAATTTTAGCTTTACTGCATCAACAAACATCGATTATTTAAATGTTTATTTTCTCAAAGAAAACAAAATATAAACACAAAAAGTGCGGATTAACGCACTTTATTTGCTAAAATTTGTATTATAAAGAATTTTGAGCTCATCTTTCTTTAAAACATTAGTTGTGCCAGCTACTTCTTTTATAGCACTATATTAGAGCTGCAGCAACCATTCCTTGAAACATTACTATATACATTAGTTCTTTCTTTAGTCTAATTTAAGCTTTACTGCATCAAGAAACATCGGTTAATTAAATGTTTATTTTCTCAAAAAAAACAAACAAAATATAAGCACAAAAAGTGTGGATTAACGCACTTTATTAGCTACAATTCATATTATAAAGAGAATTGCGCCCATCGTTCTTTAAAACTTTAGTTCTGCCAGTTACTTTTTTGTAGCCCTATATTAGTGCTGCAGCAACCATTCTTGGAAACATTACTATAGACATTGGGTCTTATTTTAGCTTTACCGCATCAACAAACATAGGTTAATTAAATGTTTATTTTCTCAAAGAAAAAAAATATAGACACAAAAAGTGCGGATTAACTCACTTTATTAGCTAAAATTCGTATTATAAAGAGTTTTGAGCTCATTTTTCTTTAAAACTTTAGTTCTGCCAGCTATTTCTTTTTATAGCACTATATTAGTGCTACAGCAACCATTCTTGGAAACATTACTATAGACATTGGTTCTTTCTTTAGTCTAATTTTAGCTTTACTGCATCCACAAACATCGGTTAATTAAATGTTTATTTTCTCAAAGAAAACAAAATATAAACACAAAAAGTGTGGATTAACGCAGTTTATTAGATAAAATTCGTATTATAAAGAGATTTGAGCTCATCTTTCTTTAAAACTTTAGTTCTGCCAGCTATTTCTTTATAGCACTATATTAGTGCTGCAGCAACCATTCTTGGAAACATTACTATAGACATTAGGTCTTATTTTAGCTTTACTGCATCCACAAACAACTGTCAATTAAATGTGTAATTTATCAAAGAAAACAAAATATAAAGACAAAAAGTGTGGATTTACGCACTTTATTAGCTACAATTCATATTATAAAGAGAATTGCGCCAATCGTTCTTTAAAACTTTAGTTCTGGCAGCTACTTTTTTATAGCACTATATTAGTGCTGCAGCAACCATTCTTGGAAACATTACTATAGACATCAGGTCTAATTTTAGCTTTACTGCATCAACAAACATCGATTATTTAAATGTTTATTTTCTCAAAGAAAACGAAATATAAACACAAAAGTCCGGATTAACGCACTTTATTTGCTAAAATTTCTATTATAAAGAATTTTGAGCTCATCTTTCTTTAAAACATTAGTTGTGCCAGCTACTTCTTTTATAGCACTATATTAGAGCTGCAGCAACCATTCCTGGAAACATTACTATAGACATTAGTTCTTTCTTTAGTCTAATTTAAGCTTTACTGCATCAAGAAACATCGGTTAATTAAATGTTTATTTCCTCAAAAAAAACAAACAAAATATATGCACAAAAAGTGTGGATTAACGCACTTTATTAGCTACAATTCATATTATAAAGAGAATTGCGCCCATCGTTCTTTAAAACTTTAGTTCTGCCAGCTACTTTTTTATAGCCCTATATTAGTGCTGCAGCAACCATTCTTGGAAACATTACTATAGACATTAGGTCTTATTTTAGCTTTACCGCATCAACAAACATAGGTTAATTAAATGTTTATTTTCTCAAAGAAAAAAAATATAGACACAAAAAGTGCGGATTAACTCACTTTATTAGCTAAAATTCGTATTATAAAGTGATTTGAGCTCATCTTTCTTTAAACTTTAGTTCTGCCAGCTATTTCTTTTATAGCACTATATTAGTGCTACAGAAACCATTCTTGGAAACATTACTATAGACATTAGTTCTTTCTTTAGTCTAATTTAAGCTTTACTGCATCCACAAACATCGGTTAATTAAATGTTTATTTTCTCAAAAAAAATATAAACACAAAAAATGTGGATTAACGCACTTTATTAGCTAAAATTGGTATTATAAAGAATTTTGAGCTCATCTTTCTTTAAAACTTTATTTCTGCCAGCTACTTCTTTTATAGCACTATATTAGTGCTGCAGCAACCATTCTTGGAAACATTACTATAGATATTAGTTCTTTCTTTAGTCTAATTTAAGCTTTACTGCATCAAGAAACATCGGTTAATTAAATGTTTTTTTCTCAAAAAAAATAAAATATAAACACAAAAAGTGTGGATGAACGCACTTTATTAGCTAAAATTCGCATTATAAAGAGATTTGAGCTCATCTTTCTTTAAAACTTTAGTTCTGCAAGCTACTTCTTTTATTGCACTATACTAGTACTGCAGCAACCATTCTTGGAAACATTACTATAGACATTAGGTCTTATTTTAGCTTCACTGCATCAAGAAACATCGGTTAATTAAATGTTTATTTTCTGAAAGAAAACAAAATATAAATACAAAAAGTGCGGATTAACGCACTTTATTAGCTAAAATTCGTATTATAAAGAGTTTTGAGCTCATCTTTCTTTAAAACTTTAGTTCTGCCAGCTACTTCTTTTATAGCACTAAATTAGTGCTGCAGCAACCATTCTTGGAAACAGTACAATAGACATTAGGTCTTATTTTAGCATTACTGCATCAACAAACATAGGTTAATTAAATGTTTATTTTTTGTCAAAGAAAACAAAATGTAAACACAAAAAGTGCGGATTAACGCACTTTATTAGTTAAAATTCGTATTTTAAAGAGTTTTGAGCTCATCTTTCTTTAAAACTTTAGTTCTGCCAGCTACTTCTTTTATAGCACTATATTAGTGCTGCAGCAACCATTCTTGGAAACATTACTATAGACATTAGTTCTTTCTTTAGTCTAATTTAAGCTTTACTGCATCAAGAAACATCGGTTAATTAAATGTTTATTTTCTAAAAAAAAAACAAAATATAAGCGCAAAAAGGTGGATTAACCCTAATCCACATGGGGGGGTGGGTGGATTCCACCCCCCCTCAAGGTTTTACTTGCCGCGTTTTTAAACGACATTTGCTATGTCCCCCAGCCTCCCTGACTTTTACTAATTATCTATTAGCCACATTTTGGTGAAATAATTTTTGAACAATAGGACTCACAGGTCACGTGACATGCCCATATTTGGAAGGAGGTAGCAGCAAAATCATTGTTTTCAATGATTTCAATGGAATTATTTGATTGAATTATGAAGTATTATACAGCAAATGAATCAGCAAACAAAGGGCTTCAATTTGATATCGGAATTTCTGGAATTTGATGATGTCAGCATTTTTTGATAATGACGTCATTTTGGCCGCCATGTTGGACTAATTAGCAATTTTTTCAAGTTTTCTCGAACTTTTTCAATGAAAAACACTCTAATGATACATTTCTCATTGATAATCATCATTTTGCAGGTTCTTTTGGTCTCTTTTTACATAGAATAAATAAATCGCACAAATGACGTCATAAGAATCCGCTAATTTCTGCCAAAATATCACTCCAAAATCGTTATTTTCAATAAAATAATATTTTATCACCATTTTTGTTGACAAACTGAACCAAAAACTGCATAAAGTTTATGCAAAATCTTCATTAGACTTGAATTCAACTTGGAAGCCTGATTTTCACAGATTTCCAGCTTTGTGACGTCACTGTGACTTCACAAGGCGTGGCAGCAACACCCAAATTACGCTACAAGCTAAAAATTACCTGTTCTATAACTGTGCCAAGTTGTATTGAATTCGAATGCGTCTAAGGCAGTTTTCAGAGGGGGGGGGGGGGTGGAAAGCACCCCCCCCATAAATGGTAGCTCGAAAAAAGCCCATATGGATTAGGGTTAACGCACTTTATTAGCTACAATTCATATTATAAAGAGAATTGCGCCCATCGTTCTTTAAAACATTAGTTCTGCCAGCTACTTTTTTATAGCCCTATATTAGTGCTGCAGCAACCATTCTTGGAAACATTACTATAGACATTAGGTCTTATTTTAGCTTTACTGCATCAACAATTATAGGTTAATTAAATGTTTATTTTCTCAAAGAAAAAAAATATAAACACAAAAAGTGCGGATTAACTCACTTTATTAGCTAAAATTTGTATTATAAAGAGTTTTGAGCTCATTTTTCTTTAAAACTTTAGTTCTGCCAGCTATTTCTTTTTATAGCACTATATTAGTGCTACAGCAACCATTCTTGGAAACATTACTATAGACATTGGTTCTTTCTTTAGTCTAATTTTAGCTTTACTGCATCAACAAACATCGGTTAATTAAATGTTTATATTCTCAAAGAAAACAAAATATCAACACAAAAAGTGTGAATTAACGCACTTTATTAGCTTTAATTCATATTATAAAGAGTTTTGAGCTCATCTTTCTTTAAAACTTTAGTTCTGCCAGCTACTTTTTTATAGCACTATATTAGTGCTGCAACAACCATTCTTGGAAACATTACTATAGACATTAGGTCTAATTGTAGCTTTACTGCATCAACAAACATCGATTAATTAAATGTTTATTTTCTCAAAGAAAACAAAATATAAACACAAAAAGTGTGGATTAACGCACTTTATTAGCTAAAATTCGTATTATAAAGAGATTTGAGCTCATCTTTCTTTAAAACTTTAGTTCTGCCAGCTACTTCTTTTATAGCACTATATTAGTGCTGCAGCAACCATTCTTGGAAACATTATTATAGACATTATGTCTTATTTTAGCTTTAGTGCATCAACAAACATAGGTTAATTAAATGTTTATTTTCTGTAAGAAAACAAAATAAAAACACAAAAGGTGCGGATTAACGCACTTTATTAGCTTAAATTCGTATTATAAAGAGATTTGAGCTCCTCTTTCTTTAAAACTTTAGTTCTGCCAGCTACTTCTTTTATAGCACTATATTAGTGCTGCAGCAACCATTCTTGGAAAAATTACAATAGACATTAGGTCTTATTTTAGCTTTACTGCGTCAACAAACATAGGGTAATTAAATGTTTATTTTCTGAAAGAAAACAAAATATAAACACAAAAAGTTCGAATTAACGCACTTTATTAGCTAAAATTCGTATTATAAAGAGTTTTGAGCTCATCTTTCTTTAAAACTTTAGTTCTGCCAGCTACTTCTTTTATAGCACTATATTAGTGCTGCAGCAACCATTCTTGGAAACATTACTATAGACATTAGTACTTTCTTTAGTCTAATTTTAGCTTTACTGCATCAACAAACATAGGTGAATTAAATGTATATTTTCTCAAAGAAAAAAAATATAAACACAAAAAGTGTGGATTAACGCACTTTATTAGCTAAAATTCGTATTATAAAGAGTTTTGAGCTCATCTTTCTTTAAAACTTTTGTTCTGCCAGCTATTTCTTTTATAGCACTATATTAGTGCTACAGCAACCATCCTTGGAAACATTACTATAGAAATTAGTACTTTCTTTAGTCTAATTTTAGCTTTACTGCATCAACAAACATCGGTTAATTAAATGTTTATATTCTCAAAGAAAACAAAATATCAACACAAAAAGTGTGAATTAACGCACTTTATTAGCTTTAATTCATATTATAAAGAGTTTTGAGCTCATCTTTCTTTAACACTTTAGTTCTGCCAGCTATTTCTTTATATCACTATATTAGTGCTACAGCAACCATTCTTGGAAACATTACTATAGACATTTGTTCTTTCTTTAGTCTAATTTTAGCTTTACTGCATCAAGAAACATCGGTTAATTAAATGTTCATTTTCTCAAAGAAAACAAAATATAAACGCAAAAAGTGTGGATTAACGCACTTTATTAGCTACAATTCATATTATAAAGAGAATTGCGCCCATCGATATTTAAACATTTAGTTCTGCAAGCTAATTTTTTATAGCACTATATTAGTGCTGCAGCAACCATTCTTGGAAACATTACTATAGACATTAGCTCTTATTTTAGCTTTACTGCATCAACAAACATGTTTAATTAAATTTCTATTTTCTCAAAGAAAACAAAATTTCAACATAAAAAGTGTGGATTAACGCACTTTATTAGCTACAATTCATATTATAAAGAGAATTGCGCCCATTGTTCTTTAAAACTTTAGTTCTGCCAGCTACTTTTTTATAGCACTATATTAGTGCTGCAACAACCATTCTTGGAAACATTACTATAGACATTAGGTCTTATTTTAGCTTTACTGCATCAACAAACATCGATTAATTAAATGTTTATTTTCTCAACGAAAACAAAATATAAACACAAAAAGTGCGGATTAACGCACTTTATTAGCTAAAATTCGTATTATAAAGAGTTTTGAGCTCATCTTTCATTAAAACTTTAGTTCTGCCAGCTACTTCTTTTATAGCACTATATTAGTGCTGCAGCAACCATTCATAGAAACATTACTATAGACATTAGTACTTTCTTTAGTCTAATTTAAGCTTTACTGCATCAACAAACATCGGTTAATTAAATGTTTATATTCTCAAAGAAAACAAAATATCAACACAAAAAGTGTGAATTAACGCACTTTATTAGCTAAAATTCATATTATAAGGAATTTTTAGCTCATCTTTCTTTAAAACTTTAGTTCTGCCAGCTACTTCTTTTATAGCACTATATTAGTGCCGCAGCAACCATCCTTTGAAACATTACTATAGAAATTAGTACTTTCTTTAGTCTAATTTTAGCTTTACTGCATCAACAAACATCGGTTAATTAAATGTTTATATTCTCAAAGAAAACAAAATATCAACACAAAAAGTGTGAATTAACGCACTTTATTAGCTTTAATTCATATTATAAAGAGTTTTGAGCTCATCTTTCTTTAAAACTTTAGTTCTGCCAGCTATTTCTTTTATAGCACTATATTAGTGCTGCAGCAACCATTCTTGGAAACATTACTATAGACATTAGTACTTTCTTTAGTCTAATTTTAGCTTTACTGCATCAACAAACATCGGTTAATTAAATGTTTATTTTCTCAACGAAAAGAAAATATAAACACAAAAAGTGTGGATTAACGCACTCTATTAGCTAAAATTCGTATTATAAAGAATTTTGAGCTCATCTTTCTTTAAAACTTTAGTTCTGCTAGCTACTTCTTTTATTGCACTATATTAGTGCTGCAGCAACCATTCTTGGAAACATTACTATAGACATTAGGTCCAATTTTAGCTTTACTGCATCAACAAACATCGATTAATTAAATGTTTATTTTCTCAAAGAAAACAAAATATGAACACAAAAAAGTGTGGATTAACGCACTTTATTAGCTGAAATTCGTATTATAAAGAGTTTTGAGCTCATCTTTCTTTAAAACTTTAGTTCTGCCAGCTAGTTCTTTTTATAGCACTATATTAGTGGTACAGCAATCATTCTTGGAGACATTACTTTAGACATTAGTTTTTTCTTTAGTCTAATTCATGCTTTACTGTATCAACAAACATAGGTGAATTAAATGTATATTTTCTCAAAGAAAAAAAATATAAACACAAAAAGTGCGGATTAACTCACTTTATTAGCTAAAATTCGTATTATAAAGTGATTTGAGCTAATCTTTCTTTAAAACTTTAGTTCTGCCAGCTACTTCTTTTATAGCACTATATTAGTGCTGCAGCAACCATTCTTGGAAACATTACAATAGACATTAGGTCTTATTTTAGCTTTACTGCATCAACAAACATAGGTTAATTAAATGTTTATTTTCTCAAAGAAAACAAAATATAAACACAAAAAGTGCGGATTAACGCACTTTATTAGCTAAAATTTGTATTATAAAGAGTTTTGAGCTCATCTTTCTTTAAAACTTTAGTTCTGCCAGCTATTTCTTTTATAGCACTAAATTAGTGCTACAGCAACCATCCTTGGAAACATTACTATAGAAATTAGTACTTTCTTTAGTCTAATTTTAGCTTTACTGCATCAACAAACATCGGTTAATTAAATGTTTATATTCTCAAAGAAAACAAAATATCAACACAATAAGTGTGAATTAACTCACTTTATTAGCTTTAATTCATATTATAAAGAGTTTTGAGCTCATCTTTCTTTAAAACTTTAGTTCTGCCAGCTATTTCTTTTATAGCACTATATTAGTGCTACAGCAACCATTCTTGGAAACATTACTATAGACATTTGTTCTTTCTTTAGTCTAATTTTAGCTTTACTGCATCAAGAAACATCGGTTAATTAAATGTTTATTTTCTCAAAGAAAACAAAATATAAACGCAAAAAGTGTGGATTAACGCACTTTATTAGCTACAATTCATATTATAAAGAGAATTGCGCCCATCGTTCTTTAAAAATTTAGTTCTGCAAGCTAATTTTTTATAGCACTATATTAGTGCTGCAGCAACCATTCTTGGAAACATTACTATAGACATTAGCTCTTATTTTAGCTTTACTGCATCAACAAACATAGGTTAATTAAAGACCCATTGTCAACCATGATCCTTTGTGCGCAGAATGAAAAGCAAGACAAAGAGAATTTAGGCCAAAAATGACTTTTAGATAACACGAAAGTCGACTTTGGCGCCACAGAGGATCATGGTTAGCAATGGGTCTTTAAATGTTTATTTTCTCAAAGGAGAATGGCAGCGTAAAAAAATTTTTTGATATGTTATGCTATTTATCATGGGAAACACGATCGTGAAGTAATTTTTTGTATATTTCGTTTAGTTTTTGAACAATAGCACTTTCTATTGCACATTTCTCTGCGGGACAATTCTCGTTTATTGTCATTTCCGAGAATTGATTTCGGATGTGTGACGTCAAATGTGATCAGTGGTTTTCGGTCGGCGGTCCCACAACAGCATCGTTTGGTTAGGCCAATGCATGAGTTGGCGAAGGAAGCTTGCAGAATGGCTCATTTTAACCCATATAACTGTTTGGAAGACAGCAGATAATTTGTTTTCAATGAGCAGGGTACTTCCACATCAAAGATTTCGAGGAGACGTCGCTATTTTCCGTTCCAAATGGATTCCATTGTCACGCATGTTTTCCAACCTGGCCAGTGGCCAAACGTACGAAGTCGAAGGTATTTTGATGATGACCAGTTCGAAGCTAGTCAAACGTTCTTGAATGTTTTGGGGTGCTCATAGCAAAGTAGCTAAACTACATTAACAAGAGATGCAATCCTTACCTAACAATATGTGATGGGGACGAAAGGGCAGGCCAGACCAGATCATGCAAGGAACGAAAGTCATCCAAGCAAGAGGAAGTGAACAACCAATGTTGACGAATTAAATATTGAGTCTCAATGAAATTCTCAATAACAGAAAACCTTGGCAACTGTGTGGCACCACTGAAAAGGTAAGACTACCTAAATATGTGGGAAATATGTAGGGTCTATCTAAAGCTATTGGTTAGAGATCAGTTATTTTAGATTTTTTTTCATGACAAAAACAGACATGTCTGAAGGGCTTGAATGATCATAAAATGTGGCCTTGTGCACTGCGAGTAAGAAAAAAAAACAAGATTAGATAAAATGGATTGCTTTTAAACTTATTTCATATCAACTTCATTGTGCCCACCCAATCAATCTCTGCTCATTTTATCTGCCTTTGATAACAAATTTCAGTAGGCATTCTATCACCTGGATAGTACTTGCAACACACATATTTTTTTAAAAGCAACCAAGAATTTAGGCCAATGCTGAAAGTTTCTTAAAATTATCAGATTTTGAGTACTCATAGTTTCTTACAGGTTTCTTAGAGGTTCCACAAACAATTTTCATCTTCATTATCTGTGCCCTTGTGAACATTACTCAAATACCTTATGAGTAATGTGATGCACGAGTCAAGTGAAAGTAAAGCAAAAATATGCCAAGGGTTTCCTTTATCAAACTAAATATTTTGTTAACTTATATTTTCCCAGTACTGGAGTTTCTTAATTTTTTGGCGATCTGAGAGTTGAGTTTCTTATGGGCAGTTTCTTATTTAAAAAAATATGTGTACAATATTATGAAATTCCTGTCAACTATTGGTCTAGCATTTGAAAATCTTACAGTCTCTTGTAAGCCAGGTATTCAGGCTTTAACGTTTGCATTTTGTACATAAATATAGTTCATAATCCTCCCTTTCAGTTTGTCCCTGACTTATTGGCCACAAATCAAATCATTCAAGTTTGGATTCAAAAGGAGACATTTTAATCATTAAATGGACACCTTTAATTATGGAAAGAAGCACAGTATGGACAACAGAAATGTACAATTAAATACCTTGTTCTGAAATAATTGAGAAAGTAAAGAATATTATTAGACTTAAATGGTAAATTTTTCCAGAATGACAACTTACATATGTACAATAGATCATTTAGCTATATACTGTGGAAGACTACAAGAGACATTTTTCACATTTTCATTCAAAAATTTTGATCGAGTGCCACCCATTTCCATGGTGGATTTCATATGGTATAGTGGCACTGTTGAACACATTGAAAATTTGGTTAAAATTTCTTATAAAAATGTGAACAAATATAATTGTTCTATCAGGACTCTTTTGTAAGACACCGAAAAGATCTATTTTTCATGCCAAGTTTTTGAAAGATTTTCATAACAACAATGCTCAAAAACCACACTTTGTTAGTAGCCAAAACTTTCAGTGGAATCAACACATGTTTAATCAAGGTGCATAATTAATGGAGGTTATAAATTTGCTGAAGGAAATGCCAACACATCTCTGTTATATTTAGCTAAACAATGAAATGGCAAATGCTAAGAATATCAAATAGAAACTTTTTCCACTTGGTCTGAGTGAGCTTTAATTAACTGCTGTGTTGATTTCTTTGAATTCTGCTATGGGTGGAATTTTCCTTGTACCCTTATAAAGCCCTTGGAATACTTAAAACAGTGAATTCTCATGTCTGATGAATTGGACTTCAACAGCTGGAAAATAGTTTCTTCTTCATTTCCACAGTATATGTATGCAATACAAGCGAAAAAACTGACAACAGCTAGAGTATCACCTGTACAAAAATAAAAGGCCAAAGGTAGAGTATCAAGTGTACAGGCCAAGTGTTAGCCTTGTAGCGGGGATTATGACCTTGTTATGACCTTGTACTAGCCTTTGAAGAAAATTACAAGGCTATCAGTAAGATTCCAAGCTACAACCAGTCTAACACAGGATTGCCACCCACCAGGGTTCTAAGGCTAATTTGCAAAAAAAATGCTACAAGGCCACAACTACAGGGCTTGTAAATTGCTTTTACATGGCCTTGTATTTTCGCACAGGCAACACATACACTTACCTCACATAAGTATTGCACCACCTTACCCAAAATGGCACCCAAAAAGTGTCGTTCAGCTCAATCTACAAAATTTGCATAACAAAAGCAGCAGCATTTAAGGGTTTCTCTACCGGGTGTTTTGGCAGGAAAATAATAGTTAATTCGTATGCTTTTCATTCATTAATAAATGAAACGTTGGTTTTGTTGGTTTCTTTGACAAATTAGCAAAAACGTTCGGACAACACTGAACAAGATTTTGGCAGCATAACTGGAGGAGTAGGCCAAAACAAAATGAGAAACGGATAGATATCTGGGGGCAAAGACAACAACATTTTAGTGTTTTCAAATTTGGATTCTACAAACTTTATCGCTGTGACAAAAGTTTTCCGTGAGGAATGCCAGAAGGATAAACACAAAGGGAAAACGGAAAGAAACCATTCCAAGGTAAGAATATCCTTGATATTACTTTTATCACATTAACATTAATTTTGCTTCCTGGAAAACTTTAGGCAAGTGATTGACGCTTAAATATATGGATTTTGATGTGCTTAAACAATCCGCTTATTTTAATTTAGTTTTAAAGTAATTTTGAAATTTAACAAGTGACTGGAGCATGTTTTTTTAACGTGACTCCTTCTTAGAGAAATTAAAGTTCAGTTACATTGAATGACAGCCTTGTTACTAATTTGAAATTTCTTCTTTTATCACATTCAAAGTGGAAAACTTTTATCATGGCGATAAAGTTTGTAGAATCCAAATTTGAAAACACTAAGACTTTGTTGTCTTTGCCCCCAGCTTTCTATCCGTTTCTCGTTTTGTTTTGGCCTACTCCTCCAGCTATGCTGCCAAAATCTTGTTCAGGGTTGTCCGAATGTTTTTGCTAATTTATCAAAAAAGCCAACAAACCAACGTTTCATTCATTAATGAATGAAAAGCATACGAATTAACAATTATTTTCCGACCAAAATACCTGGTAGAGAAACCCTTAAATGCTGATGCTTTTATTATGTAAGTTTTTTTGATTTGGTTGAAAAACACTTTTGGCCGCCATTTTGTGTTAGGTGGTGCAATACTTATGTGAGGTAAGTGTATATTTACTGTATTTGTCAGTGTTTTTTTACAAACTTCTTTGTCCAAAACTTGAAAGTTGACCAGAATGATTTCCAAGGACATTCGGATGGGTTACGCAACAATCACAAACAACTAATTTGTTGCTTGTGAGTGAAGTTACCAAATATGAAATATTTCATCAATATCTGCTATGCCACAGGAAGTTAAGTAAATGGAGTAATCATGAAAACGCCCTCTTGTGTTATATTCTGTTTAATGTCCCATTGTGTTCAACACATAGACACTCCCTCAGCTGTTAGTTATAAGATAATGTTTTCAATCTTCAAACATGACAAGAGAAACATTTTTCATTCTGTAATTATGTCAGTTGGCATGCTAACTGTGGCTATACACAGGATCCCTTCCTTGTCAGCTCTTAGAATGCAAGTATATCTTGTATAAATCTTGTGGAAACGCACTTCAACTGTCATGCATCCCTTGATGATACCTGAAAATACAATATGTAAAATGTAGGGAATCCTCTAAATGCATTCACTATAAGTTAGGACTGGGAAAGAACTTTTTGATACAACAAGTATTTTTATGAGTAATTGCAGGGTTTTTGAAAGGGCTAAATAAGAAACAGAACTTGCAAAAACTCGTATGGTCTATATTAGGAACTCGCCAAAGATGCCCCATTTATAATCACGTAAAATACTCATGTCATAGGCCTACACAAAATAAAGAACGGCAACCAACAAATAAAATAATTCCTATGTAACTGAGGAGAGAAAGTTATTGGTAAAAGTAGAAGATAGTAATCAAAGATCACCTGTTTTGGAAGTCAAAAGTCTGGAATCGCTATTCTGGATAGAGTGTTTCGTTTGGGACATCGTTTGATTCCCGTCTCTTCTCTGTCTCCTTCGGCATCCAATCGGACCTGGTGATGATGGACAAACCACTTTCCCTTCATTTCCATTAGACCACAGCCTTCCATAAACCCTAACATGAAATCTAAAGTTTTGTCAACCAAATGTTTGTTGAAACCGAAGAGTCGTCTCGTCGCTGATGATACGAGTTCTTCACTGCTTCCTACTTGATGGGCCTAATTCGCATTCTGACCACTGATCGCATTTGACGTCACAAGCATCGCGTGACATGCTGCGGGAGAATACGCAATCAATCCCGTCCTTTTTCGTAAAAGAGCGTTTCCCGCCACTTCGCGGGCCCCTAACTCTCAAACGAAAAGAGATATTTCAAAAATGTTTTCAGATTTGGAATCTACGTCTAAACTTCCGTTATGTGGCAAAAGATAGTTTTACGCTGCCATTCTCTTTTAAAGAAAACAAAATATAAACACAAAAAGTGCGGATTAACGCACTTTATTAGCTAAAATTTGTATTATAAAGAGTTTTGAGCTCATCTTTCTTTAAAACTTTAGTTCTGCCAGCTATTTCTTTTATAGCACTATATTAGTGCTACAGTAACCATTCTTGGAAACATTACTATAGACATAAGTACTTTCTTTAGTCTAATTTTAGCTTTACTGCATCAACAAACATCGGTTAATTAAATGTTTATTTTCTCAAAGAAAACAAAATATCAACACAAACAGTGTGGATTAACGCACTTTTTTAGCTACAATTCATATTATAAAGAGAATTGCGCCCATTGTTCTTTAAAACTTTAGTTCTGCCAGCTACTTTTTTATAGCACTATATTAGTGCTGCAACAACCATTCTTGGAAACATTACTATAGACATTAGGTCTTATTTTAGCTTTACTGCATCAACAAACATCGGTTAATTAAATGTTTATATTCTCAAAGAAAACAAAATATCAACACAAAAAGTGTGAATTAACGCACTTTATTAGCTTTAATTCATATTATAAATTTTTGAGCTCATCTTTCTTTAAAACTTTAGTCCTGCCAGCTACTTCTTTTATAGCACTATATTAGTGCTGCAGCAACCATCCTTGGAAACATTACTATAGAAATTAGTACTTTCTTTAGTCTAATTTTAGCTTTACTGCATCAACAAACATCGGTTAATTAAATGTTTATATTCTCAAAGAAAACAAAATATCAACACAAAAAGTGTGAATTAACGCACTTTATTAGCTTTATTTCATATTATAAAGAGTTTTGAGCTCATCTTTCTTTAAAACTTTAGTTCTGCCAGCTATTTCTTTTATAGCACTATATTAGTGCTACAGTAACCATTCTTGGAAACATTACTATAGACATTAGTACTATCTTTAGTCTAATTCATGCTTTACTGTATCAACAAACTTCGGTTAATTAAATGTTTATTTTCTCAAAGAAAACAAAATATAAACACAAAAAGTGTGGATTAACGCACTTTATTAGCTAAGTTCCGCAAAGTTCTGCATTTATCCCCATTATTACATGCAGCAAAATCTGGAGAAGATGGGATGACAAGTAATGCTGGCATGGAAGTTGCTATTAAAATCGAAATATGACAGTTGCTGCTCTGACATGCCACACTTGTTTCTTTTGCGGTGCTGACGTAAGGTCTTTCCTTGAAATGTCCAGGAAGAAACCAACTCTTGCATAGGTTCTGGAAAAATGTTCTGTTTACTAATGTGTACAGGGCTGAAGCCAGTGCAGGGGGGGGGGGGGCTGGGTGCGGAGGAGACTACTTGTCGGAAATGTTGGTAGACAGGAAATTTCATTTATCATTTGGTACTTTAAACCCAAAAATATCAATAAGAATTAACCCAAAATTCGAGTTTTGGCAATTGAAATACATGCTTCGAGTTGTTCTAAATCCTGCCTTATCTCTTGTGCATTGATGGATGAGTTTTGGCATAGTTTCTAAAATGAAAATAGACTTGATATAACGCTGCGTTTTTTTGTAGTTTAGATGATTTTCCAAGTCAGCAAGTAAGATTTTAACCCAAATTGGTGTCTTTTTAATAAATTTTGCATTTTAATATTTTGAAGCGATTGGAAACTTCTCTGGTAAACTGATGGGCATAATGGGCGACGAAAATAGCAATTAGCAGCACTCAGACTTCATAACCTTAAATCTGAATCAGAAGTCACTTTGCTTTGGTTTCATTGTAGATTTTCTCTCAAGAGACAGGACTTCTGAAAAATCAAAGCATATTTGAAAAATTTCAAACCGCAAGGTGCCGAGCGAACGAAAAATAAGGAAGGAATGTAAATAGAATCATGAAATTTGCAATACTTTAAAGAATCAATTAGAGATATGCACAAACCATCTCGTCGGGTTTCAATGCAAATGAACTGAAACTTCAGTGAAGGTCAAATCATGATAAAACAGATGTCAGCGAAGATTTTCCGCGCAATTGCAGTTTTATTACTAGTCATCAGTCCCCTGAAATTTAGTTTCTCTTGCTAGCCGGCCATAATGGGCGACCGGCCATAATGGGCGACGCTACTCTTGTACAAATCAAGCATACAATCAGGTTGCTAGATAGATAAGAAAAACCCCTGTTTAGGTGTCTTGTCGGATTTTTTGTGATTTATGGGTTGTACAGGTCTACTTTTGGAAGATTTTGTAGGAGATATGTACCCTGGGTACGAGAATCTCCATTTTACGTTAAAGAGAGCCTGGTACCCAGGGTAGAAGAAATGATGCTAGGGACGTAGGAAGCATCTCCAACTCGAGGCGACGCGACACTTCAAGGGCACTGTTTTTATTAAGCTTAAGGGGTACTTCCTGGAAATTAAAAGACACTTCTTTGTATATTGCAAAATCTTGGGGGGCACATGCCCTCAGTGCCCCCGGCTCCTACGTCTCTGAATGATGCATAAAGCATGCATTTATTAACGTTCAAAGATCAATTTTGATAGGAATTATTGAATTTACGGCATATCTTCTTAATGGTCTTATTGATGTTTACTAATTATGTGGATCGCAAGGGTGGATTGCGAAAGATCGCAAAATTTTAATTGCAAATTAGCTCAGTGACGATTTTAACGTCAGGAAATGTTGGTTCGTTGCCCCCCCCCCTATGCAGTCAGTCATGGCTGGTATCGGCCCTTGACTGTGTATACCTAAAAATAGACAAAAATTGACGAAATTTACTTTCATACTTTCAGAATAGATGAAACTTTTGAGGTTATATGTCATATGTTGTATGTTATGTTACAGATGATAAGTTTCATCCGTCAAGAGTTGCTTATTTTGGAAATTGGTCCCTGGGAGAACAATCTTCTGTTTACCAAAATGATCGGTATGCGTAACTAAAAATAGACGAAAGTTGACGAAATTTACTTTTATGTTGTATATAGAGAGAGGAAATCTGACAACATACACTTATCCTGTGCATTAGTTCTAGTCAACGATGGCCAGTTCTCATAAAGATACTGTTCACCTGTTCGTTTTGCTTATGTCAGTCAACATAACATAACATACATTGCTACAATAAAAGACTGTGCATATAGTCAAATGGTTATTCGCTCATGCACCTCAGTCTATGCTGGACTTGAAGCAGTAAATAGCTGTAAAGATCGAAGCTGTATCAAAGTCATTTTAGGTTGATAAAGGGCTCTTCACACTGATCGATAGAAATGATGCAGAGTGATTTTCACAAAGGTAATTAAAAGGTAAGTATAACCATGATCATTATTATTTTGAAATTATTCACAATTTGGTAAAGATAAATACAGAAGAAAGTCATTTCTAACAGGGGCGGACTGGCCCGGGTGGCTAGGTGGCGATCGCCACCCGGGCCCCCTTATAATTTTGAAAAGCGGGCCCTTCATAAAGAGAAATGTTTGAATTTAAGCATCAATCTATAACCATTCACGTAAGCTTCGCAAGCTGATTCGAAACAATGGCTATCACGTCTAATGTCTCTGGGCCCCAACCAAATGAACACCTCTTCACGTTCAGTCAGGGCATCTTTTGATAATATAACTAGCGGGCCATTGGCCCAGTAGGCCCTCTTCTTGGCCAACTAGTGAAGCAAAAATTCCCGTTTTGGCCCATTAGTTTGGGCCCTTTTCATTCAACTTATTTTACAGTTTTACCTCTTTATTGTCAAGTGCCAAAAAGTCCTTCCAGAACAGTTAGCATTCATAGTTACTCAGCCTTAGATGGACCTTTCTGTTTCAACATTCTAGACGTATTAGATAGAGACCTTGCTATACAATTTATAGAGAAATCAACCACTGGCAGAAGGTGGTGTGGCGCAGTGGTGTAATCCTCTGACTTTGCAGCCAGAACATTCAGGCAGACAGTGGCGTGGCCACGGTGGGTGTGGGGGGCAATTGCCCCTCCCCATCTTTATCGAAAGATTGTCTTCGAGGTTCCTCTAAAACCGAAGAGAAAATAGCTTGGTATAGATTGGGTAAGAATTTTCCGAGAAATGTCAAATTTTCCTTTTTAGTACTGGCAAGCATGATACTGGGAGATGCATTTTAAGCCACAGTGCATGATCTTTCTTCAAAATTTTCCTTGTGCTCTGATCCATAGGATAACCGTTCCAAAACGATCAAGGTTTTCTTGTCGCTAAAGGCAAGCATAATATTGGGAGATGAAAGTAAAGGATCTTTCTTCGAAAATTTTCCTTATACTCTGATTCATAGGATAACTGTTGCAAAACGATCAAGGTTTTCTTGTCGCTAAAGGCAAGCATAATATTGGGAGATGAAAGTAAGGGATCTTTCTTCAAAAATTTCCTCGAACGCTGATTCATAGGATAATATAAAACGATGAAGGTTTCCTTGTCGCTTAAGGCAAGCATGATATTGGGAGATGCGTCCTAAGCCAAAGTAAAGGGCGTGGCCTTAAAAACTCCTTCATTCTCGTACCCCGCATTTAATTTACCCTGGCCACGCCGTGTAAGGTTCATTTCATTCATTTATTTTTAATTATTTATACACGGTGGCCCCATCAATCAACGACTGCTTTACAGGGGGCCGTGTTAAAAAGCTTACAAAATTAACAATACTTTTCTAAAATAACCTAATAACAAATGATAAAATCTAAAAAATCTAACTAGAATACTTATAATAAAAAATTAAAAAGAGTAAAATCAAAACTGGTGAATGGAATGAAAAATCACAATCAAATGTTCAAGCAGAAGGCTGCAGATGGTTTTTTAGTTGGCATTTAAACGAATTAAGCGAATTTGCTTGTTTTATATCCAACGGAAGCTGATTCCAAGTTTTAGCGCCACGAAAAGATATCGCTTTTTGTCCTTTGCAGGTTGTCATCCTTGGGATATAGAGATCAGTGGCTGCATTTCGCAAGCTTATATCAATATTTCGGTCAGAATTTTTTGTGAACAAATCAGAAAGATAGCTAGGTGCAAGGCTAGTTATTGCTTTATACGTAACCGTAGCTGTTTCACTTTTAATCACATCACTGACAGTAAGCTATTTATGGTTCTTAATCAAAAGGGTCGCAGATGTATCATAACTGCTATTTGAGACAATCCTTGCAGCTCGATTTTGCAATTTTTGCAGAGCCTGCAATCTAGCTTCTCCACAGCTTCCCCATACAGAGCAACAGTAGCGAAAGTGTGGCTCGACAATGCCTCTGTACATTTGTATCAGAGTAGGTTTCGGTACGAATTTCTTAGCATACTTGAGAAAACCTAAAGCACGAGATACTTTGCCACATAAGACTTTCATGTGCTGATTCCAGTCAAGATTACTGTCAAGTTGAACACCTAAATATTTCACATTGTTAACTAGATTTATGTCAGAGCCTCCAATAGAAAAAGTTGGAGAATCTACTTTCTTTTCAGCAATCTTCTTCAGGTTTGGTTGGGAACCTATAACCATCGCTTGCGTCTTTACAACATTTAACGACAGTTTGTTACCCTGTCGTGTCGTGGCGCATTGGTGTTATCCTCTGACTTTGCAGCCAGAACAGTCAGGTGGAGTGGGTTCGATACCCGGTAGGACCCCACCATTTGAGCGTCATCACAAGGGGTCGCGGACTCGATTAGGTCTGCTGTATTTCTGAGATCCCAGCGCTTGGCACTGAAAAACGCAATTTCACCTTCAGGGCTCGATCCCACGTAGGGCCCCACCACTTGAACGTCATGACAAGGGGTTGCGTATTCGATTTGGTCTTTGCCCCAAAAGTAGATGTAGAAATCTAGAAATGTAGAAATATAGATACTTTACTCATCATCATACAGATTTAAAACGATATATCTCATCAACTGTCAAATTCGTTGCAACCGATTCCAGCCTTTAGTAAGCTTCACTTTGCATTGATTCCTCGCAAACGAACGGATTGAGTAATGCAAAAATTGATATCAACTTTTATAATAGTAAGTGAAAGTTGGTTTTTCAAGTGACCACACCCAATTAAGGACTGGCTGCGCCCTACGGGCCCTTGCTGAACCATAACGCCACCCCAGAAAAAGGTGCCAGTCCGCCCCTGATTTCTAAATTAACACTATCCAGACTATCCAGTGAATTGTTCATCGAGTATCTGCAGAATTTTCTTGTTTTTGTGTAACTTAATTTTTATCTACAATCTTAGACAAAAGTAAGAAATGGCAGGTTAAAGGCCTTTCGCCCCCCCCCCCCTATTCAAAGTATTGGAATATTGTGGAAATGTTGAAGATGAATCCACAACTATGTGTTCTTCGATCAAAGCAACATTGCAGTAGAGGGAAGGGGTCTTTAGCAGTGGGAGGTAATAGTTTGCAGGAAGGAAAGGTATTTTACTACACAAAACGCATTTGTCTCAACGACTTATATTCTCCTAGTAATGTCCTCAGCCCGGGGGGGTATATAACATATTTAGGGTACGGGTATGTGCCGCCCATATGGGTGGGTTTTAGGGCCCGAAAGTCTCTAAACAAGGGTCCTTTTTTGGCAGATTTTCCATAAACAAGGGTGGGGTTTCGCTGAGATTCGCAAAAAATTGTTAAAATGGGCAGTTTTCCGCCAAAATTCATCATAAAAGTGGGTATCAAAAGCAAGTTTGGGTAATTAGAAGAGGGTAGCTTTCTGAAAACCGGGCGGCAGACCACCGTCCATCCTCAAGTCATGTACTCCCCCCCCCCCGGGGTCCTCAATGGTCGTGTATTTACTCGATCTTCTCGCAATTTAAAGTTAAGGCGTATTTCCATGGAGCTGCTTGCTCGAGAGCATTTATGAGAAGTATTCGAATGAAGACCACGGGGGGGGGGGAGTTCTTGGCCAAATTTGGGTAGGGGTCTGCCACGAGCATATTCAAAATGGTACCGTTGGCTAGACTAATTTTTAAGAAAATGGTACCCTTGGCTAGACCAATTTTGACGATTTGCTGGACGAATATTGTCAAATTTGTACCAAACATGATATCATGACCTTTCGCTAGACAAATATTGTCAAAAATGATACCCTTGTTGGCTAGACTGTTGTAGGCCAAAATTGCAAAAATGTATGCCCTTGGCTAGACTAGAAGTCCGAAAAAGTATACCCTTGCTCGTGCCACATCCCCAGCTACCTTTACTATGTAAGAACCCCCCCCCCCCTCGTGAAAAAGACGAAAACACAGCTGACCCAGGGATTTCTCTGCTCATGAGCTGCTCGTGAGCTAAAGAAAATAATCAAACTCGTTCGACTTTAGCAGCGCGACATTTTGCTCTCTTTTTCTAACAGCCAATTACGATTCAATATTCTATGAAATGACGTATTCAATGGATTTATGCTGTTGTCGCTTCTTGTTTTCAAAATAACGCACCAAAGCGCAAACATTTGCCCAATGGAAATCATTTTATTTTCAAGAACAATATGCTCTCAAGAAAATGCAGCTCTGCGAAAATAAGCCTTAACCCTATTTTAACCGGGGGGGGGGGCGTTTTTGGCCCCCCTATCGGATTTTTTTTAATAGCTCCCAAACGATGTCACCTACAGTGCTGAAACTCCTTGACTTTTCCTAGAATTTAGTTGGCAATCAGAAAATAGCAATTTCAATACCTATTGTTTGATCACGTGACCACCACATGCCCATATTTGGAGAGTGGTCACAAAGAAATTCTTAAAAATGGCTCTAATTTCTTCCTTTGTTACTAAATCTCAACAATATGTATATCATTCGATTCGTCTCGATGAGTACTTTCGTTTGGTATATAATTTATTCACATTTGCTGACATCAACAGTTTATTATTTCTATGACGTCATCAATCTTTATGACGTCATATTCCTAATGAATGAGTAATTTTTTATGTAAAACTGATGGAATTACCTCAAATATCGATGAAGGTACTTGATTTCACCAGTAATATGCGAAATTAATGGTTTGAAATCATAATTATTGAGCTTAGAATTTTGCATTGAATCAAATCTTCATTATTTAATTAGTTAATTTATTAGAAACCACAAATATCCGTACGAAACCATATGAAACTACAAATTGATGATATCAAGCATGTATTTGGATGGTTTTTTGCAAATTTGATCTCGCCATTTGCGAATAATGGGCCCTTTTCTGCAAATAGCTTGATTTTCTCAAAATTTGCATTGTTTTTGGTTGCCTAGCAACCAATCACGTGACTATTGATTGATTGGTGCTATTTTTAGATTCTCCTTTGTTCAATGATGACACAGTGCAAGTTTCATTGTCATAGCTGTTATACTTGCGGAGGAAGACAGGGGGGGGCGAAAAACGCCCCCCCCGGTAGAAAATCACTTTTTTTTACCCGGTTAAAATAGGGTTAATACACCATAACATCACATCCAAAGGAGCTTATGTTTACCAAGCCAAAAAAATAATTAACTTTGAAAACAACGTTTGTTAACGTTGTTGTTCACCACAAACTTACTATCTATTTTTTTACTTGAAATGTTCCAAATTTAACTAAGGATCGTACTTTTTGTTGGCACTTTTGAAAACTTAACTGAAATAAATTTCCCGCCAAATAAAACGATGTACAAAATTTGTAAAATTAATAAATCTTGCATTTTCTAGCATAATTCCCTAATTACTATACAACACTACAGGGAAGATTCCAAGGGGAGCGAGAGACAATGGCAGAAACACAGAATGAAAGATACAAAACTAAACTTACGACCTTCAGTTAAGACAGCTGGTACAGCAGGCAAATCGACAGCAGGATAACGATCTTTGGCAAATATTCTTTATTCAAAACAACGAAACGATAATAATCGAATATCGAATAATAACGAGCTTGTAATATCCTGCCTAGCTTAAAACTATAGATATATGAAATGAAAACCTAGATAGTTCGTCTTAACTTCGTCTTGATTCGTCTTCGGCTAGTTCGTCTCGATGCGCGGCAGCAACAGATCGGATCAACTTAGTGTTCGTCTCGACTGACTAAAAATACTAAAAACCTAACCTAAAATGCAGGACCATGAAACAATAAGACACACCTAATTTACCTTATTATAAAATCATATAAAATAATATAGAATTATATTCAAAGTGTACTTTTCTGTGCATGCCAACAACACGCAAACGACTACGAGTTATCTATCTATATATCAATCAATCAAGCAAAGCGTCATAGCACGTGACATATCAGCAAGGGGGTGCGTCCATATCGCAACATAACACTATGAACGACCAAAACATAATGGATACCATACTAGATTCTGTCTAACATTAGATCTCAGGTCATGGTTGCGATGAAATCAAAATGTTACCAGCACAGCTCTTCTTGTTCTTTTGTGGAGATAAGATATGCCTGGCATCTAATGTGAAAGAGAATTGACAAAAAAAAGAACATTTACGTCAAGGGATTTGGTGGTTGTTTGGTACTGCATATCTTCCAAGAGATGAAAACATCATAGTTATCGCTGTTGATAGACATGCAAGATGCTCGCTCTATGTGCGACTCACAATCATGCGCTGAAGTCGGACAAAAATTCTGACTCAAGCGAAAATCATTCTTATATTGATGGTGGATGGCATAAGTAATACCCCGATGATAAACTGGTCTAAATTCATTTTTCCGCTCTGGAAGATGGGAGACAAAGTATGAGTGAAGTAATCGATTTTCCTTTTTGGTATAATGTTGAAGTGTTTCACTGTTATTCGTTTAAAACCTTGTGAAGTGAATGCAGTGACTGAGTGACTGAAAACCAAAGCAGATTGGATAATTGAATTCTAGCTCACATTAGATTCCAGCTATGCAGCAACGCAAAATCATTGATGCAAAATTATTCGTCGGTAACATTGTCACTAGCTATGGTTTTAAGTTAGCAGTTCTATTGTTCTTTGGCAGTTGTTAAAGGCATTGAGTCATGATAAATTGACCTGCTTTCAGGGGCGGATCTAGCCTAAAATCTGACAGTGGCTCGGGAGCGCGAAGCGCGACCAAAGGAAGGAAGGGCAGCGAGCGCGAAGCGCGAACAAAACGGGGGTCCGGGGGCGGAGCCCCCGGAAAAATTTTTGGGGGCCACGCCCTTTACATCGTCGGAAACGCCCTATCTGACAGTCTGTTGTCAAAAAGTTAGAGTATAACTGTAGTAAGTGAGTGCTACAAAACAGAGAGAAATAATCAAGAGGGAAAAGGAACGATGTATGAATCACCGGGGAGGGAGGGGCGGGTACTTTGCTGACGGGATGTGCACTTCTTTCCGGGTATCGTTTCGCCCTTTTTTAACGCCGGTTATCAAAAGAAGGCAATTTTCCTAAAGCCGGTTGTCAAGTGTCATCTCATTATTTTTTGACAAATTTTTACGTTTTGGAGTTTATTTTTCGCCAATTTTTGCTAATGCCGGCTATCGTTTAGAGGGAAAATTATAAAGCCGGGTAAAAAGAATCTTTTCTGGAGGAGTGCACACCCCATGGCACACCCCCTTACAACTGAAAGTCAAGTGCGCCCCCTGGGATGACTCATTCATTGAGACTATTACAGAATCCCAATCGTTCCCGTATAGGTAAACTATTTTATCCCAGATTAAATAGCAATGTTTTTATATGTTTCAAAATTGCAGTTTCGTACACAGTTGTTAGCGGTTTCTTATTGTAAACAATGCTTGCAGCTTCCTCAAAATTTTGAAGGTGATTTTCCTTCCTCGATGGAAGATTTGATCTTACTATCTGTCTCAAAATTCAAGAAAAATCTTCTGATCAACAGATAATTCAATTATTTACTGTCTTGAAACTTCTACTTATAATAGATATTTGTTTAGGGCATAGAAATAAAATTCAATAGAATTCTCGAATGTAGAAAACAATACAGAAGATACCTGCTGACTGCTTTTGACAAGCTCGTGCTCGTGCCTGGATTGTTCCGAAATATTTATCTTTTTAAAACCATAAAGCTCACAGGAAGTCCCAAGCTCTGATCAAAGATCAAACATGTCAAATGAAATACAGCTCTAACCGCAATTTTTGCCCTTGATGATATTTGATAATATACCGACTTAGATCAATGATACCAACCTACTGCACTCAGGACTGAACTAGGCCATAGATAGCGTACGACGACACCGTCCAGCTTTGAGCCATCAGAAATGGCATTTTACTAAACTGGTACATTTTCAGGCAGCTGTTAGCATCATCCATGGTCTGCAGGCATTGTCGATGTAAACATTCGAGCTCTCCTTGTGACTTCCGTGTGCCTTTCTTCTAAGATACTCAGCAACTTTTGGCAAGACACTTTAACTGTGAGCCGCCATTAATGCCGGACACGAGAGATCATAATTCTATCAGATTGTGCAGAACAAGTGAAGACTGGGAGACAGTTTCACTTGATTGGTAGATGGTTGGCTCATCTGAATTTCTATTGGCCTGCTCTGTTTTTCAAAATGAAGAGTGGCTGTCCGTGGCTCCCGCCATTTTTCACTTGAATTTGCTGCACGATGATTGGTTGAATCCTGAAGACCGTGGCTCAGATCTGCCAAGTGTGGCTCCCGCCAATATTCAAATATTTTAAAAGTCATTCAGTGATTGGCTGTAAGGATCTTGCAGCTGCCGTATGAGTGGTTACGATTTTGGACTTAGTGGCCCTTATTCATTGAGTTGGATGAGGAAAATGCTTTCTTTTGAGCGCTGCCGAGACAATTCTAACGTCGATTTTGTTTTAGAATATCTTTTCGCGATTCTGATAGAATGTTGAAGAATAATTAAATCTTTGAAAATCTGACCGTGGCTTGAGCGACCTTCGCCACCCCCTAGATCCGCCCCTGGCTTTGCCGTGTATCATGTGACCCACGTGAAAAAGATCAATTATCATTTCCAAAAAACTAAAAGGACCTGCGGTAGCACAATGCGTTTCATGTGATCAGTTTCATTTCACATGAGCGTTAGCCAATCAGATGCGCCATCCAGAGCCACGAGTCAGCAAATTCTGACAAATAGGGAGTCAAATTTGCAATTAACTTGTTTCGAACTATTGTATTTTCTCTTCTCTGATTTACAGTATAATTATTATATTGTTATTTCCCAGCTGCTAGTTATTCTTGTTTACCTGGCACTACTACTAAAGTATAGAGAGTATAAATAACGTGTACATTATTTGTATTCTTTCCAAATTTCTTGACTTGATCATTTGTTGAATGAATTGTTATTTCAAATTTTACAGCCACATCCTGAAAGAAAGAAGGAAGGTCATGAAATTAATCGGTACCAAAGGGAATGGCTTGTTTTAAGGACATGCTTTAGGAAAGAAAATTACCGCAATCATCTGATCTAAAGAACATTTTGTGCGAAAGAAAGTTCAGCAAATACAACTAATGAGCCAACTAATGAACCAAGACTGTTCAAAAAGAAAAAATACAACCATTTCAGGGATATAGACATTTGATCTTAGAGAGGCCATTAGTGGATAGTGCAATTCAATCAAGCAACATAAGAACTGTTCCCTTGGGAAACTGAGCATTTGATATCGCGGAGATACGGAAAGGACTGTTTCAACGTATGGTAGGAATTCAACGATTTAGGCATTTGATCGTAAAAAGATCATTGGAGGGATATGCCAAAGACCACGAATGAATACAATCAAACAGAAAGAATATTGTTTCGCAACTTGAGCATTGGTATACGAGAGAAAGCAAAAATTCCGTATTGTATGCATACACTATGAACAATACAACCTCTGTTCCCTACACAAACCATCCTTTTGAAACTTTTGGATCAAAAGATTGGTATCAAATAGGTCTAATTGTATTAATCATTGCTTCAACTTCATTGAACACGTTAGTTTTGGCTCATTACTTTTACAGTCGAAGACATATAGAACGAAATTTGCTAATCAAGAAATGCATTGTTGCCAGTCTTGCAATCAGTGATATGCTTCAATCGACTCTTGGATTTTCGCTTCAATTGTCTTTCATCATATACCAAGTTGATGTAAAGATTTGCCAGTATTCAGCATTTGGGGTTACACTGTGTGCCTTTGCATCCATAAACCATATTGTGTTGTTGAGTATTGACAGCTACGTACACATATGTCATCCTTGGCTCAAGCAGCGAATAAGTTTATCGAGAAGCGTTGTTGAGGTTATATTCATAATCATAGCATGGATATATGCATTATTTTGGACAGCTTATCCTTTATTTCGTTGGAACGATTACAGTTATTTCTTTATGGATGCATGTACCATCAATTGGTACACTAACGATAGCACTGACAAGCAGTTCATGTTAAGCATCGTTTTTATGTGTATTCTTGTCCCCATAGTGGTGATGACAGTATGTAATATCTTATGCCAAAGAACGCTCCGGCAAATGAGAATGTATGCAAAGGAACATTTTGGTCCCAATTCTGAAGCTACAATCGAAAATGCAAGAGCAGAGATAAAGGTACTAAAGCTTGGTCTTATCATGGGTGCAGCTTTTCTTGTTGCCTGGGCACCATACTCATTGCTAGGCCTGATGCAATATTCTGGCATGCAGTTAAGCAACGAGCATTTGATAATGTTTGGAGGATTCTCAAGTATTGCAGCGAAGACTTCATGCATTCTCAATCCCATTATCCATACATTTACTGAAAAAACATTTCGTGGTGACGTTTTTGGGTATCTCAAAGTTTACTGTATATATTGTTGCTTTGGCTGCTCATATTATTGTTGTACTAACAGTGGTAATGCTCAGTACTGTATCGAAAAACTGCAGCAAAGAAAGGAGACCTATTGGTAATTTAAGACACTATAAACTTTGCGTGTAGTTAGCCTGTTTTCCAGACCCTCCAAAAAGGATAGGGTCTGTGCAACGGTGGCAGATTTCTTGTCCAGCAGTTGAGTTGGATTGTTTGCATAATGTTGTTTCAGTTTGGAAAAATCAAACCAATACGAATCTTAAAAAAGTTCCCATTCTACAACCTGATCATTATCACGTTCTATTTGAATTCCATTTGTTGAAGCGTTACAATTTTTAGCATTATGTTGCACCAGCAATTTGTCACAGCTACTGTAATGATTTGAGATCATTTTAGGCTTTTGTTCGTTTTAATTTGATTTTGTTCAATGGCGTTGAATGCTTTGTGTTGCACAAGGCCATTTCAGTGATAGGTTTGAAAGGTATTGTTATTGTTGTTGACATGTCACATTACGAAGCATAATTAGATCTGGGAAAACTGTCGTACAAGAAGTCTCACTCGGTTACACTAGCCTGCGTGCAGCCTCAACTCCTCCTCAAAGGAAAAGTAGAGTCTGCGCAACAACGAAACAAAGCTCGTACTGCCTCGCTTGGATCATCGGTAGTAATTAATTATGATTGTTTATTGATTGTGTTTGATCCAATCAAATCCATCTGGCAACTTTCTGCCAGATTGGTTTGATTGTAGTTTCTATTGTTGATTGTTCACTGCCTTTCTGCATACAAATTTTGAATCGCGCGGTGCGAAAAAAAGCAATGAACAAACCTCAAAGACTTTGAAATAGCCAAGAGTCTGCTCTTGTCAAATTGTCTGAATTGCAGTTTCTTGTACTTGTGTTTTGACGCTCTTTCTGGTAGAACAACTGTAGAACAGCCTTTCGCACTTCAAGCTTGCCTTGCTCGCCGTCACAATCAACCAATACTTCGATGTAAACGAAGAAACTGCAGCACTGCAAGGCCAGGCAGGACCGGACGAGCCAGGCCTGAGTCGTACAACTCACCTCACATCACAGTTTATTATGTTTGAAGAATGAAAACATTATGGAGGGGCTTTTCTCCAACCGGAAGGAATACACCTATATATATAGACATATACAGAGTTGCTCTGAAGATGCCCTAGTGGGCGAAACTAGTTAGCAGATAACTGAATAAACAAGCACAAAAAGATCAACTCGATGCCTGCTCTCTGTGGATGTTGTCCCTCTTCTTCTCATCGTTCACTTTATAGACATATAGACATATAGATAGGTATAGTACCAGGAATCAGGAATGTTGTAACAATGGGAATTATTTGTGCACACAATCGAAACAATCAGCGAAGCATCTGAGATATTTATAGGCATTCTTAATGTATACAATCAAAACAATTCTGATATATTTGGGCCAACAATGAACTTTGGCGAAGTTGCCAATTCACATTTCCCCATTAATGCTAATCACTACTTGCTCCTAACATTAATCCAGCGGCCAACTCATTACAAGGCAATTTTCAAAATTTGACCTCTTTGACCTGGCACACTGCCCTTACTGTTTGAAAACCTTGATATGGATAACTGTTGCCAAGAAACCAACAAACCCATATAATACTGTCAATAAACAAGTGTGGGCACTGTTATAGTGGCAACTCTTGTTAGGATAAAGTAAATAGTTTGTCAATATTGTCGGCCATCCTTCAGTTGAACTCAGAGCAGTAGGAAGCATCTTAAACTTGGAGGGGCACGGCAATTTAAAGGCACTTTTTTCGTAAGAAGGGAACTTTAATATACATCTAATTTTTGACGGTAAAATGTGATATATAGAAGAAAATAGTACGAGTGCTGATAGATATCCGATTTCCTTCACAATGAAACAAAGTGAGAAGTAAACATAACTAAATCGTGCGTTAAACAGTTGCAATTGCAAATGAATAGTCTATCATTTTGAGGCAAGCTACGTGCATGATCTCATTCTTCAAACATGGCTAATGGGGGCCTTTAATTCTATTTGTCAAGGCCACAGCCTTCGTCTCTTGAAGTGAAACAACTCGAAATCTGCCTTGTTGGCGAGACGCAACGAAACCGATATTTGAATGTAAGAAATTCATAAATAGTAGGGGCAGTGTTTCTCCAAAACAACTATTGTAAATTCAAATTACAAAAGTGAATGTCGTTTATGGACGGCAAGAACATTTCAATGGGGATTAATGTGCTGGACTTCTCAATGAAAGGGCGGAATGTTATCACTGCTGACTTTGAATACCAAATTATGCCATCAGGTCCATCAGCATTTACTTTCTTATGCTTGATAAATTCAGTTTATATTTCATCATAATATATGGCGCGCCAAACCGGCCAAAAACATTTAATTTGTTGACAGCAATGTATGATAAGTTGTTGATCATGTATTGATTTTTGTTGACAGATTTTACATTTTTGCAGACACAATTTACATTTTTACAGACACAATTTACATTTTTGCAGACACAATTTACATTTTTACAGACACAATTTGGGCATGTTGTAAAAACCGGACCCTAAGACCCTGGGACCCTTGAGACCCCTAGGACCTTTAAGTACTAGAAATGAAAAGGACCCTTAACACCAGTGTCATAATGAGGAAGTTGTGTATCATATCATTGACTTCCCCTCTTCCATCCAATGAACTTCTACTCTTTCAAACCAATACCAGAAATGATGCAGAGAGTTTATACCGTGAAGAAGTACTATTTTGAGTATCTCCTATTGTGTTATTTTAAAGACTTTCTGCATGAATAAAGGCATCCTGACGTTGGTTTGAACGGACTAAAGTTCGTAGGATGAAATATGGGAAACTCATACAACACGCAGCCTCTTTTTTGACAGCTTGATGACACTGATCTATTGTTTGTATGTGGTGATGTCCCTCTGGTGTTAAGGGTCCTTTTCATTTTTAGTACTTAAAGGTCCTAGGGGTCTCAGGGGTCCTAGGGTCTTAGGGTCCGGTTTTTACAACATGCCCACAATTTGCAGTTTTGCTGTTTCTGTGACAGCAATAAACTTCATACATAGTGGCTCGGAGAAGACCCAAATGGAGTAGGGACCAAATGGAGTAATTCTCCTATCCAGGGCCCAAATGGAGTAATCCCATTAAATGGTATTTTAACTCATTGTCAAAACTAATTAACACTCGGAGATAACATTTGATCATAAATCTATACCTAATAATACCTAATAATAGATGTATAGACTGTCTAGACGAGCCAGATTCTTCCAAAGACAATATCATCATTACTGGTGTATCTATCGTGAAGTCCAGGGTGGTTAAACTTAAGGGTTTATGTGTTTCAATGGCTCTTCTAGATTTCTAGTTTCCTTCAAACCTCCTTTTTCGTGTGATTCAGCTGATTCAGATATGTGTGCTTCCAAGTATTTCCTCTCATTCCTCTCATGTAAAGTATGTTTGCTGCTATTAAAACTAGCAGAAATATATCATAAAAACTTTAAAAATATCATTAAAACGCGACTGCCCTTGATTGATCCCTGAATGTAAACACTAACAAGCTCTGCTTCCATTTGACCGAGAATTCAACGAAATCAAGACAGAACTGATAAATATTGTGCAATTGCCTGTTCCAACACGATTAAAACTGTTCGTTTTCTATATTAAAAATTGGATTCTAAAAGAAACTAGTACTGCCCATATGGACAAACATTTTTGAGCACTATTCCAACGCAATATTGACAATATTTTTAAAATTGACTGATAACGTTTTCACTCAAAATTTTAGAACCAAGGACTAATCCAACTTTATTTATAAATATAGAGGTTTAAATAGTGTTTAAGATATTTGTATTCGCCAATGGCGAAATAATATTGTCTCTCCCAATGTCTATTGTTTTGAACGAGAATTATACAATAGCAAGTGTTGAAACCTTACCACTGTAATTTGCAAGCCTTTCTAACGTGGATATATTCGCTCCACATTTAGCACAATTACATTTTAAGAAACTGATGAGAAACTTTTGGCAGCAAAAATTACCCTAAAATTTAATAAACTAAACCAAATTTCTTATTAAAAAATTCATGCACTTCATTACTACCAATAGATTATCAAAAAGCCACTAGGCCTACATGATAAAAATCTGATCATTTCAAGAAACTTTTAGCACAGATTCAATGTCTTGCTTTTTCAAGACTTTCTTGCTTTCATCTATACTTTGTTTGTTTTCTTTAAACCACAATAGATTAAATCAAGTAAAATGATACCCTCCACATGGTTTAGGGTGAAATAGAACGTGACACAAACCCCCGTCAGAGACATAAATTACGATGTAGGTCAAATGTCATCATGAATTTTCAATAGGCAGCGAGGACAGTTTTATAAATCTATCGTTAGAAAAAGATTTATGATAAAGCGCTATCTCTGGGTGTTAATTAGATTTGACAATGAGTTAAAATACCATTTAATAGGATTACTCCATTTGGGCCCTGGAGAGAAGAATTACTCCATTTGGTCCCTACTCCATTTGGGTCTTCTCCGAGCCAATGCGTCTCATAAACTTCAACAACTACAGCTATGATTTGCTGTCAGCAAAAAAGTTTTGCTGTCAGCAAAATCAAATGCGTTTACATAAGGCCGGGGGTCAACTGATCAGTCAACAATTGTCCACGGGGGTTCACTCACGTATTCCTTCGTACTCATCAGTGGGGAATCTCTTCTTCGCTTCCTTTTGCCGTTGTTCGGGGTCAAGAAGTTGCAAGATGGTCCCTGCACAGGAAGATGAAGCGGTCAGAGAGTTGATATGAGCATCGCCTTCCATAGGTATCTGTATTCGACACACTGAGAAGTCCACGTTTGCTTTCCATCCCGGGGGGGGGGGGTATTTGATTTACATTTGTACGGGGGTGTGCCAAGTGGCGGACTGGCCCATCCTCAAAATCTCGCAAAAGTGGCTTCATTTTTGCTGGAAAAGGCCCTTTTGCAAAATTAGGAACTTCTTCAGTAGATCTGCATTCTTGAATAATGGACACCTCATTTCACATTTGAATCCTTCCGTGTTAGTGAACTTGTTCAAAGAAATTAATACAGTTCAGAGTGAAGCCAAAAGAAGGTTCTCGAGATTCCTTTAAAGAAATAGCTGAGTATAGGTAGTGTAGGGTAAGACTCTGATAAATGCTAGAAAATGACTGGGAGAGTCGTTCTGAGCTAAAGTAAGGCTGCCTGTTTCAAAAATTTTCTGAGGTAAATTTTGTCAAGGTCTAAACTTTGGGGGCACGCAAGACGTAAAAATTGGATTTCTGCGACAAAGTAAAAGCCTTTGTGCGAAGATTTTTGTAACAGTGTTGATCGATAAAACAACTGTTACACACGATAAAAAAATTAATTTTATTGGAATTAGGAGAAGTGCTCTAAGCCAAAGTAGAGAGAGTATCCTTAGAGATTTTCCTGGAGACTATGCCCCCAGACCCCTCATTTTGGAACTCCATCAGTTAATTTTCCCTGGCCACACTGCTGCGAGCTGCTGCGAGGTTTGGGAAAGGGTTGACTAACAGTTTGAGAAACGAAAACATTATACATCGTATGGCCCACAATACTAAAAAATGTCAAAAATACTTTTAAAAAGTAGGGACTATGTAAAGATTTTAATCATGCCATAAGAAGATATAATCCTCTTTTTCAAAGGAAGCGAGTTTAGCTTTGCTATTGGTAATAAAACAAGGAATTGCGACGAATTTTGCTCATGGCCACACACTAATGATTTAGGCCACATCCACTTAGGGCCCCTTAACTCATCCATGGCTGGTGCAAAAATCGGAGCCAGTCCACCACTGGGTGTGCCCACGAACATTTTTACTTTTACCTTGCTCCAGAATTTTTTGCTCCAAATGATAACAGATTCCAGAACAAATTGGTGAAACGTATACTCCAAACATGAAAATTTGATCGAAAAACTACCCGATCTAGCAAAATATCACCTGTTGCCATGTTTTGACAACCTGCTCTAGAGAAATTGGCTCATTTTGATACCCGGTGCCAGACAAAATTGGTGAAAACGATACCCTGAAAAACGGCACATCCCCGTCCAACAAATGTACTAAGTAGCCCCCCCCCCTCCGGAGCCCAAGAATATTCTCTTCGCTTTCGTGAGACAACTAGGCAGTCACTGTCGCACGTGGTTAAGGAAGCGAAGAAGAGATTCCCCACTGATTAGTGCGAGGAAATACGTGAGTGAACCCCCGTGGACAATTGTTGACTGATCAGTTGACCCCCGGCCTTATGTAAACGCATTTGATTTTGCTGATAGCAAAACTTTGTTGCTGACAGCAAATCGCAGCTGTAGTTGTTGAAGTTTATTGCTGTCACAGAAAAACTGAGTTTCTTCGCTGCCAAAGGAAGACTTGTGACAGCAAAACTGTAAATTGTGTCTGCAAAAATGTAAATTGTGCCTGCAAAAATGTAAAATCTGTCAACAAAAATCAATACATGATCAACAACTTATCATACATTGCTGTCAACAAATTAAATGTTTTTGGCCGGTTTGGCGCGCCATAATTTGGTGCAAACAAACTCAATTTGTATTGCCAAAAGAGCTCTTTCCTACGAAGCGAGTGCACATCCTGTGCTCCGTCGATGATACGAATAACGACGGAGAAGTCACCCTGATGGCCTTCCTCGAAAAAATGAGCGAAAAAACTTGCCTGTGGGACTGCCTTTCCCGTATCAAGAGCACCAGTATTGCGTTTCTGCTTGTACGCCCGAAAATATGATTTGTAGACATTAAATCTTTGACGAAATTTAGTTTTTGTGCGGCCAACATACTTTTTGTAACAACATGTACATTGCAACTAGGGCTGTCCAAATGACAGATTATAAATATTCAAATATTCGGTGCTAATTGTACCGAATATTCGGTTATTCGGCGAATAGGGGCGTGGCTAGGTCGTGGTTCAAAGAAGTTTGAAATGTTGGTAGTATGGAGTAAATCAATCAATGTATGGCAAATTCTCTTATCACCTTTGGTCCAGCTACAGTGCAACAGCCTGCTAGGGGATAACCAAATGAAGTTTGCCTGCACGCACGCAGGCTAAATAAAGCTTGCTACATCACATTATCGTGCTTCATTTATTCACCCATAAAATAGCAATACAATGGAGGAATACAACAAGCTAACAATACCTGCTTGTTTTACATAACAATATCCTTGCTACTGCCCCTTGTGTCACTATCCGCCTACTGTCTAGACAAGACAGTTTGATCCATTCAATCAGTCACTCAGGCACACTATTCGCAATATTAGCTTGTCATTCTATTCGGATTATTCGCTATGTCAACCTATTCGGTTTCTTTGACTGATCATTTTGCATTCCAACCAGTCGACTAGTTATTCTATCCGAATAATCGATCTATTCGACTGGTCATTCAATCCGAGTAATCGTACTATTCGTACTATTCGGTTGGCAGCGAATAATCGTTGCGCTTCACTGCTATTCGAATAGTGATCAGATAACCGAATAGCGATTATTCGACCTTCGGTGGACAGGCCTAATTGCAACATATAAACTACGTTTATCGAACTACGTTTATCGAAATTATTCGAAACTACGGGTCGAATTGCAATCGTACGCCCCCGAAACATTTTTAAAAGATTGCGAATCATTTGCATTAGAAAAACTGGAGCCCTCTTTGATGATAGCACAGTGATCCAGAATGGCAAAATAATGTAATAAATGCCGAAAAATGAAATTTCTCAAAATCAATCACGCTGTGGCTCATTTAAAAGAGCAATGATTGGCAGTCAAAATAAAAAAGAAATTATTAAAATCGGACCTATGAGAGCCAAGAAACAAATTTTTAAAGTTTCAAGAAGTCACAAGTTTACAAATTTCATATCGAGAATGCAATTAACACTTGATTTAGGCTAACTTCAAAATTCAATTTCTCTGCTCACACAGCTCCGATTCTTGAAATTGTTTTTTTATTTTGATTGTATATATCTCAGCATTATGTGTCTTTCATTTCATCGAAAACGAGTGGAAAATTTCCCCGAATTTTGCGAATTACTACAAGTACCATATTTGAGGATAAAAACGGATATTTTGGTAGAAACAGTTGAAAATCTAAAAGACGGGGTCAAATGGTGTCTTAGCAAAAAATATTACAATTAACTAGAACATATTTCGAGTGCGTGTGCCAAAGGTTATCTTTGGGAACCTTCTGCAAAAAATTATATGGCCGTTTTAGAATGTGTGGTCATTTCTTGAAAATGACATGTGGTCGTTACTGAAACCAGTGTTATTTTACATTAACTGAATTGATATTCTAGATAATGTCCTAAACTCATTTCAAATTAAAGACAAGTCATTCAGCTGAATTCTGGAAACTAGCATGAATTGAAGAAACTAAATATCAACATACAATTACGTATAGTGGACTGAAGAACCAGGAACTCTACTCTTTGTGACGTCTGGTTTCAGTACTGCATCAAATGACAGAGCGGAAACGATGCGCGCACGCGCACTAATGTTGCCTAAATCGAAGGATGGAAGGCAAAAACTCACGCCGTCGAAATTCTGATCGAGCAATGAACATTACATGCTTTCGATCGTAAAATGCTTCGTTGCGGCAGTTTATAGAGGGAAGTATTGATTAAATGGTACACATCTTGTTCAGTTTTCTTTCGTCTTTCTGTTAAAGGTAAAAACATTTATGTAAGCGAAATATTTCTCTGTCAAAATAGCTTAATGAAATTGCAAGTGACAGCTAGGACTGGCAATTTCTAACGTGTCGCCCCTATGAAAGTCCCAAACATAAGGCCGTTTCTTAACACATAAGGGATCTTATGCTTTTAATCTAAGAGTTGGGGATGCCTCCACCATATATCAAGAGTTCTCTTGAATCCAAGGTTGTTCTTGCTCGCAACACTGAAAGAAAGTCGAGGTTTGATTAATTTCGAAAAATTTCAACGTCCTCGAAATTTCACAACAGTTTTGATTCACGGCATGGACCTTATTTGGTGGAAATTGCTTGAAATCACTTACCAATGAATGAATTCTTGTTAAAACCAGTTGCAAAATTGGTGTATCCTCCAAATACAAGATCTTTAGTCACAAATTGACCATTATTTGCGATGAATACCGGCAGTGTTTCAAATAAATCCAGAAAAATGGGCTTCCTCCATGTTTCTAGTCGCTGGAGATGCTTCAAGTCGTCACTGAAACTCAACTGACGCGTAAAGCACTTGAGAATGATGTGAAAGATATACTCTGAGTATTTAAAAATCAAAGGCATGCCTTTTCTAGAAAAGAATAAGCTTCTCCACAACTTCCTCTGGCCAAAACAATCCCAAAAAAGTTATGAGAATTTCGCAAGGAGAACACGCTATTTCTCTGGCGCGACACTGTATTCGAATTTCGAATAACAGAGGGGTAAATATCAAGTTTCACAAAGGTTTCATCATAATTTTGAAAAATGTTTTTCAAAGAAGCCAAATGACAAATATTTTCGAAATCCAAGATCAGGAGGGAAATTGATTTTCATCCATACACGTATTTTTTTTATAAGAAATTGCCCATAGTATAAGAAACTCAACTCTCAGGGCGCCAAAAAATTAAGAAACTCCAGTACTGGGAAAATATAAGTTAAGAAACTATTTATTTTGATATAGGATAATCCTTGACATATTTTTACTTTTCTTTCATTTGTTTCCGATATCATATTACTCGTATTAAGAAAGGCTTAAAAAGCCTTGTTTTGAAATACTCACGAGGGCACATGTAGTGAACAGTTATGGATTGTGTTATGGAGCCTCTAAAGAAAGCCGTAAGAAATTCTGAGTACTCAGAATCTGATAATTTTAAGAAGCTCTCAGTACTGGCCCATATTTTTAGTTACTTATAAAAAAATACGTGCATTGTGTTTTTGATTACACTCTGCTATGAATTTAGAACGGTTTTCAGAAAAATGGAGAAGAAGGTCGCTAAACTGACATATCAAATTTCTTCAAAAAGAATTTGAAATCTACCCAGCTGCAGTTTTGGAATGAGCAATAGAAATCTCGCATGCTTGAAGATTGTTCAGTGACGGGACACAAGCAACGGCGAGCGACGGGGCGGAATATGTGGAGGAAAGGAGAGATAGGAAGAGAGAGATAGGAAGAGAGAGATAGGCTCTGGGACAATTGATACAATGCATCGTTCCTGTGAGGTGATCATAAATAAACACGACAGAAAGTTGTCTGTAACATCTTTTCATCCTGCTCCTAAAACAGGAATATTGATTTTTGTTTGTTCAGAGCATGTCAAGAGATCTTATCCCTTTTTTCTCCTCTATCCTTCGTTGCTCGGATTTTTATTCCTTTTCTTTGCCTCTCAATTCTTTTGGTTCTGGTACCCAGGGAAATAAAACTTAAAATGATTAAGATTACAACTGTTACCAAAGATCATGTTACTGAGGTGTATTGGCAAGGAAAAAGATTATCATATTAATATTTGTCAAATGCTTTCGATTCTTTAATTATAACCGCCCGTGTTTCAGGCATATTTTTTCAGATTGTCTAAGCAAGTTTCTGCAACAAAAGGGCACGTACCAAAGCCTACTAAAAATTAACTGCGAGAAAGCTATTCATTTTACGCTAAAAATATTTTGTTCAAAATAGTGCCTAAAGTGCAAAAGAAATATTAGTTTGGCCGAAAAAATATCAAAGGTCGTACAGCCAGGCAGACTTTCACTATTTTTTCGGGAAACTTGAATGATCATTGGTAGAAAGTTTCTTGATTTTTTTATGTGTTTCCTAACTTTTGATTAGATTCTTTCCCTTCTCAACTTGACATCTGTCTGTTGTTTCAACTGCTATTTACTTGATTCATTTCGAAAATATTTGTCTATTTGGCTTCTTTGAAAAACATTTTTCAAAATTATGATGAAACCTTTGTGAAACTTTATATTTGCCCCTCTGTGATTCGAAATTCGAATACAGTGTCGCGCCAGAGAAATAGCGTGTTCTCCTTGCGAAATTCTCATACCTTTTTTGGGATTGTTTTGGCCAGAGGAAGTTGTGGAGAAGCTTATTCTTTTCTAGAAAAGGCATGCCTTTGATTTCTAAATACTCAGAGTATATCTTTCACATCATTCTCAAGTGCTTTACGCGTCAGTTGAGTTTCAGTGACGACTTGAAGCATCTCCAGTGACTAGAAACATGGAGGAAGCCCATTTTTCTGGATTTATTTGAAACACTGCCGGTGTAGTATGCTAAAGTGTCCCCTGTGCGGAAGTGTACCCACCTGAAACGCAATGCGTTTCGTGACTCTATTTTGTGTGACCTCAACGGTATGCGTTTCATGACTGCAAGGCAATAACCAGGAACTGAAACGCATTAGCGTTTAGTGACCATGCACAAAAGCCATTAGAAGCACTGACTCACGAATGGGTTTGGGAGCAAGATCTACTACTCGCTATTGCAAAATAAGAGGGGTGGTCTTCAATCGGGGGGGGGGGGCAATTGGGGGAAGGGTTGAGAAACAAAACAAATGAAAATAAGTTAGAGCAAATACTTTGAAATTGAAATATTATTTAACACACTTTTAGTCACTTTCGCTTCAAACTTCAAATATACACGGACGAACTTTTTTCTGGGTTTCGGGTTCAGGTCTCGGGTTCAAGGTTTCGGGTTCAAGGTTTCGGGTTTAAGGTTTCGGGTTTCGGGTTTCGGGTTTAAGGTTTCAATTTGTAATTACCATTTTTGCCAGGGAATGCTCTAATGATAGAAATAAACATTTAACATAAACTGGGTCTAGGAAAGTGACGAATGTACACCCACTAGTCCGGTAGCAGAAGGGGGGGGGGGGGGGGGTGGGGTAGTACCACCAAACGAGGTAATTTGTGAGACCAAGTGATTTTGGTCAATTTTGGGGCGTAGAATTCGAATATCGATGTTCTTTTTATGGGGGAGGGGCCGTTTTTGAGATACGGGGGTAAATGCCCCCAAAATTGAAGGAAAATGTGTTACTGTTAAGACTCTTGATGTACTCCTTTAAAAGTTCATTTTTAGCTTTAGAACATTGATAATGGCCCCATCTAGCTCATAAAAGGTACTGTTGAGGTTTCGGATCATTCTGGGGAAACCCTGCCCCCAAATGGGGGCAACAAAGCAAGATGATTCAAAATTCACTAAAAGTACCTGACCATATCAATTCAGGGGTGTAGAACCCGAATTTCGATGTTATTTTGATGGGAGAGGAACAGTTTATGAAGTATAGGGGCAAATGCCCCCAAATAAGGGTCAAAGGTCAAACTCTTTTGGTAACCTTTGGTGCTTGTCATTTCAAATCTTGTAATGATTCTCATAGAAAGATGTTATTTTAACAGGAAAAAGGGAGCTTTTGGGATATAGCGGCGACAGCATAGGGCTCAAATCTTTCAAATCTTTAAAAAGGTCGGTGTAAAATTCTATTATATTTTTCTTTGAATTGGATTGCTCGAAAGGAACTTATGGTACTTTGCTGTAAATCTGCCGTGGAAATTTTATGATATCTTTATTTTTTTCAAAATGGCGGCAATTTGATAATTTTTGAAAATATTCATGGAAAATTTTGAAAAAATTCAAATCATAGTAAATCCTAAACCAATAGAGGAAACATTACATAACCTTCATGAAAACCATAGTTTATGGAGGTCTACAATATGGTGGCAAGCAGAAATCTGTAGCTTTTGTAGTTTAGGATTTAGACATTTGATGACGTCATAGCATCAAATTTACTAAATGCCACCATATTGAAACTATTCAAGATATCAATAAATTGCCACGGCAGATTAGCAGCAAAAACCCTAAGTTCCTTCCAAGCTATTTATTTCAAAGAAAACGGCAATAGAATTTTACACCGACCTCTTTAAAGATTTGAGCCCTATGTTAGCGGCGACTGCCTTAAAAATGGGGTAAAGTTTGCTGTTGTCAAACGCTTCACTCAAAGCATAAACATCTTGATCTTCGGCTATGGGAAATGGAATTTGGGATCAATAAATTCATGAATAGCAATAGCTTAATCTATTTTTTCAGGTTGTTACCTTCTTCTAACCCCGAAATGTTGCCCCGAATTTGGGGGCAACGAGAGAGATTATCTGTGTCCACTTCATGGTCGAAGTGCCCCATCCTATCAATTTCTGACAGTAACATTGCAACAGAGAGCCTTGTTTGGTCTACTGTGTTTACGGTTCAAACTTCATACTTACCTATGGTTCCTTTCAATCAAGGGAAACGTTGGATAGTGCCCTCAGCCATGATCCTATAAAAAGGCTCTGTTGCAACATGTTGAATGGATCGTTAATAGACCAGTTCAGTAATAAACAAATTTGTAATTACCGCAAGTTCATGTTACTCTATTTTTTACATTTATGGCCAATTTCCAGTTCCCTTGGGCTTCGAATTCGCATCCAAATCCACACTTCAAAGACATTAGGACGATGGCTTACCATTAAATCATCCAATGAAATTACGCGAATCTATTCATGATGCTCTCTTGTAAAGGATAACAATGGTTAACTCTACTTGGAATTCAAATTGACCAACAACTAAAATTTGACTCACATATCGATAATATCTGTAAAAAAGCTGCCATGCAGCTAAACGCAATCAAAAGACTAGCTAGCCTCATGGGTAACAAAGAGAGACAAGTAATCGTGAATTCTTTCATTCTTTGTCACTTCAATTACTGTCCCCTTATCTGGTTATTTTGCAGTAATTCAAGCCAAAAGAAAATCGAGAAAGTCAACGAGAGGGCCCTACGATTAGCACTCTCAGATTATGCTTCATCATATAGTAATCTCCTAATCAAGGCCGAATCTACTACAATTCATATTCATTCTATTAGGCTATTGGCACTTGAAATTTACAAAACTTTGCACAACTTAAATCCAGCATTTATGAAAGATTATTTTCTCCCAAAATCAACCAGCTATAATCTTCGAAAAAATGACATTCTAGTTGTTCCTAAAGTCAAAAGTACAAACTATGGCATAAAATCGATTAGCTTTTTGGGTCCAAAGGTTTGGAATTCTCTTCCAAATGAAATAAAGTCATCCAAAAATGCATATCAATTCAAAATTCTCATAAAAGATTGGTTTTTCAACAATCAATGCGCCTGCAACGCTTGCAGTCAATAAGTTCCATAATGCAATCAGTGGCGTACCCAAGGGGGGAATGGGGGGTCCGGACCCCCCCACTTTTCAAAAAGATGGTCCTCGAGATTTGTACAAAAATGCAATAAAATTTGTTCCTCAGGGGGGGGGGGGGGGTCAGGCAGATCTTTCAGGCGGTGGTCTTCGAGATTCTTGAACAGCAAGGAGAGAATGGTTTTGTCTAAGGTTTGGTTGAGCAATGTTTTGCGTTTCTAAGAAATGCTTGAACGATGTTGGGAGAGGCATTCTAAGCCAAAGTAGAATGTCTGTTTTCAAAATTTTCCTGTGTTCAAAAGATTCTTGCAAAAGATGCCATTTACTGACTAAACGACGATGAAGTGGCGACAAGAGGCATTTCCTGAATATCATAATAACAACTAGCGCCAAATCAATTTTACAGTAAAGAAGAAAAGCGATTTTGTAATTCGTACTGCATATGCTGGGTATAAATTGTCAATGCAAATTCAACAAAACATCCTGCCTATTTTGTGTTCATTGCAGTCATGTTTACGATGCAAAATATAACTAAAAAGGGCGTTTCCCTCATTTTCCGAGCGTCTGAAGGGCGTGGTCACAAACATTATTCTGGGGCTACGCCCCAGACCCCCTCACTTCTGAGGTGCTGCGTACGCCTCTGAATGCAATCTCTAAAATTGCTTCATGTTAGTGTATATTAGTGCTCACACTATCGTAAAACTAACATTAAATAAGGTATTATTATTATAATGGTGGTGTGCCCGTTTTCACTTTCGGCTGCATTATTGTGATTTGCATCTTTCGTTGAGACTTTTCCGTTTGGAATCCTTCCTTACATGTCAAATTCGGATGCAATTGCCTGCCGATCGGTGAGCAAAAGATTCGGATGCAAAATCCTAAATCCAAAGGAACTAGCAATGGGCTAACAAATCAGAACTTAAGATATTGTCATTATTCTCGACCATCTCTTCCATTGCTGGCATTAATCAGCAACTCTGCTATCCTTTCCTGGACTTAGGTGCAGCCTAATGTTTAGATGGGCTTATTTTATGGATAGTGCCCAATATGATGGCTTCGTTGCTTTAATAGTGCTTGAATCGCGCCTGAAGTGAAATAACTTTTGCCTGATTAGAGGGGCTATGCAGCACACCCCAGCCAATACACTTCCTCTCTCCAATTTTATCATTATATCGGGTAATCAGCCTGATTGGCCTGGATAACCCAGCGATCAGGATTTGATGCATTTCACCACATTTTGCAACAAAGTTTGCTGTCTGGTATGGTGGAAGGAGAGACAAGTAAATGCCATTTTCATATTCTTACAATCTCCTAAATATATCTTTCATCACTTTGTTTGATGAATACTGCTGCTTTCTTTCAAAACTTCTACCTAAAAGAAGTGCCAATCCATCCAGCTCTGGTCAGATAATATATCTTGCTTGACGGTTCCCTAAACAGCGAACAAGAAATGTACCTTTCATATGTTTCCACCAAAATTGTTTTCCTTTACGAAGAATACCGTAAAAGCTCTTGCAAAGAATACCCGGGAGGCTTGTGTAATTTTGGAAACCCGAGAGGGGGCTCGTTAGAGAGGGGAGGGCTATGCACCTTGGCAAGGATATAAACAATAGCTTTTTAGTTCCTATGCCCCATATCATGTGGAGTCAACAGACAATTTTACGAGTCAAATACTTTTTCGTCGTGGAGGAAAGCTTCAGTGGCATTTGTTTTTTCGTGATCATGCTCAATTTCTTCTGCACGTCAATCGATGTTCCATTCTTGGCAGGGACGCCGGAGCGATGGCAGGGCAAGGGGGGCGACTAGGAACGTAAGGGCAATCGAGACCGAAGGCTAGCGAAGCGAGCCTAAAAATTGAGGGTCCGGGGGTACTCCCCCGGGAAAATTTTTGTGGCCACGCCCTTTAGATTGGCTTAAAATGCTATCAAAAATGTTTTAACGAACATTAATCATGTTCTTTCACGAAATTGTTCGGCTATTTCTCCATAAGTCCTTCCGAATCGCATAAAATCGCATGTTGCTTATTTTGAAGTTGCAATTGCCAGTCATTTTTCGTTACTGGTGCGTTTCTGATAAGGCAATGAAGCTATGGCGGCTTTTATATCAAGTACCCTTCCCAAACAATGGGGGGACACTTTCGCATAGTCAAATTTTGCTATGCGTTTGTGTATCCGGACCCTTTTGTATACGAAAATTGGCCATGCGTTTGCGTACCCTTCCTAAAACAATGGGGGGACACTTTCGCATAGTCAAATTTTGCTATGCGTTTGTGAACCCGGACCCTTTTGCATACGAAAATTGGCCAGGCGTTTGTGTACCCTTCCTAAAACAATGGGGGGACACTTTCGCATAGTCAAATTTTGCTATGCTTTTGTGTACCCGGACCCTTTTGCATACGAAAATTGGCCATGCGTTTGCGTACCCTTCCTAAAACAATGGGGGGACACTTTCGCATAGTCAAATTTTGCTATGCGTTTGTGTACCCGGACCCTTTTGTATACGAAAATTGGCCATGCGTTTGTGTACCCTTCCTAAAACAATGGGGGGACACTTTCGCATAGTCAAATTTTGCTATGCTTTTGTGTACCCGGACCCTTTTGCATAAGGGTACGCAAACGCATATTACACCGGTATTCATCGCAAATAATGGTCAATTTGTGACTAAAGATCTTGTATTTGGAGGATACACCAATTTTGCAACTGGTTTTAACAAGAATTCATTCATTGGTAAGTGATTTCAAGCAATTTCCACCAAATAAGGTCCATGCCGTGAATCAAAACTGTTGTGAAATTTCGAGGACGTTGAAATTTTTCGAAATTAATCAAACCTCGACTTTCTTTCAGTGTTGCGAGCAAGAACAACCTTGGATTCAAGAGAACTCTTGATATATGGTGGAGGCATCCCCAACTCTTAGATTAAAAGCATAAAATCCCTTATGTGTTAAGAAACGGCCTTATGTTTGGAACTTTCATAGGGGCGACACGTTAGAAATTGCCAGTCCTAGCTGTCACTTGCAATTTCATTGAGCTATTTTGACAGAGAAATATTTCGCTTACATAAATGTTTTTACCTTTAACAGAAAGACGAAAGAAAACTGAACAAGATGTGTACCATTTAATCAATATCTTTCCTCTATAAACTGCCGCAACGAAGCATTTTACGATCGAAAGCATGTAATGTTCATTGCTCGATCAGAATTTCGACGGCGTGAGTTTTTGCCTTCCATCCTTCGATTTAGGCAACATTAGTGCGCGTGCGCGCATCGTTTCCGCTCTGTCGCATCAAATCGTATCAAATTCAGTTCAGAGGCATAACATTCTTTCTTATCACAGTTATAAATGCAAAGACTTCTCCAATGCTTCTTCTTGAGTTTTAGTATCATAATTCATCTCATTGACTTTTGCAGTAGTTTGTAGAATATGGCTCGCTTTTGCTACATTCTGGGCAGATGTTATGAGCATTCTGACAAAACGTCATGGATGTCATGTTGCACAAACGTTTGTCTTGCTCTGAATCCTGGGTCAATTTGAAAGCTGTGAACATGTTTGTTCCAGGCGTTAGGACTGCTTTCAAACAATATACCTATCGGATAGCCTTTTTTGAGAATTCAAGCAGCTCCCAGTTATGGGCAAGCATCTCGTGTATTGTAAGGAAATCTATTCTCTTCCGAGTGGAAATGTATTGCTAAGTGCAGCATCATATCATAGGTGAAAAGCTTCAGTCTATCAACGTTGACAGTCTTAGTGGTGCCTCTGGTGTCTGTAGTCTCGGAAACTGCGAGGCAAACGTCGAAGTGGCACCACAGAATCGCAAAATTTGCCCTTTCCTCATAACTATCAAGTCAATCAGATCAATAACCATTTGTTCTCGTTTTGAAGAAAGTACGGCCAAAATCAGTCAACTACAACTATGACATTGAAGTTCAAGAGGAAGCATTAGGTCTAGTCTGACAGTGATAAGAAAGAACGTGGTGCTTCGGAATTGAATTTGACATGATTGATACAGTGTTGGGTTCAGACGTCACAAAGAGTAGAGTTCCTGGTTCTTCAGTCCACTATACGTAATTGTATGTTGATATTTAGTTTCTTCAATTCATGCTAGTTTCCAGAATTCAGCTGAACGATTGTCTTTAATTTGAAATGAGTTTAGGGCATTATCTAGAATATCAATTCAGTTAATGTAAAATAACACTGGTTTCAGTAACGACCACATGTCATTTTCAAGAAATGACCACACATTCTAAAACGGCCATATAATTTTTTGCAGAAGGTTCCCAAAGATAACCTTTGGCACACGCACTCGAAACATGTTCTAGTTAATTGTAATATTTTTTGCTAAGACACCATTTGACCCCGTCTTTTAGATTTTCAACTGTTTCTACCAAATATCCGTTTTTATCCTCAAATATGGTACTTGTAGTAATTCGCAAAATTCGGGGAAATTTTCCACTCGTTTTCGATGAAATGAAAGACACATAATGCTGAGATATATACAATCAAAATAAAAAAACCATTTCAAGAATCGGAGCTGTGTTAGCAGAGAAATTGAATTTTGAAGTTAGCCTAAATCAAGTGTTAATTGCATTCTCGATATGAAATTTGTAAACTTGTGATTTCTTGAAACTTTAAAAATCTGTTTCTTGGCCTTCATAGGTCCGATTTTAATAATCCCTTTTTTATTTTGACGGCCAATCATTGCTCTTTCAAATGAGCTACAGCGTGATTGATTTTGAGAATTTTCATTTTTCGGTATTTATTACACTTGCTGGATCACTGTGGATAGGGCAGATTAGACATCTCCTACCACTGCTTTTAAAAGTTCCCTTTGGCACCAGCCCCTGATCTGGAGTTTGCAATTTAGTGCGAACCAAAGTATCTTTAAGGTTTTTTGCCCTTCTACATGAAACGAAAATTTTTGAAATTTTTCCGGCAAATAATTTGCGATGTTCGTCATCGATAAGAAGAATATTTGCGCAATTTTGCAAAATATTGCTGACCCCCTGAAGTGCCGGATGGTAAGTTAGAACCAACGGTATCCTCGTGTCATCCTTCTGCTTGGAATTTCTATTTAACAGGTTTTCTCTATCCAAGCTTCTAACTTTGTCTAGTTGACTGTCGATTTCTCCTTCTTGATACCCCCGCTCAATAAGCCATGACTTTAAATTTCCCATCCGTTCGTTAAAAAATGAGTCCTCAGAACAAATGCGCCTAATGCGAAGGGCCTGACCATATGGAATGCCCTTTTTGGTGTGGTAAGGATGACAAGAGGAACGATGCAGGAGCTGATGCGTATCAGTCGGTTTCGTGAAGAGATCTGTAACCAACTTACTACCTTTTCTGATGACCTTAGTGTCAAGAAAGTTGATGCTCTCCTTAGACCATTCAGCTGTAAATTTAATGGAATGGTGTGCAGTGTTGAGGTATTCTACAAATTCCGAAAGCTTCTCTTCCCCATGGGTTCAATTTATGAAAACTTCGTCAATGTACCGCCACCACAGCCAAGGTTTGCAGCTGGAGCCACTCAGAAGTTTTTCCTCCAGGTCTGCTAAGAACAAAATCGCATATGATGGCGCACATTTGGTGCCTATTGCTGTACCCCTCAGCTGATGATAAAACGCCCCATTAAACTCAAAAAAGTTATTCTTAAGTACTACCTCTGCAAGCTCTACAAGAGATTCCGTAGAAACAGACTGATTATTTCTAGAGTTTGAAATGTCACGTAGAGCTTTCAATCCCTCGTCATGCGGTATACTTGGGTAAAGCCCAACAACATCAATGGTACAAAGAATAGCGTCCTCTGGAAGCCCGTCTAATGACGCAATTTTTTGCAAAAAGTGGTTCGTGTCTTTAATGTATGAACGGACACTTTGTGCAAGGGGTTGTAAATGGTAATCTAAAAACTCCGAAACGTTCTCTGTGTAAAAACCAGAGTTAGAAATGACAGGCCTTCCGGGAACATTATTTAGCCTTTTGTGGATCTTTGGCAGCAAGTAAAATCTTCCAAGCTTAGGATTATTGACCATCAAATATTCTAATGTTTTGTCGTCAATTTCCCCTCGCTCTCTAACCTTACCAACTGCCTGATTGACAATAGCGTGAAGATGGTCCGAAGGATCCTTATCAAGTTTGCAATACACTGCAGGGTCCCCCAGTTGGCCATCTGCCTCTTTGACGTAGTCCTCCCGATCCCACACGACCACCTCAGAACCCTTGTCTGCCTCCTTGATAACGATCGATCGGTCCGATTTAAGACTATTTAAAGCTGATAATTCCTCCTTCGTAAGGTTACTCTAATTTCTACCATTTACCGATATTTTCATGAGCTCGTCTTCTAATTTAGGATTGAATTTACTACGAGGCCTAAAAGCAGGAATCTCTGAAAAATCTTCACTATCCCTTAAGTAACCACTAACCACTTAACTACTAACCACTAACCACTAACCACTAACCACTTAAGTCCAGGGACCGCGGAGCCGGGGGGGCTGGGGGGGCTTTAGCCCCCCCAATAATTTCCAAGATATAGTTTTTTTTATGTTCTAGTTTTTCGAGTACCGCTTCGTTTTGAAATAGGTACGGCGTCGGGGAGTTTTCCTGAAACAGAACAGGATCATTACAGAAGAATCTATTTTGAGGCATTGGATCTCCTTGTTGAGGCACGAGAGGTTCAACCAGTCCAGTTTTATTTCTTCAAGAAACCTTAAATCTCTTCTGGTTAACTTCGTTAATGCAAGCGATGTTTCGTCTCAAATGAAATACGTCGAGGAGAATTATGCCGAGGACATAAAAATTTCACTATTGTTACCACTGCTTGAAACATTTAAACTTTTAGTAAAAGATGTAAAGATAGATTGCTTTCATGATCTAGATGGTTTTAAAAGAAATTCCAGTTGCTCAAAGATTGCTAATAGGTGAAATTGTCCAAATTTGTAAACTGCTGAGTGTCAGCCCTGCAACAAGTGCAACTGGCGAGCGATCATTCTCTTTAGTAAGGGTCTAAAAACTTGGCTTCGCTCAAGAATGTCCCAAAAAAATTTAACAATTTAGCAATCCTTCATAATCACAAACATAGGACAGACAGAATAAACAGTATCGTAGTTTTAACTATTTTCATCAATAGAAACGAGAACAGGATACAAAATTTAGGGAAATTTTGAAAATGTAGATTCATTGATGATACAAACTTACTCAGAATAAATGTTCAATGTTGCGTTGTTAGGTTCTGCTGTGTTTAAAATGCTTAACTCTGAAAGTATAGCAGTGTTATGTTATGTCACCATATTATCTATTTCTTAAAATGAAATAAATCCAAGAGATTTTTAACTTCGTCATAAGACTAAAGCATAGCGTTCCTTTAAGCCTTTCCCTTTATACTAAAAGATGCTGCATGGTCCCCGAGCCTTCGCTATCAAATGTTAGACGTACTATAAACTGCAAACTATTTTCCACTTTTATCGCGATTTACAGTAGGATTTAGTCGTTAAATACACTACAAATGAATATCTTTTCCCGGGCGTTTCTTGGTATGAAAAGGGCGTTGGTCGCATTTATAGCCAAAGTAGAGGGCGTGGTCAGGAAAATTTTTCTGGGGGCTTCGCCCCCAGCCCCCGCAGGTTTCTCCCTGCTTTTTAGCCCCCCCAATCGAAATTATGCTCCGCGGTCCCTGCTTAAGTCTTAATCTTCTACCAAAATTTTCCAGATCTATTTTGATTTGTGAAAAGTCTACCTCTTTTGGAGTTCTAACAAACTTAAGACCATTGGATAAAACTGATATTTCCGCCTCGCTTAGCGCACGTTTGGAAAGATTAACGACTTTGTCATTTACAAAGCGACCTACCATACGACCATTATTATCTACATTAGCTAAAAACACATCAGTAATTTCACCACTCTCTTCCACTTGGTTGCTTGCTGCACCTCGCGGTCAATGGCCGATATCCCTTGCCTGTTGTCTCGGGTTGTAAAAGTTGTTGTCGCGAAGGGCTTTCAGTCCCTTGTCTATAAGATTTAGAGATCGCTTCTTTCTATTCAAATCCAAAAAAAGGGGGAAAACATCTTCGAGTAAGGTCATTGGGGAGTTTTGTAGAAAGAAATGTATGCCTTGTTTTTTTGCGGCTTTGTTGCGCGAGCGAAGCGAGGGCTTACTATTAAGCCCCGTTAAAACGCTCTCAACATTGCACTGAACATCGCTCTACATTTGTAGAGGACAAATGTTGAGAGCATTTTAACACCCTGTTCAGTGATGTTCAGTGATGTTGTGCGGTGTTCAGCGATGTTGAGTGGAGTTTGAAAGAAGTCAAAAATGTTCAGTGGGTCGACTCAACATTTCTATTGTTCTAGGTGTTGTTGAGCGATGTTGAGAGCATTTTAACACTCCATCCAACAATGTTCAGTCGGCGCAAGCGCACTAGGCATTACTTCTCGCGCCAAAGAAAGAAAGAAAGAAACAAATAAACTTCCAGAACATATTGAGAGCGTGGTCGAAAAGTGACGAGGGGGAAGTTTAATTTCATTTCAAAAATCGCTATGGCATATCGCTACGGAAAACATGGATTCAGCTGGCCGTGAGAGCGAATCAGAAGATATCATGAATTTCAAGCAGCAAGATGGAGAGCAATCTGAAGAAGAAGAGCAGGACCGCGGACAGGACGATCATGCTTCAGTTCATATTCTATTATCGATATTCTGTGGCCATTTTGAACACAAACTAACACAAACTACTGTATATGGCGCCAAAACGATTGTACCCAAATAGAGGTTTGCCTCGTCTTGGGTCTCCGAAAGTGAGAAGTTACGTCGCTCAACAAATGTTCAGTCAAATTGTTGAGAGCGTTTTAACACCCCCACTGAACACCACTCAACATCGCTGAACATCACTCTACAAATGTAGAGCGATGTTCAGTGCAATGTTGAGAGCGTTTTAACGGGGCTTTAGGAAGCACCCGAGTTTCGTTCCTGGTCCACGCATATTTTATTGTTGTTCATTGTTATTTTCCGCTGGTCAAAAGGTGTGCGTCATAAATTTGCATAATGTAACAAAAAGAATCACATTGTGCTCACATGATTTTAGTTGATGGTTTATTGCGTCATTGCTGATGGTTCAAGAGGAGTTATTGTTTTGGTTGATCCTTGTTTGAAAGGAAGATTACTCGACCCATTAGCGGTATTTCAGGCATTTCTTTGATGCAATATTGTGCTTTACAACTCATTATTGAATGAAATAAATAAAACTAGTTTGTTGTTCGATTTCAATCAATGTCTGAAAGCGAACTGAAATAAAAGTTATTTACGTTGAGTTCCCTCGTTTATTAGGCCCGATGAAACAGTGAGCAAGGGTCTTTTGACACTCTTTGATAAAAGGGCACTAGATTTTTGAAACTACAAGGATTTTTACGAATCCTTCGCGAATTTTTCTTTATGACAAAGGTATGTGTCAACAAAGATGAGGCTCAAATCCTTACTGGTTGTCAGAGCATGCGGAAATCATCCAATTTCATGCTTGTCAGCCAATGAGATCACCGCTTTCTAGCCCCTGGAGACAAAATCGGTCGTTTGAGGTAAATTTTCTAGTACCCTCACTAAAACTGAAATGGATGCTAGAATACTTCAGTTATTCGCAATATTTTTGATAAATCAGTTGTGGGGATGTCCTTCCAGAGTTGTTTACATGTTTAGGCACATAGCTTGTTTGGGGCCGGAGCTGCGTTCATTTTCCGGTCGAAGAATATTGACCTTCGTTGAAATATCTATAGAAATCGCTACAAATGAGATATACAGATAAGAATTTCAGCAATTATGCATACTGACCTCAGCAATAACCCAAACTCCTTTACTGCTATCATATCTCAAAATTGCAGGCAATTTCTAATGATTTCTGGTAAAGATATCATTTGGGCCTAAGCTTGTCCTCGCTTAAAACTCATTCCATTGCACTTAAAAAGTAATGGTAAAATTCTAGAGCTGAATAATGCACTTACCCATGACTCAGGCACCAGTTTGACTTCGTTTGCCTTTCTTACATTAGCAAATTTTTATAAGAAACGACCAGTTGTGGGTGAAATGCAAAAACTTTCCTCGGTCCATATTTTTATCTGCACAGTCTATCCGCTTCAAACAACAAACAGTGAACTTTGTATCATAAAAGTCTTGCATCACAAAATATTCCTATAGAACGATTCCATGCGCCTTAGCGAGGCACTCGTGAATTGTATTCACGCATTTGTTCTTTTCGTTCTTATTTCAATCAATACAAAACATAAAAAGAACAAAACATTGTTTTAGGTTCGCAAAAAAAGATACCTGGTTTTGCACTTTTGTTTGTTTGCATTGACTGATTGAACCAAATGCGTGAAAACAATTCACGAGTGCCTCGCTAAGGCGCATGGAATCGTTCTATAGGAATGTTTTGTGATGCAAGACTTTTATGATACAAAGTTCACTGTTTGTTGTTTGAAGCGGATAGACTGTGCAGATAAAAATATGGACCGAGGAAAGTTTTTGCAGTTCACCCACAACTGGTCATTTCTTACAAAAATTTGCTAATGTAAAAAAGGCAAACGAAGTCAAACTGGTGCCTGAGTCATGGGTAAGTGCATTATTCAGCTCTAGAATTTTACCATTACTTTTTAAGTGCAATGGAATGAGTTTTAAGCGAGGACAAGCTTAGGCCCAAAAGATATCTCTACCAGAAATCATTAGAAATTGCCTGCAATTTTGGGATATGATAGCAGTAAAGGAGTTTGGGTTATTGCTGAGGTCAGTATGCATAATTGCTGAAATTCTTATCTGTATATCTCATTTGTAGCGATTTCTATAGATATTTCAACGAAGGTCAATATTCTTGGACCGGAAAATGAACGCAGCTCCGGCTCCAAACAAGCTATGTGCCTAAACATGTAAACAACTCTGGACGGACATCCCCACAACTGATTTATACAAAAAAATTGCGAATAACTGAAGTATTCTAGCATCCATTTCAGTTTTAGTGAGGGTACTAGAAAATTTACCTCAAACTACCGATTTTGTCTCCAGGGGCTAGAAAGCGGTGATCCCATTGGCTGACAAGCATGACATTGATGATTTCCGCATGCTCTGACAACCAGTAAGGATTTGAGCCTCATCTTGTGTCAACAGCGTACGAACTTTTATCAGGTAATAAAACACCACCCGATTGTGAGCACCCAAGGGACACATCGCCGATTTTCTTTGCACAGGATCCTCAAAATCAACTGGAATCAATATGTTAGGCCACAGGTAACAGGGAAAATTAATATAAAAGTAACAAAGTGTTTACCAAATTTGCTAATTTTGTCTAGATTAGATCAGGCCAACCCTGACAATGTTTGTGATACAAACAGGAGTGGAGACCGGAACAGTTTGTATCACAAACATTGTCATGGTTGGCCTAATCTAATCTAAACAAAATTGGTAAATAATTTGGTAAACACTAAAGTAAACGAGGGGTGTATCACTCTGTAAAAATCTCGTACACCCTTGGCAAAAATTCTTTTGTTTTCAAGAAAAATCCCTGAAAAATCCCTAAAAATCCTATTGTTTTAAAAAATCTCGAACGCCATTTCGGAAGAGTGATACACCCCTCGAAAGTAAAGACAGGGGTACTTCTTACTTTTATACTAATTCTGTGGTTAGGCAACGTTCAAGAATGATAAGAATTACTGGAAATCACATAAGATGCTAATAATAATCTCAGCCCGCTATTTTGAAAAATGATCTTATTTCTCCCTAGTAAAGGATTTCTCGTAAGGATGAAAGGACCCATCAATTTCTGCATACACGTATTTAGAAATTTTCAGTACTGGCCCAAATTCTTAGTTTCTTATAAAAAAATACATGTACCGGGTGTCCCCAAAAAAAGGTAACAGATTTGATGGGGACTAGCGATGAGAGTATAAGTCGAATCGATCCCAAATAAGTTTTGGAGTACTCTTCGATAGTTAACTTGAAGATTAATACCTCGTTTGTTGATATTGGCGCATCAAGAGTTGAAATATTAATCTCGAAAGCCAAAATTTGAGTCCATCTACAAACCAGAGCTTTTGGGTTTTGGCCTAAACTGCTAACTCGCTGGTTAGGGGAATCTCCTCAGTCAAAGACATTTTTGGACAAGGATCGATCATCGGTCCTTTGGGTACCCGCTTGAAAGAACGTAAAAAAACTGAAAACTAACAAACAAATTAATGAATATAGTCACCAAGGAATATTTTTCTCCATTCAAAATGCATTTACAAAAGTACACCAAGGTTTGAAACCGTTAAAGCTATACTTTTTTTGTGAAATTTCCTCGAATACCTCAACCTAATTTGACATTTTTCTGGAAACAATTTTACCGAAAGACTATCTTAGCATGTTATTGACGAATTTTGTTAGCTTGGATATTCCAAATATCATGTGCGAGCTATGAAGGAATAAAATGATTCGTCAAAACTCTATTTTGGCTTCCAGTTAAGTATGAAAATGATACAACACATAAAACCAATAGGCTATAACGGCTTTTGGCTTTAAAGCTTAACAAAACACATGCAAAAAGCATTTGGCCACTAAGCGCCACTGACCACCAAGCCAAGCACGAATGAGCATTTTTTATGTTCCCTTAGGCATATACGATTGCTTGTTTCGTAATAGTTTCGTGAGAGATGATGCAAAAAACATGTGATTCAAGCAATGATGATTGCAAGATGTGTTAAAGCCTACAGGACTTATTTCGCTGATGAATAATTTTTCTCAGGCAGGTGTAATTCAAGGTTTTTGTAGAATCAAGAAAGGGGTCCCTTCGGGGCTAAATTCTTGAATCTGATTGTGAAGGTCAAAGTCAGATTTCCACTAAAATGTGTTCCTAAGCACGAGGTTTCTTGTTTGTACTTGGCTATGATTGAGGAGATTCCACAGCACAGCGAGTTAACAGCTTAGGCCAAACCCCAAAAGCTCTGGTTTGGAGTAGGAGGCAAATTTGGACTTTCAAGATTAATATTCCAACTCTTGATGCACCAGTATCAACAAATAAGGTATCAATCTTCAAGTTAACTATCTAAGAGTACTTCAAAACGTATCAGGGGTCGATTCGACTTAAATTCTTATCGCTAGCCCCAATCAAATATGTTACCTTTTTTTTTGGGACACCCTGTATCTGCTTTCTGGCAAACAACATCGTGAAAAACGTCTTTGCCAAAATTTAAAAACAGGATACGCGCACTTACTAACGATTTGTTACTTCTAGTCTATATGTAATATAAAAACATTCTTTTATGTTGATCTTGTTGATAGTGATAGTATTCTAAAATAATATTCTTTTCTTTTCTTTTATTTGTCTAGGGTATAGAAACTATTTTTATGTAAATTTTAGTATAAATACTTGGCTGTCTAGGATTGTAAATACACTGAAGAAGATTTTATATCGAAACGTCTACCCTGAAACAGTTGTGTTTTTTATAATAATAATAATAATAATAATAATAATAATAATAATAATAATAATAATAATAATAATAATAATAATAATAATAATAATAATAATAATAATAATAATAATAATAATAATAATAATAATAATAATAATAATAATAATAATAATAATAATAATAGTATATGAAAAAACACACTGTTATTTTAAAAAACGTTTCGATTAAAATCTTCATCAGTTTACTTTACAACTCCGGACAGCCAGGTTTATATACAATGTAAATAAAATTATATTAACATAAAATTTACATAAAATCAAAATTACGATACCCTTGATACTTTCCAAACTATAGACTTACAATAATACAGACGTTTTACAGCGTAAACAAAATTAACATAAACTTATTTAGATAAAAACAAAAATACCCTAGACACATTCCAAACCATAAAATTACAATCATACAGCCTATCTTTTAACCTTTTACCCACATGGGATTGAGAGTGTCAGCCGAAATATAAATGTTTACAAGGAAACAGGAAAACAGACGCCAGCCAGTAGCCCTCCAAGGATTTGCTTAAGTTGCTAAATCCCGAATGGCCCGATGGGGAATTCCACCCCAACACCACGCACGTGCAAATTGCACGAAGTTAACCAGCCAGCATCTCCCCCCCCTCCCCTGATATCTAAGTGCAACGGTAGAAGGATTAAGCGCTCCCGCAGGCAAACAAGTCCAACTCGACATCCGCTACCCTTTCATTTAGGCCCTGTGGAGAAAATAATAATAATAATAATAATAATAATAATAATAATAATAATAATAATAATAATAATAATAATAATAATAATAATAATAATAATAATAATAATAATAATAATAATAATAATAATAATAATAATGAAATGAGATTGATTCACTGGTAAGAACTGTAAGTGTTTTCAGTGAGGACATTGGTATGATGTTTGGAGTTCAGAAGTGCGGAGTGGTTGTAATGAAAAGAGGAAAAGTTATGAATAGTGATGGTGTACAACTGCCAAACGGTGAAACAATTAAAAGTGTCGGTGAAGAAGGATATAAGTATCTTGGTATGCTGGAGATAGACGAGATTATGAATCAAACTATGAAAGGGCTTGTTCAAAAGGAATACCTTCGAAGATTAAAAAAGATACTTAAATCAAGACTGAATGGAAAGAATATAATCATAGCAATAAATACATGGGCTGTGTCATTGCTGAGGTATGGAGCTGGTTTGATAAACTGGACCAAGAATGAACTACAACAACTTGATAGAAAAACGAGAAAGAAACTTACCATGTATGGAGCGTTCCACCCTAAAAGCAATGTGAATAGACTGTATTTAACAAGGCAGGAAGGAGGGAGGGGCTTGATTGGAGCTGAAGAGACTGTACGAAGTGAGGAGAATAGTCTTGGCTGGTATGTGATGAACAATGACCACGAAATAATGAGATCGGTTGAAAAAGAAGGAATATTGAGATTAAATGAAATCAAAGACCCAAGAGTATGGAAACGACAGAACAAAGAACAGCATAAGAATGGGTGGGTAGATAAACCGCTACTTGGGCAAACAGCTGCTGCTACAAAAGATTTGATGGATAAAGATAAGAACTGGAATTGGTTAAAACATGCAGGATTAAAGAAAGAAACAGAGAGCACCATATTTGCAGTGCAAGAGCAAGCAGTGGGAACAAATTCTGTAAAGAACATCATTTACAACGAAAATGTATCAAAAGAATGCAGACTGTGTGGAGAAGCGGATGAAACAATTGCACACATTGTTTCTGAGTGTCGACAGCTAGCACAAGTACAATATAAAGGCTGGAGACATGACAAGGTAGCTCAAATTGTCCACTGGAAGTTATGTCAAAAACTAGGATTAGACCATGGAGATAGATGGTACAACCATAAAGTAGAGAGTGTGATTGTGACAGAAGACTTTAAGTTATTATGGGATTTTCCCATACAGACAGATCATCGACTGGAGCATAACGGACCAGACATTGTGTTTGAAAACAAAAAGGATCAATCGTGTTTGCTGATTGACATATCCTGCCCCTTCGATACAAGAATTGAAAGAAAAGAAAAGGAAAAAATTGAGTTGTATCAAGACTTGAAGAGGGAGATCAAGAGGTTATGGAACGTGAGGGATGTTAAGATTGTACCAATAATCATTGGGGCTCTGGGTACCATTGGAAAGAACTTTGAGAATTTGTTGAAGAAAATTGAAGTGGAGTGCAGCACAGAACTTTTACAAAAAGCGTGTCTGTTGGGAACTGCAAAGATCCTGAGGAAAGTACTGGATACCTAAGGCCAAGGGACTTGACTTGCTATCCAGCAGTTAACCGGCAGTCAACATCAACGCCGAGTGAATATTGAATAATAATAATAATAATAATAATAATAATAATAATAATAATAATAATAATACGCAAGGAAAACAAGATATTTTTTAATAATAATAATAATAATAATAATAATAATAATAATGATAATAATAATAATAATAATAATAATAATAATAATAATAATAATGATAATGATAATGATAATGATATATAATAATAATAATAATAATAATAATGGAAACTTTCATTCTCATAAAAAAGATACATATAAACACAGATTACGAAATCGAGCATAGGAGACCAGACATTGTCGTCGTGCTAAAATCAGAAAAAGAGTGCTTGATCATCGACATAGCCGTGCCAGGAGATACAAGGATAAAACAGAAGGAACAAGAGAAAATAGAAAAATATCAAGACCTGAAAAGAGAAATTGCAAGGTTATGGTGCCTTCGAAAAGTATGCGTCATACCAGTGGTAGTTGGTGCATTGGGATGTGTAACGAAAGACGCAGAGCAGTACATAGTAGAGAAAATAGGAATAAAGATCAGGACAGAAGTGATACAGAAAACGGCGTTGCTAGGAACTGCAAGAACATTGAGAAAGGTTCTCGAAACCTGAGGCTAGTTGTTCTAGCTTGCTTTCGAGAAGAACTTACCAGGAACTTCTTCCTGACAAAAAACAACATAATAATAATAATAATAATAATAATAATAATAATAATAATAATGATAATAATAATAATAAAAATAATAATAATAATAATAATAATAATAATAATAATAATAATAATAATAATAATAATAATAATAATAATAATGATAATAATAAGTAATATTTATACAGGTTTACTTGTTCAGAATATAAATTCTGTAGGTAGGTAGGTAGGTATCATATTTAATGTGGCTAGCCTGCGGAAGTCTGAGAGAGACTTATTTCCAGCAGGGGCCACGGATGTTTTACCATCAACCCGCCGCAGGTACCAGATTTCCCTCACATGGCTCTGGTCGACCCGAGCTAGAGTTACGGACAGCGACCAAACTGTCTAGCGCGGGATTCGAACCTCGGCCGTTCTGACCTTGGTTTACGAGTCAGTCGCCTTAACCACTCGGCCACGCGCTCTGTCATCAGTCGAGGACCTGTTGAACGAAAAAGATAAAATAAGAAATAAAAAATTACATCGAAGTTAAAACTGTGTTCAAGAATGTTTCATTAAAATGTTTTATAAGAGGCTCAGTTTGTGCTTAAAACGCACGAGAGATTCTTCGTCCCGAATGTTCTTAAGAAGTTTATTAAAGACTATGAGCTCATTGGAAAGCAAAAGTTCGCTTGCCAGTTTCTGTTCTTGATGGTAAAACTAGATACAACATCAGTCAGCGAGTGCTGCCGATTAGTATTTGTTCCAAATGCGACTGTAGCGAGGTCAATTTTATAGAAATTAATTGAATGATTATCGCTAAGGAAGCGTGCATTATGTTTGAATTTACAGTTCGGTAATGGTTCAAAAGGTAAATGATTTAGAATATTGAGTTACTCTCTCCTCCGCCGATTTCCAGCTCCTGAGTCCAAGGCTCTTGGTTCCGCAGTTCTGTAGTCCATGGTTCCGTGGTCCATAATATTGAGTTCTGCATTGTCAGAAATGAACCTTTGTCGTCCATTGACGTAGTTAGGTAGTTAAGTAGGTAGGAAGAACTCATTATCTTTTGTTGGAGAACTTTTGTTGTTGTTTGTTGGATAAATGCTCACAAAGCCGCGAGCCCGCGAAACAGCCGTGAGCTGGCCTGTTTGCATAGCCAGACGGAAGACAGACAGCAGGCAGGCAGGCTAATTTCGCTCGGTGATTGATGAAGAATAGTAATGCTGCCTTCGGCTGCAATGAGACTTGAATTATTTCGTCTTGTGTCTTTTCCATGCTGATGGCGCTTGAAATATTGCGTGAACTGTTCTGGTTTGATGAAAGGCCATTCAAACATTTGTAGAGGTCTATAGCAACGCGTCTGTTGCGCACTTCCGCTACGTTATCCCAACACTCAGGTGGTTTACGAGGGCATGCGATCTGTAGCTTATCGATGGTACCCTTCGGTAGTCCAAGTTGTAATTGATAGCGATACATTAATATTGGATGTATCATAGCTTTGTATATTGATTCTGTTACATAGGGACCTATCTGATGTTCTCGAATACGGGAGAGGAGCTTTACCATTGCAGATGCCTTTTTATACCGGGTGAGTCGGGAAAAAGAATCCCCGTTTGAAAGGCCACTGCTCCTTGGATATTAAGACGATGATGTCGGCAAATATATATTTCAATGGTAAAAATGTTCAAATCTTCGATAAGATTTACCTGACTGAAATCGGCCATTCCATTCTAAAATTATGAGGAATTTTCACGAGAAAGCCTCTTCAAAAAACCTTCTTAACGTGCCCAAAAAATAGCCTTACAGGCTTACAGCAATGACTTGTGGACGCTTTAGCACGTGCTATCCTCTTGGGAGGCTGAACAAGTCCTCCCCCTGGTATCGGTGACCTATTCAAGGGGATTCCATTCTTCCATGAGGACAAAATACATGAATTTATGTGAGTGTCATCAATGTTAGGAAGGAAAATTTGCCCATTGTTTTCATTCGTTTTATGTGCTGTGTTGATCTTAAAAAATGACCTATTCCAAGACTTTCGATAGAACGGGGATAACTGTTATGGGTCTGTAATTATCTAAGTTCGAGGGGTCTCCTGATTTAGAGATTGTTGTTATTTTGCCAGATTTCTCTGCAGTTGGGAACAGTGATGTTTGAAGACTTGTACCAGCCTGGTAGCACAGTGGCTTACACAATTCTTCGGTGGCATCCTTTATCATTATCGGTGGTACATGTCAATGCCAGCTGCCTTTGTTGCCTTCAAATTCTTTAAAATCTTTAGGATTTCGAAAAAGTCAATATGTCAATCATAGCGCAAAAAGACACGAGGTCACAACATAACAATTTCTTTTGCAAAAGCGTCAAAAGCTTCTGCAAGAGATACGATGATGAAAGCCTCCTTGTCGAACATAAGATCCTTTTGGATGATTACAAAGTCTGTCATGAGCTAAGCAAGCATAAGAATATCTGAATATTGATTTCTTCATAACCCCAAATGATCGTGGATGCTGTTTTTAGCTACAGTCAGAGAGATGAGCGTTGCTGCTAAAGTCGCCTACAATAGAAAGTCAAGCCCCTTGTATAAGAACGAGAATCGCCCCGCAAAAAAAACATAAGATCCTTTTGGATGATTACAAAGTCCGTCCTGAGCTAAGCAAGCATAAGAAAATCTGAAAATTGATTTCTTCATGACCCCAAATGATCGTTTTTAGCTCCAGTGAGTGTTGCTCCTAAAGGCGCCTTCAATAGAAAATCAAGCGCCTTGTATGTCTCAAATTAGATGTCATGTGAGATTTCCAATAATACAAAATTGCTTATGTTTATGCAGAACTCTGCAGAACGTTTCTATTTGCAGGCATTTAGTTTGAGACAAGTAGTTACGAAAATAACCTCTGTGCAGAATCATATGCATGAAGATGTTTTGGTTCAGTGTGATCACGTGCCTTTCCGCAGTTAATGGAGCCATTGTTTGCTGGGATCCTGCACCTTTCCTCTCAACTTCACCTGCGACGTTTGCATCCGTAGCTGTGTAGGAGGAGGGTCCTTCTACCATCGGTGATGCTGCGAATGCTAGCCTTTGTGCAGGCCGCCGGTTACATCATCCTCTAAACTTGACTTATTTGCTTAATGAATACTATCAATAAGTGGCTAATGATTCGTTCGTTCTAGAAAACGATTGTTTTAACATAATTAAGCTGCTAATGACGTCAAGAACGTGCCAATTCTGCGTAAATTTGTTGTTATGCCAGGGTAAACATCATGGTGATTTATCCATCTTCCGGTGTCAAATCTGTCTAACATGAAATAAGCCGATGTCAAATGTTGCTATAGGATCGCGGAAAACTTCTGTCTTGTATGCGCTTTCTGCGCGCTTTCTTTATTTCAGTGCCAATTAGCAGAGATAAAACGTTAATTAATTGTTTTAACGAGCGTGACGGACTTACTTTCTTTCTTTCTTTCTTTCTTTCTGACTGACTGACCTGGAGCCCCCTCTTAGATTACAAAGTTGGACTTTGTAATCAATCAAAAGTAATTACTCCTCATTTGCTCAGTTCGTGCATGAAACTATTGGTGCATCTGTCTCAAATCAGATGTCATGTGAGATTTACGATAACGCACAATTACTTATTCAGAACCCTGCAGAACGTTCCAATTGTTACTACACTCATTTTTTTATAAGAAACCCCTTATAAGAAACGGTAGGCTCAATTTTCGAAAGTTAAGAAACAACCCTACCTGAATTGAAAAAAGCTAAGAAATTTCTGTCATTTTCAGTTTTAATTTTCCTATCACACTCAAAAATATCTTGACATTGTACAGTTAAAGCAACTGTTTGGACAATATTTTGAGTGCGAATCATGTTATTTATTCGTTTTGAGACCTTACTAAGTAACTTGGGAGCCCTTTATACAAGACAAAATCAACTCTAAACTTCTGGCAATAAAAATATAAGAAACACGTAAGAAAGTTTTGGTAGCAAAATGGCCCAAAAATTTAAGAAACTGCCTACCAGCCCCGGACCTTAGTTTCTTATAAAAAAATGAGTGTATTCGCGGGCATCTAATTTGAGACAAGCAGTCACGAAAATAACCTCTATGCAGAATCGTATGCATGAAGATGTTTTGGTTCAGTATGATCACGTGCCTTCCCCAGTCAATGGCGCCATTGTTTGCTGAGATTCTGCACCGTTCCTCTCAACTTCACCTGCGACATTTGCATCTGTAGCTGTGTAGGAGGGAGGTCCTTCTGGGTCCTTCTACCTTCAGTGATGCTGCGAATACTACCCTCTGTGCAGGCCGCCGGTTACATCATCCTCTAAAGTTGACTTATTTGCATAATGAGTGCTATCAATAAGTGGCTAATGATGCGTTCGTTCTAGAAAACGATTGTTGCTGCGAAGCGCATGCGTAGCAGCCATTATAGATGGGATTGATAAGGATTCTCCTGGTAGTGGAGTTTCATGCTGTATGGTGGCCCATAGCTGCCATTTCGAATTTTGATCTTTTATTTGAATTTTTTTGTTTTTTTCACATGAAATGTTTTTATTTTGTTAGATTTTTTCATCGAAACTGAATAAAATGAAATAAATTAAAATTGATTTCAATATTTAGGAAAATATTTTAAATGAAAAAAAATTTTGAAATAAAAAAAAATTTTGAAATGAAAAAAATTTTTTGAAATGAAAAAAATTTTGGCATGAAAAAAATTTTTGAAATGAAAAAGAAATTTTGAATGAAAACAAAATTTTAGCAAAAAAGAAAAAATTAAAAACTTTTGAATCAAAACGAAAATTTTCCACGTGGCCCAAAACTGCCATTGCCCAAAACTGCCAAACGCGAGGAAAATGGCAGGACGATTCCATCCACCACGGATTCCACTGTTGAAGAGTGGATTAATCCAGTTACCAGTGCAAATAACAAGGTTTGAGAAGGAAAGAGATTTAAAGCTACACGAGGCGAGATTTTCCGAGACAAGTGGAGTACAAGAACGTTAGACAGAAGGCTGATGTGATGAGATTCTTCGGTGTCTACCGAACAGATCCAAATAGTCCTAGCGCCGTGGAGCACGAAATTTCTGGTCCTGGTAAACTCTTGGGTGGGAGTGCGTGCAATGCATAATGTGATAAGACAAGAGTACCACTCAATTGTACCGAGAATAGGGGTACATGCAATATAATGTATAACTTGGATCAGAAGGGCCTCGAGGAACATTTGCCCTGATGAAAACAAGAACGAGTCTGGGGCTATTCACCCGAGGTCTTCTCATTGGATGGCCATGCGAAACAGATGGGTTTCCAAAAAAAGTACATTTCCTCTTACAATCTATGGACACTGCAACTCAAAAAAATTATTTATCTTTAAAAAAAATTGATTGGGAATTTGGGAGATGGTATTTTGATTTTGTAATTGAGAATGAATACATGGATCAACCAAGAAGATTTAACAGAAATTGCCTTGCACTCAACCATACTCAATGTTGAAGAAGGCTACTTGGAAGCTGACTTCAGGGAGAAATACGAATACTGTATCTGCTGCCAAATCCTGGTGATGTTTTGCCAAAATATTGTTCAAAGATATATTACTTGTAAAAGAAAGACTATGACTAAGCACCTCAACTTAAAACAGTAAAGCACCCTGGGAGAACTTTTCAAGTATGACAGTTCTTTGCAGAGATGCTCTATTTGGAAGCACACACTGTGTTGACAATTTATTTTTTCTATTTTGAAGACCTAAAAGAACAATAATATTTTAGCAAAAACCTATGAAATGTTGTGATGTTTCAGTAACCCAAGAAAATACGTAGCTCATCCCAAAATGTTATTCTGAAAATGATTTGTGCATACCAAGCATAAAATTCACAAGTTCCCTTCCTTCACTTATAATAGTAGCAGTAACAATATTGTTAATAAACAAAAACAATCAGCAGTTATAGTTTGTATTGCAACAGTTTCAAATACAGTTCCACGCACACAATGTTAGCAGCATAAGGTTCAAATCCTTTTTGGTTCTATTTTTACTCAGAATGTTACTTGTACAGCAGGCTTTAGCATTCATGACTTGAAAGTTCAGTTGTCTTCTTGCTTAAGTTCTTTCAAACCCACCTTTGTACAGTAAACATTACACTTGTGACTTGATATGAAAGTCTCCATGGCATATTTGCTCAGGTTTCCTGCACAAAAAGGTATTCCCCACCCTCCTTCTGTGTCGTGGATGCAATTTCAGGGTCATAAAATGTGAACCCACTGCCTTGCATGTCTTAGACTTGCTCCAAGTCTATTCAGTGGACCATCAGCAATAAAAGAATATAATTTCTTCTGCGGGGGCGTATGCTACTAAGGTGACGCTGCGAAGGAGAAATGAGAACGAAACTATTCAGTTTCGTTCTCATTTTTCCTTCGCAGCGTCACCTTAGTAGCTTACGCCCCCGCAGAAGAAATTATATTCTTTTACTGCTGATGGTCCACTGAATAGACTTGGAGCAAGTCTATGCATGTCTAAAAGCATGACACTTTTCTTGGATCTCTCATAAGAATATTGTGCAAGGCACTCTGGCAGATTTCTGATGTTGGATCCCCAACAACTAGCCCATTATTATGGACATGCTTGCTGAAGTACCCTTTAATATATGGCTCAATTGAAATAAAGGTGCCCTCAACCTCAATCTTGCCAAGAAAGATTTTGTTCTATTGTGGGACTCTCCCAAAATCATTGCCACAAACATTGTTTACTCAGGTGGCTAGCTGGACAATAAAGTTCTGAGCAAGTGCATTTATTTGAATGGTTTTTTTGTGGCTTTTGATTGAATGCCCTAACTTCATGATTGTTATCAATCATTGTTATCAACTTCTTGATTACCCACTCTCTCTTGAATCCAGATGTGCCAATAATGGCTTTGAAAGCTTGTCTGAAACCACCTTCAGCAAATGACTTTTCTTCATTGTTAAATGACTTTTCTTCATTGTTTTCTCTAAAGCCTTTGATACAGTTAATCACAAAATTCTATTAGATAAGCTGGAACATTACGGAATAAGAGGTATCGCTCATTCTTGGTTCAAATCTTACCTTACAGATAGAAAGCAAACTGTTTCAGTAAATGGTGAAACGGCAAAAGATCTTTCTATTAACTGTGGAGTCCCACAAGGAAGCGTCTTAGGCCCACTACTCTTCTTGCTATATATCAATGATATCTACGTTTCCTCACAAAAACTGGATTTTCACCTCTTTGCTGATGACACTAGTCTTCTTTTTTCAAGCAAAAATTTACAAACCTTGGAGCAAACAGTAAACTCAGAATTGAAAAATATTTCTGATTGGCTATTGGCTAACAAACTTTCCTTAAATGTATCAAAATCCAATTTTCTGATTATAAATCCACATCAAAAAGAGATTGATAAACCAATTGTTCTTAAGATTGATAATGAAAAACTTGAACAAAAAGATTACACTAAATACCTTGGCGTAATCATAGATAAACAATTAAATTGGAAACAGCATATCAAGCAACTAAACATAAAGATCTCAAAGAGCATTGGCTTACTTTACAAGACAAGACACTTAGTACCCCAAAACACCCTATGCACGCTCTATAATTCATTTATTCAGTCTCACGTACTTTATGGCATACTAAACTGGGGTAGTGCTTATAAAACTAATCTGGAACCATTGAAATGTAGTCTTCGTAAAGCAGTTAGGGTAATTGATTTTGCTAAATACCAAGCTCATAGTGAACCACTGTTCAAAAAATATAATCTGCTTAATTTTGATAACATGTATAAACTTGAAGTGGCTAAATTCATGTTTGATATTTATCATGAAAACAGTAGTGACATTTTCAATGACTTGTTTATCAAAACAAATTTACGTCATCATCACATGACAAGGCAATCCTCAAATGACAACTTCTCTCTCCCCCTGGTATCCACAAATTACAAACAAAGGTCAATTATTTATGAAGGAGTCAAAATTTGGAATTCTCTGCCATTGCGCATAAAAAAGTTACAAAATAAGCCATCCTTCACAAAAAAGCTGAAAAACTACTTTTTAGAGTCGAATTGACTAATTTATTTTTCGAACTTTATTATAAACTTATATCATCATCATGCACCGCACTACCGTATTTTTCATGTTGAACACTACTAACAATACTAACCTACTAATATTTTCTTATTCTTATTCGTATTGTTACAGTTTCTAAACCTTCTTTTCGTTTACAAAAGAAAAAATGTACGCTTTCTACACACGCCAAATCGGGCATATGGCCTAGATAGCTCCTTGTGAGTTCTTTCCATATGTCCGGCAGCAAATTTTATTGAACTGTATATCCATTGTATGTAATTTTTTATATGTATCTTAATTAGCGGTTCTTTTATCTAACACAATGTACTAAGTTTATTGCTATGAATGAAAAGTTTCAGTTTCAGTCTCAGTTTCAGTTAAACTTGACTGCTCCTGGGACTGTTGACCACAGCAAACAGCATACCATCAATCATAAAACGAACAATTTCCACTTCTTTCACCTGGTTCCCAGGGTAATGGATCAATAACTTTCCCAAGTATACCCAAGGTTGGGTATATCCAAAACAGACAAACTTTTTGGATAAATCTTCACAACTTTGTACTTTTCACTGATCCTTTCAACAAGAAACGCAAAGCAATTTCCCACTAAATGCCTCGCCATGAGAACGAGGTTTTGGCAGTTTTGGGCAATGGCAGTTTTGGGCCACGTGGAAAATTTTCGTTTTGATTCAAAAAAAATTTTTAATTTTTCCTTTTTTGCTAAAATTTTTTTTCATGCCGAAAATTTTTTTTCATTTCAAAAAATTCTTTTCATTTCAAAATATTTTTTCATTTCAAAATTTTTTTCATTTCAAAATTTTCCTAAATATTGAAATCAATTTTAATTTATTTCATTTTATTCAGTTTCCATGAAAAAATCTAACGAAATAAAAACATTTCATGTGAAAAAAAAAAAAAAATTCAAATAAAAGATCAAAATTCGAAATGGCAGCTATGGGCCACCATACATGCTGACTCAGGCTGATCGAAGCGGAAATTGGCATTGGAGTCTGTACTGAGCGTCCACGACTTGGATTTTGGGCGAGAAGCTCAAAGCTGGCTCACTGAGAAGAAGACGGAGATTTTCACGCAGTGTGGTAAGTATAGCATCGTTTTCTACATCTAATTTCATCGCAAATATGAGAGGACTTCTCTGTTCTGTTGAGCATGTGTTGTTTTACAGCGGACAGATTTCAGAAACGGCAAGGAAGATGTTTCATCAACGAGGGCCTAGGCCTAAGCGTTTCTTACGCCCACAAATAAACCAGCTAGCAATAAACCACAAGAAGCATTGTTTGTGGAAAGAAAAAGTGAATCACCCATTGACCATTGTGGTGATAAAAAGTGAATTGCCCATTGTGGCAAGTAAACTACTTATGCAAAATCACCAAAAAGGAATTTGATCTTTCAGGAAACTCGATTACTTTTGAAAATATTTGGTCAGGGCTCTTTCTTTTGTAATAAACAAGATGATAATAATTCACCATTCATTCCTTTGCATACAGCACTTGAACACGTTTTCACAAATAACAACTAATTGAAAGTATCTTTTAACCATGATTCTTTGCATGACAGAATTTTGATTGGCTTCTTGAAATGTTTATGTTGTCTGCTTGGTTGCAATATGTACTTAAATTGGCCTTTCCAGCCACCATGTGCTATCTTTTATTGATGCTCATTTTTGTGGACCATTGAAAAAATGGTGACAACAAAGAGAACACAAAAAGGTGTATTTGCAGACAATGCTTGATGTTGCAAAGGCCCCTTTGATGTTGCCACTTGACCATTTATAGATCTCATACACAAACAGCTTCACATCTCATGTATTTTGTTGCAGGAATCATAGGCAGGAATGAAAGGCAACTTATTAATTTGAGACACCCTGTAAAGATTTCCACTGCTTTGGATCAATATTGCTTCAGACATGTAAAGATTAACACAGCATTGGATCACTACCTGCAAATTAACCGTTTATATTCCTGTGACCATTTGCACAGCATTGGATCAGCATTTGCTTCTTTAACCATTGACATTCAAAGACCAATGCAGCATTGGAATACTTAAGGATGTACTTCTTTCAAAGACCAAACAGCATTGGATCAGCATTGCTTCTGTGACTGTTCTTCGTACCTTGTGACCTTTTAGCTTTGATACAAACTGTTACCAGATGAACCTTTGAAGAATTGTTGTGGTAAACTGCTGTGGATCATATGCTCTCAAGACTTGTTTTTATTCAAGGCACAATACAGAATCTGTTATTTGACACAGAATTGAATAGGGGAACACTTTGTATGTTGCCGTCATGTATCAAGTTGCTTGAATATTATTAAAGATGCTGCCCCGGGGGGGGGGTACATGACTTGTGGATGGACGGGGGTCTGCTGCCCGGTTTTAAGAAAGCTACCCTCTTCTAATTACAGAAACTTGCCTTGGTACCCACTAGACTGTTATGATGAATTTTCGCGGAAAACAGCCCATTTTCTACTATTTTTGCGAATTTCAGCGAAAGCCCACCCATGTTCATGAAAACTTTCCCAAAAAGGACCCTTGTTTTGTTTAGAGAATTTTGAGCCCAAAAACCCAACCATATGGGCAGAACATACCCGTACCTTGAACATGTTATGTACCCCCTGGGATGCTGATTGGTGCAGATGGAAGCAAATAATTGACATTCTAGGATAATTACAAAGAAATTGTCAAAGCTACTGCATTGCTACTAAAACATCACAACTATTTTAACTTGAAACTGCCAGCGTTGATCAATGGCCAAATCAGAAAATCATATACTATTTGAGGTAACCACCTGGGGAAAAGAAAGCCTTGCAGTCCAAGAAAGAAATTGCAATTGAAGAGTTGAATTGAGACTGATATTACATCGAGTTTTAATGAGTATTATAGTTGTGTAATCATGGGCAATAGGACACCAAGTGTGTGAAAGTTTCTGTAGCGAGCCACCTTAACGTTTTATTGTTAGCCACCTTAACCAATCGTTTTTTGTGTGTTTTTACCTATTTTCACTTGATAGTGAGCCTCCTTATCGCTGTTTCGCCATTTTGAAATTTTTGGTATAGAGCCATGACGAAACAGCGATAAGGTGGCTCACTACCAAATGAAAATAGGTAAAACACCAAAAAAAAAATGGTTAATGTGGCTAACAATAAAACGTTAAGGTGGCTCGCTACAGAAACTTTCACACACTTGGTGTCCTATCGCCCATGGTGTAATGCAGTCTTTTAATTTACAAAAAGTTCTCAGTTCTATTAAGTTTTCCACTCAGAAAGCTGCAATTTAACTTGGTTTCAAACACTTGCCCTAAAAACTCCACTCTGACATTTATTCTTTCAAAAATCTGCAGAATTATATTATGAAAACGCTATGAGCAGTGGCGTACCTAAGGGGGGAATGAGGGGGTCCAGACCCTCCACTTTTCAAAAAGGTTGGCCTTGAGGTTCATACAAAATGCAATAAACTTTGTATCGCAGGGAGGGGGGGGGGGGGGAGGGAAGGGTCAGGCAGATCTTTCAGGCAGATCTGTCTTTTTGAGATTTCTTGAAAAGCGAGGAGAGAATGGTTTTGTCAAGGTTTGCTGGAGCAATGTTTTGGGTTTCTAAGAAATGCTTGACCATTGTTGAGAGAGGCATTCTAAGTAGAATGCATGTTCTCAATTGGGTATAAATTCTCAATATAAATTCAACAAAACATCCTGCCTATATTTTGCTCATTCCAACCATGTTTACGATGCAAAATATAACTAAAAAAGGCGTTTCCCCCATTTTCCGAGCGTCTGAAGGGTGTGGTCACAGAAAATGTTCTGCGATTATGCCCCAGACCTTGAGTCCTTACCTTATGTCCTTGAGTGCTGCGTACGCAACTGGTATGAGCAGCACTTACTTAACTGCGTTAACAGCTAGTTTTAACATAATTAAGCTGCTAATGAAGTCAAGAACGTGCCAATTCTGGGTAAAATTGTTGTTGTGCCAGGGTAAACATCATGGTGATTTATCCATCTTATGGTGTCAAATCTGTCTAACATGAATTAAGCCGACGTCAAATGTTGCTATAGGATCGCGGGAAACTTCTGTCTTGTGTGCGTTTTATGTGCGCTTTCTTTATTTCAGTGCCAATTAGTAGAGATAAAACGTTAATCAATCGCTTTAACGAGCGTGACGGAAGTGGGTTACTTACTTTCTTTCTTTCTTTCTTACTTTCTGACTGACATCGAAGCCCCTTCTTTGATTACAAAGTGGACCTTGTAATCAAACATAAGATCCTTTTGGATGATTACAAAGTCTGTCCTGAGCTAAGCAAGCATAAGAATATCTGAATATTGATTTCTTCATAACCCCAAATGATCGTTGATGCTGTTTTTAGCTACAATCAGAGAGACGACTGTTGCTGCTAAAGTCGCCTTCAACAGAACGTCAAGCCCCTGGCATAAGGACAAGAATCGCCCGAAAAGCAATATTTTGATTTTTATGTCAAACGAGGATAATACGCAAAAAATCAAAAGCTATTACCCATAGTTTGCTTAGTTCGTCCATGAAACTATTGGTGCATCTGTCTCAAATTAGATGTCATGTGAGATTTACAATAACGCAAAATTACTTATGCAGAACCCTCCAGAACCAACCTCGTCCCCATGACTTTTTGTCATATTGGGACGGAGGTCTCCGTCCCAATATGACAAAAGCACCATTGTTTGCTGGGATTCTGTACCTTTCCTCTCAACTTCACCTGTGACGTTAGTATCTGTAGCTGTGTAGGAGCGTGGTCTTCGTTGTGGCTTGGTACAGGCCTCCTAACGTAAGTGTTGATACCTTTGATCAGTTAGAAGAATGTCTGAAATTTCTTGATAGGGAAGACAAGGAAACTATTATTCTAGGCGATACAAACTGTGATTTTCTGCCTAAATATACGAAAGCCGGGATTTCAAATGACCTTCCAGCTCATTCCCTACGTCTGCTAGAAATATATAATCTATTTGGATTTCATCAATTAATTGAAAGCCCTTCTCGTGAGACACTGACCACTACTACTCTAATAGATCATATAGCTACGACAAACAAAAGTAATATAGTAACCTCGGGAATACATAAATCTTGCCTCAGTGATCATTATTTGGTCTTTTGTGTCAGGAAATTTCGTGGTGCTTGCAAAAAACAACACAAAAATATTTCTACAAGGCAAATGAAGAACTTTGATCAAGCCGAGTTTGTCAAAGATCTTGTAGGGGTAGACTGGAGAGGCATCGTGTGGAATACAGACGATGTGAATGTTGTAGTTAACAAATGGACAAATATTTTCTCGCTTATTCTTGAAAAACATGCCCCAACCCGTAACAGGCGTGTTTCTGACAAATTCTGTCCTTGGTTGACCAATGATTTCAAACTTATGTGCAAGGCAAGAGATAAGTTAAAAAAACAAGCTATTCGCTCAAAATCCGAATTATTGATGCAGTCCTATAGACATGCACGTAATCAAGTTAACAAATTAAATAGCAAACTAAAGCGCGAGTATTTCACTCACAAGATTGCTTCCTGCGAAGGAGACCTCAAGAACACATGGAAGACTATCAATAATGTCTTAAATAAGAAATCTAAAACCACCAATATTTCATCATTAAGCATCGATGGGAAACATATCTCTACCAGTGCCGGTATTGCAGAATCGATGAATAACTTCTTCTGTACCATAGGAGAGACACTTAGTGACAAAATTCCCGAAGCAAAAAACCCTCTCCTCGAGAATGATTACGAGGTCAATCCACAAAAAACTAAGTTTAATTTTCATGTTATTGATATTCTCCAGTTACGTAAAGTTTTTGGCAAATTCGAAACCTCAAAGGGATGTGGTACTGATGGCATTGCTAGTTGTTTTCTAAAATTTGCACTTCCAGTTATTTCAGAATCTCTTTGTGATATTTTCAATCTTTCAATTGCTACTGGTTGTTTTCCAGATAGCTGGAAAATAGCCAGAGTAGCCCCAATTTTCAAAAGTGGTCAACCTGATGACCGATCTAGCTACCGACCTATATCAGTCTTGCCTGTTTTAGCCAGGGTCTTTGAAAAGCTTATTTATAACCAACTTTACGATTATTTGAACAAAAACAAACATCTATTTTCTAACCAATCTGGCTTCAGAGCTCTACACTCTGTTGTCACTTGCCTTCTTAACAACACAGATGACTGGTATGTGAACATGGACAATGGCAGATACACTGCAAATATTTTCATTGATCTCAAAAAAGCATTTGACACCGTAGATCATGACATTTTACTTGCTAAATTGAGGAAGTATGGTATTGATAATCTTGAACTTACTTGGTTTACGTCCTATTTAACCAGTAGAAGGCAATTCTGCAAAGTAAATGGGGTAGGTTCCAAAACAGAAGATATTCGCTGTGGTGTGCCGCAGGGTTCTTGTCTTGGCCCTCTTTTGTTTCTGATTTATATCAATGATCTTCCGTTTTCTCTGAAGAAAGGTAAAGTGACCATGTACGCTGACGATACCAGTATTTCTTACTCTTCTTCGAGCTTAGTAGATATAAACCAAACTCTAAATAGTGAACTGAATGATTTGAAGCGATGGTTGCAGGGTAATAAACTTTCTTTGAATGTTTTAAAAACTCAAGCTTTGATTGTAGGTTCCCAGCCCAAAATCAAGAAAATTACCGATAAGGCTGTTGATCATCCACTATTTTTTATTGGTGACTCTCAGGTTGAAAATGTAGACCGAACAAAGTATCTGGGTGTGATAATCGATAGAAATTTGGATTGGGAAGAACACGTTTATAATCTCCGTACCAAGGTTTCTCGTGCAATTGGATTTTTGAAATATTCCAGGAAATTTTTACCTCAAAACACGTTGAGTGCTATGTATAGGGGTATCGTCGAGCCCCATTTTCGGTTCTGTTGTTCTGTGTGGGGGTGCTGTGGGGTGACTAAACTGCAAACCCTGCAGAAGCTGCAAAATCGAGCAGCTAGGATAGTAACAAAAAGTCGATTTGATACCCCTGCTATGGCATTAATTCGCAGTTTAGATTGGCCTACTGTAAATGATATTATTAGAAGCGAAACAGCTACCACAATGTACAAGTCACTAAATGGTCTGGTTCCGGAGTACCTTTCAGATTTGTTCGAAAAAAATTCTTCTCGAAATGTCAGAAAACTGAGAAACACCGAAACTGATCTCTCATTACCATTACGAAAAACTAACAATGGGCAGAGGGCTATATCTTTTCGTGGACCTAAGCTTTGGAATCAACTCGAACCTGATGCTAAACAGGCACCCTCCCTTGCCACCTTTAAGAGAAGAATAAAAAACTAGCCATGACGAGAATTCTTATTTTGTTAATTATTATGTAGTGATCTTTTAATTAGTAAATGTTTTGCCACGGCCCCCTGAAAAGCAGTTCTTATGGACTGACGGGGCTACCGTGCCTAAATAAATAAAAATGAAATGAAATGAAATGGTCCTTCTAACTGCGGTGATACTGCGAATGCTAGCCTCTGTGCGTGCCGCCGGTTACATCATCCTCTAAAGTTGACTTATTTGCATAATGAGTACTATCACTATCAATAAGTGGCTAATGATTCGTTCGTTCTAGAAAACGATTGTTTTGACATAATTAAGCTGCTAATGAAGTCAAGAAAGTGCCAATTCTACGTAAATTTGTTGTTGTGCCAGGGTAAACATTTTGGTGATGTATCCATCTTATGGTGTCAAATCTGTCTAACATGAAATAAGCCGACGTCATATGTTGCTATAGGATCGCAGGAAACTTCTGTCTTGTATGCGCTTTATGTGCGCTGTCTTTATTTCGGTGCCAATTAGCAGAGATGAAACGTTAATCAATTGCTTTAACGAGCGTGACGGAAGTGGGTTACTTACTTTCTTTCTTTCTTTCTTTCTTTCTGACTGACATCGAAGCCCCTTCTTAGATTACAAAGTGGACTTTGTAATCAAACATAAGATCCTTTTGGATGATTACAAAGTATGACCTGAGCTAAGCAAGCATAAGAAAACTGAATATTGATTTCTCCATAAGCCCAAATGATCATTGATGCTGCTACAGTCAGAGAGATGAGTGTTGCTGCTAAAGTCGCCTTCAATAGAAAATCAAGCGCCTTGTATAAGGACAAGAATCGTTTGAAAGCAATATTTTGATCTTTATGTCAAACGAGGATGATACGCAAAAAATCAAAAGTCATTACCCCCAGTTTGCTTAGTTCGTGCATGAAACTATTGGTGCATCTGTCTCAAATTAGATGTCATGTGAGATTTACGATAACGCAAAATTGCTTATGCGGAACCCTGCAGAATGTTTCTACTGTATTCGCGGGCTTCTAATTTGAGGCAAGCAGTCACGAAGATAACCTCTGTGCAGAATCATATGCATGGAGATCTTTTGGTTCAGTGTGACCACGTGCCTTCCCCCAGTCAATGCGCCATTGTTTGCTGTAATTCTGCACCTTTCCTCTCAACTTCACCTGCGACGTTAGCATCTGTAGCTGTGTAGGAGGGGGTCCTTCTACCTTCGGTGATGCTGCGAATGCTAGGCTCTGTGCAGGCCGCCGGTTACATCATCCTCTAAACTTGACTTATTTGCATAATGAATACTATCAATAAGTGGCTAATGATGCGTTCGTTCTAGAAAACGATTGTTTCAACATAATTAAGCTGCTAATGAAGTCAAGAACGTGCCAATTCTGGGTAAATTTGTTGTTGTGCCAGGGTAAACATCGTGGTGATTTATCCATCTTATGGTGTCAAATCTGTCTAACATGAAATAAGCCGACGTCAAATGTTGCTATAGGATCGCGGGAAACTTCTGTCTTGTATGCGCTTTCTGTGCGCTTTCTTTATTTCTGTGCCAATTAGCAGAGATAAACGTCAATCAATTGATTTAACGAGCGTGACGGACTTTCTTTCTTTCTTTCTTTCTTTCTTTCTTACTGACCTGGAGCCCCCTCTTAGATTACAAAGTACTTTGTAATCAAACATAAGATCCTTTTGGATGATTACAAAGTCCGTCCTGAGCTAAGCAAGCATAAGAAAATCTGAATATTGATTTCTTCATAACCCCAAATGATCTTTTATGCTGTTTTAGCCAAATGATCTTTTATGCTGTTTTAGCTACAGTCAGAGAGATGAGTGTTGCTGCTAAAGTCGCCTTCAACAGAAAATCAAGCGCCTTGTATAAGGACAAGAATCGCCTGAAAAGCAATATTTTGATCTTTATGTCAAACGAGGATGATACGCAAAAAATCAAAAGTCATTACCCCTAGTTTGCTTAGTCTCTGCATGAAACTATTGGTGCATCTGTGTCATGTCAGATTTACGATAACGCAAAATTACTTATGTTTATGCAGAACCCTGCAGAACGTTTCTATTCCTGGGCATCTAGTTTGAGACAAGCATTGACGAAAATAACCTATGTGCAGAATCATATGCATGAAGAAGTTTTGGTTCAGTGTGACCACGTGCCTTCCCCCAGTCAATGGCGCCATTGTTTGCTGGGATTCTGCACCTTTCCTCTCAACTTCACCTGCGATGATTGCATCCGTTGCTGTGTAGGAGGGGGGTCCTTCTACCTTTGGTGATGCTGCGAATGCTAGCCTCTGTGCAGGCTGCCGGTTACATCATCCCCTAAAGTTGACTTATTTGCATAATGAATACTATCAATAAGTGGCTAATGATGCGTTCGTTCTAGAAAACGATTGTTTTAACGTAATTAAGCTGCTAATGAATTCAAGAACGTGCCAATTCTGCGTAAATTTGTTGTTGTGCCAGGGTAAACATCAAGGTGATTTATCCATCTGATGGTGTCAAATCTGTCTAACATGAAATAAGCCGACGTCAAATGTTACTATCGGATCGCGGGAAACTTCTGTCTTGTATGCGCTTTCTGTGCGCTTTCTTTATTTCAGGGCAAATTAGCAGAGATAAATCGTTAATCAATTGCTTTAACGAGCGTGACGGACTTTCTTTCTTTCTTTCTTTCTTTCTTTCTTTCTTTCTGACTTTCTGACTTTCTGACTGACCTGGAGCCCCCTCTTAGATTACAAAGTTGGACTTTGTAATCAAAAATGACCTCACGGAGCCACACTGTTGACGGCAGTGGCTTACATGCGAAGGAGCATGCATTACGTAATTCAGAAGAAGCAGGAAAAAGCAGGAAAAAGTATGCGCAATGCGCAGCGAACTGCGAAATGTAAAGTTGTTTGCTAGTGGATGACCTTCTTCAACAGCTATAACATATCCAAGTTGAAAGGCGTTTTATAGCATTACATTTCTTCACGAATCCAAGGTAAGTTATACTGTTCTTTTCCTTTTTTTGGCACTGTCAAAAGACAACCCTTTGGAGCCTGTTGATCTCTGTTACGTGCTAAAGCGAACAGACAAGAGGGTCATTTTTTAGGCCCATCCTGATTGATTCAGTTCATCAGTTCAGTTCAGTTCATTGATTTTAAATATGATTATATGTTATTATTTATATATTTTAAATATGATTTTAAATATGATTATAATATATGATTATAAACCATGGTGGAATCGGCGAATTCCGTACGCCACAGATTTACGCCAAGCACTTCTCTTTGTTACACCAGGAGAATGTGCCAACTATTCTTGGAGCGGCATGGCCAGGGTAAATTAAGTGGGGGGCATTGAAAGGAGGGGGTCTGGGGGCGAAGCCTCCAGGAAAATTTTTGGGGCCATGCCCTTTACTTCAGCTAAGAATGCATCTCCCAATATCATGCTTGCCATAAGCGACAAGGAAACTTTGATATTTTTGTGACAGTTATCCTATACATCGGACTACGAGGAAAATTTGTGAAGAAACATCTTTTACTTTGGCTTAGAATGCATCCCCTGATTCCATATTGCCAGTGCTAAAATGGAAGATTAGACATTTCTCGGAAAATTATTACCCAACCTATACCCAGCTATTTTCTCTTCGGTTTTAAAAGAATCTCGAGGACAATCTTTCCACGCCACTGTATTCTTGGAGTATAAAGAAGTACGGATTTTGATGCTTTGAATGCTAAATTTTACGCCAAGCATTCTTCGAGAAGGAAGAAATACGCCGGCGTAAAAAAGAGGAAGAGGCTGTACGCCACAGATCTGTGGCGTAACATACGCCGATTCCACTATGGATTATAAATATATTTAAAATTGATTTAAATACGTAATGCAATATGATACAAGGCTGGCATGTATGGATGGTATTTTTTTTAATCGTAAAAATACTTTGCAATATGGAATAAGATCTGTCAGATACACAGGTGTTAAATCCTGGAATGACATTCCGATCATCATCAAGCAATGCCCCTCAAAATTAAGTTTTCGCCGGCAATTGAAAATCCATTTGTTCGCAACAAAATATTAAATATTAGTATTTAAATCCACGATTTTGGTTGCATCTTTCAGTCAAGGCTGTAAATTTCAAAATTCCTTAAAGCATGATGACTTTGGAGTGGCTTTGGTGGGCTCTTGCTTTTGGGGCCTGTTCTGGGTACAAAACCCTTCCGTGGCGTTAGCTGTGGATTTGGGTTTTTTGCCTGGAGTGGGATCCATGGGCTTGGGGTCACTGTGATCATTCTGGGTCTCTTGCACATAACGCATCTTTTGGAATCATACTGATTACTGAAAATACGGATTTTTTTTTAATAGGGGGTGCTCTCTCCTCGATTAGTCTATCTACTGAGAGAGCTCCTCCTTTAAGGAATTCCCCACATCCGTGCGTACACGTATTCGCATGGTGAGATAGCTCAACTGGTAGAGCGTCTGTCATGAAAGCAGAAGGCCCCGAGTTCAAATCTCGGTCTCACCTCAATTTTTCCATTTTTCTCCATTCGTCGAAAATTTTAGTATCAAATTTACAGTTTTCATATGCTCTCTTCCTTAGTTTAATTCTAGGTGCTTGTATCGTTTGTTATTATCTGTATTATTGTATATTTAATGTATTTTGTATTGAAAATTGTATGTTAAGTGAATTTTAAAATGAAAACTGAACTGAATTCAATTGAATTTTTAAATCTGATTAAGAAAAATTATGGGTGAATAGTGTTAATGACTCTTTGATAATTGTTTTCAAAAAGGAAGGCTTTGAGTCTTTGGCGAAAAATATTGATTGACCGATGGTGATTGTTTTATGTCTAGAGTAGCGTCGCCCTGATCTGACCACTAATGGATTCCGGGTTGTGCAACCGCCTTGCATAATACTTCGAAACCCAGTGGTGGAAATTATGGGGGGGGGGGGTTGGAGGGGCAATTGCCCCCCCCCCTAATTTGTGATAGGCGACGAATTGCATCGAATAAATTTGGCTTGCGAGAGAGTAAAATCACAATAAAATGGTCATGAGTTACATTTTGATATTATCATAACTCAGACGATGATGAACTACAAGAATCTACTATCCAGAAGCTTTTATACTATTTACACAAAAGGAAATAATTAGCATACATTAAACTACAAATAAAGGAATAGGTGCGCATGTGCTAAACGAAAGGAAAAAAGTTAATTCATTAGATTAAACGCGATTACGAGGCTAAGGGATATGACGTATGAATAAGAGCGATCCTGCTACAGTCCACCCCTCGTTGACAAAAAAATTTGAAACTTGTTTTTAATTTTTTTCGAGAATACACAATTACAATCAAGCAACTACAATAAATGTCCAAATCTAAATGTTCAGCAAAATTGTCCGTTTAAACTACAACTAGAATAAAGTTATGGGCGACAAATTCGGGAGAACACTTCTTGGTTCAATGACAAAATATACGTTCCTCCATGCTTGCCTCCTTCGATCTGGAGGTATGGGCACGACTTAACGAGACCTCTGAGTTTACCGTGTCGTGCTAAGATTTCTCGAGATGCGGGGAAATGCTCGTACACATGTTTACAAGCTTGAGAAGATACAGCAGACTTAGATGGCAGTGATTCGAGATACTTACCAAATTTGTGTGCTACTGTAACGAGATCTGGATTGGCGGACCTTATGATACATTGATCGACCAATTCTGTTTCTGGTTCAAGAATGGCATCATTAGGAATGCGGAGATCACCGGTTTCTGGATCTGGAACAACGACGACCTTTTCTATGTTGACCGGGCGCGGCAAGGAGTCACCTGTGAGAACATTTCGCAGAGTAAGGAGATCTGAGCGGTTATACGGATGACCTGTGACAACAAAGGGACCGTCAAAATTCCTGATAAATCGAGATGCTTTACCTTTAGGTGACGAAATGCAATCTTTGCGAATGTAGACAATTTTACCGTCCGGTACTTGTAAATCGCGAGAAGCAATGTCGTACAGTTCACGTTGGTGACGACGTAGATCCGATTTTACTTCACGAAAATGCGCATGCGCTTCTTTCATGTTGGAAACCAAGTGCTGCGCATAATGATCTGCTGGAAGAGGATCTGGCGGCAATTGCAACGAAATGGTTTCTGGCGATGGTGCATCGCGTCCAAAAACTAGAAAGAAAGGTGTGACGTCCGACAAACCGGATATTGGCGATGTGTTGTGCGCGTATACGGCGGGTTGCAAGAATTCTTCCCATCGCTCCTGGTGCTGTTCGCAATAAATACCTACAGCGCTATTAAGGAAACGGTGAACTCGTTCCGTAGAACCGTTTAGACGCGGCCAAAATCCAGAGGTGAACACTTGTTTGATCGAAAGTAGCGAGGTAAGCCTATGCAAGACTGCGTTGAGCCATTCACCTCCTCTGTCGCTTTGCAAAACAGTGGGAAATCCAAAAGGAAGGAAGATTTCTTGCAATAATGCGCGAGCTGCTGTGGTAGCAGTTTTGTCTGCCACTGGAATAGCGCGCAAAAAATTGGAATACGGACAAACAGCAGTGAGAATCCATTTGTTACCTGACGGAGATGGTGGTAATTCACCAACGTAATCAACACCGAGTGTGTGGAATGGGTGCTGATAAATGCGCACATGCATAGGCCCATGAGACTGTTGCAAAGTTTTAAAGCGAATGCAGTGCGGGCAGCGACGAATCCAGTTGCGGACGTGTTTAGACATATTGCGCCAGTAGAAATCGCGTGCAAGAGAGTTGTACGTCGCATCACGACCTCTGTGCATGGCAATTGGAAAATCGTGATATGCTTGCAAAAGATGGCGCTGCAAGTCGGTGTCCGATGGAACGAAAATGCGCAGATGGTCTGGATTTTGCATAAACTCATCTGAATAAAACAGCAGACCATCAATGATTTTTGTACGCTTTGCAAGGCTATAAACCCATTTTTTGACTCTTTGGCTGCATGCAGAAATAGCTTGAGGCGAATTTTCGGCAATGAGAAATCGCGCGAGAGGGCCTAACCATGGATCTTGGCGCTGTTTTTGTGCAAATTGAGCTCTATCTAGATTGAGTGGCTGTAATTTCGCAAGGTCATCTGGCCATTGGCGCACTTTTGGCAAATTTTCAGTAAGAAAAGTGTCGTCTGACGCTGCGAGGGCGCACAAGTCTGCAGGGCGTGGCATTGGTACCAAAACAGGCTTGTCATGGGAAACCTGTGGAGCTGTAGAAGGTAAAGATAAACTGCAGGCGACATTTAGACAGCTAAGTGAGAAGTCTAAAGGTTCAGAGACATTATCTGCATGTGACAGTGGAATGTCGAAGCAAGGGGTAGTTTGATAAAAGCAACAGACTTCAGGTGGAGGTATGACAAGCGTGTTTACTTCTGGGTGTGGCACTGGCAATGGGGCGCGACTTAGTGCGTCAGGAACGACATTTTCCTTACCCGGGCGGTGCTCTATCGTGAAATCCAATTCTGCCAAAGAGAGACACCACCGCGCCATTTTTGAGTTTTGGGGCGCAACTGAGGCTAAAAATTTCAAATTCGCGTGGTCTGTGATGACTTTGAATTTGCGACCGAAGAGATACGGGCGAAAGTGCTCTAGAGCCCATTTTACAGCGAAGAATTCATGATGGAATGTAGGCCAGCGTGATTCCGTTGCACTGAAAGCGCGAGATGCAAAACGAACGGGCCTAAGTATGCCGTGATGGCGTTGTGCTAGCATGGCGCCACAACCTACTTTGCTAGCGTCTGTGTGGACTTCAAATTCTTTATCCCAGTCCGGATGGAAGAGAATGATGTCTGGTGAGAGCAGGGCCGTTTTGAGGTCCTGAAATTCAGCCTCGTGTGCATGTGTCCACGAAAAAGAGGCTTTTTGACTAAGCAAGGAGCGTAAGTTTTGACTCCTGCGAGACATATCTGGGATATAGTCACGAAAATAACCGACCATGCCAAGAAAACGTTTCAAACTCGAAACATTGTGTGGCCTTTGAAATGAGGAAATAGCTTCCGTGCCTTTTTCCGTCGGAAAGCGTCCCTCAGGGGTCACACGATGGCCCAAAATTTTCAAATCAGACTAAAAAAATTGGCACTTAGACGGTTTGAATTGGATGCCCACTTTTACAGCGCGTTGGAGCAGTTTTTCATACTGAACTAGGGCTTCTTCGTATGAATTTGACCACGTTATGCAATCATCGATGTAGATGATGAGCCATTGATACAGAAAATCTGCAAAAACTGTATTTAAAATGCGCTGAAATGTCTGGGGGGCCGTTTTTAATCCGAAAGGCATTCTAGAGAAATCCCAGAGGCCTAAGTGGGTAGCAAACGCAGTTTTTTCCCTATGCTTGGGGTTAACGGGTACCTGCCAATAACCACTGGCTAAATCAAGCTTGGCAAAAATTTTACCTCCACTTATAGCATCTAAAACATTGGAGACATTAGGGATAGGGTACCCATCCCCCTGGGTGACGGCATTAAGACCCCGATAATCTACTACAAACCTGGGGGGCTGAGGCTTTCCTTTTTCTAATGGCTTACGGACTAAGATGCAAGGGGCACCCCAGGGAGAGTGACTAGGCCTTATGATGTTTAACCGTAACATGCGTTGTAGCTCCTCCTTAATGGCACATAGCTCCGCAGGGCTTTTCCGATAAGGCAGTTTGTAAACAGGAGGCGCATCACCAGTATTGATGTTGTGATAAAAGCCCTTGATTGCTGAAAGAGGTGAATTCGGCAAATGAAAAGTGTGCGAATATTTCCTAATGAGCTGTTTGAATTTAGCCATTACATCACTCGACACATGAGCATACATGGGCGTATCCAACTCTAAAGCCTCGACAAGTTGCTCGAAAAAATGCACAGAGTTTGGATCAATTTCCTTGTTTTCAGAAGGCGGAAATGCATGCTCATGATCAAAGTCATTGTCCTCAAGATATGGAGACAACAAAGACGAGTCTAGACCTGAAGAATTTGCGTCATTAGACTCGAACGGTGCATGAATGGACTGTGAGACATGTGCTGAAAGGAAAAATTGATCATTGACAGAACTTTCTGGCATGATATCCGAACTAATTTCCGCACCAGTTATTGGCTCATTACCTGAGGTGACAAAAGAATACCAACTGTCAGACAAAACCTTAGCCGTATCAGAAGCCGCTTCAGACAGTGTGGCACTATCGGCTTCCGTGATTGGGCGTAATGAGCCTAAGGAAACATTGAAAGGCAATTTTGCGGAACCTTTTGTTGACCGAATTACGACCGAAGTGATGAATACCTGATTGTGCGGATCATCAAATGCATGTACGTCACTACTTTGCGAGCCCAAAATTCCAGCACAGTGCTTGTCGACCGGGGGGATAGGACGACTTGGGCGACACTTTGGATAGCAAGGGTGGCTGGCGGGGAGAAACGAGGGCGGCGTTTCACCAGGCTGGGACATTGTTTTGACACACGTAAGATCTATAGGGCCACTAAGGGTCTGTAGTCCTGGTGAAAACTGTGTTCCCTCCAGCCAAAGGGGTCCCGATAAGAGGGGAGAACCCAAAAGCGACGCTGTGAGCACTAAACAAACTGTGACAAGGTTGAACCCCCGTGCCAAAGAGACGTGTTTATCTGACGCAAATGAAGTTTTCATCGCTGTCAGTAAACAAGTCACGTTGGCAGAGGAGCCTGGGCTGGAATCTAGATTTCTCAAAGCAGGAAATGCAGCTAGCGGATTTGAGTCGTAACAAGAGATCTCAAAATCTAAGGCGGGGTCGGCAAAATAGACTTTGAGCTCACGAGAGCGAATACGGGCGTCAGTTTTTCTAAGGTGGTTCTGTCCAAACAAAATAGGCCAGGTCAAATTCGGCACCACCAGCATGGTAAAAGTGACAGATTTACCGTTTTCCCAAACAATAGGCACTTGTAAAATACCAACTGCCCTAAGGTTTGAGTTAGGACCAGCTACTGAAACGGGGAGATGCTGCTCTAACTTTGAAAACTTAAGGTGGGGATGTTGTTTGGCTACCGTTTCCGCGTGTTTTTGGCTTACCAAAGAAACAGAGCAGCAACTATCCAAGGGCAGGGGTAGGGAAACACCAGCTGAGGTGACTTTTGTCCACAAGATGTTTTTATTGGCAAGATCTAAGTCCGAAACTGCTGAATTGCTAGGCAAGGCTGTAATTGCAGGCATACCGAAAAGAGGATCTTGCGTGGTAGCCGAGCTAGGCTGTGCAGCCTGCGGTTGTGGAAGGCGTTTTTCCACTTGCTCCATGCGTGTGGCTAAAGATTTGACCCCATCAGATACCTGATTTACTGCCGAAAGTAAAGATGTAGTATCGTTTGACGTTTCTACACAATTTACACTAACCTGACTTTCTTGCTTAGATTGCGAGTTGTGAAAATTTCGGTTACCTGTGTGTGAGCTAGGTTGCTGAGAATGTAAATGAAAGATTCTCATACAATTTGCCTTGGAACACACTTTACACTTGTGAAGGTAACCATAAGAACATTTATTATTTGGCAACTCGCATTTGGCTTTATGCCAACGATTAAACAACCAACAAATTTTAGGGTCACCTGATGTATTAGTGTTCTTCTGAGGTGGGCTTTCATGTCTCTGAACATTCTGATTTCGTGGTGGCTGTCGGCTTTTTGCTCCCGAAAACAAGGCGGCAGGTTTCCAAGCATTTAAGTTGTCCGGCTCTTGAACTGGCTTCAATGAGGTTTCCACAGACTCATGGCGTTTCGCAGCTTCTATGACGTTGGAGAGGCTTTTGAAAGGCACATCTCGACTTAGCAATTCTTTGGCAATGGCAGGACGAAGTTTAATGGAAAATGCGTGGATTAATTCGCAGTCATTCCCGTCAGTGGTACGATGGATGCCAGGAATCAGTTTTTCCAATGAATGCTGTGTCTCCAAAAATCGGTGAGCAAAATCTGACACTGATTCGGTTGATTGCTGTGACATGGCATATCAGCAAAGGTCGTCGCAGTCAAACTATGCAACAAGGTACTGTAGAGATCTACAAATTCCTAGACTAAATACAGAATATGCGAAAAAGAGTTATTACTATTCCGCTATGAAAGTTTGGAACAATATACCAGTTGATATTAGAGAACTCCCGACTATTAGTCGCTTTAAAAAAGAACTAAAGGAGTATTTGAAGAGCTGACTGAAAATATCAGTTTAAAACACGACCCCCTGGAAGAACAGCATCTTAGGTAATTTGATCTTTTGTTAATAACCAATTTATTTATTGTATTTAAGCTGAAGGGTAGTTTCGTGTATAAAAAATTATATCATATCATATCATATCATATCATATCATAATATGTGGAGAGAAGCTGTCGAATCTGCTGCTCCTTTGGAATACCACGATGAGCGGTAAGGTTGGTCAAGCAGCGATCAAAATAGGAGATAAATTCCTCTTTGGTTGTTTTCTCGGAGAGGCGAGGGGCATGGCTGCTTTCAAAAGAGCAAACGATGTCGAAGGCGCGAGCATCTTTCTGGCACTGTTGTTTTAAATAAGTGACCCAAAACTTGGGAGAAACACCAGAAGAAAGGAGAACATGCGTTAGCTGCTCAGCAAAACGATCTAAATTTTCATGTCCAGTAAACTCCGGCAGTGAAAGTTGAGGCAGACGAAGTGAAGTGGCACTTGTGGTTTCCTTTAAACGCACTGTTTCGGAAAGTGTTTGGACGGCGGTCGAAAGATCATGAATTTGTTGCTGAGTGTTGCTGACTGTGTCCTTCGAGGCGCTTTGTTGGTCTTTGACAACCTCTGCAAGGCCTTTGATCAATCCTAAAATTTCATCAGCTGACATGATGGATCGTAAGCGAAGCCATGGAGGCAAACGGGTCCTACACCACTTTTTGTGATAGGCGACGAATTGCGTCGAATAAATTTGGCTTGCGAGAGAGTAAAATCACAATAAAATGGTCATGAGTTACATTTTGATATTATCATAACTCAGACGATGATGAACTACAAGAATCTACTATCCAGAAGCTTTTATACTATTTACACAAAAGGAAATAATTAGCATACATTAAACTACAAATAAAGGAATAGGTGCGCATGTGCTAAACGAAAGGAAAAAAGTTAATTCATTAGATTAAACGCGATTACGAGGCTAAGGGATATGACGTATGAATAAGAGCGATCCTGCTACAAATTCGATAAGATTCGGAAATTTTCTTAAAAGTCGGACATTTTGTGGGTGGGATTGAAACTGTAGTGAAGAAAGGAGTCACCGTCAAGAAGTGGACCAGTTTTTATATAGAAAGAGCAAACGAAATGCACAAGCTCAAAAAGCATATTCTAAAGTTTTTATTCACTTTCATTTATTTCATAAACGAGAAGAAAGTTCTTTAGACAGGGCATACACTCTTTTTTTTATAAGAATACTATAACTTTTTTCCAGCCTCAATATTCTTAAGTAATTTTTCATTTTGAGCCTTAACATATTCTTAAAGTATTCTTATTTTTTCAAATCTGGTATGGTTTGAGGGGAACATAATTCAAACAAGTGTCATATCATTATGAAGAAATGGTTGAACGAAAGAAAAATCTAAGCAATTGTAACAATAAGAATGTTATGAACATCGCAAAACAGGCAACTGCTGGAAAATGAGACAAAATATGCGAGCTGAGGCTATGCAATATTCTTATAATATTCTTAAAATTTGGATGATTCTGAGCCTGAATATTCTTATAAACAATATTCTTATAAAAAAAAAGAGTGTATGGTATAACAATCTAACAAACATGCTAACCGTTGTTTTCTCGATTGAGTCTTATAGATTAGGCTATGGGCTTTCAAAATCCGTTCGGTACCTTTTTTTAAATTCCTTGTTATCACGTGATCGATGACGTCAATTACTGACATTTTGAGAACTAATATGACTATAGCTTTTCACAGGTATGTTTGATCAGCTTCTAAATAACACAATTGAATTCAGCTTGTTTAAAGCATTCGAATGATATATAGTTTTTTATATTTTGATGAAGTTAGAAAAATATTGATGACGTCATCAGCCCTATGACGTCATAATTGATATTTTCTCATAATCATCAAAATTAAAATTTTTTAACTGAATTTTGCTAAATCAATCATGCTGATTGTGAATCCACAGCCAGTACATTGTCATTATGTCTAGAAATTACTTTTTTTGCCATGTCATTTTCTCCACATTTTTCAGACAGTGGGAAAATGACATGTGTCAAAAAAGCATTTCCTTATGCAAAAATGGCTCAGCAATGCCAGATTTTGAACCAGCATGATCGATTTAGTAAAATTCAATGAAAACATTATAATTTTCATGATTATGAGAAAATATCAATTATGACGTCATAGGGCTGATGACGTCATCAATATTTTTCTAACTTCATCAAAATATAAAAAACTATATATCATTCGAATGCTTTAAACAAGCTGAATTCAATTGTGTTATTTAGAAGCTGATCAAACATACCTGTGAAAAGCTATAGTCATATTAGTTCTCAAAATGTCAGTAATTGACGTCATCAATCACGTGATAACAAGGAATTTAAAAAAGGTACCGGACGGATTTTGAAAGCCCATAGCCTAATCTATAAGACTCAATCGAGAAAACAACGGTTAGCATGTTTGTTAGATTGTTATACCATATGCCCTGTCTACTTGGGTATGGGTTAGTTAGAGAGTAGCAATATTTCCGCTAGATGTTGGAGCTTTGGGAGAGGCATTCTAAGCCAATGGCAATGTAAAGGGTGGAGTTCTCAAAAAATTTCCTGGACGGGACATTAACACTAACTATCAGCGAATTTTCAAAGTTTCCATGTTAGGGGCGGGGGCAGGCAAAACATGAATTGCGAGAAGCGTTCTAAGACAGAGAAGAGGCTCTTCACGCAGAACTATTTTGAGAACTGGTTATTCATATTATCAAATATTCTAATTTGGCACTGGCAAACAATGGGTCCAAGAGCTCTCCTAAGCCCAAATAAACTATCTGATTACCCAAAAATTTCATTGGGATGCTACTCTGAAAAAATGTTACAACAGTGTCAAAATCCCAATTCAGTACTGGCAAACATATGGTCATGAATGGCATTCTAAGCAAAAATAGAGGGAGTGTCCTAAAAAATTTTCCTGTTCGCAGCTATTGTGCCTACCGACTGTACGTTCACAATACATTCTTGCCTTTTTCTATCAACTGCTGAATATAAATAGTTTTGAAATCTGATATACTTACCTTAGCACATTTAAGGACCCTATTTATGTCAGGTCCAAGTCTTCCAGCGAAATACCTGAGAAAAAAAGCATTTCCTCCGACTCGGAAAATTTACGGCCTGCCCCCCCACTCAAAAAGCTGAATTTCCGCCACTGTTGAAACCGAAGGGAGCTTGAGCCTAGCTTTTCCAAAAAGCACACGAAAGTTGTTTGCTGATGTCATCTCTTTGATATTTTTTCGATTTCGCTGCTTTGCGTTGCTCAGAGGAGCTACAATAAAGTTTTGAAGTTGACCTACCTGTAGCGAAGGTGAAAGTACGATTCCCTTTCCCTTGACGTTTCCACATACCATGTCTATTTTGTGTCGCTTCTCGATATATCTTACAGTTAAAACAGAATTGGCTTCAAGACAGTTTCCTCCAACTCTTCTGGTTTCATATCCAAAGAAATTTCAAGAATCGCACGCAAATTGTGAGACCTATGGCTCATTTTGGAAGAGCACTGTAACTGACATAATGGCGCCCTGGTTTGTCCACACCGTGAAACCCTTTAGTTCTGTATACATATGTGCTTTAGAGGTGAACGAGGTCAAGGATAAGAGAGTTAAAAGCGGGATTGAAATCAACAATATTTTGAATTAATTTTTTCAATAAAATTAGAATTTGTTTTGTAACTTTCTGGTCTTCTGGGAAATGAAATAATACTGTTGTGAAGTGGTGAATGGCTTGACAAGCTTTTGATGTGTTAAAACAATCAATTCTGCCGCGGTCTGACCAGGGCGCTACGGCCTAATTTAGGCGTTCAAGACATGTCCGTATTTGTGTGGTTCCAGCATGACAAAAGGAAAACGGATGATACAGATCTCACTGTGAGGTTTGTAGCACGAGTTGAGAAGCCTATTTAAGGTGAGTTCCTCTCCAAAACTTCTTTGACCTCGCGGAAAATCTTTGTTTTCTGAAGAGTGGACGGACCAGGGCGACACCGCTCTATAGGAATGCCATTCCAGCACTTTGATCCATGGTAATGTATTGATTTGAGACCATATTGATTGGTATTTTTTGCGTCAGAAAGATATCATCCTTGCCCGCGCCTGTCGTGTACCATATTGATGAACGGATGTCACAGATTTAAGAAAGTTATGGAAACAAATAGGGGAGATCTTATGAACAGATTCATACACAAAGCTTAGAAGTTTTAGCAGAAAGAGATCATGCAGCTTTAAAATTTTAAAGTCTAAGAAGATAGGATTTGAGTGCGAGGTAAAGTTTTCAAAAGCAATTGCCCTTATAACCCGTTTCTGTAATAGAAATACTGGATTAATAGAAGTTTCATATGTAAGACCCCAAACTAAAATTCCATATTAAAGAAAAGGTGAGAATAAAGAATTATAAAGACATCTTAGAACACTAATGGGTAAAAAGTGTCTTACTTTGAAGAACACACCACAGGTTCGTGCCAATTTTTTAGAAAGTTGAGTCAAATGATACTTCCATGAAAGATTTTCATCTAAGAGAACTCCGAGAAATTTACCGTAGCAAGTCTTTTTTACAGGAAGGTTTCCAATTTTGATACTAACAATTTGAGAGGAGGAATGCTGGGGAGACTTAAAAATGATAAAATTGGTCTTCTCAATATTCAATGACAATTTGTTAACATCAAGCCACACTTTAACTTTATTCAATTCTTTGTTAACTGTTCTTTGAAGCAGATCAAGATTTTCAGCTTCATAGTAAATATTAGTATCATCTGCAAATAAGTAGAAGGCTAGTTTAGAGGATGAGTTAGGCAAGTCATTAATGAAGATTAGGAAAAGGAGAGGACCAAGGACTGAACCCTGTGGGACCCCAGAAGTAACATTGAGGTAACTTGAGTTTGATCCATTTACTGATACATATTGTTTTCTATCCGTAAGATAAGATCTAAACCAACTTAAGATGGTTCCTCGAATTCCATAATGTTCAAGCTTTGTCAAAAGAATTTCATGATTCACTGTGTCAAATGCTTTTTGTAGATCAATAAATATTCCACAACCAAATTTTCTATTGTCTAATGAGTTCTGTTAAACTGAATGGCTTCTGTTAAACTGACCAGGGCATGGTTAATTGAATGACTAGCGCGAAATCCAAATTGCAAAGTGTACAATATTTCTTTGCTTTTCTAGAAACTTATAAAGACGTTCATACATGACTTTTTCAGTAATTTTGCTGAAGACGGAAAGGAGAGAAATAGGTCTATAATTGGATGCTGCAAGTGGACAGCCTTTCTTAAACAGTGGAATTACTTTGGCCAACTTCATCTTGTCTGGGAATATCCCAGATTGAAATGATTCATTTATGATTTGAGACAGAGGTGAAGATATTAGTTGAGAAAGGGTTTTTAGGATTTTCATAGGATGCTGTTTGGTCCTAGAGATTTTCCAGTTTTAAGGAGAGAGATTATTTCAGATATTTCAAGAGGAACAGAAGGTGCAGCAAAAAAAGAATTACCAATTTTGTCACCCATGAAATCCACAGGTGACTTATTAGATCTTGGTATATTCTTAGTAATATTATGAGAAACATTAACAAAGAACTTATGAAGATATTTGCAATAACTGCTGGATCTGATGAAATGTTACCATCTGAGTCCTTTAGGTTGCTTATAACATTAATATTACTTGATTGCCTAATATTTATAACTGATTTAATTCCTGACCATAATTGTTTCATGTTGTTACTGTTTTTTTTAAAATAGTTGTAAAAATAGTTGGTTTTACTTTCTCTCAAGGAATCGGAAACTCGATTTCTAAATTTTTTGTAAAGATCTTTAAGAGACAGATCATTATTCTTTTTCAGCTTTGCAAGTAGCCTGTCTCTGATGCGCATCATTTTTTGTATTTTCCCATTAATCCATGGTTTGTTTCTGAATTTAATGTCACTCTTGGTTAATTTTTTCAAAGGAGCATGAGTTTTAACTAATTCTTCAAGGATGGATAAAAATCTGTTGAACTTAGCATTCACATCTAAACAACTGTCATTTAAAGATGCCAGATCAAGGTTTTCAAAATCATTCAGAAGATTTTGTTCATTGAGCTTAGAAAAGTCATGTTGGCAGTATGATAAATTTTTATAGGGTATGCCTGCATGCTTGACAATCAGAAATTGAGAGAAATGATCTGTTATTTGTGTCAAAATGTTACCACTTACTGTTTCATTATGAGAGATGTTAGCAAAAATATTGTCTATGAGGGTGGAAGAATTCTCAGATACTCGAGATGGGTGAACGATATAAGGAAGAAATTGTTTAGAGAAAAGGAAATTAACATAATTAGTAGTTGGTGTGAGAGTTGTAATTCAGAAGATTGACATTAAAGTCACCAAGAATAAAAACTTGCTTGTTAGATACAGCTGGATTGGACAAAATTTCCTGCAAATATTCACTAAAATCATCAAGATCAGAGCTTGGATGATGATAAGAACAACAGAGCAAATAATTTTTACCATTTCTATTTTCAACTTCAGCCCAAACGGTTTGAAAATTAGTGCTATCTTTACCTAGATCAGGTCTAGGAGTTGGGTCTAGGAGCCCAGACTTTACATAAAGCGCAACACCACCATTTTGACTATGTGATTGACATGGAAAGTAACTGTAACCAGGAACTTCAACATTAGTTTTTACAGGATTCTCAAATGAGTTCCAAGTTTCAGACACACCAATAACATCAAAGTTAATTTTCAGAGCAGCTAGAGTTGAAATGAGCTCACCAAAATGAAATGAGAGACTTCTAGTATTCATATGAAACAAGGAAAAATCATTTTCGGTAGTACTGAGAGTAGATAATTCCTGAAGAGTATAATAACTAGAGTTTACATTAGAAGGAAAATGTTCATCAATATCATAATCATCCAGGTTAGGCAAGTTTGAGAGACCTGAAGTTATCTCAAAGGAAGGCATTGAATCAACGAACGATGGAAAGTCAAAGTCATACAGATTTAAAAGTTCATCATTATCTAGTTGACCACAAGGAAACATGATTTTCGTACATTTCAAGCAAAACCAAGGCACACTATCAGGTTCTTTTTGCAGCTCTTAATATTCAGAATTCGAAATATTATTGCACTTTATATGAACCCAAAATTTGCAGTTATTACAGTATACTGATTTGGCAAGAGCAGTTGTATTTTTGTGACAAATGCCACAAGGAAGGGTATCAGTTACCATTGACATGTCCTAAAATAACTGAATGAAACTTCAAATAGCAAAACAAGTAAACTGCAACAAGATTCTACTAATGTAGGCAAGCTGAAGGCTTCCATCAGCACAGTCACATCGATATGGACTAAATTCTCTTTCGTTTAGAGGTAGTCTCCTGTGGAACACTCTAGATGATGAACTAAAGAGAGCTGATACCTTGAGAAGTTTTAAAAGGGAGATCAAAGAATGGGATGGCAAAAGATGTAAATGTTTAATTTGTAAATAGTTTTGTTATATTGTAAATAGTTGATTTAAATTAGTTTTTGTAACTATGTACATATCAACTTTAAATAATAATATGATGATGAAAAAGACAAAAAAGAAAGAAACACAATGTCTTACACAGGACTTTCAGGAAGGGTTCATGGAAGATTGACAGTGATCTCATCATCCTCATCATTAGACCTGACATTGGTGGCTCTAAAGTTCCTGTCTGGTGGCTTGTCTTTTACTATTAGCTTGTCCTTGATGAAGTATGCTATCTTACCCTGCTTTCTCATCTTATCCAACAAGGGAAGTTGGGCCTGCCTTCTAGCCAATGTGTTAGCTGAGTAGTCATTGTAAAACAATATACCATCAGGTTTTTTCTCCCGTGCTGTCTTGACTATCATCTCCTTCTGTTTCCACTGTACAAATTCGTCGTTACTAAAAGACGGAACACCCCAGAACAACCCAAGAACAACCGGAACAAGCCAGGAACAAGCCAGGAACAAGCCAGGAACAAGCCAGGAACAAGCCAGGAACAGGCGGAACAACCCAAGAACAACCCAGGAACAACCTAAGAACAGGCGGAACAACCCAAGAACAACCCAGGAACAACCTAAGAACAGGCGGAAGAACCCAAGAACAACCCAGGAACAACCTAAGAACAGGCGGAACAACCCAAGAACAAGCCAGAACAAGACCTCATTTAGTATTTCCATGCGATTTGACAGATTTCTTGGGTAAACAAACGCAGCTCTGATCAATGAAGCGAGGAATGTAAGCCCACATAAAGTGATGTAACACTGTTTCATTTCTGCAGGATGTGTCTATCCTGTGTTCCAGACCCACGTGGGGCATGAAAATGGCGACAACAAAGGCCAACTAAGAGACGGCACGTGCAAGGCATGCGGGATGAAACAGACCCTTTAAAATCAATCAACGAATCAATAGCCACTATGTTTCCAATTGGTTTGACAAGTTTTGAAAGGGGGGGTCACTGGGGGGTATGCAATTCCGCATTTCGGCAATTCTTATCCCCTATTTCCGCAAATCCGCAAACAGAAATTGGTTATTTCCGCTATCCGCAAGGGTCCTTGAACAAAGACTTCAAAACCGTTCCCACAAAGGTTATGGGCACTACTATTGATAGGTGATGGGGGACGAAGGTCACACACAACATCATTTTGGGCAACATATATATATATGCCTCATGCAAATCCGAATATTGTTTCTGGAAAAATAAATTTTATTTCATTTCATTTTAATTTCTTTAACCACGGTAACCCCGTCAATCAATAGACTGCTTGGTGGTTTAGAGGCGGGGTGATTTTCCCTCGGTATGTGTACCAAGGGCGGGTATGTCACACTGGGAACGATGGTCCTACCTTTGTCCGAAAAGCGGTAGTTCACAAAAACATTTTGCACCACCTTTGTCCCAAAAACTGGTAGTTTTTGATGGCAAACTTCCGCTGTTATTTTTTTCAATTTGTCGGAAAATTTCAACATGATTTATCGTTGACGATGTTTGTCCCTAAAAAACCGGTAGTTTCGACCAACTACCGTTTTACAAAAGCGAGTGCTAATAGATATGAAAGTACAAGTGTTCCAAAACTGGTTGTCGAACAATGGAAGAACCGCTTTGGTGAAAAATTGGAATTTCTGGTCTTTTCTCTGCAAATTTGGCGAACAAAGGTAGAACCGCTTATGTGAAAATTTGAAATACTGGTCTTTTCTGCTTAAATTTGGCGGACAAAGGGAGAACCAGCTTACAGGTAAACTTCAGGAATTTGATAAGATAGGATGTTAGAAAACTTAATTTTTTGACAAACTGATGGAATGGGAAGATGGATAATCAAATTTCACCTTTGTCCCAAAAAAACTGGTTGTTTTGGGTAGGAAAGTGGTACTATGTGACAAAAGAACAACAACAAAAATGCCAAAGCAAAACATGTCTTTGTTGTTGTTTTTGCGATGACTAGCGCGGCCATGGCTCGGCGATCCTCACAAGAATGTTTTGACCAGAGCATTAACTCTGCAAAAATTGCACACACCTTTGGCAAAATATTTTGTTTGAAGAAAACTCTTTAAAAATATACCCAACAAATCCAATGTTTTTATAGCTTGTACGCATCTTTGGAAAAGTGATACACCCCTCGCTTGAATGATCAGAACTCCGTTTTGTTTACCCAAGAAATCTGTCACATCGCATAGAAATACTAAATAAGTTAGTGTTCTGGCTTGTTTTTGGGTAGTTCCACTTGTTTTTAGGTTGTTCCTGGCTTGTTCTTGGGTTGTTCCGCCTGTTCTTGGGTTGTTCCGCCTGTTCTTCGGTTGTTCCTGGGTTGTTCTTGGGTTGTTCCGCCTGTTCCTGGCTTGTTCCTGGCTTGTTCCGGTTGTTCTTGGGTTGTTCTGGGGTGTTCCGTCTTTTAGTAACGACGGTTTTTTCCGATTTTGACCGATTTTGCCACTTTTCTTGACCATACAAAGAAAAATGCTGACGCAAGCAATAATGATGGCTAATTTTAGGTTAATTTTTATATTTTCATAAAGTACATGCTTTGGGCTATTAGTACACCAAATTTGGTTGCTCTATCTATTTCCAGTCAAGAGTTAGGTAGGGTGGCTTTTTTGCCCCCCCCCAACCAAAATAGGACGTGTCAGGTAGCCCAACCACTATAGGGTTAACAATACACTCTGTATCGTCCCAGGTGTTCTCTTTACTTGATTCTGGAACTCCAATCAATTTCAGATTGTTACGTCTACTCTGATTCTCTGCATATTCCTGCTTACCCTCTAAGTCTTCAATTTGTTTCTCTGCATCATTCAGCCTTCCCTCAGTCATACTCAGCCTGATTTTTATCCCTTGAAATTGATTCTGTTTTTCTTCACATTTCGCTTGAGAAAATTCAAGACTGGCCTTCACTTCAGCTATATCTTTTTGGATTGATTTCATTTCCTGTTTCATCTCGTCAGATATGAGTTTGAATGCATTCGTATAAGCAGTAGATTGCGTTTACAAAAGTTCTCGAATGACTTCCAAAGTAACTTGAGTCATCATTTGAAAATTTAGGCCTGTTAGGCCACCCACGTGCTGAAATGTCCACAATTTGTCAATTTGTCCACAACAAAATCACAGCGTTTGATGCATAAACCTTCACAAACTGAACTCCGTACTTTTTTAAAAACAAATTAATTAACAAAAAAATAACGAACAAAGTCAAATAAGATAGATATTAAGCTCCTTTCCCACAGCACCACAAAAGTCGTGCGACCGCCATGTTTACGTCGGAGCAAAAAAAAAGTAAAATAAACTGAAGGTGACTCATCTTGCCTCTGATGTAAATTATTTGTAAATTATGATAAAGCCTTTATTTTTACTTGGCCGTAAATTTCCTTTGGCGAAAAACAACTCTGAAAGATGAACGATAGAATGTATGTAAAGGGTCAAAGGGTATTTGGCAAGCGAAAGTCACCAAAATCAGAAAAACCCGGTTTTTCTCAGAAAAACTCGGTTTTTCTAACAGATAAACCCGGTTTTTTAGAAAAACCGAGTCTGCAGAAAAACCGAGTTTTTCATAAAATTCGGATTTTTCTGTCAGAAAAACCAAGTTTCTCTGAAAAGCTTGGTTTTTCTGCAGATAAACTCGGTTTTTGTGAAAAACAGGGTTTATCTGATTTTGGTGACTTTCACATCAAACATATTTGGTCTCGTTAGATATCTCCGAAAAACGAATTATCTCAAGATGTTCGCCGAGCTTTGAGTTTTTGAGAATTACTGACTATCAGAAAAACCGGGTTTTCAGTGAAATCGAGGTTATCAGACAAACCGGATTTTTCAATAAAACCGAGGTTATCAGAAAAACCGGATTTTCATTAAAACCGAGTTATCAGAAAGTTTATCAGAAAGACCTTGTCTTGTTTATACCAAATGTTGGAACGGGAGATGCTTCAGGGAGGTGATAAAGCTTAATTTCACAACTTTTGCTCTGAGGACCGCGGGAACCCTTCTTACAACCACCATTATTTTTGCACTGAAATGGCAGATGTCTGAGCGTGTCGATGTTCGAAATGGGATCGGATAAAAGAGCATTGAAATCCATTTGACTGTTTGAACTTCTGTTTGAACTCGAATCCATTGCTACCTTTTATAAATGCTTCCTTGACATTGATAGCACGTGGTTATGAAGAAATCCAGAAAGTTCTCAGCAACGATATAGCATATTTCAGAAAAACTCGGTTTTTCACAAAAACCGAGTTTTTCTAAAAACCAGATGAACTCGTTTCTTTGGGAAAACTCAGTTTTTCCGAAGTACCCAGTTTTTCTGCAAATTATCGAAGTAGCTCGGTGCAGTTCAGAAAAATCTCGCAGAGAAACCGTGTTTTTCTGAAATGGTCACAATTTCATCAGAAAAGCTTAGTTTTTCAGAAAAACCCGGTTTTTCTGCAGATAAACTCAGTTTTTCAGAAAAACTAAGTTTATCTGCAGAAAAACCGGGTTTTTTTTAGAAAAATTGAGTTTATCTAACAGAAGAACCGGGTTTTTCTCATATAAACCCGGTTTTTCTGCAGATAAACTCGGTTTATCTGTTTTTGGTGACTTTCGCTTGCCATAGAAGGGGCCATTGACTTTCTTTCAATTTTCGTATTTTTGATATGGCATTTGGCATTTTTTGGCGTAGAGTACTGTCGTCCTGAATGGCTCTAATGCCGTTTTCGTCAGAATCCCACGCTCCTCTTTCGATGGAAATACAACAAAAATGTTTTGCTGATGCCTTTCTTTGGGATATTCTTTGCTTGTGTTTCATTGAATTGGATATTTCCGAAAATATGAAGTTTTTCAGGCAGACTATCTTCCGTGGACTGGCAAGTTTGATCAAATCTTTTTTCTTGTTCAAATGGGTTTAATGAGTCAGCCTGTATTTTTTCCATTTTTGCACATTTGATATGCAGTTAAGTGTTTCACAGATCATACCAACCTTTTAAGAGGAAATTCTAACATTTATCGAAACCTCTCATCAATTTTTGTTGCCGATATGCGTAGTTTTCCACAGGCAAATAAATCGGGAAAAAATTCGCCCTGAATGGGTCTATCTTTTTCAAACGACTCCACGTAGCGATCCAAGTTTGTGTCCGCTGGTATTGTGTCAGTTTAGAAAGGAAGGGTGCTACTAAAGTTATTTTGATATATTTTGAGGGTTTCGTCAACTTTGCTGTTTCTTCAGCTTTGAAAATTATCACAGCAGTTGAGTTTTACGTAAATTTGAGTTTCAGCGGCGCAGGAAAAGCGAGAGAGAGCTGTCCGTTAAAGTTTTGTGTTGCCAAAAATGCCAAGAGCCAGATATTATAAACATTCGCTTAAAGTTCATTCAGTGTGGTATCTGTAGAGAGAAGCTTGACTTTCCTGCTAGTAAAATTTCCCTGCTGAGGCATAAACAATATTTAGACCCATTCAGGGCGAAAATTGGAGAAAGTATTATTTTGACTACTGCTGATGTTGTTAGGTTCAGTTTCAAGAGGAAGCAAGACAAAATAATCTTTGGCCTAGAAATAACGGTTGGCAAGGAAATGAAGTCTATATTCATAAAGAAAATAATTCCAGGAGGCATGCACCTTGATAAGAAAATCAATTCTATTTGTGATCAGAGCCAATCCCCGGGGGGGGGGGTACTTGACTAGGGAAGTGACGGGGGTGTGCGGAAAACCTCTCCACACCCTGCACCCTGTCGCATAAAAAATAGGCCAAAAGTATACCCTGTCGCATAAAAAATAGGCCAAAAGTATACCCTGTCGCATAAAAATTTTGCCTCTCAAATACAGTGTAGAACGCAATTTTTGCTTGTGATACCCTGTCGCATAAAAATGTTGCCTCTCAAATACAGTGTAGAACACAATTTTTGCTTGTGATACCCTGTCGCATAATTTTTTTACCCATTGTAATACCCTGTCTTTTTGTTTGTTTGTCAACTTATTTTCATTCGATTATCTTTATCTAGCTATACATATTTACATTATATACAACTAATCCAAATCGAACATACAAATATATAAATTAAGAAATGAATAAATTAATAGATAAGTTAAATAAGTTAAATATTCAAGACATATATGGGCAAAGTTTACAAGATATAATTGAATTGACAGGCGTAACAAATATACAAATATTTTCTACTATTTCATAATCCAGATAATTTTCTAAAATTCGGGTGAATGTTGACAAGCATTGCATTTACAATTTGGTCCATTCCATTGTTTTATCATGCGTTTAAAAGAATTTAAGTTGTCGGCAGATTTAGTTTCATTTGGCAATGCATTCCAGATTTGAGGTCCTAGTGATCGAAGACTGTTTGAACCAAAAGTGACTTGATTTGGTCTATAATGTTGTAAGTCGTACGGATTTCGTGATGAATATCTGGAAGATCTTATTTTGAAAATATCACGCATGAAAGATGGGTTGAGATGTTTCAAGGTCTTGAAAACTTCTATACAGAGAATTCTAAGACGGGAAACATGCATAGTACATCTTTCTGATTTCAAGAGTAACTCACTGTAAGAAGATTGGTGATCATTGTACAAAAATCGAAGAGCACGTTCTTGAATCTTCTCAATTTTTTGCAAAGACTTAGCTGATGAGAAGTACCATACTAGCGGGCAATAGTTGAAATTGGAATATACAAAACTTTGCACAAGAATTTTCCTTTCATTAAAGCCAATGAATTGTTTGAGTCTTTTTAACACATTAAGTTGTGATGCTGCTTTGCTGCAAAGTTCAGAGATATGCTGTTCAAAATTTAGCTTATAATCTAGCTGAATACCTAACAATTTGACTGCTTCTTCCGACTGGATAATTTTGCCTTGGATGTTGATATTCTCTCCGCAGGTATTTGTTTGATCCTTTCTAATAAGGAGTGCATGGAATTTTTCTGGGTTAGCAATCATTTGATTCTGTTTCAGCCAAGTCAAAGCAACTCCAGCTTCTTCTTCCAGTACCCCAATCAAATCTGATAGGGTCCTGGAAAAATAAGCCAGAGTATTATCGTCGGCATAATTATGCAATGTTGCTTGTTTGATAAACAAAAAGAGATCGTTTATGTAAACATTAAACAGAATAGGGCCCAAAACTGAGCCTTGAGGTACCCCTGATAAAATAGTTTGGAAAGAACTGTATGTATTATTGATTCTCACAGACTGTTTCCGCCGTTTTAGATAAGAGTAGATAAGGACAAGAGCATTTTCATCCAAGTCTTCGGCATGTAGTTTGGCTATTAGTAGATCGTGTGGAATACAATCAAAGGCTTTCGATAGATCCATAAGGATGGCCCCTACTATATTATCATTATCAAGTTTAGCTCTCCATTCTTCGATCATTCTTATCAAGACATGTTGCGTGCCATATGCTTTTCTGTAGGCAGCGATGAAGATTGAAAGGGTCTCATCTAGGTATGGGATGAGTTGGTTTTTCAAAATTTTTTCATAGATTTTGGAAAAGATATTTAAAATACTGACTGGACGAAAGTTTCTTTCGACTGTACGATTAGGCTCCCCTTTATCTAAAGGGCATACTGCGGCTCGTTTTCCATTATCTGGAAACCTATGTGTACGTATGCTGCTGTTAATAGCATCTGTAAGAGGAACTGTGAGCTCGTCTGCTCCCAATAGAACAAGTTTTGGAGGTATTTGATCTTCTCCAGTAGATTTTCTACTGTCCAAAGACCTTAGTTGTTTCCTAACTTCGGAATTTTGCACTTCGTTAAAGGAAAATGAGTCAAACTTGTTGTCAGGGTTTTGAATGATTGTGGAGGCGCGTTGTAGTTTTGAAAATTTACTGGGATATATGTCAAAACGTAAGTGATAAATTGGTACGTAATTAAAACGCTTATTGGTTCATTGTAGATGCATGTGACTGCTTGCGTATGTGTTTTTGGCACGACTATGTTATAGGGGCGTGCAGTTGTTTACTCTATCTCTTTTGAGCTAGATCGGGCCGTGAGCGGCCATACGTTTCAGTTGAGAACGGATTTGTCGAAGTTAGAATGATACAGTCCTCTATTTAGAACAAGCCTAGTCTCTGTGTTATTCCTGCACTGGTGTGGTATTAGCAGCAGGTGGATTGACGTTTCCACATAGATGGTCCACACGAGCGGATAGATTGAATATTCTCACCCAAGGGGTCACTCTGAAATCTCAAAATAACGCATGAAAACTCCATTCTTTACCCCCACGGGATCTGCTTAGCTAGGTGTGTAGCCCCTTGAGGCTCAAGCAAGGTATTTAAAGCTTAGAATTGGTTTATTCCGTCTCTTTCTACGCAACAAGCAGTCACACGTGTAAAAGCTCTCGCTTCAGTTATGTCGTGAAAGAACCGTCGCCGACATAGCCCAAGCCCTTTTGAGCAGGTACCTGATATCGAAGTCGAAATATACTAGGCATTTATGAAGATGAAATACAACAGCCAGCTAACCAGGTAGCTGAAGTTTCTTTACAACGAGTTCGGCAAGCAGTGGAAAGCCAGCAGACCGAGCCAGTAGCAAGTGCTGTAAGCTAATATCAATATTCATTCTATCATTTAGGCCCATTTTTCAATCAATAATCTGCGTCTCGTTCGTTGTCTCGAACATCGTAGGATATCCCGCTCTTTACCTTACTATAGGTTTTATTATGCTTGCCTGGGCTTTATATGCGTTTCTTTGTGCGGGTTGCTCCATTTATTTTGCAATGGAAAGCTCTCTCGGTATTTTTGCATAAAAACACAACACCACGTGCTGTTTTTTCAATGTGCCAGTAGGTCCTAGCTGCAAAAATATTTCTTGTATAATTTTACAGAGACATCATTTAGCGACATTTTCGTAACAGTTGAAAAAAGGACTTTTTGATTACGAAGGGAGCTTTGTCTTACGTACATCTTTTTTCAAAATTTCATCTTTTTGCCAAAATTTCATTTATAAGTTGAAGGGCACCGCTTATTAGCATAAATCTTCCTTACTGTTTCCAACCAAAGAGAATTTTATTTGTCAATTTGTAAGAGCACCGTCTAGCGTACATCTTCGTTACGGTAGCCAAATAGAATTTTATTTATGGATTTGAAAGAGCACTGTCTTGGGTACATCTTCGTTACGGTAGACAAAAAGATTTTGATTTATGAATTTGAAAGAGCACCGTCTTGCGTATTTCTTCGTTACGGTAGCCATAATGTGTGTGTGATTTGGTTGTTATATAATTTTATGTTGCCAGTGTCCGATGGAATTTTTAGTAAACATTTCTCGTTCCTTAAGTAATCTCTGTGTAACTCCCTAAAACCTAGTTGTTAATTTTGATTTATTTTTCTCCTTAGTTAATAAGTCGCTCCTAGCCACTTGGGGGTTTATCTAAAAACCTTTACACTCGGTCTGTGGCTGGGTTCCTTGTGGCTGGGCTGCGTGACCCCCTACCCTATTGCTAAGTTAATAAAACCTATTTATGAAATTAAATTTATTAAATATTGTTCTTTAATATTGCAAGATGTCATTCTTTATCAACATTAAGCAGTAGGAGGGCGCTCAGCCCAGTCTCAAGGAACATCAGCAATGCAAATATCAAACGACCCTTGTGGGGACTCACTGTCCTTTTGCAAGTCTTTCACATATTGAATGTCTTCCGCCAAATCATTTTGAAAGAGCACCGTTTAGCGTACATCTTCGTTACGGTAGCCAAAGAGAATTTGATTTATGAATTTGAAAGAGCACCGTCTAGCGTATATATTCGTTACGGTAGCCAAAGAGAATTTGATTTATGAATTTGCAAGAGCACCGTCTAGCGTAAATCTTCGTTACGGTAGCCAAAGAGAATTTGATTTATGAATTTGAAAGAGCACCGTCTAGCGTATATCTTCGTTACGGTAGCCAAAGAGAATTTGATTTATGAATTTGAAAGAGCACCGTCTAGCGTATATCTTCGTTACGGTAGCCAAAGAGAATTTGATTTATGAATTTGAAAGAGCACCGTCTAGCGTATATATTCGTTACGGTAGCCAAAGAGAATTTGATTTATCAATTTGCAAGAGCACCGTCTAGCGTATATATTCGTTACGGTAGCCAAAGATAATTTGATTTATGAATTTGCAAGAGCACCGTCTAGCGTAAATCTTCGTTACGGTAGCCAAAGAGAATTTGATTTATGAATTTGAAAGAGCACCGTTTAGCGTACATCTTCGTTACGGTAGCCAAAGAGAATTTGATTTATGAATTTGAAAGAGCACCGTCTAGCGTATATCTTCGTTACGGTAGCCAAAGAGAATTTGATTTATGAATTTGAAAGAGCACCGTTTAGCGTACATCTTCGTTACAGTAGCCAAAGAGAATTTGATTTATGAATTTGCAAGAGCACCGTCTAGCGTAAATCTTCGTTACGGTAGCCAAAGAGAATTTGATTTATGAATTTGAAAGAGCACCGTTTAGCGTACATCTTCGTTACGGTAGCCAAAGAGAATTTGATTTATGAATTTGCAAGAGCACCGTCTAGCGTAAATCTTCGTTACGGTAGCCAAAGAGAATTTGATTTATGAATTTGAAAGAGCACCGTTTTAGCGTACATCTTCGTTATGGTAGCCAAAGAAAATTTGATTTATGAATTTGCAAGAGCACCGTCTAGCCTAAATCTTCGTTACGGTAGCGAAAGAGAATTTGATTTATGAATTTGAAAGAGCACCGTTTTAGCGTACATCTTCGTTACGGTAGCCAAAGAGAATTTGATTTATGAATTTGAAAGAGCACCGTCTAGCGTATATCTTCGTTACGGTAGCCAAAGAGAATTTGATTTATGAATTTGAAAGAGCACCGTCTAGCGTATATATTCGTTACGGTAGCCAAAGAGAATTTGATTTATGAATTTGCAAGAGCACCGTCTAGCGTATATATTCGTTACGGTAGCCAAAGATAATTTGATTTATGAATTTGCAAGAGCACCGTCTAGCGTAAATCTTCGTTACGGTAGCCAAAGAGAATTTGACTTATGAATTTGAAAGAGCACCGTTTTTGCGTATTACGGTAGCCAAAGAGAATTTGATTTATGAATTTGAAAGAGCACCGTCTAGCGTATATCTTCGTTACGGTGGCCAAAGAGAATTTGATTTATGAATTTGAAAGAGCACCGTTTAGCGTACACTTCGTTACGGTAGCCAAAGAGAATTTGATTTATGAATTTGAAAGAGCACCGTCTAGCGTATATATTCTTATACATCTTCGTTACGGTAGCCAAAGGGAATTTGATTTATGAATTTGAAAGAGCACCGTCTAGCGTAAGTCTTCGTTTCGGTAGCCAAAAAGAACTTGATTGATGAATTTTAAAGAGCACTGTTTAGCGTTAATTTACATTTTATGCAGACATTGTCCACAAGAGATTTGCTAAACCTATTGTTACACCCTTTTTTGTCACTTCTTTTGACCCAAAAGCTCCTGTTTACGCTGTTTCGTGCAATGATGAAAGTCACTCGAATCAATGCTTGCATTTGAGCTTTAATTTCGTATGTCTTATGACGTATGACATTGTTCGTCGATGGTGGTTTCACATAGTTGCAGTGCTTCATATCGACTCCAGCTTGGCTCAAACATTCCTAAAGTTATGACTTATAAGACGAAATAATGCCATGCTCGATAAGGCCCCCCCTTGACGTATAAAATCGGTAGCTTATGGTGGCCCTTGATTTTTCTAAGGATTTTATCTGTTGCAGTTGTTTTTTCTATGCAACCCAAGCACAATTACAGACAATGCAAAATTGAAAAAAAAAATAGATAAAACTACTGCACTACACACGGGAGACACGAAATGTGCCTCTGTCTCATAGACTCCTGTGAGCTTTAGTCAGTCCCATTCTGATGATAACACAAATTTCAAAGGCCTTTGTTTGCCAAGAATGTATCCGTTTTTCGCATCTGATTTTTTCTAGTATCTATCTTTAAGTGCAACTTTCTTTTACCAGTATCCATCAAATGGTTTCAATATTTTTGCACAACGATTCGGAGATTCCAAACTGCAATGTTTTTTCCTGCCGTCTTCTTTTTGGATCATTGCTTGTTTATGATCTACAAGTTACCCTTGTTATCTCCGATTTCCCCTAGGACATATTTCGCCCAGTGGTATCCTTCTTAGCAGTTTATAACCTTGTTTTTGTCTCAGTAGAAAAACAAAATCATGAGGTGATATCCTTTATATCCTCCTAGCAAAATACTTGGATGGCATACAAAACCTTTTGCAATGGGATTTGCTTGCATTCAGACTGTTCTTTTAACTGTTGCAGGCCGCACTTACAATTGCTAGAATGCGGGAGTCGGCCGTTAGCTACAGGCAATGCTGTTGACAGAATAATTCTGGTTTCCACTTCTGTAATAAATGTAACAGTCAGTAAGGTCCTCCTCGTGCTAACATTCAACCAACAACTTGTTGAGGTAGATGAACAATGCATCGTGGATAGACGGAATATATTCATTTTGGTGCATGTGCAGCGAGCAGTCTTGGCCAGTTTTTCCATCACAAAAGCTCTTTAAAGGCTTCATTACATTGTTTATCTTAATGCACTACATATGCAATTCTCGATTAAAACTTCAAAATTTCAACTTCACACTTTCTTGGATAAATGTAGATTCCAGCTCTGTAAACGAAAATCTCCCTGGGCCACTAATTTCTGAATTATGGACCAACATTCTAACAGTTGGTCAACAAATCATTCCCTGACAAGGCCCTAGCAACGGCTATTTTGTTAACTATTTGGAGGCCGAATTTCGAATTTTGGGCTTGAGGTCTGCAATTCTTCTCTGCCTTCTATTCCACCATTCCATTTTCAAAGTGAATAGGAGGCTCTAGCATAATGGTTGAGTGGTTGAGAGTTCAAAATATTTGTATAAACAAGTAATTAGAGTAGAATATATTTATATTTATACGCACTTTTATGCGATTTGAAATAAGCACGACGTTCGAGCCAGGCCCGATACCAGCCTTAATTCTTAGAGGGGCAAAGAACCAAAATTTTCCGACGCTCTAAAGTCAACAACAACAACAGCAACAACCCCAATTTTAGGGACATACGTTAAAACATGCACGAAAAGACTGATGTGCTCCTTTAATGACTAGATTTTGGAATTATTTTGTAGTTTCAACGTTGCAGCCTTCAACATTGGTCAATATGAAGAAAAAAAAATGCTGTAGATTCAAAATCCATGTTAAATTTTATCCTCGAAAGACAATAAATTCATGTTCTATGCATCATTGTCCCAGTGAAATCTTCTAAATGTGGGCCTGTAACAACAACAAAATCCGACAAGTGGAGTAAAATTTCCGACAAATGGCCTTGCTCCGCCCCCCACCCCCCCCCCCCCCCCCCCCCACTGGCTTCGGCCATGGTTCGAGCAAAGCCCGTTATCAAGCCTCAATATTTATCAAAATATTTGTAGCGGACAAGAAGTAAAGTTGAGTCATGATATTCATCGGCAACGATCGTAATATCAGCCAAGAATGGGAAATAAAGATATTGATGAAGAGGGGAAAAACTCACAAGCAGCTTTATCATGAAAATGGATTTTCAGAGGCCGTGAACGATCCGAAGAGCAAGGCAAAAAGCACCTTTCAACCTCCTCAAAATCTGCCTAGTTAGGCGCACAAAATGAAGTTGAAAATGGCATTCTGGCCTACTTTGAAATTGGTCACGCAAAGAGGTGAAAATTGAAACCATTTTTCCGAACTTCTTGACCTCACATTTTCAAAGATACACATTTAGGTCTTCCGAATTCAGGTTAAGTTAAATAATTTATCCATTTCTTGCTTGCTGTGATGAAATTTTTTAATATGAGGTCTAACTTTGCTGCATGCTTGACTAAAAAAAGAATTTTCTCTAATTTCGAATTAGTTGACTTAAGATTTGTTGTTTGCCTTTCATGGTAGTCTTCATAGTTCATATAACTGACATACAAAATTTGGCAATCATTTGTAATTCCACGCAGAGTTGGAAACAAAACATCTTGGTAATTGTCCGTCCGACAGAAAAAAGAGAGGATTTATTTTTCCCAAAACAAATGGTAGTGATAAAGCCACGGAATTTTGTTGGAGCTATCTCCCAACTTGCTAATTTGTTTGGAGGAATCACCTTTGCACGAAGAAAAGTATCTACAGCCTTTAAATTTTGACTAAAGAGTGTGTCCGTCCGACAGTTGCTGGTGTGTACTTTTCACAGTACTCTTCAATTATGCAACAATGCATACAGCAATTGGAGTTGCTCACAATGGGAACAACAGGAATTGTTCGCAATGCGTTTTGAAGATTAATTCAGCATTGTTTTGTTTCAAGCATATTTTTTATAAAACCTGTCGGACGGACTTTCGTTATATTTTTTATCCGCAATAGAAGTCAATAATGTGTTCCAATGCTGAAAAGTGGACATTACTGTGTCATGAATAGGTAGAAAGTATGCATCAAAAATAGATTTATGCGTATTTTGGCACCAAACTCTCCATTCTAAAAATCTGTCGGACGGACATTCCAATAAGATAATGCTTATCTTGTGCCTGGGCCAACAATAACACCAACGAGTATGTGGAACCTACGCAGTGCCATGTTGTTATTAATTTAGAATTACTTCTGTTTGTGTTTTCAGAAGTTCAATTTTGCAGTACGTTTTTGTCCATCCGACAGGTCCATCTGACACGTTTGTTATCCTTTTTTGACGAACAAGTTGTTATTTTTCTAAGTGTTACATGAGTTACATTGTCAGCAATAGACAATACCATAGAACAGTTACAGTCTTTTGTGAGTTATGCTTAATGCTGAGATAGAATTGAGGTTGAAGTAACTATTTTTGCACATGTGCATTTTCTATCTAGTCCATCCGACATGTCGATGTTCTTCGTTATTCCCAGAGCAACATTCGTTTTGAAAACAAATCAGTTTCTTGTTTTCATTACCCTTCGGATGCTTTATATCATGCAAGGTTACATTATGGTCTTACATCAAAGCTAAGAATTTGGTAGGCTTCCAAAGTATCTAATGTCCATCCGACAGATTTTTGAATTTAAAAATAGGCCCTTCTTTCTGCAAGTGCAAAGAAACTAAAATTATGCACTACTTCTGGCCCCTTTCCACAAAAGCAAGGAAAGGAAATCACGGAGAAACAAACTAAGATCAACAAAAAAGGTTATGAAGACCAAGGGAAAAGAGTAAGAGAGGGAGACATTCAAATATCAAGTCACGAAATACTGATCTTTCATTTCAGTTTTTACAAGATTGCACTTTTTGCATTCTTGGGAAATTATATAACAATAATCAATAGAAGATTTCAGACTCAAATTTGGTGTGTCGCTTCGTCAACCTATGCTGCATCTACCGAACCAAAACATTTTTCAACGGAAGCATATACCCAGTGGCATCATATCCATAAAATTTCAGCTTTGTATCATTTGCAATTAATTTCTAAGAATTTAGAAAAATCTAAACATTATGCATACGGCATTCAAACAGGAATGTATCAAGGATGAAACTTCATTTTTGACGGAGTTAGAGCTGATCAAAAGTAATACATATGTGGTACCTAATTTCTGTTTTTGCAGGGGTTGGTTTTTTCTGAGTTATGGAGTAGATAGCCTTGAGGTTTTATGGTATAGCTATATTTTGCTACTAATGTTTCATCTTTCTTTGTATTCTCTGCATGGTACATTACCGAAATTGTGACTTCCGAAGCACTCGGGTATCTTAGTTGATTTGAGAGGGAGAGTGACTAATTGGATGAGAATAGGTTACTATTCTCACCCAAGGGGTCACTCTGAAATCTCAAAATAACGCATGAAAACTCCATTCTTTACCCCCACGGGATCTGCTTAGCTAGGTGTGTAGCCCCTTGAGGCTCAAGCAAGGTATTTAAAGCTTAGAATTGGTTTATTCCGTCTCTTTCTACGCAACAAGCAGTCACACGTGTAAAAGCGACCCACCTCTCCTCCCTCGGCGACGGTTCTTTCCGCCAACAGTGGCCATTTCCACTTCACTTTTCAACTATTACAGTATTTGCAGTTTTCCTATTTTTTTTTTCTTATGTGTGTCATGGGCTTAAAGGCAAAAAGGGGCATTAACTGGGGACAATAGGCCTTTAAGCCTAGAAAAGTGAAGTGAAAATTGTCCATTAGTCACAATTCCTCTCAAATAGCGATCTTCCTTCGCACTCGGGTATCTTAGAGGGAGAGTGACTAATTGGATGAGAATAGGTTACGATTGGAACTGGATAAAACGATTTGAAGACAACTGAATCACAGCCAGTGCAGGAAAAGACATGGCTGACTTGAAGAAAAATGTCAAGAAACGAAAGGGACATAGGCTGTTTGTGACGGAGACCTTGAAGAGAACGGAAACATTACTGACAATTGATTCGACACAAAGGAACGTAGATTTGGCTCTTCAACTGAAGGCAAGTTTGGTCGATCAGTTGAAAAGATTGGAAGGATTGGACGAGAAAGTTCTGGATTTGTTGACAGAAGCTGTAGCGGAAAAAGAAGATGGCGATCGACAAATATTTTCGGAAATACAGGAGTCTGGTGGTATGAGATCGGAAGTGACAACGGCATTGGTTGGCATAGAAAAGTATCTAGAAATGAACACTGCATCGGCAGTGGTTGTGGAAACTTCTCAGTCGAATACGAGGAGCAAAGTTGAAGCAAAATTGCCCAAGTTAGAGATGCCAACTTTTACGGGAAGGCCAGAACAATGGCAGGAATTTTGGGACACGTTCCAAAGTGCGGTTCATGATAATGGGGACATTTCGGATGTTGACAAATTTGCATATTTGCGTCGTTACGTGTCAGGTGCAGCAAAATCAAGCATCACAGGATTTCGTACGACTGCTGCAAATTATGGATTGGCAATAGAAGCATTGCAGAAAAGGTTCGGAAGAAAGTCAGTAATACATCAAGCGCATGTTGATGCACTGTTGAGCTTGCAGCCTGTTTTTAACGAATGCGACATTGTGAGGCTCAGGAAACTATGCGACGCGGTGGAATGTAATCACAGAGCGCTAGAAGCTTTGGACGTGAATCCAGTAAGTTATGAAAGCATTGTTGTTCCAGGAATCATCAAGAAATTGCCTGAGGGAATTCGCTTGCAGATTACGCGCGGAAGAGATTACTTGAACTGGAAAGTAGATGAAATGCTAGAACAGATTCGGATTGAATTAGAACTGAGAGAAGAATATGGACGAGTGGAGAAGAAAAAAGGTAGGCTCGATTATCACGGGAAGAGAGATGATGTAGCTGCTGCCGCTAAGCCAGCGACGGCCAGCACACTTGTGACTAAAACGAAAAACCTATTTTGTGCATTTTGTAAAGGAAATCATGAACATCACGATTGTAACGAAATTACATCTATAGAACAGAGAAAACAGCTGGCTCGTAAGTATGGTCGTTGCTATTTGTGCATGCGAAAGGGTCACGTTTTTTGGAAATGTAATTCAAATTTTTCTTGCGCGCGTTGTAAGGGGAAACATCATATTTCTCTATGCGACAGCCCTGGGGAATCAGCAGGCCCTACGGGGACTAGCACGAGTCCAACTCTGCATGTAGGGACAGAGTGTAGCATAGCTTTGCAGACAGCGCAAGCTTTAGTGAAGTGTCCAGGCCTAGGTAGTGCAGTGAGAGTTAGAGTTCTGTTTGATACAGGCAGTCAGAGATCTTTTGTTACTCCAAGAGTTGTGTCAGGATTACAGCCCATTAGAAAGGAGACCATTGAAATAAGTACTTTCGGGCAGGAAGGGACCATTAAGGGGTCAAAGGAAGTATTTCAGTTTGAATTGTGCCCTGTAAATGGTGGGGAAGGGACTAAAATTGAAGCATATTTAGTTCCAAGTATATCTAGTATCAGAAATGAGCATATAGAAGTGAGAAAGATGCAGTATAAACACTTGAAAGGGTTGTGGTTTTCTGATGTATGTAAAAATGCAGATATTCTAGAAGTGGAAGTTCTTATAGGCTCGGATTACCTCTGGTGTTTCCAAGGAGACAGAACTATAAGGGGGGAGCAGTATGACCCAGTTGCTGTAGAAACCAAATTGGGTTGGGTGCTCTCGGGTCCCTTAAGGGGGGAGAGAGTGAGAAGTGAAATGAATGTGAATTTGGTTGGTAGTGAGGTGATGAAGGATGAAAATCATGGTAAGAAAGAAGAAGAAAGAGAGTTGGAGAAAAGTGTGAAGAAGCTTTGGGACTTGGAAACAGTTGGAATACGGGAGGAGAATGAGGTACACGAGGCCTTAAAAGATAATATCTCATTTAACGGAGAAAGGTATAAGGTAGGATTGCCTTGGAAGGAAGGTCATGATAAACTCCCATCAAATTATTGGAATAGTTTAAAAAGATTGAAAGGACAGGTGAGTAAATTGAGACAGGAACCTGAAATATTGCAAGAGTGTGATCGTATAATTAAAGAACAGTTGGACAGAGGGATAATAGAAAGAGTGTGTGAACTTGAAAAATCAGATAAGATTCATTATCTCCCAAACCACCCTGTTGCTCGAAAGGATGCAAAAACAACGAAAGTTAGGATGGTTTTTGATGCTTCGTCGAAGGAAAAGGGAGGTGTGTCATTGAATGATTGTCTCCATGTAGGCCCAGCATTAACTCCACTTTTGTTTGATATACTGATTAGATTCCGAGAGAAGAGAATTGCGCTAGTGGGAGACATAGAGAAGGCATTCTTGAATGTAGAGGTAGAAGAACGGGATAGAGATTGTCTTAGATTTCTTTGGGTGGAAGATATAAATGCAAAAGTGATTCAACCAGTGGAGTATAGATTATGTCGTGTTGCATTCGGGGTAAATTCCTCGCCGTTCTTATTAAATGCTACAGTTCAATTTCACCTAGACAAGTTTCAAAATGTTGATCCGGAATTTGTAGGCATAATGAAAAGAAGCCTATTTGTCGATGATCTTGTAGGGGGTAATCAAACTCGAGAAGGTACTTTGAAACTGTATGACCTTGCAAAGTCTAGAATGTCTGAAGGAGGGTTTCGACTAAGAAAATGGCTAACGAATGATCATCAGGTGAGAGAAAAGATCGTAGAATGTGAGAAAAACAGAGAAAGCAAGAGAGAGTTAGGAGATGACGAGACATATGCTAAGGTTTCCCTAGGGAATGTACAGAAAGATCCAGCTATGGAGAAAGTGTTAGGAATACAGTGGAAATGTGAGACAGACCAATAGACCTTTTCACGGAAAGAAAAGCAGGCTGGGAAAATGGGGGAGATTTCGAGATTTCGACACCACGCAGCTTCGAATTTCGCCAGGTTTTGCGAGGCTTATTTTCGCAACAAAACCTCTCTCCTAAGCACAAACACAAATGTTAGATATCTTTTGTCCATATCGATAAAATCCTTAGACTTCAGAGATTACGAAATAGCAATATGTTTTTGAATCTGCTTCCTCTAAATTTTTTTACATGACGAGAAAGAAACCCGAGGCAGTTTTGAAAATCGCAGAATCATGCTTAGGCCCTTGCGACCCGACGCCACATCTGGGCGCATAATTCTGCAATCCATTCAGGAAATTAAGTGAAATTTAAAATGAAAGCACTTCATTTGTCTTTGAAGTCGGATATAAATTTGCAGACTGTTGCCTAAACGCACACGAATGCAGGGAGGTCAGACAGCCCAGATCGCATGTCGTCCTTCCCATTGAAAAGTTTCTACTAAAGAACCGTCCAGAAACCGAGTTCAATTTTCCTACAAAGCAAAACGAAACCCTTTGATTGCCGATTTTTGCATCCAAATATTGTTGACAGATATATTTTCTACCATTTCATTGATATTTCTAGTAACCACCAATTTTGAAGTATCATCTTTTCAGAAACTTATTTTAGCTCGTAAATCCAAGTCAGGCCTAGGCCTATGGCTGTTCCTAGACTAAACAATGAAAACTGTAAGCGTCTATACAAGATATTTTGTGAGATCATTTGGGCATTTTCATCTGCTGTTTGAGCTAAACGAAAAGATTTAATATAATGTTTAGGGTTAACGTTCATTGGGCTGCATGCTCTTTAGAAGAGAAGAAAACAATTCTTGAATTCATTTTGATGTACTTTTGGCTCGCTATTTGTGATCGTCTTGATATATTTTAGCACTGATCCTTTGTTTCAATGTAGCAACTAAAAGTTGACATGATTGAATTTCTACCGTTCTACGAGTCGAATATAAATGAAGAGAATTTAAGATCTACGAACCTCGAGCAACCTTCTTTCTTGTAGTAGTTTCTAAGCATATTTATGAGTTCTGGCACTCGAACATCATCAAAATGTTGTTTGCTGTCTCTGAGGAAAGCGAGACAAATCAGAAACGATGACAGAAGTATTCTGCCCGTTTTGATGAACAGTGACTTGCAGCAACAATCTATACTTCCACACAAAATAAATTTGAAGTTATTCCAGCTTTATGTTCTTCGTAAAATATTTTTTTGGCTTCTTGTTGCAACTGTAAATTCCACCTTAAATCAAAATCGATTTAGAAATAACGTGTAACAGTGCTTAGGTCATGTGACAACTGCACCCTTCCTGAACTTTTAGTTATTCACTATTTCATTCAATGAAAGGAAAATGTTAATTAATAGTACATTTATTTTTATAGAGGGGGCTTAATAGAGAAGGGGGCTTATAAGAAAAATTTGGCTCAGAAGAGAGGGGCTTATTAGAGAGGGGGGCTTAAAAGAGATGGGGCTTAATGGAGCTTTCACGGTAGGTTCAAGGACCTTGAAGGTTGCCACACCTCAAAATATATTCCTGTTTCACGAACCTGCTAATCTGCATGAATTAGAAGGACTTAACGAGAAGGGTCTGCAGTCTTTATAGGGTTCTTGTACTAAAAATAATTCAAAAAGCGTATAACTTGCATCTACTTATCACCGCACGAGTCCAAATTATGATGAATTTCCTGCTGCTTTAATCACAGAATAGAGTGCTTTAATCTTCCTCTCAAATTATCTATTTTATTGTTACTATTTTTGTCAATTTCATAATAATGTTTTATTTAACGAGAATTAAATTCTCAAAAGATATCTCGAGAAAGTACTTTTTAGTAAAGGAAATCCTTCGCATATGTTTACTTTAGTTTCACTTGTTTCCTGTATCATAGAACTTGAAAGGTACGTAATGTCTAAAAGTGGAAAGGCTTCCAAAAAGATTTGTTTTGAAATATTAAGGATGGCACAGGAAGTAAATATGAATCTGATAATTTTACTGGCCCAAATTCTTAGTTTCTTCCAGAATCATCAAATTTTTCACAATATTATAAGAATATGTCAGCCTCAACTCGCATATTTGTGTCCCATTTTCAGCAGTTGCCTGTTTTGCGATGTTCATAACAGAGAATCGCATGACTGATATGAATATTCTAAGAATATATTCAGGTTCAAAACGAAAAAGTCTTAACAGTATTGAGGCTGGACAAAATTTACAGTATTCTTATAAAAAGACTGTATGGTGGGAGGGGGATTAAAAATATTTATTGGATGACACGAAGAAAAGTAACTATTTCTTACATCGTGATCTCTGTTATCCTGAACCAGTTTCATTTTGAGTTGTGATCCGACACTTACACTGCAAGGATCGTTATTGCTAGGTGGATATTGTTTGGTTTGCAGCCCAGCGCTCGGCCGGCATCGCATCATTGTGGGGATTTCCATGGATTGTACTTGCAGTATGCTTCAGACAGCTTTTCACCCCCCCCCCCCCCCAAGAAACACGCCAATCAAAGAAGAGCTGAGACACTTTTCTTTCTCTTTTAAGCGACATCTAAAAATATTTATAACTTATACTTCCATACTTCTGCTACAATTTTGGTCAATATTACAATGATATTCTATAAAAATATCATTAATTTAAAAAAAAAGCAGTTAATTGAGATAGTGTTTAATGTTCAAAAAGAAGCTTTCTCATCAAAACCATTTTTGTTTAATCAGTGAATGACTAAAAGTTCAGGAAGGAGTGCAGTTGTCACATGACCAAAGTTCTGTTACACGTTATTTCTAAATCGATTTTGATTTGAGGTGGAATTTACAGTTGCAACAAGAAGCCAAAAAAACATTTTACGAAGAACATAAAGCTGGAATAACTTTAAATTTATTTTGTGTGGAAGTATAGATTGTTGCTGCAAGTCACTGTTCATCAAAACGGGCAGAATACTTCTGTCATCATTTCTGATTTGTCTCGCTTTCCTCAGAGACAGTAAACAACATTTTGATGATGTTCGAGTGCCAGAACTCATAAATATGCTTAGAAACTACTACAAGAAAGAAGGTTGCTCGAGGTTCGTAGATCTTTAATTCTCTTCATTTATATTCGACTCGTAGAACGGTAGAAATTCAATCATGTCAACTTTTAGTTGCTACATTGAAACAAAGGATCAGTGCTAAAATATATCAAGACGATCACAAATAGCGAGCCAAAAGTACATCAAAATGAATTCAAGAATTGCTTTTTTCTCTTCTAAAGAGCATGCAGCCCAATGAACGTTAACCCTAAACATTATATTAAATCTTTTCGTTTAGCTCAAACAGCAGATGAAAATGCCCAAATGATTTCACAAAATATCTTGTATAGACGCTTACAGTTTTCATTGTTTAGTCTAGGAACAGCCATAGGCCTAGGCCTGACTTGGATTTACGAGCTAAAATAAGTTTCTGAAAAGATGATACTTCAAAATTGGTGGTTACTAGAAATATCAATGAAATGGTAGAAAATATATCTGTCAACAATATTTGGATGCAAAAATCGGCAATCAAAGGGTTTCGTTTTGCTTTGTAGGAAAATTGAACTCGGTTTCTGGACGGTTCTTTAGTAGAAACTTTTCAATGGGAAGGACGACATGCGATCTGGGCTGTCTGACCTCCCTGCATTCGTGTGCGTTTAGGCAACAGTCTGCAAATTTATATCCGACTTCAAAGACAAATGAGGTGCTTTCATTTAAAATTTCACTTAATTTCCTGAATGGATTGCAGAATTATGCGCCCAGATGTGGCGTCGGGTCGCAAGGGCCTAAGCATGATTCTGCGATTTTCAAAACTGCCTCGGGTTTCTTTCTCGTCATGTAAAAAAATTTAGAGGAAGCAGATTCAAAAACATATTGCTATTTCGTAATCTCTGAAGTCTAAGGATTCTATCGATATGCACAAAAGATATCTAATATTTTTGTTCGTGCTTAGGAGAGAGGTTTTGTTGCGAAAATAAGCCTCGCAAAACCTGGCGAAATTCGAAGCTGCGTGGTGTCGAAATCTCGAAATCTCCCCCATTTTCCCAGCATGCTTTTCTTTCCGTGAAAAGGTCTATTTGTATTTGGGTTTGAAAACATTGTAACAAAATGCGAGGCTTTGACTCCAACAAAAAGAAATATCTTGAGTATTCTAGCAAGCCTTTATGATCCATTAGGCATAGTTAGTCCCATAGTTGTGAGTTTAAAAGTGTTATTTCAGCAATTGTGTGTAGAGAAGAGATCGTGGGATGAAGAGATAAGTGGAGATGAAAGGAAGCAGTGGGAAGCATGGGTAAGACAATTAAAGAGAGTTCAGCAAATAAGTATCCCGAGATGTGTTCATGGAATGAAAAGTGAGTCAGCAAAATATAGCTTGCATGGATTTGCTGATGCCAGCTTAAAAGCTTATTGTGCAGTTATATACTTTGTTTGTGAGTCTCCAGAGGGGGTCACTGTAACCCTGTTAACGTCGAAAACCCGGGTTGCACCTGTTAAAACCCAGACTATCCCTAGATTAGAACTTATGGCTGGTAGAACGTTAGCTCTATTGATGGATACTGTAAGAAAGGCATTGGAAACTGAGTTAGAACTGGAGTATGTGAGAATGTGGACAGATAGTAAAACTGTGTTGAGTTGGATAAATAACAAAGGTGAATGGAAACAGTTTGTTAGACATCGAGTAAATGAAATCTTGAAAATAACAAGAAAGAGTGATTGGGGCTATTGTAAGAGTGAGGAGAATCCAGCTGATATAGGTTCTAGGGGTGTTGGAGCTTTTGAATTGAGTGAGGCAAAGTTGTGGTGGAAAGGCCCAGAATGGCTTCAAAGTAAAGATGAATGGCCCAAAAAACCAGAAAATTTAGAGACAGTAGAAACTCGTGAAGAAGAGAAAAAATCTGTTGTATTGAGTGCCAGTGAGAAAATGAATGCTTCAGTTGGGAAAGTTATGAATGTTGAAGCATTTAGTAGCATACAGCACTTGTATCGTGTGACAGCATGGGTTAAAAGGTTCGTTTCTAATTTAAAGGCTAAGCGAAGGGGAGTTCTTGTAACTAAAGGTGAGTTGACAAGAGACGAAATTGTGAATGCTGAAAGATTGTGGATCCTTGATGTGCAAGGAAGGTTGAAAGAACAGAACAATTATAAAGTGCTAGCAAAAGATCTGCAGATAGTTGAGTATAAGGGGCTTTTAAAATGTAAGGGTAGACTGGGAAATTCTGATTTGTGTTTTGATGCTAGACAACCAATAATAATTCCCAGGCAGCATCATCTTACAAAGTTGATTGTTGAAGATTGTCATAAGCGTGTTCATCATAGTGGCCTAAGATCAACTTTAGCAGAAGTAAGATCTAAGTTTTGGGTGCCGAGGGGAAGACAGACTGTGAAAAACATCTTAAGAGATTGTATTGTGTGTAAGAGAGTGCAAGGTAAAGCTTTTGAAACACCACCTGTTGCAGATCTACCTGATTTTCGAGTGCAAGAGGCACCAGCCTTTTCAAATGTAGGTGTAGATTTCGCAGGACCTCTTTATGTGAAAGAAAGAAAGGGTGTGATGCAAAAAGTTTACATTGTTATCTTTGCATGCTGTGTAACAAGAGCCGTACATTTAGAGTTAGTATCAGATATGACTGTTCAGGTCTTCTTAAATTGTTTGAGAAGATTTGCAGCCAGAAGAGGAACACCATCTTTGATTGTGTCAGACAATGCTAAGACATTTAAGGCTGCAAAAGTATTGTTAAAGAAATTGTATAAAGATCAAGGATTTAGGGGGTACATAGCACAGCAGGGGATAACATGGAGATTCAATCTAAGTAAGGCTCCCTGGTGGGGGGCGGCGTACGAACGTATGATAGGGACAATGAAGAGGTGTTTGAGAAAGGTTTTGAGTAATGCAAGAATGACATTTGAAGAGCTACAAACAATCCTTGTGGAAGTGGAGGGAACGTTGAATTCCAGGCCCTTAACGTATGAGTATGATGAGGTGGGAAGTGAAGTGTTAACCCCAGCACATCTCATTTGTGGGAGGAGGCTTATATCCATTCCTGATCATACTGTAGAAGATGACATCACAGACAGTAAGTTGTTGAAAAGATTCAGATATTTAGCTCGTAAAAAGGAGCATTTTTGGAATCGTTGGAGAAGGGAGTATTTAGCTGATCTTAGAGAGTATCAGAAAGGAAATAGACAGATAAATGGTCGAGTAGTGAAAGTTGGAGACCCAGTTTTGGTGTATGAAGAGCATGTTAGTAGATGCAACTGGAAGGTAGGAGTTGTGGAAGAACGGATAGTTGGAAAAGATGGTCATGCTAGAGGTGCAAAAATTAGATTAGTTGCAAAGGGTAAGCCAGTATATCTTAATCGACCAGTTCAGAAGTTATATCCTCTCGAGATTGAAGCTAAAAATGTAAAAGCAGGAAATGATGTACGTATAGAAGTCATAGAAGAGAAGCAGAATCAGACAGAAGAAACTATTCAGCCACTGGAAGTAGTTAGAGATAGACCAGCTAGGCGAGTTGCGGCTTTGGACTCTGGCTGGAAGACTAGGGCTATGCTTGGACCCTAGGGGGTCAAGCAGGGGGGAGTATGTGGAGGCGCGTTGTAGTTTTGAAAATTTACTGGGATATATGTCAAAACGTAAGTGATAAATTGGTACGTAATTAAAACGCTTATTGGTTCATTGTAGATGCACGTGACTGCTTGCGTATGTGTTTTTGGCACGACTATGTTATAGGGGCGTGCAGTTGTTTACTCTATCTCTTTTGAGCTAGATCGGGCCGTGAGCGGCCATACGTTTCAGTTGAGAACGGATTTGTCGAAGTTAGAATGATACAGTCCTCTATTTAGAACAAGCCTAGTCTCTGTGTTATTCCTGCACTGGTGTGGTATTAGCAGCAGGTGGATTGACGTTTCCACAATGATAGCTAAAACACTAGGATGATTTTTGTATTTTTCAAGAATCAGTCTAATAAGTTGCCGATCATCATCGATCGCGGCTGTATCAGCTATGTTGCAAGGTTTTGTACCACTAGATTTTTCCACGATATTAATGTAGTGGTCATTAAAGATTTCGGTCAGTTTTTGGTCATCAGTGACAATTTCATTGTTTTTAACAAGGGAAATATCATTACCAGCCAATCCTCCTTTGTTAGAAAGAAATGGTTTAACAAGATTCCAGAAAGCACGATTCGACGCGAGACCATTTTCTGTTGCTTTTTTGAAGTGCTGTTTGATTGCCTTTTTTCTCAAGGAAACGCATTTATTTCTTTGTCTTTTAAAATTATTTTCATTTTCTTTCGTAGGATTTTTGTTGAATTTTTTCTTTTCTTTAGAAAAGTATGTTGTAAATGAAATCCATCAAAGTGGGTAATTCTTGGTATTGAAAGCTAACATTATAGATACTAAACCTCCCCTCCCTTTACAAATTAAAAAAAGCATTTCAATATTGGCAGTGGGCTTTCTCGAATTATCTGGGGTCTGCCTGGCCTTTGGCTTTGGGCTTGATTTCTGCTGGGTCGGCCATTGGGATTCTGGGCGGGCTTGGTGGCTTGTGGTGGGAGATGGGGATGTCGCCGTGTCTGTACTAGGTGCCTTAGGTCGATTTGGTGGGGGTCGGGCTTGGGGTTGGTGGTGGGGTGGATTCCTGGGTCATCTAATAAACTTCCCTGCCTTACTTTTCTTTTATATACTGAATATATTGTAAATATTGTATTTTAATAAACATATTAGATTCTTTTTATTTTCCTAATTAATTATTGTATTATCGTAGTTATTGTATTTTAAATGGAGGGTCCCTTGAAAATCAACCTTTGTTGAAGGGTCACCCTCCCTAAATGATTGACTGATTGAAAATGAAACAACTGTACGAAAAGCCTTCATGAATGTGAAACACGCTAAAGAAGTTGCTTTTGTGTGCTTGGCTGTGTGTGTAGAAGTTGTCGTTGTGAATATAACATGGCTGATGTTTACCCTGGCACAACAACAAATTTACGCAGAATTGGCACGTTCTTGAATTCATTAGCAGCTTAATTATGTTAAAACAATCGCTTTCTGGAACGAACGCATCATTAGCCACTTATTGATAGTATTCATTATGCAAATAAGTCAACTTTAGGGGATGATGTAACCGGCAGCCTGCACAGAGGCTAGCATTCGCAGCATCACCAAAGGTAGAAGGACCCCCCTCCTACACAGCAACGGATGCAATCATCGCAGGTGAAGTTGAGAGGAAAGGTGCAGAGTCCCAGCAAACAATGGCGCCATTGACTGGGGGAAGGGACGCGATCACACGAAACCAAAATATCTTCATGCATAGGATTCTGCACATAGGTTATTTTCGTCAATGCTTGTCTCAAACTAGATGCCCACGAACAGAAACGTTCTGCAGGGTTCTGCATAAACATAAGTAATTTTGCGTTATCGTAAATCTGACATGGCACAGATGCACCAATAGTTTCATGCAGAGACTAAGCAAACTAGGGGTAATGACTTTTGATTTTTTGCGTATCATCCTCGTTTGACATAAAGATCAAAATATTGCTTTTCAGGCGATTCTTTTCCTTATACAAGGCGCTTGATTTTCTGTTGAAGGCGACTTTAGCAGCAACACTCATCTCTCTGACTGTAGCTAAAACAGCATAAAAGATCATTTGGGGTTATGAAGAAGTCAATATTCAGATTTTCTTATGCTTGCTTAGCTCAGGATGGACTTTGTAATCATCCAAAAGGATCTTATGTTTCTTATAGAGCCAGAATGAAAACTTGGGCGACTCGGGTAAATCCTTAAAAGTGTGTTATTTTGAATAGTAAAGGATGTTTCTGTCTTCTGTGCCCAAGGAGGGTCGAAATAATACCATCCAACACTGTTTTTGCAGTGAAAAATATTTGCCCGAGTCGCCAAAGTCGCCCGAGCCGCCCTAGTTTTTGACCTGGCCGAAGTAGAGGGGGTCTTTAACGTATCTTCGCTCTTAACTATATTCATTTCTTTGAACAAGTTCACTAAAAAAGACTCAAATGTGAAGTGAGTTGTCAATTATTCAAGAATGCAGATCTACAAAAAAAGTTCCTAATTTCGCAAAAGGGCCCTTTTCCAGCAAAAATGGGGCCCTTTTTGCAAGATTTTGGAGGGGGCTCACCAGCCACGGGCCGGTAGGCTGGGGGGCCAGTCCTCCACTGCATACAACATTAATGTGTTAGGATGCCCAAATGATTCAGGGAAATGAATGAGAACTTAATTATTTGTCAGCTGCCCATACTAATCTCCCATCTTATCTCATGTAATTTCATTTCACAGCTAGAATTTCACATTCGTAATGGCATATCCACAACATCAAGCTGGTGCACCACCATTCAACCCTGGTTACCCTCCTCCTGGTGGCCCAGATCCATATCAGACAGCACCACCTCCATATTCTGCTGCACCACCCCAAGCTGCTCCCCCACATGTAGGAGGTGGACCTACACCACAAGGATACTACCCACCACAACAGCCATATCCTCAGCAAGGACAATATCCTCCTCAAGGACAATATCCTCCGCAAGGACCATATCCTGCACAAGCAGGTTATCCTGCTCAAACATATGCAGGTGGAGATACACAACATACTACAGTGGTTTATACCCAGCCCCAACCAACAACATACGTTTATCAAGAAAGGAAGAAAGATACCAGTGCAGAGGAATGCGCTTTGTGTGCACTATGTGCTGCCTGTCTTTGTTGTTGCCTGATGAGTGACTAGTTTTCGCCACTGCAAACTGCCAACAGTATGCCATAAAATTCTGGAATTGGAAACCATGTAACAAATAAAATTAATTTTTTAGTAATTTAATGGCATATTTATGGTATATGCTTTATCACTTAGAATCTATGCCCCACCTATGTACCATACATAAGCCCATTGCCCACCAGCACCTTTAAAGCATCATGATAATTGGTCAGAGTTAATTTGTACTTAACTAATTCTGTGACCACAGTGCTTGGCACTGAAACCCATAACTTCATTTTGTAAATCCTGTGAAATTTGGACCAATTACAGTATATAAACAAGTACTGCAGTACCAAGATATTAGTATGGGAGGACAAAGAAAAACTGAACAAATTTAGAATTACAGCGTAGATGCTAATTTTTCTGTTTAAAGATGTGTTCATTGGTAGATGATTTCAATTGCTGTGAAGTCCCTTGTATCTAGAGAAAACTTGTTAGACCGATTTGCTCATATTGTCTCATTTCAGTTCAAAGAATTGTTGGATGCTTTAAATCTAGAGGTGGTAAACCCTTGGGCTTCAATGTATGGTTTAAGGGTTATTATGTATATCCTGCCGCATTGTCTATAGAGCATATGAATGAGTTATTACTTCTTTCGCGATTTGTTTTCTATCATCAAGGCATAGATATTGCAATATTGTAACTACTAACTAGCCTATAATCGTAGTATTTTTTGAATATTTTTATTTCTTCTTTGATTGGAGGAAATAGGACTTTAGCAGTTTTGATGGCAAATGTAGTCCTTGTGCCTTGTTTTTTTTTACAACAGTTCTCTAAGAATTCAAGAAATGTTGTTCCAGAGTAAGGATGGAGCTTTTACAATGATGTCATCAACATAAAGCTTTGAAATACGTCTTGTAACTTTTCAAAACTTAGTTTTACTAAAATATCTTACAGTATAAGAGTTTCTTAAGGTATATCCCTCATTATAGCACTGGATTACTGAGCTCATTCCTCACGAGAAAGTGTTATACAACCTTGAAATAGCAAAAAGTTTAGCAACCTTAGCTAGAAGGTTTGAAATTAAATATTAAATTGTCTACATTTTGATTGTAGAAAAGGGTGTATAAAAGACTACTTTTCAAGTTTTCATGTGTATTAAGATGTTGTACATATGTTGGTTGGGTAAGCAAGACACAGAAAATGAAGCCATGCATTTTCAAGTAAAATGTCAACCCAAATACGTCAATTTTCCCCAGTTTGTTGAAATTGCTGAGCTGATGATCGGTCAACATTGATCTTCTGACCTAATGGATCGAAATTTAGATTCTGAATCATAATGTTGACCATGAAGGTTTGAAAGGAGAAACGACTTGTATAATTCTTGAGCATTTCATGCAACCAACCAGCCACTTAGATTTTAAGTTCTTGGTGTAACTCAGTACAGAACTGCGATTCAGAAGAGAGCATTTATATGAGCTGGTAAGGAACTTCGGACTTGCAGAGCAAGTCAAAGCCGAAGTAAACAGCTACTGTAGTTAAACTGGTCTAAATTGCACCTTATCCCAGGACAGTAATTGGTCGTTAGGAAAAGTAACTTAGTACTCTGCAGACTTGAAGTAAGTCCCCCACCCCCTTACTCTGCAATATAACTTGAGGACTTCTCTAGAAACTTTTTCATGTCATGACGTAGGAAGCATCTCAAATTTGGGAGGGGAGCACGACATTTCAAGGCACTTTTTCATTAAGCTAAAGGGGCACTTACTGAAAATAGAAAAGGCTCTTCTTTTTTTTGTTGCGCGGAGGCACGCACCCCAGTGCCCCCCGGTTCCTACGTCTCTGTTTTATTTTAGCACAGGTGCTGGTTTTCAAGGGGCCCTTCCATACGTTAGGAAATGTCCTTCCTCGTTAAGGACCGGGCTACCACTTGCAATTCACTATAACCTAGTGCTTGACCACGATGCCATGAACGTAGTCTGATATTTTTTGTGAATTTGCAACGGTAATTACTGATTTATGCATCATGCAATCTGTAGAATAGGGGAAGTATCTATATCTATATATAATGATCATTTGTATGACAACTTGTTTTGTTTTGTTTTGAATCTAACTGGGTTGCAAAATCTGAATATCCAAGTGAACAGGTGATGCAAGTTTCATGTATCTTAATGAAAAATGTGACATATTGGAGTTATGTGCTTTTGAATTTTCAGGGGCGGGCAAGTACTGTAAAATATTTTACCCAATGTTTGTCCAGAGGAATTGGAAAAAATAACCGGTGCTTTTATCAAATAGTACGACTTTCGTGCCCAAAACAACCAGTTTTTGGGACAAAGGTGAAATTTGAATATTATTCTTCCTATTCCATCAGTTTTTCACTAAAATCAAGTTTCCCAACCTCCTACCTAATCAAAATTCTGAAGTTTACCTGTAGGCTGGTTCTCCCTTTGTCTGCCAAATTTAGGCAGAAAAGACTAGTATTTCAAATTTTTCACATGAGCGGTTCTACCTTTGTCCGCCAAATTTACGGAAAAAAGACCAGAAGTTACAATTTCTCACTAAAGTGGTTCTACCTGAGTCCGGCAAATTTCCGAAAAAAGGCCAGAATTTCAAAATTTTCACCAAAGTGGTCCTACCATTGTCCGGCGACCGGTTTTGGGACACTTGTACTTTCATATCTATAATTACTACTTGCTTTGGAAAACAGTAGTACTACAATCCCGGACAAAACTCGATGAGACAAGCTTAAAATTTGCAATATTTTCAATCTGTTCTCGAAAATCGACCAAAAAAGTGCAATTTCCCCCCCGCCCCCCAACTCAATGTTGTTTTTTGTGGACATTAGTGACTGTACTTCTCATTTTGGACCTTTGATTCCAAACCAACATTGAGAATGGGGGAGGGGGGGCATTGAGATAAATATATATGTGTTTTTACATGCTTGTCTCATGAGTTTTGTCCGGGATTGTCTTCTGACCTAGGTCTGGAAAGATTACCTACTACAGCGAATATTAGACCCAAAGATACACTGTGTGTGTCCAGAATCGTAACAGTAATACTTAACATGAATGCAGGATGCGATAATTGTCAACAAGAAACGAATTATTGAAAGTTCACTCTCCTGTGCCGCATGTTAATAGTGCCAAATGGTTGTTAAATAGGTTGTATCTGCGTGCCTCCATGGAACTAATTTTTCGTCACGTCGTTTTGCATCATGTAGTAATGAGTGCAATAAATATAATTTCCGACAAATAAAATTCATGACAGTATCTAGTTCTATAAAAGGGAGCCAACTCATTCAATCGATCAAACGAAATAACTTCAATGAGTTGTGATTTGAAAGCGAGAAAGTAAATCAGATAGGAGAATGGCGAACGTTTTCAATGGTGGGCATGTAGGTATGGAGATAGTGGTCCTATGTATGTCCCAGAAATCGGTTTATTTTGTCCTTCATTCAACAATGTTTGTCCTCAAAACCAGGTTCTTTTATAGGTCTTTAAAAGTAGTTTATTTTACACTACAAGTATGGACTATCTATATTTTGCAATCTCTGTCCCAAAAAGTGGGTTATTTCAATCCCTGAACCTGGACAATGCTGTCATCGGAATTGTTATGTCTGCAGAATCCGGACTTTTTTCGTGAACTTGGTGGACAAAGCTTGTCTGACAATCTTCTGCCATTTCATTGAAAATAACGGTTTATTTCTCAAGTAATGCTGGACAAATCTCGAACAAAAACGTCACATTTTGAAAATAGTGTGGATATACGGTTTTTTTTTATTCCTGAAAGAGGACAGAGGTGGAACCACTTATGCGGTTTGTCCAGATTATTTCTTGTATCTTGAGGACAATTTGAGGCAGATTGTTAAAAAACTGGTTTATTTTCGGAATAGTTTGGACACAGGTGGAAACAGTTTTGCTAAGACTGGGTAAATCAAAGGCGTCTAGAGAGACAAAGGTGGAACCAAGATGGTGGGAGAAATGGGTGTTGATAAACTCGTGTAGATTTAACAAAAGTTTCCATTGCAAATGTCTGTCCCCAAAACCAGTCTTTGGTGGACAGTAGATCACATTTATTCTCCAGAAACTGGGTAGAATAATGTTTTCTCGTGGACATACATAGGACCATAGAAATTACAGTACGTGCCCACCCTTGCGTTTTCAAGGAAGGAGAAGAGCTCCATTACAGAACAGTGAGGAGTACGTATATGATCACATATAGTCGTGCAGATTTAAAGATGTTTCCTACAAGAAAATCCTTCGCAGATGCAGTAGTTGAGAGTTTCCAACATAAAAGCAGCAGCAAAGCTAGTATGAAGCAATGGGTATGTTGCGCAGAGAAGCATGCCGATGGAGCTCCTCATTACCATATGGCAATAAAGTTGACCGAGCCGAAACGATGGAAGTCTGCAAAGAAATATCTAATGCACAAGTACAAAATATCAGTGCATTTTTCGTCCAAGCACGACGATTATTACTCGGCCTACCTGTATGTGACAGAAGAGGACGAGCAAGCGCTGCATAGTGATGCTCATCCAAATTTGCGAGCAATTGGATCACCCAAGACAAAAGCCTGTATAAAAGCTGCTAGACGTACAGCTGCATTGGGAAGGAAAGCACGGGACAGTGGCGACGGTGAAGTTGCAGGTCCGTCTGGTGTGCAATCTGGTGTGCAATCGAAGAGAAAGCGGAGAAGACTAAGTAACTTCGAAGTTTCAGAATTTCTATTGCAAAATGAAATTAAACGTGACGTGGAATTGTTGGCTTTAGCAAACGAACAGAAAGAAGAAGGGAAGCAAGACCTGGCCGAATATATTTTAGGAAAGTCGGAGAAAGGACTGCAAGAACTCATAGCTACAACCTGGAAAATGAGTGAAGCAAAGTCTGCAATTCAAAGAGAAAGTCGCTCAAGAATGGAGACAATCAGAAACCAAGTCGAAAATGGGAATTGTGTTGAAAGGTGTGCAGGTGGATGGCTAACGTGTGCAAATGAAGTGCTGAAGCAAAATAATGTTCATCCCTACGTTTTTGCAGCAGCTCTGAGAGATCTCATGCACAAGGGTCGTGGAAAATTCCGGAACATAATTATCGTTGGACCTGCCAATTGTGGAAAAACATTTTTACTGTCACCACTGACGTCAATTTTTTGAGACATTTGCGAACCCAGCCACAACAAGCTATGCCTGGTTAGGGGTAGAAAAGGCAGAAATCATACTTTTAAATGATTTTCGATGGAGCAGTGAGGTAATTGCCTGGAAAGAGTTCCTACTATTGTTAGAGGGTCAGCCCATACATTTTCCAGCTCCAAAGACAACCTATGCAAGAGATATCTATTTGCAAAAAGACACGCCCATATTTGCAACCAGTAAATCTCCGATTACATACATTGGGAAGTACAATACATTCGACGAAAGAGAGAATGAAATGATGGCTGCACGCTGGAAAGTGTTCACTTTCACTCACCAAATACCCCAAGCACAGCAAAAAGAACTGCCTCCCTGTGGAAAGTGCTTCTCGAAGCTAGTGCTTCTTGGTGAGGAAATGTGACTTTGGACCAAACTAATGAACACATCTTGCTGCTTTTGACTTTACAGGTCGGAAATGTTTTGTTAAGTTGCTCACTTCTGTTAGATTTATAAATTTACGGTTAACCCTCGGTTAACCGTACGGTTAACCCCTCGGCTTACCTATGTAAAGATATAATTCTACACAAAATTTGTTTGAAACAGACGGTTAACCACGGTTTACCCTCTTTTTTATTAAATAAATAGTATTATATTTATTATTAAAAAGGGGGTTAACCGTGGTTAACCGTCACTTTCCATCAAATTTTGTGTAGAATTAGTTCTATGCATAGGTTAGATGTGGGGTTAACCGTACGGTTAACCGAGGGTTAACCGTTAGTTGGACCCTACGATAGTAACATTAGAAAATATGCATATAGAGCCTTATTGGTGACCTCAGAACTTTAAGGTTTTAAAAGACTACACGTCCAAGTTCATTTGAAGAGGTCCTTCCAAAAAACTATTTGTTTTTTCAATTGCAGTTTTCAAACATAAATACAGTATCCATTCAATTACAATGCCACACCAATAAAAATTACACTCTTTCTAATAAAGGCTGTACGATTAATTCATCTATACATAACCAGTTTGTTTGACATAGATATATATATACGGTATATTTGATAACTTTGTAATTAAATTTGTTCTTTATTCAGTACTTTAATCGAGCTCCTTTTTTTCTATGATCTCATGTAAGCGTTTGTGCATCGACATTATAATTGTATCAATAGTTGCTGCTGGTATTGACAATAAGGTGTCTCGTACTCTTTTCTCAAACTCAGTTTTATTTTCAGAAGTAATGTTTCGAGTAATTGCATCTTCTTTCAACTTCTCTTTAGCAATCTTGAAAAGATTTTCGATTGGATTTAGGTCCGGACTCCTGGGTGGTATTGGAAATAACTCCGAATTCACTTCAACTTGAGCTTGCTTTGATTTGTTTGAATTTTGACAAGGGTCTCCATCTTGAACCCAAAGTCGTGTACCCTTGCCTGATTTTTCAATGATTGTTTGAAAGTTTCTTCTCAGGCAGTCTGCAAAGTATCCACCGCTCATTTTGTCGTAAGTTTCCATGAAAATAACACCTTTTCCATAGGTAATATTTACCAGTAAGTGAACATAATTCCCCCCAGTTCCACAAGCACTTCCTTTTGCGGTACACCCTGGTGAAAGTCCTTCGCTTTTTTTACGCCAAACTCTGCCACGAGGTGCTAAGGATTGGTCCATCGGGTTGCGTTTATATACAAATCCTACTCCATCCAAATAGAAAGCTATTTGCTTGCTCCAAACATCCTTGTCATAGCTTCGCAGTACCTGCTTGGCAAACTCAACGCGTTTTATTCTGTCTTTTCCAGTTAATAGGCCCTTTTTTCTTGCTTGGAGGTAATAAAAGCCCTTTCGGTTCAAAAGTCGTCTTACTGTACGAACAGAGACAGTTGTCATGTCCGCTTGGTTCATTAATCTTTTAATCGTCCAGTTTGGATATTGCATTCGTAATTTCTTGATCAAGCGAATAATCCTTCTCTCGTCCCAGGTTGTCAACTTTTTTGGTCGCCCACCAACTCCCTTCCGTGAAACAACTTTCAGACCAACTGGCTCTTTCCATAATCTGTAGATATGTGCTCTCGACACTCCTGTTTCTTTTGCGAGTTGATCAGCTGATGTGTTCCTCTTAAACTTTATATATGCCCTTGTCTCTGCTGTGATAGCCCTTCGTGCGACCATGTTGATGATTGGCAATTCGAAATGAGAGAGTTGGAAAGTCTTTGAAATGTTTGATTTATGACGTTTTATTGGGCAATCAAATGATAATTGAATTTGATCACGTGACCAATCATTGTTACAATCCAATCACTTCAGCTAAATGGCACTTTTATACACGGGAAATGACGTTTACTATCAATTTCCTAGCAGAACCTACGATTCTTCTCAGAAGACAATCCCGGACAAAACTCGATGAGACAAGCTTAAAATTTGCAATATTTTCAATCTGTTCTCGAAAATCGACCAAAAAAGTGCAATTTCCCCCCCGCCCCCCAACTCAATGTTGTTTTTTGTGGACATTAGTGACTGTACTTCTCATTTTGGACCTTTGATTCCAAACCAACATTGAGAATGGGGGAGGGGGGGCATTGAGATAAATATATATGTGTTTTTACATGCTTGTCTCATGAGTTTTGTCCGGGATTGTAGGTCGAAACTACCGGTTTTGAGGACAAACATCGTCAGTGATACATAATGTTAAAAATTGTCCTTCAAATTGAAGAAAAATAACAGCGGAAATTTGCCATCAAAAACGACCAGATTTTGAGACAAAGGTGGTGCAAAAATTTGTCATGAACTAGCGGTTTTCGGACAAAGGTAGGACCACCCTTCCCAGTGTGACATGCCCGCCCTTGAATTTTAGCATATAGAATAGAATTTTGTATTGGTTGTACTCAGAATGACTTCCAGATAACAGAGATAACATACTGGACAGTGTGTCCCATAAAGTTCCTGTTTTGATAAATTGGAGCAAATTCTTACTTTTCTTGATAGAGAAGGCAAGGAAATAATTCTTCTTGGTGACACAAACTGTGATCTTTCCAAGCATGCAGTTGGTCAACAAATGGACAATGACACTAAACATATGTGTAATTTATATGAGCTGTTTAGTTTTAAACAGCTTATCAATGAGCCAACCAGAGTGACTCTTAGTAGCTCCACTATCATCGATCATATTGCAACAACAGCTACTGGCAACATTGTACAGTCAGGTGTCTTTGAGATTTCAATGAGTGATCACTTTATGGTATTCTGTGTGCGAAAATACTGTGGAGCTCAGAAAAAGGACCACAAAGTGATAAAAACTCGCTCAATGAAAAGTTTCAATGAAGAGGCATTCCTGGCTGATGTTGCTAGCATCGGTTGGGAGCAAATTGTTCGTGAATCAGATGAAATAGATTTGCTCGTGCAAAATTGGTCTAATATCCTTTCATGCATCATTGAGAAGCATGCCCCTATGAAAACCATTCGTGTTTCTGAAAAATATTGCCCTTGGATAGACAATGATCTCAAGGGGTTGATTAGGAGTAGAGATAAGCTCCGGAAAGCAGCTGTCAAGTCAAGGTCTTCTCTCCTGTTGGACTCCTATAAGCATGTAAGGAATAAAGTCAATAGGCTAAATATTGATTTAAAACGGCAACACTTCACGCAAAAGATTCAAAATTCTGAAGGTAACATGAAGGAGACATGGAAAACCCTAAACCAGCTGATGAATAAACGATCCAAATCCACTAATATTGACCTCTTGAAACAAGATGGAAAAGATATTAGTAACAGAAAAGAAATTTCCGATACCATGAACCAGTACTTTTGTTCGGTTGGGAAAGCTCTAGCAGAGAAGATTGAGGATACACCTAACCCTCTCCTGTCAGGCGAGTACCAACTGAACCCAAAGAACTTAAGGTTTGAATTTAAACCAATTGGGCTCCAGGATATTAGAGAAGCAATTGGCAAGATTAAAATCTCAAAGGGCTCCGGAGTTGACGGTATCTCAAGCTATTTTCTGAAACTTGTCTTGCCATTCATGGAGAATTCTCTTGTTCTCATGTTTAATACCTCTTTGGAAACCGGCGTATTTCCTGATAGTTGGAAGACTGCCAGGGTTACACCGATTTACAAAGATGGCGAAAAGGCTACAAAATCAAACTATCGCCCTATTTCCGTCCTTCCCGTCATATCGAAGCTCTTTGAAAAGCTAGTTTTCAATCAATTGTACCAATATCTAAATAAGAATCGCCTTCTTTACAAGGGCCAGTCTGGCTTTAGAGAACTCTTTTCCACAGTCTCCTGTTTACTTAAAAATACGGATGATTGGTACAAGGGATTTGACACAGGACACCACGTAGGATCAGTTTTTATCGACCTCAAAAAAGCTTTTGATACAGTGGACCATAAGATCATTTGTGAAAAACTAATGCATCACGGCGTTCGTCACAGAGAAATAAAATGGTTTGAATCATATCTTTCGAACAGAAAACAGTTCTGTCGGGTTGGTGGAATTGACTCAGAAATTGACAATATCGAAATTGGTGTACCGCAAGGCTCATGCCTTGGTCCCCTTCTCTTCCTTGTTTACATCAATGACCTACCATGTGGTATTCAAAGCTCAACTGTGTCCATGTATGCTGACGATACCAGCCTTTCTTATCAATCTAAGGATTTGACTCAGCTGAATGAGGCCATGAATAATGATCTCAAGAGTCTTGAATCTTGGTTGAAGGGAAACAAAATATCGCTAAATGTCGCGAAAACTCATTCCATGCTCATTTGCTCCAAATCTAAACAGAATTTCTTAAAAAGATCCAATGGAAAATTGGATCTTAAAATTCAGGAAGACAGTTTAGAGGTAGTGGACAAGACAAAGTACCTTGGTGTACAAATTGATCAAAGCCTGGATTGGAAGGAACACATTCAATATGTCGCGTCGAAAGTTTCGAGGGCTATTGGTTTTCTGAAACATGCGAGGAGCCTCGTCCCTTCTACCTCCTTGATTAGTTTGTACAGAAGTATTGTGGAACCACATTTTCGTTATTGTTGCTCTGTTTGGGGCTGCTGTAGTTCCACAGAAAAAAGCCGCTTGCAGAAGCTACAAAACAGAGCTGCTAGAATAATCACTGGTAGTCGTTTTGATGCCTCCGCCATGCCCCTTATAAAAAGTCTTGGTTGGCAAACGATTGAGGAATTGATTGGTTCCGAGACCAAAGTCATGGTGTTTAAGGCATTAAATGGTCTTGCTCCTCAATATTTGACCGAACTTTTCTTGAAAAAGTCGCAGGGCTCCCTTCACACCCTCCGAAATACTTCTACTGACCTAAAGATACCATTAATGAAAAGTGGAAATGGTCAAAGATGTTTTTCGTTCAGAGGAGTAAAATATTGGAACAGCCTCTCAGCTGAGTCGAAGCAAGCCGTTTTAAAACAACAATTTAGGATATGTTTCTTTTTTGCACTTTTTGTTTTTTTTTCTTCTGTAAATTAGAACAATTTTGTATTTTAGATTTCATTTTGAAATCACATATTGTAATTATTTTAATAGTAAGTATATTCCATAAATTGTAAGATTTTTGACGGAGGGCCCCTTGTAAATCAGCCTTTGCTGAAGGGTTACCCTCCTATAAATAAAATAAATGAAATGAAAAAAAATGAAAATGTTAAATCTTGCAGGGCAGTGACAGTAGAAAGTCTGCGGCGATCCCTTTAAAATTTCCATCTCTCCAAGCTTAACTTATGTTTTGACACCTTTTTGTATAGCACAGGTTCTAAAAATTTTGTTCTGTGCTGCGAATGGCCTTTAAACCAAGTTGTGACTACGTATGTTTAAACTTTAAACAGAGAGCCCAAATACCACGATTTTCATGCTCTCTGGGTGCTCTCTATGGTTTTGGCAGTTCTCCCTACTGATTGAGGGCTTCTACACTGGGAGAGATGATCCTACCTTTGTTCGAAAACCGGTAGTTCATCATGAAAATATTTTGCACCACCTTTGTCCCAAAACTGATCGTTTCTTATGGCAAATTTCCGCTGTTATTTTTCTTCAATTTGGAGGACAATTTTAATAGACTGGGCACTTTTGGGCGAAAATCACCCAACAATCATTGCAAGAAGCAAATGGTGCTCATTTGTGGCGACTGGTGCATTCTTACTTATTTTGACCCGCTGAATTCGAAAATCGTTGTTGCCAAGCTAAATTTCGCGTTTTTCACTCATAATTTGCATAATTTAAACATGGCGGAATTTTGGAACTTAGATTTATGTATGTTTCTACCAAACGTTTCACAAATGAGCTCAGTGTGCTTATTATAGGGTAATTCAATATTCTGTAACCGTTAAAGCTGACCAAATTTGAAAATCATCCCCCTAATTTGCATAAATTCAATATGGCAGATTTATTAAGCAAATTTTGGTACTAAATGCAATTATTTGCATCAACCTGTAATGAAAAGGTTAACGTAATATAAACAAGGATGATAAACTATCTACATCTTCCATATCTATTTGCATGTGTGTTGCCTGAATCTACACACTCCAGAACATGCAAAGCCTGATTTGCTGCACTTGCATCCTTTATTTTGGAAACGATTCTTCATGCAGTGATACGTGATAAGTTAAAGGCGTGCTGTCCAGGACCTGTTGCAGCCTCATGCGTGTTGGCTTTAGTCACTGTGGGTATTCACCTGTGTGCCAGCCATATTCTGTTGTAGGAGGTATATAGCAAAAATTGGGACGTCAGCATTGAACCAACACTTGCAAATAGGCTCTTAGTATGTGTCGCTTCAAAGCATCGTTGGTTGGTGGTTGCAATTCTGGCTGTTTTATGGTTGGAAACAGGCAGGGCAGGATAAGGGGAGCTTCGTCGATGCTGTTGCATCTTTTAACATTGTAAACTCTGCAGAAAAATATTTCAATAGACTGAATGATGTCATCTGCAAGGGGTAAGTTTCCGAAGTCTTTTACGAGCTTATGCATTGAGCTACAAAACCTTCCACGCTGAGTATGACCTGCAATGTAAGTGGTAGTATCGCATCCTTTTAAAGCGTGAAAGGCAAGAAGGGACCGAATTGTGTCGTCCGGTTGTAGCAATTGAAAGACTTGGACTGGACAGTGGACTGGAAAGAAGTTTCGTTTTTTTGCTGTACCTGCCATGAGCCAAAGTTCTTTGCAGTTGATCTTTGCACAATGGTGCAAGATAGGAAAATATCGGTATCTCTTGCATAGAGAACTATTTTGTCACATGTGCTGTGAATTGCGTGGGGACCATCCTTGTATCTGCTTCTTCATGTGTAGACTGCAGCAGTTTTAAATCATCCTCCCCGTGTGTAGATAAAACCTCCATCTCGTCGTCAAATTCTCCTCCAAGTACGACCTCAATGTTAGGTGGTACACGTTGGATTAATATCATTTGAAAGGAGCTTGGCCAGGTCAGCCTTATTCTCCCCAAGGGCAAGGAAATTTTGCCAATTCTTTGGTAATGGCATATCTCTGTTTTCAACAGGACGACGAATTGGGCGGCAGGTCTCCGTCCTTCGCATGCAGGTAGAATGTTCCACTGAATACTCTGAAAACAACATCCCAACAACATCAAGTCTTTCGTAGGTGCCATTGAAGCCTTGAAGCGCATCACATTCTTTACAAAGATTTCTGCGGAATCACCGAACGTTTCTACTTTTGCAGGCCGTCCCAAAGAAATAACCATGACTTGACCGTCAATAATTATCTGAGATAAAGATCTTGCTATTTATATTTCCTCTGGTATTTCAACTCCGGCTCTAACTTCTTCTAAAAAGATGGCTTTGTTGCCACTACGTATGTTGCCATTCATCTCAGCTAATGTAAGTGGAACTGGGAGAAGCTCATGCTTCAAGATGCTGCGGAGATCAACTTTGCTCCCAGCTTCGTACGCTACGATTAACCTTTGCATAACTCCTCTGTCAGCTTTTGAAACTTTTTTCTACTGAAATTTTGGGTCCTACAGTTCATTAAATGTTGGGGCATTGTTCTTCTTCAGTCGATGGTAGTAGCTGATCTGAGGTTTCCCATCAGGACCATTTGAGATCAATCTTTCTGATGCAAAGGTATCAAGTTGTATTTGCCCAGGTATTTTCGCCTGCAGAAGTGAAGATTGAATTTTCTCAGTTGGCATATCCTTTGTTGCAACGTTTTTTAGAGCATCCTTAGAGAGCCTTAGAGAGCCTTAGACTCTGTTGCACAGAAATCAAATCTCTAGTTTGGATGCAATTGAATATTCATCCTTCTCGTCTCTTTTTGATGACCACTGTTTAGTTTGTTGTGTGTGGCTTTCGCTACGTCAAGAAGAAACATAGGTCTTTTTGCAATCTCTGACCTCCAGTGAAAGGAAAGCCCGCAACGTTGCAGTGCATATACTTCATTTGTGATGTATCTCAAAAGAAAGCGCTATGGTACAATTTTGTTACTAAGATCATATTATTTGATGCCTGATAAGTCTAATCTTGCTAATAAAACGATATGCTTTTAGCTCATTTTCAGTCGTCCAGGACACTCTTAAAAAGTGTCCTGGACGACTGAAAATGAGCTACTTTAGTTGAACAATCTCCAATTTAAATTGTAAGCATTGTAGATTTTTGCTGAAATTAGAATTTATTAAATGTATCTCAGATTTATTAGAGTCATGACGTCATTAGTGAAAAGTCTGCCATCTTTATTTCATGGAGATCAGAAGATCAATTATGAAATATTTTCGATTTTAAAGGATCCAGAAGGATAAATTACCCCAAATAAGACAGACCAAACTCGTTTATAACAAATCGTAAACAAAGACCATAGAAATCTATGTTCCATAATTCCGCCATGTTTAGATCATGCAAATAAGGCGCGAAAACGCGAAATTTAGCTTGGCAACAGCGATTTTCGAATTCAGCTGTCCAAAATTAGTGGGAATGCTCCAGTCGCCACAAATGAACACAATTTGCTTCTTGCACTCATTTCTCGGCAAAGGGTGCCCAGTCTATAACATTATGTATCACTGACAATGTTTGTCCCAAAACCGGTAGTTTCTACCAACTACCGTTTTCGAAAGTAAGTGGTAATCGAATTCTTACAATTATAATTTTTGCCAAATTTCCTGCAAGCTCAATAGATTCTGGACGAAGAGAAAAACCCACATTATGTTGATATATCATGCAATAAACAGCCATATTAGGGATCTCTAAAATGCCCCCCTTTGAGCTTAAACCAGGTGAAGTAAAAAAAACTTTGATGAGGGGCGTATCACTCTTCCAAAACTAAAGTAACAAACGTGGATTTTCAAAAATGAAAGAAAATACGGCCACAATCATGGCGTGTCTTTCTCTCCTTGCCAAATATGCAGAGTTCAATTCTGAGCTCTTTCTGTTTTTGTAGGAATTCTTTGAGAAAGTCAAAATATTTCAAATCGAAATCCTACTTCCTCGTGAACCCCAATTGTGCGTGCTAATTGCGAGGCTCTAAAGGCAGTGTCAACAGTTTATTGTCTTTATTGTGCCAAGTCAATGCCAATTGAAAATGCGATTGTATGCAAGCATTGAATGACGTAAATTCCAGTATTGTCCAGTTGAAAGAATGAGCTGAAAGTATGAAGTATGGAGCTGCACAAACTACTACTGCTTGTTTGTCATGAATCGCGTGGAGACGGGTCGATTGACTGCCACTACTCGACCTTAGGCCGTTCGCCATCATACGATATCTGCATTTGATCATGGACATCCAACGTCCATCAACACATATTATCAAAGTTAATTGGAATCAATGTAATAAGTCTAAAGTCTTGGATTTACACGAACATTCTCGATAGAACCCGAACCTCTCTAAGTGGCTTTCCCTTCATTTCCCGATCTGTGCCCGTTTCCTCTTCTGCAAGGATATAAAACATGGAATACGGAATAAAGGAACAATTAAGATCCAGCCCCAACTGAAATCCCCCCCGCCCCACATCAAAATCTCTTCCAATCATCAGTGGCGTGCTGGGGATGAGATCGCAGGGGGGGGCAATAGGTCAATTTGGCGCCCCTTTCTAGACTTATGACTTATTGTCCCTTGTTTCCCCGTGTTCTTTGATTTGCTGATATCAGTTGCTCAATAGGGACTCGTACCATTACTCTTATAAAGTGGGTTCCCTGTTCCAAAACGGCGTAAACAAGCGGGAGTTCTCGTACACACAACAAAATCGCTTGGAGCTAAACTTTTAGTACAAAAAATAATGTTTTCCTGACCTACCCATTACAGACAATATACCTTTCAAGCAGTAATGGAAAGAAATTAAAGTTGGAGTACCGCAAGGGTCGGTCCTGGGGCCTTTGCTATTTAACATCTTCATAAATGATATCTTCTTTTTTGCATATCACACAAAGATATGTAACTATGCTGATGATACCACAATCTTTGCATGCCATGCGGATCTTGATACTATTGTTAGACAATTAGAAGCAGACAGCTCTGTGATAGTAAAATGGTTTTCTGACAACTTTTTGAAGCTAAATAATGATAAGTGCCACCTGATGATATTTGGTGATAAAAGCACCGAAACAACGGTCACAATTGGAAATTCAAGAATTAAGGAAAGTGATTATGAAAAGCTGCTAGGTGTGACTTTTGATAAGAAATTAAGTTTCAAAAAACATGTTGAAGATTTATATAAAAAGGCTAACCAAAAGCTTCACGCACTGGCTCGCTTGTCTAATTACATTGATCCTATCAAATCAGAAATTTTAATGAATTCCTTCATCAGGGCACAATTCAATTATTGCCCACTTGTATGGATGTTTAATGATAGGTCAACTAATTCAAAATTAAATCGCATTCACGAAAGAGCACTGCGATTGGTATGCAGAGATAGTATATCAGAGCTAGAAAAGTTGAAGAAAAAATATGTTACCATTCATCAGCACAATCTGCAATTGCTAATGCTTGAAATATTCAAAACAAAAAACAATCTAAATCCAACATTTATGAAAAACATTTTTACTGAGAGAAATATTCACTACAGTTTGAGAAGTGAGAATCATTTGCAGTTGCCGAATATAAAGACAACAACATACGGAATAGAAAATATTCAGTACAGAGGTCACCTTTTGTGGTCCTCGTTGCCAAAGGAAATTAAAGATTCCAACACATTATTTGAATTCAAGCGAAAAATAAAATTATGGCATGGAAATACTTGCATCTGCAGATTGTGCAAAGTTTTCATTAAAGATTTAGGGTTTTTGTAGGTTTTAAAGTAAAAAATTGTAAATTAAGTTTTAACTTATTTGTTGGCGTTAATTAGCTTATTAGCTATATATATTTTTTTTTATCTTGCCAACGTAAACGAAATTGTTAATAATCTTCCTCTGTAGAAACAAAATAGATCCATCGCAGCTACGAGTTCATTTTTTTCATTTTCATTTTAAATTATTTATACACAAAAACCCTTCAGCTAACAAACGCAATACTTAAATAAGAAAATAAATATCCTAATTACATTAATATAGTCTATATACAGTTAAAGCAAAATTATGTACAGTAATCTATGTAGTAGCAGCTGCTCTTCCAGGGCGTCGTGTTTTAGTTTGTGTTCAGCTCATATAATAACTTTTCAATTGTTTTTTGAATCTACTAAGTGTAGGGAGCTCTCTGATATTGACGGGTATATTGTTCCAAGCTTTCAGAGCCGAATAGTGAAAGCCTTTCTTGACATATTCAAGATTATTTCTTGGGATTTGTAGGTCCCTGCAATTCCTTGTTCTGTAGTTGGAATGCTGGGTCCTATGATGGTATTTACCCCAAAGGCTTTCGGGACATTGCCTGTTGATTATTTTATATGTCATAACTGATCGATCAAAGTTTATTAGTTGTTCAACTGTCAACCAATTATGAGACCAATTGTCTTTTAGTCTGGCCTTATCAATAATCGAATGGGCTCTGTCCTGCAGACGTTGGAGGGTATTCAATTTTGATTTAGGAAGACTCCCCCAAATAACATTGGCGTATCGCAGATGGCTTTCTACAAGTGCACGGTACACATGCTCCAGCTGGGATTGGGAAATGAGATTTTTCAATTTTTTTAGTGACTTAAGACCGCCACTAATCTTCCCTTTCACTTTGTTGAATTGTTCATCCCAGTTTAGCCCTTCATCCACAATAACCCCTAGTGATTTAGTCTTCACCACACGCTTAATTTCTGAATTGTTAAGATTCAGTGGTTCTGAGATTTCAACCTTATTTGTCCTCCGTGGATGGCCAATGATCATGTATTCAGTTTTTTTCGGGTTGGCACTTAACTTGTTTATCCGCATCCATTCCGAGATGTTTCTTAATTCTTTGTGGGCATTTGTAATTAGATCATCGACGTTACCAGATGTTAATGTAACATGTGTGTCATCTGCATACATACTAGCCCTAGAGAATTCTAAGCATTTTTCAAAGTCATTAAGGTAGATTATAAATAGGAGTGGTCCCAAGCAGGATCCTTGAGGTACACCACATGTTACCAATCTAGCCCCCGACTGTTGTCCATTAACTGAGCAGAATTGTTTTCTACCACTTAAGAAGGACGTGAACCATTCTCCTGAACTTGCCCTGATACCGAGTGCACCTAACTTTTTTATCAGTATTGTATGATCTACGGTATCAAACGCCTTTTTTAAATCAAGAAATATGGCCAAATTGAGCTGTTTTTTATCCATATTGTCATACCAGCAATCAGTACCGTTTATCAGGGATGTTACAGTGGAATATAGTTTTCGAAAAGCAGATTGATTTGGTGTCAATACTTTGTTAGTTATGAGATAATCAATGAGCTGATCGTGAACTATTCTTTCCAACATCCTAGAAAAAACTGAGATGACCGAGATCGGCCTATAATTGTTTCCATCCCTTTTTGAACCTGCTTTAAAAATTGGTGTGACTCTTGCTAATTTCCAGATATCTGGGAAGACACCATACTTCAATGACGAGTTGAAAACCATGGTTAGAGGCTTCCAAATGAAGTCTGCTGCATCTTTAATTAGCATAGTGGAGATCTTGTCTGGGCCTGGTGCTTTGCCATTTTTCAGTTGCTTTATGGCGTTCAGCACATATGTTTCATCAATGGGTACAAATGTCATTTTGTTCTGTTGAACATTGATATGCTTGACAGAATCATCATCAGGCCTAGACTCTAACTTGCTAGCAAGTTTCGGTCCTATGGTGGTAAAATGATGATTAAGTGCTTCAGCTATATCCTTTTCTTTAGTAATATATCCTTTTCTTTAGTAATAAATTCGTCTATTCCAGTTCATTTGTTCATACCAATACAGATTTTCTTTGCAAGGGAAGGAAGTCAATGCCACTTTTTCATGATAAAATGCTATTGAAAGTTCTCGAAAACTTCTTTCTAATTCTAAACTGTCAATGAGCTCGTCTTTGTCAAGGGAGAGAAAATTTTTTTTTCCAAACGCCATCATCAGAAGGCCCTCAAGGAGCTCTTGAACCATCGTTGAGCGTATACGCGACGTGGAAAACGAATGCTCAGCGGTTGATGAGCTCACAGGAATGACAATTGCAATAGCATAAACGTGCCCTAAGATGGGATATGCATCCATTAGATGGTACGTGGGATGACATAGCAGCTGCCAGGCACCAGAAAAGGATGGCAGCTTGCTCTTTTCGTCAGTTTGCTTTCTGTGTATCGCACCTGGCCAATCAAAATCTTCATCATAATCATCATAGTCATCATGTACTCGTTGCTTCGTTTTCTGTTTGGCTGGTCTCTTGCATAGATACGCAATGATTTATGAAATAAAAGATAATGACGTGAGAAGTAACGGGTGTCCCAAAAAAATGTTTACGGATTTGGTTGACTCTAGCGCTGTGAATTTAGCTTTAATCAATGGCTAATCACTCTCCAAATGTTCCTCGGTAGTTAACTTGAACATAGATACCTCGTTTGTTGGTATTGGTGCTTTGGGAGCAGAAATATCAATCTTGAGAGCTCAAATATGCCTTAATGTATACATCAACGAGAGCCTTGATAAAATTTGAACAATATTAGATCTTGTATTATTACGTTTTCCAGAAGTCACCCCCCCCTCCCCCAGTCACCCATTAGGATGTTTCTTAATTTTTCACTAATTTAGTTCTTAATTTCGATGTGGTTCAGGAATTTGAAAAGGCCAAAGCTCTGGTTTGCAAGTGGACGCACATTTGAGATTTCAAGATTGATATTTCTGCTCTTAAAGCACCAATACCAACAAACGAGGTATCTATGTTCAAGTTAACTATCGAGGAACATTTTGAGAGTAATTAGCCATTGATTAAAGCTAAATTTACACCGCTGGAGTCAAACAGATCTGTATACATTTTTTTGGGACACCCGGTATTAAACAGCGCCTTCTTTGAGTTTCCATTTGATATCCTAGTATCATTGCGATGTTTCAAGAAGTTCTCTTCGTTCACTAACTATTTGATCAGGGCGCCTTCGGCGCCCTCTAAGATAGACATTCTCTCTGGCGCCCCTCAAGCTCGACCGGCACGGGGGGCAGTTGCCCCCCCTGCCCCCCCTGCCAGCACGCCACTGCCAATCATGTATTCTAAGGCAAGGGAGTAGCAAAACTTCATGTACCACTTTTCAAAATGCCATGATCTGTCGACAAGAAAGATAATCATGTCATGCAGGGTACCACCCAGGCCAGAAGAGATGTAAGAAGTGTTGTAAGAAGTGTTGTATTCATACTAAGCAGTCTTGAAATTTGCAAACTGCTCTTATATTTTTTGGGACTATTCTTACCTTAAAAAGCTACAATTTTCCCTGAAAAGACACGCATGCTTCAAAAACATCGCTCAAACATTTCTTCTTCTTTAACGCCAAAGCCCCATTGGAGCCGTAGGCACCATCCAGTCAAAAAAATACTGCGTTTCCATGTTTCCGTGCATTATTGCGCGCCATCAACATTCCTCCAGACCATTCTCTGGTGTTGTCTACCCAGGCTGTTCTTCTTCTTCCTCTCTTGTTTTTCCCCATTCTTTCTCCTTCTATTTCCACCATGACCACACTTTCCGGTCTCCGTTTCCAATTCCGTTTCCGTTTCCGTTTCCGGCATATTTTGCCATCTTTCGCTTTTTTATCTGTTCAACAATACCATCTTTTTCCTTGACTCCAATCCTTTCTCGGACCCAATTATTTGTTTTCCTCTCAGTCCAGCTTATCCTCAAAACTCTTCTCCAAACCCACATCTCAAAAGATTGTAACTTTTTTTATCATTTGTTTTCAATGTCCAGCTTTCTGCACCATAAAGTAAAGTGCTCCATATCAAACTCTTGACTAGCATTACCTTAAGCTCTCGACTGATATCTGCTGACTTCCAAATTGCTGTTAGTTGTATTGTTGAGTTTCTAGCAATAGCGATTCTTAACTTAATCAAACATTTATTCTTTTAGGCCGTCGCCTGTCCCCTGCTATCTTACACTTTCGTTGCACATATGGCGAGACTAAAAAGTTTTTGTGCAGAAACGTTGTTCGACAATGCTAACAAAAAATAATCAACCCCCCCATCTATATGTTTGCACAATAGCTCAAAATCAGGGGGTAAAGTTGTGGCTCGCATGATGACGTCATCAATGTAAGAATTGATTCATGACAGAAGGCTCCGAGTTCAAATCTCGGTCTCACCTCAATTTTTCCATTTTTCTCCATTCGTCGAAATTTTAGTATCAAATTTATCGTTAAAATGTGCAAGTATCCAAACCATATGTAAAGACAATGGAGAGGAAAAATTGGGATGTTAAGGTGTTGTAATTTCTCGTAAAAAGTCGAGGGCAACGCGCCAACCTGTGTTTGGACATCAAATAGTCACACAGGCCAGACATAACAGAGATTACGTCACCACACCAGTATGGATATCTATGATCCGTGCGTCGTATTCGCATGGTGAGATAGCTCAACTGGTAGAGCGTCTGTCATGAAAGCAGAAGGCTCCGAGTTCAAATCTCGGTCTCACCTCAATTTTTCCATTTTTCTCCATTCGTCGAAAATTTTAGTATCAAATTTGCATATATATATATTTAGGGGCTAGGATTTTTGATATTTAAATACGAGGTGGCTTATTTAACTATTTATGTTTTTGAACTGAAGACGGTTATTTATACGTATACAAAGAGGTAATGCAAAAAGTAAGCCAAAAAGGCATGCAGGGTTCAATATTCATCATCAGAAGCACCTTTATCCCCATCTGATGCGTCAATCAACATCATTACTGTCACCTTCAGCGCCGTCTCGATCCACCACTACACTGTTTAAGCAGCAATCGCACCAGCAAAAGTTGTGCCAGGCGATCCCTGGTTGTGTATTTTGCAAATTTGCTTTGCGACATGAACACCTGTCCAAGGTACATCCTTTTTACAGGCACATAGCACATTTTCCAGTATTTCATCTGAAGTGGATGAGATGGTAAATTCATCCAGTCTATGGACACATTTCCCTCTTCGTCAATGATCTAGCAATGCTGCAGCAACGATCCAGCGATGTTCAGCAGTTCATCACAGGGTTTAAGGATCACATCCAAATTGCAGCCTGGTGCATTACGCAGCTAATTTTTTTTCTTCAACATCAATCTACTGCCTTTTGTTTTCAAAAGTGCTGACTAATTGCTCAGCATCGTTTTTCTGAACAGTGCTCGCACTGAAATGGGGTTGCCATCTGAAACCTTCAAGGGCTCAACCGACTGATCATGAAGGTTCTCCCCAAACCCTCATATTTCTTCGCCTGGGTTTCCGCAATTTAAATACTGGATCCTCCCGTGCTTCACTTTATCCTTTGCATGAAACGTTCCTGTGCCAATGCACTCAACTTGGAAGACAATCTTGATTTAAAACTTGAAGACCCTCTCGATAATCATCACTGACGATATTTCTCCCAAAAACCAGTAGTTTGAAAATCGTTGTTCGAAGGCAGGTCTACATTCAAGTGCAGGTGTCCCAAACAAACGAAATATATTCTGAGGGCGGTTGTCCCAATGTTAGTTTTTTGTCAAAAGGCTCTGTTCGACATCTGGATGAAGCAGTTTGGTATTATATCTATTAAAGCAGAAATGTCCCAGAGCTGGTAGTCTTGGTTACTGGTCTCTTGTAGAGCTGATTTTCCAAAAAATCCCATTTTACTCATTTTCTCATATATTTGGAGGACAAAGGCTGAACCAGTGAATGGTTAAACTTTAGGATTTTAGTCATGTAGAATTTTAGGACTCTGGTCAATTAGTTGATTGCATCATGGTAGAACAGATCAGATTCCTCAAATTTCATCTTTGTCCAAAAACGAGAGTTGATTTGGGCGGCAACGATCGTTTTGGGCAAAAGCAGCATCACAGTGATAAAGGAGAAAGGAGTCAAACATCAAAGTACCAGCCCGCCCCTGGACTCTGCACTGTTACTACTTGATGAGATGTCGATGCATTCTTTCCATATTAGACAAGAGGAGTATCAGCAAAATCGAGCAAAGACACTGACTGACGAATCACACGGGTTTTACACCGCGTGCGTAGCATGTTCAGCATTACATCTTCAATGGTTGTTGTTTAGGACCATTCTGCTGAGTGGTGATATAGAAATAAATCCGGGCCCTGAAACACTTGATTTTTGTACGTGGAACCTAAATAGCATTACTGCACATGATTTTTTACGCGTGTCTCTTATAGAGGCTTACAATGCGGTGTACAACTATGACATCATTGGAATTGTTGAAACCCACCTTGACAGCACCATTGATAAAGATAGACTGGCACTTGATGGATATACGTTTATTAATGATAACCATCCTCAAAATGTGAAAAGGGGTGGTGTTGGGCTATACATCAAAGATTCCCTTCCTTCAAAAAATCGTTCTGACCTGGTAACTCTCCCTGAATGTATTGTGTATGAAATTCAATTAAACAGGAAAAAGTACTTCTTTGCCGTAATCTATAGGAGTCCAAGTCAGGGTCCGGAGGAGTTTGATAACTTTACCATAAGCTTTGAGCTGATGTTATCCAAAATGCATGCTGAAAATCCATTCTGCGTTATTATTACTGGTGATTTCAACTGCAGATCAACTCAGTGGTGGGAAAGTGATATCGAAAATAACGAGGGAAAAATATTTGAGCCACTAGCGTCTGACAATGGTCTTCATCAATTAATCTCAGAACCAACTCATTTAATGGGTGAATCTAAATCCTGCATTGACTTGATATTTACTGATCAGCCTAACCTCATTATCGATTCTGGTGTCCATCCGTCACTACATGAGCAGTGCCACCATCAAATTGTTTACGGTAAATTATCTGTTTCAAACATAGCACAACCTCCATATACCCGCAAGATTTGGTATTACGATAAGGCAGATTTTGCAGCAATCAGGAAAAGCATTGAAACGTTTGCTTGGCACGAACATCTTGACAAGATGACTTGCCCTAATGAACAGGTAAAACTACTCAATGAAGTCCTTCTCAACATCGATTCAAATTTCATCCCCAACAAAGTTAAAACGATTAGGCCTCGTCAAGCTCCCTGGATAACGCAAGCCATCAAAAACTTTCTAAGGAAAAAAAATCGTGCATATAAAACTTTTGTGAGGAGTGGTCAGCCAGACGACAAGCTTGAAGGTGTGCAAAAAATGATATCAGAAGGAGCGAGACTGATTGAGGACGCTAAGCGGAATTACTTCCTTAAGGCAGGAAAAACCCTGGCTAATCATGGGACCAGCAGCAAAACCTATTGGACCTTAATAAACACTGTTTTAAACAAAGTTAAGATTCCGATGATACCACCTCTTCTAGAGTGCGGGCTGGTTGTAACGGATTTTACCGAAAAGGCACAGATATTTAATGACTATTTCATTCTTCAATGCACAACCATTGACACAGGTAGCGAAATTCCCCAAGATACCCCGGTAACTACGACTCTGATAAGTGATTTCGTCATCTCTGAGGAAAAGATTCTTAGTATCATTAGATCACTTAATCCCAATAAAGCACATGGCTGGGACGAAATATCTGTAAGGATGATAAAGTTGAGCGATGTTGCATTGGTTCTGCCACTCAAGATAATTTTCACAAATTGTTTGAGGCGTGGTTTATTTCCCGAAATTTGGAAACATGCAAATGTAGTGCCGGTTCATAAGAAAAATGAGAAAAATTTGAAGGGGAATTACCGTCCTATTTCTCTTTTACCAATTTTTGGGAAAATACTTGAAAAACTCATATATGATTCTCTTTACTCGCATCTTGTATCACACGAACTTCTTAACCCAAATCAATCAGGTTTTCGCCCAGGAGACTCAACCATCAACCAGTTACTCTCAATAACACACACAATATTTAAAGCTTTTGACTGTAACCCTCCCCTTGATGTTCGTTCTGTGTATCTTGACATTTCTAAGGCATTTGATAGGGTATGGCACGATGGTCTAATTTATAAATTAAAGCGATGTGGTGTCTCGGGACAACTTCTTTTTTTAATCCAAAGCTTTCTCAAGGATCGAAAGCAGAGGACAGTACTGAATGGACAGAGTTCAAATTGGGGAGATATTTCTGCAGGGGTGCCCCAGGGCTCTATTCTTGGACCCTTGTTTTTCCTTGTGTATATAAATGATCTAGCTGTAGGCTTGAAGTGCAATGTTAAGTTATTTGCTGATGATACATCGTTGTTCACTGTGGTAGAAGATTCAAATACAGCTGCCAATGACATGAACCATGACATGGACTTGATAAGTCGGTGGGCTGAAGCTTGGAGAATGTCCTTTAATCCAGATCCGCAGAAACAAGCTGTTGAATTAACATTTTCAAGGAAAAAAATCGAAATTGATCATCCAGTGATTCTCTTTAACAACATACCAGTCAAGAAAGTGAATGAACATAAACATTTAGGAATTATCCTGGACTCAAAGCTATCTTTCTCAGCTCATATCAAATCAGCGATCTCTAAAACAAGGAAAGGCATTGGTTTGCTGAAATATCTCTCCAAATACCTGCCAAGGCATACCCTAAACGAATTATATAAGCTCTATGTTCGACCCCATCTAGACTATGGTGATGGTATTTACCATATTCCTGCCAAAGTATGCCAATTCAGTCAAAATATCCTTTTACCAAATTTAATGGAAAAACTAGAGTCCGTACAGTATTCTGCTGCCTTAGCTGTGTCGGGTGCATGGAGGGGAACATCTCGAGAGAAGCTGTACACAGAGCTTGGTTGGGAGTCACTGAGTTCCCGAAGATGGAGTAGACGCCTTACCTTGTTCTACAAGTTTGTAAATAATCTTAGTCCCGAGTATACAGTTGAACCAATTCCCCCTCTTCATCATTCGCAGTACCGTCTTCGCGACCAGGATGTCATCGGGCAATTAAAGGCAAGAACAGAAAAATTCAAGTCTAGCTTCTATCCAAACTGTTTATCCGAATGGAATAAGCTTGAGCCTGAATTGAGACTTGCGCCTTCTATTGCTGTTTTTAAGAAAAAGCTGTTATCAATAATCCGCCCCCCTGCCAAATCTGTTTTTGGAATTCACGATCCAATAGGATTATCCTACCTTACACAACTTAGGGTTGGTCTCAGCAAGTTAAATTTCCATAAATTCAAGCATAATTTTAGGGATACAATAAACCCGATGTGCCCAACAAACGATGGCATTGAGGACACTGAGCACTTTTTGTTGCTCTGCCCTTCTTTTGGTGTTCAACGACAAGATCTTCTCGCTGGAATTGTTGAATTATTACGACCATTTGCACAAATCACCAATCTTTCAAACGATTCTTTGACACATCTTTTATTGTATGGTGATCAAGACCTTTCTGATGAGTTGAACAGAAATATACTCGAATTAACTTTACGTTTCATCCACGAAACTGGTCGCTTTGATTAATCTTTTGAGATTACAGCTATGTACTAAGCAACCACCAAGTCCTTTATCGTAAATAGCTCTTTCCTTTGTAAATTCTGTTTCACATCAGATGTCGGCCATTTTACCTTCCTAAATCAACATTTAAACGATTTGCACTCGTGACATCTTTCAAATCCATTTAAACCCTGACCTGTCATCTGATATGAGACAGAATCTAGTATAGTATCCATTAATCTTTAATTGTTTCGTCGTTTCGTAATGTGTCTGTATACAGTTTAATGTTTAATGTTTTTATATATTGGCCATGAGGTAGTCATTGTATTTCGCTCCCCATGGTATCGTACCTGTAGTGTTGTATAGTAATTTAGATAGGTATAGTAGAATGTAAGATTCTTGTAAAATTTTATATTTGAATAAAAAAAAAAAAAAAAATCACACGGGGGAAAAGTGATGTTGATGCTGAATATAGAGCTCTACATGCGCCTATGACTTGAATGAAAATGAATGAATGAAATATATGTTGATGCATCTTTTGAATTTTCATCCGTTGCTTTTTCACAGTTTCTAACAAGCCCCCTTTTATTTTGTTCCAAAAATTCCGTAATTGGTCTTAATTCTATGATTTACAGTATATCTACTACACTAAAGAAGGCGTTAATGATATCCTTATCTGCTATGTCCCAAAATAAACTCTCTACAACCACAATTACTTTCAATTTTATTAAATGCTCCTTCGCAGCTACGAGAAATAAAACTGTGCCCCCAACTCCCTGTATATTATCAGGATACTCCAGTTTTTCATACAATATCAGTATTTGACAATAAGAACAGTCGGAAATACGTGTTTTTTCAATTATGAAACATTGAGCCATTTTATACATCAATTCTTACATTGATGACGTCATCATGCGAGCCACAACTTTACCCCCTGATTTTTAGCTATTGTGCAAATATATAAATTGATTGTTTTCTGTTAGCAATGTCATAAACAACGTTTCTGCACAAAAAGTTTTTAGTCTCGCCATATGTGCAGTGGAAATTTATTTCTGTGCCAGTTAGAAAGCCACAGGCGACGGCCTATTTGACAAATCTGCAGAAATAGTATGTTGTACATCAAAGCTTTGAACAGCACTTCCTTAACTGCGTTAACACCTAATTATAGTATTATAGATATGAAAGTACCAGTTTCCCAAAACCGGTTGCCCTACAATGGTAGTTTTCATTTATATCATGAAACAATAGTGAGTTTAAACACATTCTTGTTAAGTCATTTATAAGAAAAGTAAAGTCATTTCCCATATCAGTAGGATTTGTTTTTTTTCTCTTATATCTATTTCTATGAATATAAAGTGAACGACGAGAAGAAGATTTATTGAATAAATAGGTTTTTAACATTATGCTTTTTATTGTAATTAGGTTTAGGTTAGTTTTTTTGGTATCTTGTAAAAGTAATGTTTTTATCGTTGGGCCCCTTGAAAAACGGTTTCTGCCGATGGGCAACTAAATGAAATCAATCAATAAATCAATCAATATTCAGACAGTGAATAGCCTAAATAATAAAAGCGAGTATGTAAATTCATAGTACAATTTTTCATACATATCAAATAGTTTGCAGATGACACTACTTTGGTGTGGTAATGTTTGAAAAATTATCACAGTATTTTGTTTCATTTTATTCTAAACACTGAATTTGTCTATAAGTCAATAAGTATTAAGAAACTTTGGACAGTATCAATTCACGATTCCCCTTATTCGAGATGCGCGCAATGCATTGTGGTTTTGGTAGTCATACCGCACGTGGGCCTAATCAAAACAAACAGAGATCACTACGAAAAGCTCGCAAGTATGACAACGAAACGCAAGTCAAATGAACGATCTCAAGTTCTGTTTCTTCAACCTGACCCTTGTTTTTTCTAAACTAATGCACGGATCAAGGTGGAAGGCGGTAAGGCCGGAGAAAAATTATTTGCGAGCAGAGAAACACCACGGAGAAGCGGAAGGCGCTGATGCTAGGCCTAACTAACGTAGTCCTGGTAAAATACAGTCTGACTGGAGTGTTACTTTAAAGAACATGCCAAGGTTCTCCGAAGTACAGTTGAACGAAAAACTCATCACAACAGTTCAACAATGCCTAACAACAATGCCCAAAAAGCCTACCGTAACAAGTTGCAAGGGTACAAGCTATGGAAGGAGGGCTACGTATCAACTGCAACGGTGAAACCAAACGTTTCTGCAGGTAACCTGGAACTATTTTTGGTGAAGTCAAAGGTTTCTGCAGCGATGAAAAGTCAAAAGTATGATGTTTACATTTATTTTTTTTTATAAGAAAGCGATTATAAGAAACAGTAGGTTCAATTTTTCGAAAGTTAAGAAACAACCCTACCTGAATTTAAAAAGCTAAGAAAATTTTGTTATTTGCAGTTTTAATTTCCAAGCGCACTCAAAAATGTTTTGACACTGTACGGTTATAGCAACCGTTTGGACATTATTTTGAGTGCGAATGATGTTATTTACTTGTTTTGAGATCTTACTAAGTAATTTGGGAGCCCTCTTGACAAAGCTTAATTAAGTCTACCCTTTCCCCATTAGAAATATAAGAATCACGTAAGAACTTATTGGCAGCAAAATGGGCCAAAAAATTAAGAAAATGCCCACCAGCCTCGGACCTTAGTTTCTTATGAAAAATATGTGTATGTGCAACTTGAACATGAAACTGGAGAGGTAAATTTTAATAGGGTGGTTGTTGCAAGCACATTGCTGTCGCACTGTATGCAGTCCTGGACTATTGTAATCAAATGACATTGTTTCTCTTGCAAAAAGAGGAGTGGCACAGTAAAGTTCTCTACTGCCAGTCCAACTGGTCTCTTGCACTTTTTGAATTGGTCTCTGTAGTAGTCTGCCCTTTCAAACTCAAGCTCTGTACATTTCACAGCTACAGCTATTTTAGTTTTATTCCTGGAGCATTTCATTTCTGAAGGACTTGTGCGCAACTGACATCTTCAGGAACATAAGTCCAAGGTTATAATAGTCCAGGAAGTGTAAGCGTGTAAGCATAGCAGTAACATGCTTGCAGCAACCACCTTGTGCTTTGCTTTGGCAAGATTTACCTCTCCATTGTAGTGTTCAAGATGCACATAAACATCATGCTTTTGCCTTTTCATCGCTGCAGAAACCTTTGACTTCACCAAAAATAGTTCCAGGTTACCTGCAGAAACGTTTGGTTTCACCATTACAGTTGATACGTAGCCCTCCTTCCAAAGCTTGTACCCTTGCAACTTGTTACGGTAGGCTTTTTGGGCATTGTTGTTAGGCATGGTTGAACTGTTGTGATGAGTTTTTCGTTCAACTGTACTTCGGAGAACCTTGGCATGTTCTTTAAAGTAACACTCCAGTCAGACTGTATTTTACCAGGACTACGTTAGTTTGGCCTAGCATCAGCGCATTCCGCTTCTCCGTGGTGTTTCTCTGCTCGCAAATAATTTTTCTCCGGCCTTACCGCCTTCCACGTTGATCCATTCATGAGTTTAGAAAAAACTAGGGTCAGGTTGAAGAAACAGAACTTGAGATCGCTCATTTGAATTGCGTTTCGTTGTCATACTTGCGAGCTTTTCGTAGTGATCTCTGTTTGTTTTGATTAGGCCCACGTGCGGTTTGACTACCAAAACCACAATGCATTGCGCGCATCGCGAATAAGGGGAATCGTGAATTCCCAATTATATGAAAATGATAATATTTGTCATCGCACGCTAGACTAGCTACACTAGTCCCTCAATTTCACTGTTGTTGTTGCTGCTGATGGCCAGCTCAATGAGGGACTAGTTGCCAGAGAGTGTCTCAAATCGGAATTTTCAGAACGAAAAACGGGCTTGTAATCTGATTGGAGCATTTTGGCTAAAACAATGGTAAATTATTTTGTAGCCAATCAATTTTTCTTCTCTTTACTTACTTTTACTGGAAAACCTCCCTAGAAGATGCCTGTTTGGTCTGCGTTTTTCAGGAAGAAGCAATGGCGACCGGCGCTCTCGTCGCAGCTTGATCGACCTGAAGACCAGAAAAGCAAATGAAGCGGAAGGAATTTAGCTAGCTATTTGGCATGATAAAGTGAGCAATGGGAAGAGACATATGTTTGTGGTGCTCT